>OX183130.1:51106224-52576724 GCA_945261195.1 Cryptosula pallasiana | reverse complement strand
CACAGCTATTCCAATTTTAAAAGAGGTCTTCAAAACAGAAAAA
This sequence comes from Cryptosula pallasiana, assembly GCA_945261195.1. Classification (NCBI taxonomy): domain Eukaryota; kingdom Metazoa; phylum Bryozoa; class Gymnolaemata; order Cheilostomatida; family Cryptosulidae; genus Cryptosula; species Cryptosula pallasiana. The sequence continues at coordinate 52,576,681 of OX183130.1, read as the reverse complement.
CAATTATAACTCATCCACAGTTACTCCGAATTGCATAATTTTTTGCATGGTTGCAATGGCATTGTAATGGTCTTTCGAACCAACATCCGTAAATCTTTTGATCTTTAGTGAAAGAGTCAACGCCTGCACTGGATTCAATGTGCAACAAAAATGTTTGTCATTTACTGTTTTTGTCGCGAAAAATTTTGCTTCTTGTATTTACTGATCAACGTCACCATTCAAAATCTTTATTACGAGAATGGATAAGCTAACTTAAGGTGAGCGCAATTGTTAACTGTAGTGAAGTTTATGCTGGCAGTTGTGAAGCATGCACTTGGGTGGTCCTTGCAGAAAAAAAGCATTCAGGCCTTGAAAAAGCCGCTTTTTGTAAAACAAGTTATTGAACAACAGTTGTATACTGAATAAACTATTGCGTTGGTAAGGTGTTTTTGTAGCTTGGTGGTTAATGCCGTGACCTGAAGTTCCCTGGGTTAGCGTATGCTTCATAGTGGTGGAAATATCTTTTCATTAAAAAGTCTTTCAGAAGATATATTTATTAAAAGTCGCAGTGATTGATTGTATCTGGGTTATTTTCAATGTGCTTTGTCAGAGAAATTGTGGTGGTGTAGGTTGTAAAGCGTTCTGCTCCACTGGCCAAGCCCAGAATTTCCAGTACCACCTGACATATAAATTGTTTTGTACAATTCTCTAAAATACTCTTATTTTTGCTCGGAAACACAAATCAATATCTAGTTGATGTCTGTTTTTGATGAATTATAAAATGATATAAATCTAGTTGTGCCAAGTGAGACACTGAAACTTCCACAGACTATTATTAAGTTTGTTTATGAGTAGCATTGGTATGAAAAGAACTTGTATCTGATGAGAATAAGTTTGGTTAATGGTTTTTTTACAGACCATTCATTAAGTAACAACTTTTCTAGCAAGTTAGTATTTTTATTATCTTTAGACGTTTTCAGCTAACATTGTGAACTTTTTTTAAAACGAGGCATGACTCACTTAGCTATTTGATTTGTCTAGCAGTCTACACACAATTTTACAAAGGTTCTCAGGAAAAACAGCTAATGGTTTTAAATATACATGTGCGCATAGCTTTCAACCTTGATCCGCTTGACTGTCCTGATAGTGTCATTTTTAAAAAAAATAAACTTGTGGTGAGTTTGGAAAAAGTATTATAAACATTTATTGAATAAAAACTTCTCCATTTTCAAGTTTTACGAAGTGAATTATTAAAAGCTATGCATGATAATGAAATACTAGTTTTTTATTGCAGTACACTTGGTTTATTGATGACGATTGGTTAAATATATCCATAAAGATTGGTTGTGGAAAGATCACTGACAATCAAATATCGGCTTCTTGCTCTACTCGGAGAGGTAAATATTTATTAGTAATCTATTTAGAATAGACCTTAGTAATGGGTTTACATGAGCTGAGCGAGTTCATAATTTTTAGGGATTTGCAATTGAGGTCCTTCAACTTACCAATCTCGCAATTTTCAGATGCGATTTCTTTGAAGCACAAGTCTTATGTTTTAGGTGCTAGTTTGCGGTTTTGGAGCAGTTCTTTGCCTTTTTTGTGGTTCCGAGCTAAATTTTAATTCTGGATTTTATAGCTCCATAAAAATTATTGTATTTCAAATTGAAAAAATGTCATATAATGCAAAATGGAATAAATAAATGAAACATAGCCACGACTACCTGTTCGCTAAATTTACACAGAGTTTTTGGTAAGTTGAAGCAAATTAAGTTTGGTTTTGCAATTATTTGCCATAAGACTCTTACGGCAAATTCTTAGTTGAAACATAATGATAATTATTTCTTTGAACATTTTGAAATAAATGTTGATAATAACACTGGATATAGTTTTGTGAATGGTAAAAGTTGAAAACAAAAGCAACTAACAAAAAGAAACAGAAAAGAAGAAAAATTGAATCTGATTCTCAAGATAAAAATAAGTAGCCTGGTAATAATGATTTTTTTATACTCTACCACCAGCCCACAAAACTAATAATAATAAATATTATGCTCCAGTATGGCTAACAAACAGTAACAACTTAAAACTCAATACTCTCAATTAATAATAAATAATATTGATAATAACAATAACAATAACAATAACGATAACAATAACGGTAACAATAACGGTAACGGTAACGGTAACAGTAACGGTAATGGTAATGGTAATGGTAATGGTAATGATAATGATAAAGATGGCGATGGCGATGGCGATGACGGTGACGGTAATGGTATCAGTAACGGTACTGGTGACGGTGGCGGTAACGGCAGCAATAGCGGTAGTGGCGGCGGCAACGGCAGCGGCGACGACGACGACGCCAGCGACAATGGCAACTACAACTACAATGACAACGAAAATGACAACGACAGTGACAACAACAACTTAACAACAGCAACAATAACAATAATAATAATAATAATAATAATTCACCCATACGTAATTGTAACAGGATCCAATATAACTAGTAGGAAGGAGTTACTACTTGTACCTTGTTTGTATTAAGTTCTCTGTAATAGTGTCCTCTCAGCTTCAGGTCAGGACAAGCAGTAGCAGATTATCCGAAAGCGTTGCTAAAACCCTGTCACGTGTTGGTCATGTGACGTAGTTCCGGATCTCTCACATCTCCCCTCCAAGACTGCACTGCAGGTGTAGACAACACTGGAACGGGTGCAACCACACCCAAAAACCTACAACATTATCACACCACCAGCAGCAGCGACGGTTTACATGTCAGGCAACACAATCAGTTTGTTTCATGCGATAGGTGCGACCACACCTCAAAACCCACAGCATGATTACCCAACCCACGGTACCCCTGTGGGCAATCACCTGTCCTCTCACAAACACACATCTATTCTCTGTATTTTCCTTTCATTATTTGCTTCCTGTTTTTTCTCTTTTTTTTCTTTATTTTAACACCAACAAACAGTAATTGAACATAAAGTCACAGCGTTAGTCTCTAAATTAACAATCACTGCCTTCGTGTATTCCATCTGGCCATGTTCAGTCGTCTGACACGAGCAATTTCCCTCTGCCAAGCAGCTCTTGTAATTCTGGTGGGGTGCAGTCCGTCAGACAAGCTATCTCGCCGGTCCACATATCGTCCATGCCTTCGTCGAAATACAAATCTATGCAGGAATGGCGTATTTACTCGATGTGACTCATTAAAATCGATGCTGTCTCGATTTTCTATCACCATCATCCCGCGGAGTCGACGATTCCATGCACTATAGTTTGCAGCTCCACCGAGAGTTTCCACATAATCACTTCTTTGCCTCACCACAATGCGTAAGCTGTCGTTGTAGACTGCAAAAACCATTGCGTATACTGGGCACAATACCGGAATGATGTGATAGTCAGAGTATAAGACTCTCCAACGACAAAAGATTTGATAGACATCAGACACATTGCCTGTGTATAGCTGGCACTAACGGCAACCCGGTGCCCGAACAAGGTATGTGAACCGCACAGGGCCCACATGGATATAGACAAATGAGTCCCGCATCTCCGCTCTCCTCTCAAACCTGAAATCTATCACTTCTCTCCAATCAGCTCCAGGTAAACAAATCGTACTCCAACGGGGGTCTGTGAGGCTTTCGACTATAGAGTTTCCAATTACGTAAGTATTCTAAAGAACATCAATGATAAATGACTATTAGTGATTTAAAACTAATACAAAGAGTTTTACACATCAATCCGATTTGGAGGTTTGGTCACCCTACCCGCTCTGGTGCGGTAACCTGTTGCCGGTTCCATGATCTGTGACTTTTCTTGTAGTGGCCTGTGTAGTTTGGCCCTGGATTGTACAATTCTGGTTTGCTTTGATGGGCTCTCTGATACAACCACATCCAGTGACCTTCGCTCCGACTGTGACGTTGCCTCCGATGCGACCGCATCTGGAGAGGTTACTGTTGTCGGGGACCGAGATGCAACCACATCTGACCGTACCCATCCCCCATCTGTGGTTGACCCGCGTTTTTGATTCTCCATGTCCTCTTGGCCCAGATGCACTGGAACTGACTTCCTTAATATTTGACAGCGGTTTCTTCTGATCAGTTGGAGTCCACCTGCTGCTACAATCTCCCGGTCTTTAGTGGCAACTACTGTTCCGTCCCGTGGGGCTTTGTCCTCCTCTCGAATGACAACTTGCTGACTGACCTCCGGTGGACTCCTCTCTCTTGTTCTATGTCTTGAATTGTACCACACTGACTACTTCACCTTTCTGACTTCCTCATGAGACCTTAAGCGCTGCACATCAATTTTGCTGTCATTCATCAGTCCACGCGAGTTGAGCCCTCTTCCAAAGATCAATTTCGCTTGGGAGTACCCATTTCCCAACGGAGTGTCCTTGTATGCGCATAATGCTGCCTGCAGGTTTATATTTCTATCCATTAGCCTTCTAACGATCTGGACCGCCCGCTCTGCTTCTCCATTACACCGTGGATATCGTGGAGATCTCGTTACATGTTGAATCTTCCACTTTAGGAGGAATGCCTGGAATAGCTCCGACATAAATTGTGGCCAACAATCACTTACTAACGTATTGGGCACTCCAAGAAGACAGAATGTTTTCTCCAGCTTTCTAATTATGGACTGGATTCCTTAAGCTCGTCAACGGTTATGTACCGACTGTAGCAGTCAACAAATATTAGATAGGTCTTCTCATCCTTCACAAATAAGTCTGACGCCAATCTCCACCATGGTCTTTCAGGTAATGGCGTCGAAATTATTTGCTCTTTCGGTTTTCTACGGAACTCTTCACAGGTTGGGCATGCCTTAACCATATCTCTAATCTCACAGGTGAGCCCTGGCCACCACACCACATATACTGCTCGCTGGATACATTTTGTCTCCCCCTGATGCCCATTATGAATATTTTCCATAACTTTTCTTTCTCCAATTCCGGAATAAAGATCCTTTCGTTGTAGAATACGATGCACTTCACAAATGTAAGGTAATCTCGAAATGAGTAGAACGGCTTTACTGCCTCCTCCACTTGTACCTGCGAGAGCCACCCATTCACAATGTAACGTACTAATGCCATCCCTACAGCGTCCTCCATCATTGCTGCTCATATTCGCTCACACCTATTGGTAGATATTGGCAAGGAGTCGACCAACTCCGCCACAATATGGGATTCCTTACAGCACTGATAGTTGCCTGTCCATACATCTGAAGGTGCTCTGGACAATGCGTCTGCCAGCACTAACTTGTGGCCCGGGGTATATGCAATTTTATAACAAAAATTCATCATGCGAAGCCTAAACCATTGAACCCGCAGTGGTAGCTTGCCACTTCCTTACTGCCTAGCCCTGCTACCAGCGGTCTATGATCTGTTTCGATCGCAAAAGGACGTCGGGCTAAATAGTAATGAAACTGTCACATGCCCAACATATTGCCAACGACTCTTTCTCAATCTGTGCATACCTCTGCCCTGTCTCCGTCATTGTCCGATATGCATATGCCACCGGCCTCCAGTCTGCACCAACCTTCTGTAACAACACTGCACCCAATCCAAACGAAGATGCATCTGTGCTCACCATTGTGTCCCCTTCTAGTCGAAATGGTATTAGTGTGGGTGTTGCTGCCATCATGCACTTTAACTTTTGAAACTCAGCTGCATGTTTTTCGGTCCATATCCAACTACTCTCTTTGCCTAATAGCTGTCTCAATGCTGCCGTCTCTCTAGCCAGCGATGCTGAGAATTTCCCTACATAATTCACAATTCCAAAGAATTGTCTGAAGTCTCTGCAACACCCTGGGGTAGGAAAATTAACTGTAGTTTTTGTCCTGTCTGGGTCAGCCTGGATACCACTTTCATTAATCACGCGCCCTAGAAATTTAACTGAAGAGCTGTTAAATACGCATTTCTCAGCATTTAAGGTAATGCCTGCTCTTTCAAGATTGTGTAATACACGGGTCAGCCTCTGATCATGCTAGTGCTGAGTTGGTGCATGCACAGGAATATCATCCATTTGGCAGGCGACCCCTGGGGCATCAGCCAGTATCTTTTGCATCTCGCGTTGAAAGATCTCTAGTGCAGATGTGATACCAAATGGTAATCTCTTACAAATATATCTGCCAAATAGTGTGATAAAGGCTGTCTGTCAACTTCTGAGAGTCTTCATGCAGTCTCATCTGCCAGTAGCCGCAGTTGGCATCTAGTTTAGGAAATATCTTCGCACTCCCCAACTCGCTGAGTGTTTCTTCTGTCACTGATAATGGGCAATTTTCTCGTTTAATGGCTCCATTTAATCTGGTGAAGTCAATGCATACCCGAATTTTCTTATTCTTCTTCGGAACAACTACTATTGGTGCACACAAATCCATGGGTTGCTCTATTTTCTCAATCACGCCCAGCTTTTCCATGCGAGCCAGTTCCTCCTGTAGTGGTTTCTTCCGAGCTGCTGCCACTCTTCTGGGAACAGCCTGGGCAAACGGTGTAACCTGATTATTCAGGGTTATCCGAACTTGATTCTCCATCATCCCTAGACCCGCAGAACAATTTAGGAACCTACCACGCCGCTCTCTTCCAGCCTCTATTTTCAAGTCATGCATAAATTGAATTAAGCCCAACGCCGAGATAGCCGGTTTTCCTAGTAGTGGTTCGACCAAACCCTTCACAATATACACAGTTTCCGTCACACATTTATCTCCCAAGGTCAGTTTAACTTCAGCACTTCCTTCAGTGTCCAATTTATGGTTGCGTTCACCTCCTAATGATTTGATGGAATGTGTGACTCTGTCAAAACAGTGTGACAGCATTGATGGCACAGCTGTCAAGCTGCCTCTGTGTCAATTTTAAATTTAACTAAGTGACCATCAACTTGCAACTGAACATACCAAGCTTCGCCTGCATCTGTGATGGATGTCACTGCTTCTAGTCATTGGGAGTTTGTGTCAGATCCTAAAAATAGACCTTCCATTGCTGGCGCGGATTCTAATGCAGTCTGAGATTTCGTGAGAGCATGAGCTGCACTTTGCTTCCTGCCTTTACAAGCCCTTGAGCCAGCCCAGTGTCCCTTCTTCTTGCATACGTGGCACACACTATTTCTAGCATAGCACGCGGATTGGCCATATTTTCTGTTACGAAAGAAGCATGTACTATACCCCACATCACTCTTTATCCTTGGCACCACATTTATTCTGCGATTCGACACTGCTTTGACCATACATGCACTTGATGACCAGGCGTGTCCAGCCGACTGACTTGGAGAGAAAAGCACAGCATCCTCGTTACACTCCACCATCCGGGCCGCTTGCTCATGGTGGTTGACATACTGTTTAGCCTTCTGCATGCATCTAGTTAACGTCAAGTCCTCCAAATCAATAAGATACTCTCTGAGCTTGCTACTATCCACTCCCCCACTATCCTGTCCATAATCAAATCGTTGCTTATTTCACCGTAGTCGCAGAGGCTCGCCTGTAGCTGTAACTCTGTTATAGACTGATGAACCGGCTTGTTTTCCTGCTTTAAACTGTTAAATTTCACACGCTCGTAAATAACATTCTTAACAGGCTCAAAATGTCTGTCGAACATGGCCAACACATTGGCTAAGGTCTTTGTCTTGCCTTCATTTGTCGCATGAAATGTAAACTGGTTATAAATGGGCACATTATCCGAACCCATTAGCAGTAATAAATTGGCAATTTTTTCCTCCTCTTCCATATCTGCAAATATTTTGGCAACTTTGTAAATCTCAAATTGTGCTTTAAATGTTTTCCATTCAGTCGCCAGATTTCCCCCGGTGAAATTCAACCTCCTTACGAACCTACTACTTTCCTGAGAATCTGCCATCTCTAATAATAATGTTGTTAATCAATTGGGTTCGACCAAACCTCCTACGGAAATGCAATGATCAATTGTGATATGGATACTATTTCAGGTTCGACCAAAGCTGACGTTACTCACCTTTGCATAATATATTATTCACGCAATTAGCTAGATAGGCTTTGACAGGTAGGTAGCGGAATATTAATAATGAATAATAATCTTGGAATTCGAACAAATTCCGAAAGCACCGCGTTAATAAATCAATAATACGTGCGCATTTCTGACACCATGTAACAGGATCCAATATAACTAGTAGGAAGGAGTTACTACTTGTACCTTGTTGGTATTAAGCTCTCAGTAATAGCGTCCTCTCGGCTTCACGTCAGGACAAGCAGTATTAGATTATCCGAAAGCATTGCTAAAGCCCTGTCACGTGTTGGTCATGTGACGTAGTCCCGGATCTTTCACAGTAATATTATATTGACTGCACTTTTATCATCAGAGGCGGATTCAGAAAATCACAAAGGGGGAGCCAACCGGGGTTCGGGGCCGAGCCCCTAAAAACATTTTCATGGCTCCCCCCTTTGTGTTCTTCGGCACCCCCTCTAAAACCATTATAGATGATGTGGTGTGTTCGCAATATGGTTGCTAGAATAGTATGTATTATTCTTTATTCAACATCATCAACCATCGATAATTGTGAAACATACACCCTCAGATACACATACATATACACGCATGTATGTTTTATTCAAAGTGGGTGAGCATGTATGTTGCATTGAAAGGGGTTGGTGGAACAATAATAATAAATAATAATAATTTTTTTAAAAAGTTTGATAATTAATAATAATTTAGCATTAGTATGTAGTGGTACAGTAGCAGCAGCATTAGTAAGTAGTGGTAGTAGCAGAAGGAGTTGTAAGTAGTAACAATGAAGTAAGTAATAATAGTTAATAAGTTAGTCGTTACTTAGAAGAAGAATTGATTCTTTTTAGTAGTGTTGTGCGCATATTCATTCACCAATACCATGAATAATAATAAATGAATTAAATCATTTATCAATATATTAGTAGTAATGATAATAGTGCATTACTACAATGCATTGTTGCTATTGCATTGAGGAGAAAGACAAGAAAATAATAGATTGGACATATTATAATAATTTAATTACTATAAATTTAATATTTATATTAGTATTGTTATATATCTAGTGATATGACTGAAATGGTTGTTTGCGTAGTCATGGGTTCAATGGTGTTATATATAGATGGTATGTGAGTGTGTGTATGATTGATTGTGCAATGCAAATCAAGGTGAAAGTGGGGGTTTCTAGATGTTATTATATTTCACCAATAGAACAGATTTGACAGCAAATGCAACAACCAGTCAACTCTATGGTGGCTCAGAACGTTTTGCCTTTTGTGTTTTAAAACGTCTGAACGCTTTCCAAACCGTTTGAACGAATTTGAAATAGTCTGAACTTTTGGAAAAACTTCTGAACGCTTTGTGAAATCGTTCATGAGCTTTGAAAATCCGAGCCGATTTGGTGGTTCGCTCTATTGATCATAGATCTACTGTCCATTTATGATGGATAATGTTTCTCCTAAACACTGAACAGTTGAATTTTCTTTATATAAATAAATGATGTTTTTTATTTATTAAATATTATCTGCTTTAAATTATTTTAAATAATAAATACAACCTAACTGTAAATGTAAAAATTCATTTTAAAGATTATATTCAACAACATTTTTATACAGTTAATCAAGTTGCTCTATGTCTTTGGATCGACGTCTATGTTGATAAAGTTATATAGAGGCTATAAATAAAATGATGACGATCGCTCTTGGTTCGAAAGCCATGTGCCTTGCAAACTTTTGCAACCATTTCAAAATAGTTTAGACTATTTTGAAACAGTTCAGACTATTTATAAATAATTAATACGGTTTGTAAATAGTTCATACTCTTTCTAAAGCGTCCATACGGTTTGTAATTTTCTAAATCATCTGGATCATTTCTAAACCGTCTGAATTATTTGCAATACAATTATACGGTTTGCAGATTTTACAATTGTTGGACAGGAAATACAGTTTTATAGCATTAATCCCGCAACCGCTGAGGCCGACAATTAATTTATTATAACCAACAATCCCGTTTTTAAACATAGTTTCTTGGGCTATTTTACTACAATTACCCAATTATTTTCAATGTAAAATACGCTTTGCAAACCGTCTGGACGATTTCAAATCCGTTCATACGCTTTGAAAACGAAACCGTCTAACGTTATGAGCCACCATACAACTCAGATGAAGGCCAGACAGCAACCAGATGACAGGAGGAAAGCCGATGACCGACTGAGAATATATCTACAACAACAATTATACAACTGTAACAGAATGATAATTATCATTGTAATTAATAACGCCAACTACTGTCTCATCATATCATTAGTTAAATTTCTTGGCATGCAAGAGAACAAGTTAGCTGTCATAGTTACATCGCTGCTAGAATAATTGTACACTGTACACCAACAAAGGATATTAGTCTACCTAAGCAATTGCTATTGTTGTCAAGATACTAATTATCATATGTATTACTATTATTATTACATGATATTATTGTTATTATTATTGTCATTGTCATTGTCATTGTCATTATTATTATTCGGGAAGTAAATTTCACAACCTGGCGGTTGGTGTAAAGTGAGCCCAGGCCCTAGCTAAGGGCCAAAGGATTATCACTATTCTGTTTTACTGTAGAGCCTTTCGTAGAATCTGGGCCGTACCCAACATGGCAGTCTTCTGAATTGTTTCAAATGACAGCTGTACTCCAATCTCAGCCATGTAAGATATCAAACAGCTGGATATTGTCATAAGTGCTCCTATCACTATCGGTATCACCTTAGGTTTCACTTTCCACAGTCGTCCGATCTCAAATGCTAGATCTTTATACTTATCAATCTTCTCCTCTTCTTTCTTTATCACTCTTGTGTCCCCAGGTATTGCTATATCTATAATCTGACATTCGCTGGTCTATTTATTTTCTAATATGAGGTCCGGTCTTCGCGCTTTTATCACTTTATCTGTCTGAACGTTAAAGTCCCATAGCAGTTTTACTATCTCGTTTTCCATAACTGGCTCAGCTCTATGATCATACCATGTCTCTGTGTGTGGTAAACCGTGCTTTTTGCATATGCTCCAATGCACAGCTGCAGCTACTTTGTCATGTCGGTGTTTGTATTCTGTTTGTGCGATTTTAGGGCACTCACTGACTAAGTGACTTATCTCATCCCGGGTCTTACACAGTCTGCACTTTGCGTCATCCGAACTCTTTTCTATCCTGGCCTTCCTGTGATTCGTCCTCAGTGCCTGATCTTGAGCGGCGACAATTAAGCTCTCCGATTATTATTATTATTATTATTATTATTATTTTGTGGTTGTTGTTGTTGTTGTTGTTGTCGTTATCGTTATCGTTGTCGCTGTCGCTGTCGCTGTCGCTATCGCTGTCGCTATCATTATCATTATCATTATCATTATCATTATCATTATCATTATCATTATCATTATCATTATCATTATCATTATCATTATCATTATCATTATCATTATCATTATCATTATCATTATCATTATCATTATCATTATCATTATCATTATCATTATCATTATCATTATCATTATCATTATTATTATTATTATTATTATTCGGGAAGTAAATTTCACAACCTGACGGTTGGTGTAAAGTGAGCCCGGGTCCTAGCTAAGGGCCAAAGGGTTACCACTATTCCGTTTTACTGTAGAGCCTTTCGTAGAATCTGGGCCGTACCCAACAGGGCAGTCTTTTGAATTGTTTCAAATGATAGCTGTAGTCCAATCTCAGCCATGTAAGATATCAAACGGCTGGATATTGTCCCAAGTGCTCCTATCACTATCGGTATCACCTTAGGTTTCACTTTCCACAGTCGTCCAATCTCAAATGCTAGATCTTTATACTTATCAATCTTCTCCTCTTCTTTCTTTATCACTCTTGTGTCCCCAGGTGTTGCTATATCTATATCTGACATTCGCTGGTCTCTTTATTTTCTAATATGAGGTCCGGTCTTCGCGCTTCTATCACTTTATCTGTCTGAACGTTAAAGTCCCATAGCAGTTTAACTTTCTCGTTTTCCATAACTGGCTCAGCTCTATGAACATACCATTTCTCTGTGTGTGGTAAACCGTGCTTTTTGCATATGCTCCAATGCACAGCTGCAGCTACTTTGTCATCTCGGTGTTTGTATTCTGTTTGTGCGATTTTAGGGCACTCACTGACTAAGTGACTTATCGTCTCATCCCGGGTCTTACACAGTCTGCACTTTGCGTCATCCGAACTCTTTTCTATCCTGGCCTCCCTGTAATTCGTCCTCAGTGCCTGATCTTGAGCGGCGACAATTAAGCTTTCCGATTATTATTATTATTATTATTATTATTATTTTGTGGTTGTTGTTGTTGTTGTCGTTATCGTTATCGTTGTCGCTGTCGCTGTCGCTATCGCTGTCGCTATCATTATCATTATCATTATCACTATCACTATCACTATCACTATCACTATCACTATCACTATCACTATCACTATCACTATCACTATCACTATCACTATCACTATCACTATCACTATCACTATCACTATCACTATCACTATCACTATCACTATCACTATCACTATCACTATCACTATCACTATCACTATCACTATCACTATCACTATCACTATCACTATCACTATCACTATCACTATCACTATCACTATCACTATCACTATCACTATCACTATCACTATCACTATCACTATCACTATCACTATCACTATCACTATCACTATCACTATCACTATCACTATCACTATCACTATCACTATCACTATCACTATCACTATCACTATCACTATCACTATCATATCATTATCATTATCATTATCATTATCATTATCATTATCATTATCCTTATTATTATTATTATTGTAACGGATCGGCGCCATCTTACGAGCAACCCCGGTATACAAACACTCACTTTTACTACTTAGTTCTATCGTACGAACACTTACCAGTTCTATGTCTTGTCACTTGCATTTATTTTACTGTCTACACGTCCTAGTTCTATGTTCACGCTTTAGTATAAATCACTCTATGTATTTTATTAATAATTATTCTTTTACCATTGTAAATTATATGTACAACATGTGCGTCCAGTCATGCAATCAGTTAAGCACCACCTCTTGTATTTTATTTGCACACGCTGGCCAATCATTAGTGCCAGGTGTGGCCTCTTTTGTATTGCTCTTTACTGTTATGTAACCTTGTACATAAATACGGATGTTTGGAATAATAAAGTCAGAGTCAGCTTGCACACTCTCAGAAGTTTCTTGGTACATACAAATAACTTCACTTGCGCACCATTACTCGAGTAGTAATAAACAGGCAGATCAGTCTGAACCTCTGCTGGCCGAACTTAGCTTGTCTATGCTTCGCCTTCAATGTTCGACCCTGCACAGCACTACAATAACGACAGCCGAACCTCTGCTGGCCGAACCTAGTATAAACTAGTTCGCCCTTCAAAGTTCGAATTCATTGCATACACACAGAGAAATAGCTAACGCAACCGGCAGCTCGCTTGTAACTGAGATGGTCAGCAACCATTCTCTAGTCTACTAAGTCGACCTGTGGCAGGGTTGTATCGCTAGCGCAGTAAACACAGTTGCCATTACCAGTTCGGGAGGTTGTGCAGGTAGGCCGAGCTACCACCTCACACCCCCCTCAGTGAAATCCTGCACATTGGTGGCAGCAGTGGGATTGACAGACACTCACAAGCAACACCTCCCAGAGGAAGAATGGCGACCAGAAGAAGAGCGCTGAGTACCGACAGGGACCCCTCCAGCCTGCAGATGATGGGGACGCTCACCGATATCCTAGACCGCATGACAGTAGCCACAGCCAGAGATAGGTTCAGAGTACCACAGTACGATGGTACAGGAGATGTGGACTACTTCCTGCAACGGTTTCAGGAGGTGACCAGAGCCAACCATTGGCCGGCGGAGGAGGCCGTCATCCACTTGCGCCAAGCCTTGACAGGCAAGGCCGAACGGTGTGGTAGAGGTGAGACCACTGAAGAGGTGACGCGGACTCTACGGGCGACCTTTGGTATGACCCGCTCGGAAGCGCAGGCCAAGCTGCTAAGCTACCGACGGAACCCCAGGGACAGCCTCAGAGACCATGCCCTCACGGTCGAACAACTCATTACGGCAGCACACAGCACTCTGCCACGACAAAACAGGGACGAGCTAGTAATGCAGACATTCCACAGCACTCTAGGACATACGTACCTGCAGCGTCACTTGTTGGCGGTACGCCCCCAGAACCTAGAAGAAGCAATCCTAGCGGGAAACGAATTCCTACAGGTACCTCACCAACCCTTGGGAGGACCTCACGTCAGGACTGTGGAGACCGACCCCCTGGAAGAGGAGATGACCTCACGGAAAGAGCCGGCTCGACACCAAGAGGTGCAAGACCCATTGGCACAGCTGCTCAAGACAGTAGAAGGGTTGAGCAAGGAAATTGCCAGCCTAAAAACAGAGAAGAAGCCTGAGCCACCCAAAAGATGTTGGGGATGCCAACAGATAGGCCACACGCGAAAGGCATGTAGGACCGTCCCTTGGCCTAGCCGCCAGGGAAACGACTACCGCCCGCAGCAGTAGGGAGACCCGCTGGCTGCACACGGGCAACGACACCTCAGAAGGAAAGGGCACAGGCGCCCTCCAGTGGACCGGCAACAGTGCGTCAAGCAACTCCTCCCCTGGACCTCCTGACTAGTCCCCCTATCGCCCTACACAACCGTTTTGCCAGCCTGTCGACACTCGACAGCTCAGTGGCGGAAGAGACGGATGGCGAAGGGACTCCAGAGCAGCAGGAACCAAGGCCCAGGCGGAAGGACAGGCAGACCCAGACGCCCCCACTGAGGAAGGAAGAGTTCATTCCGAAGCCTGTGACCCTCCAGAGCAACCAGATTGAGCGACCATATCGCTCGAGTTACTACCTACCCGGAAGGGTAGAAGGAGAAGCGGTAACACACCTCATAGACACAGGCTGCAACACTAACCTGTTGTCCAAGCGAGTCTTTGATCGGTTACCGAACCATGTACAGCACAACCTGCAGCACTACGATTCCCATGGAATCATGGCCGACGGTACGAGACTTCCGTTCTACGGCTTGCTCGCACTAAAGGGGAGGATACGGCACGTCAAGTTTGAAGAAACCTTTGTGGTCAGCCAAGTCAACGAGGACGTCATCCTAGGAATGCCCTTTTTGACAAGCCAAGGATGTCAGATGGGATTCGACCGTCCGGTGCTGGTGATACAAGGAAAGGAGCTGGCCTGTACCGACCGACACGGGAGAAATCTCGTGTCCAAGGTGCAAGTTCGACAGGACACCCAGCTTCCACCACAGACAGAAGTGACGATTCCATGTCACTTGAGCTCCAGGGATACGTTCCCTCAGGGAGTGATTGAGAGTATTCAGGGTGGGATACCCATCGCCACCAGCATCAACAGGCCTGACGCTCAGGGACACGTACTGGTTAGATGTCTGAACCCGACGCAGGACACCCTAAGACTACCCGCAGGAGAGGTTATTGGTACCTTTACGGGAGTAGAAGAGGGTGGCGTCCAAGAGTTGACGAAACCAGACGAGCAACAGAGGAGCGAGACGGGAGGAAGAGAGTTACCCCCCCATCTGCACGACCTCTTCCAGCAGGCCAAGAGAGGGTGCCAGAACCCATGGGAAGAACAGCAAGTGAAGGAGCTGTTGATCAAATACCAGACGGTATTTAGCAGCCACAGTGGAGATTTGGGCAGGACGACCCTAGCGGAGCACTCCATCCCCACCGTGGAAGGAGCCCGACCTATTCGATGCCCACCACACCGGCTGGGGCCAGAGAAGGAGGCGGAAGCAGAACGCCAGATCAAGGACCTTTTAGAGAAGGATCTGATCGAGCCGGCCGACGGAGCTTGGAGCTCCCCTGTGGTGCTGGTGAGGAAGAAGGACGACACGTGGAGGTTCTGTGTGGACTACCGGAGGCTGAATGATATAACTAAACAAGACGCCTACCCCATCCCCAGGATCGACGAATCGCTGGATGCTCTAGCCGGGAGCAAGTACTTCACTACGTTGGATCTCACTAGTGGGTACTGGCAGGTTCCCCTGGATCAAGACGCCAGTGACAAGTCGGCCTTCACCACAAGAAGCGGCCTGTGGAAATGGAAGGTGTTGCCTTTCGGGTTGACATCAGCCCCCGCCACCTTTCAACGGCTCATGGAAAAGGTCCTCAAGGGTCTTCACTGGAAGACGTTGCTCCTGTATCTAGATGATGTAATTATCATCGCGCCCGACTTCCAGACACATTTGCAGAGACTCGGAGAGGTGCTAGGACGACTCCACCAAGCTAACCTGAAGGTAAAACCCTCCAAATGCGAGCTGCTACAAGAAGAGGTCAAGTACCTCGGACACGTAGTGAGTGCAAAGGGGGTGGCTACCGACCCAGGGAAAGTGGAGGCCGTCAGGAATTGGGAGGCACCGACAGACGTAAAGGGACTACAGGCGTTCCTAGGAACCGCCGGGTACTATCGCCAGTATCTTCCCGACTACGCCACGATCGCTAAACCTCTCACCGTAATGACAGGCAAGGAGACGCCATGGAAGTGGGGACAAGTGGAACAGGCAGCCTTCGATCAACTCAAGGCCAGACTCACTCAAGCCCCGGTGCTTGGATACCCCGACCCCAACCTGCCGTACACGCTGGACACTGACGCCAGTGCGGTAGGAGTCGGTGCTGTGCTCTCCCAAGTACAAGAAGGCAAGGAACGCGTCATTGCGTATTTCAGCAAGACGTTGGCCCCAGCAGAAAGGAATTACTGCGTCACCCGGAAGGAGCTGGTCGCTGTCATCAAGGCAGTGAAGCATTTCCGACCCTACCTCTACGGGCGGGAATTCAAGCTCCGGACGGACCACGCCTCCCTTCGCTGGCTATGCAGGAGAAAGGAGCCATCGAACCAAATAGCTCGCTGGCTAGAAATCTTGGCTGAGTTCCGATATAAGCTCGAACATCGGGCTGGAACTCACCATGGGAATGCTGATGGACTCAGCCGACAGGGGCCCTGTGCGGACTGTAGGCAATGCAGCTCCATCGAGCAGAGAGATGGGGGACCCACCCATGGAGAGCTACAGCGAGAGGCTGGACAGAGACCTCAGAGGGAGGTGAGAGACGACCTCGACACATCGAACCCGGCACATTCCCCCCAGAACTCGACTCAGAAGCAGTCGGAGGGACGGAATGCGGTAGGCCGGGCTTGCACCGAGCTGAGACGGCCGGGAGACATGTTGAAGAGGGAGTCTGCAGCAAGAGGAGAGCAAGAGGAGCGGGTTAACCTCACTGTGACAAACCCGGTACATTCCACCCAAACCTTAGCCCAAGAGCAAAGGGACGGGCAGGATGCGGTAGGCCGGATCTATGCCGAGCTGAGACGGCCGGGGAGCATCACAGAGAGAGAGTTAGCCGAGGGGAGTGCCGAGCTGAAGACACTCTATGAACGGAAGGACGCAATGGAGATTCGTCCTGATGGGGTACTGACCATCACGCTCCACCATCCTTCCAGACCAAAGCACTGTGTAGTCTGTCCACCCAGCAGGAGGACGCAAGTCGTCTGGGAAACACACAGGCTGATCCACGCTGGAGTACACCGAACGAGGCAGCGCATCCTACTAGATTGGTACTGGCCGGGCATTTCCCCCCTGGTCAGGAGACTGATAAAGGACTGCGAGGTGTGCCAGGTGGCGAAGAACGGAAGGAGAGCAGAAAACCCCCACAGACAGCGGATGTATGCCGGCCGACCCTTCCAGAAGTTGGCGGTCGACTTAGTCGGTCCTCTACCTCTAACCAAGAGGAAGAACCGCTGGGCACTGGTCCTCACCGACCACTTTACCCGCTGGCAGGATGCCATAGCACTGCCCGATGCCACAGCACCCACGGTCGCCGTAGCCCTGGACGAGCGAGTCTTCGCTTATTGGGGTCTGCCCGAGCAACTACACTCTGACCAGGGAGCGCAGTTCGAGTCAGTGTTACTCGAGGAGCTATGCAGTCTATGGGGAATCAAGAAGACGCGAACCACCCCCTATCACCCGCAAGGGAACGGAATGGTGGAACGCCAGAACAGGACATTAGGAGACGCGCTTCGTACACTGATATTGACGAAAGGGCAAGACGAGTGGGACAGTCTGCTGCCGCAGATCATGCGGGCATTTCGCAGCACCCCCCACTCAGCCACAGGAGAGACACCCAATATGTTAGTGATGGGACGGGAGGTCCGCCTTCCAGACCAGCTAACGGGCACGCCTCCTACCCTAGACCCGCGCAATATACTGGAGCACACGGCAGAGGTACAGGAGAACCTCCAGAGAGCGCATGAATATCTCCGACACCAGCAGCAAGAGATCAGGAGCCAGGACGACGAGGAACCCTCCGTCTTTCAGAAGGGGGAGCTCGTCGTATTAGAAAATAAGAGACGGGTAAAGGGTAGCAACCCGAAGCTACAACCCCGGTTCGTGGGCCCATATGAAGTGACAGAGGTGTTCCCGAACCACACTTATAAAGTACAAAGAAACGGGCAATGGTCGATTCAGAATGGAATGCGACTACGGCACTACAGGACTTGTCAGGAGCCAGTCGGCCGGGCACCCCCCTGCCGGGAACCCGCCCTCCAGCCGAATATGAAAGGAGCCAGAAGGGGACGGCCCCCCAAAGTACGCCCAGCACCCGCTGAAGTCGTGGAGCCACTACCACTGCCCTTACCAGAGCAGTTACCATTACCGTTGCCGTCCTCCCCACGAGACAGATCGCCGCTCGTCAGAGAACTGCCAACACCACCACTCACTCAGGAAGCCAGAAACCTTCCCCCGAGGGGTGGACCACCCCACAGTCCAGCACACACACCTCCGCCTTCACCTACGGTCGGCTTTAGCCCTCCACGAAGGCCGGAAAGTAATAGAGGAAGAAACGATTCGAGAGAAAGTACGGAAGGACGAGACGACACGCCCCTGGAGGTCACCCAAAGGGCACCCAGCCCTCAGAGGCCCCCTCCCCTAAATGAGGAGGACTGGCCAACTCTGAGCCAAAGCCGGACGCCCACTTCACCTTTAGAAAGACCTCAAAGGGAGCGACACAAACCGAAAAAGTTAGACGATTATCACTGTTACGCAACAATGGAGGAACAGCAGCCACCCAAAAACCCATCCACTGGGACAGGAGGGAACTATAGGGTAACCTCACCAACCCCAACTCCCACCCTAGTGGACACACCAGAAGAAAACCCGGTCGAAAACGACTGGGTAGTTGTAAAAAGAAAAAGAAAACAAAACGATCTACAAAAACAGAAGACGAATTGTCAACAAGAGGGGCGAGGAAGAAAAAATGTACAAGAGAACACAACCCCCAAAGACGTCGAACTCGCCGCGCAAAAATTTAATAAACAAGGGGAGATAACGCCGAATTACCATCAACCAACAACCGCCACCCTACGTCACCAAACCGGAACCACGTGGGGAGAAACAACGAAAGAACACGTGGGCACCAGCACCAATCAAAATATAGATAGATGCAGGAGCCGCCAGCGCTCAGTTGCCCACCAGCAGAGAACGTGTTCGCTACCCAACAGAAGAGTAGATCAACCGGACATCTCATCAACCACCATGGCAAGAGCTTCGCAACACACCAGAGAGAAGATTGACATCACGTCGACAACAGGTGAGAAGCTGCCGGACGTTTCCATACACTCATTAACCCAGGCATTAGACAAACAGATGAGAGTAACAGTAACTGTCCCCCGCAAGGAGGACATGTTTAAAAAATTCAGCACACCACCGACCGTCAATATAAGACGCATTGGTATTGTAGAAGAGGGTGAGATAACATCACCAAAACCGACAGGCAACCCAGCCAGAGAGATATGGC
Organism: Cryptosula pallasiana; assembly: GCA_945261195.1. NCBI lineage: Eukaryota > Metazoa > Bryozoa > Gymnolaemata > Cheilostomatida > Cryptosulidae > Cryptosula > Cryptosula pallasiana. The sequence continues at coordinate 52,556,856 of OX183130.1, read as the reverse complement.
TTAGTGGTGAGACGATGAAAACCATCAAAGAAATGGCCGTTCAGATCGAGGACAGCGACCAATGGAGGTGCAGCAGATGCAACTTTCAACAAGTACGAAAGAGAGTGATCTATCACGTGCGACAGCACTTAACCTTCTTCTTCTGTAAATGTGGGAAGAAGAGCCCCTCCAGAGACGCTATACTAAAACATATTCGTGTACAAGGTGGCACTGCCGAACATGGTGGCAAAAATAAGCCACTGTATGAGGTAGATGCCGACCGCTACGAGGAATTCTGCAAGGCCATGGGCTGGGAGTCACCCCCACCTTTTGGTACCCCGACCCCCAGCATAGAAAGGACAGCAGGAGAGAAGACAGAAAGAAGGCACAGCGACCGAACATCGAGAGAAAGAACCCCAGTACGCAAACGACTGGGAAAACAGTTGGACTCATCTCCCCCGACAAAAAGGAGGAGGATAACTCCACCCCGACGCTCAGCCTCACCCAGAAGAGAACATCTACCGTCGAACACCTACAGTTGGCGAGCTGAACGGGAACGCTCAGCCGAAGCAGAACGACTCAGGAGGAGAAGAGAGCATAGACATCGGATGGAGGCACTGGATCGCGAGCTGCACGCCATTACGCATGAAGCTTGCCAGCTACTACTGAAGGCCGAAGACATCAAGAAGGAGTTAACCCGACCGTTTAGAGAGTAGGAGACAAGGACACTGCCGATGCCGCCGTCACTGTTTATTGGCTACCCTCGCCAATGGGGAGGAGTGTGTAACGGATCGGCGCCATCTTACGAGCAACCCCGGTATACAAACACTCACTTTACTACTTAGTTCTATCGTACGAACACTTACCAGTTCTATGTCTTGTCACTTGCATTTATTTTACTGTCTACACGTCCTAGTTCTATGTTCACGCTTTAGTATAAATCACTCTATGTATTTTATTAATAATTATTCTTTTACCATTGTAAATTATATGTACAACATGTGCGTCCAGTCATGCAATCAGTTAAGCACCACCTCTTGTATTTTATTTGCACACGCTGGCCAATCATTAGTGCCAGGTGTGGCCTCTTTTGTATTGCTCTTTACTGTTATGTAACCTTGTACATAAATACGGATGTTTGGAATAATAAAGTCAGAGTCAGCTTGCACACTCTCAGAAGTTTCTTTGTACATACAAATAACTTCACTTGCGCACCATTACTCGAGTAGTAATAAACAGGCAGATCAGTCTGAACCTCTGCTGGCCGAACTTAGCTTGTCTATGCTTCGCCTTCAATGTTCGACCCTGCACAGCACTACAATAACGACAGCCGAACCTCTGCTGGCCGAACCTAGTATAAACTAGTTCGCCCTTCAAAGTTCGAATTCATTGCATACACACAGAGAAATAGCTAACGCAACCGGCAGCTCGCTTGTAACTGAGATGGTCAGCAACCATTCTCTAGTCTACTAAGTCGACCTGTGGCAGGGTTGTATCGCTAGCGCAGTAAACACAGTTGCCATTACCAGTTCGGGAGGTTGTGCAGGTAGGCCGAGCTACCACCTCACACCCCCCTCAGTGAAATCCTGCACATTATTATTATATAATAATAATAATAAAAAACAATAATAATAAAAATTTATAATAAATAGTTATTATTATTTATTATAATGATAATGGTCCATACAATCACAACAACAAGTCGTTGTTGTTCAATAAACCAAACCCGTAGGCTATAACAAATGAATAATTATTATTATAAATAATGCTAATTATTATTATCATCATAGTAGTATATATATATATATATTAATTATAATAACAATAATAATAATAATAAAATAAATTATTATTATTGTGATTATTTTTTTTCATTATTATTCTTCATTATAAATATACATATTCATGTATGTATATTATTGTTTATTATTATATATATATCAAAATAATAGAAGTAGTTTGTTCTATAATTAATTGCTGGTTGTTTCATACTGTAACTATAGAACTATCAGCAAGCACTAAATGAAAGCTAGCAGCCTACGAAGTAAGTGTAATAAGATAATAAATACTATCATCATCAGCCATGAAAACATTACTTTTATTTCTTATATAATAATAAGAAACAAAAATAATGTTTTCATGGCTGATAATTATTATGGAATGATAAATAATAATTATAATGAAAGTCTCATAAGATTAATTTAGTTATTAGTAGTTTGCCAATTGTTAGTACTTTTATTATTATTATAATAGTATTATTGTTTGTATTATAAATAATTTTGTGATGATTAATTGTTCATAGTATCTTCTGTTATTTTTAGTGTATTATCAATAATAATATGTCACATTTCAGCCCATCATTTATACTCTTGAAATGATAATTGTTACAATTTGTTCATCAGTCAATGTAATGTAACTGTTGGTGATTTGCTTGATGTTGATAGTTGTTACTATCGCTACTACTGTAAAATATTACCTACTTGTTATTTAAGGAGTGTAACTAATAGCAGCTCTAAAATAACGTTCCATCTCAAGTTTTCTGAGAAATGATCAGTGGCATTTTCATTTGGTATCATTTTAAATAGCGATGATAAAAAAATTCTGGAATGAAAGAGTGATAAACTTCACGCAGTTAGTTGCCTTTGATAGTAATATGCTATTTGTACACTGCAAATACCACTCCACTACTTGGACCAGATATACGTTACCAGCTACTACTATCAGTACTACTACTCTTAGCATTCATTGATTGTTGAAAGAAAAATATTTATAACAGTCAATCATTTAGCACCTGGACTAAAAAAAACCAGTGTGCTGATAACTGCGATTTCAAAAACAATTTTTATTGCATGGGGCAACACAATTTATGTGGCTGTTGAGAGATGGTTTGTTATTCCTGCGTAAATCTGAAGTCACCAATGTAACAGCAAGTGGCCACACTATGTTGTGCGTTATGTCATTCTTTGCACTTGACCAAAAAATACGACAAGTAAATACATTGAGTTAGAATGTTGAAAACTATTTTTTATTTTCCAGTTAAAATGGTAGTCGGACAAAACAAAGAGAGTCATTGACAATCCAGATCACTGCACCAAGTAAGGTTTTGTGGCTTGGGAATCAAACTAGTGTTATTGAGACATAGCTCTGCTCTGAAACTACAAAGGTATGTTGAGCAGAATTTATATGGAACTGTTGTCTGATCATTAGTCGAAGCTGTTATCTGCTGAAAATCTATGAAACCTCTTTTTTATAGATGGTTGTACAGTATTACCCAATACTTGTCCTTGATGGCATCAGCTGCACCAAAGCTTTCTTGAATGGCTCCCTGACACAACATATATAGATTACGTTCATCTCTACCTGTCATTCTACAATGATTGCTGAAGAATGTGTCAACCTCCCAGAAACCGTGACCTTTTTGATCAACTCAGTTCACAAGAACAGTTATGCTCAGTGCCAGAAAGTCGTCATAAGACAGTTGCAAATTATAAATTTGATATATCCTATTGTTTTAGTTTCATGAAGAATTTTTTTCAAGTTTAATTTATTTTGGGTGGTAGATACAAGCTGAATGATTTATGCTCTTAGCTATTTACTGGTGTTATAAGAATAAACTATAATTTCAATTAAAATTTTTGTCTGGCACACTTAGAACAGTTCTGCTGTAATATGAGAATTAGTAGAACATCATGTCATGTTCTTACCAAGCAAATTTGTGCTATTATGAAACAAATTTGTGAGCATGTGAGATAATTAATTTGGTTGTATATAAAATTCAAACAGAATAACTTTGCATAAACATGAGTATCACTTACTATGAAGACAATAATTTCTAACTTAGCCTTAAATTTATGTCCCTGGTGTTAATCTACTACTATTGTCATGTTACAAACAAAGTACCGACAATATTATAATTCTTATCAAAAATGATTTATTATTTATTTATACACAATAATACTGTTGGATATGGTCACGGTGGTTATCAATTTTGGTTCAAATATTATATGTAATATGTGTATTGTTATGCATATAAGAATGCATGATTGTATGTATGCACAGCATTATTAGTATTATCATTTACTAAATAGTACATATATATAGTTGGTGTAGCTGGGTTTTTTAGAACAATTCTTCCATATCAGATGGGTGGCTCTGAAAAGTGCCAATTGATTGTGATGATGATAATAATAATTGAGCAAGGCACCAACAAGTGGCAATAACAACAGCTCAGTCAGAGGGGGCAGATATTCGTTCTTGTGTACAATTTTGTTCCAGCAGGATATTGGTATCGTCATCAGCATCCCATAGTAATAATTTATCATCGTCACCATCGAATGATGATGATGATTTGATTATTTATTATTATTGGTAGTACGTTCACACAACAAGTGATGTCTTCTTGATGAGATTTCCAAATTGCAGACTGGTAATAGCTTTGACAATGAAAGCGATCACAGAGCTCAATCTTCTTTTAATAGCTTCTGATGGGCTGTCAACATTGTGCGACCACAGCATAAAAAATAACCAAACAAATACTGTTCTTCATACGCTACTAGTACTATCGTTATTGTATTTCATTGTTACGCTGATTGGTTGATGATTGACTTGACATACGGCGATTCCACTTTTAACAAGAAAAAGTCGTCTCTGTAAAGTGGTGTCATAACCCCTTTAAGGATTCGAGAGGATTCGCTCTTGAAATACAATTAAAGCTCAAAAACGTGCTTTGTATCGATTTACGAACTAGATTGAATCCCAACACAAAATAAAATACTTCTTCGGTGATGAGTTGAACAAAAACAGGATTCGATCACTCTAAACGAATGTGTTCAAAGTGAGTCCTTATAAACTTAGGAACAAAATCAGCCAATGTAGCAATTGACTTGAATCCTTGAGTTTTTCCACTCATGTTTCTTCAGTAGTTCAGAGATAAATGAAGCAGCATTTTTTGTAGCAGTTCTTTTATGAGTCCTCGGATGTATTTGTCGAATCAATAGGTATTACTTGACTGAGTTGACTGCGTTTTTTTCTTCATCGACTGAGTTTTCTTTTTCATCAGGAGTATGAGCATATGGATAACCTTCTGCTATTGCGAGCAATCTATCTTTTAGGCGTTGATAAAACAGTTTGCTCTGACTAACAGGTAATAGAAAGGGATTTAATCATGCTCTCAAATTTGTTAACATAAAGGGAGACTTCAAATGATTGGAGGAAAGATCCAAAAAAGCGTTAATCCATTCATCATGCACCAAAAAACCCATTTTAGCGTTTTCCAAAACTTGTCTTTAATCAATCCAGTCGATAGCATCGGCCAGTTCTTGTTTGGTAGGTGTAGCACCTTCAACCATTTCAGCATATCTGTCGCAAGTGCTACATTGGTCATCAGTGTGTGAACAGTAACAGTTTAGTAGCGATAGATTGGTTGCTTGCTTGTACAAACTTCCTCCTAGTGCACAGTATACACATTCTTCCGTAAACAAAATCCTCAACATTTCATCAGGAACCTCAGCCAAAAGGGTCTTAGGTCCTATAGCATTGGAAGCTTCTTGGTGAGCAAAATCTTCAACATACATCATATTTGTTGCTATTCCGTTGAATTACAAAACGCGAATGATTCGTTTTCAAATTGAAATACCTATTTAATCATTTTAACCATTCATTTTTTTTTCTTTTTTTTGAGGTCAATTATTATGCTAACTCGTGTAGATCTTCATAAATCCTTTAATCTAAACCTGACAACCATCAATCGGACAAGGTTTTATTTCTGATGAGCATTCAGTAAGTGCTTTTTCCTTACACTCACAACAGTAAAAGAGAAGACCGCATGGAAGAGAGATATGATTTGCGAATATTTTTTTTTCATGTCACTCAGACACACATTGAGCGAGTTTGCTTTGCTTCGTCTGATCTTTATCTTTTTCTAACAATTCAATTGATTTAGCATAATTTTTTAACTCTGTTGTCGAAATCTCAACAGATGTACAATCATTTTCAAAAGTGTGTGAGGCTTCAATCATGAAACCTATTCGTTCAAAAGGTTTTCCATTTAACACCAAGACTTGTTCGATATCGTTTTGACTGTATCTTATTTTTTTGCAGATAAGTTTCATTTCTTCGGTGTCATCGTTTTGTGTTATTTGTTTCATTTTTTCTCGATATTTTTCAATCCGGCGCTCACACCTTTTACCTTTTTCCGTTCGTGCGTAAACATCTTCAACATACTCCTCACCTTTACTCCCGAGTAAAAAAGAACAGTCTGGAAACCATCGACAGTGTTCCTCCTATGGTAGATCACTCTCTTTCCATTCTTTAAGTTCACCTGAGCAAAAGAAGCATTTTACACTATCTCCGAATTTAGTATAGTAAAAACCTGCGTTGGAAAGGAGTTTCATGGAAAATTTACCCTTCCATTGTTTGAAACTGTCTTCTATTGCTGTTTCAGTAGCGAAACGAGGTGTACCAGCACCATCAATCGAGATACCTATAGGTAACACTTCTGCAGTTGAATCTCCTCTTCTGGTTTTTTATTCTTCCATCGTATAACTTTTGACAATGGAGATGTTTTTTATTTCTTCTGCAAGTAGTTTCCTAGGTCTATACACACGGTTGTGAGTGTTAAATCCTCTAACAAATTGACAAAACGGAAAACTTTTAGCATGTTCTTTCATTAGATGCTCATCTCCATCCTTCTAGTTTAGTAATACCCCTTGGCAAAAAACACATCGAACAGCGTTGTCTTTTTCAAGGTTGTAGAAACCAGCTCCAGCCATGTTTTCACCACTATGGCTACCCACTTGTGTCCAGTTTGTAAGAAATGATTTGCTTCGATAACTTTCATCAAGCATTAAAGTCTCTCTTTCATAAAAAGAGAGTTCATTGTAAATGAACTTGAAAAATTCCTTTGGGGAAAGTTCCGCAATAGTTATTGTAGTGGTATCATGAAAAGTTTGTTGTAAAAGCAACGAGGTAATAACGAGTAAGCTATCGTCTATCCATCCGATAGAGTCTTCAGCATTTTCAAAAACAATTCCGATTTTTTTTCATTTCTTTTTCTTCATTATAAATAGTATTCGATACGTATCTGTTGTTTGTTACTCGACACATTATTTATATACAATATAAGTAGTAGCTTCAGTTATTACTCAAGTTGAACCTTTTGTTGAAAAGTTCTTTCCCTCTGACCTAGTTCGTTGATATTCTAAAATAAAAATGATAATGCTTTGTAGCAAAGAATGAAAGAAAGACTTGGGCTTCAATTTTGTTCAATATACATCTGCACTTGAATTGATTACAATTGAAATAAAATGTAAATACTTACATCACAAATGACTACTTGTGTTCTTTGAATTAGATGAATGATATTAACAGTTGTTTGAACTTAAGCTGCTTCCTATGGAATAAAAAAGTTATTTTCAGGCGAATAAAAAACAATGTTTTTGCGGGAACAACAAATTTATTTTCACGCGAATAAAAACCAATGTTTTGTGCAGGAATAAAACTTATTTTCAAGCGTATAAAAAAGAGTATTTTCGCGGGAATAAAAACCAATGTTTTTCGCGGGAATAAATAAATTATTTTCACGCGAATAAAACATTTGTTTTCGCGGAAATAAAAAATTTATTACTAAAAAATCAACGCTTTCGGGGGAATAATAAACTCATTTTCACGCGAATGAAAACCATTGTTTTCGCAAAAAAAAAAATTTATTTGTGCACGAATAAAAACCAATGCTTCAGCGGGAATCAAGAATTTATTTTCAGGCAAATAAAAACCAATGTTTTCGCGGGAATAAAAAAATTATTTTCACGCGAATAAAAACTGTTGTTTTCGCGGGAATAAAACATTTATTTTCACGCGAATAAGAACCAACGCTTTCGCGGGAATCAAGAATTTATTTTCATGTGAATAAAAAACAATGTCTTCGCGGGAATAAACAAATTATTTTCACGCGAATAAAGACCAATGCTTTCGCGGGAATAACAAAATTATTTTCACCCGAATAAAAACCGTTGTTTTCGCGGGAATAAAACATTTAGTTTCATGTGAATAAAAACCAATGCTTTCGCAGGAATCAAGAATTTATTTTCACGCGAATAAAAAACAATGTTTTCGCGGGAATAAACAAATTATTTTCACGCGAACAAAAACCAATGCTTTTGCGGGAATAACAAAATTATTTTCACGCGAATGAAAACCAATGTTTTCGCGAGAGTAAAAAATTGATTTTCACGCGAAAAAAATTGGTTTGTTTTTCAGGTTTTATTCACGTGAAAATAATTATTTTATTCCCGCGAAAGCATTGGTTTTCCTTCGCGTGAAAAAATGCTGAATCATAGATACATTATAAAGAAGGTTGTCACAAGATGGTATTCATAGGGTTAATCAGTGCAACTTTAGCTATTTAAGAGCCTGTGTTTTCACACAGAAAGCATCCAGTTCTACAACAGCTAGCGAAGAAGCAACATCTACATAGCAACTATTACATCTACTTGAAACGATAGAAAGACTTTCAGTCAACAAGGTGAGAATCACTAAACAATTCTTCAATATGTATTGACAAAAAGATCAACTAGTTTTGCTATAATGCTTCAGAAAGTTAATTTTATGTTTTAATTATTTGTTTTTATTAATAAAAGATCAACTAGTTTTACCATAACGTATCAGAAAAGTTATTTAGGTTTTGATTAAGTGTTTTTTATAGCTATCTAGTTAGTTTATTCTTTTCAAATATTTTTTTTTAAAATCTAACCATCTGTTACCTATTTTTTTATTTTCTTTCCAGTTCAACTTCTCACTGAATGCTCTGAATATGAATGAAGATCACAATACCTCATTCCTCTCAACATTCGAACCATACTCTGATGAAGAAAATATCCCTCCTGATTCACCTATAGTAAGGATGAAACTGAAAACGATTTGACCAAAGCCATGGGATTCAGAAAGAAATAAAACGAATGACTGGGCTTGGACTTTGAAAGTACCATCTAATTCACATCTTTCCTGCTTGTCGAAAAATGCTGCTAGTTTGCCCAACTCTTGCCATATCAATGAAAGAGTAATGATTGGGAGGTTTCAACCGCTTCACTTAAATCCAACACCATCGCTTCTCGAGATAATTTCCATCGAAAGACCAGCTGAGGATGTCTATAAAAACTTATGCACTATCCACTACAATGTCGAAACATTTGGCAACAGACGACAAGTGAGGTCCATGGTGAGAAATGAAGATTACAACAAATTAGCTCCAACACAACTGGATGTTCCAAAACTGGTGGTTTTTATGGGATTCGATTCAGAAAAACAACCAATCTTTCACCAATTCAGCGTTCCATCTGATATTTCCCTTGAGCAAGCTAAACAGCTATCTAGATTAATAAAAAAAAATCACCGAGTCAGTTGATCAGCATGGTTCGTATTGCAACACTCTCTCAATTTTCTGTTGGAAGTGTAATTAGTTTTGAATCTCCTCAAATATCAACTCAGTTAACATTACCTAATGGAGAAGTGCTGATGAATGCGCTACTGGTAAACTACAGATGTTTGCAATACGACGGTTTGATGATGGGAGTTCTATATATACCTGAAAAACATGCTAGCGAGGTCAAACGGATTGGAACAGGAGTCATGCTTTTACGAAATCGAGAAGTTAGTAGATTTGGCCATCATCGACATGATATAATCACATTCACAGCGTTGCAAGCGATAGAAACAGCTCAAAACCTATTCGACAAACTTGATGATTCCAACCAGATGAAGTACTTTACTACAGATGAGGTTGTCAACAACAAGGTCTCAGTGCTTTCAATAGGAGTGGGAAATGCATCTTCTACGTCTTTGAGAGAACCACCACCCCCAGGTGAAAACTACACTCAAGAAGAGAAAGTCAGCCAATACGACTCGGTGAGTGATTTTTTTTATTTTTTTATTTAATGTAAACTAACTGATGTAACCCATTAGTTAGTTTATATATACTTCCAATTAGATAAAACTATTTATAAAGCAAGTATTTTTTGTTTGGTTTTAGATACATGAGAGAGAATCAAAAGCGCTTGGTGAAAATTATGCTCAAGACAGAGAACAAGCTGAACAATGTAACTTGGTGAGTGATTTCCTTTTTCTATATAATGCAAACTATCCAATGTAACTAGGACTATAATTCAAATTCGTGTAATTATTTTACATTTTTGTTTAATCATCCTATACTAATACATAACTTTTTATTTTAGTGAATTACGGAATCAAAAGTACATAGAACAGAAGTCTTCCTTCATAAGATATAACATCAGTACATCAAAGACGTCAAGGAAAAAACTTGCATTGATTGTCATTACAAGTTGTAGTGCTTTGTATTACTTAGTATTTACTGACTCTAGCTATATTATATGGGGAGATTTTCCCTACTTATTATGTAATAAATGTATATAATCATATATTGATTCATTTTTGATCAATGTATTTATTGAATGTAGATATATCTCCTCTCTCCTCTCTCTCAAGATGCCATATGAGTTCGAATCATGTAAAAATATTATCAAAACTTAACTGCCATACAATATTAACTCGGCGACTCTATTCAACGCCGTAACCAATTGCATCCACTCCGGGCATTCATCCCACAAAAAACACTTGGTAGGGAGATCTGCTCATTCATTACTACTGATAGCCACCATAGGACTTTGGTTTCTGATAAACGATGTCATTATTCAAACAGCTCTCCCAGTAGTTTGCCTGAGCCATGGGTTCTGTCTTACCAACTGATCCGGCTGCAACTATCGTAGTTGTCACTGTCATAGCGGCACAGTGTATTCTACCTCTCTGGAGAGAGGCAGAATACTCGAGAATAGTGGCACTTCGTTGTAACCGGACCAAAATCCATTACAATACCTATAGTTGCTAACATCTAAATTTATAACAAATATATAAAACCGGTAGTCGAAACCATTCAGATAAAAGTCAAACATCTGTGATTGAAAACATTTGAATTCAAATAAAAGTTCAAATGCCCCAGTTTGGAAAATTCAAATACTTGAAAATTGAAAAAGAACCGCATTTTAAAATTCAAATATAAATTTAATTGCATTTGGTACCAACCCTGCCCCCTAGTTCATGTTATGTTCAGCAACCAAGGCTCATTGATATAAAAATGAGCTGATTTATCACAATAAGCAAAGCAGAAATAAGTTGAAAAACAAGATTTGTAATTGCGATACACAGATTAATAATTGCAGATGCATGTGTAGACAATAAATTTTGGTTCATTCAATTTCTATCTGATATACGTATTGTTGTTTACTTACAGCTCATAGTTTTTTCCATCAACTTTAAAATTTTCTATGACTGTTTGCTCATTAGAAAATTCAAAAAAGCGATCATATAGACAGAGAGGCACTGAAATCTCTTTCAAGTCGGCAATCTAAAAATAAAACGGTTCATGAGTAAATTAATTTGAATAACATGCAGCTGAGTACGTCAGTTAATGCTAACTCACTTGAAACTTCATAAACCTGATAATGTTTATTAAGCTTCGTTCACACCATGCGATTCTCATACGGATGGGCGGAGCCTAAAAACGGTTCGCAAGTGTGAGCAGTGCAAACTTAACACAGTTTCACAATTGGTGGCAGACTTCTTTTCATCGAGCAGCGATGGAGCTCTGTGAAATTATCAGCCTGTCTAGCCAAAAAAACATCCACATCACAACTTTTCAATTTAATACTTTTCAAGAAACTTGCAGCGGCTTGATAATTGTTACTTAACCAATTTTCGAACATTTTTTAATAATTCCCCGAACAATTGCAACTCTTGTTTATAACTAAAACATTAAAGTGAGTAAACTATTATTATCAATATAAAAACAACTAGGCTACATGCTGATTATAAGAAATAATTTTATTGGAAAAGTTATTACCATTTGTTCACCATTATAATTAAAGATACTTACAATATTTATTACTAATTTTAATTCACTTCTTAACATTGCTGAGTGAAAAAATGCTATAATTTTTTGAAAGGTCTGATAATATGAAATAGTATGCAGTATTATATTATTATTATTAATAATTTGATGTTATGTAGCTATCAATGAAATGCGCTGTCTTGACAACTGTCAAAGCCATGCGATATCAAGCACAAAAAATTGCAGTTGAGCACCTGTGTCTTTTCAGATTACTAAATCTGTCAAAACTAGTAGAATGCGCTAAAAATTGTAAGCTTTGGTGTATCCTTCCAAGTTTGTGATTAGCCTGAAATGATTGATATAAAGATCCAGATAGAGTTCTTCCTCATATCTCGCATTTGATTTCCAAATAACTGTTGAAGTCCTGTCTTCATTTAGAACAAACACCGTTATCTTGAGCTGAAACGTTTTTTTCCAAAACCAGCAAGTCTGATTCTCCTACTCCTTTTTTATTTCTATTCTACATATAACCGATTGCTGTTGGCTCTTCGCAGTCACAACCGATGAATTTCAGATATTGTAAGAGGTATTGTTTGGTCAAATAGTTTGAGGAAAATTTTGGAGAGCTCCCATTTTTCTGCAGTTCTTTACGGAACACTAAACATAAAAAAACAACAAAGATTGTAGGTGATTCGTTTCCCATCGTGATTATTTAATATAGTTCCTGTGTCTGTTGTTTAGAATGCGAGAGGGTAAAGTCTTTCGATGTGAGCCGATTCTTCTCATTTCCATCACTTTGTAAAAATACAACATAACGTTTGTGATCAACATCAGTCTCTAATCCGTAGTTGGTCATCGTCTCAAACTATTAGTACAATGATCAGACTCAGCAATGTCGGTAAAGAATTCATCGAGCTGTCCTTTGGTTTCCATCAAGCAAGCTCTCAGTAATACAGTTGCATTGTTGGATGATGAGTGAAAGTATCGGAGTTCACCGTCATTTTTATTTTCCAGTATACAACCTACGCTGCAGTTGACTTTTGCTCTCGAACTTAATTGTCTCCAAACTTTTATCAACAACTCCAACACTCCTGATATACGATAGTCATTTTGGTAAATGTTGGCTTGGTGTCTCAGAATTCCATAACAAAGTCTTGCATTTAAAACCTCTATGACTCTACCCGATCTGTGTTTGGTTTTCATGGCACCCCAATATCTGGCTACCAGATCATCCCATTGTTCATCATGGAAAGTCGGAGGTGTGCTATCATCAATAATACCTAGAGTTGATGTTCGACTAGGTATTTTAAAAGTTGAATCACTCATTTCTTGTTGCTTTTCTTGTTTTTCTTCTTCTTGTTCTTTTTCCTCAACATCATCATCTTCTTCAATCCTCAATACCGCATCATCTTCATTTTCCATCGTTGGAGCATTCTCGTTCTCTTCAACCACTTCTTCCACACTCGGATAAATAACTTTGACTATTCCGCTAGCTTCTAGTCCTGAACCTTCAACACCCGATCCTAGATGATTAACTGGTTTATCTGGTATTTGAAAACAGACAAAATTTTCTACGAACCATTTCCAATCGACTTGAGTTCCATATCTCTTTCATATTTATCTCCTGATAATCTGATTCTCGTCTACAAAAGAGATGATAACTTATAATAATTCTGCTATAAATCATGCACTCTGTACAAAGTGCAACAAAAAGATTACTCCAGTACTAATATTTATCATTTTAAAAACTCACTTATTACTAAGAGTTTCAGTATTTTCAGTAGATGGTGAAACTTGAGAAGCAGCTGGTTTCTCTTTACAAGAATTTTCAATCTCTATTTCATTTATGTATGTATCATCTATGTATTCATCATCTATGCATTCAGCATATGGAAGTCTGATAGCAATGCGATTTTTTGCAAGCCAATCCCAATCTGCCTATTGTTTCACATCGCTATCCTCGTTCATCTCCATTATCCCTGCTGAAAATAAAAAAGACATTATTGAACTTTTAAAAATGACGAAAATAGATATGTTATTACGCTCTAACAATAATTAATAAGGACTCAACTATTTTAAACTTTGTTTGGTTATCGGGGAAAAACATCTGTTCATCTATCGATTTTATAAATAGTTATACGTATCTGTGTTTAAATCACATAGTACTGAGAGTAAACCACTAGGACAAAAGTAACATTCTTTTTTCAACACTACTAGTTGAGTACTTCAACTAGTGTTAAATAATTATTTATTAGTTCTTAACATTTTTCAGCGTTACTAGTGAAGCATTTCCACCAGTGTGAAATAACTATTTATTATTTCTTAACATTTTTCATCACTACTAGTTGAGTATTTCAACTAGTGTTAAATAAATACTTACTATTTCTTACCTTATTGTAGAGAGTCCTCCTAATAGTTGTAGTAGATGTTGTTGCTTTAGCCGCTATTGTTGGAGTGGATGCTTTTTGTGTATAAACAAGGGCTCTCAAATAGATAACGTTGCACCGATTGACCTGACCTTGAGCCAAAGAAAAGTCTCGCACGAAAACGTCTTTATAGCATGTAAGAAGTTGAACAATTTATTTTATATGCGCGAAAATTCTTATATATCAAAAAGGGATTTTTTCGCGCAAAACAAACAACTCTGTCGCTCAAAAATCCCTTTATAATATATATGAACGGTTTCGGGAGGAAAAACATTTTTATTCGCGCGAAAATCCATATGTATAGTATAAAAGGAATTTTGCGCGGAAAAAAGCAACATTCTTTGCGCAAAAAATTCTTTTTGCCCAAAAAATCTCTTGATGATTTATGTGAATATTTTCGCGCTAAAAAACAACATTCTTCTGACAAAAAAAGGTGTTTTTTGTTTCGCGCGACAACCCCTTTATATCATATAGGGACTTTCGCATGGAAAAAAAATTTGGCGCAAAAACTCTCATACATACTATAAAGGGGTTTCTGCACAAAAGAAAAACATTTTATGAGCAGAAATCCCTTTATAGTATATAAGGGTTTTCGCGTGAAAATCCCTTTATAGTACATAAGGGTTTTCACGCAAAGGCAACTTGTTTATCTTGTGAGCTTGGGTCAATTGGTGCAACTTTGTCTATTTAGGAAACACATTATTTACACAGAAATCATCTACTCCAGCAGCAACATCCGAAGAAGCAACATCTACTACAGTATCTCCTACAAATACTAGGACTCTCAGCAGTAAAGTAAAATTTAATAACGGACTATTATTTAGCACCAGTTGTTAAAAATCAACTGGTTACATTGTAAAGTGACAGATAATTAACATTTAAGTTTTAATCATTTATTTTTAATTGTACTTTAACAGTTCAAAATCTACAAAAGATGTGCTCATAAAACCTAGTTGGTGTGCTCTCAAGTCTACGAAGTCTTTGACGATAACAAAATTGTCTTTTTTGTCAGAGAAAAAACAACTTGGCTCTATTATTTTATTATTTTTTAAAAATGAAAAAAATATAGTTTTATTTGTTTGTAATAATACAACCACTTGTTTATTTTTTAGATTACTGTGCAGGATTTCACTGTGAGTGGTAGCTTGGTCCACCTGCACAACCTCCCTAAGGATGGCCTAGCTGTGCTTCAACAGCAGCCACAACCTCTATACAGGTCGGTGTCTCCCTAGCAATGAGGTTCAGTCATTGCTGGTTGAGGTCGAACTGTCTGGTTGTGCTGACTGCTCTGAGCAACGGTAATGGTCGAACAGTGGTGGGCCGAACTAGCCGATGGCTATTCTGAACGACAATGTTCGGTGCCTACACGTTGTTACGAACTTGTAGTGCAATTGAGTGCAGTATACTTGTTGTGTAGTGTGTGCAGTGAAGTCAATGCATGCAAAGAAATTCTAAGAGTGTGCAAGGCTTACTCTGACTTTATTGATTGAATGCAACAACATTTATACAAGTAAAATACAAAAGAATTGATTGCAGGCCACGCTTGGCATAAGTTGATTGGTAGAGTATGGCAAATAGAACGTCTAGAATATAATAATTGGTTGGCAATGGTTGAGTGAGCATAGCATTTAGCACATGGTAGCATGATATTAATAATAATAAGTGTAAAACAGAACTGTAAGACATAGATTGCTAGTACATATAGTTTCCCGGCGCCGTCCGCCACATTACTATGTATGAAACTTCTGACGCTTTCTTTTGGATTTATGCAAATGAGAGCAAGGTCAAAACAAGCAAAACAATCCCTAAGAGAAAATATCCTGTTGCAAAAGAATCATCAGCAAAAAAGCGAGCTCTACCCAAATTGATGGTAAGGAAACGTTCTCCAATACGGATAAAGGTCTAAAAAGGGCTAAGATTCTCGAAGGATGGAAAGCAAACGAATTGCAAAAGGTCGAAACTTTTCAAACGCTAGCAAAACTTGTTGTCCCAACCGTTTTGGAGGTGGTTGCTGTCGATTGTAATACTGGTGTATATGGTGATTACTTCGTTCTCATCTACTATGGCAAGATGGAGGTGAGAGAACTTCAGAGAGTAAGTAGTTTGTCCAAGCAGAATAGTTCAGAACTTCAATCTTGCCAAATATCCATTACCTTGTAGCATCGTCTACTTGCTTGAGGTCCAAAATCCCAAAAATGAAATTACCACTAACTACGATCTCAAACGCATTAGCACAAAAACCTTAACGTTGAAAGAAGATGCTGCTGAAGCCAAACAATTGAGGATGGTGACCAAGGATGGGCTCAGGCTCAGCTTCGACATCGAATATCTCACTAATTTCAAGCGGTGTGCAGTTTTTCTTTGCATCGACGTTGTTGGAATATTTATACCCCTTCAATTTAATGGACAAGAATCTGACGTAACTTCCATCCATTATGTTTGGGAACAAAATAAAAAGTGAGAAATAAGAACACTTTTCTTACCAAACAAAAACATGGAAAAAGCTAAAGAATGTGGTTTGGGTGTGATGATTTGCAAAGGAAAAAAAAAGAGTGCAAACGCGAATAGGTATCACAATGCCGCCTTTCTCTTTTTATACAGCAGCACTGATTTGGAAAAAAATTGTTGTCAAGCAAAATACAATGAGGATGTATCAAAATCAAATGCTGACGGGGATATTGCTGATTTACTACATGAGAAATTTATCAAGTTTGGAGGGGTACTCAGCACTGATTATAACTAGTGGATTATTTCTACTTTTCTTTATGAACATATCTTCATTATTACAAATACTATACTAAGCTCTCATATACTTCAGTTCCTTATTAGCGTAAACGTGTTATCAAAACTCGAGCTTTATAATTTTTATTATATACATTTTATCCATTGTATTTTATCTATTACACAAATAAACTATTTTGTCTTATATAAAAAAACTATACAATAATACTTCACTTTATTGTTATACAATACTCTGTAATAAAACTATCCCAATAACTATACATTGTCAAATCCAATACTCAAACACAATACAGAGCCCCCGGCATAAACAAGACATACATACCAAGTTTATAAACTAATCAATCCCATGATCTAAATCATCATACAAATCACAATATAAACAAACCCTGCACAATAAATACTTAGTTCAAACATAATTATCAAAAATTGAATTATAACACCTGGTGCACACAAAAAGGTACATCACAAGTTCTCACGGCAACTGGTGCTAACAAAAAGACACTTGGAATCAGGAAAACCTTGTCCATGACAAAGACCTGCTACCACATTACTACTGATGAGGCCTATAACATCGGAACTAACTATCAGAAGAAGCTCATGGAGCTGTGGTTTCACTCTTTTTGAGAAGTCCATTGGCTATTGTAATATCGGGAGTTATCTACACACTTGAATATTCTTTATATCTTTACTTATAAGGTGGTCACGTGCACAAGTGACCGGAGAAGAAGTAGTTGAGTTTTGGGAGCGTGGGTGTTTATTGAGTGAACAAAAAATACATGTATTAACCTTTCACGTACCATACATATCATGCTATAACACACTGACAGAATACTATAGCTATCTAGCTGTAAAAGCCGTTTTTATTAGGCTTCAGCCATCTCATTACTTCATCATTTTAAATGTTTTTCGCATGTCAAAGACAATTCACTCACAGCGTTTATACTTGGCTTGATCCTAACAACCAACTTGTAAGTTGTTGAATGAACTGGATGATAACAAAATTACCACATGTTCTTAATAATTTTGCCTTTAGATCAAGATAAAACAAATAGTTGAATAATCAGATATACGTTGATGTATAAAAAATGATGATAATTGATATTATCATTATTACTATTATTTTTTAATGATTATCAAAATTACGTTACTTGAGTATTTCATTTCCTTTCATTATTGATATTAATTTGCTCTCATACTGAATTATCACTTACCTTATAATAAAAATAAGTATTATTTTTGTTTTGTTATTTTATTTTCATCGTATTGTTAATGTTTTTCGTTTTCAAAAACCTGTACATAAATTTTGAGTCAACCAAATTAATACAGGCAAGCGAGTAACTCCCGATGCTGGTGTTGGTCAATTACTAATGAAACACGGACCGCTGGCTCTGATATGTGCTCACTTACATCATCACCTTGAATGTTATTGCCATCATGTTTTCTTGGCAGGCTAGTAATCCAGAGTTATGCTTTTGACCTGTAAAGTCATTCGTGGGGGTTTGATGACTTGACCACATGACGATTTATAGGTAATAGTCTATATGGATGTTCACTATGTAATTAATTCTTTCACATGGAATTTGGTGAAATAGGTCTTTCAACATAATGGCTTGTAAAAACATGGTCATAGCATGTATATTGGTGACTTAAAAAGAGAAGATATCTGGTAAAAGAGACCTTTTAATGTACTATGTTGATTATTGGCAAACTCTGGTGATACTAGGCTTTCTGCATTTGATATTTTTTGTAATTCCTTTCCTGCCGCTTTCAGATGTATTTTTCTGCCTTTCGCTAACTTGTGACATTCGTTCAAATTTGGATTTGAACATCGCTACTCAGTTTCGAGCTTTGCTGGGAAGTAAGTCATTTCTCCTTTTTTTAAACGCTGTTCATTTATAGAATGTAAAATATAAAAGGAAGGAAATTTTTTAAAAATAGTATAATAGCAGTAGAACTCAAGTAACTAAAGGTGAAGTTAGGAACTTTTTTCCTGGCACATACTCCTCTCTATTATTTTTTTGGTGTTAAAAGAGTAAATCTCGATCAAAAAATTTAAAGTTTTCTTTGAGGATCATGTAACAGTTAGGCCTTATTGTGATTCAATTTAGAGTTACCGTCCGGAGCTAACCCTCGATTTAAAACCTCTGTTAACACGTTGTTTTCATGCTACAAAATTCTGATATGAGATATTTCAACAACTCATGTGGAGGTTGATGCCACGGATCCTATCCCTGTCTTGACAAATGTTTACACATGGATATGGCTCTTGATACCTTTTATCCCTTGATTCCTGCCACATACCTACAACCTCTTTCTTCAGAATGTTTTATTCTCTATCTTACTCTCGACGCGTCCATGTACGTATTCGTGCACATATCCATATTCATGTTCATTTATGTACATATCCATGTCCATTTATGTACATGCCCATTTATGTCCATGTCCATTTATGTACATATCCATGTGTGTACATGTCCATGTATGTACATGTCCATGTATGTACATGTCCATGTTCACGTACATATTCATGTGTATGTCCATATTCATGTCCATATTAACATTGTATAGCGATTGCTATAGTTTTATTACATAAGAAATAAATTTCAAGTTACATGTCGGTACAGACTGTATACTGTAAATGCGTGTTTAAACTGTACATATTACGTGATAGATATGGACATGGAAATTGACATGAGTATGAACATGTACAAGGGAAAACAGTCAGCATACATATTCATTGATTGTTTCCACAGTCCATGCAAGCGATCGTACGGGAGCTTCTACTTTACAATTTATCTGTAAGTATCTGTTGACATGAGGATTGATTGTACACCAATACTTTTTATTTTACTTATGTTGAGTTGGAGGTTTATTTTTTTTAAATAGATATAAACATCTACAATGTTTGATGTGCATAAAATAGTTTGAAAATTGTCTGAAAATTGTCATACATTGTCTCTAATAATAATTCTGTTGTATTGTTTTGTTGTCACATATGGTGATTGTATTGATCCGAAGAGGTTTCGTCGTACAACTCTCCCATATTCAACATATGTTGGGTGACATAGAATAACAAAGCTTGAAAGGTTACTAGTTTGATTGACTCTTTGGAACAAACTTATTGTCTTTTATATACTCATGATAGATTTCATAAATTAAATTTTTGAGCTGTAGTGCCTTTGCTGTTGACATGACAATCTAAAATAAAAAGAAAGAAAAAAGCTATCAGTAAATGATAATAAACATCGAAGCAAAATAGTGATAATAATTAATTAAAGATAGCAAATCAGTGATTGATAGGGACTTTTGCGTGACAAAAACATTATATCAGAAAATGTTCATTATATACAGACCAGTTTATAGAGTAGCAGCGCAAGGAGCTACAAAAACTGATCGGTACACAACAAAAATTGCTGACAAACAAAGGATCTTAATGCAGACTGGTAGAGGTAGTTTTTTAGACGCTGCAATCACTCTGGTTGCACCCGTTTTAATGTCAATACGAAATGACTCTTCAGCCATTAAAATATAGTTGTCGTATCTTTCTTGTACCATAACAGGAGTATCCTAGACCGTTGGGACAGATAAGTGATGCTAAACCAACGATCCAAGACAAATTTGTATCATCATTGTAGGACAACTGGACAAAAGTCAAAATGGTGAGAGATATGGAAAGAATCCAGAATGCTTTGTTTGGAATGACAGTAGCAATCGAAAATGTTCTGCTCAAGTACAAAAAGTCAGATGAAAATGTTCAAAGCACGGAGAGGGGAGAGTACAAACAACCAGATAGCTGGAGCTCTGCTAAAAAAAACCCAAACTCTCATCATCATCACCGTTTGCTAGAAACAAAATTACCAATAATGAAGATGCATCTCTTTTACCAAAATGTGTGGACTGGGAACAGAATGATATCAAAAATAAAAGGTACCAAGAGCCATACATATGTAAGCAATTGTCAGAACTGGGGATAAGATCCTTGGCATCAACCTCCACATGAGTAGTTGAAACATACTCGTGTCAGAACTTTGTAGCATAAAAACAACATGCTAACAGTGGTTGTAAATCGACGGTTAGCTCCGGAAGGTAACTCTAAACTGAATCACCATGAGGCATAACTGTTACATGATCCTCAAAAAAATATTCTAATATCTGACCGAGATCTACTCCTATTACACTAAAAAATAATGGAGAGGAGTATGTGCCAGGAAAAAATATTTAAAAAGTAATAAAAAAGTCAGGGGAAAGATTGAAGCATAACTTTTACCTGATCCTGAAAAGATCTTCACATTTTCTTACCGAGATCTGCTCCTCCATTATTAATTGGGTCCCTTTCTTATTATGATCATTTCCCAATAATCTTTTTCCTCAGTCTTTTCTACTCTACTCTCTACATCACCCTTATACACCCAAACTTTTGCAGTTTTGTATAAATATATACAGTAAACTTCTAGTTTTCGCAACGTACTTTAACCACAATTATTTAAGTACTTGCTTTTGTGTATAAATTTAACTTTATTCTTCATGCTTGCTTAGATAGCCTTGTATTATACTTACACCATGTATATATGCATATGTATGTTACATGCCTGTCGTTTCACAATTATACTTCATCGTTCAATCAAGCCAGTTTTTTTTCACATATACTATTCTCTATACTTTTAGTTCGATTTATCTTATTAAGTGTGTATATTCTTTTCAATGGTCATGTACTGATTCCAGTTTTCTTGGTCAATACAAGTTTTTATGACATTCTGAAACAAGCTTTGTCATTTTCTGCAAGCCAAATCAAATACGAAAGAATAAACTCCAATTTGTATCTCTTCCAATACTTCATTTTTGCCTGAGAAGAAAAAACAGTACAGACATTGCACCAAAGAGGGATTAATTAATGTTGATCCCAACTTTAATCAAAAACTGGACTAGTCCTGCTCTAATTATTGATCATCAATGATGGGCATATGCAGTGTTTAGGAATGCTCCTGGTTTCAATTCAATCACAATATGATGGTGTAGTAAAAATCAATCCCTGTTTTAAGTCGCAGCGACATGATTTGATGATGAAAACAGATTGCCTAGCTTTTATCACCACTGGGAAGAGCATAAAATTTGGTACCTAGACAATATATTTGTGCCTTGTCAAATGACGTCAGCACATACCAGAAGCGATTTTAACTTACTTCGTGAATAGGCATTGAGCATTGAACAAAACTTCATTCCCAGGCCTTTGTAAAGAAAAAGTTCTACCTGCGGCTGATCGTTTTTTTGTTGGTTGAATATTTTTGCCAGGTATTTTTACATTAGTACACTATTACCGGTGGACAACATGCCACTGGTACCAATGATCAAATAAGGTCCTATAAGACCGTTGCGGTTACTTCAGCACCAAGAACATACATCATCATTGATTGAGATCTTGACTAGCTATTCACACCTTTGCGTGCCGCTTGTTTTTAATTCTCCTAATGTTTCATTGGTACAGGATAGTCCAACACATTACTACTCACCGTAAGTGAGGACAATAAATTTTGAATGGAATTGAGTAATTTGATATCAATTACTATTTAATAAATTATTTAGTAAGTTATTAATTTTTATCGACAAAATAATCTTATACATATTTCATACATAACTACTAGTACTAGGCTACCTACTACCACCGCTATTCAAATGATAATAACAATAAAAATATTCATTTTATACCAATAATTATTATCATAGTAATGTAACACCACCTATACTTCTCATTCTATTGGTATTATAACTAATAAAACTATAAATTATATATATAATAAAAAGTATTGTTTATAAATTAATTATTGTAGTTATAATAATACAATAATAATTATACAACATACAAATACACAAATTACATGACATTTACCAATATTATTTATAATAACTATCATATTGGAAAAAATCTTATGCAAACTGTGTGTTCATGTTTTTGTTTACGAATAACTACATATCACTTAGTGCTTGCTGCTATTCTTCAGCCAAATTTTGTTGTGGTGAAAACAAATAATAATCAAAATTATATATAGAATTAACAATAAATAATAATTGTTATTTAACCTAATAATAAGAAATACTATTCTTTTTATTGAACTTGATGATTTGCAAGGGTACCGATGAAAATCTTGCAGCTGGTGAACTACAAAGAAAGTGAAAAATTAATATCTATGTCACAAAGAGCAATTCTGATTTGTATTGTATGTAGGGTTGCGAGATGTGAATTGTCTCAAAGAGGAACAGTTTCACTCGCGGGGTGGGGAATGGTTCTGGGATACGGTAACTGCATAAAACCAAACGCCGAACAACCGAACAGCCGAAC
The DNA here is from genome assembly GCA_945261195.1 of Cryptosula pallasiana. Lineage (NCBI taxonomy): Eukaryota > Metazoa > Bryozoa > Gymnolaemata > Cheilostomatida > Cryptosulidae > Cryptosula > Cryptosula pallasiana. The sequence continues at coordinate 52,533,479 of OX183130.1, read as the reverse complement.
GATTGAAGGAAGCATTATTCTAATTAGCAGTCTACATGCAACATTACCGGGGCCGACAACTCTGAAATGTGTTCAATCGAAAATATAATATCAGTAGTCACGTAGCAGAGAGGGAGCAAAGATCAATGCCATCGAAGTATAATGTTGAAAATATCCATAAAATGTTCACATCTGAACCTGCTAAAACAGCAGCATTAAGCATGATGCTTGCAAAGGCTTAATTATATTGCAGTTATTGAATCATGATCATTTAATTGGTGCTGTTTGATGGGTAATTCTTCAGAGTTGTCTCCCATGATTCTAGAAATTTGCAAATATTTGACACCACAGCTCAATTTTTCCATGTATATTCATTAAGGGAAGTAAGATTCTCCTATTGGCAGCGCCATGAAAGTTTTAATGATGTGACTTTGTTCATGAGTATGGTTTTTGTGACCATATCACAAATTAAACACCGGCTATTATACTATTTTTTTGTCTATGATTTGTGTGACAGCAGTTCGGTTACATATTCCGGTGAGCCTACTGTAAAATTGGAAATTTTTTATCACTAGAAATTAATGTCAACAAAACTGTTAACTTTCCGGCTATGTTATCATAGTTATAATGCATTCAGGATCTTAATAATGTTAATAACTGTTCCATTTGTGTTAAACATTAATGTATCTACTGATAGAGTGGCAAGTATTAAATTTACATTTTCGTTTTTTAAATTTGAATTGCTCAAAGATACTTGGGTAATTTCAGAGCTGTTGGACTGAAAGGGCAGTTTAAACAACCCATGAACTTTTTTATAATTCAGCCTTGGACCTAAGTGAAGAAATCAAAGTGTGGCTACCTCCCCTTGTCATGTGACCCTCTGGAGCCAAATGCTTGAGTGATTACACTATAACTTATACAGAAAAAGCTCAATTTCGAGAGCTAATAACGCTGCAAATTGACAAGCTAAAGCTTAAAACAACCATTCATCTGAAAGCTCAGGATGTCTCCTAGCCCACTGGGAATTTTAAACATAAAAAGTTAAATGTAAGCTAAGTAATAAGGGCCGAAATATATTAGCAGTTGTATTATCAGAAAATAGGAACTATAAACTATTTTTCTTATACCATTCAACTTTCATATCAAATTTTAAATAAATAACAACTTTAAATAAAAGTAATAGCCAAAATTTATTCATGGAAGTATAATCTCAAGGTAGTTTAAATAATAATAACATAAATATTCCAAAAAAAAAAATTATTTTTTGCGGTTCCGATAAAATCAACTATTTTTTTTCAAAATGAGCATACTATTTTTTCATATTGTTCATAGTTAACTTTAGAGTAGTCTACAACAAGTTTTTTTATTCAGTCAGATATTTATGAATAATAATAAATACTAGGTAAAATAAATAGCAAACATTCCGATAGTTTTATTATTATTTCGTTTTTTGCCACAAAACCAAGTGGCACTTTGGTTGTCTGCCATATGGATGGTAAATAACGCGACTGTGCGCCCTGCATACCATTACAAAAGGTCACGTAAACTCACTGGGATGAAAACGAACCTTTTTTTCATTATAGGGAACATAATCATCAGTAAACCTATCGGCAAACTTATCAATATACAGTACCGCTCGATATAGAGTTCTTCATCCGAAGGGGAGATAACTCCTGGCTCCAGTGTGGGCTCCAGTGACGGTTAAAGGTTTTAAATAAAATTTTACTGCCAAATTCCATTGAATAAAATACTTTTTTTGCTACATTGAAACAAAACATGTTCACAGAGGTATTACTGCAAAAAGAAATTCATTTTATGCTATAAATATTGAATAAAAACTATTTCAGCCAATGATGACTTATATGACCATTTCTGAAATTTGGCTCCAGTTGAGTGGTTTTTATATGAAATAGCGCTGGAAACGGCTGACCACACACTTTGATTTCTTCACTTAGCTTTGGACTGATCAATAATGTACTGATCAGCCAAGAGACCATTTGTCACTTCTGCCAGGGAGGGTACATTTTACTTCCTTTACTCAGAGTGATAACGAACTCGCAACTTGTAAGTAGGCACACTGCACACGCATACAATCAGCTGTCACACATGTTATAAATAAAAATATAGCATAATAACCGGTGTTTAACTTGTGATATGGTCACAAAAACCATACTCATGAACAAAGTCAGACCATAAAAGCTCTCATGGTTCTGTCACTAAGAGCATCTTACTTCCCTTAATGAATATACATAGAAAAATTAAGCTGTAGTGTGAAATATTTGCAAATTTCTAGAATTATGGGAGACAAATCTAAAGAATTATCCATCAACCAGCACCAATTAAATGACCATGATTCAATAACTGCAATAGAATTAAGCCTTTGCAGGCATCATGCTTAATGCTGCTGTTGTAGCAGGTTCAGATGTGAAAATTTTATGGATATTTTCAACATTATACATTGATGGCATTGATTTCTGCTCCCTCTCTGCTGCGTGACCACTGATATTATCATTCGATTGAACACATTTCAGAGTTGTCAGCCCCGGTAATGTTGCATGTAAACCGCTAATTAGAATAACACTTCCTTCGATCGTTTGGCTGTTCGGCGTTCGGTTTTATGCAGTTACCGCCTGGGATATCATAGATATTGATAACCGCTTACTTTTACATTTTCATTCTCTTTTTTCTCAGGTGTAGCACTTACACAAAATGCAACCAAGTCTTGTAGTGATATCATGGCTATTAATAATTATTCATTTTAGTAACTACAAATAATTTAAAGATCATTGATAATAAAATTATTAAATAAATAGCGGTAAAAACTGATTCATTATTATAATTAACCAATAATACCAATAATAATAAAACGGCAAAAAAATAATAATAAAATCACAGCAGCAACAATAGTAGCAGCTTGACTTATTAATAAAAATAAGTGAGAAAAATAATAAATATTATCATAACATAAATGATGATAATTCATATAAGTAATAACTGATAATAACAATAATATAATATTTATAATAACAATTAAAAAAAGGCGAATACACTGACACTCACTTGGATTACATAATAACAATTCTAACCGACCTATGATGAATGGATGACATAACTTGATAAATAATAAAATTAATTCAAAATAACCATAGCACAGCAATGGGATTCTAGAACTCAGCTTTGACTGACCCTTTCTTAAAATGTGACAGAAGGAGGTATTGAAAAAATGTATTTGTCATCAATTTATTATTACAGATCAGCGTTTGCTTCTGCTGTTCTTGCTAGGTTGATCGTCGTTTTTCAGCCCATGAATCTTTGTACCTTATTAGTGTGTGGGTATAACATGCCCCCTCACAACACAAGTATGAAAGTAGTCGATTAACAGCTAATGTAATTATCTCTTGTTTTTTCTAGTCTGAAAGCAAAACGTTGCACACAAATAATTTACCTCCACTTACTTTTGTATTAGTCTCATAAAAATGTTAGTAATTCGTATCCATGTCAACATTTATCCTGCTTAGTTATGCTGTTTCGGGCAGAAACAAAAATATCACAACTGCTATGCAAAGCTCAAGTGTGAGAATGATTATTACTAAAAAGATTCATTTTAGTCAATTTGCAGAATCCGGAATACTCGTTAGCAGCCAGTATTTTGGTCTTTAAAACCGGGACAAATCCGGACAACCCAGGACGTCTGGCAACCGTAATTGTATGGCTAATTAACAAATAATATCATTATTATACCACCATAATAACAAAATGCACCCACTATGGTCTTGACTTTCGAAATAATCCAAGTTTTACTCAATGGTTCGAAACATTTGGAGTCCTCAGCCAATCAGATTTGTTTATTTCATTAACCAGCTAATGATATCAATCCAACAACTGCACCCTATTTCTGGCTACTGGATATTTATGCTACCAAAACATATCATCTGTAGCGAAATTAATTTGTAAAGAAATGAATCTAACACCTGCTTTTAACTCGATGACCCTTAATCATGGCCAATTATGGACACACTACTCAATGCAACGATAAATGAAATCTGCATTGGCAACAATTCATTCTTAACATTTAGATCCCTATTATGGTAAATCATCACATCTGGGGCGTAGGTTCTGAAAAATTTGACCCACTACTATTGTTGGGCGGGAGGGGAGGGGGTGCGGGGGAGTGGTGGGGTGCAGGGCACCCCTCCCCCGCATATGCCCTGTGTTAGCGGAAAACTTTGAGAATACTGTGGCTCAAATGCATGGAAATGGCAATTCAGGTGCAAAATGCAGTACACGCAAAACACCTTCAAACTAGCACTAAATTGCTTAGCACCACATGCAAAAGTACACATATCACTTGAATAAGTTTGTCCTGATTTGCATTTGTGTTAATGAATAATAATAAGTAACAACATTGCAATCAACAACTAGTATTAATTTGGAAAGCAGTAATGTGAACATTTAGTTTAGAAGTCAGTATTAGCAGTGATGAAAGGTAGTGAGACTAACTACTATTACGCAAGTTAGATAAACTTGAATTTCATACAATTATTATTGTCATCATCACAAGATAACCATCATATACATGAATTTATACAATAATCTATGATAACAAATAAATAATATAAATAATAATAATCAACAGTGATAATAAACTGATAGCAGTAGTAGATAAATAGTAAAAAGATAGCGAGCAAAGCACCAATATTATTATTATTATTATTAATCATCATCATCAGCTGTCCTTTGTATCCAAAGATGATCTCAGTTGAACCACACTGTTCGATTGACTTTGGTTTTTGCTGAGAGATTGCAAGCTTCCAACCAGAATCTTTTTGTCCTTGAGGTTCCAATTTAGAGTGTCTTTGAATCTCAGCCTCGGTCTGCCAATACCTCGGGCCCCTTCTTTGAGTTGTGAATAAAGGATCTGTTTGGGTAGCCTAGTGTTCTCCATTCTGTGCACATATCCAACCCATCTCAGGTTTTTTTGAATGAGGAGTTTATACATACATTACTTGGTAGGTTGGCCTGGGCTACAATCTCCTCATTCGAGATGAAGTCCCACCATTTCACATTAAGAATTTGACGTAAGTGTCTCATCATATAGGTTCTGAGTTTGTGAGCAGCTAGCCTGGCCAGGTCTCAGCTCCGTATAACAGACACAACAATAGCCCGACAAACCGAGCATTTTGTTTTAAATGTCAGATCAGTGTTGTACCACACCTTTGACTTGTGTCGGCCAAAGGAGATTGAAGCATCGGACATCCTGGTATTTATCTCGTCATCCATTTTGTTGTTACTCATAACTGTCGATCCAAGAAATTTGAACTTCGTAACACTGACTAGTTATTATCAATAAAAATCAATGAAAAAAAATAGCGATTATTATTATGTAGCCTGGCCATGTATCAGTAGTGTGTAGTAATAATAATAACATAAATAATCGTCACCATAATAACAATAATTATAATAATAATTGATTAATATTAGGCTATAAATAATAATAATAAAATAACATCATTATTATAAGTTACAGTAGTATTATTATTCATTAATTATTAATAATAATTAGTATTATAATTATTATGATAACCACAAAACAATAACAAAAAGTATGATCAAAAATAAGGTTATAATAAAAATGTTAGATAAAATCACTTGGAAAAGTGTAGTGCTGACTAAAAAGTGACTTGTATTATACTACAAAATTGTTTCATGGTACTAAACTAAAATGTGTGTACCAATCTTCAGGTATAAAATACAAGTGAAGAACTGTATGTTAGAGTTTGTTGATCCCTTGGCTATTTTGACTTAAAATTGGATAAGAGGAACTTATTGAAATGTCTGCATGAGGACGCTAGCTCGTTTCTTTTGTTTAGCGTTCCTAAGTAGCTTTTGCACATAATGAGGTATTTTTCTGTTAAGCAGAGATTACAACTCCGAGCTGATGGGTTGTAAGCAGATGCTCTTTGGAGTATTTTCCAGTCTATGTTGAATGTGATGGCTTTCTCCTTCAGCGACCAGATGTATTTGCTTAGTTCTGTAGAGTTCTTGTATTTGATGTTATTGAATGATGTTGTGTGACTGTTGTACCTAGTCTTAAACTGGCTCTCTGTCAGCCCAATATAGGATTCGCTGCCGCTCTCTGATGAGACTATAGCTTGGTACACAACACTTTTTACCAAGCAGTTGTTTTTTAGTGGACATTGACTCCTATTTCTACAGTTACAGGTCCTTTGCTGCGTTGTCGTGTTTGGAGGTGGCGCTAACTTCTGCTTATTGGATGCTGATATGTTGGCTGCTATATTCGGCATGCAAGAGTAACTGATTTTAAGAGTGTTTCTATTGAATATTTTCCTAAGAGCATGGGCTGGTGTAAATATCTTGGTTACAATATGTAGGAATCTCTTGCCAATGTTGGTTGAAGTAGCCATGTTGAAAGGTGGGTGGTATCTGGTTACTTTCCGGATGCGCTTTGTACTGTGCTGCTTTGGAGTATTGCTCTGTTCATATGTCAGTTGGTGCGAGTAGCCGCTGGCATTGAGGGCCTTCTGATATTCTGCTGCTGCGCTACTGAAGCCTGCTTCGTCTGAGGATATTGTGCTGAGTCTTTTGTTAATTGCTGATGGTAAATTCCGGAATTTACCATCAGCAATTAACAAAAGACTCAGCACAGTATCCTCAGACGAAGCAGGCTTCAGTAGCGCAGCAGCAGAATATCAGAAGGCCCTCAATGCCAGCGGCTACTCGCACCAACTGACATATGAACAGAGCAATACTCCAAAGCAGCACAGTACAAAGCGCATCCGGAAAGTAACCAGATACCACCCACCTTTCAACATGGCTACTTCAACCAACATTGGCAAGAGATTCCTACATATTGTAACCAAGATATTTACACCAGCCCATGCTCTTAGGAAAATATTCAATAGAAACACTCTTAAAATCAGTTACTCTTGCATGCCGAATATAGCAGCCAACATATCAGCATCCAATAAGCAGAAGTTAGCGCCACCTCCAAACACGACAACGCAGCAAAGGACCTGTAACTGTAGAAATAGGAGTCAATGTCCACTAAAAAACAACTGCTTGGTAAAAAGTGTTGTGTACCAAGCTATAGTCTCATCAGAGAGCGGCAGCGAATCCTATATTGGGCTGACAGAGAGCCAGTTTAAGACTAGGTACAACAGTCACACAACATCATTCAATAACATCAAATACAAGAACTCTACAGAACTAAGCAAATACATCTGGTCGCTGAAGGAGAAAGCCATCACATTCAACATAGACTGGAAAATACTCCAAAGAGCATCTGCTTACAACCCATCAGCTCGGAGTTGTAATCTCTGCTTAACAGAAAAATACCTCATTATGTGCAAAAGCTACTTAGGAACGCTAAACAAAAGAAACGAGCTAGCGTCCTCATGCAGACATTTCAATAAGTTCCTCTTATCCAATTTTAAGTCAAAATAGCCAAGGGATCAACAAACTCTAACATACAGTTCTTCACTTGTATTTTATACCTGAAGATTGGTACACACATTTTAGTTTAGTACCATGAAACAATTTTGTAGTATAATACAAGTCACTTTTTAGTCAGCACTACACTTTTCCAAGTGATTTTATCTACCCAATAGCTCATATTTCACAATATTAGAGCACTTTAGTAAAACGCTTCTTATACCTGACTGTAATAAAAATGTTATAATTTTGTTAAATATTCATTAGTTGATGGTAATACATAAATATAAAATTACACCATAAAAAACAAAAATAGTAGTGGTGATAAAAAAGAAATTAAAAAATTATTAATAATATATAATACTATAATAATATTAAATACGGATGCATTATTTATGTTTCATACAATAATAATATTATAAAATAAATAAACACTTATTTATTCATACGTTTAATAAATATAATGAACATATAATACACTCTTATTCATATATATTATTTATAAGATCTAATTACTATAATAAAAAATCATAACAATAATAATTGTAAACTATTATATAATATATTACAATAATAATAAAAGAACAACAACAACACATACATACAACATTCATTATTATTATTATCAATCATTTATTATTATTTATTTATCAATTGAACTTATCATCTGTATTTATTATTATTGCTGTTAGTTATCATTATTAATCATTACTAGTAAATAAATAATAATCTTATTGATGATGATGGTGAATAATTATTATTTTCATAATAATTATAATAGTAGTTATTATTAACAACTATTATTTTTTATGGTGGGGGGTAGGCAGAAAACCCGTACCTCGTATTGTACCGTACCCGTACTCTCGAAAACCCCTACTCCATTTCGAAAACCCCTACTTATTTTCGAAAACCCGTAGTCATAAAAAGGTGTTGGCCACGGAATTTTACAAAGTTCATTTATTTGAGGCTAGCTCATTCAATGATCTCTCTCTTCATTGCACAGTAGAAGTTGTTCAACGCATTAATATTCACGGTAAGTGAGGGCAATAAATTTGAAATTGAATTGATTCAGAGGTGGGAATAAGTCGGACTAAGTCAAGTCATCTTAGAGTCAAGTCAAGTCATAGGTCATAACTTGACTTGACTTATTTGAGCAGTGACTTGACTCTGACTTGATGCCTCATCTGACTCAACTCGACTTGACTCGAAAAGTTTTATGACTTGACTTGACTCGACTTCATAATACAGATGACTTTATTAAAGTCATCATCAAGTCATTTGGAGTCAATCTCGCAGAGTTGTCTGCTGCTACCACAATTTCCTAAGGTAACGAAATACCCGTGTGTCATTGCTGTTTGTATTTCCTGTTTGGTTATCGGAACCAGAGGTGTTTAGTGCAAAACCTAGCTAATAGTTAGCCAACTGTATGCTTGCTGGAGTATGGTGGTTAGAAAATAATTGCCTTTACATTAGGCCTTCCATTCAAATGATTTCTACTAGAAAAAAAGGTAGAATAGTTGATGATTTTCTACTGTTCAAAAATATAAAAAGACAAAAAGAAGGTGCATATGCAGAATACTGTTTGTTTTGTCAACTAGAAATGTATTAAAAATAATTAGTGCACTCTGATTACGAAAGTTTGTAAAATATGGTAGACTTTTTTTTCAATAGGGTTGTTGTTTTTAATGCGCCTTCTCGTCAACTGCATGTAGGTCAAATTCCCTGCTGGAAAAAAAATTTGATTGCAACTTGTAAAATTCCTAATATTTTTTGACTTTATTAAACATGTGTTTCAAAATTTATTGCACAACTCTACTGCAGAGTTTTTTTAACAGAAAATGAACAAAGAACAAGTAATTTTACAAAATTAAGTTACTAAAATAAAAAAGCTACCTTTTTTCAAGTAAGGAAGGAGGAAAAACAACTGCCATGCAAGGAATAGGGTAAAACCCCATGTACATATAGCGATTACTAAGCGATTTCCTTAGCGATTGCGTGATTTTGCAACTTCTGTTTCCTACAAAATCGCTAAGCAATCTCAAGCATTTTACTTGAGGTTATCCTCAGGTTTTGATCGAGATCAAAAAATTGCTAGCGGATTCTTTGATCAGCCAATCACCACGTAAAGAAACTTTACCCTTGTTTCCAATAATGTCTTGTCATATTCAGTGCTCCGATCTATTAACGATCCAGTAATAAATTGAAGGCTAACTTTGTAACAGCGAGTTTGACCGGAATCGCTGAACAATTCGCAGTAGTGAAAAGTTGCGCAATTTGGGGGAGGGACTTCCCAATCGCTAAGCAAAATCGCTAGCACGATCGCCATATGTACATGAAGCATTAAACCATTTAACTCACTGTGAAGTGTCTACTGCTTGAACTGTAAACAGAATATTTTATTGGCTGCAACATTCTACTGGTTCTGGCTTTCCATAAGTACAAATGCTATACTGCCAGACTATTGTTCTGGACCACTGATTTATCATTGCCAATATTTTTGTCATCTGTTGCTGTTAGGGAAATCCTTCAATAAAAATCTTCTGATTTCTGTGAAAGTTTTGTGTTAGTCATCTATTGGACATCTAAATTACCCCCCCCCCTCCCTCTGAAATCTGCTCGGCGAGTCGATCACGATGATGTCTTTGATAATGCTCTACGACCAATAGACTCTGAGATATTCAAGTGACTTGATATTTGACTTGTAAGTCATTTGAGTCAGACTTGACTTGACTTAAAATTTTTCATTACTCAACTCAACTTGACTCAACAATGTTTGTGACTTTACTTGTCTTGACTCAGCTGAACCTCAGAATGGCTGTGACTTGACTCGACTTTAAAGTCATTTTCTCCCACCTCTGAATTGATTAATAATAATCTGATAACCATTAAATTATTAATTAATAAATTATTATGTATTATTGATTGACTAATGTTATACATACGTACATAACTACTAGGCTAGTACTACTGTCATTTAAATAATAATTAATACTATAAAATTAAAATGATCATTATTATTATGATTATTATGAAAAATGATAATAATTATAATAGCTTGTTATTTTTTACTTACACTGAAGTAGCAATAGTTTAATTTTATCAATATGGTTAGCTTGTATTATTATCATAATAGTTAATTATATGAAAGTTCTTTGCATGATAAAAACAGATATTACTTTTCAGATTTATTAATAAAATATAATAATTATAATAACCATGTCTCAACTGGTTTTACATGGTTATTTATGAATACTGCATGTGTAGCTCTCAATTATGGTTCACTTTTAATGACAAATCGACATGTGTAAGCGTGTTCAATGTTATTAGTTATTGGTAGCTATATCAACGTTGTTATTGGTAATGGTACTACTGTTGTTGTCACTTTATTGTAATACTACTTAGTTTTAGAACACTGACAATGTGTGTATATTGTAGTTAATCTTGACTTGAATGACTAGTGCATGGTGGTGATGAGGTCCCCTTCTTAGTGACAATACTCCGAGCTGATGCCTTTCTATCTGTGTCCGGATAACCTGTACGATCTCCTTTCGGCTGCTTGATATATCATGGGATGGGAGAGCTTCTGGTGTCAACGTCTTCAGATCCTTTTTCGTCATCGGCAGTGTGGGTTGTGGGGGGATGGAGGATGCGCTGTCTCTGGCAAAAGGGGGCGGGCAGGGGTGACTCTTCCGGGTGAGATGGGAACAGAGGAGGGAGCAGGTGCTGGGACGTCTTGGTAACTTCGAGAGGCGGTCTTGGATTTTCTTCGTTTGGGGGGTTTCACGTTCTCTTTCTCCTCCATACTTAAAGCTCCGGAGGTACTTCTCTCCGTACGCTCCTTCTCGGGTCTGGGGCGGCGGTCCCTCTCATTCTTCGGAATCTTATATCCCTCTAGTTGTTTCCTTATGTCTCTGTCAACTAGAGGTGGGCCTGTACTTCGGGAACACTTTAGGGAAGCTTCCTTCTTGGCGGGTGGGGATCTCTTCAGTGGTAAAGGAGAAGGGGTCTCCTTTCTTTGGGGGAGAGCGTATTCTATTCGGCAATGCTTTCCGCTGTCGTCCATGGGGGTTTGCACCTAGATAAGGGGAGGGCGTTCTTCCATCCTGCGTAAGTACAGAAGGCTGGATACTTCACAGCATCCACTGCGTATACATAGCCGGTTCGTGACATATGTATAAAGTCACCACTGTTGTCCAACACATTCTGGTGGTGATAAGTGCCATCACGGCTGGCGCTGGCGAATCCACATCGGCAGTAATACTTGATGAAGTGTTGATTAGCATGGATCTTCAGTTGACGGGGGTTCCTTAAGTAGATCCTGCACTCCCTACAGTATGTATTGTTCGGTCGTCCCCGCAGCCTCTCTATCTCTTTCCATGAGGAGCCGCTTACCCAGAAAAATAGGGCCAGTTGGGCGGTTGCCTCTTTTCAGACTCTCCCCGGTGGTTTAATGGTTCATCCAGCATACTGGAGGGTTTAGGTTCTGGTGGAGTAACCCAGGTCCATACCAGGCTAAACTTCAGCTCCGTCTTCTTCTTCTTCTCCTCTAGACCGGATGGGGGGCAATCCGGAGGGGTGGTGGCTCTAGATGGTCCCATTACTTCTTCCTCCATGGCTGTATCAGCAGGAACATCTTCCAATAATTTTTCACTGGCTATGTCATCCAATGGTTGGGCTGGTCCAGGGGGAAGGGGTATATCTTGACCATTAAAGGTTTGGTTTGGGGGTGGTCGGACATTGAAAAGCTGACACAACCATCAGATTCTCCAATATCTTTTGTGTACTGACCACAAATTTTAAGTCAATCCATCCATCACAAGCCATGTGGCAGCTGTTTTTGTACAGCAGCATTTGATGGCTGGTTAGAAAACATTACTAATTGTTGCAGTGATATCGTGACGTACATGGAACCTGTGTACTAGTAAAATTTTGGTTATAAGCCAATGAGCATTTCGCTACTGGGCCGTGATTGGTTGAACTTCGGAAATGTCTTGTCAACACAGTGTTGCATAATTGAGAATTATTAACTATTTATTACTCATGGGTGCGATTGAAGGATTGCAAATAATGAATAAAACCCTAATACTTTGATACAGTTCATCGAACTCAATCTACAACAACATTTTCACTAGATAATCTGGTTAGTAATAAAAGTATCAGTATCACTATCACACGGCACTTCAGATTTGTAACCAATCACGGCCCAGTAGCTAAATGCTCATTGGCTTATAACCAAAATTTTACTAGTACACAGGTTCCATCTACGTCACGATATCACTGCAACAATTAGTAATGTTTGCTAACCAGCCATCAAATGCTGCTGTACAAAAACAGCTGCTACATGGCTTGTGATGGATGGATTGACTTAAAATTTGTGGTCAGTACACAAAAGATATTGGAGAATCTGATGGTTGTGTCAGCTTTTCAATGTCCGACCACCCCCAAACCAAACCTTCAAGCATGGCATCTTCCTCATCCGGATCCATCAGGTCCACATAACCACCTGGAAAGGACTGGTCCTCGAATAATTCTTGCAGAGAGCACATTTCTTCCTTCCTTTGTCCTTTAACTACAACATCAATGTGACCGAAACAAGTGGGGGTTGTTTCGGTGAGCAAAGAGGTTGGTTTTTGCCCTTCCATTCGGACTGTTGCCTCTAATACTAAAAATTTCCTTGAAAAATCACAGCCTTTTTCTGCTGTAGATTTTGATTGCAAGGGATAGGAAGTTCTTTCACCTATTTTGGCAAGAATTTGCTCTTCTAGATCTCTATTTATCAAGTAATTCGGCGTAGGAATGTTTAATTCTTTACTCATAACTTCTTCCTCTACCACTGCATTTGCTTCTTGTTGTTCCAAACATATATACTGCCCAAAACCTTCTCCAATTTGCCAAGCATAGTAGCCAGCTTACCTGGAGTATTTAGCTCCGTATGCTCCATGTCTGCTGCAAGTAAGGCTAGAAACTGCTGTATGTGTACTGCTTGCACTACTATTAGTAAATGAATGCAGCTGTAATGTCGTCTGCTTGAGCATATGGCCAGGCTCGAGCATTCTGATTGGCTGATGCTCATGAATGCTGAGAGGCTTCGTGGGGCTTGCATTATGGGGGGCTCTTTCAGGTAGGACATTGGAAATTTTTGCCCGATTGGGATAATTTTTTCTGTTGTTCGCATCTTCAGATTTTGTGGATGGCAGCGGTACGTTTTCTGTCATCCTCTGACTCACTGGGGGTCTTGTAGGGGGTTCTAGGGGTTTTTTTAGGACCGGAGGTGGTTTGGTTGCTTTGTTATCAATCTCTGTGTTGCTTCTCTCAACTTCCTGGGTGGGGGGTATCCTACTAGAGCTTCTTACTGGTAAATGTAATTTTTCTGTTAAGGTGGGGGTGGGGGACAAACCTTTTACTGCTTCCGGATGTCCTATCATTGGTTGATTCCTAGGGGTGCTTTGTCCTCTCCTTTTCTGTCTTTTTCTAACTCTGACTCTTCTATTCCCTCTTTGTTTTTGTTCCTGAGGGGGTACTCTGACTGGTTGTCCACTAATAGCAGAGATGGGGGCCTGGGTACATGGAATATGGTTGGTTCTCCTATCATTCGGATGGGGAGTGTGTATCCTTCCCTCTGGATCATTTCCAGCACCTCTTTGTCTTGAGGAACTGGTTTGATGGCAGTACTGTTCTGCGTACCTTATGGGGGGTCCGAGGTTTCTCCTGGGCTTCTGTTTTCTAGGCTCTGCACTGACTTCTTGACTTGGTTGAGCAGGGAAACGGGGTTGATCTTCTCCTGATCCGGAGGGTCTTTCCATGGAGGTCAAGGGCCTTCCTTTCAATTCTGATCTAGGTTGGGGGTTTATTTCTGGTTCTGGAGGAGAAAGGAGTCTTGGTAGGGCTTCCAACAGCTCCTTTTGCATCTGTCGAGACAGTTCTCGGGGGTCTTCCCTACTCACTTCAGGTGGTAGCACTTCCACATTCGGTGGGTTGAGGGGCGGTTCCCTACGACGTGCTCCGGTGGCCCCTTTCATATTTGGCCGCCTGTGTGGCTGCAGGGGTTTGTCCTCGTTGATCAGCGCATGGTTTATACAACTTCAGGCGGCTCTCATTCTGTACAGATTGTTTGCCATTTCTATCAACTAAGTAAGAATGGTTGAGTATGCTTCTAGTATTTCATACGGTCCGGTGAATTTGGCCTGTAGTTTTGGGTTCTTTCCTTTTTTTCGTCTTCTATTTTCTAGCCAAACTAAGTCCTTTGGGGCAAACAATGAGGGCTCCTCTCCATCCTCGTACCGGATGTGTACTTGTTCCTCTCGCAGGGCCTCATGTGCTTCTTCTAAGCGATCCTTCAAGGATTGTGCATACTCATGCACGGGCATGTTATCCGTGAGCGGAGGGTGGTAGGACAGCTGATCCGGCAGCCTTAACTCTCTCCCAAGCATCAAGAAATTCGCAGTTTCACCGGTGGTAGTATGGGGGGTGCCTCTGAAAGCTCTCATCAGTTGTGGCAATAGGAGATCCCACTCCTCCTGACTCCTCCGGAGCAGCAAAGCTCTTAATGAGTCTCCCAACACTCTGTTATTTCTTTCCACTATTCCGTTGGCTTGCGGATGATAAGGGGTAGTTCGTGCCTTTTCTATCTTCCACAGGAGACAAAATTCTTGCATTAGACACGACTCGTATTGGGCGCCTTGGTCAGTGTGTATTTGCTCCGGAAGGCCAAGATAGCAGAACACTTTCTTGTCAAGAGCTGCCGCTACTACTGGGGCTGTAGCGTCCGGAATAGCGATGGCGTCTAGCCATCGTGTGAAGTGGTCGGTGAGTACCAGTATCCATGCATTTCCTTTAGTAGTCTCTGGGAAGGGGCCAACGAGGTACACCGCCACTCGTTGCCAGGTTCGGCCAGCGTACATTTGTTGCCGGGCTGCAGTAGGTTTGGTCCCTCCCGTCTTGGCTCTCTGACATATTTCACATGTTCGTATTGTCCGCCTGACATCGGCAGTGATGCCGGGCCAGTACCAAGTGAGTTGTAGCCTCTTCAGGGTCCTTATTACTCCTTGGTGGGCCATGGCGTGGGTCTGACAGAGAATTGTTCCGCGCAGACTAACCGGACAAACGGCGCACCATCTAGCTCTACCTTTGGGGGAGACCTGTATCTCAAGGATACTGTCGGACCGGATTCACATTGACTCCTTGCATTGTTCTAGCTTCCTCAGTTCACTGCTCCCCATTTCTAATTGTCCTTTGGTGAGAGGGATTCCGGATTTGATGGTTCTGTATAGGAGGGCCACCGGATGATTGCCTGTCCTTTGTGCTTCCAGCTACTCTATCTCGGTGCATTGGTCAACGTGTTGAGCCTCTTGCTTATTATTCACCTGCCTGAAGGCCTCTGTTTGACTGCGGGTAGCTGCTTCTGTCCACTCTTCATTTCGTATTTCCTGTTTAGATAGTCCTCCATCTGTCTCTTCTATGTGACGGCACTGCCTACAATCTTCTGGACACCTTCTACTCAGTCCATCTGCATTGCCATGCTTGATTCCCGAGCGATGCTCTACTGTATACTGAAACTCTGACAATATCTCCAGCCAACGGGCCACCTGACTGGTGGGGTCCCTTCTTTTACACAGCCATATCAGGGAAGCGTGGTCCGTCCGCAGACGAGACTTCTGGCCATAGAGGTAGGGCAGAAAATGCTTAACTGCTGATCACTGCTAGTAGCTCCTTTCGGGTCACGCAGTAATTTTTCTCGGATGGACTTAATGTCTTGCTAAAGTAGGCTATGACACGTTCCTGCTCTTGTTGCTGCCGAGACAGGACGGCTCCCACTCCGACATTACTAGCGTCCGTATCCAAGATGTACGTTCCTGTGGCCTCTGGATATCCTAGTATAGGGGCCGACATCATGCCTTGTTTTAGTTGCCGGAAAGCAGTTTTCTGTGCATCTCCCCATTCCCAAGGGGTATGTTTGATGGTAAGTTTGGTGAGGGGTTTGGCCAAGGTAGAGAATTCTGTAAGGTATTGCCTGTAGTAGCCTACGGTTCCCAGGAAGGCTTGCAATCCTTTCAACTCTTTCGGAGCTTGCCATTCCCTGATAACAGCCACCTTTTTCGGATCGGTAGCGATTCCTTCAGCACTGACAATGTGTCCCAAGTATTTCACTTCTCTCTGGAGCAGCTCACATTTGCTTGGCTTGAGTTTGAGTACGGCTTGTCTTAGGCGCTCCAACACTTCCTTCAAGCGCTGTATGTGAGTAGGGAAATCTGGGGCAATGACAATTATGTCATCCAAGTATAGAAGTAGCGTCTTCCAACGGAGACCCTGTAAGACCCGTTCCATTAGCCGTTGAAACGTAGCTGGTGCGAAGGTCAATCCAAAGGGTAACACCTTCCATTTCCATAAACCTGTCCTAGTAGAGAAAGCAGACTTCTCGCCTGCGTCAGCGTCCAAGGGCACCTGCCAATACCCACTGACCAAGTCTAGCGTGCTAAAATATTTACTACCGGCTAGCGCATCCAAGCTCTCATCTATTCTAGGGAGGGGGTAGGCATCCTGATGGGAGACCGCATTTAACTTTTGGTAATCTATACAGAAGCGCCAGGATCCGTCCTTTTTTTTAACAAGGACCACCGGGGAACTCCAGGCGCCTGTTGCAGGTTTTATCAATCCTTTTTCTAACAATTGGGCTACTTGCCTTTCGGCCTCTGCTTCTTTTTGGGGCCCAAGCCTGTGGGGGTGCTGCCGGATTGGCCAGGCTCCAGAGAGCAAAGGAATGCTGTGTTCTACCAATGTGGTCCTTCCTATGTCCTCTTCTCCCGTACTGAACACTGCACTATACTCCCTTAACAAGCTTGTCAGTTGTCTTGCTTCACCATGGTTCTTACAATTCTGGCAGGCAGATTGGTAGAGCTTCTGGACATGCATAGGCACGTTTTTCCCTCGGGAGACATTCCGTCTGCCTCTGGTCTGCTGTTCTGTTAGGTAGGGTGTAGTCTCATCAATATCTTGAAGTTCTACACCTTTGTAATTTCCTACCGTGCTTCCGGTCTAAGTTCGAGGGGCTGGTTCGTAGGGTTAAGGCATTGTATCAGGAGTCTTCCTTGAGGTTCCGGCTGGTTCAAACTAGCTGCCATGGGAGGCCCTGTTTGTTGTCCCTCCACCAGTCCTATGGGGAAAAAGTTGTGCGTGCTGACGCAGGCCATGATTGTCATCTCGGTACAAGGGGGTATAAGGGTGTCCCTTATCACCTGTATATTGTTTATCAGTAACCGTCCATGCTTATCAGTGCATTGAAGCTCCTGTCCGTCCAATATGAGTATTGGACGGTGAAACTCCAGCGAACACTGATGTGAGGCCAAGAATGGCATGCCCAGAATGGCATCTTCATGAATATCACTGATTACAAACGTAGCCTTCGTCTTGATATCACGAATCCGGAGGGGAAGTCTTATGGTTCCATAGAATGGGAGTTGTGTCCCATCCGCCATCGATCCGTAGGACTCCCTTTCTTCCAATTGATTCCTGACTAGATGGGGTAATTGGTTGTAGGCGTGCTTTGACAGCAAGTTTGCGGTACAGCTGGTATCCAACAAAAAGTGCACGACTCTCCCTTCTAGTTTCCCAGATTCAAAGTAGCTGGCCTCGTAGGGTCTGTCAGAATACAGTCCAGCAGGCACAGTGGGCTTCACTTCCGGAATAGGAGGGTCTTCTCTTTGTCTGGGTCTGGAGGGACGTTCCGTAGGCATTAAGAAGGTGGTCTCAGCCGACTCTTGAGGTCTGGGCTGAGCCCTTACTCTTTTCTTACGAGGAGATTCCATGAGTGGTCCGGTGGGCGACAGCCTGGGTAGATCCAGCAAGGATGGTATGGCAGGGGAGGGTAAAGAAATGGGTCTGGATTGGCTTCTAAATTCGAATCATCCATTTCTGCCAGTGGTGCATACCTATTCCGGATTGGTAGTTCCCATGGGTCGTGTCGGGGGGTCTCTCTGTAGTTCCTCGGTTGGGGCCTTTCTCCAGAAGGGTTATAATTAGATACTGGGCCGTTCCTTTTTCTAGAATTTTGGGATGCCCTTTCGCAGCCAGTTTTGTTGTTTACTGATGCGGGCGCTGCTCGTTTCCCAACCTTCGGCAGTTGTCTCTACCTACTGATGGCCAAGGCAGTCTTTTCGGAGGTGTCCCATCCCTCCACAGCCCCAACAACTAGGTTGAGCTTCCATCCGGATCTGCGGGACTTTGGGCATAGCCTGTCTCTCTTTACTCATTTGCTCTACCTTCTCAGCCAGTTGTTGGAAGTTTTTCACGAGAATATTGAGAGAGTCTTTGGCTACAGGCGCCACCCTCTGTGGTTTAGGAGGCTCTTCCTCTTCCTGATCCTCAATCATCCGGATCTGTGCCTGCCTGTCTTCTCCTGCAGTCTGAATCTGTAGAAATTCTCCTCCTGCCCTTACGGCGTCTTCCAACGTAAGGGGTTGTACGGCCAAGAGGTGCCGCTGTAAGTAAGCGTGACCCAGCGTAGCAGAGAAAGCATCTAAAGCCATTCTTTCTCTGTGTAGGGGAGGCAGGTCTTCATATGCAATGTTGACCTGTCTCTCCACCTCATTGGCATGATCCTGCAATGGAACTTTGAAGTTCCTCCTTAAACTTCCTAAACGCGCCTTAGCCTCACAGGCAGTGAGTCCAAAACGAGCGCGTAGGGCATTGAATACTCCTGCCACTGTGTTTGGCTTCCCACAGTCTTGAGCCTCTCCTCGCAGGGATTCTTTTGGATGCAGCAAGGCTGCTTCTTGATTCCAATCATTAGCTGCAGTTACTTCTACGAAACTGTTTACAAAATATTCTACGTCCCCCTTGCCTTCGTAGCGGGGTGTTTTAAAAGGGGCTTGTCTGGGACACTGTACTGCGCTCCGAAAGGCTTCGGTCAGTCTCTCCAGCACATCCATTCCTGCAAGTTGGGGTTGCCTTCCAGCACTACTAGCTCGACGCTGTTGCCTGTCTGTCATTCGGAAGGGGGGGGGGGTCTTTTGAATCCAAGAGTGGATTCCTTCCTCAGTTCTTCCGTAGTCCTTAGGTTTGGCAGGATGAGATTCGTCCAATCCCACCGCTGCCACCAATGTAGCGGATTTTGGTAGCGTGTGACTAACTTCAGCCACAATCCTCCACCCTTTTGGTCAGACTGGATGACTACGAGGTGTCACTGCCGGTTGTGCTATCTTATGACAGCTTCAAGAGCTTCAATAAGCTAGCAGATCCGGTCTTTGAGGGGAAGGGGAGGGTCCTTTCTATAAATAGAGAAGGACCGAAGGAATTCGGAGGGGAGTATCTCAATGGTAGAGATGGGCCAAGGGTCCAGACTATCTCGTCAATAGAGAAAAGCCAAGTGCAACAAGAAGAGTTTCAAGATAAAACTCTCTTTATTGATCAGTATAGCTCCAACTGCGCTGAGCCAACTGGCCCAGCCAAACTTATGCATATAATATGAAAACAGAAACTGGTGCGGCTCACTAGAAAAAGTTCTATGTTTATCAATATAAAGCGATAAAATTTAATACATAAACACACATGAATAACAATATTCAATACAAGGTAACACGACATTAGTTCAAGCTTTATCTTCACCTTTTCGTACGTTTATACCTTTTGTTCAAAAACAAGGGGAGATAATCTCCAACAGTATGTATATAATTACTTTCTATAACATAATCACAATGCAATTCAATATCGTTATGTACAACGTTCAGTCAGTAACAACGAGTTTCACTTTTCCTTCTTTTCTGTGCCTTGGTCTTTATCTTTGGCTTTTAGTTCACCAGCACACCATCCGGATGCTTCACATTGCAAATCTATCACACTCTTTCACATAGCCACCTAACAACACGCTTTCAAGCCTGAACAGCATTCCTACCTGTTTCTCCCCTCTCTCCTCATCTGTGCAGCCAGCAATATAAGCACCACTACCTTCAACAGTAGGTCTCCCTTATACCAGTTTTCTCCTCACGAACAAATCACCAATATGAGGAGCTGTATCATCACTGCTGCCACCGCTGTCAGGAATGTGGCATCTGCTCACTTGTGCCATGGTGGTCAACTAACAATAGACAATTTTATTCTTGACATTTCAATAAGAAAATTACCAATTTCATTGCTTGTCATTTTATCTGTCTGACTATCTATCTTATATCTATTTTTAAATTCAGGAATCAACATCATTGGGTGGTTCTACTAGCTTGTTGGTACCTACTTTGTATTGCTTGCTTGAGCTAACTATGCTGGTGAGTGCATAAGCTACACAGTATATAGCCATAAACGGTAACGGATAGTCAAAATGTAGTTTCAATCAGATAGTGGAAGTAGAATTTGGGATTTGCGTTTACTTCCTCACAGGCAAAAATCCGATACAATGTTACTATAATTATTATAGATCAGAGTGTTTGAGCAGATGATAAACAATTAATATTATTATTAGTTGACAGTGATGATCGTTGATCGATATATACATTATTATACTATTTATCAGCTTTCCGATTTTCCACATTTTTGCATTTTATGAACGTTACTCCACCCAATAATAAGAACTTGAATTTAATCTGATAATTTTACATACAGCAGCTTTTAATGTACCATATAATAAGTTGAGAAATAAAAAAACAAAAAAAAATCAACTTGCTTTGTAAAACTGATAATAAGTGAATAATAATAATACATACCAATTCCTACTGTAACTATACTACTGGTCCGGTGTTATTATTTAATCAATTTGTTGATACTAATTAATAATAAAGAGCTTATTATTATATGTATTATGTTATTGTCCTCTTATTATTATTATTATAACAAATATATAAGTTAATTAGTATTATAACATATAATAATTAATAAGTATTATTAATAATAGAATTAATTAATACCAAAAAAAGAATAATAAGTAAGTTGTTGTTTCATTAAAAATAATAATTAACATTATATTATTATTAATTATAAAATCAATGTCAATAATAACTATTATCATTATTCAATTCATCATCGGATCATTCGTCATAACAATTTCACCAGCAAAAAATCTGAAACCTCCCCCACAGCACTTGGGGGTAGTTTGAAGCTGCAACAAAGGTACCTACTTACACTCAGATGACAATGCACAGCATCAAATTATCTGTAACAATATTCTGTTGGTTACTGGTGTAGCCTAGTATATTTTTCAGTCTCCATTCACTCAGCTGTTTACTGCAATTTTAATTCTACTGCCCAATGACAAAAGAGATCATTGAATGAGCTAGCCTCAAATAAATGAACTTTGTAAAATTCCGTTGCCAACACCTTTTTATGACTACGGGTTTTCGAAAATAAGTAGGGGTTTTCGAAATGGAGTAGGGGTTTTCGAGAGTGCGGGTACGGTACGAGGTATGGGTTTTCTGCTTACCCTATGGTGGGGATGATGATGATGATTGATGGCAATGCTAAAAAATATTTAGTCAGCCTTTCTTACTCTGTTACATATTTACAATTTTAATAATAGAAGTTTGAGATTTCAATCCTTATTAATTAAAATAAATCAGCATCTCTCTATCAAGCATTATTTATCTAGCCAAGAAGATGTTGGCCTATTCCTAGCATCATTCTTCTGCTCAACATTACACACAAAGCTGCTGGCTTACAGGATAATGCAAAAGAGGAATTAGTCTTTTTAATTTGAAAGTAGTAAGACTGACGTTAAACTACAGTGCAATTCCTCAAACATAGAGGACACTTTTAAACTACTAGGACTTCTTTGGAACATGAGGCAAAATCGTAGCTCTTTTCACATCACGGACTTAAAACTAATAATAAGGAGACAATCATATAAAAGATAATCAGTTATATTTATCAATTGACTTTTACTTTTGCCCCAGAGAGATAATCAATTAAAATTTGTTTCTATGATACTGACGCACGACTTTTCACTGTTGAACCACAACTGAAATTTGATTCACGAGGAGTCGTCAGTCGGACCCGGTAATATACACCCCTGCATCACATCACACTGAAGAAACTGCAACTCAACTAATCAGTAGATCATAAAGTTTTTTTATTGATTGATTTTGAGGGCATTGACTACACTCGAACCATTGGCACAATAAAATGCGGATTAAACCATAAAAACCAGTATAAACCAAAAATACACGGTTTATTCAGTTTTTTCATAAAAAAAAATCATGGCTCTTTCAAACCCTGTCTACCATCTCTTGCTCTCCATCTATCATCTCCTACTGGCCATCCACCATCCCCTGCTCCCCATCGACAGTCCCCTGCTGTTCATCTACCATCACCTGCCCTTGATCCATCATCTCTTGCTTTCCATCCACCTTCCCCTGCTCTATATCTACAATATCCTGCTCTCCATCCACTATTTCCTGCTCTATATATATCATATCCTACTCCCTATCCATTAAATCCTGCTCTACATTTTCAATCTTCTCGCTCTCCTTCCACCATCTCCTTGCTCTCCACCTATCATCCCCTACTCTCCATCAATAATCTCCTGCTCCCCACTCCTCATCTCCTGCACTGTATCCATCCTAATGTACTTTCCATCCCTTATATGCTGCTCTAAATTCATTTTATCCTGTTTTCTATCTACCTCCCCCTGCTCTCCATCCACTATTTCCTGATCTATCTAAACCATATCCTACTCTTTATTCATTAAATCCTGCTCTACGTTTTCAATCTCCTTGCTCTCCATCTATCATCTCCAGCTCTCCATTTCCCATCTCCCTGCTCTCCAGCCATCATCTCCTGCACTGCATTCATCATAATGTACTCTCCATCCATTGTATGCTGCTCTCCATTAATTTGATCCTGTTTTCTATCTACTTTTCCCTGCTCTCCATACACTATTTCTTGCTCTATATGAACCATATCCTACTCTTTATCCGTTAAATCCTGCTCTACGTTTTCAATCTTCTAGCTCTCCATCTATCATCTCCTGCTCTCCATTTCCCATCTCCTTGCTCTCCACCCATCATCTCCTGCTCTGAATCCACCACATCGTACTCTTTATCCACTATATCCTGCTCACCATTCACCATCTCCTGCTCTCCAGCCGCTATATCCTGCTCTCCATTCACTATGTCTTGGTTTCCATCTACTTCCTGCTCTCCATCCGCAATCCCCTGCTCTCCATCCCCGATTTCCTTGCTCTCCATCTATCCTTTCCTGCTCTGCATCTACCAAATCATACTCTCAATCCACTATATCCTGCTTTACATCTACCATGATCTGCTCTCCAATTACTTTCTCTTGATCTCCATCCACCATCTTTGTTCTACATAACCATATACAGTTCTCTATTCATCATCTCCTGCTCTCCATCCACCATGTCCGACTCTCCATCTACCTCCTGCCTCCCATCCCTAATCTCCTTCCTATCCACATATCATCTCCTTCTCTCCACCCACCATCTCCTGCTCTGTATTCGCCACATCATACTCTTCAGCCACTTCGTCCTGCTTTACAACCACCATGCTCTACTCTACAACTACCTATTCCTGCTCTCCATCCCTGATCCCCTTGATCTTCATCTATATCACCTGCTCTGCATCCTCCATATCATACTCTCCATCCAATACGTCCTGCTCTACATTTACCACGATCTGCTCTCCAACTACCCCCTCCTGCTCTCCATCCACCATATCTTGTTCTACGTACATTATATTCTGCTTTACATTCATCATCTCCTGCTCTCCATCCACCATATCCTATTTTTCATTCATTATATCCTGCTCTCCATTCACAATATCCTGCTTTCCATCTACCTCCTGCTCTCTATTCCCGATCTACTTGCTCTCTACCTAACATCTCCCACTCTCAATCCACAATCTCCTGCTCACCATCCATCATCTCCTGCATTGCATCCGTCTTAATGTATATGCTGCTATCCAATCACTGTATCCTGTTTTTGTTTTCTACCTCCTGCTCTCTTTCTAACATCTCCCGCTCTACATCTTCGATCTCCTCCTCTACATATACCATATCCTGCTCTCTATTTACCAACCGTCTCCCGCTCTCCACCTATCAACCATTCCTTGCTTCCAGTCCACCATATCCTGTTCTTCATCCATCCTCCCCCATCGTTCATTTCATTACTTGATTTTTCTGCAAACAATAACATGACATAAAATTTTACTTTCCAGCATTTTATCAGAAATCACTTCAGCAACACATTTTCCCCATTTGGCTCAATTTCACGCACTTTTTTCCATTTTCCAACTCTCACTCTGAACCCCTCACTTTAGGTTGGCAAGTCTGGGTAGAGTGTGCCGGAAACTATATTGGAGAAGGGGGAGAAAACTGACGAACGCAGGAAGGAAGAGTTCGCTAGCTAGTGAGAAAACGTGTTTGGTTAACTTATCAACTGGCACTAGCTCATAGAATATGCCAAGCTTCTAAGCTTTGCATGGTGTCAGAAGTAAAAAGGTCACAGGAAAGAACAGTGGAAATAAAATCGATTGACTTCCTTGTTGAATAAATATAATAGTTTTTTTGTCGTTGTTGAAATTGATGTTGGAATTTGACTGAATTGGAAACCAATATATACAAAATAATAAATAATGGTTGTAATAAGGAACGTTGATAGAGGGACAAACGAACGATAACTTCATAAAACCGAACGCCGAACAACCAAACAGACGAACGATCGAAGGACCGTTATTTTAATTAGCAGTCTGTATGCAAGATTACGGCGGCCGACAACTCTGAAATGTATTAAATGAAAAGAATAATATCAGTGGTTGGTCACGCAGCAGAGATCAGTATATTATGTTGAAAATATCCATAAAATGTTCACAGCTGAACCTACTACAACGGCAGCATTAAGAATGATGCTGACAAAGGATAATTCCATTACAGTTAGTGAATCGTGATCGTTTAATTAGTACTGGTTGGTGGATAAATTTTGAGTCTTGTCTCTCATGACTCTAGAGTTTTGCAAATATGCAACACTACAACCAAAGTTCTCTATGCATAATAATTAAGGTAAGTAAGATTTTTTTACAGGCAGCACCATGAGAGTTTTGATGGCCTGACTTTGTTCATGAGTATGGTTATTTTGAGCATATTACAAATCAAACACCGGCTATTTTGCTATATTTTTGTTTATGAATTACGTGACAGCAGATACGGTTCATGTACGGGTGAGCCTACTATATTTAACATTGCGAATTGGTTATCAGTGGAACTAATGTAAATAAAAAATACCCCCCTAGACGGAGTAACAAATTGTCTCTTGGTCAATCAGTATTGATCGGGTCAAGGATGAATTATGAAAAAGTTCACTGGAGCCGGCGCCGACAGCCATGAAATTACCAAAGTATTTTTGAGCAGTTCAAAGTTGAGAAACGAATATACAAATTTAATACGTGCTACTCTATTAACAGATACATTAATTTTAAAACAGATGGAGCAGTTATTAACAGTATTAGGCGCTTGAATGCATTAGACTAATGATTGATAATGGAGTTGGAAGATTAGCAATCTTTCTGTCATTTAGTTTTAGTGATAACAAAATTGCAAGTTTATAGTAAGTTTACCCCTACATGCCACCATGATATAAACAAAAAAATTAGAAAAATAGCCGGTGTCTAATTTGTAATATGGTCAAAAAAATCATACTCATGAACAAAGTCAGGCCATAAAAACTCTAATGGTGCTGCCAGTAAGAGAATCTTACTTACCTTAATATGATGCATCGAGAAATTTAGTTGTAGTGTTAAATATTTGCAAATATCTAAATCATGGGAGACAACTCTAAAAATCTATCCACCAACCAGCATCAACTGAATGATTACGATTCGGCAACTGCAATGGAATTAATTTCTTGCAAGCATCATGCTCAATGCTGCTGTTGTAGCAGGTTCAGCTGTGAACATTTTATGAATATTTTCAACATAATACATTGATCTCTGCTCCGTGACCACAGATACTATATTCTTCATTGACCGCAATTCAGAGTGGTCGGCCCCCGTAATCTTGCATGTAGGCTGCTAATTAAAATAACGGTACTTTGATCGTTCGGCTTTATGAAGTTACCGACAAACGAAGCAGTGGAGTTATCACAGGGATTTAGTTGACTCCCAGATGTTGATCAATTGTGATTGCAGTTAATAGAACAGACCCAAGCTGTTAGCGATTAATAATAAACAAAAGAGATGGAATCAGAAATGAAAACTGATAGGTTTCTCAAGCTTTGGAACTTCAGAGCCGGTAATTTGGTTTTTGCGCGCGAGACTTTTAAAAATCAGTTTGCAATTTACCAGGTTGTCAAAAAAATTAAATATTTAACGGTTGATGAGTAGATTATACACATGTTTATGGCTGTGGAAAGTGATGACAGTCCGGTCTACAATCAATTCACATTTGGCTCATCATAATCAGATAGTAAACTTTAAAGAATTGCATCAAAATGTTTGATGATTATTTTGAGCCAGTAAAAAATGTTATTTTTGAACGATCAATTTTTAATAAATGGTTCAAGAGCCTGGGCAGTCAGTACACCAATTTATCGTTCAATTGCTAGTACAAGTGGAAAACTGTGAATATGACGCGATGAAAGGTGACTTGGTGAAAGACTGCAATGTGGTCGCTGTTTCGGACACCAAACTCAGGAAGTATCTGAAATATGTGCCAGATTTAACCTTCCGAACATGCATTCATAAAGCGATACAGTACATGTCTAACCAATAGCA
Organism: Cryptosula pallasiana; assembly: GCA_945261195.1. Taxonomy (NCBI): domain Eukaryota; kingdom Metazoa; phylum Bryozoa; class Gymnolaemata; order Cheilostomatida; family Cryptosulidae; genus Cryptosula; species Cryptosula pallasiana. The sequence continues at coordinate 52,506,348 of OX183130.1, read as the reverse complement.
GATGGCTTTGATGGGTCAGGGTTGTGCAGGTTTGAAAGACAGTGACTCCAATAGTAACCTCAATCTCATATAGCAAAAATCAGAGGGAGGAGCGGCAAGTAGAAGAGATTCACGGTTTGGAAGAGTTGTACCAACAAAGAACTTAGGACAAACAGTGTGTTAGATGTGGTAAATGGAAACAGTTCAAAGGAAGGTGTACCGCAGAAAATTCCCAGTGCAATAAGTGCAAGTGTCTTGGTCACTGGACAAGATGTTTAAGGCAAAACGACAAGTAGCCAATGTTGAGGAGGAAAAATATGATGACAGGATGAACAGTCTCTACCTGGGGTCGAGGTTGTTATGACTAGGGATAGGAAGAAAAGGACACTAAAGCTGAAACTGAAAAAGCATGGAATGTAAAAACTAAAATGAATGCTGTTCCTGTTGAAATCAATCTGCTGCTTAACATTTGAATATTCAAAAATTCAACAAAAAACTGTTCAACGCTGCCACGCTTTATGATGATTAGTATTATTATATTATTAATATATTTATATTACTACTACTATTACATTTACAGTTACATTTACAGCCACAGCCACCACCAACGCCATCATTATCATTATTATTACCATTACCGTTACCATTACCATTACTATTATTATATTCTTATTGTATTAATATTAATTATTATCTCAGTTTTATTATATATATGTTATTAAGATTATTATTATAATTTTTTTTGTTAAACCATTAATGTGTAATAAAAAAAAACAACCAAGATTATTTCTCGGTGAGCAGTGTATGATTTTTATTAAAGTACTACCAGCGGTGTTGTAATAAAAATTTAAAAGAAACAAATCATTGCTATATGTTACTAGTATTTATATATAAAGAGAATTGCAATAGTATTAAAATAACAAAAATAATATTAATTATGAAATATATAGTTTATTATCATTATGGCATTATGTGATGGTATGTATAATAATAATAAATACTATTTATTTATTGTAAGACGTTACTGTAAAAAAATTCAACATTTGTTTTCATCTCAATGCTAGGTTGTTTGTTGCCCAATTATGAACATATACAGTGAGTTGGTCAACTACTTATTTGTTGCTTAAAGGGCCTATGACGCCTAATTTGAAGAGGATTTGATTTAATTTAAACTTTCTGAGGTTGAAATGTGTTCAGAAAAATTATCTGGAGTTGCCCTCTCACCAGTAAGAAGATTCCTATAGACGCAGTCAGCACTTGCCAAGACGCCTTTTTTTCTCTCGGAGACGCACCAAGTTATATAGAGCTATAAAGCGAGTTTTCAAAAATTTGGCTTGTTCGCATAGAAATAGGGCGTCCTAGATATTAGTTTTGTGCAGAGATTCTTTTGATTGCAAAAAAATGATATTGGAACAAATTTGTAATTTTTTTGGAGCTGTTTTTCTCAAGTCAGCAATTTGTTTGATCTTTGGTAAGCTCGCTATCATGTATACACTGGAGTTCACGTGATAGTGTTTGTCAACAAAATCAAAAGAAATAATGAAATTTTTTTATCAAAATAATAATTTTCATGTGAAAAGTTAATCAAACAATAACATTAGTATTTTTTCATGATAATACTAGGTGGAAAAAAAACATTGCCGAAATTGTATATCCGGCGTTGTTTTTTTTTTCACAACAACGACTATAATTAAATCTGAAATACCGGCTATCTTTCACTGAAAAAACTTCAAAAGCACTAAATAATAATAATTAAGATTTTTGAAAAGTAGTTTGGAACTGAAAAAGTAACAAAAATGGTACAAACTACTTGCTGTAATATACTGTATAATATCATAATGCAGATAGTCCCTTCTGCCGAACGCATTGTCATAGACCTCCATAGACCTCTACATGATACCTATTGGTGTTTTGTTGACGCGAGTGAGTTTTCTCAATAATTTTACAATGCTTGATGAGAAAACAACTCTACACACAAAGTGCGTCTTGAAAAGCCTGTCCTAAGCCCTTTAATCTAAAAAAGGTCATTGCATTTGTATTTATATAACCATGAGATATATAAAGTTGTAGGGTTTGACTTTGTAGTATCTCAGGTATGGTATCGCAAGAACAGTACCAAAGTCTAAGAAAAACCCAGTACCGAAACCAACACTGAACGGGAGCCGCGCAGGTACCACCAAGAGATCGTTGGTATCGCAACCGCACCACAACTTTGGTACCGGCTCAGCACAAGTTGATACACTGCTTGAACATACTTGTCTTTTAGGGTAAAAGTAATTCAGTATTCATTTAAGTGTGTATACAACAGCATAGGTCCATCTTTCATCACAAATCCACTATTGCTTCCAAAAACAAATTTCTCGTCCTTGAAACATTTAGATTCATATTCAACACGAAACGTTTTTGTTCAAAAGTTTTTGAGCTAGGCTTGTTACCTCTGTCACCCCAACAGTAGTATGATTTAGAATTCAGCACGGCAATAGATCCTCAAGTAAACTCTTTTTCAAACAATCCGGGGTTTCTTCTACAACGTTTTAGCAATTAATCACAACAATCATGAGCTTTCCATTCCACACCCATGGTTTTACCTCTCAAAAACTCATCTCGATGTCTATCACAGTACAAATGTGGAAAACAGTTATCGTAATTGACGTACAATTTAATTTTCATGCTGTTTACCAACGTTTTTAGCGACCTTCTCGAACCCATGTACGCAATATATGTATCTGTTTCTGCGTACTAGAAATTGCTTCTATCGATATCTCTGTAAAAAAAAAAATACTTCACATTTATCGCTAGTGTATACTAGACTGACTTGAAAAAAATTACGGAGAAGTTTCTTGTCGGTGAAATTGTAGTAAAACTCCAACATTCACGGTTTAGTGTATTGTAGTACAAAAAAAACCCAAGTGCACCGAAACATTTGTATTTAACTAAAAAGTTCTGACAATCAACAAGATAAAAATATTAAGTAATAATGTGATAGAGTTAATCAACATTATTTATGAGTTTACCTTTTTATTAGTGCTTATAATTTCATAGAAAACATTTTTCATCTCTTCCGTAGGCACAAAGTGGTTTACTCTGATGCGGAATGAGGATACCCTAGAATATTTGTTGTACTTGACCTTTTTATAATTTTCTTGATCAGTGATTGTTTTTTCCATAAGCAGTCTTTCCTCTAATCTACTGGTAGTGGCGAGCAGATCTTGGCCCGGATCTCCATCTCTCATTCTCCTCATGACCGACACCAATGTTCCGAAATCCTCAAAAAGCTTATATAGTGATGGATTTGACCATCTGATGAACTTTGGTGAGTTCCAATCTGCATTTCAAGGACCATGTCAGCAACGAACGCATTAGCAATATTTTTTTCCAATCATTGAGGTGTAGGTAAAAATCTTTTGGACACAGCAAAATCCCACTTGTCATCCCTAAAGTGTTCTCTGCTCAACATCGTGTTTTTGAAAATCGCAGGCATTTCAAAAAACTTTTCTCTGAGTCGCTCGGGAAATTCAATATCACATTTGACAGATCCAAAGAAATTTTCTGATTGAATTTTTTTCATCACCTCTTCCTGATTTAATTGCTCTTGTAGTTTCTTTGTATAGAAAGATTTTTAAAACATATCAACAAATCTTTGTCCGCTTCTATGACCTTTTATACAACTCCACCATTCGCATTTCCACATCGATGCAACTCGGTAACCCAAGACTCGATGACACACATTATTCAATGTCGCTTTGAACAATTCTACCGTTTGTTTCCTCTAATAGGACAAAGTTCTTGATGTCTGGCATTGTTATAAGACCAGTCGTGTCTGCCCCAAAAAAATATCTGTAAAACCGAAAAAGGGTTCAGTTTCAAGGCAAAACCCATCGACAGGAAGATTTGCTGTCCAAGAAACATTTCTACATTTAACTTACGTCTGATATTTATTTCCTTCACAGTTATTTGATATTGCAACCAGAGGTGAATGGTCTCACTAAATTTAACAGGATTGGCAACGAAGGACCTCTCAAACCTTTCACTTTGGGAATACTTGGTGTTCATCGACTGCATCATACACCACAGGTAGAGAACGTTGGCGTCAACTCTGTAGATTATATCACAAATTTGGGGGTCTTTTCCAAGCCAATGGTCTCCGATTATTATTATTCCATTTTCAAAACTTACTTGCATCACCAATTGCGAGGACCTCTGACGATACTTTTTTTGATTAAAACTCTTTGATTTTCATTCGCCGCAAGGTTGGTCGTATTCTGTAATTCACTTGCTTTTCAAAAAAGTCCACATTTTTTACTGATCAAAATTATTCTATACAGGCCATGATGATAACTTTAACTTCATATGAATCAGCACTCTCTCCTCTTTAAGTGCATATTAAAATTTTCCAATTTTACCGGTCTAAATCAGACTGATTATTTTTTTAGTTGACAGATTTTTTTAAGTAGCAAATCCTGAGTGAGCCTCACATATCAACTAAGAAAAATGGCGGACTTGGTCTAAACATAAATCTGATAACGCAGCTGGAAAGGGGGCAAAATTCTGATAAACTAGCATAATTTGAAGCAACAACAACCGAAACAGGAGCTAGAACATTGAAAAAACAATCTCTTACTGGCTGTACAAAATGTCGACATTTTCCAAAACTATTTTTAGAAGAAAATTAATTATCCTGCCATTAGCAAAGATAGAGCGCTAACTTTTACACACTTGAGATATAAAAACTTGCGGTTACATTTTGATAACAATTTTACACCAATCACCAAAAATAATTAAAATTAATTACTTATTATCGCCACTGTTACTAAATAATTAATGTACAGCCTACTACCCATCAATTTTACAATCAGAAGGCTCAAACAAGTTTTAATAATAATAATATTAAACTAATTGATTATCAGAACAAAGAACAAATGTGCTATTTCTTTTACCAGAAAAAAACTGTCAAGCTTCATGAAAAAAAATTACCGACATTGATGGAAGGAAGCTGGAAGGTCAAGGAGATTTGACACTGTTTTCATTTACATTATCATAGCCTTGAAAAAAAATCCAAAAAATGCAAAAAATATAAGAATAAGTCTATAAAAGCGTGTGCAAAAATCTCTCAAAACGACTTGATCTTAAAACCAAACAACGATCGTCTATAAATAAATTAACACATAACTCCAAAATTAACGTTGCTCAACTATGAATGAGAATGAGTTAAGGAATACAAATCAGCATTACGTTTACCAATCAGACAGATTAAAAGAGTTTGCCAAAAAAAATCAGTCTTTTTTCAAGAATCGATAGAGGAAGAAAGTTGCAACGGTGATGGTTGAGGAGCTTGGCTAAACATCCACCGACCTGTCAAACCAGGTATAGATATACCATTTTTTAACATGTTGATCCAGTGTTCTCATAGAGAGCTTTTTCTCTTTCCAAAATTTAAACAAAAAGTGTTACATCAAAGTTGTTGTACCAGTTTAAAAAATCTCTCATAGTCCGCATGTTTTCACCTTTCCACACTTTTTGACAAATCCCGTATTCTTCTTCATCACTAACTTTCTGTTTTAACAAGCTGTAAAACTCTTGTTTTTTTCTAGCAGTTGACCCAAGTCTTTCATTCCTTCATAAGAAAAAAACCTTTCGCGGTCTCACATTTGTACACTTAGAGATACGTTTCATAGCTGCATCTTGACACAATAAAGTTTGTGCAATCCAGAAAAAAGGATCTTATGCCCATCACGAGTACCTTGCTCCCTATTTTTGTCATTTAGCCATTTGTTAGTCATGTGACTTCTGTTCAAAATTTTATATTTGAGATGGCCTATATTTGGTCTCACCTAGTTTGGTTTCCTGGCAGCTCTGTTATATTGCATCCATGACCTCTTCATTCTAATTACCCGATCAATAAAATTGCTAACATATCAACTTCTGTGACTACCATTATATCTATTATTATAACAAAATATCTATCAAAAAAAATTCAACTTTTTTTCATTACTTATAGTACGTTTTATTCCGAAAAAATAATTTTGCCGAAAAAAGATCTTGTAAGCAGCTGTCGATCAATATATAAATGGAAATGTTCCAACATAACTCCAACAACGATTCAAAGAAGTATGAAATCCGGCAATGTGTCTGTGACAAAGGGAGGTCAGTCGAGAATTCGAGGGGTGCCAACATTCACAGCTAGGTGTTCAGAAACATGGAGGATAACCCCCACCCCCCACCCCCATACTGACAACACACAAGCTGAAAACAAAAAATATCAAAACCCGGAAGATCGTATGCAATAAGAGCTGTAATTTGCACCTCAAAGGATGCACTAAATTGTTGGAGATCTGCTTTTATTATCAGAAAAAAAACAGTAAAATCAGAAGGCCTTGTGCCAACAGGGATTAAGATTGCGGTAAAACTGTGGAGGACGTGTTTGAATCGTCAAAATCCAGTACATTTCCCAATATTTGCTTCCAGTATATGAAAAACTAGTAAAATAGAGAAATGTGTCGGAATAGATGGTAAAATAAGTATCAAGAGGCAGGGTGCCAACAGGGATCGATATTGTGGTATAACTGTGGCGAACATGAACAGCAGAAAATCCACAAAACTGTCAGAGATCTGAGCCTTATATACTACTATTATCTTAGTGTTCATACCGAAACTTTTTGCATTTGACAGTTCAATCCAAAATAGCTGTCTTGGCAATCGCTGGAACATTCTCCCGTTCTTCTATCACACTCCAGGGAGAGGCAATGGCATGTTCTTGAGCAATTGACACCAAAGCAGGCATTAGTGTTTTCTAAAACAGAGTGAACTAGAAACGACTAGAATGAAATCAAGTTATCTACATCATTGCAATTTAAACAGACTGTTTTCTAAAAGAATGTATTTTCATTTGAAAGATGCAACCGAAGACCCAAGGCTGTAAAAAGCTGTTTGAAGAGTGGGAAATTACAATTAACATGTTTATAAAGTCTCAAGTTAGTAGTAATATAGAAGCAGATCTCGCTGATGGGGATAAGTTTTTTATCCTGGTCCCAAGTGCCTTTTTGTTAACACCAGTTACCATGAGAACCTGATGGTACTTATTTTTGCGCACCAGTTTAGATTGTTTGAAGATATAGTTTGCAATTGTATAATTAACTAAGTATTTATCGAGCAGGGGTTGTATTTATTATGGATTTTTTGATTATTTAGATTAGGGTGATTGAGTATTGTATAAAAATGAAGTGTTGTGCCATGGCAGCAGGTGGGATGAGAGCCTGAAAGGTAACTTTTTGTTGCACCAGGTGTAATCGGTGTTTTAATTTTTTGTGTAATTGCTTGAATTAAGTATTTATTGTGCAGGGGGTTTATATTGGGATTTTTTAAGTCGATTTAGATCATGAGGCTGACTAGTTTATAATTGTATGGATTATAAGGTTCTCCTGGTTCTATATGTAAATGATGCCCGTGTTCCAGTGAACCCGATGAGGTGCCTTTTACTGTGCACCAGTTGTTTGAATGGGTGTAATTACTATGGTGTTGAATATTGATTAATACATTGTATGTTGTTGGTATATGCTGGAGGTTATCCCGGAGGTTATTATTGTATAAAAATAAAGCGTTGTATGATTGTATAACTTTATTATATAATAAGCACTACACATATTCTTGAAACACTACTAACATCATTTCCAAAGAAAATACAGAAGATCCTAGACATTCATCTATTTGGATGTATCTGCAAAAATCAGGTTGGACTTTATGGAAAGTTTTTTCGGTCCATTTCAATTTAAATAATTTTTGAAAGTGTTTTATCCGATGCATTTCTTTTAATTTTTTTTAAATAATCATCAATGTTTACATTTTCTATCATTTTTAAAACGGTTTGAAAATTGTTCTTTGTCATAATGTGAAATGTCTCCATAGGATCGTCTTCTTGACTTGTGTAAGGTCTGTATTGAACCGGAGAAAGTTCTCCATATAAAGCTCCTAGACTCAGCATATGTTGCGTTATGCAAAATATTATGGCTTGAAATGTAAGCCGGTAGATCGCCTTGTCCTGCACAATCACATTTTCTTGGACGTACTTGTAATAAATTTCTGGGAGGAAATCTTTTAAACGAACTGTTTTTGATCTCATAATGAACTAAAATGAAAAGTTATGTATTAGTATAGGATAATAAACAGTGAAATAAAATAAATAAAAATTTTTATTTTTTTAATTACTACTAAATAGTATTTATAAATCTTTACCTTATCACCAATAAGTCTGCTGTTAGTCGTATAATGAATACTGTATTAGTTGGTTCTTCAGAAGCTATTGCTGGAGAGAATGATTTCTATGCAGAGAGAGCAGTTCTTAGATACTAGAAGCTACACCTACTCATTAAGCTTAATCTAGTGAGAATACACACACGAAAACCCTTTTATAATAGTGTTATTCACCCGAAAACCCTCTATCATACATATAGATTATTCACGTGATGAATGGAATTATTTTACTTTAAAAATTTGTTTTTCCAGACAGAAAATGATGTTGTTTTATTCACGCAAAAAAACTTGGTATTCGCATGAAAAACAATGACTTATTCGCGTGATAAAAAAATTTTTATTTTGTTTATTTAGCGCAAAAAAACTGGTTTCATTCGCGTGAAAACATGTTCTTTTATACGCGGGAAAAAAACCTTTCGTTTACCGTGTTTTACTCGCATAAGAAATGTGTTTCATTAGCGCAAAAAAAATTGTTGTTATTTGCGTAAAGAAGAGACTTTTATTCACCGTTATTCGCGTGAAAAATAGCTTTCTTTTTATGTTTTATTTGTGGGAAAAATAGATTTTATTCACGCGAAAACATTGGTTTTCTTCGCGTGAATACATAATGCTTTATTCGCGGGAAAATTTTTTTTTATTTACTATGTTTTACTCACAAAATGTGTTTCATTCGCACAAAAACAATTGTTTTTATTTGCGTACAAAAGAGACTTTTATTCACTGTTATTTGCACAAAAAATAGCTTTCTTTTTTAAGTTTTATTCGCGGGAAAAATCAGATTTTATTCAGGAGATAACAATGGTTTTTTTGCGCGAAAACATAAATTTTTATTAGCGACAAAAACTTTTTTATTCACCATGTTTTAGTCGCGTAAGAAGTTTGTTTCATTCGCGCGAAAAAAATTAATTTTATTTGCGTAAAAAGGGACTTTTATTCACGCAAAAACATTGATTTGTTTTGCGTGAAAACATAATGTTTTATTCACCGGAAAAACTTTTTTATTTACCACGTTTCACTCACGTAATAAATTTGTTTCATTTGTGTGGAAAAAAGTGTTTTTATTAGCGTTAAAATTAGACTTTTATTCACTGTTATTCGCGCGAAAAATGAGTTTATTTCTTATGTTTTATTCATATGAAAAAAGATAATTTATTTACGCGGAAACATTGGCTTTCTTCGCGTGAAAACATGTTTTATTCACAGAAAATCTTTTTTCATTTACTATGTTTCATTCGCGTAAAAAATATGTTTCATCCGCGTGAAAAAAAATTTTTAGTCACGCGAAAACGGATTTATTTTGCAAAAAAAGAAACTTTTATTCACTGTCGCAGGAAAAAATTATACTTCATTCGCGCGGAAACATTGGTTTTCTTCGTGTGAAGACGTGACATTTTATTCACGCGAAAACATTTTTTATTTACTATGTTTTATTCGCGTGAAAAAATACTTTTTTATTCACGTGAAACGGATTTCTTTTGCACATTTTATTCATGCGGGAAAAAAAATATTTTCTATGCAGAAAACTATACTTTATTCACGCATAAAACTAAATTTTATTCACGCAATAAAACAGTGTTCTTCGTGGGAAAACCTCTTGATAACATACGAGCAGGTTTTTAACATTTTTCATTGGGCTCAATCCGTGTCGATCGGTGCAAGCTTAGCTATTTAAGAGGCGAGGGTTTTACACAGAAAGCATCCAGTTCAACAACGGCGACTCAAGGAACAACATCTACTACAACATCTACTGCAACTACTAGGGTAACTCTGTGTATAAAGGTAAGAATGAAAAAATAATTATTTCTACTAGCTGACACAGTCAGCTCAAACCTTTATGCCTTATGCATCTTTAAATTAATTATAAAGAGATAAACAAAAATTCACATTTTTTGATCTTATTTTTATCAAAATGAACAGTCAAAATGAAAAAAAGTCAAGCAATGAATGTATAATCAGAATCTCAGCAAATCCTCTCCGCGCCATCTTCTCCTGTCTTCATTACCCAATCGAGTAAAAAAAATCAATGTAGAGGATGAAATTCAATTGGCGAGTGATGAACCAGAATCCCCACAAGATTTTACTCCACCCACATAACCTACCAACGACCTGCATTCAAACAGAACACACACGATAAAACGACCTTTGGTTGATTTGACAAAAGATGAGATCGACAATGGCTTGAACTACAAAAAACGAATTGTGATGGATGTTGGAGACGGTACACTTTCTCGTCACACCAAGATCCCCTTTCAAGACGCCAGAAGAAGCGACCTAACCACCCTCACCTACAAGAGTGCTGGACTGTTAAATGGTCTGTCTCCAGATCGTCTAGAAAAACTTGAGAAGGTTATGAAAATCCGAGATCTACCAATACCAACAGTTATGGAGGTCTTATCCGTTGAATTTCGTGACGAAGCGAAGTGTACCATCGCCTACAACTACCGAAAGGATAAAAAGAGAATTCAAGTGAAAAGTGACGTTTCAACCGAGGTGGGACTGCTCGTTAATAAAGCTAAGCGAACACGACCAATTTTTTTGATCCATATGGGAGAGGGAAAGACTGGAAATGCAATTCTTTGTTCCGCTGACGGATACGGATGTAATCTAAATGGGAAGGACCCATTCAACTCATTATCAGGCAAGAGTATGACACAAATTCAGGCTCATTTAAACGTAGTTCACCTGTACGATTTTCCACCAGGAAGCGTTATAGCTTTTGAGAACCCTGGAATGCTAAGAAAAAGTGATACTCGTTGGAACAAGACTGCTGAGAGTCTAGTGGCTAATTACAGATGTATGGTGAATAGAGAGCTACAGATTGGAGATATCAACATTTCTACTCAAATAGCGCCAGCTGTGGTAGCGGAGAAAGCCGGTGTTATTGTATTCAAAGGACTAAAACAAACTGCGGACAACACAATTTTCTACGACATCATTCTGCTCTCAGCTCTTCAACATTTCATTCAAGCCTCCAAACTGGTCGATACTTTGAAACAACACAACTTTCTCACCTACTTTGATGAGAATGAAAAAGAAGAATGTCCGAGACAGTACATTCGCCCCCTAATCGATAACACAAAGGATGCATCTCACAATCTACGATGGTAAGTTTTATTCTATTTACTGTAGGTTCCAAAGTAATTTCCAAATTAGTCCATTTATCTATGTATGATAGAGTCATTAGTTACTAAGTCTTTTAGATCTAACTAAAGAGTGCTTCCTGAGAAAGAGATAATCTTATTTGCGGCTCGCAAGAGATGAACTCAACATTAACTTTGGACATTACAAAAAATAGTTTTATAGGCTTTGTAGTAATTAGTACAAATACTGAGGCAGTTTGTATTTTGTATACATTTTATTTGTTATAACAAATAACACTTAATTAGAATAATTTATTTTAACAATTTACTTAGCAAATCGGTTCCTTGTATATGTACTCCATCTATTCCTTCTAGTGTATTGTCTCGTGTAAACTCGTAGCTAGGATAAGTCTGTATGATAAATCTTCGTATTGAGTGATCACTCATCTCACTGTCTCCTATATCTCGTAAACTTCTCACAATCTCATCCATACTCTATCCTCTACTTCTAGGTAAACAAAAGTATACGCAATAATCACCACATACAGTTGACAAAAAGCTTTGTAGTTGCGTCTCATTACTTCGTATTGATTCATATCCTCTCTGAATACTTAGTAATTCGCTTACATCGGGGTAGAAGGAAACAGAACGCCCTAACAAGTAAAAAAAATCCACGACAGAATCGTCAGCGTACGCAGCCAACCAATGCTCTCCGGGTTGGTGACAATAATGAGTGTTGAATACGGAACATCCTGTTGGAAAATTACAAATTTGCTTCCAAAACTGATCTCTAGCTCCAACATGAATCTCTACACGTTTACATAAATCATACGAAGACGAGATCGAGCGAATCTGTATGGTATTTGTTGGATAACGAGTTTGTGTGTTATAGGAAGTTCAAGGTTATAACATAGGTTCTATCTACACATACACGGTTACGGGAACTTACGCTAATTGGATAAGAGCTGAATAGCGGTCTTCTTGAGTTGCTAGTTGATGGTGAGTAGACGTGTTTTCTGTTGTGTCTCTTCAAACCCTTCATCTAACATGGCGCAGTCGGCATAGAACTTGGTGATATTGTTATTTGTGTGTTATTGGGATTATTTATTGGTGCAAGGGAGGTGTGTGAGCAACTTTTGGTGCCGTGTGGGCACTGAAAGAGAGAGGTGTAGAAGTGCTAGGGCCGCGTGGGTCCTCCATGGTGTGTGTGGTGATAGAGGTGTGTGTAGAGAAGAGGTGTTGGGCGTTTCAGAGCTGTGTGAGCTCTCCGTGTTCAGTGTTTAGGCGTTTATAGGGATATTGGTGCAGTGTTAATTATTTTTGGTGAAGTGGTGATTTGGTGTTGTTGTTCATTATTTACCGGGATAAGGGTACAGTGGAGTTATTACATGACATTGTGGATATTATTATTGTGTTGTGTTTAATTGTGCAGTGGATAAGGGTACAGTGGAGTAATTACGTGATATTGTGGATATCATTGTGTTGCATTTAATTGTGCATTGGTGGATAAAGGAACAGTGGATATCTTTTGGGATATTGTGAATTGTTATTGTTACTATTGTTGTGCATTGGCTATTGCTGTGGTGGAGAGGTGCTACTGTATTGATACAATCATACAGATATTGTTGGGTGTTTATTGTGTTAATTAATTATAACAGGGATGAGTAGGAGACTTGACTTGTCGTCATTTTCGAAGCTAAGGTTAGCGGGTAGCAATGTGTCTGAGGAATTCAACAATTGGTTGACTCAGTATAGGGTGTCTGCTGAGGTAGCAGCTTTGACTTTGGGTACCGAGGAAGTGGAAATTGAGGGGAATGAGGTTGTTTTAGATGTGTTTAGAGGTAGAACTAAACTACTAGCCTTATTGAGTGCTATAGGTAGTAATGGTATAGGGATATTGCAGTCGCTGGGATTTGATTTAAATGACCAAACTGATGATGGGTTCGATAGGGCTATAGATTTGTTAAAAGGCCACTACGACCGTAGTGAAAGTGTCTATGTTAAGACAATGAGGTTTGTGACAGTGTCACAGGCTTGTGGGGAAGATGAAAGGGAATATTTACTCAGAGTTGAGAAATTAAGTAGGGAAATGGATTTTGGGCATGAAAATGATGAGCTAAGGCAACGTTTTTCAGTTGCTCTGGCAGTCAATGGTTCAAGGGATTCATCTGTGCGTAAACTGCTTCTGCAAGAGACCACGCTTAGTTGGAGAGATTTAGGAACAAAATTGGCAGCCAGGCAATTGGCTATTGCTTCAGAAGAAATTCTGAATGCTTCTAGGACTGACCATTCAGTCGATGATAAAGGGGCTGTAGCCAGAGTAGAGAAAGGGAGTGAAAAAAGGGTTGACAATAGTCAGAATGAGTCGTCAGTATGTGAGGTAGTTAAGTATAGACAGGGAAGTCCACGGGAGGAGGTGGATAGCAAGGTTACATACCGTTCGAGGGACAGTAGTAGGTCTAGAGATGGTAATAGGGAAAAGGGCTCCTATTCCCGTGGCTATGGAAGCCGCAGCCCAAGGGAGAGGAGTAGCAAGTATAGGGGGTATCGTGACCATAAGGGAGATAGGCTTTATGAGAGTAGGTATGGTGCGGAGTACTATAGACACCGCAGCCCAGAAGGAAGGTATTCCCCCAGGTATGAGGCGACATCCTATGGACGTCGTAGCCCGAATAGCAAGTATTCTCCTAGGTATGAGGCGACGTCTCAGAGACGCCGGAGTCCAGATAGTAGGTACTCTCCTCGGTCACCTCGAGGTTCACCTACATCGGGTAGAAGGTCTGGAAGGTTTAGCTCCCCAACTGGGGGGACAACTGTTCCCAGTGTGGTAGGAGGGGGCATCAAGTCCGTCATTGCCCGGATGTAAGGTGTTTCCGGTGTAATCTGAGAGGCCATACCTCTAGGGATTGCAACAATAGGTTGAAAGGTGACAATATCAGGTCACAGCACAGGGAGAGTAGTGGTAATGAAGGTTCTCCACGTAAAGTGAGATTTGTGAACAATGTTGTTGGCGATACTGGTAGCAGGAAATGTAGCATCAAACGCTTGGTCAAAGTAAATGGTAAAGAGAGAGAGTTTGTATTAGACACTGGAGCTGAAGTGTCTGTGGTAACTGAGGATACTGGCAGGTTTCTGAATTTGAGATTAAGTAACCCTGTTAATGATCTCATCGGGGTTGATGGTTCCAGGCTGAATGTTAGCGGGAAGTCAAATGTTTGCATTAATGACTTTCGCAGATCTATAGTGACGTCAGTTTATGTTGTAAAAGGGTCCTCTGTGAACCTGTTAGGTATTGAGGATATCAGAAAACTCAAACTGTTGACAAACGGTAATAAGTTACGAGTTGAAGGCGAGTGTATGCAAGGTGTATGGGAATGCAAGGGTACTATTGTTATAAAAAACACAGTGGAGCAAAAGCGAACACCCATATCTAGTGGTGGTGGCAATGTCTCATCAATGCAGATGGTGCAAAAAGCTTCTGCTGGTACAACTGCAAAAGCTGGAGCCACTTCAGGGTGCGCTACAGCTGGTGCTAGGGGGTACAGCAGTGTGGTGAAAGGTAGACAGGGACAGGGTGAGAGCGAGGCGTCTGGTAGCAGATTGTCTGAGTTCTTGGTGAGTGAAGGTGTTTTGGGTGATGAGGAATATGCTAGTAGACGTGCGCGTCTTGAGGCTGAAAAGGTGTATCGCATGGCGATGCAAAGGTATGAGCAGGGTGAGAGGGAGCTCGAGGAAGAGCAGGAGTGTACCTTGGTGATCAGGCAGGCTATGGCCAAAATGAGGAAGTTGAGGTCTGGGGCTGGTAGCAAAGCCCCATCGGCGGTGGTGTGTAACACCCTGTCGAGTTTCACTGTGAAAGCAGTGCCCGCACCTAGTGTGGAAGGCTCTAGCGCCCAGAAGGAGGAGTCCAAGACCCCCTCGGGCTCTCAGAGCAGTGCCAGTTGGGTGCACGAGGTAGAAGAGGTAGAAAGGGTGACCGGTGGCAACACCAGTGTCAAAGTAGAAAAAGGATGCGGTTAGGGAAGATACCAAGGAGGTTGACCCTGGTACGAGACTTCAAAGGGAGGATACTGGGCAGAGAATTGCCTTGGTTGACCCGATAGGATGTGGAGTACAGAGCAGTCGGGGTCGACTGCTCCAGGGGATAGAGGAATTGACGGTGAACCCCTTGGGGTTGAGTTGGAGTCGAGGAATGTGGTTCGACAGGGTGTTGAAGGTCCAGAGAGTCCAGAGGGCAATCTGGTGGAAGTCTCTAAGGGTTCAGACTGAGAGCTGTGAGGTAACGAGGGACACCTGGTAAGGAGGTTAAGTAATAATAAGGTATGTATATGTTACAGGTAATTATCTCAGGTATGTATGGTGTGTCGCTTTGATTTCACCCCCTGGTATTTAGGCTTGACATATGATTTAAGGCTAGTGCTTCAGCTAACCATGATTAGCTGGGCTTGATCGCGCGCAATGGTAACTGGTTCCATGGTATGATGTCAGCTTGATCGCTCACTGGGTTTATCAAAGGGGGGCATGTTGGATAACGAGTTTGTGTGTTATAGGAAGTTCAAGGTTATAGCATAGGCTCTATCGGCAATGGCTTAACAAGGAATACGGGTACACACACACGGTTACGGGAACTTAGGCTAATTGGATAAGAGCTGAATAGCGGTCTTCTTGAGTTGCTAGTTGATGGTGAGTAAACGTGTTTTCTGTTGTGTCTCTTCAAACCCTTCATCTAACAGTATTCATCTCTAGCTCACCGTTTAGAGCACTACGTCTCCCGCAATAGCTAATTGAAGAATGCTATCCATCTCCAATACACCATCTTTTGCGAAGTAGCCAACCAGGGGTAAAAACTTTCAGTTGTGTTGGCACTAAACTGAATTTCCACACTGGCTGCGACATTTTTCATAGAGTGAAATCCTTCTTTAAGAAAATCACCAGTCAAATCAAATCCATAATGTGTAGTGCCATCTAGGTATTGTTCTTTCATAATACCAAGACTGTCACCATCGAGCAAAGTTCGGGTAGTGTGTAGGAACTGATGATAATCTCTTCCGAAAACTCCTCTATCATAATCTGGCTCAAATCTCCTTCCAATTGGACAATCACCAAATCTCAATACAATACTCTTGACATTGGCTTGTTGCATCCTATACGGGTTCTTGGTGAAACATCGGCTCAGAACGTTGTGATCAACCAAACCTAAATACATTTGTTTGGATTTCTGTTGTTTTCTTCCAAAGTGATATAAACCTGTCCGACACCACTGCGGATTCCATACAGCTTTACCCGTTTCCAATCAACTGGATAAATGTAGTTGTGCCTTTCCAACGCCAAACTGAGTTGAGAGTTCTGTATCGTAGGATTTACCTTGACTTTGCAAAGATGTAGTTCAAAGTTATCAGTTCTAATCTTCGCTCCTCCTGCTGGTGACTCGTCGGCAGCAAACAAGGTCAGTTTGAAGGAAGCCCGTTCAAACTCCCAGTGCATACTAGGACCAGGAATTATTAGTTTTTTTCTGATGAAATAGTGCGAGATGAGGTTTCCAGGTTAATTCTATCGTCTTCCCACCTCTGATTAGAGCCCTCCTCTTTTTTTATCCGCGGCGGTGTGCTTACCAGCGTCTTTGCTCGTTGAATCATCATACACCCAACCCTCCATTCTACCTCGATATTTCTTTTTGTTTGCGCTGTTTTCGACTAGTTGTGAAAAGTAGGAGCGTAAACTGTAATTGTTAGCGTATTCAACAGTGTTTCCTTCTATCGACATTTTCAACTTGCTGAATATTTTGTGGGTTGAATCCCCCATCCACACAGGTGCATTATCATTGTTATCGCCAATATCGTTTCCATCATCTTGAACAACTGTGGCTTCAACTTGCAGAAACGAGTTGTAAAGATCCGTGTAATGCTCAGTACTCCCTGACAAGGTAAACTCAATACTACGGTAAGGATCTAACCTGTCAGGTCTGATGATAACGTATTCCGATCTCTCTACCGATATGTTTGTAGGTTTCGTAGCAAACACATCCAAGGAGGGGTTTATGTTGTAGGAAGAACCTTCCAACTTATTTCCCGTTGTTCCATTTAGGCTAGCCATCATTTGCGAGTGATGTTTGCTAGAGGCGTTGTTACTTTATGAATACAAATATCATGCTCTGATATCTTTATACCTGATTCTGTCGGTATTAAAATATGGAACGTCCGCGTTTACCAGTTCCTCTCTTCTTTCTACGTCCCGCATTTTTTCTCCTTTTCACACGATCTGGGCGAACTGCACTGAACACATCTCCCCAAGATCATTCAACTCCTCCAACCCTCTCTTCTTTGCTGATGCTGCCAAGCTAAGATCGTCGATGACATCTCGCGCTACGTTACTACCTACAGAGAGTGCTGTCTTACCCAGACTTTTTGCCCTTCTTTTCAGCAGTGGTGTTACCGATTTGACTATACTTGAAAAATTACCACCGAGTCCATTACCTTTCATACTAGGCATCGCTCGTCGTCAACTATACACTCCAACTCCATTTCCACCTTGCATTTTGTAACACTCATCAAAAAACTTTCGAGTCGTCGGGGTTGTATCGTACCAAACTCATTATGATTTTCTTTCTCTAAAGTGAACCGTCAACATGATCTTTCCACCTTCAAATGGTATTCGCTCACCATCGTCACTCGTGATAAGCACTCGAATGGAATCGCTATTCAGTGATGAAGCGTTGACGTAGTGCGGGTTTTCAAACTCTTGGTACACAACACTATTCTTCTTCCCTTCAACCGGAACCACTCTTAGCAAAGGTACATTCGTATCACCTACCATTCTATTATCAACAATGTTGGAATAGACATAGAGAGGTTAGTCCAAAACTTATATCAGGTGTAACTTCATTGTATCTACCACGTGGATACGTAGTTTTCCCAATCGGTTCGAATCCAAAGATGTATGACAAGTCTCTGGAAAAGCTCACCGTTGTATCAGGATCGCTGTTAGTTAGTAAACTGGTGTGGGTTATTTTGTTGTAGGAGATGGCGAACTTTTTATCTAAACTCATTTCACCCATTCTCTTTCGTATAACCTCCAACTCCTCCGCACTATCATATTTTCCATTACCGATTAAAATGAAGGAGTTTTCGCTTCTACCAGAGACATTAGTCTTTTCTAGATTTATTTTCCCTTCGGTAACGTTTTTTCAAGTATTAGAATAACATATATCTAGCAGAGCTATCTCCCAATTACCACTAATGATATCTAAATATTTATACAGTCTCACTGTAAAATCAGAATTGGTGTTATCGAGAAACTCTCCAGTGCTGGAGTTCGAGGGTAAAGTTATCAGCATCCAAATTTTACCAATGTATGATGATTATATCAAGCGTCCATTCCTTATAAACTATTCATGCACCCACACGTCGAACTTTTCTCCATTCCGACCACTTAACCAGACTCTGTATTTTACCTCTTCTCGTTCTTCTTCCCAATATCTTTTTGATTCTGATATCATCTATCATCTCCTCAGCCAAATCTTTTACCCTATATACAACAGGTTTTTCATTGGTGAGCGCATCGGTAATTATAAAGATCTCGATCGTCCAATTTGGGGTGTAACCTCTGACAAACGCTCCTCTCGCCTTGCTAATTCTCACATAATCTCGAACTTTTAACTTTGGTTCTTTAGTTAAACTGTGCTCTCCTCATTCATACACTCGATTCCACACAAGTTCCTGATTTTGAAAATTCACATCGTTCGGTCTCATACCTATAGCACTGTGAACAGTGTTGCTGTATGCGCTAACTATATCTGGTAAAACATCAATGTTTCTGTCATCATCTTTGTACGTCAGATATCTGTAAATCTTCTCTTTTAACGTTCTGTTAAAACGCTCCACCATTGATGCCTTTACTGTCTCATTTTTGGTTGTAAAGCGTTTGATTTTTTTCCCGCCAGGAGACTCTAGACATTGACAAACTCTTTACATTTATCATAGTGTAAAGCCTTGTAGTTTTCCCCATCTAGTATTCTTCTCAATCCTCGGGCTAAAACATGTCCGAATTTGGAGATGAGTGGTACAGCCCAACCTTTTCTAGATAGAGAATCAACAGCCATCAGTGAAAATGCCGTGTTATCGTTTCCTTATTTTCGAGAACGAACATCCATGAAATCTACTTGAATCTGCTCTCTTATTCCAGACACAATTGTAGGACGACGCTTAAACTTAGTTATGACCTTTTTATGTAGCGTGTAGGCATCCTCTCCACTCAACCATTCACGAATTCTTTTTTCTCCCTTTCGTTTTCTACGAGCTTTCAGTAAAGCTCTAGCTCCTCGTAAAGATGTGTGTAATGCGGGATTGTAATACAGTTATCTTAACGTGTTGACGTCCATGAATTAGTACCCGTAGTGACCAATTTTTTCATCTGAAGTGTTTCTCGCGGGGATTTTCTGACAGTTACGATTCCTTGATCCGCTAGTAAGCTTTTAAATTTACTGTAGTTGGTTTTTTCCAATTATTCGCCACCTCCTCCGGTCAGAACATCTCGTAGCAAAGTTTGGAAGTCCTAGGTCTCAACCAACCTATCTCCGATTTTCAGCTAGTTCTTAACCGAGTCGAACCTACCAATTTTACTCAATTGATTCAACATTTTGACATCAATCGCTTGATAACCCTTTTTCTTGTTAAACTAGAAACCTTTTTCTAAAACTCTTCTAAACGTTCCTTCTCACTACCATATTCATCTTTTCCACCAGCAACAAGCATATTTTCAAGTAGGGTTGAGTCTTCGTTATCAACCAACTTCTTTTTATTGATTCTAACTCGGTGTCACCATCGTTTGGTAAAGGATTATCAGTCTCATCATCAAAAATTGTACTATTGGCCAAAGGAAAATTAGGTTCCGTCTTTGCTTTCTTAATAGGGCTCCAGTTAATGATTCATGTCTGCTTATTTTTAATTTTTTGACATCGTTCAAATACCTACGTAGGTTCTGAACATTTTCATCTAACTTTTGGTGTGGGGATTAGTCAGAATCATCAGCTGCGTCCAGTAGAGAATTTCACTTTCTCTTGACATCTCTCACCGTTATATCGTCCATAGGGTTATAATACAACGGGGGTGTGTTCTTCTTTTACTCTATCACTTTTTTATTCTCGACTTTTTCCATTAATCTACTGTATTCGTTTTCAAACAGTATTAAAAACCGTCTGGAGAATGTTAAAGGTTGAAGATTCATCGCTTTATTGGTGATAAAACAGGTACAATAGGAGTTATAATAGCGTCCAAAAGATCACCTCTACCAGTCTGAGTCAAAATTTTACGCTTATCATTAACTGTTCCTTTAGCAGTTAGTTTAATGTGATTGTTCCACTTCAAAACCACGCCTAAGAGTAAACCTATGACAGTCAAAGATGTTGCCACTTTAGCCATAGACTGTATAACAGGCAACAATGATAATACCGTTATTGCCTTGCGCAAAACGCTAGCGGCTTTGTTTTATTTCTTGTAGTAGCTATTTCTACTCTCTTGTAAAGTATTTAGCTACACATGTATTTCTTGCACTCTATTGTATCTTTCAGCACTTCCAGCTATGGATGAGGAGAAATGGTTTAAACTTTTTGAGTAACCTATTGTAGACTTTCCTTGCCCAGTGGTACAATTTGAAGCTTCTTTTTTGTAAATGTCCTGACGCGTATATAAAGAAGGCTGATTATCCGAATACTGGACTGATTGTCGAAAACTTGGACGTCGACAACCTGGATGTCGACAAAGTTGGCTCGGTCGGCGACAAAACAAGTTCGGTTGGCGACAACTATGACCAGATGGTCGAATAACTGACCTGGATGTCGACAAAGCGCTGGTTGATGGTTACTCGTCTGCTGGGCGACAATGATTATCCTGCCGTCGACAATTTATGGTTGCTATTCTCGCCAGTAGAGGACAACTCACAATCTGCAGCAGTGTCTCATGTGAGCAAAGCGAGAGACTATCTATTTCTCTTTTAATCTATCCAATCCATCCAATAAATTGTTCACTGTTTTTTTTAAATAATGATAACCGCTCTACTTGCCGTACGTATGTTATAATTTATATTATAGAAAATACATTTGAACACTATATCTATCTACCTACTACTCTCCAGATTATCAAGTACTGCGATCAACAATCGAGCCCATCATTAACAACTGGGAATCCATGATGTCATATATATATGCAAATTTAGTAAACTTGCTTTCTAGTCAAGATTACAATCATAGTCATATCTCCTGAACATTAGATATATTTTGACATTGTACATACCTCACTACATACATCATGAGCCTTTGCAAAACAAAGCCATTATAATATTTTTTTTTATAAATCTCTCAACTGGCGATAATATTATAAATAATACATATCATTATATTACATTGTAATAGCCTTATATTTTAATGGTATATAAACATCATTTCATCCTTGCCTGCTAATAGAGGTCTGTTTTGTTACATTTTATGTAAATACTTTATGTAAATAAAAGAATTAATTCCATTATAAATACATTTGGCCACACTCATAACAAGTGATGAAAGAAAATGAGAATTAGTAATTATCCTCTTTTGGTAGTGCAGACAACTCAAACGTTACATATCATATTACAATACATGTAGCTTGGTTTATGGTTCTGACAATTAAATAATTAATGAAGAACAATCTACTGTATTTCATTTCTAATTCGCTGTCGATTGTTGATCAATGTTTACATGATGCCAATATACATACCTGCCTAACCAAGGCATATTGCACATGTTTTTTGTGTATATATATTCTACTGATCTTATAATCATGATGTGAGGTCAATACTCTGTTAGTATCTTATTTTTCACAATTTTTTTGGTAACTTTTATTACAGAGTTAATTAGAGAGACTGTACTCATCACTTGATACATTTTTAATGCTGTTCTCACGTATCAAATGAATTGGTCTATCTATTTGAAAAGAGTTCAGGTGTTGTTAAACCAATGAATTTGCGTGAACTCTTCGGCCTAACTAATAACTAAGAAAAAAGTAAAGGTAAACGGCTAGATAAATCACAGTTTCTAAATTATAAAAATTTCTGAAACTGCAAATTTTTCTCTTTGTAGCTTAAAATATCACAGTTCTCTGAATGTCAAACTTTAGCTTGACTCTAGAAAAAATTAAATTGATCCAAACTGTGCATCCATAAACAAAAGTATGTAATCACTAATCTTCTATAGGTGTTTGTCAATTGTGTCTAGAGAATTGGAATGCTTGCCCAATGCTTGACAATATTGGGCAACATTCTATGGCCAACTGAGGGAGTAAATGCAAAGATATCGCATAGATATTGTAATTAAAGGGCTAATACAGTCCTACAGCAATTGCCTGAAGCCAAAAGAAAGTATTACAAAAAAAGATAACTGTTTTTGCATTCTTTCATCTATTCAGATAGCATTGGATGACAATGTGTTGCTAAATTATTTTTCTGGGATGAATTTCAAAAAAAGAAGTTTTAAGAAGAACGTCTTTTAATAAAAATTATACATGTCATACTTGATACTTTTCAAGCTACCTACTTATAACTATGTAAGAATTGGATGTACATACCATTAGTTACTAATAAATAAAAGTGTGTGTAACTACTCACTCACTCATCACTGGTTTATGTATTTTTATGTATCGTCGACATCGAGTCTAGGCTAGTCGACAATCCGTCTGAAATTGTAGCCATGCAATCTAACTTTGTCGACATCCACGTTGTCGACATCCAGGTTTTAGACAATCAGTCCAGTTACCGATTATCCCACAAATGAATCTTGTCCAGACCATACACAACTACGTACCAGATCGGGTCGGTTACTCTGTACCTATTTTCTCCTTTAGGTGCATACAGATACCGTACCAAAGAATCGTTGAGTAAAACATCCTCTATGTATTTATACTCGGGTTGTTCCACACTTTTCGGCTTAATCTCGTCTGGGGGAATCATTTCAAGCGATTATCCCTGGTCATCTGTCCACCCATTCATGATTCGTTTTCTTAGTTTTAATCTCCTCGTTGTAGCGATATGTAATCAACTTTTCAGAGAACGTCCTATTGCCAGGTACGACTAAGGCAACCTCTTTCTTTTTTCATCGATCTGTCAATTGCTAAGCTTTGCTCTTGCATCAAACTGTTGAAAGGTCCAATAACAGTGTGGCAGTTGTCAGCCATGATCATCTTGGGAAAATTTCGAGCTGACCTGTCATACATAGTTTTTCTACGACTCCAGTAACTTCTTCAGTCGTTTTGATTTTCAGTGGCTCTTCATATTTTTAACGAGACACAATGTCAATCACTGTCAAGGCATACTCATACTTACCAGCATGAGGAAAAAACAGCAAATCCACTTGATGCGGACGGTTTGGCTCAGGTTGTGTATAATGCCAAAAATTTATTTTTTTAATGTGGGTTTGTATATCTGATAGATTGGTTGTCTATCCAAACAGTTTTGTATTTGCTAAATGGATAGTTTAGGAGCTTTTTTATGTAACTCTCTAATAGCCAGCGATTCTTTTTGATATCCAACTGGACTGTAGTAAATTCAAGTTAATCCATTTATTTATAACACTTTATGAAAACTGATATTATTCTTATGAAAATATATTATTATATGAAAACCTCTATTATTTTATAAAAAGTTATGCTATTCTTATGAAACAGTATGTCACTTGATGAAAACTTAAAATTATAAGAACTTGACACAAAACAGGAAAAAATTATATCATCTTATGAAAATTTAGATGTAAATTTTACCGCTCCTACTTAAAATTGCGGTCAGAGTGACCGCTGCCATATGTCTTCTTGATGAGACTGCAGTAAATTAACTTTTTGCTTAAAGTAGCTCAAGGGTAAATATACTTGGGCATGCACACCAAGCACCCTTCATCTGTACTAAGGTTCTTGACTGTGGCTACATGACGGCCATATCTAGCTGATTACATGCTAGCATCCAAGTACATATGTGGGACTTTTTGTGACGAATTTCTCACCGGATATATTTTCTCAATAGGAACTGATTTTTTACGTTATGTTTTCGATTGGGTGCGTATCTTCCATGGCTCATTTAGAATACAAATCTTTAAGGTATGTGTAGCTATCCTCAGTTGTATCAGTTTCTTCCACAATATCGGGTTCAGTACCCACAATGTTGAATAATAATACTGCTTCAATTGGTGGATCAGTACGTAAAGCGGTACTCCACTGAGCAATTTGATATGCGTGGGCAACTGTCATGTATACGCTTGTGTCTGTGGAGCTCATTAAGCTTTTATAGTTGCCTTCACCCAATTGTTTTAAAAACTTACTCTATTAAGGCCTACCATTCTAACATTGTGTGGAGATGCTGCGTCAAATCATCTCACTCCAGTCGTATTTTCAGCATGAATATATGAAAAGGTTGGAGATACCATTGGGCCAGCAAATAGGTCAAAATTTGCTTCCAAATCTTTTCTGTAATTCCATTTCCTTACGTAGAATGTCGAGTGATCCTATATATTTGAATCTTTAAAACAAGGTTTATCACTCACACTGGCTACACCTAGGTATGAGCAAGTTCTAGTATACCCACTATTACCATGGTCTTCAAAATGCCCACATTGCATTGTCCTGGTGGACCCATGGAACCTGATGGACATGCTGGACCTCTTGGTTCTCTCTTACCACTATTATGGTCACATATTTCGTGAGACATTTCTCAAACAACATCCCATTTGTAAATATAGTGTCAAGTTTTTCCCTTATAATAAACAAGCAATGAGAAAACCAGGGTTCTCTGCAGAGGGCGGTATGGGCGACCCGCCCTAGTGACTTTCATGCCCGCCCTAACTTTTTTTAATAACAAATTAAAAAAGTTAGTACTATTTTATCAACATTATTATTATGATTTATGATTACTTTTATTGCCTGGTGTTCTATTTATACATAAGTCTTGTAATTCAGTGTTTATATGACAAGCAATGATCATGATACATCAGCAGTGGCAGAGAAATTGTATTTGAGGAAAGCCCCATATTGACTGTTGAGGGCTTTCCAGACAAAAGGACTGTACTGATTGCGCATGCGCTTTCAAAAAACCACAGACCGAATATAATCACACTCAACCATGGAGTGAGCAGTTGTCAGTCTCCAAATAATTGCAGTTTAAATTACACTGCTACACAACAAAGATTTGAATCAAATAGTATATCAGTTTGAGTGAGTGCGGTGTATTACGCTATGCTAATCATTCTGCTCTTGCAGTAATATTAATGAGCCAACTACGTTATCATCTTGCCAAAACAATCTAATAAAAATTCTTACCATGAATATGTTTTGGCTCCAGCTGCTTGTTTTGATTGGTTAATTTTTTTAGCTCTTTTTTTTATTATTAATATCCTTATTATTGATAATAATGACAAACTTTATTTCCAAGTTAAACTATTATTACTGGTGAACAACAAGTTCCTTATTATTATTTTTAATTATTTTCATCCTTCTGTGTTTCTTATTACTATTATTATTTATCAACTATTATTTATAATAATGATTTTAAACATTTTCAAGTCAAGTATTTGAGTATAATCATGATCACCACCAAAAATGTAGCCGTAGCTCATCATCATAACCAAAAACGAAGAACAACCATTATTTTAATTAATCAATACAGTAACTACTATGACAACATCAATCAATTAATGCTCAAGTAGTTCGCTTAGCCATGTGATGGTAATAATGATTATTTATTATGTTTATTAATAATTAATTATTCTTTATTAATAACTTTGAACAGCAATAATAAATATACGCAGTGGTAGTAGTAGTAGCAGTAGCAGTAGCAGTAGCAGTGGCAGTAGCAGTAGCAATAGTAGTAGTAGCAATTCTTATTACTATTGTCAAATTTCATTATTATTACTTATATTTCATTATTATTAACATTTATGCTATTTAGTTAACAGGCTGTGATAACTAGTTAATATTGTTAACTGCCACGGTTGGCAATAAACAACAATGAATGCTTAACATTCATTAATATGAAAGTGGGTCATACATAGATATTCGGTTTCTTTAGCAAATGATAAAAAACATAATGCAGTTTTGTAGAATTGTATTTTTACAGATAACCACCTACATACGTAAACTGACTAAATGCCATTTCCCACAATAAGAGCTATTATTTTAGTTCGCTACCATCCACCATTATAACATTTATTCATCCATTCATTGTTGCTCATCACCAACTTTGTTACAACTAAATATACTTTGAATGATTTCATCATAGATAATTCTTATGTATTTTCCTTTCAAGAATCTATTCAAACGATCATCTCATTGATGATTTTAATTAAAAGAGTTAGTTGCCATTACTAATTTTCTAATATTTAAGAGCTGTGTCAGATCGGTTTTTTGTACTTGAAAGTGATTACAAAGCTAAATGATAGAGTGATACTGACAATATCTTTGATGATCTTAGTCATTCCTTGATCATTTTTATTATTATTTGTGATATATAATATGAACTTGATAAAAGGCTGTTGCTATACTTGAACATATGATATTATTGTAAGAAAATTATTAAAAGGCTTGTTTGTCGAATAAAAAATAATTTGAGGTAGTATACCATATTTTGTCATTATGCAATATTGTGTTTTACTGTTATCATTTATACAGGAGCTCATACAGCTCAGTGAATTATACATGTAATATATCCAAAACTTTCTCAAATTTGATACGTACGCTTTTTCTCCAATCTTTTGCTCCGTCTCCTATATGCCCAATTACCGTTGAAACTGTCTAGACCTGTTCCGTTTAGGTCAGCAAAGATATCATTATTATGATAAAACGCCGACAAAAAACACAACTACACAATAATGATTGATTAATATCCAAGCATGAAATTGACAGCAGCGGTCCAAAGCATACCATTTATTGACACCACAACCACTTAATGAAGCACAAACTTAAGCATAGCTTCTAAAAAAGAAAAAAAATTCCCACATGGAACATCAATAAGTTTTGTTTCAATTCATAACTTTCTGGGTAATGAGAGTATTTGTGACCTGTTTGTTGAATAAAACACAAAACAAATAATAGGTGTTCGTAATTCAATACATCGCGTATGTCACAGAACAGTGGTTTAGAGTAACATAAATATTCAACGAAATGTTATAATTTACCGAACAAATCCTAAAGAAGATAACTACCCATTTTAGACACAATCAAGAACATAATAAAATTTGAACTGCTATAATAGTTTGTAAATCTGCTCCTCAATTTAGTAAATTTTTAACGCTTGCAATTATTTTGAATTATTTTTCAAGGATATAGAACCGGTCTATGAAAAAGAAAAAGTCAACTCTCTCGTTATTGTTTATTTAGTGTTCAGTTTCATTCACGACCTACGAACGATATATATGAATACTTTGTGATCATTTTTTTCATTCAGTGAGCTAATTTTTGTTGATCCACGAGTTCCGAACAAAATGATTAATAAATAATTAAACTTATTGCCGGTCTGATTATTTTTATTGCAATGTGTTCGGCGAACAGAGGTCGCGAATACTCTTAAGTTTCAGTGAGAATTCTAGAAATGAAAGACCAGCATATTTTACAGTTTGGCAATAATGCTTTGGTGATAATTTTTAGCTGCAGGTTGCACATGGTAGCTTGAACTGAACTGAAAAAAAAACGAAAAGTAAAACAACTCTGCAGAATTAAAGATATAAAGTGTCTAAAGTGATATGATAATTCCTTAATACAGTTTGAAGCGTCATTTGTTCGATGAGAAACTATTGAAACTGTTTGGAATAGCTTATAAAGGAGAAGATTGGCATTTCATGCAAAAAATAAATATGTCGCAAAAAAGAAAATGAAAAATTGCAGTCAGCTATTACCGTTTTGGTTGTTTCCTGTCACGTGGTGCAGAGATGACAAGGTAAAACATTGAAAGAATCATTACCCACATAGCTATTCAAATAGCATACTCACCACTCACTGAAGCATATACGAGCCACGCACATCCAACATACATGTTTATAGTCAACACAATTCTGCTGAACATATCTACAATAATGATCAGTGTACTGAATAAGACTAATCAAAGAACAAATTTCTATTCTTGTAATTACTCAAAACTGCACTATCACCTCATGATATAAAGCATAAATTCTCTTTCAATTTGACAACAAAATACTTGGATTTGTTTCAATATGTTAATGCTTGGTATATACCAATTTTAATTTTAAGGAATTCCGTATATAAAGATCTGTTTTCTTAGGAAAAACAGCTGGCATTGAATTAATATGTTTTAGCAAGGTCAGGTTGTCTGGTAATCAATTTCGATTACGGAAATTGCACAGACCACTTCTCCATAAAACTTGTTAAGCTAAAATATTTTCAAGTCATGTTGCCACATTAATACTGCCTTACTCTCAGCATAACAAGTAGGATATAAAAAGACTAGCTTTCGATCGCCATTATTGTAGCTCTATGTTCGTACTTGATTTTGAATAATCAAACACTTGATGTTCCTGTAAGGGTGAGCGAAAATATTGTTTTTGTAGTAAGAAACATATGCCCTAAAAAGGTTTTAAAAACTTTTGAAGAAAAATAAAAAATCATTACTACATATTATATCGATCCCTATTGATAGTCTGTCTAGAAAGTCACAAGCAATCATCCGCGTATTTTGAATGCGGCTGCACTCAATCATACTATCGTGATGGGTAATAAGTGAGATAGAAAGAATAGCTGTTCTATAAAGAGAAAGCAAACAAAAAAATCATCCGCTCTCTAATAGGGTAGTGACATTGAGAGTTTTCTTGCTTTAAATTTTCTGCATCCAACTAAAAGTGACTATCAACCGTAAGAAACAATTTCATTGATTTAAGCAGACTCGTGAAAGATTTTTGCTGATGGCTGTCACAATGAGAAACCAATTCTATAATTACATTGACTACATTGAATGGCAGGGGCATCAAACCTACCCACAAAGAGAATTTTAAATTCTTCGCAGTGTATGACTTTATCATCTATTACAGTTATCATTATAATCCTCTTTATAGTCACCATAAACAATATAATTTCTTATTGTTAATAACATTGTGCAGGATTTCACTGCCAGTAGGTAGAGCGCCCACCCGCCTGAAATCCTAATCAACTGTCAAAAGTTGTACTGGCCCAGCTGCTCTGACTGAGTGACAACACTCCTTTATTACTGCAAGCAAATAATTTCTGACAGTGCCCAAAATAACTCTGATTTTATTTTTACAAATTACGAACATTTATATAAAAGGAGAACAAAGAAAACACAGGCATAGCAACTAGTCTTGTTGCTGCTACCAGAGGAAGATCATGATAGCTTTGTGATAAAACTGGTTAGAAATAGAATAAAGTATGTGATGGAATATAATATCTGATTGTTAAAAAATACAAAAAATAGTGGGAGTATCTGATTTGGTTTATAATGAAAATCCGATTCTCGTGGTTGCATGTATTTTTAAACATCAGTTAGAATCCTGTAGAACCCGAGGTGACTTTTTGCGCATCAGGTTAAATGTTAGGGGCACATCATGGTTTGCATCATGGTTTTTAAGATTGTTTCAATGCAAAAATATATTAGTACAAACAAACTGATGTGATAATTTAAAGTGCATTTTCATTTGCACTAGCTTTTTCAGTGTTTAAATTTTTTGTTTGAATCTTTTTAAGCCTAGTTCAATTTTTTTTTATTGTGATTTGGATCGTGGTTGGAACATGTGGTTTCGTTTGCACAATTTAATTTTTGCAAACTCATGTTTAAACACAGATCGATACACGTGCTTCAAATGTTGTCAACTTATTCGATTGAAACTGATATAATAGATAGTTCTGCGTGTGATAGGTAACACAGATAACATTCATAGTAGCAATAGAGATAAGATGAGAGATAATTTTCTGTATATTGGGTAAAATACATAATAACTTCGATAGAATACTGCTTCACAATATTTTTTGATCCGCTGAATTTATTAAAGTACAGTGCTGATGAAAAATATTAGGACGCCTAGAATTTTGTATGGCCATTTGGATAACATGCAAATTTATGCTATTTGTATTGCGGTTAACACCAACAAAGTATACATTTTAAGGAAAAAAAATTTGTAAGCTTTCCAGGTTCTAAGACTATTTGTAAAAACATTATTGCAATGTTTTTAAACGATGTTAAATAAAATTTGAAAACAAATGTTAGCTG
Organism: Cryptosula pallasiana; assembly: GCA_945261195.1. Taxonomy (NCBI): domain Eukaryota; kingdom Metazoa; phylum Bryozoa; class Gymnolaemata; order Cheilostomatida; family Cryptosulidae; genus Cryptosula; species Cryptosula pallasiana. Next base: position 52,475,809 of record OX183130.1, on the reverse strand, counting down.
AACATTACACAACAACATAGTCGCAATGTGCTGAAGTAACATTTGGGAAAACATTATCTCAATGTTCTAAGAAGGTTTGAAAAAGAATTTTGGCTGATAACCTCCCAATAACCTTTGCTAAAATGTTAGCACAATTTCCAAAAGTAACATTATTTGAATGTTACATAGCGATGTTTAATTAAAATCAAAATGGAACATTCCTGTAACGTCACAAGGTAACATTTACACAAACGTTGTCTGAACATCTTCTAAACGTTTTAGAATAACATTAATTAAGTAACACTCTTAACATTGTTCTGCATGTTAACTTGACATTTTGTTAAAATTTTGCTGTAATGCCTGGGCGAACATTTTGAATGAAATTTTCTCAGCATCCCAAAAACATTTTCACAAAATATTTTCCTGAAACTTTATCTCAAAACGTTGCTACAATATTCAAAAAATATTTTGAGCCAATGTTTCATAGAGACAATGTTGTGAAATGTTCCCTGGGTGTTATTTGCTTGTTGGGTAGTTAAGACTAGTGGTATTCTGCGGACATAGCCGTATCTGTCAATAATCGTTCATTGACGCCGATCCAGAGTTGGCTATCCTTCTGTCGCCATTTTATGAGCTCACACTCATAACAACTATCGTATTATTTCCCTATTATTCTAATCACCTTTAAGAACATGATTACTAATACTAATAGGAACAAAAAATGAAAATTAAAAGCAATAACTTCATTAACACAATTAGCAATAGCATTTAATAATAAATAACTCTAGAGAAGTAACCAGGGTTTTCAAAATGACAGTTTATAACATTTCATTTTATGTCAATATCAACTACATTTTTTATTTTACTACGTATTTATTACTATTGGCATGCATTGATCACCATTAAAACAATGATGAAGAGCAATAATGTACAGGAATTTAGGGTGGAGTGGTAGCTGTCACCTGTACAGCGGCCCACAGTAATAAGTGTCTACAAGCAGTGCAGTGTACGCCTCTACTTCGCCCAAGGTCAGCAATCTAAACCGTAGAGTAGAATTTGCAGCGTTGTACGCCCGCGAGCAATCCACAGTGAGGAGTTGTCACAACTCTCTCACTTTCCACTGATTTTCTATTTGGTGGAATACATGCGTCAGGTCGAACTAGCAGTTCAAATAATCGTTCCAGTATCACTTGCCCGAGTGCAGTGTAAGTCGAATTGACTGAACACTTTCTACTGACTATTATTCTAGTTACTAGTCGACTGGTCCAAGAGCTATTCAACTGTCCAAGTTATTGTGCAAGTGTGTGAACTGGTCTGTTCATCTATCAGCGCAATCTGTATGTGTGAGCTTACTTGTATGTTTTCTGCTTAGCCACTGGTGCGTTGCATAAGTGCTTTATGCAATAAGAATCAACAAGCAAGTGAGAGTGTAGGCTAACTGTGATTTATTTCTGTGAAACAAGCGTATTTATACAATAAAGATTATGTAACAATGAGTGGCAGCACATAGAACAAAGCAGGCAACGCCTGTACAGCTGATTGGTAGATAAAAACCAATAGAACTTTGCATAGAACAGGGGGGGCAGTCTCCATCGCATGGATGACTGCCCAAGCACATGTATACAATAAGTAAAATTAGGCACACAAACAATCATGTAAAAATAAGGACAAATGTTCGACCTGTGAATAAATACAGTTAGAGTTCGGCTTGGATATATAAATAGTGTGAGTAAATAATAAACGTTACTGGGTCGACCCCATTCCTCCACAATAACATCACAAATACTAAAATGGGGCCTAAGTTCACAAAAATGGACGATTGAAAAATGGGAACATTGAAAAATTGAATATCCTACTTTCATCTTTCGAATAATGACCATTGTTATCTTGGGATTAGTGGTGACGCTTATTTCAAAGCAGTTAATTTGGGTCGCAAACGAAACGCCTAGCAAAGTTTTTTTTTAGTAATAAACACAAACCAGCTTTCACATCGTCATAATGATCAATTTATTTACAATATTACTATTGTTGCATTTGATCATGGCATATTATTATTATTATTATTATTATTATTATCACCATCACCATCACCATCACTATCATTATCATTATCATTATTATTATTATTGTTATTATTATTTTTATCGTTATTCTTATTTTTATCGTGATTATTATTTTTATCGTTATTGTTGTCGTTGTTGTCGTCATTGTTGTCGTTGTTGTCGTCATTGTTGTCGTTGTTGTCGTCATTGTTGTCGTTGTTGTCGTCGTCATTGTCATCGTCATCGTCATCATCATCATTATTATTATTATAATAATAATAATCGTTTTCTTAGTAAAGTGGTGTATGCAACAACATAGTATGTTGTTGCATACAACACTTGACTAGGAAAACGATTATTATTATTATAATAATCAGGGCCGTAGCCACATTGAGGCAAGACGAGGCTCTTGCCTCGTCTGAAAGTTTGGGCAAGAATGGGAATTTCCAACTTGGAAAACGGATTTTCCCAAAAATTCACGCTTTTACCAGTACTTGGTATTTCCTCAGGGATTACCGTTATTGCACGCACGTAGCGCTAGTTCTAATACTGTTACTGTAATCACGTTGCTTATCATCAAAATCCAATCGAGCATTAGAGTCTCAAACTACAACATACCATTTCCTGAGTGCTTCTTACTGCAATAATATTTTTGCCAAATAGTTTTTCAAGGTATTTTTAAATTTTTCTGGATGACTACTGTTGTCTGCTGCATTTTATTTTTAGTTATGGTTTCCACTGCAGAGAGTTCAGGGTACAGTGCAAAGGTGTTGTTTTTTATTTTAAATGAGAATTAGTAGAAAAATAAATAATAATAATCAATTGATGTTAATAATAAATAATTATTATTATTATATGAACTCAAGAAAATAAAAATCTAGGTTTTCATCTAATTCTTTTAATGTAACTTTTTCACCAGTTTTTATATGGTTTTATGTATTAACAACAAATAGTTATTTAGTTCAATATTTTCTTTTAGTTTTTGAATCATTATTTTGTATACCTAATTATTATTTATTGCCATTGAATATTATTTTATTAATAACAATTACCAATAATAGTTATTATTATTGTTCTAATAATAATAATTATTATTGTTAGTGCTATTATCATTATTATTATTATTATGATAATAAATAACATTAACACCAACTACTATCGTCGTTATTAGTTATATATATATCTATATATATGACTTACTTATCATATAAAATAATATATTATTTAATGTGTAAAAGTAATATAACATTAACATAAAATTACAGAAAATTAATGATACTATTTATTGAATTGTTACTATAATGACTCTGAAATAAAGTTGTTAACCTATTTAATTCACTGAGCAGCTCCATTATATATATCTATTACTATAATTAATAATAATGTAAATAATAATATTTTTTTATTGCTGCTATTATTATTTTTCACAGCTAACAATAATATTGATATTGTATTACAATATTTATGAAAAAAATGAGGATTATCATCATTATGATAAATAATAATTAGTTTACAGCAACACACAACTTGCTAATCTACTCTATTCATTCTTTTATACTTGAGTAGTGGTAGTAGGAGAAATGTTGCACTATTTACAAATACCTAAATCTTACAATCATGTTAATTACTACTACCCTTCTTTGCTTGAGTTATTTGACGTTTTCATTATTTATTATTTTCCTGCCATTTTATTTTCATTAATAATAGCAATAAATTTGTTACCACTGGTAACTAAACGATTATTATAGTTCTGATTATTACTGCAACTACCACCAACACAAAATTTAGGGAGAAACTTTATTTTTATGGGACACTTAGCAAATGCTAAGTAGTAAACTTACATACATCCTGGCACTCGCTATGGGGGAATGGCACCTCTGATAAATAGCTATCAGCAAGGAAGAAAGAGATAATTATACTAGCTAGCAGACATTGCTCACAAACATACTTACTAACAAGAACTTATTGCTACTGGTATTGCCAATCAAAGCGCAGTCAACTTTGTCTAACATGACCATCATTGCAAGTTCTCTTTATTGGCGTGAAAGATGGAACAAATTAATTGCAACGGGTTCATGACTGCAGAATAGAGCAATCGATCTTTAACTACCTATCTAATATGAGGCTCCACACCTTTTTCCTCTCTCAGCTTAACTTCATTTATTGATATGTAGTGAAACAACGCCAGAAAATTGTATAATCTGTGTGGGCATACAAATATTTCATATGTATATACATCATGCCATGTACTCATATGAACTTGGCTCATAGACGTTTCAAATCACTCAAAATTTGTTCATAATAATATAACCTCCTCTTGCAAATGCTTTGATTTTTTGTCTTTTTTTGTAAAACCTGTAAAATTGCTTTGGCGGCCGGGGCGCTGCCCCGGACCCCGCCAGGGGCCTTGGCGGCCCCCTGGACCCCCGGATTTGTGTGGGTGATTGCCTCCTCTGATAATAATAAATCCTGGCTACGGCCCTGATAATAGTAACAGTTATTAATTATTATTATAATAATAATCGAATAAATATACTAATTTTTGTAGCATACTAGTAAAATAAAACACATGTTTTTTGTTAAGCAGCATAATAATAATATTAAATAATATCTATCTATTACATATTATTATTATTATGCTGCTTAAGGTTAACATTATAATAATTTCAGCATTGCCATAAAACAAATGGAAAGCACAAAATGATAACAACAATGTACGATAAATAATAATATGTAATCATTATAAATCACTGACTGTCACACTTAGTTGGTTGCAATAGAAAGAACAAAACATTGAATTAACAGTTGTGATACTCAGCGCGGAGCGTGAATGTCGTTACTCCTGACGTGAGGCTTCTAAAGGGTACTAAGTCGTCTCGACCCCACGTAAACTTCGACCGGACACCTCACCCCGCACCAGTCATTTCGACCCCTGTCTCAACCTTACTTACGATCTTGAGGAATGATTTCAACTTGCGCTCATAAGAGCAACAGTAGCCTTCACTAGCAAAACGTTCCTGTTTATTTTTGGAGTTGTCCTACTTTTAAAAGAGATAACTCCTGTATTTTACTTGCATTTTTGATGGAAATATGTCATGTATTATAGACTTTACTCACTAATCAATCACATATTGACAAATGAATCACTATGCAAAACAAATCACTAAAGAACTACTCCATCTGCGCAATTAGCTGTGACCAGCTGTTAAAGTTTTTCTTAACAAAACTTGTTCTTACATTGGACTGTATCACTAGTTTGTACAACTGATTAAATAAGCAACATGAAATCCACTTGACAATTGATGGTATTTTACTAATGAGCTTCAAAAAATTACTGCATTAGAAATATTACATAGAATGTGCATATTTTTTGCATATAATATGCGACGAGTTATTCAGGCTACTAAAAACAATTGGTTTCAAACTTGGTTAAAAATATATTCTTTATACCAACATATATGTTGCAGCAATACATAAAAACAGAAGAATACAATAACCTCAAGCCACAAATATTTGTTAATTGCTTAAAATTTGTCAGTATTGTAGTATTATTACCAAACAATGTTAGTTCAAGTGGAAGTTCAAAGGCTAAAATGAAACTGAAATAATTCACTAGTGAATGTCATTGTCCTCGCCGTCGTAGGTTGGATAGTGAAGACTTGAAGATTGTGCTTTATACTGCATGCCATCTCAATAGTATTGGGGGGAACTGCAAAATTAAAAACAAGTAAGCGCATACGGCGGTGTCCATATACCAAACATTACATGGCTGGATATTAATGAAGAGATTTATCAGCAGGAAACACTTTTTATATTTTCACTTCATAAAAAAAAGACTAGCAAAGCATTGACTTGGAGTGAAAAGGAGTTTTTCAATTCACAAAAGGCAAATAAGTGAAACCAGAAAAGTTAGCAAGCATTTTTGGAGTTGTCTCACCAAGAAAAGACAAATAACACTTAAACAGGAGTTTAAAACGGATTAACTTTCAAAATCTTGCCAAATTGCAATTTGATAAAGCAAGAATTAAATTATATTATTTCCCATTTGCAATATGACAAACCAAAATTGGGCAACGAGAGAGCGGTTATGTCACATGCATTTTTGTCAGTTTTTGATCACAAACGTAATGTGGTTATTTGCATGTAAAATATGTAAGGTAACTGAAAAAATTAACACTTATACTTTCCTGACAAAGCTGTGGCCAAAAATGGAATTACAAACAAGGAGAAAAAACTGCAGAGTTTTGCGCAACAAGTTATAAAAACAATCAATGGGATAGTATTAAAACAGCCTCAAATAAGTTGCTGGAGAAACTTTTGATTGAAAAAATCAGAAACTGGAGCGTATTGAAATTATGTGAATTGTGGAGAGTTGACAACGTTATTTAATAAGCTTTTAGCATGGTCCAATCTTTTGCAAACAGCCTGAACACTTTGTAATACAATTTATACGCTTTAAAAATCCAAGCTAATTTGCTGGTACACTATCAACTAGCAATTTTTTTTAAATAAATACTGATGAAAACATTTTTAGTGAAATGAACGAGGAAATTTGTTTTAACATTCAATTTATAACAAATAAACAATAAGAATTCTTCATATTTTTAAAAAGCCTGTTTTAGACTATTCACAATTGGTTTATATGATCGAATAACCTTTTTAACGTTCATTCATTGATCATTAATCACTACATCAATGTTAAAGATTTTATGCAGCTATAAGGCAAAAAATGATGGCTGATTTTGGTTAAAAAATTATGCTCTTTGCAAGCCTTTCAAAATAATTTAGATAATTTTAAAACAGTTCAGACTATTTCAAAGCTGGTTTCAAGTGATTCCAGCTAGTTCTAAAACTTTCTTACAATTTTTACACATCCAAATCATCTGAACTATTTCAAAACAGCCCAGATTATTCGCAAAATGACCATTTAGTTCGGAAAGTTTTAGTTGTTAAAAAGGAAATACGATTTTATTGTATGAAAATTCACAACCGCCAAAGCTGATGCTCAGCTATTATAAGTACTTTGTGAGATGCATTTCATTAGGTTATTCAAATTTAATACTTTCACAATAAGTTTTTTAAAGCAGAGCCATCTACACTATGATCAACCATACATAGGTGTGGGTTACTTACGGTTTCTACACTTGTTATTGCAACCTTCGCAGGCACCAGATTACGTAGCGCACTACCTAACAAACAGAGTATTGTGAGAATACAGACATGATATATACTGCAGATATACACAGAGTGTGGTCCCTCTTCACTTTACAACCACATAAGTTCAGGTGAGGATGAAGCCAGATATGTCAGTGCCACAATGATGTTTTTGAGTGCATGGATTTTTACAGAATACTCACAAAAGGAGCACAGACAAACAACAATAATTCATATACATTGTGACAACAACAAGCTGAGAGAAATAGCATCACTAATAAACAACAGCAACAAGCTTGTCGAAGTGTTGAAAGTTTTGACTTTGCAGGCTCATGTAACATTTCTGAAAACATATTTTATAAAACAAATTGTGATTCCATCAAACAACCAATAAAAATATATATACAACACACATACAGTACTATAGTACTGCAGCTTTTGATAGTTCAAGGTATGACAACTCCTGAACAAGCAAAAGGGTCAATCGTTGATCTACTATAGTACAGTATATATAACATACACACATACAATGCTGTAGTACAATATATATAACATACACACATACAGTACTATAGTACAATATATATAACATACACACATACAGTGCTGTAGTACAATATATATAACATACACACATACAGTACTGTAGTACAATATATATAACATACACACATACAATGCTGTAGTACAATATATATAACACACACACACATACAGTGATATAGTACAATATATATAACATACACACATACAATGCTGTAGTACAATATATATATAACATACACACATACAGTATTGTAGTACAATATGTATAACATACACACATACAGTGCTATAGTACAATATATATAACATACACACATACAGTATTGAAATACAATATATATAACATACACATATACAGTGTTGTAGTACAATATATATAACACACACACATACAGTGATATAGTACAATATATATAACATACACACATACAATGCTGTAGTACAATATATATAACATACACACATACAGTACTATAGTACAATATATATAACATACACACATACAGTGCTGTAGTACAATATATATAACATACACACATACAGTACTGTAGTACAATATATATAACATACACACATACAATGCTGTAGTACAATATATATAACACACACACATACAGTGATATAGTACAATATATATAACATACACACATACAATGCTGTAGTACAATATATATAACATACACACATACAGTATTGTAGTACAATATGTATAACATACACACATACAGTGCTATAGTACAATATATATAACATACACACATACAGTATTGAAATACAATATATATAACATACACACATACAGTGCTATAGTACAATATATATAACATACACACATACAGTATTGAAATACAATATATATAACATACACACATACAGTATTGAAATACAATATATATAACATACACATATACAGTGATATAGTACAATATATATAACATACACACATACAGTGCTATAGTACAATATATATAACATACACACACACAGTATTGAAATACAATATATATAACATACACATATACAGTGCTATAGTACAATATATATAACATACACACATACAGTATTGTAGTACAATATGTATAACATACACATATACAGTGCTGTAGTACAATATATATAACATACACACATACAGTATTGTAGTACAATATATATAACATACACACATACAGTACTATAGTACAATATATATAACATACACACATACAGTACTATAGTACAATATATATAACATACACACATACAGTATTGTAGTACAGTATATATATAACACACATTCCTACACTACACACGTTGCTGTGTACTACGCTATATATAACACTGAACATTACTCACCTCTGGCAGGAGACAATTGGTAGTTAATTTGTTCCAAGAACTTGTTGGCGTTTTCTGATTAACTGGATGATGAAATAGGATGAGGGAAAGAATTTTTGCCGCAGTCAGTTCCTGCAACACAAAAACTTCACCTATAGCGTGCTAATCGTATGTACTAGGAATGTACGCCAGCATTGTACAGGATCATAGCACAATACACACTTCACTACACACTTCACTACACTGCACAGAGCACACTACACATAGTACACTACACAGTACATTACACAGAGTACACTACATACAGTACAATATATATACAGTACTGTACACAGAATGCACTACACGCCATACACTACATATAGTACACTATATACAGTACACTATATACAGTACACTACAGTACACACAGTGCACTACACACAATATGCTACACACAGTAAATTACACACAGTACACCATATATACAGTACGGTATATACAGTATACTACACACAGTACACTAAACACAGCACACTAAACACAGTACACTAAACACAGTACACTACACAGTAGGGTACACTACACAGCACACTACACATAGTACACTACACGCAGTACACTACACACAGTACACTACACGCAGTACACTACACGCAGTGCACTACACGCAGTACACTACATGCAGTACACTACACACAGTACACTACACGCAGTACACTACACAGTACACTACACAGGACACTACACTACACACAGTACACTCACCTCAGCTTCTCCAAAGTCAGCTGTCTTACTCTTGGTACCCACAAGTCTCTGGGCCCGTCAATGAGAGAATCAGTGAGTCCAGTAAATGGCATATCAGAGCCTTGTTTCTACAGCAAACACTACAGTATTACATCCAGTACTACAGTATTACATCTAGTGCTACAGTATTACATCCAGTACTACAGTATTACATCTAGTACTACAGTATTACATCTAGTACTACAGTTTTACATTGATTACTACAGTATTACATCTAGTACTACAGTGCTACATCTAGTACTACAGTGTTACATCTAGTACTACAGTCTTACATTGAGTACTACAGTATTACATGTAGTACTATAGTATTACATGTAGTACTACAGTATTACATCCAGTACTACAGTATTACATCTAGTACTACAGTTTTACATCTAGTACTACAGTATTACACCCAGTACTACGGTATTAGTATAACAGTACACAGTAATGTCGCAGATACCCACCAGAGGCTGTCGAAAGTAAATCACTTACCCTCCGTTCTTGCGATGGGGTTCTGCGCTGTCACCACTCATCATGTACCAGTTGCAGTCAGATTTGAGTTGACTCGCTGCCTTCAGTGCATTCTTATAGTTGTTAGAGTTCTAACCAGCAATGTATATGAGCAGATTTCTTTTATGATCCTACAAGTTGAATTGATACTAATATTTCTTTATCACACCCACACAGTTCAGTTATATTATACATTATCCACAATATACTTATATTTATGGCAACTAGCAAGAGTTGTAAATGACCAGCTATGTAATAAATAAATAATGTTATTAGCCTTACCTACCCATACATCATGGAGAGGAAGATAAATTGAATGCATAAAAGAGTTTTCAGACAGTTCCATCACCCATCCAAACACAAGATCATCCAGTCAATGTCAATGCAGCTTGTATAAAAGAGTATGTTCACTTTTTGATATCTTGAGAATATTATCAGAGTTGTTGTACCACATCGAGAAAGCAACTTCTGTAATTATAATTAATAATAAATATATCTGTGTCAGCAAAGAAAATAATAAACTTTATTTAACTACTAAACCATGATATTTAATGTCTTTCTTGACAATAATGAAAAAAAACACTGCAAAATGAAGCAGTATTTATTGACAGTACTTAAAAAGATAAATTTTGTTTATCTAAATCATAAATAGCTGCAACAATACAATAATAATTATTAACCATGAATATCGCAAAAAATGGCTGCACAAAACAACAAGAATTTTTGTAAAGTCTGATAGATTTCTACAGCGAAACTTAATTTTATTAAAAATACCAGATACTCAGCTCTAAAAGTACAACTGCAAATCAAATCTTACTTACTTATATCTGTTCGTGTAGCACTTATTGAAGAGAGCTATTTTCACCGCCATCTTGGGTCGAACTGACTGTTCCTGGGCTCAAGTGACTCTAGGTCGAAACGTCGCTTGGGTCGAGGTGACTGAGATTCCTTCTAAAGGGTACACTCATTGAAATGAAAACACCTGGAATGGCCAAGGTCACGGGCCACAATACCAATCAGTGTGCACCATGGATGAAATATTTCATCCGAATCCACGACATCTAGACCCAAACCAACTAGACCCAGACGATTTATACCCGCGTTACTTAGACCCAGCTACAGTAAAGCCGAAGTGTCTACACTGATAAAAACAGGCTATAAACACTCAAGTGTACTTTCGTTTTAATTACGACAATATTGGCATAAAAAGAAGACAACTCCCAAAGCATTTAGATCAACAGAATTACTAGTGAAAAAAATATTAGTACAATGTTGGGTCTAGTAAATAATACTAAACAATGAAAAAAGACGGGACAAAGACCCAAACTTAAAAACTTGCATACTACTAGAAAACATCCGGGGCTTCAAGTTGATAATTTTTTTAAGGAATCGGAAGTTATCTCTGAGCAGAATTGTAACTAGACCCAATAAACAGCTGATCTACCAATTTATTATATATATATATATTTATTATATATACTAAAAGGTAAAATAGTAAAAGATGTTAAAACTATTGGCTGACTACAAGTTGTTTCATGTGCTAGAAAAAAAGATGGAAAAAGAAAATAATTCTAGGCACAATCATCAGGTCGGCTCTCAGCTGTTAAAAATTTATTATATATATATATATATCAAGTAGTGACCGATAGAGGCTGGGTCTAGTAAGTATTACTTGACTTTGAACAAAGACCCAAACTTAAAAACATGTATAACACTAGAAAACATCCCAGGCTACAAGTTGAGGACTTTTTTAGAGAATTGGAAGTTTTCTCTGAGCAACAATTGTAACTAGACCCAATAAACAGCTGAACTATCAATGTATTATATATATATATCAAGTAGTGACCGATAGAGGTTGGGTCTAGTAAATAAAACTTGACTTTGAACAAAGACCCAAATTTAAAAACTTGTATAACACTAAAAAACATCCCAGGCTACAATTTGATGACATTTTTAAAACATCGGAAGTTTTCTCTGAGCAACAATTATAACTAGACCCAATAAACAGCTGAACTACCAATTTTATATATAGCAAGTAGTGACCGATAGAGGTTGGGTCTAGTAAATAATACTTGACTTTGAACAAAGACCCAAATTTAAAAACTTGTATAACACTAGAAAACATCCCAGGCTACAAGTTGATGACCTTTTAAAACAATCGGAAGTTTTCTCTGAGCAACAATTGTAACTAGACCCAATAAACAGCTGAACTACCAATGTATTATATATATATATATCAAGTAGTGACCGATAGAGGTTGGGTCTAGTAAGTATTACTTGACTTTGAACAAAGACCCAAACTTAAAAACTTGTATAACACTAGAAAACATGCCATGCTGAGGTCTCATTGTTGGTTCAAGGTACTACTAGATTCATAAAGCAGTCATAGAAATCATTTTTGCTTGTAATCCGTATTTGAGACTCTGAGCAGTTGCATCGACTAAGTAATGCTGAACTCTAGGCAATAATTTGCTTTTCAAAGCTTTTCACCCACAGAAGAAATTTCCATGTTTGTGCTCTAAATTTTTTTTTCACTGGCTGTAGGAGACACCTGATATTCAAACACTATCATTTTCCCTTATGCATCTCTGAATTGCTGCTAAGTAAGTGGTGAATCCAGAAACACTTGAAGTATTATTTGTAAATGCCACCCTAGCTGTTGTAAACCTAATAAATTTAGGTCCAAATTTATTTTTTCGCATTGGTGTCGCTTTTAATCCGTGACAAAAACATGAGTCTAAATCATACCTTTAGTTAATATTCAGTAGCTCCGAACTTGATTTATCCTAAAGGTAACGATACCACACTTATAAAAACAATTTATTGAGCGATAAAGTTTGAAAAAATAATTCATTAAAAATTCATCTCTCTGGGTCCAAAAGGAGAGGCAGAGCCCATCAAGGCACATTATAATGGCAACAGTGCAGCAGCTTGTGTCAAAGGCTGACCTGTGGTACGTGGATGTTTTGTAGACATTGCATATTTTTTAATGTCACAATGAAGGTAGTTGGAAGATTGTAAAAAATATGAGTAATATGACACTAAATTTTAAATGTGCTTATATGGCAAGTTATACACTCTAGAAACTTTAATAACACAAACATTTGTTTTCAAATGGTTTCTCTTCTTTTTGTTAGCAATTAGTATGAAACTGTGAGAAGTTTTGTCATTGGCCATTGATTAGATTACGTAATAACCGATCTAATTTAAAAACACTTCTCAGCAGTTCATGCTGGAAAGCATTTACAGGACATTGAAAGTAAAGCATGCTAAACTTTTCATCTGCCGTCTACCCATAGCTTTTTAATGAATTTGCCAACTATTTACGAACAAAGCTTGCCCCTCATCAACAGTAACATGCTTTAATCTTCCAAAATTCACATTCGAGTATCAAGTTGTACTTCTTCCAAGATGGTGAAGTTACGTATATCAGCAGCCTGCTATCAACAGCTTGCAGTAATTGTACAACTTGAAGGAAATTTCTATTGCAGGTGTGTTGACGGCACATTCAAGGTGGTGAAGCAGCCATTTTCTCAACTGCTAACTATCAACATCTTCTTAGACAACAACAGACAAGTGCCCTGTGTATTCATCCTCATGTCCAGCAGAGACAAAAGTGATTATGTAGCGGTTAGTCAACATTTATCAGTACTATATCTAATTATCTAGCTGTTTGTTTTAACAAAATCTTTTGCCTGTTTGCTAGGATAAGATCTGTATCAAATACTAACAAATGTTTAGTATATGAATGGTCTTGGTTACATAAGAGTAACATATCCCATGTTCAGTGTGGGTATTACTGATCTATTCCATATTACTTGTAATTCAATTACCTGTTTCTTGTGCATTTGTCATTATAAATAACATTATTGAAAGTTTTTCAAGAAATTATCTGCTTGCTAAAGGGAAGACAACTTGTTCAGAAAGTGATGATGGACTTTGAACCCGGTGGGAAGTTTGTCATCTACATCATTTCTATTGATTGTAGGGTTGATTTGATTTATTTATTACCACTAACATAAGAGACTGTTATTTAGACTTGATATAGTTGTGTTATAAAGTGTACCAGCTCTATTCTTATGAAGGAAGATTATTAATTGTTCAAACTGCCCTGAAATGCAATTTTGCAGCCACAATAATTTAGCTGGTACGTGTTCCAAAGTTTCAAATCTCAAGCTACTTTATATAACTGGAATGTTAATTTCAACACTGGCGAGGTAGTTTGTAGCTTTCAGTACATTTTTGGCTCCATATTCTTTACAAATTTGTGCCAGCTCAAACTTTAGCATGGTCACAAGTTTTACTCTAGTTCATTTTTAGAGCAACAAACAAGCATTCCAGGCGCAGGTCATAATCACACAACATCCAATGCATTACGATTTCATGAGACGATTTTCAACCATTTATTTCCTATTTAGTTGAAACAGGTTCAATTGGTTTATTGAAATAAGAAAAAGTATATTATTTATAGCTCTCTGGGCCGCAGCAAGACAAACCTTACAAACGGTACTAAGGGGATGCTCGTTTCATCATCGGCAGGCAATATGGCGAAAGATTCAGAGCATTCCTGGTAAGTCATAAAACATAATACCTGTAATGTCATTCTTGAACACAAGCACAGATGGCACTATTAGTTTATGTTGCCTGAACTATGTTTGTATACGCTTATCACATATTTGTTATATATTAATATCATCACATGTTATTCAGATCTGCTCAATGCCTACACCATTGATCAGGCAACCCACGATTGGTGCAAACAAGTTATGGCACTTTCCGCCTTGCCTGCGGCAGACATTCCAACTGGCTTCCAGGGGAAGCAACCGGAGACTGCAGCAAAGAATAGCTGCTTCTTTATATGCAACATACCTGGATGGACCGAATTGGCGATTGGTGCATGTATGATGATACCGTCACCACTAATAATGCAATGGAAGGTGAGCTCTAACTTTATAACATGGCTGCATTAGGAAACATTGTGTAATAATATTTGATTATTTTGGGCTCAAACGACTATTTTATAGGGTGATTGAGGCATTGAGGGTACTTCCTTTGCATAACTCATCAGATTGTTTTGAACTGATGGGGCTTTTTTATTGTAGGATGACATCACTGGCTCAACCAAAAGGCTAGATGGAAGAAACCGAATTTGTATGAACTGATTAGCGTATTAAAAAGTAAATCAGTTCTGGTCGATGTGCAGGAGAGCCTTGCCCCAAGGGGCATGATCAAGCAACAAAAGAAATACTCGATGGCAAGAAAACGCCTAGAAACTGCCAAAAACACGTATCATCAATCAGGAAATTGGAAAAGACTTTTAAGATTTGCTGCGCACGCCACACAATATTAATGCCTCTCAAAGGGGCGACTTTTACACTCAGCTGTATGTAGTACTGAATGCAGCTATTTTTATTCTTGTATTATCCTCATTATCTAATCATAAAAGTTATTATCAAGCAGCCTTGCTTGTGCACCAGCTGAAACGGCTAATAGGTAAAGAAACAAAACCTATCCATTAAATAAAAATTAATGAGGTTACAATTTCAAAACATGTGCTGCAAAACGTACTAAAACATCTGCATGTACTGTGCATTTGCATTGGTGCGTGTTCACAACTTGTTGAAAGATATCGCTTAAAGAGTTTTACAATTAATTTAGGAATGGCCTATGCAGTGGGCAAGCAACTCTTTATTGTTTTAATCAAACAACTGTGACATTCTCCACACTTGACAGGTTTGTCATACGCAAGTGCAAGCTTCATCATATCGAGATGAGAGTTTTTTTGATGACCAACAAGAAATAGAGAACATATGTGTTACTAACCAGCAATAAAGGTACAACGTATGTGTTAATGACCAGCAGCAAATGTAGAAAACATGTGTTAATAATAAACAACATTCAAATGATTAAAAAAGTCCTCAACTCGTAGCCTGGGATATTTTCTAGTGTTATACAAGTTTTCAAGTTTGGGTCGTTGTTCAAAGTCAAGTAATACTTACTAGACCCAACCTCTATCGGTCACTACTTGATAGATGTAAAATTTGTAGTTCAGCTGTTTATTGGGTCTAGTTACGATTCTCGCTCAGAGAAAACTTCCGATTCTTTAAGAATGTCATCAAATTGTAGCCTGGGATGTTTTCTAGTGTTATACAAGTTTTTAAATTTTGGTCTTTGTTCAAAGTCAAGTAATACTTACTAGACCCAACCTCTATCGGTCACTACTTGATATATATAAAATTGGTAGTTCAGCTGTTTATTGGGTCTAGTTACGATTCTCGTTCAGAGAAAACTTCTGATTCTTCAAAAATGTCATCAAAGTGTAGCCTGGGATGTTTTCTAGTGTTATACAAGTTTTTAAACTTGGATCTTTGTTCAAATTCAAGTAATACTTACTAGACCCAACCTCTATCGGTCACTACTTGATATATATATATAATACATTGGTAGTTCAGCTGTTTATTGGGTCCAGTTATAATTGATGCTCAGAGAAAACTTTCGATTCTTTAAAAAGGTAATCAAATTGTAGCCTGGGATGTTTTCTAGTGTTATACAAGTTTTTAAATTTGTGTCTTTGTTCAAAGTCAAGTAATACTTACTAGACCCAACCTCTATCGGTCACTACTTGATATATATATAATAAATTGGTAGCTCAGCTGTTTATTGGGTCTAGTTACGATTCTCGTTCAGAGAAAACTTCCGATTCTTCAAAAATGTCATCAAATTGTAGCCTGGGGTGTTTTCTAGTGTTATACAAGTTTTTAAGTTTGGGTCTTTGTTCAAAGTCAAGTAATACTTACTAGACCCAACCTTTATCGGTCACTACTTGATATATATAAAATTGGTAGTTCAGCTGTTTATTGGGTCTAGTTACGATTCTCGCTCAGAGAAAATTTCCGATTCTTAAAACTTGTCATCAAATTGTTGTCTGGGATATTTTCTAGTGTTATACAAGTTTTTAAATTTGGATCTTTGTTCAAAGTCAAGTAATACTTACTAGACCCAACCTCTATCGGTCACTACTTGATATATATCTACATATATATAATAAGTTGGTAGATCAGCTGTTTATTGGGTCTAGTTACAATTCTGCTCAGAGATAACTTCCGATTCCTTAAAAAGATTATCAACTTGTAGCCTAGGATGTTTTATAATAGTATGCAAGTTTTTACGTTTGGGTCTTCGTTATTTGTCTAGTATTATTTACTAGACCCAACATTGTACTAATACTTTTTCACTGATAATTCTGTTGCTCTAAATGCTTTAGGAGTTGTCTTCTTTTTATGCCAATATTGTCGTAATTAAAACGAAAGTACACTTGAGTGTTTATAGCTTGTTTTTATCAGTGTAGACACTTCGGCTTTACTGTAGCTGGGTCTAAGTAACGCGGGTATAAATCGTCTGGGTCTAGTTGGTTTGGGTCTAGTTGTCGTGATACCTTTCATCCATGGTGTGCTCGCGTGGACGCCATCTTGCGACATACTGCAACAAGCATGGCAGACGAACACTGTTATGCTCATCATTCTCAAAAAACAAATAGCAGTGGCACACAGTGTTTTGCTGTTAAAGGGTCGTGCCACGCCGAAAGTAGACGACTGACGTTTGTAGAGTTATCTCCGACAGTGAAAAATGGAATCGCTGGTGTAATCTATAATAACAAACTTTATTATGCAAAAATACAATATATGCAATAAGAAAGAATGCAATATAAATAAGCGAAATAAATTTCATAAATTATTTCATAAATTCAGCTTTTAACCAAGTTTATTACTGTTTTTTAATAAAAAATTTTTTGTTTATTTCATGGGTAACTATACAAATAACAACATGGCCGACGCAGGTTGCAAAAAAAAAAGAAGTAGGGAAAGCTATATCGGGCTCCTGAATGCTGAGGTTGATGTGATTAACTATATAATTACAATTAAACTAAAGCTAATTAAATTTATTTGATTTGGAAATGTATGTGAAGTAGATGATTGAAGAAGAATCAATATTGAGCATCCATCAACAACAGACTAATATAATTAATAATAATAAATTATTATTATTATTATTATTAATTATTATAATTATCACATCAACCTCAACATTCGGGAGCCCGATATAGCATTCCTTGCTCCGTGCTCCTGATGCTGAACAAAGACCTGCATTTCATGACAGAGATGCATCTTCCGAAGGTTATGGGTTAGAACCACAGTATACAGAAGCTGAGATTGCAGAGATCCAACAACAGGAGGAACAAGGAGTACGAGAAAGGGCTGGAATAGGCACTCGTAAAGATGACTGGTGTCAGTGTGGTAACTGCCATCCTCTTGCTGACATGTGTGTGTTAGAGTGTGTTTGTTGCAGAAATAATGGTGCCCAGATGCAGGTGAACATGTCAGATCACTTTTGCTGGAGTGCTACATGGGGAAACACAAACCTCAAGTGGTCCATTTTCTCACAAGTGTGTAACAGAACACCATGCATTCTGGGCACTCTGTCTCTATGAACGCAACTTACAGAACTCTATACATCGTTATCGTGCTGATTATGGTCAGGGTAGCTTGAGATTTCGTAATGAACACCGTCTGATGCGATACATCGCATATCGTGAATTCTTACGGTGGACATATGGTTATTGCGGGAAACGCATTAGGAAAATAATACCTGCTTGTGTAGTTCATGCAATCCGACTTGCGTTTCCTAACATAACCATGAAGTCTATGAAGGCTTCCACTATGCTGACAACTATGATCCAGGTTTAGAGTCATTGTCCACCTACCACTTGTCCTAACCTAGTATACTTGCTTCCTTATCTAACGGCTCTTTTCAGAGCCACCAATTCATAGAGTTGTTCATGAACACAATTACTGCTGTTACAACTACTATACTAAATAAACTTCATTCAGATTGACTTGTGTGAAGGATTTCAGCCAATGTATTATTCGGTAGATATTCCAGTCATTCACCTGCCCGCATGCAGACATTGGCTGATAAAACCATAAGTTTCTCGTTAATATTGTAAAGGCCAATGTGCTGTTGGGAAATATATTTTTCGATCTTCAAGATTAATTAATCAAAATTAGTTTGGCATTATAAATATACATAGTTCATCCAAACGAAAAGATTACTGAATGACATGACTATAAATTTATGTTCAAAAACTCGGTTGACTGTTGTAATACATTTACCAAAGCAATAACAGATACTAGATTTTCAATTGCGATTAATTTTAACACTGCGATAATTTAATCCTAATTAATCTTTCATGTTTTTGACACGATAATAAAAAACATACCAGCGACAAAGTTACAACGAACAATAAATAAATTTTTTTATTGTTCAATAAACATATATACAACAAGGCACCAAGTAATAGCATTCATACGATATTATCACAGAATTAAAAAAAATGACATGCACAGAAATTTATCTCATCAATCATTAGACTAACCTTATATTATATAAATTGAATATGGACGCTACAAGTGAAACATACGCCATATGGTGTTTTAATGCAAATAGCTGTTAGACAGGATAAGACATCATCCAAGCAACTATCGCACAACAATTTAATAATGGCATGGGTAAAAAATATGAGCCTCATCTACAACACTGGGTTATATGCTAAGCAGTAGGAAATGTTACAAGATATCTACAAGCATGTCAGCACCTATTAGTTTCATCTATCACAAAGCATTGACCAGCAATTGTGATAGACTACTCACAGAGAGCACCTCGTGAAGGTTAAAGTGACTATAGCTCTCCTTCCAGTTCGGGAGCGGGCACCAGCCTACTAACGCCACGCACACCCTGCCTGGCGGTGCACAAGGAAGTGATGGCGAGGGTATTTAGGCCTTATTCACCCTGACACACAATCACACCCAAACCACCCTTTTACCGTCTCTACACAAACGAGAATCTGGTTTCGTGCAAAGCAATAGCAGCCTCCTTGTCTTTTACAACATCTAGAGCATCTGTCATGGTGATAGGTGCTGTTGGCAGATGCAGAGTGGAATCAAATTCCTCGTCTGTCATCATACGCAGCACTACAGCCTGAAGCTTCCGGACATAGTCTACAAAATAGCAAGTAGTAGCTAACAAATGTATACGTTAGCAGCTATCCAGAAAGTATCACCATCATCTATTCTCCATTGGCACACTTTTTCACATGAATTGTTTTCCCATTGCACTGACTGACTAATGATTTGGTTACTTCACATAGCAAAAGTTACAATCATTCTATTCTCTGAGATTGTAGTTTGACAATAATTCGGTGGTCTTTCACTTACCTACTCAGTCTACCAACAAAAGTTGTTTAGCGATAGCATTGCATCCCTGACAACCTCAACTGAGGTACAATTGGTATTTGCTAACTGCTTTTTAAACTTACCATAGCCATTCGCCACCTTCACTTCTTCGACTGTGGCCTTTCCCTTTTGATACTTTCGGAAGCTGTAATTGAACCGCTTTTCACCAGATGCTGTGGTGGCTGTCTCTCAATCAGAATTCTCGTTGTAGTGCAGGGCACACAGCTGCAGTCTACAAATAGGAAATGAAAATTAATTGAGAGTATACAATAAAGGAGTATCATGCACAGACAGGTTTTTTCTTGCATCAAAGGAGCGACAAGTAACATTTTTCTGTTGTATATACTTTTCTGATTTATATATTGTGAAACTATTTCACATCCGCTGTATGAAAACTGTGTGGGTCGTGAACATTCTCACCAGTTAGGTGTGATTACCTGGCTAGCTGTCCATGGTAGCTGTAATGAATATGCTTGGGACAAAAGAAGAGCAGGAGAGCGTGCCAGGCCTCACATATATATGTTTGGCCTTGGGGGCTCATCCGACAGATGTCCTATCCTCTTCTTCTCCAATAGCTTGCACACTTCACTGTAGCCTCGATCATCTAAAAACATTACATTAAATTTCCATTCCACTGGAGACATTTGGACAATATTGCACCGATACACATTACTATAAATCTGTATAGAATACAAACTAAAACTATTGTTGAGATAAAAGGTTGTATCATACTAATTAGTGCAGTAAAGTATAGTAAAGATGATGTATTGTGATGTAAGATTCAACTGTGCGATTTTTTATTTTCACCAAACATGAAACAAAATCAGACAAATGATATTTCAATCACATCTTAAAAGATACTTTAAACTGTTCTTTACAATGAATATTTGGCCGTATTCTTACCAGCATCCATGGGCTCGCCACGGTAAGGTATAGCATGAAGGCAATCCAGATACCAAGAGTTGGCGGGATGACAGTGAATACCCTGCAAATGCCAAAGCATTGCAGTTACCTGCTCTGTCATACGCTCGCCATAGCGGTCATCGAGCGGTGTCCTGGCAGCCATCTTGTACAATCTATGAATAGCAATGGCAGCACATGTTGCTCACTCAGTTGCTATAACATTGTTTCAACAAAAATGGGGCCACCAAATAATTACTCAACTGCTAACAACATTCAGCACAGTAAAAGGTGAAAAAACTTATTTAATTATTTACTACAATCGTACTCATGCGTCGTCCTTTCTGTGGCTAAAATCCTGGTGACACTCACCTGTTCCTGATAGCAGCAATACGGTCAGCTATCTCCTCGCACCCTTTCAGCTTTGACAAAGCCAACAGCCTCTTCTCCAATCCTATATCATAAGCAACACAACAATAAATTGACTATTGTAACAAAGTGTAAGTACATATGTCAAGGCAAAGGCTGACATTTTATGTATTAGTGAAATTTTGTGAAATTGAGGTGTCGAAATAATGGGTGGTGCAACGTTGTGTGCATGTCTGTACATTAACTGCATGGTTACTAGAGACAATACAACATATACACAGTGTGTACAACATATACACAGTGTATACAACACATACACAATGTATACAACATATACAGAATGTATGCAACATATACACAGTGTATACAACACATACAGAATGTATGCAAAATATACAGAACATATACAACATATACAGAGTGTGTACATACAACAAATAAAGAAATATTGCGAGCAACAAGTGGCAAGAAAGACAGTAACCAGTTATTAGGAATAGAGAATGGTTAGTTAGGCGCTATGGAAGGCACTTACCATCGTGTATATTACTGCAAAAAAATGTAATAAAACAACATAAATGGAAACAACACGGCAATTGCAAGGTTACATGCAGACGGATAATTAGAAAACGTGATCAATAGAAATGACAATAGCAGCCTATAGATAAGAGCTAATACAAATAGCATGCAGTAATACTTGTATAGATAAGAGCTAGTACATATAGCATGCAGTAATACTCGTATAGATAAGAGCTAATACATATAGCATGCAATAATACTTGTATAGATAAGAACTAGTACATATAGCATGCAGTAATACTTGTATAGATAAGAGCTAATACATATAGCATGCAGTAATACTTGCATAGATAAGAGCTAATACATATAGCATGCAGTAATACTTGTATAGATAAGAGCTAATACATATAGCATGCAGTAATACTTGTATAGATAAGAGCTAATACATATAGCATGCAGTAATACTTGTATAGATAAGAGCTAATACATATAGCATGCAGTAATACTCGTATAGATAAGAGCTAATACATATAGCATGCAGTAATACTTGTATAGATAAGAGCTAGTACATATAGCATGCAGTAATACTCGTATAGATAAGAGCTAATACATATAGCATGCAGTAATACTTGTATAGATAAGAGCTAATACATATAGCATGCAGTAATACTTGTATAGATAAGAGCTAGTACATATAACACGCAGTAATACTTGTATAGATACCTTTCACCACATGCCAGCAATCAAACTAGTGTGCCACTCTCGGCTCTTCCTGCGCAGTCCGCATGTAGGCATTGATGCCGGGGTGCCTGTCCGTTACCACATGCTTGATGATTAGCTTGCTCTTTAGCTCCCCCAGGCCTTCAACAAACGCGTGCTTCTCCATGGCAGCACTGGAGTTGTTAGTCTAACTCCTCTACAAAATGGAAATATCCCAACGCGTGTGAAAGAATGTAACCAGACACAATGCCAGGCTAGATATTTGTATTTTTTGGGCAAGCCATTTTTATGCATACAAAAGTTAAGCAACCATAATAGTTATTTGCAGTCAGGCATTATGTTACACTGTATAATTTTGCATTTCTATGAAGTATATTGTATGCCATGAGTGTGTAACAATTTCCAACAAAATACATTTTATAAAACAAAACATCAAATATTATAACAGAGTTACCTTGTGATTAATGTTCCTTCGCAACTTAGCACAAGAGTGCCATAATAATACATAAGGACAACTCAGTAAAGTCAATCAAAAATAACAAGCGTAGTTAATTAGTGCATCTAAAAATTGCAATGGCACGACAGTTATGTTACATGCAGACGAACAGTTCATCAAGTTATGCATACTAAAAGTAATACAGTATCATTATGCACTTTACAGACATTCAAATTCGAACATAAGAAAGTGGTAACCACTACCACAATGACTACTTGTCTGTCTCCTATAAATTTTATTTATAATGTTCTTGTTTATTGCTTTAGATTATTATAATTTATAATAGTAAGATAACAATTATTTGATCGTAATTATCTATTATAATAATATTACATATCAAATACAATCAATAAAATTTCAATAGCAGAAAAATGAAGAATTAAAACTAAAACAACAACAACCTGATGATAAACAACAAGAACCTCTTGCAGTTGCAGCAACAGTAGTAGAGGAAAAATAACTTGTAATTTTCATTAGGACACCGAACTACTACTATTATTAGTTAGTAGTACTGTACAGGAATTTGTGTCTGGGTGGTAGCCACCTGCACACCTTCCCGACGTGCTCTGTCTCTACCTAAGTCAGCGTACAATAATGTGCTATTATTGTTGGAGAGCATTCACTGGTTTGTGCAGTTATGGGTGCACCCGAATCTGGTGCAGAATGAGTGCTGGCAGTTTACAATAATTATGTTATAATTATTGGCTGCGTCTGAACCTTACAATGTTCGACAATAATTGCGCTGGAATTATTGTTTAGTTTTAAGTTTGTTGCGAACTGTATTACAGACAATAATTATGCTGGAATTATTGTTTGTCTACTTTGACTCAGTTGAGATCAACAATAATTGTACTGGAATTATTGCTGCGTGATCTTGTCTCGAACTCTAGTGTCCGACTTTAGTATGGGCCGAACTATTAGGGCACCAGGTGCTTTGCGTCGTACTTCTCACCGTAGCGAGGGAATACGCAGTAAGAGGGCGAACCGTTCTCACTTTCCACCAAGCCTCGTGCTTGCCAATAGTCGACCAGGTCAGCGCTTGTAGTTTTCCTGCTTATAGCTGTGCTGCTTCTTGAGAGAGAGAATCTTCTGAGAGCTAGGCTAACTCTGAACTTTATTGCTTGAACAGTGATATTGTAGGGGAATGCGCCCAGACCAGCTACAGGTCGACCTATTTATCTTATCTTATCCAAGCCGGACTCTAACCTATGCATAAACATTTAACTACAGGTCGACCATTCAACCTTATTATATTCTCCTTATTTTTCATAACTATTTATGTACACAACTATCATTATTTTTACACATGTGCTTGGGCAGTCACCCGTGCGATAGAGACTGCCCCCCCTGTTCTATGTAAAGTTCTATTGGTCTGTGTGTACCAATTAGATGTACAGGCGTGGCCTGCTTTGTTCTATGTGCTGCCAATTATTGTTACATAACTTTTTCCATATAAATATGCGTGTCACTTGTAATAAAATCAGAGTTAGCCTACACTCTCACTTGCTTGTTGATTCTTATTGCATAAAGCACTTATGCAACGCACCAGTGGCTAAGCAGAAAAAAAACATACAAGTAAGCTCACACATACAGATTGCGCTGATAGATGAATAGACCAGCTCACACACTTGCACAATAACTTGGACAGTTGAATAGCTCTTGGACCAGTCGACTAGTAACTAGAATAATCAATCAGTAGAAAGTGTTCAGTCAATTCGACCTACACTGCACTCGGGCAAGTGATACTGAAACGATTATTTGAATTGCTAGTTCGACCCGACGCATCTATTCCACTGAATAGAAAATCAGTGGAAAGTGAGAGAGTTGTGACAACTCCTCACTGTGTATTGCTCGCGGGCGTACAACGCTGCAAATTCTACTCTACGATTTAGATTGCTGACCTTGAGCAAAGTAGAGGCGTACACTGCACTGCTTGTAGACACTTATTACTGTGGGCCGCTGTACAGGTGACAGCTACCACTCCACCCTAAATTCCTGTACAATATTTATATAAAAGGGGCGGGTAAAAACATGTACAAGCCATGCCTTGTATTCACAACATAGCACCAAGTTGTAGTTTGTTACTTCGTGGAAAAAGGTTTATAATAATAATTAAAATATCTATTTGGGTACATAATAGAACCGTACTGAATAGACTCTTGTAGTTAGGCACAGGTAGACAATAGAACTGGGACAAAGACATAGACAGTGTGTAGGTGAGTAAATAATGAGATAATGCGTAGACAGTGAGTTAATAATGAGACAAAGGCTTAGACAATGTACAAGTGGATAAATAATAAATAGCGACAAGTACTGGCGTCCCTCACAGTACTACTACTTCTCGATTATTTATAAATTAATTTATATAAATTATGCAAATTAATCCTAAAAAAAATTGGCATAATAATAATAAAAATCAGTATTGTCATAGTAGTAGTAGTATCAGTAGTAACAACAAGTAGTACAATAATGTAGGTAGTAGTATAATAATAATAATAATTTTGTTGCCGTCTGTTGTGTTTTTTCTTTGTATGTATATATACTTAAATACTACTACTGCTGTTGTAGTATAAGTACATATAATAATGTTGGGGAAATGCCACACCACCTCAAGTCGACCCTGACATTTCTACCTATTATTACTGAACTCTACCTTATGCCTATTCACATTGTAATCCCGAACTCTACTTATAGTATATTCACTCTCATTCACTCAATTATTATATTTGTGCATATTTTACATTGTTTACATTGCATATTAGTAACATGTGCTGTCGTGCAGCCAAGCTTAACGAGAGGCAGCCCCTTTGTAATGTTTTCACCGCCTCCGTTTGTTTATGGACCAATTAGGTCAAAAGGCGGGGCTTATCTTTTGTATCACTTTTACTGCTGCCTGTATCATACCCGCCTACTGTATATTTATACTAGTAGTAATATATGAGCAGATCTCCCTACCAAGTGTTTTTTTGTGGATTAGACCTTGGAGTTGAGGCAATGAGTTACGGCGTTGGATGAATTCGCCGAGTTTATATTGTATTTCATTTGAGGGGCATTTGAGTGGCATTTGAGTGGCATTTAAGTGGCATTTGAGTTTTGATTATTTTTTTACTTAATTTGAACTCATATGGCAGCTAGATTTTGAATGTATGGCATTTAAGTTTTGATAATTTTTTTACATAATTCGAACTCATATGGCATCTTGAGAGAGAGGAGAGAGAAGAGAGAGAGGAGAGAGGAGAGAGAGAGGAGAGAGGAGTTTTATCTACATTGAATAAATATATTGATCAAAAATGAAACATTATATGATTATATACATTGATTACATAATAAGTAGGGAAAATCTTCCTATATAATATAGCTAGAGTCAGTAAATACTTAGTAATACAAAGCACTACAACTTGTAATGACAATCAATGCATACATACATACATACATACATACATACATACATACATACATACATACATACATACATACATACATACATACATACATACATATGGTATCTTGAGAGAAAGAAAGAGAGAGAGGAGAGAGGGAGAGAGGAGAGAGAGGTTTTTTAGTTTTCTATACATTCATATATATATGGTCAATTATGTACATATTTATGGATATATTTATATCTACATAGAGAGAGAGGAGATATATCTACATTGAATAAATATATTGATGAAAAATGAAACATTATATGATTATATACCTGATTACATAATAAGTAGGGAAAATCTTCCTATATAATATAGCTAGAGTCAGTAAAGACTAAGTAATACAAAGCACCACAACTCGTAATGACAATTAATGCATACATACATACATACATAGATATGGTATCTTGAGAGAAAGAAAGAGAGAGAGGAGAGAGAGAGGAGAGAGATTTTTTTAGTTTTCTATACATTCATGTATATATGGTTAATTATGTACATATTTATGGGTATATTTATATCTACATAGAGAGAGGAGAGAGGAGAGAGGAGATATATCTACATTGAATAAATATATTGATCAAAAATGAATCATTGTATGATTATATACATTAATTACATAATAAGTAGGGAAAATCTTCCTATATAATATAGCTAGAGTCAGTAAATACGCACATGTCCATATTCATGTACATGTGCATAAATGGACATGAATACGTACATGTCCATATTCATGTCCATATTCATGTCCATATTCATGTCCGTTTATGTACATGTCCATATTCATGTCCATTTATGTACAAGCCTATGTTCATAATTATGTACATGTGCATGTCCAACTTCATGTCCATATTAACATTTTATAGCTATGTACAGAGGAGAGAGAAGAGAGGAGAGAGGGAGAGAGGAGAGAGGAGATATATCTAAATTGAATAAATACATTGATTAAAAATGAATCATTATATGATTATATACATTTATTACATAATAAGTAAGGAAAATGTCCCCATATAATATAGCTAGAGTCAGTAAATACTAAGTAATACAAAGCACTACAACTTGTAATAAATACTAAGTAATAACAGTTAATGCATAGTTTGTTCCTTTACAGCGATGTCTTTGATGTACTGATGTTATATCTTAGGAAGGAAGACTTCTGTTCTATGTGCTTTTAATTTCGTAATGAACTAAAATAAAAAAATTATGTATTAGTATAGAATGATTAAGCAAAAATGTAAAATAATTACACGAACTGGAATTATAGTTCTAGTTACATTGGATAGTTTACATTATTAGAAAATGGAAATAACTCACCAAGTTACATTGTTCAGCTTGTTCTTTCTTGAGCATTATTTTCACCAAGTGCTTTTGATTCTCTTTCATCTATCTAAAACAAAACAAAAAATACTTGCTTTATAAATATGTTGTAAAGAATACACTAATTACACCAAAAAAGTACTTTTTTTACCTGGAAAATGTATATATTCAACATTTTGTTGTAAAAACTACACTAATTACACCAAAAAAGTCCGTTTTTACCATGAAAATGTATATATTCAGCATTTTGTTGTAAAAAATACACTAATTGTACCAAAAAAAGTACTTTTTTTACCTGGAAAATGTATATATTAAGCATTTTGTTGTAAAAATACACTAATTCAAACAAAAAAGTCCTTTTTTCACCTGGAAAATGTATATATTCAGCATTTTGTTGTAAAAAAATACACTACTTACATCAAAAAAGTCCTTTTTTTCACCTGGAAAATGTATATATTCAGCAATTTTTTGTAAAAAAGTACACTAATTACATCAAAAAAGTCCTTTTTTCACCTGGAAAATGTATATATTCAACATTTTGTTGTAAAAAATACACTAATTGCACCAAAAAAGTACTTTTTTTACCTGAAAAATGTATATATTCAGCATTTTGTTGTAAAAAAGTACACTAATTGCACCAAAAAAAGTACGTTTTTACCTGGAAAATGTATATATTCAGCATTTTGTTGTGAAAAATACACTAACTACCTCAAACAAGTCCTTGTTTTCACCTGGAAAATGTATATATTCAGCATTTTGTTGTAAAAAATACACTAATTGTACCATAAAAAGTACTTTTTTTACCTGGAAAATGTATATATTCAGCATTTTGTTGTAAAAATACACTAATTCAAACAAAAAAGTCATTTTTTCACCTGGAAAATGTATATATTCAGCATTTTGTTTAATTTATGGTAAAAATTAGTAAAACTCACCTATAGTGATATGATTGCCTTGAGTTATAGATTAGCTTCTTGAGCTCTTGTTCTGGACAGTTTTCTTTTTCAGCATCATCGATGTAGAATCCATGTAGTTTGAGTCTTCATTGGTTTGGTATCATCTAAGCAGGAGAGAAAGTTATGTTGTGTAACATTGAGTCTTCATTGGTTTGGTATCATCTAAGTAGGTGGTAGATCTTGAAAGGAATTCTTGCTGTGTTGGAGAAGTATGCTGTCTTCAAAATCCATGTAGTTTGAGTCTTCATTGGTTTGGTATCATCTAAGTACGTGGTAGATCTTGAAAGGAATTCTTGCTGTGTTGGAGAAGTATGCTGTCTTCAAAATCCATGTAGTTTGAGTCTTCATTGGTTTGGTATCATCTAAGTAGGTGGTAGATCTTGAAAAGAATTCTTGCTGTGTTGAAGAAGTGTGCTGTCTTCAAAATCCATGTAGTTTGAGTCTTCATTGGTTTGGTATTATCTAAGTAGGAGAGAAAGTCATGTTGTGTAACATCTTTAACTCTTTGAATTTCAACCGCTTTGACCAATAAATTACCTCAGGATTCGACCGCTTTTTTGCAAAAAAAGTTCGATTTCGAAATTTTTTTAAAATTCATCTATACATGATATGGTAACAAATTTATGCTCATGAGAATCAGCATTCTCTTTTCTCCTAGTAGAATAAATAGCAGTTTGATTTCACCTGTCTAAACTACTTTTATTATTTTTTTAGTTCGGAGACCATTTTTTAGTAATGCTCTCAACAGATCAACCAGTTACAAAAAAAAATAACACACTAGACAAGAAACTGATAGCACAGCTGAAAAGAGGACAAAATTCTGATAAGACTAGCAAAATTTGAAACAAAAATATGCAAGAATAGTGTTAGAACACTGCAACAACATTTGGACACTTGTTGCACAAATGACCGAAAATTTCGGAAAATTTTTTTTCTGAAAATAATTATTATTTTTATTACAGGCAAAAATTAAGCCCTCATTGGTGCACCAATGAACTAGAAACATTTAGAGCTACATTTTGATGTAAACAACAACATCAGTCAACAACTTTACAAAAATAATAAAAAAATAATAAAATTAATTATTTATTATCAACGCCGTATCTAAATAATTAATTACTAGCTTACTAACCTTCAATTCCAGTGTCAGAGGGCTCAAACAAGCTAAGATATTAATAAACTAACTAAATTAGAAGAAGAAAACAATGTGCTTGCTCCTTAGCAAAAAAATTTTGCCCATGATTATCAAAAAAAATCCGAAACTTAAAACAGGAAGTGATGGGTTAAGGATATTTGGAACTGTTTCCGTTTAGAACGTCGTACAGTCTTCAAACAAAAACCAGAAATTAGGCAATTGTCTGCTCTACACGATGGTATAAAAATTATTCTTATCAGTCTATACAAACTTCTGCAATCAGTTCCGAAAACCGGACAAAATACATCACGTCCATTGGACGTGAAAGAACTTTTGGTCACATGATACAAATCACGTTCATTGGACGTGATTGAACTTTTAAGAGTTAAAGGGGTTCTTGGTGTGTCGGAGAAGTGTGTTGTCTTCAAAATCCATGTGGTTTGAGTCTTCATTGGTTTGGTATCATCTAAGTAGGTGGTAAATCTTGAATTAGCATTTCTTACCTTGATGCTGGATGGTCTCCTAGTAGCTGTAGTAGATGATGCTTCTCCACTTGCTGTTGAAGAACTGGATGCTTTCTGTGTGAAAACAGTGGCTCTTAAATAGCTAAAGTTGCACTGATTAAACCCTATGAATCAGCATTTTTCCTAATTCTTTCGCGGGAATAAATAATTTATTTTCGCACGAATAGAAACTGTTGCTTTCGCGGGAATAAATAATTTATTTTCGTGCGAATAGAAACTGTTGGTTTCGCGGGAATAAATAATTTATTTTCGCACGAATAGAAACTGTTGCTTTCGCGGGAATAAATAATTTATTTTCGCACGAATGGAAACCGTTGCTTTCGCGGGAATAAATAATTTATTTTCGGACGAATAGAAACTGTTGCTTTCGCGGGAATAAATAATTTATTTTCGCACGAATAGAAACTGTTGCTTTCGCGGGAATAAATAATTTATTTTCGCACGAATAGAAACTGTTGCTTTCGCGGGAATAAATAATTTATTTTCGCACGAATGGAAACTGTTGCTTTTGCGGGAATAAATAATTTATTTTCGCACGAATGGAAACTGTTGCTTTCGCGGGAATAAATAATTTATTTTCGTGCGAATAGAAACTGTTGCTTTCGCGGGAATAAATAATTTATTTTTGCACGAATAGAAACTGTTGCTTTCGCGGGAATAAATAATTTATTTTCGCACGAATAGAAACTGTTGCTTTCGCGGGAATAAATAATTTATTTTCGTGCGAACAGAAACTGTTGCTTTCGCGGGAATAACTTATTTATTCCCGCGAAAGCAACAGTTTCTATTCGCACGAAAATAAATTATTTATTCCCGCGAAAGCAACAGTTTCCATTCGTGCGAAAATAAATTATTTATTCCCGCGAAAGCAACAGTTTCTATTCGTGCGAAAATAAATTATTTATTCCCGCGAAAGCAACAGTTTCTATTCGCGCGAAAATAAATTATTTATTCCCGCGAAAGCAACAGTTTCTATTCGCACAAAAATAAATTATTTATTCCCGCGAAAGCAACAGTTTCCATTCGTGCGAAAATAAATTATTTATTCCCGCGAAAGCAACAGTTTCTATTCGTGCGAAAATAAATTATTTATTCCCGCGAAAGCAACAGTTTCTATTCGTGCGAAAATAAATTATTTATTCCCGCGAAAGCAACAGTTTCTATTCGCACGAAAATAAATTATTTATTCCCGCGAAAGCAACAGTTTCCATTCGTGCGAAAATAAATTATTTATTCCCGCGAAAGCAACAGTTTCTATTCGTGCGAAAATAAATTATTTATTCCCGCGAAAGCAACGGTTTCCATTCGTGCGGAAATAAATTATTTATTCCCGCGAAAGCAACGGTTTCTATTCGCGCGAAAATAAATTATTTATTCCCGCGAAAGCAACAGTTTCCATTCGTGCGAAAATAAATTATTTATTCCCGCGAAACCAACAGTTTCTATTCGCACGAAAATAAATTATTTATTCCCGCGAAAGCAACAGTTTCTATTCGTGCGAAAATAAATTATTTATTCCCGCGAAAGCAACAGTTTCTATTCGCGCGAAAATAAATTATTTATTCCCGCGAAAGAATTGGGAAAAATGCTGATTCATAGGGTTTAATCAGTGCAACTTTAGCTATTTAAGAGCCACTGTTTTCACACAGAAAGCATCCAGTTCTTCAACAGCAAGTGGAGAAGCATCATCTACTACAGCTACTAGGAGACCATCCAGCATTAAGGTAAGAAATGCTAATTCAAGATTTACCACCTACTTAGATGATACCAAACCAATGAAGACTCAAATCACATGGATTTTGAAGACAACACACTTCTCCGACACACCAAGAACCCCTTTAAAGATGTTACACAACATGACTTTCTCTCCTACTTAGATAATACCAAACCAATGAAGACTCAAACTACATGGATTTTGAAGACAGCACACTTCTTCAACA
Source organism: Cryptosula pallasiana (assembly GCA_945261195.1). Taxonomy (NCBI): domain Eukaryota; kingdom Metazoa; phylum Bryozoa; class Gymnolaemata; order Cheilostomatida; family Cryptosulidae; genus Cryptosula; species Cryptosula pallasiana. The sequence goes on along the minus strand of OX183130.1, from coordinate 52,442,912 downwards.
CAGCAAGAATTCTTTTCAAGATCTACCACCTACTTAGATGATACCAAACCAATGAAGACTCAAACTACATGGATTTTGAAGACAGCATACTTCTCCAACACAGCAAGAATTCCTTTCAAGATCTACCACCTACTTAGATGATACCAAACCAATGAAGACTCAAACTACATGGATTTTGAAGACAGCATACTTCTCCAACACAGCAAGAATTCCTTTCAAGATCTACCACCTACTTAGATGATACCAAACCAATGAAGACTCAATGTTACACAACATAACTTTCTCTCCTGCTTAGATGATACCAAACCAATGAAGACTCAAACTAAATGGATTCTACTTCGATGATGCTGAAAAAGAAAACTGTCCAGAACAAGAGCTCAAGAAGCTAACCTATAACTCAAGGCAATCATATCACTATAGGTGAGTTTTACTAATTTTTACCATAAATTAAACAAAATGCTGAATATATACATTTTCCAGGTGAAAAAATGACTTTTTTGTTTGAATTAGTGTATTTTTACAACAAAATGCTGAATATATACATTTTCCAGGTAAAAAAAGTACTTTTTATGGTACAATTAGTGTATTTTTTACAACAAAATGCTGAATATATACATTTTCCAGGTGAAAACAAGGACTTGTTTGAGGTAGTTAGTGTATTTTTCACAACAAAATGCTGAATATATACATTTTCCAGGTAAAAACGTACTTTTTTTGGTGCAATTAGTGTACTTTTTTACAACAAAATGCTGAATATATACATTTTTCAGGTAAAAAAAGTACTTTTTTGGTGCAATTAGTGTATTTTTTACAACAAAATGTTGAATATATACATTTTCCATGTGAAAAAAGGACTTTTTTGATGTAATTAGTGTACTTTTTTACAAAAAATTGCTGAATATATACATTTTCCAGGTGAAAAAAAGGACTTTTTTGATGTAAGTAGTGTATTTTTTTACAACAAAATGCTGAATATATACATTTTCCAGGTGAAAAAAGGACTTTTTTGTTTGAATTAGTGTATTTTTACAACAAAATGCTTAATATATACATTTTCCAGGTAAAAAAAGTACTTTTTTTGGTACAATTAGTGTATTTTTTACAACAAAATGCTGAATATATACATTTTCATGGTAAAAACGGACTTTTTTGGTGTAATTAGTGTAGTTTTTACAACAAAATGTTGAATATATACATTTTCCAGGTAAAAAAAGTACTTTTTTGGTGTAATTAGTGTATTCTTTACAACATATTTATAAAGCAAGTATTTTTTGTTTTGTTTTAGATAGATGAAAGAGAATCAAAAGCACTTGGTGAAAATAATGCTCAAGAAAGAACAAGCTGAACAATGTAACTTGGTGAGTTATTTCCATTTTCTAATAATGTAAACTATCCAATGTAACTAGAACTATAATTCCAGTTCATGTAATTATTTTACATTTTTGCTTAATCATTCTATACTAATACATAATTTTTTTATTTTAGTTCATTACGAAATTAAAAGCACATAGAACAGAAGTCTTCCTTCCTAAGATATAACATCAGTACATCAAAGACATCGCTGTAAAGGAACAAACTATGCATTAACTGTTATTACTTAGTATTTATTACAAGTTGTAGTGCTTTGTATTACTTAGTATTTACTGACTCTAGCTATATTATATGGGGACATTTTCCTTACTTATTATGTAATAAATGTATATAATCATATAATGATTCATTTTTAATCAATGTATTTATTCAATTTAGATATATCTCCTCTCTCCTCTCTCCTCTCTCTCTCTATGTAGATATAAATATACCCATAAATATGTACATAATTGACCATATATACATGAATGTATAGAAAACTAAAAGATATCTCTCTCTTCTCTCTCTCTCTCTTTCTCTCTCTCAAGATACCATATGTATGTATGTATGTATGTATGTATGTATGTATGTATGTATGTATGTATGTATGTATGTATGTATGTATGTATGTATGTATGTATGTATGTATGTATGTATGTATGTATGTATGTATGTATGTATGAATGCATTGATTGTCATTACAAGTTGTAGTGCTTTGTATTACTTAGTATTTACTGACTCTAGCTATATTATGTAGGAAGATTTTCCCTACTTATTATGTAATAAATGTATATAGTCATATAATGATTCATTTTTGATCAATATATTTATTCAATGTAGATATATCTCCTCTCTCCTCTATGTAGATATAAATAAATATACCCCTAAATATGTACATAATTAACCATATGTACATGAATGTATAGAAAACTAAAAAATCTCTCTCTCCTCTCTCTCTCCCTCTCTCCTCTCTCTCCCTCTCTCCTCTCTCTCTTTCTTTCTCTCAAGATACCGTATGTATGTATGTATGCATTGATTGTCATTACAAGTTGTAGTGCTTTGTATTACTTAGTATTTACTGACTCTAGCTATGGTATATAGGAAGATTTTCCCTACTTAGTATGTAATCAATGTATATAATCATATAATGTTTCATTTTCGATCAATATATTTATTCAATGTAGATATATCTCCTCTCTCCTCTCTCTCTCTTCTCTTCTCTTTTCTCTCTCTTCTCTCTCCTCTCTCTCTCAAGATGCCATATGAGTTCAAATTAAGTAAAAAAATTATCAAAAACTTAAATGCCACTTAAATGCCACTCAAATGCCACTCAAATGTCCCTCAAATGAAATACAATATAAACTCGGCGAATTCATTCAACGCCGTAACCCATTGCATAACCCCCAAAATATAATCCACAAAAAAACACTTGGTAGGGAGATCTGCTCATGTATTACTACTTATACTGATGCAATTCAATAATAAATCAGAGTTAACCTGGCACTCTCACTTCTTCATGATTCTCTCTGCACAGCAAGGACATAAAGAACAAGTAACTAGATGCAAGCACAAGAACAAACACGCAAGCAAGACAAGCATAAGCACTTAGCAAATAATTAATTAGTGGCAACTTGGACAAGTCGACCAACAGCAAGGACAATAGTCAGTATAAAGTGGTAAGTCCAAGAGACTTACACTGCACACTACCTTCGGGAGTGTGATACTGGAACGATTGTTCAACCTGTTGGTTCGACCCAGTGCAGCTATTCTGCCCGAGCAGGAACTCAGTGGAAAGTAAGGTAGTTAAGACAACTCCTCACTGTGTACTGTCTACGGACTTACAACACTGCAAATCGTGTTCAAACAGAGTAGCCTGCCGACCTTGGGGCTAGCTAGAAGCAATTGCAATACTGCAACTACACTCTCACTGGAAGTGGGCCGCTGTACAGGTGACAGCTACCACTATCCCCCCCCCCCCCCAAATTCCTGTACAATAATACAAACAATAATAACAATAATAATTATTATAATAATACTACTACTGTTAGTAGTATTATTATTATTTATATATTATTGTTTGTAGTAGTAGTTGTTGGTATATTATTATATTTGTAATATTATTACTTGTTATTTTTTGTTGCAGTATATGTATGTATGTATTATTATTATTTATATATATATATTTATATATATATATTTATATATAGTTTGTTTATTATAATAAATATATAATATAATTAATTAATAATAATTATTAGATTATTATTATAATAAATAATAATAATAATAAATTTATGTTTATTGATTATTATAATTATATGAATAGTTGTAATAAAATATAATAATAGTAGTAATAGTTTGTAAGCAAGGGGTAAGTAGGTAGTTAGTAGTAATAATGTTGGATAACGAGTTTGTGTGTTATAGGAAGTTCAAGGTTAACATAGGTTCTATCGGTATTGGCGTAACCAAGGATTACGGGTGCCTACACGGACTGCGGGAACTTAGGCTTACTTGAGGAGACCCGGATGACCTACGTCATCCTGAGGAACGCGCTCTTCTTGAGTTGTTAGTTGATGGTAAGTAGACGTGTTTTGCTTGTGTCTCTTCGAACCCTTCATCTAACATGGCGCAGTCGGCATAGAACTTGGTGATATTGTTGTTGTGTATTATTGGAATTATTTATTGGTGCAAGGAGGTGTGTGCGAGGCTTTTGGTGCCGTGTGGGCACTAAAAGAGATGTGGTGTAGAGGTGCTAGGGCCGCGTGGGTCCTCCGTGGTGTGTGTAGTGGTAGAGGTGTGTGTAGAGAGGAGGTGTTGGGTGTTTCAGAGCTGTGTGAGCTCTCCGTGTTCAGTGTTTAGGTGTTTATAGGGATATTGGTGCAGTGTTAATTATTTTTGGTGAAGTGGTGATTTGGTGTTGTTGTTAATTATTTACCGGGATAAAGGTACAGTGTTTATACGTGGTGTTAAGTATTTATTTGTGGCGTTGTGGTTGATTATTTACCGGGATAAGGGTACAGTGGAGTTATTACGTGACATTGAGGAATATTATTGTGTTGTGTTTAATTGTGCAGTGGATAAGGGTACAGTGGAGTTAATACGTGGTATTGTGGATATTATTGTGGTGCATTTAATTGTGCATTGGTGGATAAGGGAACAGTGGATATATTTTGGGATATTGTGAATTGTTATTGTTGCTATTGTTGTGTTGTGCATTGGCTATTACTGTGGTGGAGAGGTGCTACTGTATTGATACAATCATACAGATATTGTTGGGTGTTTACTGTGTTAAATAATTATAACAGGGATGAATAGGAGACTTGACTTGTCGTCATTTCAGAAGCTAAGGTTAGTGGGTAGCAATGTGTCTGAGGAATTCAACAATTGGTTGACTCAGTATAGGGTGTCTGCTGAGGTAGCAGCTTTGACTCTGGGAACCGAGAAGGTGAAAATTGAGGGGGATGAGGTTGTTGTTGATGTGTTTAGGGGTAGAACTAAACTACTAGCCTTATTGAGTGCTATAGGTAGTGATGGTATAGGGATATTGCAGTCACTGGGATTTGATTTAAATGACCAAACTGATGATGGGTTTGATAGGCCAATAGATTTGTTAAAAGGCCACTACGACCGTAGTGAAAGTGTCTATGTTAAGACAATGAGGTTTGTGACAGTTTCACAGGCTTGTGGGGAAGATGAAAGGGAATATTTACTCAGAGTTGAGAAATTAAGTAGGGAAATGGATTTTGGGCATGAAAACGATGAGTTAAGGCAACGTTTTTCAGTTGCTCTGGCAGTCAATGGTTTGAGGGATTCATCTGTGCGTAAATTGCTTATGCAAGAGACCACGCTTAGTTGGAGAGATTTAGGCACAAAATTGGCAGCCAGGCAGTTGGCTATTGCTTCAGAGGAAATTCTGAATGCTTCTAGGACTGGCCGTTCAGTCGATGATAAAGGGGCTGTAGCCAGAGTAGAGAAAGGGAGTGAAAAAAGGGTTGACAATAGTCAGAATGAGTCGTCAGTATGTGAGGTAGTTAAGTATAGACAGGGAAGCCCACAGGAGGCTGTGGATAGCAAGGTTACATACCGTTCGAGGGACGGTAGTAGGTCTAGAGATGGTAATATGGAAAAGAGATCCTATTCCCGCGGCCATGGAAGCCGCAGCCCAGGGGAGAGGAGTAGCGAGTATAGAGGGTATCGTGACCATAAGGGAGATAGGCATTATGAGAATAGGTATAGTGCGGAGTCCTATAGACACCGCAGCCCAGAAGGCAGGTATTCCCCCAGGGGTGAGGTGGCGTCCTATAGACACCGCAGTCCAGAAGGCAGGTATTCCCCCAGGTATGAGGCGACGTCCTATGGACGTCGTAGCCTGAATAGCAAGTATTCTCCTAGGTATGAGGCGACGTCTCAGAGACGCCGGAGTCCAGATAGTAGGTACTTTCCTCGGTCACCTCGAGGTTCACCTACATCGGGTAGAAGGTCTGGAAGGTTTAGCTCCCCAACTGGGGGGACAACTGTTTCCAGTGTGGTAGGACGGGACATCAAGTCCGTCATTGTCCGGATGTACGGTGTTTCCAGTGTAATCATAGAGGCCATACCTCTAGGGATTGCAATAATAAGTCAGAGGGTGACAATAACAGGTCACCGTATAGAAACAGGGATAGTAGTGGTAGTAGAAGCCCTTCTCACAGGGTTAGGTTTGCTAGTCAGAATAAGGATTGACTATATGGCAGTGAAAGTATCACACGTACCTTAAAGGTTAATGATAAGGAAGTTGAATTTGTATTTGACACTGGGGCGGAGGTATCCACACTCACTGAACAGACCAGTGATGGTCTGGCCTTAGAGCTGTGTGAACCCTCTAAATGTTTAACAGGGGCGGATGGCTCTAAGTTGAAGGTTACTGGTATGGCAGGAGTTACCATTAAAGGGACATACAAGTCGGTAGATGCAGAAGTGTATGTCATTAAAGGTTCTCACAGGAACTTGTTAGGTTTGACTGAAATCAGGCGACCTAACTTGTTGGCTGTGATCAACGAACTGTGTGTGGGTAAATTTGATCCCTTTAGGAAATATTCTCAGGTTTTTAAAGGTCTGGGTACGTCACCAGAAATTTTTAAGATAGAACTGAGGTCAAACGCAGTTCCCAAGTGTTTGTACTCACCCAGGACTATAGCAGCTGGTCTCAAAGACCAGGCTAAAGTTGAGATAGAGGGTATGTTGGAAAAAGGTATCATAGTACCGGTAGAGGAACCTACCGATTGGTGTTCAGGATTAACTATAGCTCCCAAGCCTGGAGGTAAAATCAGGATGTGTGTGGATTTAACTATGGTAAATAAAAGTGTCAAGAGAGAGGTTTACCCTCTCCCTAGGATATCGGAAATGTTGAGCCAATTAGCTAAGGTTAAAATGTTTTCCAAGTTGGATGCAACCTCTGGGTTTTGGCAGGTGAAATTGAACCCTGGTAATCAATTGCTAACTACCTTCATTAGCCCATGGGGTAGGTTCTGTTTCAAAAGGATGCCTTTTGGTATATCGTCGGCAACAGAGTTTTTCCAGCGTACTATGGAAAAGATCCTGGTTGGGTTGAAAGGTGTCATTTGTTTAATGGATGATGTTTTGGTTTATGGTAAAGACTCTAAGGAGCATTGGGAAAATTTAGATGCCGTTCTTAAACGGGCGGAAAGTTCAGGTATGACGTTGAAAAAGAAGAAGTGTGAGTTTGGTTGCACTGAAATTAAGTTCCTTGGTCACTTGATTAGCAGTGCTGGAGTCAAACCGGACCCAGATAAGATTAAGGCAATTTTGGATATTCAGCCTCCAGCCAATAAGACTGAGGCTAGGAGGTTTACGGGCATGGTGAATTACCTTAGTAAATTCAGTAGTAGGGTATCGGGGTTATGTATTCCGATTTATGCAGTATCGGGTTCAAGGTCAGAATGGACATGGGATTCAGCACAGCAGATGGCTTTCGAAAGTATAAAGAAGGAGTTGTCAAAGGCCCCTGTATTGTGCGCCTTTGACATCAGTAAAAGGCATAGGGTGTCGGCAGATGCCAGTAAAAGTGCTATGGGGGCAGTATTGCTTCAGTTGGATAAGGATGGTCGAGGCCAACCTGTTGAGTATGCCTCTAGGAAGATGACGGGAGCGGAAGAAAGGTATGCCATGATAGAAAAGGAAGCCCTTGCAATCACTTGGGCATGTGAGAAATTTGATTATTACCTGGTCGGACGTAAGTTCAAAATAGAGACAGACCATAAACCACTGGTCCCGGTATTGGGTGAAAGAGACCTTTCGAGTCTGCCGATTAGGGTACAACGCTTTAAGCTAAGGTTGTTAAGGTACGATTATGATATATTTCATACTCCTGGTAATAATATGTATTTAGCAGATGCGCTGAGCAGACCGAACAGTGGTGGTTATAGTTCTGTCGACTCTGCTGAGTGTAATGGTATAGAGGCTTATGTTAGCTTGGTAACAAGTACAATTGTGGTAGATAGTAAAGAGGAGGAGATAGTGGTGGCTACGAGGGAAAGTGATTTGTGCAAGTCTGTTTTCTCATACATATCTAATGGATGGCGTAAGCCGCCAAAAGGTAGTACGGGAGAACTTGCTAAGCTCTATACATGTAGGGATAATCTAAGTGTATGTAAGGGTCTGTTGTTCTACAACGCCCGGGTATATATCCCTAGTACCTTTCGAGAGCGTTACTTGGGTAAATGTCATGAAGGACACCAAGGCGTTTCTAAAACGCGTAGGTGGGCAAGGAGCCACTTTTGGTGGCCGGGTATCAGTGTAGATATTAGAAGGTATGTGGAAAATTGTGAAACCTGTATACGTCATAGGTCGGTTAAACACCAACCTATGGAGGAGGGTGACCTTCCCTCCTTCCCTTGGGATACTATAGGCACGGATATATTCCAGTTTGAGGGTAAATTGTACGTGGTTATCATAGATTACTACTCTAAGTGGATAGAGGCAGTTTTAATCCAGGGGGCCACGTCCCGTGAGGTTATAGAGGTTATGAAAGTTATCTTTTCTAGGTATGGGATACCCAGAGTAGTCCGCTCTGATAATGGGCGCTGTTATGACAGCAAGGAATTCAGGGAATTTGCAGATACAGTTGGTTTTAATTTAGTAACCAGCAGCCCCAGGTATCCCCAGTCAAATGGATTGGCAGAAAGTGCAGTTAAAATGGTCAAAGGTTTATGGAATAAAAACGAGGATAAGTCCCTCGCTTTGTCAGTATATAGGAATACCCCTTTTCAGACGGGGTACTGCCCCAGTGACTTAATGTTTGGAAGGGGCATCAGGTCACCTCTAGGTAACCCTCGGATAGGCCGTACAGATTACGATCTGTACGAGCAAGAAGAGGTTAAGAGGCGCCAGGGTATAAAGGACCGTTGGGATAAAAAGTATCATGTCTCTAGGTTGCTTGCCCTGGAGGCTGGTGATTGTGTATGGGTCAAGTCCCCAACGGATGTTGGGGCAGAGGGTGTGGTAGTCAGAAGGGATAAAACCCCTGAAAGCTACTGGGTTAAAGTAGGTGATAGTGATTTGCGTAGGAATCGCAAGCATCTGGTTCTGTTGGGTAAAGGCGAAATAACGCCAAGTGAGGGTGGTTCCCCGTTGGACAGTGACTTACCATTGGTGACAACACCAGGGGAGGTCGGTGTTTAATTGGGAAACGAGGAACCTACAGTCCCGGTTGCTCGACAAAGGGTAGACAATGGGGATTGCGAGGATAGGGAGCAGCCTGTTGTGGAAGCAAGGGAAGAGGCCCCTGAGCCTAATGATGCTCTGGAAGAACCGGGTAACGTGAGACGCAGTGAGGTCACGTGCAGAGGTAGCTCAGGTCCTTTTAGACAGGTACCTGAGGAGGCTGTGACTACGAGGTCAGGCAGAAGTGTGCATCGCCCTAGGTATCAGGATACACCGTATTATAAATGATTTTGTTTATTTTACACGGGTACAGAGGTTTACAACTACAAGATTTCCCAGTTATGGCAGAGAGCGGGTCCGGAGCAGATGGTAGTGGTGCAGAGGGTAGTGGGAGTGAGCTGCGACACTCAGAGAGTGAGGATGATGGTAGCTTTACCGTGGTAGAGAGGAGGAAGAAAGGTGGTAAGAAAGGCAGTGCTGCCACAACAGGTGGTAAGGTAGCGAGTGGAAGTGTGAAAGGTGCAGGGAAAGTGGTAGAGAGCCAGAGGAATGTGAGGGGAGTGAGGTGTATGCTGTGCAAGGCTGACCACGTGGCAAAGGATTGTCCCAACCTCGTGTGCAACCGGTGCAAGCAGACAGGTCACTGGGCCCGCAGCTGTCCGCATGATATATGTCGGTGGTGTGGTGCTGTAGGACATAGGGATGAGAAATGCCCTGAGGGCGGTGAGGCATTTCATGGTGGTAGTAAGAGGAAGATGGTGGAGAGTGGTGCGGCTGAACCCACTGCAAAAGCTAGAGCCACTCCAGGGTGCGCTACAGCTGGTGCTAGGGGGTACAGCAGTGTGGTGAAAGGGAGACAGGTACCGGGAGAGAGCAAGGAGTTTGGTTGCAGACTGTCCGAGTTCTTGGTGAGTGAAGTTGTTTTGGGTGATGAGGACTATGCTAGTAGACGTGCGCGTCTTGAGGCTGAGAGGAGAGAGGCTGAGAGGGTGTATCGTATGTCGATGGAGAGGTACGAGCAGGGTGTGAGGGAGCTCGAGGAAGAGCAGGAATGTACCTTGGTGATAAGGCAGGCTGTGGCCAAAAAGAGGAAGTTGAGGTCTGGGGCTGGTAGCAAAGCCCCATCGACGGTATTGTGTAACGCCTCGTCGAGTTCAGCTGTGAAAACAGCGCCCGCACCTAGTGCGGAAGGCTCTAGCGCCCAGAGGGAGGAGTCCAAGACCCCCTCGGGCTCTCAGAGCAGTGCCAGATGGGTGCACGAGGTAGAGGAGGCAAAAAGGGTGACCGGTGGCAACACCAGTGTCAAAGTTGAGGTTCAGCAGGAAGCAAATAGGGAAGATACCGTAGAGGTTGACCCTAGTGCACCACTTGAAAGGGAAGATACTGGGCAGAGAATTGCTCTGGTTGACCCGATAGGAAGTGGGGTACAGGAGCAGTCGGGGCCGGCTGCTCCAAGGGACGATGGAATTAACGGTGAACCCCTTGGGGTTGAGTTGGTGTCGAGGGATGTGGTTCGAGAGGGTGTTGGAGGTCCAGGGAGTCCAGAGGACGATCTGATGGAAGTCTCTAAGGGTTTAGACTAAGAGCTGTGAGGTAACGAGGGACACTTGGTAAGGAGGTTAAGTATTAATAAAGTATGTATATGTTACAGGTAATCATCTCAGGTATGTATGGTGTGTGGCTTTGTTTTCACCCCTGGTATTTAGGCTTGACATATGATTTAAGGCTAGTGCTTCAGCTAACCATGATTAGTTAGGCTTGATCGCACGCAATGGTAACTGGTCCCTTGGTATGATGTCAGCTTGATTGCTCACTGGGTTTACAAAAGGGGGGGCATGTTGGATAACGAGTTTGTGTGTTATAGGAAGTTCAAGGTTAACATAGGTTCTATCGGTATTGGCGTAACCAAGGATTACGGGTGCCTACACGGACTGCGGGAACTTAGGCTTACTTGAGGAGACCCGGATGACCTACGTCATCCTGAGGAACTCGCTCTTCTTGAGTTGTTAGTTGATGGTGAGTGGACGTGTTTTGCTTGTGTCTCTTCGAACCCTTCATCTAACAAATAACTTACTCGTTACTACTGCGACTAACAACAACAACAACCACTACTACTACCTACGAAGAAGTTGTTGTTTGTTAGTTAGTAGTGGCAAGAAGAAGAAGTTAGCAAAACTAACTACCATTATAAAATAAGATGCAGTATTGTGGAGGAAATGTTACGGCAATCACACAACGGGTCGACACTGTTGAGAACTGACAATCTTGCACTTACATGTATGCATCATGCTGCATTGTACTGATAACTTCTTTTTGTTCATTTTTGTTCCCATAGTTCAAGAGTAGACAACTCTTAAGTATGTTTACTATTTACTACTGTTTGTTTATTTGCATACCCACAAATATAACTACTTCCTGTTCACCTTCAACTAGTTAATGGATATTATTAATTAAGGTTGCTCATCAATCCAATCCAATCAGTCTCACGCAAATGGCATCAAATGCACCACAAACATTTACACCCTCAACAGGTTATGGGCCCAGGAGTAGACATTATTTTGATGGCAACCAAGCATCTTATTCAATATGGGAGACGAGATTCATAAACTATCTTTACACATTAGACGAAGGACTGCATAAAGCTATATTACCTAAAGTTGATGATGACGACGGGGACTACAATGCCAAAAATCGTAGAGCTTATGCTGAACTTGTACAAGTACTAGATGAACGATCATTACAACTCATCATGAATGACACTAAGGATAATGGGAGAGATGCACTCAAAGTGTTACGACAACATTATGCATCGACAGAAAAACCCAGAGTATTAACACTGTATGAAGAACTAACATTGTTACGCATGACTGACAATGAGGACATTACAGACTATATGATCAGAGCAGAGCGAGCTGCCACAGGATTACGAGCTGCTGAAGAAACTATCACTGATAATTTAGTCTTCGCGATGATTCTGAAAGGGTTACCCGAGTTTTATAAACCATCCGTGGTGATCCATACCCAACTTGACCAAGCTAAAACATTAACAGAATTCAAAGCAGCTATACATAACTTTGCCAACACTGAATCTGTGCGTGCTTCATCACAGATGGCCTCAGCCTTCAATACAACAAATACTGGTGCATCAAGCTATCGATCACAAGCACGCAATGCACCTATCAACCACAGCAACTCACAATTGAAATGCATGGCTTGTGGGAAGACAAATCACAAAACGTCAGGCTGCAGGTCAAGAACTAAGTTGAGATGTGGGTACTGCCATAGAAATGGGCATATTGAGAAAGTCTGCCACAAGAAAGAGCGTGACAAGAAAGCAGGTAATAATAACAATTCATCTGCTCATGCTGCTACAGAATCGACAGAATTCTCATTCACTATTACTGCCACTCAAGACCATACAAGCGCTGCTACATCGAACAATGACACTAAACTGCTAGTAGACTGTGGAGCGACATGTCACATAGTAAACAAGGCTGATTTCTTCACATCTTATGACACCACTTTTGATCCCAAGCGGCATTACATTCAGCTTGCTGATGGTCATAAGACAAATGAGCTTGCTACAGCCAGAGGTAAAGCTCACTTCACAATACTTGATGCCAACGATAAGCTACACAAGTGTCGCTTGATGACGCATTGCTAGCACCTGATTTCCCTGTTAGCTTATTCTCTGTACAAGCCGCTGTACAAACTGGTGCTCAAATAACATTTTCTCGAAATAACGCAAAGTTGACCGCCAATAGTACTGATTTCAACATAACCAAGCAAGGCAAATTGTACTACCTTGAAACCACTCCTAATAGCAACGATGCAATCAATGTCGCCAAGTCAATCGATGAATGGCATGAGATTTTGGGTCATGTCAACCATGAGGATATTCTTAGCCTACAGAATGTCACACGTGGTATGTCAGTCAAACCCGGCAAACAAAGTCGAACTTGCACAACATGTACAACCAACAAAATGAGTTGACTGCCGAAATCCTCTGATGACAACCCTACATATGCCACTAAGCCTCTTGAACGTGTACACTCCGACCTTTGCGGTCCTATCGAACCTTCATCAAGGGAAGGACATAAATACATAATGAACTTTGTTGATGAATATTCTAGCATGTTGTTTGTGTACACACTCAGAGCAAAGAGCGAAGCTCACACTGCACTGCAAAAGTTTCTAGCAGATGTGGCTCCTATTGGAAAGGTACTAGAACTTCATTCAGACAACGGAGGTGAGTACATGAGTGAACAATTCCAGAAAGTACTCCTATCTAACAGTATTAAACACTCTACTTGCACTCCACATACACCATACCAAAATGGTAAATCAGAAAGATCATGGCGTTCACTTTTAGAGATGGCACGATGTCTAATATCTGAGAGTAAACTCGCTAAAAACTTTTGGCCTTATGCTGCTCAGTACGCCGTTACATCAGAAACAGAAGTTATCAACGGCGCACCAAGTCAACTGCATACGAACTGTTTACTGGCAATAAACCGGACATGAGTAAGGTACATAGATTCAGCGCAGCATGTACTTACTACATCGAAGGACACAAACAAAAACTGGACAGTAGAGGCAAACTCGGTGTGTATCTCGGTGTCAATCCTCAAAACAATGGATATTACATTCTGAGTGACAACAAAGTTATAACCACGCGTAATGTCACAATACACACCAACAGTTCATAAGAACATGACATCGTTGAGGCAGAATCTATTGTGCCACCTCATTGTGTTACAAATCAACACACAACAGGGCCTATTACTACTAACCATTCTCAACAGCAGCCAGCCTCAACAGACCCTCCTGTAGTACCACAAGCTAACAGTGACCAGTCTCAAAGAGAGCAGATAACTCCCTCTTCGGCAACGGAGCAATACGACCGACCTAGAAGAGATAAGAAAACTCCTGCTCATCTATCTGACTATTACCTGTATGTCACTGACTACGCCTACACTACAAACCTGATTCCTCTCATACCTAGTACATACGAGGAGGCAATAAACTCTGAGGACTCCAATAATTGGAAAGCCGCAATGAACGCAGAGATAGCCACACTTCAAGCTAACAACACATGGGATGTGGTGCCATTGCCTAATAACCGTGAGGAAACCAAAGGACGTTGGGTGTATACTGTCAAGCAAGGTAGTAAACCTGATGAGATCAAATACAAAGCTAGATATGTTGCCCGAGGTTATTCGCAGGTTCTAGGCGTGGATTATGAAGAAACTTATTCGCCAACAACGAGGTTCACATCTATCCGTACACTGCTCCAAAAAGGTGTAAACAATAAACTGTACTTACATCAGATGGACATTAAGGGGGCATACCTCAACGCCCCAATCGACAAAGACGTATATGTAAAACAACCCCCTGGATATGAGAAGACACCTACTGATGGTACTCGCATGACATGCCACCTAAACAAATCCTTGTACGGACTTAAACAAAGTGGCAGGAATTGGCATACAACTCTCCCCAATTATCTCAAATCGATGGGATATATAGCCAATGACATTGACCCCTGCTTGTATACAAAACAATCGAACAACGAACAAGTTATCATCTCTTTTGGGTTGACGACATCATCATCGCTAGTGATAGCCAAGAACTAATAGCCGCCACGAAACAAACACTTCATGACAAGTTTCAAATAGATGACCGTGGCGAGCTCAAGTGGTTCTTAGGTATTGACTTTGAACGACTAGCTAATGGAAATTATCAAATGAGCCAAGAGCGCTATGCTGAAGCCATACTCAAACGCTTCAACATGATGGACTGTAGAAAAGACACAAGTAAGCTCTCACACTGATTGCGCTGGCAGAGGAACTTACGAGTTCAAAACACTTGCACCATAAACTTGGACAAAAAGATAGCATTGGAACCAGTCGACTAGTAACTAGAATAATAGTCAGTAGAAAGTGTTCAGTCAATTCGACTCACACTGCACTTGACCTACGGGCAAGTGATACTGGAACGATTATTTGAACGGCTAGTTCGACCCAACACACCTATTCTGCCGAATAGAAAATCAGTGGAAAGTGAGAGAGTTGTGACAACTCCTCACTGTGTATTGCTTACGGGCGTACAACGCTGAAAATTCTATTCCTCTGGTTTAGGCTGCAGGCGAGTTGGAGGCGTACACTGTACTGTTGTAACTCACTTAATACTGTGGGTCGCTGTACTGGTGACAGCTACCACTTCACCCTAAATTCCTGTACATTGGTGGCAGCAGTGGGATTGAGAAGAACCCACACAAAAGACCCACAGGAACAGTGAGTACAAACAGGAGGCAGCAAGCGCAGAGATGGCGACCAGGCGACGAGCACTCAGCTCAGACCGAGATGGCTCCCCATTACAGATAATGGGCACCCTGGCAGACATTCTTGACCGAATGTCGACAAATAACGGAAGGGACCGTTTCAGAGTCCCCCAGTTCAATGGAGAAGGGGATGTTGGATATTTTATCCAAAGATTTGAGGAAGTGGCCAGAGCTAACAGACGGCTACCAGAGGAGTCGACCATACACCTGCGACAGGCCCTAACAGGAAAGGCTGAGCAATGTGGAAGAGGGATCGACACCACAGCCATTATCCAAGCCTTGAGGGCAAGCTTTGGCCTGACCCGCACAGAAGCTCAGACCAAGCTGACGACTTACAGGAAGGCTCATAGAGAGACCTTGAGGGAGCATGCACTCCAGGTCGAGCGGCTAGTAGAAGCAGCCTATGGAGATCTACCACTTAGAAATAGGGTCGAACTCACCCTACAGACGCTCCAAAACACCCTGGGACACGTGTACCTCCAGTGGCATCTGTTGGCAATCCGGCCGGCAGACCTGGAAGAAGCCGTCCAAGCAGGAAACGAGTTCCTGCAAGTAAAGCACCAAGCTCCACTACAATCGAATGTGCGTACCGTACAGGAAGGAAAGCTAGAGGACGCGCCGTCCCCACCAGAACCCACACTCAAATGTCAAGAGGTAGAGGACTCTTTAGCAAAGCTCCTCAAAACCATCGAGCATCTGAGCAAGGAGGTGGCCAGCCTCAAGGAAGGCACAGACAAACCCCCACCAAGGCGATGCTGGGGTTGCCAGCGTACAGGACACGTCAGGAGCCAGTGTAAAACTGCACCATGGCACTCACGACAGGGAAACGAATACTGCCCGCAGCAGTAAGGACTCCTACTGGCTGCAACAGGGCCCCCACCATTCATCAACCTTGAGATGAGCGAGCCAGAACCCTCCCTAAAGAGCCGACGCCGCTTTCGCTGCGTAACAGATTCAGCCCCCTAACCGACGAGATGTCGGAAGACAAGGACGAAGAGGAGGAAGAGGAGGCAACTATGATAAGTCACCAGGAACGACCTCCCCCGAGGCAGAAAGAGAGCCAGAAGAGGAGCCGGACCCCGCCAATGGAGACCACACGAAAGCCCATCACTATCCACCTCAACCAAGTAGAGAGACCCTACAAGTCTAGCTACTACTTACCCGGTCGGGTGGAGGGACGATCGGTCTCCTACTTAATAGATACAGGTTGCAATACAAACCTGCTATCCAAAAGGGTGTTTGACCTGCTTACCCCTCAGCAGCAACTCAACCTCCAGGGATACGATTCCCATGGACTGATGGCAGATGGTACCAGACTGCCCTTCTATGGATTGATCACCCTGACTGGACGGATACGGCACGTCAAGTACGAAGAGACGTTTGTCGTGAGCCAGATCAATGAGGATGTGATCCTCGGCATGCCCTTGTTAGCGAAACAAAATGGTCAGATGGGTTTCGACCGACCCACCCTCTGTGTGCAAGGGAAGGAGCTGACATGTACAGACAGACATGGTAGAGACTTGGTATCTAAGGTGCAGGTCCAGAGAGACACCCACATACCACCTAAACTTAGGGGGATAGGCTCCCTGAAGTCTGGGTGGAACAGGCGGCAGTGGGGCCATGAGGCCCTGGAGACACATTAAATCATGGTATAGCGCTGTGGGAGAAGCTGTAGGCCCACTGTGTCTCGAATTCTGAATTAACAGGATACTGTGGTACCGTCTAGTCGGCTCGACTGTAGTTCGTATAATACTACAGCGAGTGGTACGTGGATGATAGTCCACACCTAGCCAGCGTGGAATGGCAGAGTTAAGTCCATATCCTGGAACGCTGGTGAATAGGCAAGGCTGGTGAAAACGGTCAAAGTTCATATACCCATTGCAAAGTGAGGTATGGATCAGACCGTCGGTTACCTCTGGGGGCCTAACCCGCTCTAACAGATCAAGGTGATTGCTATCTACTGGGTCACCGGCCGGTTGGTTCGCATGTGCAGTAAATCCCTTAGGGTTGCGCGACCAGCTCAATGTACAGTCAGGCCCTAGTAAGCCAAAAGCGTATGCGTTAGTAGGCGAGCTAGGTAGAAAGGTACTCAGCCTAGGTTGCGCCCACGACTCTGAGATGAGGTGGGAGGCCGAAGAGTATAAGCGCAGACAGAAGCGACAGTGCCCTGCCACCTAGCTAGTCGGACCCCCTGCACCCAAGGAGTGATAGAAAGTGGAGAAGGAGGCCTACTGTTGGCTACTAGCATCAACGCTCCTGACGAGCGCCGACGGGTGTTGGTTCGATGCCTGAACCTCTCCCAAGACAGCATCAGAGTCCCCGCCGGAGAGGTTACAGGAACCTTTACAGGGATTGACCCCAGTGAGATACGGGCCCTGCAAGGTCCCCAGCAGGAACCCCAACCACAGGGCAGAGAACTGCCCCCTCACCTAGGACAGCTGTTCGCCCAGGCGAGAAAGGGGTGCCAGAACACCCGGGAGGAGTACCAACTCAGAGACCTTCTCAGTCGCTACCAAGACGTGTTCAGTCGACATGATGGGGATATCGGTAGCACCCCGTTGGCCGAGCACTCTATCCCAATGGCACCCGGAACTCGACCTATACGATTACCCCCCCCCCCCCCCCCCCATTGACTAGGGGCAGAAAAGGAGGCGGAGGCGGAGAGGCAAGTCAAGGAGTTACTGGCCAAGGACCTCATCGAGCCCGCTGACGGAGCCTGGAGCTCCCCAGTTGTATTGGTACGGAAGAAAGATGACTCCTGGCGATTCTGCGTCGACTATCGTAAGCTAAACGACGTCACGCAGCGGGACGCCTACCCAATCCCCCGGATTGACGATTCGCTAGACGCACTAGCAGGCAGTAAGTACTTCAGTACCCTGGATTTGACCAGCGGATACTGGCAAGTACCCCTAGATGAAGACGCACAGGACAAGTCAGCATTCATCACTCGCAGTGGTCTTTGGCGATGGAAAGTGCTGCCATTCGGCCTCACCTCAGCCCCTGCCACGTTCCAGCGGCTCATGGAACGCGTGCTCAAAAGTCTCCACTGGAAGACGCTGCTCCTCTACCTCGATGACGTAATTGTCATCGCCCCCGACTTTACGTCCCATCTACAAAGGTTGGAGGAAGTACTGCAACGCCTCCAGAGTGCACACCTGAAGGTTAAACCATCCAAGTGCGAGCTGCTGAGTCCACGAGTTCGGTACCTGGGCCACATAGTTAGCGCCAAGGGAGTGGCCACCGATCCCGACAAGGTCGAGGCAGTAAGAAAGTGGCAAGCACCTCAGGACGTGAAAGCACTGCAGACATTTTTGGGAATGGCTGGCTATTACAGACAGTACCTACCCGACTATGCCACTACAGCTAAGCCACTCACGGTCCTCACCGGGAAAGACATCCCATGGAAATGGAGTGCGGACGAACAGCAGTCGTTCGAACGGTTGAAGCTGGGACTCAGCCAAGCACCCATCTTAGGGTACCCCGACCCTACTCTACCCTACATTCTGGACACAGACGCCAGTGCCGTCGGAGTAGGCGGAGTGCTGTCCCAGGTACAAGAAGGACGCGAGAGAGTGATCGCATACTACAGCAAGACTGTCACCCGCAGAAAGGAATTACTGTGTGACGAGAAGAGAGCTGTTAGCGGTGATCAAGGCGGCCAAGCACTTCCGGCCGTATTTGTATGGTAAGGAGTTCAAGCTGCGGTCAGACCATGCCTCCCTCCGGTGGTTGTGTAGGAGGAAAGAGCCTTAGAACCAGATCGCCCGATGGCTCGAGACACTAGCCGAGTTTAAGTTCAAACTCGAATTCCGCCCAGGAGCCCAGCATGGAAACGCAGACGGCCTCAGTCGACAGGACCCCTGTTTCGACTGTAAGCAGTGCCGGTCAATAGAACAGAGAGATGGGGGACCCACCCATGCCGAGCTTAGCCAAAGAGGGCAAGCAGAGCAAAGGGATCGGACAGATGGGGGACCCACCCATGCCGAGCTCGGCTCACAAGGGCCAGCGGAGCGAAGGGGACGGACAGATGGGGGACCCACCCATGCCGAGCTCTTCCCGAGGGGACCAGCAGAGCGAGGGGAATGGATGAATGGGGGACCCACCCATGCCGAGTACCCCCGAAGGGGGCCCACAGAGCAAAAGGGACAGGTGAATGTGACAGTCACCAACCCCATGAGGAACGCGCAGGAGTTGGCGCAGGCACAGCAGGAAGGGCAACACCCCGTGGCTAAGGTGTATGCCGCGGTGAAGGCGGGAAGACAACTCCCGAACCGAGAGTTGGAAGAAGGAGACACAGAGCTCCGCATCCTACACGACAGGATCGAAGCCATGAGCCTCCGACCAGATGGGACACTGGTCATCACCACAGAACACCAGGGACGGACCCGAACCTGCGCAGTATACCCGCCAGCTTGGCGCCACAAGGTCGTGTGGGACACGCACTTGTTAGCACACACAGGGATTAACAAGACACGCCACCGGCTGCAGCTAGATTGGTACTGGCCAGGCCTGTCGGGACTAACACGCAGACTCGTCAAGAGCTGTGAAGTGTGCCAGGTGGCGAAGAGAAGTAATCGACCCACCGCTCCCGACGGCCAACGGCTCTTTGCCGGTCGACCGTTCCATAAGCTGGCCGTGGATCTTGTAGGACCGCTACCCCTCACCAAACGGAAGAATAGGTGGATCTTGGTGCTCACAGACCACTTTACCCGTTGGCAGGATGCAATAGCATTGCCGGACGCTACTGCCCCCACTGTGGCAGTGGCACTAGGCGAAAGGGTGTTCAGTTATTGGGGTCTCCCCGAACAACTCCACTCAGATCAAGAGGCTCAGTTTAAGTCTACCTTACTGGAAGAACTCTGCACTCTGTGGGGCATACGCAAGTCACGTACCACGCCGTACCACCCCCAAGGAAATGGCACGGTTGAGAGGCAGAACCGGACATTGGGGGATGCTCTGCGAGTAGTAATATATGAGCAGATCTCCCTACCAAGTGTTTTTTTGTGGATCAGACCTTGGAGTTGAGGCAATGGGTTACGGCGTTGAATGAATTCGCCGAGTTTATATTGTACTAGCCGCAATGACTACCCGTTACCAACTAATCATGCATGCAACAATCCATTATTGTGGACTTCCAAAGTTGACCAATTTGAAGTGCAAGCTCCAATTGTAAAGATATGAGAAGTTATGTAATCAGCCTCACTAATCAGACAACCCCTAATACAATGGCATATAGATAATACTTTCTTGCATGCAAAGTGTACATGGATGCTTCATGTTATTTCTTACTCTTGTTTACGATTTATACTTTGCAATTTGCATTTATGCTTTTCTCATATCATTGCTGTTGACCAAAAGCAAAACTGCAGTGTAAATATTAGTGACGATAACTTTTATTATTCATAAATGACAATAATGTAAGCATAAATAATAATCAAGTAGCTACGAACAATAATAAACTTTATTTTAGATTATTATTTAGAAATAAAATGTAAAACATAACAAACAAAAGTGAAAGTGAATTGAAATCACCGGCAAGTGGAACATCCGTGTTCGATACGTACGTTGGTAATGGAGAAAAGCAAAGCCCTGTAGTCTATAGCCTATAGGTGTTTTGAGTAAATAGTATAGCACGACGGGTCGTTACGGAGAAGCCACGTGCCGAAGCATCGTTTGTTAATAGCCGCGGCTCCTATCAGTACAAAGCGCAATTGCGGCAGGCACTACGTCCATGCCGGAGAATTGCTGTTGTTATGAAATATGTACGTTAATTCACAGGCGTTGTGCGTTTAGCATGTGTGGCAGGAAAACTGTTTTTGGGACTGTTCGTTTTAATTACCGGAAATCAGTTTCTGTCGCCGAATGATCCTGTTACGACTGAGAGTTGGGCTAAAAAATGTGCACAGACAAACAAACAGACAGACACGACTTCTCTTTATAAGGTAGATTTCATTTGAGGGGCATTTGAGTGGCATTTAAGTGGCATTTGAGTTTTGATTATTTTTTTACTTGATTTGAACTTATATGACATATAGATTTTGAATGCATGGCATTCAAGTTTTGATAATTTTTTTACATAATTATATACATAATTCTAACTCATAGGGTATATAGATTTTGAATGTATGACATTTAAGTTTTGATAATTTTTTGTAATTTCGACTCATATGATATCTTGAGAGAGAGGAGAGAGGGAAAGAGGAGAGAGGAGAAAGGGAAGCATTAGCCCTCTAGATGATTAAAATTTACAGTAAATTTTGTGTAATACAAAGTACTTTAACTTCATTTATTCACTTGAGACTACATATCATCAGCATTCGAGATCGAGTTTACATATAAGAATAATTGTATTTGTATACATCTAGAGAGGGGAGAGAGGAGAAAGGAGAGTAGTTAGAGGAGAGAGAGAGGAGATATCTTGAGAGAGAGGAGAGAAGATACCATTAGTCCTCTAGATGATTAAAATTTACAGTAAATTTTGTGTAATACATTTGTAATTTCGACTCATATGATATCTTGAGAGAGAGGAGAGAGGGAAAGAGGAGAGAGGAGAAAGGGGAACATTAGCCCTCTAGATGATTAAAATTTACAGTAAATTTTGTGTAATACAAAGTACTTTAACTTCATTTATTCACTTGAGACTACATATCATCAGCATTCGAGATCGAGTTTACATATAAGAATAATTGAATTTGTATACATCTAGAGAGGGGAGAGAGGAGAGAGGTTAGAGGAGAGAGAGAGGAGATATCTTGAGAGAGAGGAGAGAGGATACCATTAGTCCTCTAGATGATTAAAATTTACAGTAAATTTTGTGTAATACAAAGTACTTTAACTTCATTTATCCACTTGAGACTACATATCATCAGCATTCGAGATCAAGTCTACATATAAAAATAACTGTATTTGTATATATCTAGAGAGAGTTTAGAGGAGAGAGGTTAGAGGAGAGAGAGAGGAGACTTGAGCATAAATATTTCTTTTAGTTATATATATATATATATATATATATATATATATATATATATATATATATATATATATAACTAAAAGAAATATTTATGCTCAAGTATATATATATATGCTCAAGTATATATATATATATTTACAGTTATTATGTTTACCATACATGTAATCACCGTTAATTTTTGATTTTGTTTAAAAATTATTATTATTTCTGGTAAAAAAAACTACATTAGTTAAGTTTTAAAATCATATGAATAAAACTTGTGTCAATTTAGTATCTACTGCATTATATATTTACAATATTACTTTGTAATTATTAGTGAAAGAAATTATGAAATACCGGCGAGTAATTAAATAATTCAGTAAGGAAATTGGTTGGAATCGTAGTAATATTATTTAAATACAACATTGCTTTGCAACAACTATTAATAAAAGCAATTATGAATGTTGATGAGTAACTAAGTAATCTAGTAAGGAAAACTGATTGAAATCACGGTAATATTTGTTAAAAGATACTTGCGACATGTTTTATCAACGAAAAAATCAAACAATTTTCAAATGTTTACGAGTAACTAAGCGATTCAGTAGGAAAAACCAACTGAAACACGCAATATCCGTTTTTGAAATATTTACGATAAACACAATTGGGATATTGCTGTTATCAAAAAAAATCAAGCGAGTATCAAATGTTTACGAGTAACTAAGTGATTCAGTTGGCAAAAATCGATTGAAATCATGTGACATCCGTTACAAAATATTTTACGTTAAGTTAGCAACGAGAAAATAAATATTTCTTAGAATATCCACTATAGCGAGTTACGATAATTTTGTACGCACCCTAAAGGTTTTTAGTCCATTTTCGGTCAGATCAAAATTTATGCGAGACGTTTTAGGTATTATTTCAGTCGACGTAATGTTACCAATTCATTTTCACAAAGTTTTAAAAAGTAATTAATTATAATCTCTCGCCTAATCCTATATGTTTTGATCTTTTTAATGTTATGCGTTATAAAGCCGTTCGAGAAAAGTCATTAATTACACCTAAGCACTATTTATTATCATGTTATTTCTATTTAAAACAAAACAACGAACATCCATCGACGACGGAATTATAGGTTTATCAATTCAACCTAAAAAGGAAGAGAACTTGATTGCATTTATCTCCTGTTTTTATTGTGTTTGATTACATATTAGTTAATACAGCTACAACCTTTTACCAAAACGGATTTGTGGTTATACCTCTAATTCTAGTTATCTCCGGTATCATCTAAAAAAAACATGAACAAAGTATGACTTTATGCACTTGTTTTGTTAGTTAGACTGTTACTTTTCTTAAAATATCTCATTGTTTTTTGTGTGAAATACAAACAATGTATCAACATACATAGTGTATTTTCTATTTTTAGGAAGCTGTTTTGTCTAATAAATCAAGAGTTATATGTTACATATAAGTAGTAATATATGAGCAGATCTCCCTACCAAGTGTTTTTTTGTGGATTTGATCTTGGAGTTTAGGCAATGGGTTACGACGTTGGATGAATTCGCCGAGTTTATATTGTATTTTACTTGAGGGGTATTTGAGTGGCATTTGAATGGCATTTAAGTGGCATTCGAGTTTTGATTATTTTTTTACTTAATTTGAACTTATAAATTTTGAATGTATGGCATTCAAGTTTTGATAATCTTGTACATAATTATATACATAACTTTAACTCATAGAGCATCTAGATTTTGAATGTATGGCATTTAAGTTTTGATATTTTTTTGTAATTCGACTCATTATATCTACATTGAATAAATACAGTAATTAAAAATGAAACAATATGTGAATATATACATTTATTGTGCAATAAGTAGGGAAAATTTCATATAATATAGCTAGAGTCAGTAAATATTAAATAATACCAAACACTACAACTTGTAATGACAATCAATGCATAAGCTTTTACTAAAAACTATCTTGAAAACCTTCAAAACATGATCCCAAATGGAAAAAAAATGGATAAAGTTAGATATTCATCTATTTGTTTACATCTACAAAAAAGAGGTATTTGGTGAAATATTTTTTCGATTTATTCAATTTTCATTAATTTTTTACAAAAACAAATCATCCTCTAAATGGTTAAATTTCATCTAATTGTACAAATTTACAAAAAAACAGGGTATTTGGTAAAATATTCTTTCATTTCATTAAATGTTCATTATTTTTTTGCAAAAAAGAAATCACCCTTTAAATGGTTAAATTTTATCTGTTTGTATATCTTTACAAAAAAAACAGGGTATTTGGTAAAATATTTCCTTTATTCTATTCAATTTTCATTAATTTTTTCAATAATTGCTTAAATATACATTATTCACTATTTTCTTATTCTAATTGTACAAATTTACAAAAAAACAAGGTATTTGGTAAAATATTCTTTCATTTCATTTCATTAAATCTTCATTATTTTTTTGCAAAAAAAGAAATCATCCTTTAAATGGTTAAATTTTATCTGTTTGTATATCTTTACAAAAAAAACAGACTATTTGGTAAAATATTTCCTTTATTCTATTCAATTTTCATTAATTCTTTCAATAATTGTTTAAATATAAATTATTCATTATTTTCTTATTATTAGGTGAGCAACCTATCATACAAAATTAGTTTCTTGAGTGAGGGTTTTATCCTGCATTTTCCTTTTGAATTTTTTTCAAATATTTACCATTTTTTTTCAAAAACAATCATTTATATATACAATTTCCATTATTTTCTAAACAGAACAATTCCTATCTCTGAGAGGTTGGAGATATTGGGGTAGAAAACTTAGACATGATGATGAGAAGGCTATGGATTTTCCCGTTTAAGAACAAACCATTTTCGATAGCAATTTCAATTCGGAAAACTAAAACAATGTAATTTGTTTTTCAAAATGCAATCATCAGAAAGCTTTTGTCATGATGAGGAGGAGGCTATGGATTTACCCATTCAAGAACAAACCATTTTCGATGGCGACTTCAATTCTAAAAACGAATTAGAACTGAAGTATGTGGTATTACGTAATCATTTTTTTAAACAAGAACAATCCATTTTTGATAGCAACTTTAATTCTAAAAACTAAATCAATGTAACTTTTTTATTCTTTGTCTCCCATGAAATTGTTCAAAACGAATTAGAACTGAAGTATGTGGTATTACATGATAATTTTTTTAAAAAAAACACATCAAAATCGACAAATTACTCCTCTAGATAGTTCAAGTTTACAATATTTGAGAATTAATCACAATAGAAACATTAAGCCTACTTGATAAAAAGAATTTGACTGTTAAATTTAACTAATTGATTCAATGTTATTATTTGGATCTTTTGAAAATAAACATTTCAATGAAAACATCATATTTAGCCTTTGACACACTTGAAACCATTTTCCAGTAAATTTTACCAACAATATTTCAGAAATTTTTACTAGATATTTACAAAAAAAATGAGGTATTTTGGTAAAATATTCTTTTATTACATTCCTTTTTAATTTTTTATGTTTTAAAACAGGGTTTTATTACAAAGTTTTTTTTGTTTTTTCAACTTTTTAAAAAAATAATCATTATAATATATAGTTTTCAATATTTTTTTAAAAAAAATAAATATATATAGAGATTTTCACTTTATATTCTTTTATTCCATTCAATTTTCAATAATTTTTTGAGTGAGGATTTTATCCTACACCTTCCTTTTAAATTTTTTTATTTTTTTAAAAAATAATCATTGAAATATATAGTTTTCGATATTATTTTAAAAACAATGTATATATATATATAGAGTTTTTCACTTTATATTTACAAAACTTTGGTATTTGGGAAAATATTTTTTTATTTCATTCAATTTTCAATAATTTTTTGAGTGAGAATTTTATCCTACACAATCCTTTTAAATTTTTTATGTTTCAAAACAGAGCTTTATTACATTTTTTTGAACTTTTTAAAAAATAATCATTGAAATATATAGTTTTCGATATTTTTTGATTTTTTTGTACTTTGTAACTTTTTTAAAAACTGTCAAAAAATCACCAAATTACCTCTCTAGATGAATAAAATTTACAAGTAAATAATTGTAATAGAAAATACCATATCTAGTTTTTACATTCATAAAACTGTTTTATAGTAAATTTTCTGTAATACAAACTACTATAGCTTACGATATCAATGGTTACAAAGCGCTTTTCTTGAACAATATCTTCCTCGATATTCTTCTGGTATATTATTAGACCCAGGGAGGAACTCTTGTATTCCGTATTCTCTGTGATCCAATAATTGACTAAAATACAAAAGTTATTCATTATATAAATAAATTTTACCGAATTTAAATTTTACTCTTAGCTACATTAGATAGTTTACATTATATATAACAGGAAAATAACTCACTGAGTTACATCATTCAGCTCAATATTTCTTAGGGAAAGTTCTTTACTCTGTTTTCTTTTTACGATATAATGGACTAAAATAAAAAATGATGTATTAGTATAGTATGATTAAAATTAATGTAAAATAAATATAAACTTTTGTTATTTTTTCAACTTCTATGTAAAAGAAATACACTGATTACACACGAAAAAGTCCTTTTTTTCATTTGGATTCGGAATGTATAAATATAAATATATATATATATATAATTTTAAAAATGTTTTACAACAAACACTCATGAATAAGTCATTTATGTGATAAAACGTGTTATTTACGTGAAAAATTAGGCATTTTTGTAAAATAATTATAACCTTTTGTGATTTTTTTTTAAACTTTTATGTAAAAAAATACACTGATTGCACAAAAAAGTCCTTTTTTAATCCGAAATAGATATAATTTAAAAATGTTTTACAAAAAATGTTTATGAATTGATCATTTATGTGAAAAACTAAACATTTTTGTAAAATAATTATAACCTTTTGTTATTTTTTAAACTTTTATGTAAAAAAAATACACCGATTGCACAAAAAAGTCCTTTTTTTAATCCGAAATAGATATAATTTAAACATGTTTTACAAAAAATGTTTATGAATTGATCATTTATGTGAAAAACTAAACATTTTTGTAAAATAATTATAACCTTTTGTTATTTTTTAAACTTTTATGTAAAAAAAATACACTGATTGCACAAAAAAGTCCTTTTTTTAATCCGAAATAGATATAATTTAAACATGTTTTACAAAAAATGTTTATGAATTGATCATTTATGTGAAAAACTAAACATTTTTGTAAAATAATTATAATCTTTTGTTATTTTTTAAACTTTTATGTAAAAAAAATACACTGATTGCACAAAAAAAATCCTTTTTTTAATCCGAAATAGATATAATTTAAAAATGTTTTACAAAAAATGTTTATGAATTGATCATTTATGTGAAAAACTAAACATTTTTGCAAAATAATTATAACCTTTTGTTATTTTTTAAACTTTTATGTAAAAAAATACACTGATTACACAAAAAAGTCCTTTTTTTAATCTGAAATATATATAATTTAAAAATGTTTTACAAAAAAAGGTTATGAGTTGATCATTTATGTGAAAAATTGAACATTTTTGTAAAATAATTATCACCTTTTGTTATTTTTTCCAACTTTTATGTAAAAAAATACACTGATGACACAACAAAATCCTTTTTTAATTCGAAATATATATATAACTTAAAAATGTTTTACAAAAATGTTCACAAATTTATCATTTTAAGGGGTTTTTCATTGTAAGAATCCACAAAATTTTCACAAATCAACTTTTTAAAATTATGGTAAAAATTAATAAAACTTACCTATAGTGATATGAATCCCTTGAGTTATAGATTAGCTTCTCGAGAGTTTGTTCTCCACAGTCTTCTTTTTCAGCATCATCGAAGTGGTTGAGAAAATCCTCAGATTTTGGATTATCAGCCAGTTCCGAGGCTTGGACGAAGGCTTGATGAGCTGCGAGTACACTGATGTTGTAGAAAATTGAATTGTCTGCGTTTCGACTCAGACCCTTGAACAAAATCACTCCAAATCTCTCCGATGTCACAGCAGAAGCTATTTGATGAGGAATGCGCATATCTCCGATCAGTAATTCTTCATCTACAACACTTCTGTATTGAACTAGAAGAGTCTCTTCATTTCCATTCCATCGCCTGTCAGATTTTGCTATAACTTCAGGGTTTTGGAAACATATGACACTATCTGTTGGGAAATCCTGAAGATTAGCTACCTCGAAATAAGCATTGATTTGTCGCATACTTTTTTCTGGTAATACATCAAACGCATTCTTACACCTCAAAGTAGTTCCTGTTTCTGTAGCAGCACGAAAAATTGCTTTTCCAGTCTTTTCAACACCCATGTAGATCAAAACCAGTGGTCTTATTTGCGAAGCTTCATTGACAAGTAATCCTGCTGCTAATGGAATAGTGCTCTTCACTCTAACTACCTTTCCATCCTTTTTATAGTTGTAGATGATGGTACAGTTCGTTTCATCATGGAGCTCAACGGTTAACACCTGCATAACTGTAGGTATTGGTAAATCTTCAACTTTGACTATGTTTTCAATGTTTCTTCTGGAAGCTGGAGATAGAGTACTTAACAGAGAGGCGCTTTTGATGATGAGAGTTGCCAGAGTATTCAGACTGGCGCTTTGAAAGGGAATCATAGTGCGTTGAAGAAGTACATTGTCATCAATCACCTTATCTTGTGAAGGTTTTGGTTCTTTATTCTTCAGTTGTTTTGTATTGACTTGTGTCGACATTCTAAAAGATAAAGTAAAAATCCATGTTATGATTTCTTTTTCAAACCAATTTGAAGACATATATACATATATATATATATATATATATATATATATATATATATATATATATATATATATATATATATATATATATATACTCAATATCATACCGCTGTTAGTATCTAAATCGATAAAAATTAAATTTATACTCAATCAAGTTGACTTACCTCCAAACAGAAAAGTCCTTCTAGCAGTTGTAGTAGATGATGTTGTAGTAGATCTTGCTCCTTCAGTTGCTAATGTCGAAGTGACTGCTTTCTGTGTAAAAACAGTGCTTCTTATATAGCTGAAATCATGCCATTTATCATAAGGTTAAATTAATGAAACATTGTTTTTACGGAAGAACACCAATGCTTTCGCGGGAATAAACATTTAATTTTCACGCGAATGGAAACTGTTGCTTTCGCGGGAATGAATACTTTATTTTCACGCGAATACAAACCAATGCTTTCGCGGGAATAAACATTTAATTTTCACGCGAATGGGAACTGTTGCTTTCGCGGGAATGAATACTTTATTTTCACGCGAATACAAACCAATGCTTTCGCGGGAATAAACATTTTATTTTCACGCGAATGGAAACTGTTGCTTTCGCGGGAATGAACACTTTATTTTCACACGAATACAAACCAATGCTTTCGCGGGAATAAACATTTAATTTTCACGCGAATGGAAACTGTTGCTTTCGCGGGAATGAATAATTTATTTTCACGCGAATACAAACCAATGCTTTCGCGGGAATAAACATTTTATTTTCACGCGAATGGAAACTGTTGCTTTCGCGGGAATGAATACTTTATTTTCACACGAATACAAATCAATGCTTTCGCGGGAATAAACATTTAATTTTCACGCGAATGGAAACTGTTGCTTTCGCGGGAATAAACATTTTTTTTTCAGGCGAATAAAAACCAATGCTTTCGCGGGAATAAATAATTTATTTTCACGCGAATGGAACCCGTTGCTTTCGCGGGAATAAACAATTTATTTTCACGCGAATACAAACCAATGCTTTCGCGGGAATAAAAGATTCATTTTCACACATTCACCTATATAAGAGACAACGGTTTCAGACAGAAAGCATCCAGTTCAACAACAGTGAGCAAAGGAGCAACATCTATCTACTACATCTTCCATTGCAACTACTAAGAGTTCTCTCTTCATAAAGGTAAAACTTAAATTCAAATATTTCCGCTAGCTAACACAACTATCTGAAGGCTTTATGACATATCTATCTTTAAATTGGTTATAAAGAATTGAACCAATTTTTTCTGTTTTTTCAGAATGAATACTCAAGTCGTAGAAAGTCAACCATTGTATCTAAAGTCGGAATCTCAGCCTGATGAAAAGGTAAGAATTAATAAAAAATACTATTTAACACCTGTTGAACACCTTTAATTATTTTAGTTATCTAATTATCGCTTGTATTTTAGAACAATGCAACAACAAATCCAATCTACTTAAAGGACTTCCTTCCAGAAATGTATCATAACTATGTGATAAATAATGATGTTGTTGAAGAAAAAGCTGTAGAACGTTTGACATTTCAAGTTATAATATTCTGTATAACTCAACACATGATGAGTATGGGGATGTGTTGTAAGAAACGTGATATATCTACAGAACGTTTTGATGACATTATAAAAAACGGTTTCGAAATCGTTTTGTCAATGGTGGAAGTCGTTAATATTAATAATTTTTTAAAAGAAATTGAAAGAAGTGCTTGGAATCAAATAGTTTTCAAAAAATTATACAACATGACGTGGAACAAAAAAACTTTTTATAAATTCAGAAAGCATATTTATAATTATGTCCAAATAGATAAAGCTCTATCCTCTTCTGTAGGTATTTTAGAACTAATGTTAGAAGCGTTTCATACATATTTATGAAAAATTTTTAGTTGTTTTTTATTATGTTACAATATTTTGTTCAAACTATTATATTTTATTTCTTACCAATTGAGATGTTAAAAGCGGTATGATATTAAGTAAATACATATATATATATATTTGAATGCATCCTTTGTTGTCTGTCTCCACATCCCAATAGTTTAATAAGCACATTCTCAATCTACCATAACTCTATGATCTTAACTGCTTTTGGCATAAATACATATATATATATATGACACTCTAAGTAATAAATACACTCTTAGCCACTCATGCAAATATTACCCTTTTATTTTTAGAATGTTATGGATGCTCTTTCTGAAGAGCTCCTTAGCACAGATCCATATCCAACAGAAAATAAAATGAAAAACGGCAAAACAACTCCTAAGAGAAGGAAAACTGCTCCAAAAAAGCGAATAGTAAGGAAACGAAAACAAATAGTGAGAAAACAAACTACTTCCGTTGATAAGCAAACAATGGAGAGTGCAGCTATAACTCATTTAACAGTTGAATGTCTCAACGAAAGGAGAGCTAGGGAATTAGAAAAGTCTAAAGGTTCTCAAGTGATTGACTCACCAAAAGTTCCGATTTGCAAAACATTTGAAGATCTTCCTATCCCAAGCATTATGCGAGTGACTGGTGTGATACATCCATCAAGTAAGGAGAAGTGTAGATATTCTCAAGTACACTACCATGATCCTTCAGATATAAATGAACTCGAACCCAAAATACTCCTCTGTCCAGTTGAAATTGCTAAAAACTTCAACTGTGATAATTACCCCCCTCCGTTTAACGTTGTATATTTGGGTAGAAAGGGAAAACCAAAAAATAAAAGCGTTCTTTGGTATGATGTCAGACGTGTTAGCAGACATCCTCTAAGCAAAAAGAAAGCTGAAGAGGAATCACTATATTTTAGTACATTGACTAAAGGTCAGCTCAAACGCTTCTTGAACATCAACACCCTCAATAGTTTTCAACCTGGCGCTATTTTTCCTTACCAAGATGTTGTTGATAGATTCGTTCCTCATCGATTTAAAGGAGGGCAGTCGAATGTAATTTGTATCCGTTATAGCATTGAACAATGTGGAGAAACGCTGTTGAAGACGCTTGTCATACCAGACAAATATGCTTCAGAAGCTAACAAATATACTCCAGGTGTGATGATCTACAGAGGAAAAACAACCCACGGAAAATTTAAGACAGAATACGATCTTTCATTTTGCTCTCCATACTGTCTCGGTCGAATGTATTGGAAACAATATTGTGATCAAGCAAAGCACAACAAAACAATATTAGAAATCGATGATGATGATGAACTTGAAGATTTTCTACGTGGAGACTTTGATGATTTTGAGACAGGATATGTTGCTGAAAAAAAATGATGAGTGTTTTAGCGATGGATAGTCTCTAATTCAAAAAACAAGTTGGACAATGTGACTTGGTGAGCTATTTCCCTTTTCTATATAATGTAAACTATCCAATGTAACTAAAGTTATAATTCAATTTCATGTAATTATTTTAAATTTTTGTTTAATCATTCTATACTAATACATAACTTTTTATTTTAGTTCATTACGAATTCAAAAGCACGTAAAACAGAAGTCTCCCTTCTTAAGATATAACATCACTACATCAAAGACATCATTGTAAAAAAAGACTATGTATTAATTGTTATTACTTAGTATTTACTGACTCTAGCTATACTATATGGAGAGATTTTCCCTACTTATTACACAATAAATGTATATATTCACATATTGTTTCATTTTTAATCACTGTATTTATTCAATGTAGATATATCTCCTCTCTCTCAAGATATCATATGAGTCGGAATTACAGAAAATTATCAAACCTTAAATGTCTTACATTCAAAAATCTAGATACCCTATGAGTTATAATTATGTATACAGTTATGTAATAATTATCATAACCTAAATGCCATACATTCAAAATTTAGATGCCATATAAGTTCAAATTAAGTAAAAAAATTATCTAAACTCAAATGCCACTTAAATGCCACTCAAATGCCACTCAAGTACCCCTCAAATAAAATACAATATAAACTCGGCGAATCCATCCAACGCCGTAACCCATTGCATCACCCCAGATTATGACCCCACAAAAAAACACTTGGTAGGGAGATCTGCTCATATATTACTACTCATATACATATTTAAATGCTATCAGATATCTCTGTAAAGTATTTATTACATTCCTAACTCATACTTAATGTTGTAAACTATAATTGAAGCTCTCACATTTTAATTTACTGTCTGATGATATAAAGATGGAACTACACTGCATCAATGTTTTGCTGTTGATGTGTCTATATGATTGTTTGTGGATATGTTTAGTTGACTACATAGTTCGAAGTAGTGTGTGTTGTAGTAGAGTATATCAATAAACTGCAATTGAACTAGTTATTAAATGCTATCAGATACCTGTAAAGTATTTATTACATTCCTAACTCATACTTAATGTTGTAAACTATAATTGAAGCTCTCACATTTTAATTTACTGTCTGATGATATAAAGATGGAACTACACTGCATCAATGTTTTGCTGTTGATGTGTCTATATGATTGTTTGTGGATATGTTCAGTTGACTACATAGTTCGAAGTAGTGTGTGTTGTAGTAGAGCATATCAATGAACTGAAATTGAACTAGTTAATCACACATCATATTTTTGCTATAAAATATGTTTGAAGGATGTGAGTTGTCATTCAAATGAATTGTAAGTTTCGTCCTAGCTAGATATATTTAAAAGAGTATCAATCTAGGACTTGTAAAATTTGTTTATCCGAAGCTCTACATTCAAAAATTTTAGCTAGGTAGAAAGAAAGTTTACAGGAGTGTATACACCAAAAATTTTAGCTAGGTAGAAAGGAAGTTTACAGGAGTGTATGTAGAGCTTAAGCTTATTAGTCTATCTAATCTCTATCTTCCTATTTTTTTTAACCAACTTTCCATTTGACTTCCACTTTTTTTAAAAAACAATATCATTTATCATAGTAATGATCAGAAAATCAGTCTACGAATTAATCTTGATAAATGACTTCAATGTTTTGTATATAAGAGAAACTATTTTTTCTAAGCAGTATCAGTTTTCATTTGTACTTAATTTCAAGTATTAGTCTGCGAAACTACAAAAAATGGCTAGCAATATTCCTACAACAAATGAGTAAGTTATTTTATACTATCTTTTACAATTTTGTTGCAGTTACATTTATAAATTTACTAGCAGAAATACCCGGCGTTGCCCGTGGAGATTACATAAATAGTGCGAAAACGATGTTAGGGAGATCATGAAGGGCCAGTGTTATGGAGTTTGTCTTCAGTTTTGACTTGCCAGTTGGCTTGAGGATGCTCAATTTGTCTACATGTTTCAATCGTTATGTAACTGGTTATATATTTTACAAATTGTGCTGTCAGAGTATCTAATAGGTCTTGGAAAATTTTTGTCTGCACTAATTATAACTTTATAGCCGCATGGGTGTGCCAACTTCCCTCTTGCTTCATAACATAATTGAATCTTTGAACGTAATCACACAACATCTGAAGAAGTGTAACGGTTATTCCATGCAACACATTGCTCTCCCTATTGCACACCACCACCGATAACAACAACTTGCAAAAACGTTGACTTTTCTTTTTGAAGAGTTGAGCTTGCAACTCTTTCGTAATAACTCAAGTCTAGATATTCCAGGGGTTGAAAAGCATCTTTTTAAGTTTATTTTCCCACCAAAGGAGATCGTCATAAAGCATGGATTATATTTGCAAAAAGTCAACTCAAGGCTTTGCTGTAGTTTCACATTTAGTGAAAAACCAACTCAAAGAATCTGGTGGATATTCAAGTATTTGTATTTTAAATTTCCATATCAAAGCATATGCTTAGTGACTGTGCATTGTGCAACCCATTGGTCAATATTTCGAAAACGTATTTTAGAATGCTGCATCAACTGTGCAAGTAAATCAGCTAAACATGTGCTGTTCACAGTGTGGCAATCACAACGCAATTGTAACAAAAACTCACAATCATTTTTATTTTCTCTGAATTTTCGTAAACCTTGTGGAGTTGGAGAAAAGCTGTTTGGAATAATTGCGCCAGTTCTTTTTCATGACATGCTGAGCAGCAGGTAAAGTCAAATATCATTAAAATAAACAAAATGTGTACAAATTTTGCACAAATTACGAATTAAGTTCCTCAAATGACTATTTTTGTCACTCTTTGTATGCAATTTTTGTATAATATTGTATAATATTTTGTACCTTTTATCAACCGTTTACCATCGATAATTCAACTATGATGATTATTGCCAATGTTGTGGAGAGACAGGTTGATTAATAATTATTAAAGGCAAGAGTAGTAATAATAATGAAAATTAATTATAAGCCTTTAGCCAAAAATATTGCAAGTCTTTAAACCTAGACTCGCTTTGCGCTGCTGTTGTAGACCTACTCATAATTATCAAGTATTTTTTGTCATGGTAAACAGCATGAAAAAGCAAAAAAAAACAAATAAGAAATAGTACTACTGCTGCTGAACAAAGCCAGAGAAATTGAGAACAACTCTGATACATTGGGTTCCTTTTGATTACTTTTCTTTTTATTGTGGCGTTTATCATCATTTTGTATGCATTACCAGTATTGCTCATTCATTGTTGTTATTATTGTTATGGTACACCATGGTTTTTGTTCATAAGTTTCAATTCTTATGATATTTATTTGTATCAAAGTTGTTTGTGTTTAAATTGAGGAATACAATGATATGGAAGAGATGAGAGTATATAGCAGTACTAATGATAATGAGCAGTATTCAACCACAGTGTTATTAACTAAAAATGATTTTTAAACAAAAAGAAAAACAACTACTTTTATGCAAAAATGATAAAAATAATATTAATAAAAATAGTAATAACAGTAATATAGTAATAGTAATAATAATAATAATCAATGACTAATAATTAATATTTTTGTCACTTTTAATTTTACTAAATAAATAAGAAATACTTTTATTATTATTATTACTTTTACTATTACTGTATATAGTCATAATAATAATTAATAAAAGAAATGAAAACAACAAAAAAATAACCGTTCATAAAACAATAAAAATAATATTAAAAATATTAATAATGAAAATAATAATAGAAATAATAAAAAAAATTATACTGATAACAATAAAAATAATAACAGTAACTCAAGCATAAAAATAACAATTCAGGAGGAGATGGTGTTTATTAATTATTATTTTGATTATTATTAAAACTAACAATTATTTATTGTTGTTATATATTATTCTTGTTATCATTATATTAATCATTTTAATAATATAGCCACGGGCTTCAAGAAAATTGCTAAACAACAATATCAGCCAGGCATAAGCAATGAAATAATGTTGTTGGAATGTGAAAGGCAAGTACAGTTGATAGGTGAGTCGGTGGAGAAGCAATTATATGACCGAAAAAGTTAGCAAAACTATTCTGTTTGGCGAACAGATATCAATACTTGATTCGCTGTAGCACTGCTGACCAATCAAAAGGCTGCAGCATGTCGGAATATAATCCAAATAAACCGAACATGTTATGAAAGGCAGAAAAATATGGCCGGATATAACTTGGCATAACTGATGAGAATGAGGTTTCTATTGGAAAGATTGCTGCGATCCTCTAGCAAAATAGAAATTCAAGAGTGTTATAACCTAGAGAATGTAATGACGACTCTGAATATGTATTTTTTATTAAGATTGATTCATTAGTGCCGGAGTTTTAAGCTAACATCGCAAAAACCAACTTACATTTATATATTAGATACAAATGTATATATATATATATGTATATATTACTTGTAGGTCTACAACCTCAAATGAGGAACTACATCTAAATATAGATGAAATAGATTTCAGTGCTATGTAAGTATATTATTGAAACTTTATTATTCAACTGTATTATATAGAGTTTTTAATTAATCACAATCTTGATTTATTGTTTTATTAAGCTCTACGGATGATGAAACGTTGAGATGGATTGAAGAATGCTTTGGTGAAGAAGAGAAGGTAAAAAAGACCAGGGCTACCACGCACATTGCTATGAGTAAGTATTTTTTTATGTTTTATGAAAAATGTAAATTTTTCTGTAGGTAAAATAATAACGACTCTACATTTACTACGTTATTTTTGTAGAAAAACATCTACACGTTTTATTGCGAGTGGACAATGTATAGGGAAGGATGAATCCTTTCTCTCCTACGACCGCCACACATTTGAATGTGAGTATGATGAAAATATTATTTACTACATACTCATTCAATTTTAATAAATTTTTTTTCAAAAATAACTTAATTACATTCGTATTTTCTATTTTAGTTCAAGCAGAGAACCAACAATTAAAAAAATATAGGGAGATGAATGTTACAGATGGGGAAATAAAAGATGATAAGGACTGCTTTAAGTGTAAGTGATATGCATTATCTTTATATACATATACCATACTCAAGAAGGTTATCTATATATAATGAGAATTTGTTTATTTTGCTTGTAGATATTGATAACAAAAGGACAAGATATTTCCTTTCAGTGCTTTCGTTGTTATTGATAGCGTATTGTACAAAGTCGCTGAGCGAAGCACTGAAAGGAAAAAAACACAACATTTCGTGTATATTTTGTGGTAAGAAGTTTAAATTAGGGGAGTTGCATGAGCCTGGCCGAGTTCTTTCAAGACATTTTTTTGCTCACCTGTTTATTTTTTATTGTTTATGCGGAAAATCACATACAACTTTGAGAGATCTCCAGCAACATAGTTGTATTTTGAAAACTAAAATGTTTTTTATTGTTGATATTGCTAGTTATAATAATTTTGTTTTATTTATTAATAAAAACTATTCTGAATTAGTTATGGATATTACTTTTCCAAAAAAATTTGCGTTAGTATATCTCTATCCAATAGAAGGTTATTTTTCTGAAAACATTGTTTTAGATTTTGAATTAGGGAGTAAATGGTTGGCGATAGCTAAAAAACCGGCTGCTGGAGATCGAAAGCTTTTGATTAAAAACCAGTGTAAAAAAATGAGAGCACTTATATTTTCAGATTCTGATCTTTCAGAAACTGAAGAAAGTAATAATGACTTAATTTCTGTTGCTAGTTCACAGTGCAGTCCAAAAACCAGTGTTTTAGAATCTAATACTGTAACAGATAATCCTCAAACTCAAGTAGATTTAAAAGAAAGCCAAAAGATTGATAATAAGAAAATTGATTTAACTTCAGTTAAATTAATTTTGAATATAAAAGATGGACTGAAAAAAAAGGGTTTTAATGATTGTGTTAAAATGAAATTAGCGTCTATTAGACAGAAAATGCAAAAAAAATCAGACTTTTCTCAAGAAGAAATTCTTGTATTAACTGCACTCTTAGGTGAGTTTTAAAATTTTTATTTCACTATATTTTTTAATATTATCATGGCTCTGGAATAGGGTTTATGCAACTGTCCTATTTTATAATTTCTTACCACAAAATATATAGTTAATAGGATGTTTTTTTTATAAATACTCTCTATATATCTATTATATATACAGACAATAGTCTGTGTTTTTATGAATACTTTATTCATATGTATACATTTCATGTAAAAAATGTTCTGTCATTAGTTTACCTAATGCATTATTTTATTTGTTTTGTGGTTGAGAACTCCATATGCTTCATTCTTACTGTATTACTTTGCATAATATTACAAAATAAATATTGCATTAACTACCTTCATAATGCATCCAAGTTATGAAACAGTAAATTTCACATCTGTATTACTGAATCTATAACATTGTTATGAAAAAGACTATAATTACTTAATTATCGTGTCATATCATGACAAACTATCAACACCCAATTCACAAAACTGTAAATCCTAAAGTATAATGCTTGCGGTTGTAAAAAAGTCTTCTACTGTCTTGGTTTCTCAAACAAATTATAAAACATTTTCACAATTTTTTGTGTAAAAGCGGAGTTGTCTAACCATTTTGACAAAATGTGCCGACAACTTTT
Source organism: Cryptosula pallasiana (assembly GCA_945261195.1). Classification (NCBI taxonomy): domain Eukaryota; kingdom Metazoa; phylum Bryozoa; class Gymnolaemata; order Cheilostomatida; family Cryptosulidae; genus Cryptosula; species Cryptosula pallasiana. The sequence continues at coordinate 52,403,896 of OX183130.1, read as the reverse complement.
ACATATTTTTCAAAAACGAAGCCTAGAAATTATAAATGGGAGTTGTCTTAACATTTTTGAAAATGTGACGATAACTTGAAATATTTATTTTTGTGTCGGAACATTGAAATTTTGTAATATTTTAGAGTTGTAACCCCGAAAGTTTTACAAATTGACTAAATTACTAATGTTAAATATGAATAAAAATACTTTATTACGCTAAATATATACAAATTATTGCACAATACAAATAATATATAATTTAATGTTCATGAGTTGTTGCTGATAGATTTGGCGAGCCATCAGTCATTCACTTGTACACGTATTCTATCTAAAAGCATACATAGACGTCGTTATAACAACTACATTATACTATGGTGAAAAATACGGTTATTAGTAGTTACTTATTACTAGTGAAGATTTACATACCTTAATTAAATTTCCGATATCGAAATCCTGCTAGCTTCGCTTGAAATGTGATTGTTATCTTCATTGCTTTTCTCACTATCATTGTTGACAACTTCATCTTTTTCCTCAAAGTTTTTGTTTTCAGAGTTATCATCCGTCATATTATCATCTTCTTCGTCATCAGTATAAGCATCAATGTTATCATCATCAGCATCATCATCATGACTTTTCATCAGCTCAGCATCGTCAAATAGGGAAAATCTGAAAGCTATTCCTTCTTTTTCACTTGAAGTAGATAGGAGCATTAAAGCTTCTTCAACACCCAGAATCGTGAGAATGTGTTTCTTTGTACCACTTTGAGTTGACATCGTACTTTTATAGTGGATCATACCGCATTCATGATTTTTGATCTTCAAAACGTTCTCAGGAGGGACAACAATCTTCCCAGTCATCAAAGATCCATCATTCATCATGTATCTGTAAGTGACAGTGTGAGTGATACGTAGAGGCGTTGTATCTTGTTTTCGTTTTTGCTGCTTCAACTTCAATTTTTTCCAAACTGAGAGTCTAGTGAATGTCAGAAGAGTGTTGACAGGAATATTATCGAAAGTGATGATATCAAAGTATGCTTGCAACTGTTTCATTGATTTTTTTCTCAAGATTTTGGCTATAACTCGTTGTTCTAGCCCTTGATGATGATTACCTCCTACAATGCGCAGATCGGGTTGATTTTCTTCTAGCTTTCCCATGTACACTAGGATATGTGAAGAGCGGGGATCGAGTTCCTGTAGCTCCACCGTAAGTTCTCTGTCAATCAGTGACTTGACTCGAATTCGATGATCGTTTGTTAAAACATATTCATAATCCAATATACCATAATCTTCAACGTAATTGACATCGAAAACCTCCAATATCGTAGGAATTGGTAAATCCAACAAACTCACAAAATTTCCGATTTCCAACATCCCTTTCTGCATAGCTCCTGTCATTATTTCAGCCATCTCGAGCAATTCGAACTCTCTAAGTTTGTTTACGGTATTATTCTTGGTGTTGCTGAATAGAAAGGAAATTGAAGCTCGAGATAATGTCACTGTCGGTTTTTGTTATCCTCTGTTCGTTTGACTTCACTGTTCTCATGCAGATATGTGTAGTCCGGTGTGGGACTCAAAGGAGAGTCAGCTGAAACTACATGACGTTTCATTGCTATATCAGCAGGAGTGTTGATGTTTGAGCGAGAAGATGTATCATTAAAAGTGTTAGGATTGGGTCTTCTATCATCAATGTGAATGCCGTTGGTGGTGGAATTGATGGTTGTAGTGGAGATAGTGTCAGTGTTGTTGGTAGCTGTAGTTGGTTCAATATGGAGCTTAGGAAGTGCTTTGGAGTGTGATGTCATCATACCTGCAAAAAGTAAAAGAACTTAGTTTAATGATGTAAATATACTGAAATTATTGTTTTATTAAAAGATTGTTTGTAAAAACTAAGATTCAAAAACCTAGATGATTCAATTAATTAAAAACAAATAATTATTTTAGCACTTCTTACCTCGATGCTGGTTGCTTACATGGTGTTTCATTGCTATAGCGGCAGGAGTGTTGATGTTTGAGCAGGAAGATGTATCAGTAAAGGTGTTAGGATTGGGTCTTCTATCATCAATGTGAATGCCGTTGGTGGTGGAATTGATGGTTGTAGTGGAGATAGTGTCAGTGTTGTTGGTAGCTGTAGTTGGTTCAATATGGAGCTTAGGAAGTGCTTTGGAGTGTGATGTCATCATACCTGCAAAAAGTAAAAGAACTTAGTTTAATGATGTAAATATACTGAAATTATTGTTTTATTAAAAGATTGTTTGTAAAAACTAAGATTCAAAAACCTAGATGATTCAATTAATTAAAAACAAATAATTATTTTAGCACTTCTTACCTTGATGCTCTCCTAATAGCTGTAGTAGATGTTGCTTCTCTGTTAGCCGTTGTAGAACTGGATGCTTTCTGTGTGAAGACGATGGCTCTTATATAGCTAAAGTTGTACTGATTAAACCCTATGAACACCATCTCGTGTCAATCTCTATGAATCAGCATTTTTTCACGCGAAGGAAAGTCAATGTTTTCGCGGGAATAAATGAATTATTTTCACGCGAATACAAACCAATGCTTTCGCGGGAATAAATACTTTGTTTTCACGCGAATACAAACCGTTGCTTTCGCGGGAATAAAACTGTTTTTTTCACGCGAATACAAACCAATGCTTTCGCGGGAATAAATAGTTTATTTTCACGCGAATGGAAACCGTTGCTTTCGTGGGAATAAATAATTTATTTTCACGCGAATGGAAACCGTTGCTTTCGCGGGAATCAATAATTCATTTTCACGCGAATAGAAACCGTTGCCTTCGCGGGAATAAATAATTTATTTTCACGCGAATAGAAACCATTGCTTTCGGGGGAATAAATGATTTAATTTCCCGCGAATGAAAGTCAATGTTTTCGCGGGAATGAATACTTTATTTTCACGCGAATAGAAAGCAATGTTTTCGCGGGAATAAATACTTGATTTTCACGCGAATACAAACCGTTGCTTTCGCGGGAATACAAATTTTATTTTCACACGAATAGAGACCGTTGCTTTTGCAGGAGTAAGTAATTTATTTTCACGCGAATGGAAACCGTTGCTTTTGCGGGAATGAACATTTTATTTTTACACAAAAGCAACGGTTTGTATTCGCGTGAAAATAAAGTATTTATTCCCGCAAAAACATTGCTTTCTATTCGCGTGAAAATAACAGTTTTATTCCCGCGAAAGCATAGGTTTGTATTCGCGTGAAAATAATTTATTTATTCCCGCGAAAGCATTGAATTTCCTTCGCGTGAAAAAATGCTGATTCATAGAGATTGACACGAGATGGTGTTCATAGGGTTTAATCAGTGCAACTTTAGCTATATAAGAGCCATCGTTTTCACACAGAAGCATCCAGTTCTACAACGGCTAACAGAGAAGCAACATCTACTACAGCTATTAGGATAGCATCAAGGTAAAAACTTAATAAATTACAGTTTTTACTCATAAATTATTTATTATACTAAAACAACTGAAAAAAATTAATCATCTGTATTTTTTTAGATTCAACCACAAAAAATGGAAATAGTTAACAACACAGAATCAGAAACTCAGCCTAAACCTTTGACTCAAGAGGACTTGATACTTCTACAAAACATATGCAATAAAAAAATTGAAGAGAGAGTGCGAATTATCTCAAACAATTGTAAATTCATACAGAAAGACTTGATAGAACAGCTAAATAGTTTTCGAACTGAATCTTTTCTAACATTAAAGCTCTTAGGGAATGATGTTACATCAGACATTCAGAGGTTACATTATGTATTACAACAACGACAATATCAACTAGAACAGGTAAACACACCAATTTCTATCGAGTGTGCTCGTAAAGAGCTTGCTCTAAAAAGAAGAAACATGCAGCGACAGTCCGCTCAAAGACAAGCTAGAAGGGTAAGGACTCAACAACGTAAGGCACGACGAGCTACAAAAACATCCAATTAGCAGTCAATTTTTGATGATAAGGTAATAATTAATAAAAAAATACTATTAAGTAAAAGTTTGTAGTTGTTTTAAATTTCTGTTTAACCATTCTATACTAATACATAACTTTCATTTTTGTTTAATCATCCTATACTAATACATAACTTTTTATTTTAGTTCATTATGGAATCAAAAGTACATAGAACAGAAGTCTTCCTTCCTAAGACATAACATCAGTACATCAATGATGTCATTGTAAAAAAGACTATGCATTGATTGTCATTACAAGTTGTAGTGCTTTGTATTACTTAGTATTTACTAACTCTAGGTATATTATACAAGGATATTTTCCTACTTATTATGTAATAAATGTATATAATCATATATTGGTTTAATGTAGTTATATCTCCTTGTTCTTCTCTCCTCTCTCTCAAAATATCATATGAGTTCGAGTTATGTAAAAAAATTATCAAAACTTAAATGCCATACATTCAAAATCTAGCTGCCATATGAGTTCAAATTGAGTAAAAAAATAATCAAAACTCAAATGCCACTTAAATGCCACTCAAATGCCACTCAAACACCTCTCAAATAAAATACAATATAAACTCCGCGAATTCATTCAACGCCGTAACCCATTGCCTCAACCCCGAGATCTAACCCACAAAAAAACACTTGGTAGGGAGATCTGCTCATATATTACTACTTCTGCGGACGCTCATACTGCGCAAGGGCCAGGACGAGTGGGATGGCCTGCTGCTGCAAATTATGCGGGCTTGCAGGGCCACCCCTAACTCCACCACTGGCGAGACACCCAACCTGATGAGGTTAGGACGTGAGGTGCGGCTACCCGATCAGTTGACCGGATCACCCCCCTCCATGAACCCCTACAGCGTCACAAAGCACACACTGCGTGTACAAGAAGACCTCGCCATAGCCCATGACTATGTGCGAAGCCAGCAAGCTAAGCTCCGTCAAGAGGAGACAGGAGAGCCTCCCCACTTTAGTAAAGACGAACTAGTCATAATGGAGAACAAGCGGCGGACCAAGGGGAGTAATCCCAAGCTACAACTGAGCTACATAGGGCCATATACGGTAACCGAGACCTACCCTCATCATACTTATCGACTCGAGAGAAACGGACAAGGTTTCATACGGAACGGACGTAGGTTAAAGGCATACCGGACGTGCAGAGAGACGGTGGGGAGAGCACCCCCCAGCCGCAAGCAGGCCGTCCGACCCAACATGAGAGGGGCATACCAGAGAAGGATGCCCCGCCCCCAAGTAGAGCACACAGACCCACCTCCCGCGGTACCAAGAGAAAGGGAGCCACGGGAACCCCCGGTGCCTGAAGCACCAACGGAAGAAATGCCACCACCAGCACCGCCTGCAGAGCCGACCCTTACACCGCCTGAGCCAGTGACCATACAGCCACCGATACCATTAGAACCTCCTGCAGTCGAAGTACCCACTGCAGCAGATACAGAATGGCCTCCACTCGGTGTCGAAATCGAAAGAAACGGAGCAGGGGGAAGGCCTACGAGAGTCAGGAAGCCACCAGTTCGTTTCACTGACTATCAGTGTTACCAAACTAAGAAAAAGGAGGAAGCTGCCGTACGAGAAATGCAGGTAAACGGCCCACCACCTGAGCCACGAGGAAGAGTGGAAAATATGGTATATATACCCTGGGCTAACGCAGCAGAAACCCGACTGAAACTGGGTTTAAACGAACAGAAACCGATATTAAATAAGTTCGGTGGGGGAAGCTGGAAAGGGGTGCCACCAGAAATGAATATAGAACAGACAACTACTAAAAACAGTGCGGAGTGGATAACTCCCACTAGTAGAGCCGTTGCGAAAAAAGAATAGAGAGAGGAGACAACTCCCCCATGGAATCCACAACGGGAAAATCAAAAGGAAGGGGAAATAACTCTCACGAAAACGGCCTCCGAAAGAATTCACTCACTGACGATCGACAGAGGGAGGGGCCTAGAGACAACACGTGGGACCACGTGTTGCCCCAAACAAAAGAATAGAGAAAACAGCGGCAATACAAAGCACGCCGCTGCAGAAATTATTTGCACAGTCAACAAACTACAGGAGGAGTGCAACGACAACATATCAACAATAACAACAACTAAAATGGCAGAAGGATACAACGGAGTATTGTCAACAGAGGAGGATCCGACAGTGATAGCTGCGATAACGGAACCAGTAAAGAGCAAAAGGAGGTCGAAAATAATTGCACACAAGGAGATGGACTCTTCTCCTATTCGAGTCGGAAGAATAACAACGAAAGCAGGGGCCGCCAGGTGTCGAGCAAGGACACCACAACCTCCCACTCCACCAGCCCCTACACATGAATATCAACCAAAAGAAATGTGGCTCTCCACCTATACACTCGAAGAGATAAAGTCGACAGGACAGCCAACCACCGACAACAACAAATGGAAGTGTGGAATCTGTAGCATACAACTAAGCAAGAGGCGAATACAATACCATGTAAGGCAACACTTTGTATTTTTCTTCTGCAAGTGCCAGTACAAAAGCGCCTCGAGAGACACACTGCTCAAGCACCTCAGGCAACAAAGTGGAGCAGCAGAGGACGGTGGACCAAACCGACCGTTGTACGAAGTAGACAACGCATCCTATGGAGAGTTCTGCAGGGCCATCAATTGGCAAAACCCACCACCGTTCGGTGTACCTGCCCCAATCAAGGAGCGATCGGACAGCCCAGCAGATGTGAAACCGATCCAGAAACGACTGGGGGAGAAACTGGCCACCACATCGCAGAAAGCGATAAAGCTTGAACTTAAACCAATAGATATAGAGAGAGAGAGGGAGAGAGAGAGAGTCGAGTAGGGGAAAGGAACGGAGCATGCCCTATCGACAAGAAAGAAATAGCTGGGAAAGACAAGTAGACGATGAACGGAGAGAGGACCGCTATCGGCGAATCAAGAAGTATGAGACCGAGTTATACGTAGCAACTAGGGAAGCATTCAAACAACTCCAACGTGTAGAGGAACTAAAGATCGCCATACAGAAAGAGAGGAACCTATCCTAAAAGCGACACTAGGACATTTCCCCAATATAGTCGAAATTGGCCCTACGAGCGCCAATGGGGCGGCGTATGTGGAGGAAATGTTACGGCAATCACACAACAGGTCGACACTATTAACATTATTACCTGCCGAACTGTATTTATTACATTTACTACTTACACTCACTTATTCTCACACCTATTATTGCACTTATTCCATATTTCTCGTACATGTGCTTGGGCAGCCAGCCGTGCAGCCAAGCCCACCCAGTTCTATGTTTATCACGTTCTATTGGTACATGCTCAACCAATCTACTGTACAGGCGCGGCCTGCTTTTGTATTCATATGTGTCAATCTTATTATGTAATTTTTCTAGTATAAATACCCATGTCGTGTCTAAATAAAATCAGAGTTAGCCTACACTCTCACTTGCTTTTTGATTCTCATGCATAAGCGCACTTATGCAAAGCACTGGTAGCCAAGTAGAAAAGACACAAGTAAGCTCTCACACTGATTGCCCTGGCAGAGGAACTTGCGAGTTCAAAACACTTGCACCATAAACTTGGACAGAAATATAGCATTGGAACCAGTCGACTAGTAACTAGAATAATAGTCAGTAGAAAGTGTTCAGTCAATTTGACTTACACTGCACTTGACCTACGGGCAAGTGATACTGGAACGATTATTCGAACGGCTAGTTCGACCCAACACACCTATTCCGCCGAATAGAAAATCAGTGGAAAGTGAGAGAGTTGTGACAACTCCTCACTGTGTATTGCTTACGGGTGTACAACGCTGCAAATTCTATTCCTCTGGTTTAGGCTGCGGGCGAGTTGGAGGCTTACACTGCACTGTTGTAACTCACTTACTACTGTGGGCCGCTGTACAGGTGACAGCTACCACTTCACCCTAAATTCCTGTACAGTATGTATTGGCATCACACCTGAGCTGAGTAGCGAGATTCTAAATAGTATAAAATAGTAAACCCAAGAAGGTATATAGTTAGTATAGTAGTTGTTGAATGGAGTGTAAATCACAGGCGAGGAGCTGAAGCAGCACAAGTAGTAGTACTAATAGGAGGAGCGAGTTGACGCAGTCTGCAGTCACGTGCATAGCTAATAACAACTGTGCTGCTCATCATTTTATTGGAGGTTTTGGTATTCCACCCTCTAGTAATTGAAAGAACACCTCTGAGGCTATAATCAAAGATTACATATATCATAGCAATATCTTTGATAAAACGGCGGACACCTTTGGCAATAGCAACCCTATCAAAGTCAACAGGCACCTGCTGACTTTTCAAAACCCCCCAAATAATTCTAGAAACTATTCAAATATCATTTTTTATGATTCAGTATAGTGCTTGCATCCAGAATTTTTATAGAACGACCTATAACTAGTCAAACAAGCCAATTTTTTGGTTTTCTGCTTTATAGCGTTATATGACTTGCGCCGTCTATTTTTCTAAAAGTCGTTTAGGTCAGCCGCAATTGCGTCTATACGAATGAGAGCGGGGAGGAGAACGCAACTCCAACAAATAATTTTATTATTATCCAGACCTGATACACAAAAAAGCAATTGAAATTTGGTAAAAACACTGTGGCACAACCCCTTTAATTGCCTGAATTACCACAACAAAACTTTCAGTAGCATCGGAATTTCCTTCCATAGGTAACGAAATAATGTAAATCAGGGCCGTAGCCACATGAGGCAAGACTGAAAGTTTAGGCAAAAATGGGAATTTCCAACTCAAAAAACGGATTTTCCCAAAGATTTCACTCTTTTAGCAGTGCTTGGTATTTCCACAGGCATTACCGTTATTGCACACACGTAGCACTAGTTCTAATACTGTAACTGTAATCATGTTGCTTATCATCTAAACCCAATCGAACATTAGAGTCTCGAACTAAAACATACCATTTCCTGAGTGCTTATTACTGCAATAATATTTTTGCCAAATATTTTTTCAAGGTATTTTTCAATTTTTCTGGATGACTACTGTTGTCTACTGCATTTTATTTTCAGTATGGTTCCCACTTCCCACTGCAGAGAGTTCAGGGTACAGTGCAACGGTGTTGTTTTTTTTTAAATGAGAACTAGTAAAAAATAAATAATAATAATAATCAATCAATTGATGTTAATAATAAATAATTATTACTTTATGGACTCAAGAAAATAAAAATCTAGGTATTCATCTAATTCCTCTAGTATAATTTTTTCACTAGTTTTTATATTTTTTATTTAGTTTTATTTATCGATATTAACAACAAATAGTTAATTAGTTCAATATTTTCTTTCAGTTTTTTGAATCATTATTTTGTATACCCAATTATTATTTATTACCATTGAATATTATTTTATTAATAACAATTAACAATAATAATTATTATTATTGTTCCAATGATAATAATTGTTAGTAATATTGTTATTGTGCAGGATTTCACTGTAGGTCGGTTTTGGTAGCTTCGGCCTACCTGCACAGCTTTGCCCGAACTGTGTGATAGCTAACAGCTATACAACCCGCCCACAGATCGACAGACTTCCTTAGCAATAGTGATCGACCATTGCAGGCTGCTGCCGAACTGCCGGTTGCGTAAACTGCTACTGAGCGCAAGCCAGTGGCCCAAACTTTGAAGGTCGAATCAGCCTTGGCTAGTTTCGGCCAGCAGAGGTTCAGTATACTGCTTCAGTAATTACTAGTCGTAGTAATGTGCTTTGTTTGTACGTGCATGTACTTAGCGCAAGTGAAGTTTATTGTTTGTTAAGACAAAAGAACTTCTGAGAGTGTGCAAGCTGACTCTGATTTATTATTCCATGACATGGGTATTCATGCTGACAGTTATGTAATATAAAATGTGTAAACAGACAAGGACAAAGAAAAGGTTTTAAGCTACGCCTGACAATAAAGACTAGACAAATAGGAAAAGATATGGGCTGGCTTTACAGCTATGGCTGAATGCACGCACATGGTGCTAATATAAAATTGTGTGTAAATAGAACGGTAGAATAAATGTACATAGAGTAAATAGTGTTAGAATGCAAACATAGAACAAACAAGTAAATGTTACTGTCAAGCGCCGTCCGCTACATTATTATGATGATAATAAATAATATTAACACCAACTACTATCGTTATTAGTATTAGTTATATATATCTATATATATGACTTACTTATCATATAAAATAACATATTATTTAATGTGTAATAATAATATAACATTAACAGAAAATTACAAAAAATTAATGATACTATTTATTGAATTGTTATTGTACAGGAATTTAGGGTGAAGTGGTAGCTGTCACCTGTACAGCGGCCCACAGTAGTAAGTGTTTACAAGCAGTGCAGTGTACGCCTCCAACTCGCCCAAGATCAGCGATCTAAACCGGTAGAGTAGAATTTGCAGCGTTGTACGCCCGTAAGCAGTACACAGTGAGGAGTTGTCACAACTCCCGCATTTCCACTGATTTTCTATTCGGTGGAATAGATGCGTCGGGTCGAACTAGCAGTTCAAATAATCGTTCCAGTATCACTGGCCCGTAGGTCGAGTGCAGTGTGAGTCGAATCGACTAAACACTTTCTACTGACTATTATTTTAGCTACTAGCCGGCTTGTCCAAGAGCTACTTTATTTGTCCAAGTTATTGTGCAAGTGTTGAACTTGTCAGTTCATCTATCAGCGCAATCTGTATGTGAGAGCTTACTTGTGTATTTTCTGCTTTGCCACTGGTGCTTTGCATAAGTGCTTTATGCAATAAGAATCAACAAGCAAGTGAGAGTGTCAGGCTAACTCTGAGTTTATTACTGCGATACATGCATATTTATATGAGAAAAGTTATATAATAATATTGACATCGCATAAGACAAAGGCAGGCCACGCCTGTACAGTTGATTGGTTAGACAAAGGCCAATAGAACCATGGATAGAACAAGGGGGGCAGTCTCCATCGCATGGATGGCTGCCCAAGCACATGTATACAATGTATGAAAAATAGGCACACAATATAATTATGTAAAATAGAAGTTAGGGTTCGACCTGTGAATGAATGTATATAAATAATGTTAGAATTCGGCTTGAATATAATAAAATATGTTGACCTGTAGCTGGTCATTGTCACATTCCCCTACATTATTATAATGACTCTGAGATAAAGTTGTTAACCTATTTAATTCACTGAGCAGCTCCATTATATATATATATATATATATATATATATATATATATATATATATATATATATATATATATATATATATATATATATATATATATATATATATATATATATATATTACTATAATTAATAATCATGTAAATAATAATAATTTTTTATTGCCGCTATTATTATTTTTCACAGCTAGCAATAATATTGATGTTATATTATAATACTTATGAAAAAAAATGATGATTTTCATCATTATGATAAATAATAATTAGTTTACAGCAACACACAACTTGATAAGCTACTCTATTCATTCTTCTACTCTTGAGTAGTGGTGGTAGGAGAATTGTTGCACTATTTCCATATACCTATATCTTACAATCATGTTAATTACTACTACCCTTCTTCGCTTGACTTATTTGACATTTTCATTATGTTAAATCACTCACTATGTATAAGATAGAAGCTCCAGCACAACCACCACGCACTGTGGTCACTCCAGAAGTGTCTTCCTAGCTTTCTGATCCCTTCAGCTATTTACAATCCTTTAGCTACCCTTAACCTTCACTAATCCAATAACTACATAATGCACGATTATAACATGCCCTTTTTTTCAACTAGAAATATACACAAGACACAAGATCAACAGTTACAGCTAGCTTCAGAGGTGAAACATCCACATAAGCATACTTCAAACTATGCACTTTGGTTAGGTGCAAAGACAGTATCCACACCGGCAAGGTGTAAAGTTAGGTAGAACAGATACATACCTCACCTGTGTCATACCTCCCACTGGCCTTTCACCACAAAGACTCAATCTCACCAGGATCGCTATCGTCCGTATCGCCACAACGGTCAAACCAATCTCGCACCACACCCGAGGGTCTTCCACCATCATCATTTGGTTTTGGTTCCCGACCACACAATTGGCCTTCACCTCCACCTGGCTTTGGATCTGAGTCACACAGTTGACTCTCACCTGAACCTCCATTTGGCTTTGGTTCCGGACCACACAATTGGCCTTCACCTCCACCTGGCTTTGGATCTGAGTCACACAATTGACTCTCACCTCCACCTATCACAGTCTCATCTGGTTTTGGTTCCGGACCACACAGTTGGCCTTCACCTCCACCTGGCTTTGGATCCGAGTCACACAATTGACTCTCACCTCCACCTATCACAGTCTCACCTAAGTGAGTGGCACTATCTCCCTCACCGGAGTGAGTATCGCAATCCATGTTCTCACCGGAGTGAGGCCTCTGAACAGCCTGGGAGGCGAGCTGTTGCCGGGTCACAAGTGACTGCTCAGCAACTACCTCTTGGCTTTCCTCCGCAGGAGCCGAAGCTTCCGCAGGCCTAACAGACGAGTCCCTCTGGGCTGAGACCAGCTCCTCAGAGTGGGTAGGTCTGTTAGGGGCTTCAAGGGTGCCGTGAGCTCTGCTAGCTCTGACACCACTTGCAGCTTGGGCCACAGGAGCAAACCTTACATGACCTATGTGAACCTCACTCATTTCACTAGCACAACTGTCTTCACTACTGCAGCTGCTATCTCGATGACTATACCTATCAGTATGTTTATACCTTTTATAACGGCAGTCCTGGGAAGTATGACCAATACCATCACAAATCCAGCAGTGTACAGCTGGGCAAAACCTAATTTGGTGATCATCTCTGCCACAGCAAAAACACGCCTTAGCATCATGGAAAGCCAAATAACTTCTGCACTTACTCCCGTCATTTCTTCTATCAATTTCAACCCTACTCTTAGTAGAGTCTTTTCTGCGCCATGCAGGCATGAACCTTTCATTGTTAGAATGCCTAGTAGACCTAGCAGACCCATAATCATCACAGCTGTGGCCAGCTTCACCTTTCATCTTTCCTACATATTTCTCAGCATATCTACAATATTTCGCAGCAGATTGACCATTGCAAATGCTACGTACCTTCAAACTACTGTAACACTCACCACCATGCATGTTCTCTTTCATATCAGATACCTGGGCAGAGTTTAGCTGCTTTGCCTTACCCCGCTCCATGGCGTTCTGAATCTCGAGCCAGTTTTCTTGCCCTTAGATTGTCAGTCAGCCCTTTCCAGTTCAAATGACCCTGTTGCATCAGCTGAATACGCAGTGAAGATTCTCTCAAACCATTCACAGCTATAGCTAATGCTAACATTATCATCATTCCCAAAACTTAATGACCTACTAAGTTTTTCAACACGTAGCAGATAATCAATTTCATTCTCCCCCACAGCCTGATTAGCAGTGACAAACTTGAATGTTTTCACATAAACTGTTTCCTCGAAACCATAAAAATTTTTCAAATGAGCCATTGCTTGTTCATAACTACTTGCCTCACTTCTCATATCAAATCCAAAAGACTCTAGGATATCTCTACCTCCTTGACCAATGGCATGCAATAAAGCCAACAATTTCATTCTCCCCTTGAAAACATCTTGTTTTCTCCGATTTACTGTTTCCTTCCCTAGTTTAAAGGTAACCATTTCCACACTAAGCTCAAATTCATCTAACCATGCCTTCCATGAACCATAAGTGTCATCAGGATTGATAACTAACTTAGGAAAATCATTAAAATCAAATCCCAAGGCCATATTTCACTGACCTGAAGTGTTCAGCAACACTGACCTCAAAAACTGGTAGAGTAGATGCCAACTTCTTCACAAATCTTATTGACTGAATCTTTCAACAACAACAGTTGTAATTCACCACCACAAACAAATAACAAACACTCACCTTCACCACCACCAGTCCTATAACAACGGCGTTAATAAATCCTCACCGACCTTCACTATCACCACAAACCCTTCAATACTCCTTTCACAAGATGACGAACACAATAGTATTAGACAACAATCCTCCTTTCCTTTTGCCTACGACGCCATGTTAAATCACTCACTATGTATAAGATAGAAGCTCCAGCACAACCACCACGCACTGTGGTCACTCCAAAAGTGTCTTCCTAGCTTTCTGATCCCTTCAGCTATTTACAATCCTTTAGCTACCCTTAACCTTCACTAATCCAATAACTACATAATGCACGATTATAACACATTATTTATTATTTTCCTGCCATTTTGTTACTTTCATTAATGATAGCAATAAATTTGTCACCGCTGGTAACTAAACGATTATTATAGTTCTTATTATTACTGCAACTAACACTATCATCAACACAAAACTTCGGGAGAAACTTTATTTTTATGGGACACTTAGCAAATGCTTAGTAGTAAACTTACATACATCCTGGCACTCGCTATGGGGTACTGGCACCTGTGATAAATAGCTATCAGCAAGGAAGAAAGAAATAATTATACTAGCAGACATTGCTCACAAATATACTTACTAACAAGAACTTAATGCTACTGGTATTGCCAATCAAAACGCATTCTAACGCATGTCTAGCATGACCATCAATGCAAGTTATTTTTATTGGCGTGAAAGATGGAACAAATTAATTGCAACGGGTTCATGACTGCATAATAGAGCAATCGATCTTGAACTACCAATGTAATTTGAGGTTCCACAGCTTTTTCCTCTCTCAGTTTAATTAACTTCATTTATTGGTATGTAGTAAAACAACAACGCCAGAAAATTGTCTCATCTGTGTGGGCATACAAATATCTCATATGTAGGCCTATATACATACATCATGCCATGTATTCATATGAACTTGGCTCATAGATGTTTCAAATCACTCAAAATTTGTTCATAATATAACCTCTTGCAGATGCTTTGATTTTTTGTCTTTTTATTGTAAAACCTGTAAAATTGCTTTGGCGGCCGGGACGCTGCCCGCCCCGGACCCTGGACCCCCGGCCTTGTGTGGGTGATTGCCTCCTCTGATAATAAACCCTGGCTACGGCCCTGGTTTTAGCTTTATTTTATACATACTATACTACAACTGCTACTTATTACTACTGAAATGAACTTGCCCTCTGCGGACAGGGAAGACAACTCTTTAATGGACTGCAACCAAGGGCAGACAACTCTATTCTTGTGGAGCAGGGTAATACCTAGATCAACGAATGACCCTTTCGCCTGCTCAGGAGTTGTCACACCTTGAACTATCAAAAGCCGCAGGCAACAGGGATCAACAAAATTCGGCACTTTGCTGGGAATTGTCCCAAAGGAAAAGTGGAAAACTCCAAATATTTGCATTTCAAGGCTGATATTAAAAAGATCAGTAGCAAAACGGTTATAGGGTTACTTACTTACTTGCTACTTGCTGCGTAGTCGCTAACTTCTGGTGAAGGTTTCAGCAACGTGGCGTATCCGTAAATCTAATAATCGTTCCGGTTTGTCATCGTGTACCGATCAGGAATACCGCCGTCGCCTCAACCTGCCAAGGGGGGGCCGGCCAGAAGAGAACTCGATGGTGGGAGGGCATTCCACAGCTTGGCTGTACTAAGGAAGAAGCTGTTTTGGTGGGCTTTGGTCCGACAGTGGGGTACTAGGTATTGCTGGCCGTGACTTCTAGTCTGCAATGATGATGGATGATGGGCCTGAACATAGTCACAAGTGTTAGTTGCAACTTCCCCAAAATGCATGGCTCTGAACATTGCTATCCTTCGATGTTCTCGTCTAATCCTCAGATCATCCCATCCCAATTCTTCAATCAGTTTCGTTGTACTAGTAACATGGTCAGTTCTCGGTAGGTTCTTGATAGTCCGTGCTGCTCTTCTTTGGATCGCCTCGAGTTGGTTTGATTGCGTTTTGGTGATAGCCGCATCCCAGACTGTACAAGAGTATTCAAGGATGGGTCTAGCAAGTTGCTTGTACGCCTTTTCACGTAGAAATGGAAGGCTTGATGGTATTGTACGCCTGATGTAGCCAAGTCTACTAGAGGCTTTTCCAGTGATGAAGGCAGTGTTTTCATTCCAGCGGAGGTTGGATTGGAGTTTCACTCCGAGGTATTTTACGGATGTAACCTTACACATCTCGGTGTTGTGGAGGGTGTAGGTGTTGTTGGTGGTGTTCTTCAGTTTCCTGCTGAACTTCAGGTGTTCACACTTGCTAGGGTTGAATTCCATGCGCCATGCGTCCTCCCAAAGTTCCAGTTTCCTGAGGTCTTCCTGAAGTGTGTCATTGTTGTCAGTGCTGTTGTAGATGACTGTGTCATCTGCAAACAGTCGGATTTCGGATTTGATATCTGTCAACATGTCGTTGATGTATACCAAGAATAGTATTGGGCCAACCACAGATCCTTGGGGTACTCCCGAGGTGACAGGCTGTTCGGAGGATGGATAGCCATCAACAACAACAACCTGGGAGCGCTGTGCTAGAAAGTTTTGAGTCCAGTTGGTGATCTGACTGCTTACTCCGATGCTGACTAGTTTCTGTACAAGGTTCGTGTGGTCCACCTTGTCAAAAGCCTTGCTAAAGTCCAGAAGGCAGGCATCTACTTCCTTTCCGTCATCGAGGAGCTGTGAGATATCTGAGGTCAGCTCTATGAGTTGGCTTTCACAACTCCTTCGGCTCCGGAAACCATGTTGGCGATTGGTGAGCTTGTTGTTGCCTTCAAGGTAACTGGCTAGGTTGCTGGTCACTATATGTTCGAGGATCTTACTAGACACACAGGTGAGGCTTATGGGTCGGTAGTTTGATGGTAGGTACTTGTCTCCCTTTTTAAATACCGGACACACCCTAGCTTTCCTCCAGTCCTCGGGTACGCGGGCAGAGTCCAAGGAGAGTTGGTATATGTGAGTGAGAGCAGGGGCTATCACTGTTGCCATCATCTTCATTAGTCGCGGAGAGATGTTATCTGGTCCGGTAGCCTTGTGTGGGTTAAGTTTTAATAGTTGTGAGTGAACTCCCCTTACATCCACGGTAATTGTTGGCATTTTACTGGGGTGATAGCTTCGTTTGGGCGGTTGTGTGGTCATAGGCTTGGTGAATACAGACTGGAAGTATGAGTTCAGAGCTTCTGCTTTCTCCTTTGGTGAAGTGAGGAGACGAGAGCTTACACGTAGTGTGCCTATGCCTGCTGTTTCTGCTCTTTTGTGTTTAACATATTTCCAGAATCTCTTGCTAGGATTACCGTCACCATCTTCATCTGTGAGTATGTTCTCGACAATTTTGTTATGTTCCTGTCTCAGTTCTTTCTGACATTCTGATTTTAGTAGTTTAAATCGTAGTTCTATATCCTCTCTTCCAAGTTTCTTGCTCTTTTGGTGGAGTTTGTTTCTCTTCTTCATCTTTTTGTCAAGAGTAGAGCTGATCCATGGTTTTGAAGTGCGTGGCTTGCTTTTCCTTGATGGGATAAATTTCTCTGCACCGTCTAAGAGTGTGCTTTTGAAACTATTCCATACTGAGTTAACATCACCATGGCTTCGAGTGATCGTCTCCATGAGTGGTGTGAGGTGGTTGGTGAGTCCTTCCCAGTCAGCTCGTTTATATAGCCAGACAGTTCGTGGGGCCTCTCTCCTCCTGTTCACTTTGAGGGATATCTCAGTGAAGGGGGTATGATGGTCACTTATGCCTGGTAGTATTTTATTTCTGTTTACTCGATCAGGTATATTTGTCATGGTCAGGTCGAGGGTATTGGCTATTCTGGTTGGTTCTTTGATATGTTGGCACAGACCATACTCTTTGAGTAGTTCTCTGAATTCCTCGTGTAGTGATGTGTAACTGCAACCAGGCTTGAGTTCTCCGTTATCCCAGTTTATACCTGGGAAGTTGAAGTCCCCAGCTAGTACTAGATTTCTGTGTTTTTGTCCGAGAAGGGACTCTAGGCAGCCACTTAGATCAGGAATTGTGGTTTTGTCACTTACTACTGGACGGTAGCATGCACCAATGGTCAGATCTTGTTCGCCTGTGAGCATTACTTTCACCCAAACCAATTCAGTATTCCCAGTATTGATTGGGACTTGAGTAGAGTTTATAGATTTGTGAATAGCAATGAGGACGCCGCCACCCATAGAGTGCTGACGGTCTTTCCTATATATCGTGAAATCTTCTATTTCGAGCTCTGCATCATAGATATCACTCTTCAACCATGTTTCAGTTGCGACAATGACATCTGGCTCAGTTGAGTCTATGAGGTTTCGCCATGCTCCAATTTTACCAATGAGGGACTGGCAGTTTACATTAATCAGACGCAGTGGCTTACCTTTCTGTCTGGCTCTAGTGTTTTTCCTAGGGGATTAGGAGTGAACTCCCCGTAACTTTGCGACACTTTTTCGTGAGATCGAGTGCTAGTTCAAGGTCATTATTATACTGTTTGTAAAAAACCCGAAGTGATTATTGTAACATTAATTATGATAATAATTCATAATAATCATTCACTTACAGAAGATATAAGTATTATTTTTTTCTCCATTAATGTTTTTATTTTGCTACCTAATTAATTGTATTATTCATTACTACTATTAGAGCTGATTAATTATTAGTAATGCTAATTAATAATGATGAACTACTACTACTAATTTATTATTATTATTATTAATTAATCTATCTATTTTTATTATTATTATTATTATTCAGTTGTTGTTTGAATAATAATGATTGATTTTTATAATAATAAAAGTGAAAAACATATATAATAATTATGATAATAATTATATTATTAATTTAATAACTATAATAATGATAATTATAATAATAGTCATACAGTAGTAGATGGTTAGTTAAAACTGATTGATAACTGAATGAGGGATGATAAATGATCAACCACCAATTGTTGTTGTTGTCTGATGATTATGATCTTGAGGCTTGTGTTATAATGCGTAGCACAACTTACTTGTAAGCACAGTGAGCAAAGAATGAACGAGTCTCCGTAGAGTTGATCACAATAGCACGTGACATAGACTTCCACCGGGGATAGCCGAGGGCACAATCACAAGTAGTCACGATGTCAAGTGGACGTCGCATAAGCCGTGTACCTGCAAGCGGGTACACGCAAGTATACAACATGCCCTTTTTTTCAAGTTAGCACGACACACACAAGGCACCAAATCAATAGTCACAGCTAGCTTCAGAACTGAAACATTATCATAAGCATACTTCAAACTACGCACTCCGGCTAGGGGCAGAGACAGTATCCACACCGGCAAGGCGTACAGTTAGGTAGAACAAATACGTACCTCACCCGTGTCATACCTACCACTTGCCACTCACCACAAGGACTCAATCTCACCAGGATCGCTATCGTCCGTATCGCCACTGCGGTCAAACCAATCTCGTACCACACCCGAGGGTGTTCCACTATCGTCATCTGGTTTCGGTTCCGGACCACACATTTGGCTTTCACCTCCACCTGGCTTCGGGTCTGAGTCACACAATTGACTCTCGCCTCCACATCCACTTGGCTTTGGTTCTGGACCACACATTTGGCCTTCACCTCCGCCTGGCTTTGTATCTGAGTCACACAATTGACTCTCACCTCCACCTATCACAGTCTCACCTAGGTGAGTAGCACTATCCCACTCACCGAAGTGAGTATCACATTCCATTTTCTCACTGGAGTGAGGCCTCTGAACAGCCTCGGAGGCAAATTGTTGCCGGGTCACAAGTGACTGCACAGCAACTACCTCCTGGCTTTCCTCCGCAGGAGCCAAAGCTTCCGCAGGCCTAACAGATGACTCCCTCTGGGCTGTGACCAGCTCCTCAGAGTGAGTGGAACTGTTAGGTGCCGCAGGGGTGTGGTGAACACCCCCAGCACTGGTACCATTATCACTAGCACCCTTGCCAGACAAGACCCTGTTCTTAAGGTTGGCAAGCTGATCGAGGATCTGCCTAAAATCGGCTTCACTCTCAATCTCACGCTCCAGCTGAGCCTCATCATGCTGGATACCAGCCATAGCATGCCTAAACTGCTCTTCCGCGCCCTGACGCCTTTGCGCCAGTGCTCTTCTGCGGGAGGCAATCAAGGAACGGTCCATAATAGTAGTAATATATGAGCAGATCTCCCTACCAAGTGTTTTTTTGTGGATTATATTGTACAGGATTTCGTGTCTGGGTGGTAGCCACCTGTACACTCTCCCGATATGCTCTGTTTCGACCCTAAGTCAGCGCTCAATAATGTGCTTATTATTGTTCACAGTGCGTACATTGGCTTGTGCAGTTTTGGTTGCGGCCGAATCTGATTGCTGGCAGTTTACAATAATTATCTAGTAATTATTGGCTTAGTCCGAACATGTCTATGTCCGACAATAATTGCGCTGTAATTATTGTTTAGTTTATAGTTTGTTGCGAACTGTTGCTATGGACAATACTCGTGCTGAGTGATTGTCTAGTTTATAGTTTGTTTCGAACTGTTGCCACCGACAATAATTGTGCTGAAATTATTCGAAGTCGAATCTGACTCAGTCAAGACCGACGATAATAATTGCACTATAATTATTGCTTCCTAACTTGTGTTGGATTCCCCGAATCCGAATTTAGCATGAGCCGAACTATTAGGGCACTAGGCGTCGTGTTGTAATCCTCACCTCAGGTGAGGGTATACACAGTGATAGGGCGAACCGTTCTCACTTTCCACCTTAGCTTCGTGCTTGCTAACAGTCGACCAGGTCAGCGCTTGTAGTTTTTGGTGCTCCTAGCTGTGCTTGCTTCTGAGAGAGAGAATCATCTGAGAGTCAGGCTAACTCTGATTTTTATTATCACAACACAGATATTTATACAGGGAAGGCGGGTACAAGTTACTTAACCACACCTAGTAAAAATATTGGTACAAGCCACGCCTTGCCCTTACATTAGCACCAAAATGCATTTATATAATTATTTCGTGGAAAAAGTGTAAATAGAAAATAGTAATAATTATTATTTGGGCACATCATAGAACTGTTCTAGATAGACACCATAGCAATAGAACTGGGACAAACATAGACAAACATAAGTGAGTACATATTGAGATCGTACGTAGACAGTGAGTTAATATCTCAGACAATTGCGTAGACAAAGAGAACAAAGGGTGAGATGATATTGAGTCAAAAGCTTAGACTAAGTATGAGTAGATAATAATAAATGTTCGGCAAGTACTGGCGTCCCTCACAATACTTCGGGGGTTATGCAATGGGTTACGGCGTTGAATGAATTCGCCGAGTTAATATTGTATTTCATTTGAGGGGCATTTGAGTGGCATTTAAGTGGCATTTGAGTTTTGATTATTTTTTTACTTAATTTGAACTTATATGGCATATAGATTTTGAATGTATGGCATTTAAGTTTTGATAATTTTTTTACATAACTCGAACTCATATAGCATCTTGAGAGAGAGGAGAGAGGAGATATATCTAGCTTGAATAAAGAGAGGAGAGAGGAGATATATCTAGCTTGAACAAATACATTGATTAAAAATGAATCAATATATAATTATATACATTTATTACATAATAAGTAGGGGAAAATCTCCTCATATAATATAGCTAGATACATAATTCGAACTCATATATACATTTATTACACAATAAGTACATTGGATGCTATAAAATATATTGGAAAACTTTTAACATAATTTCAAACATAAAAATAGATGAAGTTAAATATTCATCTATTTGTTATCGATATTCATAAGGACGATGAATGATTTCTTGTATTATACAGTGTACTCCTGATATATCAAACCCGAGGGGACCATAAAATTTTGTTTGATATATGAGATGTTTGATATATAAAATCATGACCGTCGGACTTTTTTATGTACACATAATAAGTCACTATTACATGTATTTAAGCTCGGATATTAAGCATTTTCTCTTTTGTGATTGTGGTTTTTAGTAATTATTAATTAATTAAATAATTGATGGTGTTGAAGCTGAGAATTACAACAATTATGCAATGATGATGTAGGTAGTAGTAGCACATGTTGTTGTATATTAGTGTGTTAGTTAAGTTACTGTTAGACTAAGTTGGTTTCATTACTTCTAACCACCTATGACAACAAACGTAACAGCTAGCTACTACCTGTTACTTATTATTTAATTTATTTATGATATTATTTATTGTTGTTGATGATTTTGTCATTGTTATTATTATTAATAATTGATAACAAAATCATCATTTGTTATAACAATAATAAATAATGGGTCTCTAAAAAAATAACAGCATTATAATCATTATTAATAGGATAATAAATAATAAATTTTTAAGAAGTAGTAATAATAATAATAAATAAATAATAATAATAAGCAGTGAGTGTGTGTGTATCAATTAATTGTTTTAGTATTCTAGTTAAAATTAATAGCAGTAGTAAGTAGTGTACTTCTTCTTGAGCTTGAAGTTTTCCTGACTCCTTACTTGATTATTGCTCTCAATTCACACAGTGACAATAGTAATGTTATAGATAGATAGATATGTCTCTCCCCACATTTTGAATAAAGTCAACAACAACAGGTGCAGACTAAATGAGGATAGCCTGGGCAAGCTCTCTAGCTACAATAAGGACCAATTATTGTCAGTATCACAACAATAATAATATGGGGTCGACCTACCGGAACTATACTACCGAGACAGAGTGTTTAATTGGAATGATAGACCTTGACATTCATATTCCAAGATGACAGCCCCCATGAAAACTATTCTGAGTGTTTAATACTGCAATTTTATTTTCTACTATCGCATGCTTTGGTCGACATAGGACACTTTTTACTTGGGCTCATGCCAGATTAGGATTTTTTTGTTCGATATGTAAGAAATCATTCGATATAGGAGTAGGTAATTACAATGCATTCAGCTGGGACTGATGCAGTTTGTTTGATATACCCGGATTTTCGATATAACAGGATTCGATATATCAGGAGTACACTGTATATATATATAGTTATAGTAACTGTTGTAAAAAGAAGACTATTATGAAGGTTTTTATTTAAGCCAAAGTAGGTTCGGTAGATACTCCATCAGAACACACTCGTCTTTTAGCATAAAAATATGTGAGTCCTCGCTTTATTTTGTTATATGTCAACATTTTTTTATCCTTTACTACAAATCCTCGATTTTTACCCATAAACGACTTTTTTGTGTTCAATACATTTAGATAACTGTCTTTGTTCAATTGATTAATTCATTTGTTCAAACCTTTTGAGCTAAACTTGTTTCCTTTTTCTCCCCAGCAGTAATAGGATTTAGAGTTAAGCGCAACAATTCCATCTCCGGTAAATTCCTCTTTAAACAGTCCGGGTGTTCTTTTTCCATGTTTTAGTACTTTTTCACAACACTCTTGCATGCTCCATTCTAAACCCATTGTTTTGATTCTTAAAAATTCATCCCTATGTTTGTCACAGTATGGTCGTGGAAACCAATCACCATATTCATTGTAAAACTCTTTTTTCATACTTGGTTTTACCAGTGTTTCTAATGTTCCGCTCAACGCCACGTATGCACTATCTGTATCCATTTCAACATATTGGAAATCACTTCTGTCAATATATCTATAAATAAAAAGATTGTTTCGATTAGTTGGAAGTTTTACTTACTTATACATAATAATAGTAGGGAATTAGGTTTTACTCACTTATCCGTAAAGTCGTAGTAAAACTGTAGCATTCTCAGTTTAGCATACTGTAGCACGGAGAAACCCAAGTGTACTGGAACATTCATAGTTAGCTGAAATGATGGTGATACTGATTAGCAAAGTAAACTTGGAGAATATAAATTTTGAATTGCAAAATAATTGTTTTAAAACTTACTAGTTGTTTACAGGTTACGATTTCATAAAAATCATCTGCTATCTCTTCCATGGAGATAAATTTGTTTCCTCTGATATGAAATGAAGCTTTTCTGGCACCTTCGATGAACTTGATGGTGGTGTGTTTTTCTTTATCAGTGATTGTTTTTCCATAAGCAGCATTTCCTACCAACTTGCTAGTAGTAGCGAGTAATTCTTGACTAGGGTCCGCATCTCCCATTCTCCTAGCGTCTGAAACCGATGTTCCAAAAGCTTCAAAAGCTTTTCTAGGAATATATTCTATTAGCTGATAAACTTTGGTGACTTTTAATCCTTGTTTCAAGTACCACTTCAACAAAGGGCTCATTAGCAATATCTTATCTCCGTACATACTTCCAACTAATGAGCGTTGAGGAGTCTTTAGAAAACCTTCGGCTTCAGCAAAGACTTTCATTTCATCGCTCAAGTGTTCTTTGGTTAACATCGTATTTTTAAAAATTAAGGGCATTTCGGAGAACTTTTCTTCCTCTTCCTCAGGAACTTCGATGTCACATTCAACAAATCCGAAGAATTCCTCTGATTGAACTCTCTCCAACACTTCTTCTTGATTAAGCTTTTTTTCAAGTATTTTAGGGTAGAAAGAATTGTAAAACGTGTTGACAATTTTTTGTAAATTTGTATGAGTTTTTACACGTTTCATCCACTCACACTCCCAAATCGAGATTACAGTGTAACCTAACGCTCGAAGATATTCTTCATTTTCCATCGTAGTTTTAAATAGATATGCTTTTGATTTTCTTCCACTAGCTTGAAGCTCTTGCTCTTTAGCGTTGTTATAAGAGCAGTCGTGTCTATGCCAAAAACACCTATGGAATTGAAAGACATGACGATTTTCAACACAGAATCCATCAACTGGTAATCCTCGCGGTCCGAGAGCAACTTCTCCTCCATTGAGCTGATGTCTGATATTGATTTTTTTTGAGAACATTTGGAACTGTAACCAGCTATGAGCTACCTAGCTAAATTTTACTGGTTCAGCGACAAAGGAGTTTTCGATTTTTCTTCTTCGAGGATAACCAGTAGGCATTGATTGCATCATACACCATAAATAGAGCGCATTTGCATCAACTCCATAGATTCTATCACAAACTTTTGCTTCTTTTCCTAACCAATGTTCTCTAATTTTAGTTATACCTTTTTCGTGATATCTATGCATCACTAGACTTGGCCCGCCAACTATGTTTTTCTTTATTAGAGGATAAAGTTCTGCATTGCAGTTGTCAATCAGACAAATTGGGAGAGTCTGACGAAACGAGTTACCAAGTTCATGGAAATCCAAGTATGTAGAGAGGTATGGAGGGGGTGGTTGAGGAGCTTTGTTGAACATCCATAGAATCGCTAATCCTGGTAAAGATATACCATCTTTTAACATATCAATCCCATGCTCTCTGTAGATCGATCTTTGTCTTTCCAACGCTTGAACAAATGGTTTTACATCCAAGTTGTTGTACCATTTTAAAAGATCCCTCATTGTCTTCATGTCGTTATCTTTCCACTCTTCTTGAAAAATTATGTACTCTTCTTCACTGATGTTTTTTTGTTTTAAAGAACTGTAAAAAGCTTCTCTTGGAGGTAGATGTTCTTGATTAAGTTGTTCCAAGTCTTTCATCCATTCATAAGAAAAAAATCCTTTTCCGGCTTCACATTTGTATGCTTTGAGATACATTTCATAGCTATATCCAGGAGCGATGAAGTTTGTACAATCTAAAAACAAAAAAGATCCTGTTCCGATGACAGGCATCTTGTTTCTTTTTTTTATAACAAAATCAAAATCTGTGTCGGAGACATCTTTCAATTTTTGAAGCAGTTTTCCTTTCATCACATTGACATCATAGGTCTGTGAATTGAAACCTAGAATAGGGAGTTTTTTCATAAAGCTGTACAAATCATCCAGAACTTTTTCAGCTCCTGTTCTCCGTCTGAAACGATTTTTTTCAAAATCACTACGAAACTTTTCTCCAGCTTTTTCCAGTCGTTGTAATTCACCTTCTATCTGTTTTATGATTTGCGAAAATTGTTTTTACAATCGGCTATATAATTCATCAACTAATATCTTCCAAGTATTCAATGAACTTTCCAACACATTCATCATCATCCCCGTTATTGACAATACAACGCGGGTTGTTGAAGCCGGGTACGTTTGAACAAATTGAAATACTTAAAAGTTTATGCTCATTCGTGTAAATGGTTGTGTCTGTATCTCGATCTTTTTCGCAATTAGGTAACAAACACTCTATGTCAAATGTTACAAAAAACGGATAGTATCTCAAGGAATCATCTGACCCAATATCTATCCCAAATTGAATCTTCAGTTTGTCGAATATTGTAGCGCTAGGACTGTATTATCCTCCAGAAAACTGCATAGTTGTTGCGTCTGAGATTGAACATCTGTGTCTTTTCAGATTCCCCAATCTGTCATAACAAGTAGAACAGGCTGGACATCTGTAGGCTCTGACATATCTTTCCAAGTTTGTAACAAAACTGAAGTGATTGATATAAAGATCCAAATATAGATTTTCCTTGTAACTGGAGTTTGAATTCCAAATAACTCTTGAAGTCATATCATCATTTAAAGAAAACACTGTTATCTTCAGTTGAAATGCTCGCTCCAAAAGCAATAAATCAGCTTCTGTTACTCCTTTCCCATCACACTTTTTAGTACTATCACTATAGATGAAACTATGATATTGTTGTTGGTACTCCTTCACCTCCTTAATTATCGGATCTTTTGCAAATCCGGTGTTTTTTTGTAGTTCTTTGTGTAATGCTAGACATCTAAAAAAACAAAGATTGTCGGTAATTCGTATTCCTTTTGTGTTTTTTAACATGGTTCGTATGTGTCTGTTGTTGATGAGGTGAGAGGGTAAATGCTCTGGTGGTGATCCAACTTTTCCCATTCCGAGTAGTTTGTGGAAATAAAACAAAATGTTTGTGATCAGCATCAATCTCCAAGTCGTATTTGGTCTCCGTCTCAAGCTATTTGTACGATGATCAGTCTCCATAACATCGACAAAGAAGTCATCAAGATCTCCTTCAGTTTCAATCAGTTTAGCTTTTGGATATACAGTAGCATTGTTTGATGATGAGTGAAAGTATCGGAGTTCACCATCATTTTTATTTTCTAGTATACAACCTACGCTACAGTTGACTTTTGCTCTCGAGCTCAATTGTCTCCAAACTTTTTTTAGCAATTCTAACACTCCTGAATCATGATAGTCATTTTGGTAGGTATCAGCTTGATCTCTTGGAATCCCATCCCAAAGTCTTACATTTAAAAGTTCTATGACTTTTCCAGCTCTATGTTTGGTTTTCATAGCTCCCCAATATCTAGCTATCAAATCATCCCATTCTTCATCTTGAAAAGTTGGAGCTATGCTATCATCAACAATACCTAGGGTCGATACTCGGGTAGGTCTTTCAAAATTTAAATCTTCCATTTCTTGTTCTTCTTGTTCTTCCTCTTGTGCTTCTTCCTCTTCTTCTTCTTTTTCTTCTTCATTTTCTATCATTGGATCATTCTCATTTTCTTCAACTATATCCTCCACAACTGGCTCTATATCTTGAGCTATTATGCTAGTCTTTGGTGGTGAAGGTTCAGCACCAAAGCCTATTTGATTGATTGTTTCATCAGGTAAACGAAAACAAATGAGATTTTCTTCTAACCATTTCCAATTAGGGGAAATTTCAGGGTTTCTTTCTTCTACATTCTCCTCCTGATAATTTAAACTTTGTCTACAATAGAAATGTTAACACATAATAGTTGTTTTATAAAACATTCACATACATTTTGTATGAAATGTAACAGAAGAAAAAATGACTTAAACATCATTATCAATTAATTTTCAAAATGGAATTAGGAAAAAAATGTCTCAAACATTATTATTAGTTAAGTTTTCAAAAACTTACTGTGTGCTATGAGATGAATTCTCAACTCCCTCTTGTACATTCATTCTCTGATGTTCTGAGTCCTGTCTACAATAAAGAGATATCGCATTATTTTTGCTGATTCATGAGATGTCTATAGAAAAACCAGCAAAAAGAATTACTCTACTAACATTATTAATTTATGATTTTAAAAACTTACTGCATATCAAAGGCTATCGTATTTTCAGTAGTTGATGAAACTTGAAAAGTCGAAGGTTTGTCTTGAAAAGCAATTTCAAGTTCAATCTCCATATCATTTTCATATTCAGCATTTCATTCATCATTCATGTATTCATTGTCAGCATTTGAAAAACTGATATCATTTTGATTTTTCATGAGCCATTCCCATTCCTTATGTATGTCTACATCAGTATCCTCCTCTTCTGTTTCCATAGTGCTATAATAACAATAAAATCATTACTTTTTCAATAGAAGTGACAATAGTACATAGAAAGATAAGTTAAATGTCTCAGCTAATAAATTTTACCTTGTGAATAAAACTCCTAGTAGTCAGTTGGTATATTATATAGTAGATGTTGAGTCTTCAGTTACTGTTGTTAGAACGAGTGATTTATTGTGTGAAAGCTTTACTTTTTAAGTAGTCAAAGAAATTAAGTGAGATAATTAAGTCAGATAATTAAGTCTTAAGTTCAATGAAAACTTTTAAATTCACACAGAAAAACTTTTAATAGTTAGTGGATGTAGTAGTAGGTGTTGCTCCTCCGCTCGCTGTTGTAGAACTGGATGCTTTCTGTGTGAAAACAGTGGCTCTTAAATAGCTAAAGTTGCACTGGTTGAACCCTATAAATACCAACTTTCTTTATAATATAACTATGAATCAGCATTTTTTTCACGTCAAAACCAATGCTTTCGCGGGAATAAATAATTTATTTTCACGCGAATGGAAACCGTTGCTTTCGCGGGAATAAAAATTTTATTTTCACGCGAATACAAACCAATGCTTTCGCGGGAATAAATAATTTATTTTCACGCGAATGGAAACCGTTGCTTTCGCGGGAATAAAAATTTTATTTTCACGCGAATACAAACCAATGCTTTCGCGGGAATAAATAATTTATTTTCACGCGAATACATACCGTTGCTTTCGCGGGAATAAAAATTTTATTTTCACGCGAATACAAACCAATGCTTTTCACGGGAATAAATAATTTTCTTTCACGCGAATTGAAACCGTTGCTTTCGCGGGAATAGAAATTTTATTTTCACGCGAATACAAACCAATGCTTTCGCGGGAATAAATAATTTATTTTCACGTGAATGGAAACCGTTGCTTTCGCGGGAATAAAAATTTTATTTTCACGCGAATACAGACCAATGCTTTCGCGGGAATAAATAACTTATTTTCACGTGAATAACAACCAATGTTTTCGCAGGAATAAATAATTTATTTTCACGCGAATGGAAACCGTTGCTTTCGCGGGAATAAAAATTTTATTTTCACGCGAATACAAGCCAATGCTTTCGCGGGAATAAATAATTTATTTTCACGCGAATGGAAACCGTTGCTTTCGCGGGAATAACAATTTTATTTTCACGCGAATAAAAACCAATGTTTTCGCGGGAATAAATAATTTATTTTCACGCGAATGGAAACCGTTGCTTTTGCGGAAATAACAATTTTATTTTCACACGAATACAAATCAATGCTTTCGCGGGAATAAATAATTTATTTTCACGCGAATGGAAACCGTTGCTTTCGCGAGAATAAAAATTTTGTTTTCATGCGAATACAAACCAATGCTTTCGCGTGAAAATAAATTTTGTATTCTCGCGAAAACATTGGTTTTACTCGCGTGAAAATAATTTATTTATTCCCACGAAAACATTGGTTGTTAGTCGGGTGAAAATAAATTATTTATTCCCGCGAAAGCATTGGTTTGTATTCGCGTGAAAATAAAAAATTTTATTCCCGCGAAAGCATTGGTTCTCGGGTGGAAAAAAAGCTGATTCATAGTTATATTATAAAGAAGGTTGGTATAGATAGGGTTCAACCAGTGCAACTTTAGCTATTTACGAGCCACTGTTTTCACACAGAAAGCATCCAGTTCTACAAAATTGAGCAGAGAAGCAACATCTACTACACCTTCCATTGCAACTACTAGGAGCTATCTCTTTATAAAAGGTAAAATTTAAAAGATCTATTATTCCCTACCTAGCAAAGATCAAAAATAGTTTAGCTATAATGTAAAGTATGAAATAGATAATCTTTTAGTTCCACATGAAAAGCTGAATTATATATTATTTCAAACATTATTTCTTTCGTTTTTAGAATGCTATGGAGGACTTTTCTGCTTCTTACATGGATTCAAAACCAATCGAAAACAAACAAAAAACACTCAAAACAGCCGCCAAAAGAAAAAACCCTAACTCTGTCACAAAAGAAGCAACAATAAAGAGACGAGCTCTTCCAAAACTGGTTTTACCCACAACATCAAACACTATGGAAAAAAAAGAATTGCTCACTGATGCTGATAGAGCTCTCAAGATGGCCAAATCTCTCAAAAAATGGAAGGCAAGCGATTTGAAAAAGATTGGAGGGTTTCTTACACTATCATCACTTCCTGTTCCATCAGTTTTGCAAATCGTTTCTATGGAACAGAGTACTGGTGCATACGGAAATTACTACATTCTCACCTATCTTGATAATTCAACTGGAACGAATTTTCAGAAAGTCGTTTGCCCAAGTAGAGTAGTTGAAAGCTTCAATGTTGATAACTACCCATTGCCTTTCAACATTTTGTACTTGGGTGAGATGGAAAACTCAAAAAAACCAGAGACTACTTACTACAATGTCAAACGTATCAGCACAAAACGCTTAACCACAATGGAAGCTACTGCTGAAGCTGAAGAAATGAGAAAAATGAGTGAAGAAGAACTCAAACTCGCTTACGACATTGAGTATCTCAGCAATTTCAAAGAATGTTCAATTTTTGCTTACATCGATGTTGTTGAAAGATTCATTCCTTTTCGATTCAATGGAGAGGAATCCGTCGTAAATTGCATTCGCTATGTCGCTGAAAAATATGGCAAAAGAGAGACGAGAACACTTTTAATACCAATCAGATACAACGAGGAAGCTAAAAGATGTGCACCTGGTGTGATGATTTACAAAGGAAAAAAACAGAGTAAGAATGGAAATCCTATTCCATACCACAATGTCGTCTTCATTTCTTCAACCAACGCTAGTGATTGGGAACAATATTGCACACAAACAAATTCCAATGAGGAGCTAACAAAAATGAATAATGAGGATGAAGTTCTTAAGGAATTCCTAGAAAACGAATTACAAGATTTTGATGAACAGCTTGGTGTTGATGGTATGTAAACTCAATCTCGAATGCTGACGACATGTAGTCTCAAGCGGATAAAGCGAGCTATAGTGCTTTGTATTATGCAAAATTTACTGTAAAATTTTAATCATCTAAAGGGTTAATTTGATGATTTTCTCAAAATTTAAGAATGTCAAAAAATTAGATATAATGTTTTCTATTGCAATTATTTAACCATCTAGTACGTGCCGAAAAGAGATAGGGAGGGCCCCACCCAGTCGTGAACAGGTCGTCCGACCGAACATGTGAGGAGCATATCGGCGACCAACAACCGCACCCCGGGTGGAACGCACAGACCCCTACCTGACCTGCCAGTGGAGAGACGACGAGAGGGCACGCCGCCCCCTGAAGAACAAGCAGAAAGGAGACCGAGAACTCCACCACCCCCTACAGAACCTGTAGAAAGTGAGACGCTGCCAAACCCTCCATCCGGACCACCAACACCAGTGAGACCACCCACTCCTGAAGCACCCCCGGTGGACACTGCACCGACAGGACCCCCAGCAGAAGATGCACACTGGCCACCCCTCAACCCTGAGCCAGTAGGAGTGGAAGAGAGAAGTAGGCCGACAAGAGCAAGGAGGCCTCCTATAAGGTTTACAGACTATCAGTGCTACAGAACTGAAGATAGAGAGGGTCCAGAGGCAAAATGTATGCAGGTGAACGTGCCAACAGGAGCACCATTGGAAAGAGTAAGAAAAATGGTATATATACCATGGGCCAATGTCGAGGAAACCCGATGTAGATTGGGTTTAAATAAAGATGTACAGATAACAAACACGATCGGTGAGGGTAGCTATAAAGGGGGGGGGGGGCACCAGCGAAAAAACAAGAGTGGACAACTGCTACAAACAATCGCCACGAGAAAAACACGCAACAAGGGTGGATAACTCCCACTACAAGAAACATAGAGATACCAACAAAACCAGCAAACTACCGAGGGAGGAGCCTAGACTCCCTACGTCACACCACGTGGCCAGTAAAACAAAAGAAACAACCAGCGAGTGAAAATACAAAACAATTAAACACAACAACGAGCTGCACAGTCAGCAAACAACTCGACAAGGGAGCTACAATGGTAGAGAACAACAAACACGAACTATCTACAGAAGAAGATCCTGAAGTTGTGGCAGCTATTACGGCAGAACCCATAAAAAAGACACAGAATACCGATGAAGGAAATGCATACATCACCTATAAGAGTCGGTAAGATAGCTGTGGAAGAAGGAGCGGCCAGATGCAGGATTCGGCACCACCAACCAAGTGCACCCCCTCCACCGACACACATCTACCGACCCAAGGAGACGTGGGTGACGGAGGAAACCACCAAACGAATGCAACGTGCATTAAAACCAACGGCCGACAGTGAAATCTGGCGATGTGATATCTGTAAAGTAGAGCGGAGTAAGAAAAGGGCAAGCTACCACATCAAGAAGCACTTTATATATTTTTTCTGTGCATGCGGGCACAAAAGTGCCTCACGGGACACCATTTTGAAACATGTGAGACAACAAAATGGATCAGAGGAGCATGGCGGGACAGGAAGACCACTCTACGAGGTTGACCACATTTCTTACACTGAATTTTGCCAGGCGATGAACTGGCAAAATGCGCCATTGTTCGGAACACCCTCGCCCATAAAGGATCGATCGAGTAGCCCCACCAGCCAGAGGCCTATTAAAAGACGGCTGGGAGACAAGATCGAAACGTCACAGAAAGTGATAAGGGTAGAGCTAGATGTAGAGAAAGAGGAGCGAGTAATACAGCAGAGGGCGAGTAGAGAGCTAGGAGAAGTGAAAGAAAGGAGCATGCCTTACCGGCCAGGAACGAGTAGTAGAGAGAGAAGGATCGAACGCCAGATGGAGACAGAACGACGAGAGGAAAAATATAGGAGAATTAAAAGAAACTAAGAGGAGTTTTACAGGCTAACCAAGGAAGCTCTAAACTATCTACAGAGAGCCGACGAACTGAAGGTAGCTATTCAGAGAGACCGAGATTCGTTCTAGGACATTTCCCCACTTTATATTATTAATTGGCCCACGAGCGCCAATGGGGCGGAGTGTGTTGGGAAATGCAGCAGCAGGGAGAGGGGGGGAGGGAGAGGGGGGAGGGAGAGGGGGGAGGGAGAGGGGGGAGGGAGAGGGGGGAGGGAGAGGGGGGAGGGGAGAGGGGAGAGGGGGGAGGGGAGAGAGAGAGGGGGGGAGAGAGAGAGATGGGAGGGAGAGGAGAGAGAGAGAGAGGAGAGAGAAGTAGTACTATATGAGCAGATCTCCCTACCAAGTGTTTTCTTGTGGATTATACTCCGGGGTTGAGGTAATGGGTTACGGCGTTGAATGAATTCGCCCAGTTAACATTGTATTTCATTTGAGGGGCATTTGAGTGGCATTTGAGTGGCATTTGAGTTTTGATTATTTTTTTACTTAATTTGAACTTATATGGCATATAGATTTTGAATGTATGGCATTTAAGTTTGTGATAATTTTTTTACATAACTCAAACTCATATGGTATCTTGAGAGAGAGGGGAGAGGAGAGAGGAAAGATGAGAGATGAGAGAGGAGAGAGAAGAAAGGAGAGAGAGGAGAGAGAGGAGAGAAAGAGGAGAGAGATTCTTTAGTTTTCTATACATTCATGTATATATGGATAATTATGTACATATTTATGGATATATTTATATCTACATTGAATAATATACATTTATTACATAATAAGTATATTGAATGCTATAAAATATGTTGGAAAATCACCAAATTAGTCCTCTGGATGGTTAAAATTTACAGTATTTGTGAAATAACTGCAAGAGGAGAGAGGAGTATTTGGTAGAGGAGAGAGGAGAGAGAGGAGAGAGAGGAGAGAGAGGAGAGGAGAGGAGAGAGAGGAGAGAAAGAGGAGAGAGATTCTTTAGTTTTCTATACATTCATGTATATATGGATAATTATGTACATATTTATGGATATATTTATATCTACATTGAATAATATACATTTATTACATAATAAGTATATTGAATGCTATAAAATATGTTGGAAAATCACCAAATTAGTCCTCTGGATGGTTAAAATTTACAGTATTTGTGAAATAACTGCAAGAGGAGAGAGGAGTATTTGGTAGAGGAGAGAGGAGAGAGAGGAGAGAGAGGAGAGGAGAGAGAGGAGAGAGAGGAGAGAGAGGAGAGGAGAGAGAGGAGAGGAGAGAGAGGAGAGGAGAGAGAGGAGAGGAGAGAGAGGAGAGAGAGGAGAGAGAGGAGAGAGAGGAGAGAGAGGAGAGGAGAGGAGAGGAAAGGAGAGAGAGAGGAGAGAGGTATCTTGAGACAGAGGAGAGAGGAAAAGAGGAGAGAGGAGGGGAAATAATTGCACTCAAATGAAAAAAATAGATGAAGCTAGATATTCATCTATTTGTATATATCCACAAGAAAAATTGGGTATTTGGTAAAATACTCTTTTATTCCATTAAATTTTCATTAATTTTTAAATTGAGTTAAAGTATTATTTACAATGGTTAGAATTTATTAAATTACTGCTCAATCCTTTATCCAACACCTACAATAATTCTTAGTAATAGTAGTGTAATGAGACTGAGTAATAATCTACACACACATTGTTCACTCCGTATGCTGTAGTACATGTTATTCCTTTAGTTATCTGCAGTTACTTCAATTGGATCTCATCCAGATGTTTTATAGTCTTTGCTGCTACTGTGTTTTGTCTCAAACAAGAGTCCAAAGTAGGCATTGTGTCTACAAAATACAAAAAAATTGATTGTTACAATTGATTCATTTATTTTCATTGGCTTTATCTACATATACGTAAAGTAGCAAAGAAACAGTTTGTGTGAGTATGAAACTATCTAGTAGAGATAAATTTATATCTAGGTTCAACTAGCATTAAATAATTATTTATTATTTTGTTAATAATAAATAATTAGAGTCGGTTACTTTACTAGTGCTCGGACAAACACACAATTTTGTTAATGTCAAAGTCTGTGATCTTACAAAGAAATAGCTTAGACATTATTAGCATAAAATTATCTAGTAAAGATAAATTACCTAGGAGTGAATTCTAGTTGAGGTTCGATTTTTTATTAATAAATAATTAAAACCGCTTGGACAAACAGACAGATTTGTCAATGACACAGCTTGCGTTCTTGCGAGCGAATAGCTTAGACACTGTGCGTATAAATTTATCTAGTAAAGTTAAATTTATGTCTAGAGGCGAAAATGAAGGACAACTCCGTATCGCAACTAGTTGAGCTTTTCTACTAGTGTTAAATAATTATTTATTATTTATTTTAAAAATAAATAATTAGAGCTTTCTACTAGTGTTAAATAATTATTGATTATTTTTTACCTTATCACCACTTAGAGCCAGATGATTTAATTAACTAAAGACAAATAATTATTTTAGCATTTCTTACCTTGATGCTCTCCTAGTAGCATCCCACTGCCTGTTGGCGGAACACTAAAGGCTCCCCACAGTTTGTACGCTCAAAATTAGATGGTTGCACCATCTTGATGCTTTTACCCTCCTCTTAAGAGGTCCTGTTGCTTTGGTGCTCATGGAAAGAAATGAATCGTTCAATTAATTGATTCTTTTTTCCTTTATTGGTTAAGAAATGGTTCGACAAGGTTTTTTAATTGCTTGATAGTCATATGCTCAAGAGCTTGCTTAAAAATATCACTCATTTTAAGCATGTGGAATACTACAGTATTAAGTAAAACCCAAATTTTGAACATGAGAAAACAATTCAAACCAACATCAAATACCAAACTGATGATAATTGCAGCAATCAAACATAATGATGCAATGGACACGATAGCACAATAAGATTGTAATTTCAATCGGAGTTCAAATATGTAGGTCAAATCTCCTTAACCAATCAACTCTTGATGACAGTAGCCCAGACGTCACCAGGTCAAACAGGCACAATGCGGTAGTGAGTAGCAATAAACAAGCACGGCAGCCAACAAAGTGCACGCAATACTGCGACCAGCAAGTTACACGACAATAGCAAACAACCCTGAATGTGTCAATACTAGCAAAAATAACGACAACAAACAATACAAAATTTTAGTCAAAAAAAAGTTTGCCAGCTTTTAAATTGGAAATAAACAGAAGTAACTACTATTGCTGCTTGCAAGTGTTTGGACAATAGAAATGCCTGTGTGCATATGTCTACTTATAATGTGAACAGTTACGAAGGGTGGAGATGGTTAGATGTTCAATGTTCTTATATTAGTTGAAGTCCAGAAGGATAGAGAGTTCCTTGAATGTCAGGAAACAAGTAAATCACTATGATCGTTGGTATTGTGGAAAGTTTGGTTTCTATTCAGCATCCAGTGTGCAGGTTGTGAGTGTATCAGTAGTGTAGGGAGCAGCTCTGTCAGTGTACAAGGTGGAGTACCATGGAGAGGTATCACTGATGCATCAATGGTGAATCTGCGATCATCTCACTACATCTATGGTTTTCTTAAGGAATAGAGTTTACTGTGATGCCGCACTAGAGTTTGATAGTTAACTGGTTGTTTATTTATAAAACCATAAACTACAACAACCGATGTGTTCTCAATAGCAATCAGACGGAAAACAAACGTAAATCACAAATACAGTTGCAGTCAACATAACCAAAAAGTACACAAAGAAACTGAAAAAAATGCACTAAATATAAGTATCGACAAACCTCTATTGGCTCATGTTGGTGCTAAGCATTAATAAAAAACAAAAATGATGTTCTAGTGCACTGTAATGAACATTTCTAGTAACAATGAAAATGACCAGGTAGATGATGTCTATAAACAAAAATAGCTAACTAATAACAAAGTAATAAATAGTTGGAGGAAATAGCCGAGTATTTAGCTATGACATAAGCAGGGCAATTAACCACTGTAGCCGGCTAAACGCAGTAAAACACTTACTAGGGGCTACACAGCCCACGCAGCACCGAGTGCCACAGGCACAACTCACCTGAGTGGATATTGTCCTCTCTTGATTCACACAAAACCTCTCAATTAGCAGTTGTCCCACTTTTTCAAAGTTGCCTCCTCTTGGCTATATATAACATAATATAACACTTGATTTCTGTTAGTTGTTCACATATCTAAACTTAAAAAATTTTTGTCAGTGTTTCTCATTTATCAAAGGTTATCAAAGGTTTTTCGTGGTTTTTCGTAAAAAAAATCCTTGAGATTGTAACGCTTGGTTTCTGAAACTGACCGACCTCTGAGAATCCAAACACAAGCTTGTCATTCAAAAAACATATTCAATATGCTTAATTTTGAAAAACAGAGTCACTGGTCCATTTGTTTTGTCACAAAATTGATTTTACTGCTGTGTCAATTTTGGGCGCACGTGCCAATAAACAGCTGGCACAAACCCTTTCATGCAAGTAACTGCATCAACAGGTTTGAAGGTTTTCAGCTCTAAAGCAGCTGACATAAAGTTACAGCACTAACTTCTACACATTCAGATGGACAAGATCTCAGGCTCTCTCTATTTGAACCATTTCCCAAGCTGTAACAGTATATGAATATATTTGCATTCAACCATGATTGGGTACAATGATTGCTAGCTGTACACATGTTTCATACAAATAATCACATCAAAGTTTGTGCTGGTTTTTTGCTTGAAAAGATTTTTTTAATTGTAAACTAGCACAAGCTTGTCTTACAACAATAATTGTTACTGATGCAGTTAAACCACAAATGAGGCTATTTATACATCTAAATTTTGTTTTAAGGCTTCACTATAGAAAATCAATCCATTTAACAGACAAGAGGTAATAGTGACTGTAAGCTTTACACAACCTACGTCATGCAATTAATTGCTTCCAAATTGGTTGCTCGATGAAACGAAGCAATTCTGCAGCAATGCCCAAAGTACAGTAGATACAGTAGATAGATCGAAACTCAGGCTTTCTATGCAGTAACTTTTGTTTGTTTGCATCATGATGGGATGCATCTATTCTTACTGTGTCATTTTGCACCGTGGAGTTAGTATTTCCCCCTATCAGAGGCTCTTCATCTTAAAAAATCTGACGCCAGTTGATGAATCGTAGCATAGCCAATCAACATTGACAGTGAATATCGTTTACGTTGACTTGGAGAGCATATCGGGCTGAGAAAGTTTCTGCATTTTTTCTGCCTCATTCATGTTGAAATGGATTACGAGGATACCAAGTGAAGTCACTAATTACAAGAAATTTGAGCTAGATTATCTTGCGGCTGGATTTTCTTGCCTATTTAAGCAACGGAATTGCAGGTAATAAGTTTTACATTTGCCAAGAGATAATGGACAGCAATGATTGTTACATGAAATGGAAAACACGTCTTAGGCTTTCATTAAGTGTAACAGTCGTAAAACTTCTCTGTTATAAAAAGCAAATGTAACCAACAAGTTGAAGCATTTTGCACAAAAGAGTTATGTGAAACTTATGTGAGCAGTGAATTGCAGGTATTAACTGTATCATGGCTCAAAATAATGCAACAGCAACAGTGGTTACATAAACCATAGACCAGTATCAGGCTATGTAAACAGGCCAAGTTTGTTTCACTGTATGAACATAACGAAACGTGTATTCAAATAATGCAAACGGCAATTACTGTTACACAGTCAGATATATCACACATGGGGCTATATATACATGTACAAAAACTACATTGAACGAACTCTAAGCACAATTGGATGCCAGCTTTACGCAAGTTAATTCATGCAGCTGACCATTTCAGAACTGGTAGCTCATATTGCATCACAAAACATTGATGTAGAAATAATTGCTACAAAGAAGGATAGACCACAACTGAGACTGTTTACAAATGGAAAGAAAACCCTTTGACTGCCCATAGCAATACAGAAAAACAAATGAATAATAACGACAAAGAAAATAGATGGCAACAGGCCTTACCCATTGTTACAACTCAATCACGTAGGCATAGAACTAGTTACAGTTGAGTGGTGGTATGTGCTTGTCTCTATGACCAAGGGGTAGTGTTTTTTGCCGTCCTTTACAATATAAACAAAGGAAGCGAATCTAACGAAAGCTAAATATAAAAATGAAAAAATCGAGCAGTTTGTAAGAGAAAAACCAATTCTAGCGGTGTCAGTTTACCCCCAAAAATGGCCTTTTTATGCTTGATTGTGCTAAAAAAAAATTAAAAACCAACTGGGGTGTTCCAAGACCAGCCTCGGCCGAACTACTGTCTATCCCAGTTAAGTTATTATTCTTCTTTGCTAACATCAATACAATATACATCAAAAGAAACTTATATACTTTATCCATATACCCAGTATAAGTATGTTATCAAAAAAGCTTAAAAAGCTTAAAAACTGTAACAACTATTACAAACATATTATGTTTAACGAGGACAAAAATTTCAACAAAAATTGCAATTGAGCGATGCAAATCAAAACATTGCAACACAAGTAAAGGTCAACAGGAAACTTGACCGCGAGCCAAGACTACAGCATAAGTCGCAAATGAATTTCACAAAACATTTTTGTTCAGATGAAAAAATATCTGACAGGCCTGTGCAAAAGAATCAACTATGATTAACATCAATCTTAAAATCAATCAACAGTAAATTATCAACAAAGTATGTGAAAACGCCTGTTTTTTACCAGAGGCCAACCTAATACAATAAAAAATGTTACGATTAAACAGGTATCAAACAAACCTATCCAAAACATCTACCATCCTTCATGCCGACTTACACAACCATTTATTGAGTCTTTTTTTACCCGAGATCAGCTATTTTACTAAAAATAACGGACAATAAGTATCTGACAGTTCAAATTGTGAACCCTCCTCATCCATTATCAACACAACATTATACACAATCATAACATGACAAGTTTGTCAGTAATCAACACGATATATCGCACTTCACAGTTTTTTACAAGGTTTCTAAGGGTGACAAATGGCAAGTTGCCAAATATATTTATAACATCATTGCAAAAGCAAAACTTTCCTAAAACCCTTAGAGAAGAAACATTTCTTGGAATTTACACAACTATTAACACTATAAAATAGACCTGAAAGTTTAATTGAAAGTAATGTAAATTTGCATGAGCCTCGATACAAATTAATAAAAAAATTTGTTCAAGTTAAATTGCAAAAGTCGGAAGCAAATCACTTGATTGGATCCTTGACAAAACAAAAAAATTATAACCCATCAAAAGCATACCAAATGAGGAAAAACTGCTAATATAGGTCATCAAATGTTACTATGGGAGTATTAGCACAAACAAAATCTCGGTTGTTACAGCATGAAGTAATGCATCCTTCATTACAAAAGCATCCTTTCATCATGAATTCATCACAAAAAAGATCACCTTCGCAGCATAATAGACATTCACACTCCACATCGTGTTTGGACAGGGGAGTTTCTTCAAATGAGTTACCTGAATAACAAGGTTGAATAATGAAAACAGCAAGACATAACCAAAAAAAATCTATGTGAAATAGAGTAGCAAATATTGGTATATTTCTGTATGGTAATTTTAGCACCATTACTTTATTTGAGCTTCGGCATTTGACTAGTTTGAGAAAAATGGTAACGCAAAGATGAAAATGTTATGTATGGGAACATTAAAGAATCAATGCTATTTTAATTTTAAACTAAAGAAAGATGGCTAAAATTTGTTAAACTGATAACAAAAACTTCACTATTTTCAGATGCAGCAATGTTCTAGCCCTACAGTTTGCTTTTAACGACATTTTACGATCAGTTTTGCTAACATGTAAAAACTCTGCTTGTCTTTCTGATTACAAATCATGCTTTAAATGTTCATAAACAATGGTGCCTGCCTACTACTAATTACGTTCTGCACCATCGTTCACTCTGGAATATATATCTCATTGAAGGATGTTTTCAGGTAAACTTACATGGTTTAGAGAGAAAGTTTTGTTTTAAAAGCATGGTACAACACTTTTTTCAAGTCATCAGTTTTTGTCAACTATGGTTAGTATTATTTGCTTTTAAAAGCTAGTTTAATAATAACTTTTGCTTTAACAAAAGTAGTGAAAACATCAGTCATTGCCAAATAGCAAATTTATATTTGCCTATTTCTTATGATTAAATAAATTAGAAAAGTATACATGACACCTTACAAAAAATAATTTTATAAATTGCTGTTCGGAAGACATAGGTGATTATGTGTTTTTTTTTACTTTATAATCATAGAGAGCAAAAAACAGTCCTAAAGGGCATCAATGCAATTCCTTTGATCCACACACTTTCATTGTCCTGTAAAAAAACTGTAAAACTCTTAACTATTAATCATAATGGGTGTTTACAATTCGCCTTTTGTTACGTTCAAATAATGAGAACCCAACAGAGTCATCGCCATCTTGGACCTGGTACATCAAATAATTAAATGCATAATCAACTTTTATCCTTCTGTTGATAGCAGTGTAAGAAATGTATATGTGGAAGTAAGAAGTTTTTACTATATGTATGGGGTAATGCAGGGCTTTCGGCAATCACGGAGTTTAATAAAGCTATCCCAATTTGTTGATTTTGGCGAGGATGTTCATTTATAGAAACACTAAATATCACATTATTTTATATTTTCTAATGCATTTAGGTTGGAGGGCCTTGATATCTACAACTATTTTTTGTCAATGTGATTGAGAAATGTGTGCGACAACAGCCTGACAAAGTTTCTATCACTTGTAAGGCCAGTGTCCAATGTAGTTCACACACTTTGCTTTGTGCTGGCTCTCAGTTTAGAAGAACTGTTTGTACATTGTAATAGGGCAAAAACAAGGCTATGTATTTTTGTGCAAATAGTAGAAACAGTATGAGCAGTCAGACTGTAAAGGATTTGTATGAGTGAGTGGTGACTCAATACCTTCACCGGACCAGTTTGTTTTAGCCTTCCTAATCTATTGAGCACTAGGGCAAATGGTAGCGAGCCGGCTAGTGTCAAGGCACAACTCTGTATTGTAGCGTCTACCAACCGGTGGTATAACCCAGCTACAAACGGCACTTAATCACTTAATTAATTACACTGTCTCAATATGGAAGACTTTCTCTACACAATACGGGAATCTGTTACGCTACACAGCCAGATCCGTTTCCACTATCAATTATGCTTACTCAGCACGTGCATAGATTTCAGTAATTGATAGACTTTTAACAACGTTAACTTCAGCAATCTATTTCACCAATCGAGTTAGGCAGACTTGGACAATTTCAAAGAGTTTAGTTGACTTCTAAGAATATTGCAAACGACAAGTTACTGCTTCACAAGTTGTTCAGCATAAGGAGAGTTATAGTTGATAATAATAATATATATTCTTCATACAAGAAACAAAACTTACCACACTGAAAGATGTTTCGTAGCTCTTTGATAGTCCGGGCAAGTTTTACAAAACGACTTTAACTTCCAGTTACTGACTACGAGGAATTACAACATTACACTCGCTTACAGCAATTCTACTCTTGCACAACTACTTCAGAGCTCTGAAGGTTTGGACGATTTGCCCTAATACTTACAGAAGAATTATGTAAACAAAGTAATTGAAATCCTCAACATATAACTGGACAAAAACGATAACATATGATTGGTTCATTCAAATATACTTAACAGACAAAAATAAGCACATACAATTTGTTTCCAAAAGCGCCAGACTTAGACATATAAATATATACAGGATTAGCGTTCGCATTACAAGTCATGCAACAACAACAGTAATAGTTAATTAATGTCAGATGATCACCGGGACAATTCCTAGTACGAGGCTCTTTACTGTTCTCGGCTAGGTCATCTCCAATATCCATAGGCACGCAGGCTGTCTCTCTGTTATTGGGCATCCAGATATATCTATTCCGAAAGGTAAGGAAAGGCAACTTCTGGTATAACTGTTCACTCACGAGCATTCACCGAAATCCACCACATAGGCCGCTTCAACTATTGTGCATCATGACGAATAGTTAACCATCCAGGAATAAGTGTGGGTGACTGTGGACCCGGGAGTTTGATAAGATACATGGAGTATATACAGGGAGTAAATATGCACACAAGGTACACGGGAGAGTCTCAAAAGACTGTTGACATGCAGAGCCCTGCAGTCCAAAGAAGAGAGATTGCACAGCCGTACAACCCGTGTTACAAGACCATGTGTAAAGAGGAGAGATCGTACGGACTATACAACCCATGACGCAAAACCATGTGTATCTAAAACAAAGCCACTATCTGCACAGCCGGCAGAGGGAATGAGGAAGAGGGACCGTTACCGGGCTAGGAGGTTCACACGACTGTGTGAGACCAAGACGGGGAAGAGGGGAAGGCGTCCGCCTAAAACATTGGGCCTCGCATTGTCTGAGCGATATGTTTGCGACCCGCAATCTCTCTCTTCAGGAGTTCGGCCTGGGACCTGGCCTTAGTCACCTCAGCATCTCTCAGGGTGTCTGAGAATACCTTTACCCGAAGATCTTCGAGGTGTGCTTCCAGCTTGGCAGCACCGCGTTTTACAACACCAGCATACTCAGCTCGCTCTTTCAAAAACTGGAAAGGCAGATCAGCTTCCAGGATGGAAGGTTCTGCTGCTCTAACAGGGGGTGTCGGCATCTCGCTCACCGTCGGGGTCACACAGGCAGGGGAAGAGGGGATGCTTCGCATCGTGCTCATAGCATCAGGGGCTGTGATGGTACAGGGCTTCTTCTTGGGGATTCAATAGCCTGTAAGGGGAAGATCCATCAATGGCGTCACTCTACTGGAGACAGTAGAGGAAGAAACCTGCTGTGGGTGAGCCACAACAGAGGAAGCGGAGGAGGGTGCTGGGGATGACACCCTGCCAGTTTGAGTGGGTCTACAGGCACCAAACTCAGGAGGTGTGGGCCACTTCTGGTACCTACAAAAGGTAGGATAGCTTTCACCATCCACTGCATAGATGTATCCGATTCTCTGGTGATGGTCAGAATTGTCAGGGTCTATGTGCTTCTTCTGGTGCCCATATACGCTGTTTCGGCTGCTGCTGTTGTACTAGCATTTGCAAAAATACTGCACAAAATGCTGATGTACGTGGACAGACAGCTGTCGCATATTCTTAGCTTGCCACCGGCATAATGGACAAATCTTCCTTCTAGATTTCTTCAGTTGCTTATGGATGGCGGTTTCGTGGATGGCGCTGTCCACTGCATCAGTCGTCTAGCTATAGGTGGCTTCTTGCCGGTGGAATGGGGGCAACAAACTCCTCAGTAACAGTTGGAGACTCAGGTCGGGGGGCAGCTATATCACCAAGCTGCAGCGTGGGAACAGTCTTAAAAAGAATTCCTTCTTCTTTCTCCAGGGGTACAGCAGGAGCAGCAGTAACAGCCGCTGCAGGTCGGGTTCTTCTCTGGGAGGGGGGGTGTTAAACCTTCCATGGGTACAAAAATCTGGGTGTTCACTGCCTGTACTTCAAGGGGTGCCCGTTTGGAAGAGGGGGTGGTTGTAGAAGACTTGTTCCGATCAGGAACCCCAGCCAAGAGCTCGGCTCCTCTCTTCTTCCTCGGGGACCGTATCTTGCTTAAACGTTGCATAAGCTCTCTGGATACGGCAGGGGGTGC
The DNA here is from genome assembly GCA_945261195.1 of Cryptosula pallasiana. Taxonomy (NCBI): domain Eukaryota; kingdom Metazoa; phylum Bryozoa; class Gymnolaemata; order Cheilostomatida; family Cryptosulidae; genus Cryptosula; species Cryptosula pallasiana. The sequence continues at coordinate 52,359,275 of OX183130.1, read as the reverse complement.
ACTGGTATCTACTGCCAGCTTTGCAGAAACGGACGCTGTACTAGTGCTGGGTCCCATTTTGGTCGATGGAGTGGGTAGTGAATCCCACACAGGGGTAGGCATGCTATCAGCTGCATGACTGGTGGGGCACCACGTAGGGGAGACAGGGAAGGGGTCGCGTTTGCGGTCAGAACAGCAGGACTGGCAGGCACACTGGGAGAAGGGGGTGAGTAGTCAAGAGCCAAAGGATCCTGAGCAGTGCTGTATTTACTCATCCAGTTTTCCATCACTGCATCATGCTTGGCTACTCCAATGAGAGCATTCTCCCTTCTCCCCTCATCCTTTAGGGTCACAGCGCTAGGCTTTTTCACAGGAACAACAACTGGTCGTGTAAGGGGTGGAGGTTGATCTGATTCACGAGGTGGTAACAACACAGATACTGAAGGCAACTCACTATCTTCTGCAATGTCCAATAGCAGATCTTCCACCTCTAGCTGAAGCTCTCCTCCTTTCGGTTCCTTAGATGCTCCTTCAGTGCAATCCATCTTGTCAGTAAATTGAAATTCAGTGATAATAAAACCTAAAGCACGTCTTGTCACTGTCAATATTTTCAGAGCAATGGCAATTCCCGCAAGCGGGAGACTGACGTATCCTTTTTCAGTATTAGGCCAGGGTGGATAAATGACAAGGCATCGATTTAAGGGGGCTGTACCTGCGCGCCCGTACTCATTCACAAAAAGGAGGGACTTGCTGGATACTTGGCTATCAGGGAGGTCGGTCTGTGTACTTTCTGCAAATACCCAGTACGGGGGTGTGGCTATCTCCAATCGGCCATAACCTTGCATGCTGTGGGACCTCAGCTGCTCCGGCAAACTGCTATCACTGGGAAAATAATGGTGCCATTTCACAGCTCCAGCGATCGGTGAGATCTTTCTCCAGGGAACTAATTTTTTACAGACAGATGCACTGGACTCTCGCCTCTCTACTGGCGCTCTGTTTGCAAGATATTCCATCAACATCCTGCACATGAGAACTGTTTGCAACTCAGGTACCTTTCTACTTGTACTTTCTAACTCCACTCTTTTTTCTGTAATGTTCTCACAACTTAGTGGCTGTTCCTCGTGTACAGGGGGCCTCTGGCTCCCGCAGACTGGCTGCGTTGATTCACTAACAGATAATTCTTCAGTCTGTGTGGGGAGCGTAGCCTTCACTGGCTCAAGGGGGGATACCGGTTGCATGTTTGGCTTTTCACCAGTCAAACTGTCTTCATCATCTTCCTTCGGGTCTTCTGGCATAACTGGGGTGTTGGTCACGTCCTGTGTGTCTGGTCGCTCCATAATCGACACACTCTCACAGAGAGACTACTCAGCTACCTCAAGGGGTGGCTGCTCTACTACTGAGCTCTCTACTCTATTCACCAATGGGATCCCGTCTTTGTCTGCACACTGCATTTTGCTGCCTGCCACAACTATATAGCACATTCACTGAACTTCAGGTGGCAGCCGTGACTTGTGAGGAAAGGCATGCCCAGTATGGCATCCTCACTCAACTGGCTGACCACAAATGCTGCTGTAGTGTGCACATCCTGCAGCCGCAGGGAGGTGGTAACTGTACCAAAGAAAGGGATACGGGTACCATCCGCCATTACTCCATAGGCATCGCTCTTCCGTACCGCCTTCTTCACAGGCAAGGGGAGCTGTTCAAACACTCTCTTTGACAAGAGGTTGGTAGTACAGCCCATATCAACAAGGAGGGTGGCTGCCTGGCCCTCTATCTTGCCAGGTATGAAATAGCTACCTCTGTACGGCCTCTCCTGTTCAGCATTGGACAGGTGTGTAGGTTGCACCTTAGCTGTGTTAGGGGGAGGAGACAGGGGTGTATCTCTGGAGGGGTACAGGCCGCTCCTGCTCTCGCCATACTGTTGAGACTGTAGCCTGCCGGCTCTGTGCTTCAACAGACTCAAACTCCGCTACTTCCATCAACTGCACAGGCGGCATATCTAACAAGGAAGGAATGACAGGGGGAGGACACTCTTGTTCTTCCCTTCTCTCTGTCTTCTTCTTCTTCCGCCTTTTCAATTTCTCCTTCAGCTGGGTTTCCTTTCTCTCAAGAACTGGCCAGTCGGAGAGGGTGGCATACACGGGATTCTTCTTCTCAACTCTCACCATCTCCTTATTTCACCTTCGTGTCTTCTCGCAAGTAGCTGGTGTGGTAGCTACTGCGGGCACGTCTCGTTTCCCGAAACAAGATTTCTTCTAGTTAACACTAGTTAGAAAACTCAGCTAATTGCTCTCTAAAAAAATGTACTCATAAACCTATTTGGTTTGCTCTCAGAACTACATATTTTTAGTCGTTGACAAAATTACCTTGCGGATAAAGAGATAACAACCGATCTCTAATTACTTATTATCCTTTGTATTTACGTAGGTTGTTTAGCTTTAATAAAAGAATTCACATCCACTTTCACTGCTAACAGATCAAAGATGACAATTTAAAAGATAAAAAACAAGTTTAATCGTAATGAAAGCTTCAGGTTTAGTTGTACAACACCACTATAGTTGCGAGGATACTTTTATCTGAACAGAATTTTTTTAGCTCATTTTATGACTGTCAAATCAGAAAACTTTTCACTAAAACAAATAAAAAGAGAATTTTAATTTTTTTGTAAAATCTGCTTTTTCCAACTTGAAACAAAATTTAAATTAAACGACTTGCGACAGAAGATCGCTTGTTGGTATAACCTTAATTGTATGAGTGTCATATTTCCTTTTTCTAGCACTTAGGTAAGTAGCGTAAGTACTTTACAACTAGTTATTAATTGTATAAGATGAACTCAGCACCCTTCAATGTTCAGTTTTAAGTTGATTCTACGGGAGTAGAATACCTCAGTTGCAGGGTGGATGTTATGAGTAGTAGTATATGAGCAGATCTCCCTACCAAGTGTTTTTTTGTGGATTAGACCCCGGGGGTTATGCAATGGGTTACGGCGTTGAATGAATTCGCCGAGTTTATATTGTATTTCACTTGAGGGGCATTTGAGTGGCATTTGAGTGGCATTTAAGTGGCATCTGAGTTTTGATTATTTTTTTACTTAATTTGAACTTATATGGCATATAGATTTTGAATGTATGGCATTTAAGTTTTGATAATTCTTTTACATAATTCGAACTCATATGACATCTTGAGAGAGAGAGGAGAGAGAAGAGAGAGAGAGAGAGAGAGAGAGAGAGAGAGGGGAGAGGGGAGAGGGGAGAGGGGAGAGGGAGAGGGGAGAGGGGAGAGGGGAGAGGGGAGAGGGGAGAGGGGAGAGGGGAGGGGGGAGAGGGGAGAGGGGAGAGGGGAGAGGAGATATATTTACATTGAACAAATATATTGATCAAAAATGAATCATTATATGATTACATTCATTTATTACATAATAAGTAGGGAAAATCTTCCTATATAATATAGCTAGAGTCAGTAAATACTAAGTAATACAAAGCACTACAACTTGTAAGTAATAACAGTTAATGCATAGTTTGTTCCTTTACAATGATGTCTTTGATGTACTGATGTTATATCTTAGGAAGGAAGACCTCTGTTCTATGTGCTTTTAATTTCGTAATGAACTAAAATAAAAATGTTATGTATTAGTATAGAATGATTAAGCAAAAATGTAAAATAATTACATGAATTTGAATTTTAGTTCTAGTTACATTGGATAGTTTACATTATATAGAAAAGGAAAATAACTCACCAAGTTACATTGTTCAGCTTGTTCTTTCTTGAGCATTATCTTCACCAAGTGCTTTTGATTCTCTTTCATCTATCTAAAACAAAACAAAAAATACTTGCTTTATAAATATGTGGAAAATCACCCGCGTCCATATTCATTTCAATTTATGTACATATCCATATCCATTCGTGCACATGTCCATATTCATGTACATGTACATATTCATGTCCATTTATGTACATGTCCATATTCATGGACATATTCATGTCCATTTATGTACATGTCCATATTCATGTACATATTCATTTCCATTTATGTACATGTCCATATTCATGTACATATTCATGTCCATTTATGTACATGTCCATGTCCAAATTCATGTCCATATTAACATTTTATAGCTATGTACATGTTCGCTTATGACTATATCTAATTCATGCTTTTTGTTGTGGACATGATAATCTAAAATCAAAAGAAAACAACGCAACTAGTAAATGATAATAAACATCAACGCAATATGTGGATAATGATTAATTAAAGGAATCATGCCAGCGATTTTGTGTAACAAAAACAGTATGTTAGAAAATATTTTTTATACATTCATGTATATATGGATAATTATGTACATATTTATGGATATATTTATATCTACATTGAATAATATACATTTCTTACATAATAAGTATATTGAATGCTATAAAATATGTGAAAAATCACCAAATTAGTCCTCTAGATGGTTAAAATTTACAGTATTTGGGAAATAACTGCATGATTTTTCATTTGTTTTAGTATAAAAAATAATGTATGAGTAAAAAACTGTAATTTATCAAGTATTACCTTGATGCTCTCCTAGTGGCTGTAGTAGATGTTGCTTCTCCGCTAGCTGTTGTAGAACTGGATGTTTTCTGTGTGAAAACAGTGGCTCTTATATAGCTAAAGTTGCACTGATTAAACCCTATGAACACCATCTCGTGTCAATCTCTATGAATCAGCATTTTTTCACGCGAAAGCTTTGGTTTTCCTTCGCGTGAAAATAATTGTTTTATTCCTGCGAAAACAATGGTTTTCCTTCGCGTGAAAATTAATTTTTTATTTCCGCGAAAGCATTGGTTTCTATTCGCGTGAAAATAAAACTTTTATTCCCCCGAAAGCAACGGTTTCTATTCGCGTGAAAATAAATTATTTATTCCCGCGAAAAGATTGGTTTTTATTCGCGTGAAAATAAATTATTTATTCTCGCGAAAGCATTGGTTTGTATTCGCGTGAAAATAAAGTTTTTATTCCCGCGAAAGCAACAGTTTCTATTCGCGTGAAAATAAATTATTTATTTCCGCGAAAGCATTGGTTTGTATTCGCGTGAAAATAAATTATTTATTCCCGCGAAAGCATTGGTTTGTATTCGCGTGAAAATGAAATTTTTATTCCCGCGAAAGCAACGGTTTCTATTCGCGTGAAAATAAATTATTTATTCCCGCGAAAACATTGGTTTGTATTCGCGTGAAAATAAAATTTTTATTCCCGCGAAAACAACGGTTTCCATTCGCGTGAAAATAAATTATTTATTCCCGCGAAAACATTGGTTGTTATTCGCGTGAAAATAAATGGTTCATTCCCGCGAAAGCATTGGATTTCCTTCGCATGAAAATAAGTGTTTTATTCCCGCGAAAGCATCGGTTTGTATTCGCGTGAAAATAAATTATTTATTCCCGCGAAAGCATTGGTTTGTATTCGCGTGAAAATAATTTATTTATTCCCGCGAAAGCATTGAGTTTCCTTCGCGTGAAAAAATGCTGATTCATAGAGGTTGACACGAGATGGTGTTCATAGGGTTTAATCAGTGCAACTTTAGCTATATAAGAGCCACTGTTTTCACACAGAAAGCATCCAGTTCTACAACGGCTAGCGGAGAAGGTACATCTACTACAGCTACTAGGAGAGCATCAAGGTAAGAAGTGCTAAAATAATTATTTGTCTTCAGTTAATTGAATCATCTAGTTTTTTTGAACCCTAGTTTTTAAAAAAACAATCTTTTAATAAAACAATAATAATTTCAGTATATTTACATCGTTGTTTTTTTAAAAAAAACAATAATAATTTTAGTATATTTACATCATTAAATTAAGTTCTTTTACTTTTTTTGCAGGTATGATGACGTCACACTCCAAAGTACTTTCTAAGCTCCATATTGAACCAACTACAACTACCAACAACATCGACACTATCTCCACTACAACCACCAACAGCATTCACATTGATGATAGAAAACCCAATCCTAACACCTTTACTGATACATCTTCCTGCTCAAACATCAACACTCCTGCCGCTATAGCAATGAAACACCATGTAAGCAACCAGCATCGAGGTAAGAAGTGCTAACATAATTATTTGTCTGTAGTTAATTAAATCATCTAGTTCTTTGGAACTAGTTTTTTATTATTATTTTGTTATTTAGATCACTACAACCACTAGGAGGACTCTAAGTAGAGTTAGGTAAAAAATAATAAATAATTATTTAACACTAGTAAAAGGCTCTAATTATTTATTTTTACAATGAATAATAACTGTTTTATGCTGATAATGAAGTAAAATAATACAATATTGAAAGTTTTAATCATTTTTTGGTTGTAAAGTTCAAAATCGACCTGTAGTTCAAGGCATCATTTAATATGCTAACCTATTTTTTCTCTCGGACATACGGCATTTCTGTCAATCAATGTTAAAAGACTGCGATCTTGAGCGGAAACATGATATGTTCTATGAGCATAAAATTATCTAGGAGAGATACTTCTATGGTCAAGAGAACGACTCCATATCATAATAGGAAGATAACTCCATAGTGCAACTAGTTGATTTCTTCAATTAGTGTTAAATAATTATTTATTATTTCTTACTTTAATACAGAAAGTCTCCTAGTAGTTGTAGTAGATGTTGATCCTTCAGTCACTGTTGTTGAAGTGGATGCTTTCTGTGTAAAAGTGGTGCTTCTTATATAGCTAGGTTGTACTAGGTACTAGGTACCGATTGACACGAGTTGATTCCAATGAAAAGCCTTTATAATATATAAGCAGGAAAACTCACGCGAAAACTAAAAAAAATAAAAAACATTCTTCGCGGGAGTTTTCCGTCTTATATGTTATAAAGGCTTTACGCAAAAAACTCACGCGAAAACCGAAACTCAATAAAAACTTCTTCGCGGGAGTTTTCCTTCTTATGTGTTATAACAGCTTTATGCAAAAACTCACGCGAAAACGAAAAAAATAAAAAAAAACTTCTTCGCGGGAGTTTTCCTTCTATGTACTATAAAGTCCTTACGCGGAAAACTTACGGTAAAAAAAATTGCGTGAACTTTCTGCATAAAGCCTTTATAACATAAAAGAAGGAAAACTCCCGCGAAAGAATTGTTTCCTATTTTTCGTTTTCGCGTGAGTTTTCCGTGTAAAGCCTTTATAGTATATAGAAGGAAAACTCCCGCGAAGAGAATTTTTTGACTGTTTCACTTTTCGCGTAAGTTTTCTGTGTAAAACCTTTATGACTTATAAGAAGGAAAACTCCCGCGAAGAATTTTGTTTTTAGTTTCGGTTTTCGCGTGAGTTTTTTGCGTAAAGCCTTTATAACATATAAGACGGAAAACTCCCGCGAAGAATGTTTTTTATTTTTTTTATTTTTCGCGTGAGTTTTCTGCGTAAAGACCTGCTTATATATTATAAAGGCTTTTCATTGGAATCAACTCGTGTCAATCGGTACCTAGTACCTAGTACAACCTAGTAAAACATAGCTATATAAGAAGCACCGCTTTTACACAGAAAGCATCCACTTCAACAACAGTGACTGAAGGATCAACATCTACTACAACTACTAGGAGATTTTCTGTATTAAGGTGAGAAATAATAAATAATTATTTAACATTAGTTGAAAAACTCAACTAGTTGCACTCTGGAGTTATCCTCCTATTACGATATGGCCTGACCATAGAAGTATCTCTCCTAAATAATTTCATGCTCATAGAACCTATCCTGTTTGCGCTCAAGATCGCAGTCTTTTGGCATTGATTGACAGAATTATCGTAGGTCCGAGAGAAAAAATAGGTTAGCCTTAAATGACATCTTGAACGACAGGTTGATTTTGAACTTTAAAGCCAAAAAATGATTACAATTTTCATTATTGTATTGTTTTACTTCATTATCAGCATAAAACAGTTATTATTCATTGTATTGTACAGGATTTCAGGTTAATGTGGTAGCATTCACCTGTACAGCGGCCCACAGTACTGAATGTGTGCAGGCAGTACAGCGGCTTGTCTACTAACGAGCCCAAGGCCCACAAGTTAAACTGGTCGAACTGGATTTGCAGTGTTGTCAGCTCGTGAGCTAGACACAGCGAGGAGTTGTCACAACTGCCTTGCTTTCCACTGATTTCTAGTTCGGCAGGATGACTATGCAGGGTCGAATTAACAGGTGGAACAATCGTTCCAGTATCACACGCCCTAGGGTAGTGTGCAGTGTAAGTCGATTCGACTGACCACTTTCTACTGACTATTGTTCGTTCTGCTAATCGACTTGTCCAAGTGGCTGTTGATGCTTGTGTTTGTTCAAACTGTATGAATGTACTGTCAGCATGCAATGCTGCTATTGCAATAATCTTGTATGTGCTGTCTACTACTGCTGTAGTAATCTTGTATGAGTCTTTGCTAGTCCACTTAGCTTATCAGCTATTCTTTTGTGTGCGCAAGGTGCTTATTGAAAGGTTTCAAAGAAGCAGTGAGAGTGCCATGTTAACTCTGATTTTATTCAATACAAACACGCGTATTTATACAATATATGTTACATAATAATGATGCTGCTAACATAAAACAAAAGGTGGCTACACCCACCTGGCCTGATTGGCCTAGAAAACAATAGGGGGGGCAGCACTTCGTTATGACTGAGTGAATACATACATGTGCGTTTGTTTACCATGAAATGCTGCCTGTACGCAATACTATATACTATATAAGAATAAGAAAAAGTAGGCTGCTGCCGAATGTAGATAATATAATGTTCGTAGGCCGAGGCCGAATAAATGTCATGTAGAACGGTTTACATAGAACTGTTAGTGGGTCGAGTGTTACTTGGTGTCGATCGTCTGTACGTTGTGCGTTTCCCCAACAGTATTTAATATGAAAAATAATTTTTACAAATGATGATTATTATTATTATTCTTATTATTGTTAATATTATTGTGATTTCATTTGGTTTTCATTGTTACTTTATTGAATTTTGTTCAAGTCTTGTGATCTAAATAATAAAATAATAATAAATATTTATTTACCACTAGTTGAAAAACTCACCTACTTTCACTATGGAGAAAATAGCCTCCTACAACCAAATCCGTTTGTGTTACAAACCCTGTCTTTGGATATTGATAAAAATGTTATCTTCTTTGTATTATGATTAAATAATAATAAATAGCTCACATTTTTTAAAATATTTTTTATTTTTTGTCTTTTTAGATTGGATAGTTAGATGGCAAAAGTCAATCGGTGATTGAAAAGTCAGAGATCCGGGAATTTATTCCTCTACCTTCATCTCCAATCTACAATCAAAGAATGCAAAACCCAACCAAACTGAACTCTAACATCTCAAGTGATGACACAGAATACTGCTGATCTGAAAGACCGAAGACAAGATGATGAAGACTTGAACTGCAAAATGAAAGTTGTTATGTATTTTGAAGACGACACACTTTTCAGACACATCAAGACTCCTTTCAAGCTATCAACATCAACAACCTGAGTTCCTTCATCCTCAACACCATCTCTCCGCTGCTAAATACTATGACCTCACACCAGTAAAAAAGCTGTAAAAAACATCAACAGATCAAGATCTACCAACTTCCAAAAGACTATTTACAACTAATCCAACTGTAAATGATACCAAACCAATGAAGACTCAAACCACACGGATTTTGATGACAGCATACTTCTCCGACATACCAAGAACCCCTTTTAAAAAAAAAAACCAACAACCAGCATCAATTCAAGATCTACCAACACCAATGATAGATGTTACACAACATAACTTTCTTTCCTGCCTAGATGATACCAAACCAATGGATTCTACTTCGATGATGCTGAAAAAGAAAACTGTCCGGAACAAGAGCTCAAGAAGCTAATCTATAACTCGAGGCAATGATATCACTATAGGTGAGTTTTACTAATTTTTACCATAAATTAAACAAAATGCTGAATATATACATTTTCCAGGTGAAAAAAGGACTTTTTTGTTGGAATTAGTGTATTTTTTACAAGAAAATGCTGAATATATACATTTTCCAGGTAAAAAAAGTACTTTTTTGGTGCAGTTAGTGTAATTTTTACAACTAAATGCTGAATATATACATTTTCCAGGTAAAAAAAGGACTTTTTTGAGGTAATTAGTGTATTTTTCACAACAAAATGCTGAATATATACATTTTCCAGGTAAAAAAAGTACTTTTTTTGGGGCAATTAGTGTATTTTTTACAACAAAATGTTGAATATATACATTTTCCAGGTGAAAAAAGGACTTTTTTGATGTAATTAGTGTATTTTTTTACAACAAAATGCTGAATATATACATTTTCCAGGTGAAAAAATGACTTTTTTGGTGGAATTAGTGTATTTTTTACAAGAAAATGCTGAATATATACATTTTCCAGGTAAAAAAAGTACTTTTTTGGTGCAGTTAGTGTAACTTTTACAACAAAATGCTGAATATATACATTTTCCAGGTAAAAAAAAGGACTTTTTTGAGGTAATTAGTGTATTTTTCACAACAAAATGCTGAATATATACATTTTCCAGGTAAAAAAAGTACTTTTTTTGGGGCAATTAGTGTATTTTTTACAACAAAATGTTGAATATATACATTTTCCAGGTGAAAAAAGGACTTTTTTGATGTAATTAGTGTATTTTTTTACAACAAAATGCTGAATATATACATTTTCCAGGTGAAAAAAGGACTTTTTTGATGTATTTTTTTACAACAAAATGCTGAATATATACATTTTCTAGGTGAAAAAAGGACTTTTTTGGTGTAAATAATGTATTTTTTTACAACAAAATGCTGAATATATACATTTTCCAGGTGAAAAAAGGACTTTTTTGATGTAATTAGTGTATTTGTTTACAACAAAATGCTGAATATATACATTTTCCAGGTGAAAAAAGGACTTTTTTGGTGTAAATAATGTATTTTTTACAACAAAATGCTGAATATATACATTTTCCAGGTGAAAAAAGGACTTTTTTGATGTAATTAGTGTATTTTTTTACAACAAAATGCTGAATATATACATTTTCCAGGTGAAAAAAGGACTTTTTTGGTGTAAATAATGTATTTTTTACAACAAGATGCTGAATATATACATTTTTCAGGTGAGAAAAAGGACTTTTTTGGTGTAATTAGTGTATTTTTTACAACAAAATGCTGAATATATACATTTTCAAGGTAAAAAATAGGACTTTTTTGGTGTAATTAGTGTATTTTTTACAATAAAATGTTGAATATATACATTTTCCAGGTAAAAAAAAAGTACTTTTTTGGTGTAATTAGTGTATTTTTTACAACATATTTATAAAGCAAGTATTTTTTGTTTTGTTCTAGATAGATGAAAGAGAATCAAAAGCACTTGGTGAAGATAATGCTCAAGAAAGAACAAGCTGAACAATGTAACTTGGTGAGTTATGTTCCTTTTCTATATAATGTAAACTATCCAATGTAACTAGAACTAAAATTCAAATTCATATAATTATTTTACATTTTTGCTTAATCATTCTATACTAATACATAACATTTTTATTTTAGTTCATTACGAAATTAAAAGCACATAGAACAGAAGTCTTCCTTCCTAAGATATAACATCAGTACATCAAAGACATCATTGTAAAGGAACAAACTATGCATTAACTGTTATTACTTACAAGTTGTAGTGCTTTGTATTACTTAGTATTTACTGACTCTAGCTATATTATATAGGAAGATTTTCCCTACTTATTATGTAATAAATGAATGTAATCATATAATGATTCATTTTTGATCAATATATTTATTCAATGTAGATATATCTCCTCTCTCCTCTCCCCTCTCTCTCTCCTCTCTCCTCTCTCTTCTCTCTTCTCTCTCTCTCTCAAGATGTCATATGAGTTCGAATTATGTAAAAAAATTATCAAAACTTAAATGCCATACATTCAAAATCTATATGCCATATAAGTTCAAATTTAGTAAAAAAATAATCAAAACTCAAATGCCACTTAAATGCCACTCAAATGCCACTAAAATGCCCCTCAAATGAAATACAGTATAAACTCGGCGAATTCATTCAACGCCGTAACCCATTGCGTAACCCCCCAAGTATAATCCACAAAAAAACACTTGGTAGGGAGATCTGCTCATGTATTACTACTGTTATGTTCAAAATTTTTAGTTTTCTTTTCCCTGTAGCTTTTATGAAATTGTACAGTTAAAATTATTGTAGAGACAACAACTCTTAAAATTTTTCAACTCTTTCCATTCATTTAAATGTGAACCAACTTAATAAAAGTTGTCCCTTCTTTATTTTATAGCTTAATTGAGTAAATAACTCCAAATTGTCTAGTGATGTATGTCAACCTGATATGCTATCACATCAATTTAGTTATAGTCTAGAGCTAGCAACTGGCCAGTCTACTAATTGCTTAATAGAAACACAGATTAAGAATAAACTCTAAAATTCAATAGTAAATGGAATCGATCAACATGTAATAAACTTAAAAAGACACTCATTACCCGACCTAACCCCAACATTCATGGGATGGTGAATAGACAGTGAATGAAGTAAAAGTGAGCGATGATATTCCGTTTGAGTACACATATATGGAACTAACTCTAAGTTGTTATTGTAGATCAACATATACACCACTAATAGCTAACTGTGGAGACCGAACCTACTATCAGTATAGGAAACCTTATGACATTTATTCACACCGACACAGGACCGTGGAAAGTACTACTTATATGTATTGATACAGCTAGGATTCGAGGAGTCGATCATACAACTAAGTAAGTTATGACAAACAGTAAACCTCGGAATTTATACATTTTGTGATAGAATTGTGCGAACCGCCATGTGTTGACAGACGAGCCAGAGACGATATTATAACTAGAAGCAGATGGACTAACTTTGGGAGCCTAGCAACCAGTGGAGCCTCTGTTCTACCAGCTGAGGAAGGTACAGCCATACAAGATCAAGCTAAGGAAAGCCAGGCTAAGCAGTTCCGGTAACCATCTTTACTTACTTATATAATTATTATTAGTTAAGTTGGCGAAGTCGCGCCCGCTTGTCTGTTCCATTGTTGTGTATTATTATTAATTAAGTTGGCAAAGTCGCGCCCGCTTGTCTGTTGACATTGTTGTGTATACATTTATGTTTTGGCGCCACCGCATATAGTTATCAATGCGCCTGTTTTGTATTAATCAATCATGTTATATTTTATTAACCAATTATATTGTGTGACTTTCAACTGCTATGTAACTGCATAAAGAGCAGGGTAGGTCGCCCAGCAGTCAGAGTTAGTAGTAGTTGTGTAGTGAATGCATATGGGTACGTTTGGGTTAACATCGCGTATTCTTATATAGTCTTAGACTGAATTAGTCGATCTAATTATCGTCAAGGTGTTGTACACTTCGGAACTTCTCTCGTTTGTAAGGTTTTGTATATTCTCATTAATACAAATATCGTTGATAAACTTGCAACTCTTCTGTTACTGTCATTGCTTTGCCTACAGTCCTAAATTGTCGATAACACGTTCTTAGAGATTACTATACACTCTTGGACATTGTCACGAAGCTGCCCAACACGTTATTGTGAACTATATACGTGCTTACAAACTAATTTGTGAATATAAAGTGAAACCGGATCTGGACGTAGTCGAACAGACCTCAGTTGTAAGAGAACAGGAAGACACCGGATTCACATTGTCATAGACAGATCATCACCGTATACATCGGAGCTTACTATCACAGTATTGATAGCCTTGTATAATGGATGATCTGCATAGCACTTAGGAGCTACACTACAAATTAATTGCTTCGGTGACCCCGTGTGCTTTATACAGTACACCAGCTACTCTCAACAGGTGTTGGTGAATGCTCTGTCGTCATACCAACACAGAAAATCTTTAAATTGGTGGCAGTGGTGGGATATTCTGCGAACGACGGACACTGTTGGAGAGTTAGCGATGGCCAAACTCACTGTCTACTCTTTCCCCTGCTTCCCCGAGGAACAGTGCTTTCCTTTTACCACAGTTGTCCGGTAGATCACCCCACTACCATCCCACGGATACTGTGCTACTCTGTATCATACAGTGATCCGGTAGAGCATCCAGCTACCACCCCACGGATTCTGTATCGCCCTTCCCTCTGTCTCATGGGGTACTCACCACAAGAGCAGAGTGTTCCTCTCAAGGTGAGAAAGAGAGTGAAACCCGTATTCCCGGTCCAAACCAGTAAGCTACAGTTAATCACATCCTCATGTGATGGCTACTCAGAGAGTGAGTAGCGCAGGACGGTCTCCTGCAGGCACCTCTGAATCTGCACCCCTGGATCGGTTGGCACAAACACTGCAAAGTCTTCTGCAACCCCATACCCCTCCCCCTGCTTTCCTTCCTCATTTCAAGCCACCCAAGTATACTGGACATGGGGATGTGGAGTATTTCATCACCCGGTTTATGGAAGTGTCAGATGCAAATGGCTGGAATGATCACACAGCGTTCCTCCATGTTAGCGAAGCCCTACGTGAAGAAGTTGTGGACTGTGGCAGGCCTAACAACCTGCAGGTGGTATATACAAATCTTTGTGCTCGGTTCGGCCTCACACGACGTGAAGCCCCCCAAAACATAGCACATCTGAAGAAGTTGCCAAAGACTCTCCTGCAAGAGCATGCCAATGAAGTCGAGAGACTAGTACGGATTGCTTATGATGACCTGCCTGTGAGACATGTGGAATGAATGGAGCTAGAGACATTCCTTTCTACCTTGGGACAAATGTTTCTGCAGCTGCATCTGCTGGCTGTGAGTAGTAATATATGAGCAGATCTCCCTACCAAGTGTTTTTTTGTGGGGTCATAATCTGGGGTGATGCAATGGGTTACGGCGTTGAATGAATTCGCCGAGTTTATATTGTATTTTATTTGAGGGGTACTTGAGTGACATTTGAGTGGCATTTAAGTGGCATTTGAGTTTTGATCATTTTTTTACTTAATTTGAACTTATATGGCATCTAAATTTTGAATGTATGACATTTAGGTTATGATAATTTTTTACATAACTCGAACTCATATAGTATTTTGAGAGAGAGGAGTTATATCTAGCTTGAATAAATACATTTATTACATAATAAGCAGGAAAATATCCTTGTATAATATAGCTAGGGTCAGTAAAGACTAAGTAATACAAAGCACCAGGTCTTGTAATGATAATCAATGCAAAGTCTTTTTCTTTATATTGCATCTTAAAAAATCCTCAAATTAGCTTCTATATGGTTAAAATTTACAGTATTTGGGAAATAATTGTAATAGAAAACATTATATCTATTAAAATTTACTGTAGATTTTATGTAGTACAAAGTACTATAACCTTCATTTATTCACTTGAGACTACATGACATCAGCATTTTGAGATCAAGTCTATATATATATATATACGATGAATGATTTTTTGTATTATATATATATATAGTTATAGTAACTATTCTAAAAAGAAGACTATTATGAAGGTTTTTATTTAAGCCAAAGTAGGTTCAGTAGATACTCCATCAGAACACACTCGTCTTTTAGCATAAAAATATGTGAGTCCTCGCTTTATTTGCTTGTATGTCAACATTTTTTTATCCTTTACTACAAATCCTCGATTTTTACCCATAAACGACTTTTTTGTGTTCAATACATTTAGATAACTGTCTTTGTTCAATTGATTAATTCGTTTGTTCAAACCTTTTGAGCTAAACTTGTTTCCTTTTTCTCCCCAGCAATAATAGGATTTAGAGTTAAGAGCAACAATTCCATCTCCGGTAAATTCCTCTTTAAACAATCCAGGTGTTCTTTTTCCATGTTTTAGTACTTTTTCACAACATTCTCGCATGCTCCATTCTAAACCCATTGTTTTGATTCTTAAAAATTCATCTCTATGTTTGTCACAGTATGGTCGTGGAAACCAATCACCATATTCATTGTAAAACTCTTTTTTCATACTTGGTTTTACCAGTGTTTCTAATGTTCCGCTCAACGCCATGTATGCGCTATCTGTATCCATTTCAACATATTGAAAATCACTTCTGTCAATATATCTATAAATAAAAAAATTGCTTCAATTATTTGGAAGTTTTACTTACTTATACTACTTACTTATACATGATAATAGTAGGGAATTAGGTTTTACTTACTTATCCATAAAGTCGTAGTAAAACTGTAGCATTCTCAGTTTAGCATACTGTAGCACGGAGAAACCCAAGTGTACTGGAACATTCATAGTTAGCTGAAATGATGGTGATACTGATTAGCAAAGTAAACTTGTGGAATATAAATTTTGAATTGCAAAATAATTGTTTTAAAACTTACTAGCTGTTTACAGGTTACGATTTCATAAAAATCATCTGCTATCTCTTCCATGGAGATAAATTTGTTTCCTCTGATACGAAATGAAGCTTTTCTGGCACCTTCGATGAACTTGATGGTGGTATGTTTTTCTTTATCAGTGATTGTTTTTCCATAAGCAGCATTTCCTACCAACTTGCTAGTAGTAGCGAGTAATTCTTGACTAGGGTCTACATCTCCCATTCTCCTAGCCTCTGAAACCGATGTTCCAAAAGCTTCAAAAGCTTTTCTAGGAATATATTCTATTAGCTGATAAACTTTGGTGACTTTCAATCCTTGTTTCAAGTACCATTTCAACAAAGGACTCATTAGCAATATCTTATCTCCGTACATACTTCCAACTAATGAGCGTTGAGGAGTCTTTAAAAACCCTTCGGCTTCAGCAAAGACTTTCATTTCATCGCTCAAGTGTTCTCTGGTTAACATCGTATTTTTAAAAATCGGAGGCATTTCGGAGAACTTTTCTTCCTCTTCCTCAGGAACTTCGATGTCACATTCAACAAATCCGAAGAATTCTTCTGATTGAACTCTCTCCAACACTTCTTCTTGATTCAGCTTTTTTTCAAGTATTTTAGGGTAGAAAGAATTGTAAAACGTGTTGACAAATTTTTGTAAATTTGTATGAGTTTTTACACGCTTCATCCAGTCACACTCCCAAATCGAGATTACAGTGTAACCTAATGCTCGAAGATATTCTTCATTTTCCATCGAAGTTTTAAACAGATTTGCTTTTGATTTTCTTCCACTAGCTTGAAGCTCTTGCTCTTTAGCGTTGTTATAAGAGCAGTTGTGTCCATGCCAAAAACATCCGTGGAATTGAAAGACATGACGATTTTCAACACAGAATCCATCAACTGGTAATCCTCGCTGTCCGAGAGTAACTTCTCCTCCATTGAGCTGATGTCTGATATTGATTTTTTTTGAGAACATTTGGAACTGCAACTAGCTATGAGCTATCTTGCTAAATTTTACTGGTTCAGCGACAAAGGAGTTTTCGATTTTTCTTCTTCGAGGATAGCCGGTAGGCATTGATTGCATCATACACCATAAATAGAGCGCATTTGCATCAACTCCATAGATTCTATCACAAACCTTTGCTTCTTTTCCCAACCAATGTTCTCTAATTTTAGTTATACCTTTTTCGTGATATCTATGCATCACTAGACTTGGCCCACCAACTATGTTTTTCTTTATTAGAGGATAAAGTTCTGCATTGCAGTTGTCAAGCAGACAAATTGGGAGAGTCTGTCGAAACGAGTTACCAAGTTCATGGAAATCCAAGTGTGTAGAGAGGTATGGAGGAGGTGGTTGAGGAGCTTTGTTGAACATCCATCGAATCGCTAATCCTGGTAAAGATATACCGTCTTTTAACATATCAATCCCATGCTCTCTGTAGATCGATCTTTGTCTTTCCAACGCTTGAACAAATGGTTTTACATCCAAGTTGTTGTACCATTTTAAAAAATCCCTCATTGTCTTCATGTCATTATTTTTCCATGCTTCTTGACAAATTATGTACTCTTCTTCACTGATATTCTTTTGTTTTAAAGAACTGTAAAAAGCTTCTCTTGGTGGTAGATGTTCTTGATTAAGTTGTTCCAAGTCTTTCATCCATTCATAAGGAAAAAATCCTTTTCCGGCTTCACATTTGTATGCTTTGAGATACATTTCATAGCTATATCCAGGAGCGATGAAGTTTGTACAATCTAAAAACAAAAAAGATCCTATTCCGATAACAGGCATCTTGGTTCCTTTTTTTATAACAAAATCAAAATCTGTGTCAATGACATCTTTCAATTTTTGAAGCAGTTTTCCTTTCATCACATTGACATCATAAGTCTGTGAATTGAAACCTAGAATAGGGAGTTTTTTCATATAGCTGTACAAATCATCCAGAACTTTTTCAGCTCCTGTTCTACGTCTGAAACGATTTTTTTCAAAATCACTACGAAACTTTTCTTCAGCTTCTTCCAGTCGTTGTAATTCACCTTCTATCTGTTTTATGATTCGCGAAAATTGTTTTTCCAATCGGCTATATGATTCTTCACTGATATCATCCAAGTATTCAATGAACCTTCCAACGCATTCATCATCATCCCCTTTGTTGACAATACAACACGGGTTGTTGAAGCCTGGTACGTTTGAACAAATTGAAATACTTAAAAGTTTATGCTCATTCGTGTAAATGGTTGTGTCTGTATCTCGATCTTTTTCGCAATTAGGTAACAAACACTCTATGTCAAATGTTGCAAAAAACGGATAGTATCTCAAGGAATCATCTGACCCGATATCTATCCCGAATTGAACCTTCAGTTTGTCGAATATTGTAGCAGTAGGACTGTATTGCCCTCCAGAAAACTGCATAGTTGTTGCCTCTGAGATTGAACATCTGTGTCTTTTCAGATTCCCCAATCTGTCATAACAAGTAGAACAGGTTGGACATCTGTAGGCTTTGACATATCCTTCCAAGTTTGTAATAAGACTGAAGTGATTGATATAAAGATCCAAATATAGATTCTCCTTATAACTGGAGTTTGAATTCCAAATAACTGTTGAAGTCATATCATCATTTAAAGAAAACACTGTTATCTTCAGTTGAAATGCTCGCTCCAAAAGCAATAAATCAGCTTCTGTCACTCCTTTCCCATCACACCTCTTACCACTATCACCATAGATGAAACTATGATATTGTTGTTGGTACTCCTTCACCTCCTTAATTATCGGATCTTTTGCAATTCCACCATTTTTTTGTAGTTCTTTGTGTAATGCTAGACATCTAAAAAAACAAAGATTGTCGGTAATTCGTTTTCCTTTTGTGTTTTTTAACATGGTTCGTATGTGTCTGTTGTTAAGGAGGTGAGAGGGTAAATGCTCTGGTGGTGATCCAACTTTTCCCATTCCGAGTAGTTTGTAGAAATAAAACGAAATGTTTGTGATTAACATCAATCTCCAAGTCGTATTTGGTCTCCGTCTCAAGCTATTTGTACGATGATCAGTCTCCATAACATCGACAAAGAAGTCATCAAGATCTCCTTCAGTTTCAATCAGTTTAGCTTTTGGATATACAGTAGCATTGTTTGATGATGAGTGAAAGTATCGGAGTTCACCATCATTTTTATTTTCTAGTATACAACCTACGCTACAGTTGACTTTTGCTCTCGAGCTCAATTGTCTCCAAACTTTTTTTAGCAATTCTAACACTCTTGAATCATGATAGTCATTTTGGTAGGTATCAGCTTGGTCTCTTGGAATCCCATCCCAAAGTCTTACATTTAAAAGTTCTATGACTTTTCCAGCTCTATGTTTCGTTTTCATAGCTCCCCAATATCTAGCTATCAAATCATCCCATTCTTCATCTTGAAAAGTTGGAGCTGTGCTATCATCAACAATACCTAGGGTTGATGCTCGGGTAGGTCTTTCAAAATTTAAATCTTCCATTTCTTCTTCTTTTTGTTCTTCCTCTTGTGCTTCTTCCTCTTCTTCTTCTTCTTCTTCTTCTTCTTCTTCTTCTTCATTTTCTATCATTGGATCATTCTCATTTTCTTCAACTATCTCCTCCACAACCGGCTCTACATCTTGAGCTATTATGCTAGTCTTTGGTGGTGAAGGCTCAGCACCAAATCCTATTTGATTGATTGTTTCATCGGGTAAACGAAAACAAATGAGATTTTCTTCTAACCATTTCCAATTAGGGGAAATTTCAGGATTTTTTTCTTCTACATTCTCCTCCCGATAATTTAAACTTTGTCTACAATAGAAATGTTAAGACATAATAGTTGTTCTATAAAACATTCACATACATTTTGTATGAAATGTAACAGAAGAAAAAATGACTTAAACACCATTATCAATTAATTTTTAAAATGGAATTAGGAAAAAAGGCTCAAACATTATTATTAGTTAGGTTTTTAAAAACTTACTGTGTACTATGACATGAATTCCCAACTCCCTCTTTTACATTAATTCTCTGATATTCTGAGTCCTGTCTACAATAAAGAGATAATGTATTATTTTTGCTGATTCATGAGATGACTATAAAAAAACAGCAAAAAAAATTACTCTACTAACGTTATTAATTTATGATTTTAAAACCTTACTGCTTATCAAAGACTATTGTATTTTCAGTAGTTGCTGAAACTTGAAAAGTCGAAGGTTTGTCTTGAAAAGCATTTTCAAGTTCCATCTCCATTTCATTTTCATATTCAGCATTGCATTCATCATTCATGTATTCATTATCAGCGTTTGAAAAACTGATATCATTTTGATTTTTCATGAGCCATTCCCATTCCTTATGTATGTCTACATCAGTATCATCCTCTTCTGTTTCCATAGCACTATAATAACAATAAAATCATTACTTTTTAATAGAAGTGACAATAGCACATAAAAAGGTAAGTTAAATGTCTCAGCTAATAAATTTTACCTTGTGAATAAAACTCCTAGTAGTCAGTTGGTATATTATATAGTAGATGTTGAGGCTTCAGTTACTGTTGTTAGAACGAGTGATTTATTGTGTGAAAGCATTACTTTTTAAGTAGACAAAAAATTAAGTGAGATAATTAAGTCAGATAATTAAGTCTTAAGTTCAATGAAAATTTTCAAATTCACACAGAAAAACTTTTAATAGTCAGTGGATGTAGTAGTAGATGTTGCTCCTCCGATCACTGTTGTAGAACTGGATGCTTTCTGTGTGAAAACAGTGGCTCTTAAATAGGTAAAGTTGCACTGGTTGAACTCTATGAATACCAACCTTCTTTATAATATAACTATGAATCAGAATTTTGTCCACGCGAAAACCAATGTTTTCGCGGGAATAAATAACTTATTTTCACACGAATAGAAACTGTTGCTTTCGCGGGAATACAAATTTTATTTTCACGCGGATACAATCCAATGCTTTCGCGGGAATAAATAATTTATTTTCACGCGAATAGAAACTGATGATTTCGCGGGAATACAGATTTTATTTTCACGCGGATACAATCCAATGCTTTCGCGGGAATAAATAATTTATTTTCACGCGAATAGAAACTGATGCTTTTGCGGGAATGCAGATTTTATTTTCACGCGGATGCAATCCAATGCTTTCGCGGGAATAAATACTTTATTTTCACACGAATGGAAACCGTTGCTTTCGCGGGAATAAATGATTTATTTTCACGCGAATAGAAACTGTTGCTTTCGCGGGAATACAAATTGTATTTTCACGCGGCTACAAACCAATGCTTTCGCGGGAATAAATACTTTATTTTCACGCGAATGGAAACCGTTGCTTTCGCGGGAATAAATAAATTATTTCCACGTGAAAGCATTATGTATTCGCGTGAAAAAAAATTTTTATTCCCGCGAAAGCAACAGTTTCTATTCGCGTGAAAATAAATGATTTATTCCCGCGAAAGCAACGGTTTCCCTTCGCGTGAAAATAAAGTATTTATTCCCGCGAAAGTATTGGTTTGTATCCGCGTGAAAATAAAATTTGTATTCCCGCGAAAGCAACAGTTTCTATTCGCGTGAAAATAAATTATTTATTCCCGCGAAAGCAACGGTTTCCCTTCGCATGAAAATAAAGTATTTATTCCCGCGAAAGTATTGGTTTGTATCCGCGTGAAAATAAAATTTGTATTCCCGCGAAAGCAACAGTTTCTATTCGCATGAAAATAAATTATTTATTCCCGCGAAAGCAACTGTTTCTATTCGCATGAAAATAAATTATTTATTCCCGCGAAAACATTGGTTTGTATTCGCGTGAAAATACAATTTGTATTCCCGCGAAAGCATCAGTTTCTATTCGTGTGAAAATAAATTATTTATTCCCGCGAAAGCATTGGATTGTATCCGCGTGAAAATAAAATTTGTATTCCCGCGAAAGCAACAGTTTCTATTCGCGTGAAAATAAGTTATTTATTCCTGCGAAAACATTGGTTTTCGCGTGGACAAAATTCTGATTCATAGTTATATTATAAAGAAGGTCGGTATTCATAGAGTTCAACCAGTGCAACTTTAGCTATTTAAGAGCCACTGTTTTCACACAGAAAGCATATAGTTCTACAACATTGAGCGGAGAAGCAACATCTACTACACCTTCCATTGCAACTACTAGGAGCTATCTCTTTATAAAAGGTAAAATTTAAAAAAATTATTATTCCCTACCTAGCAAAGATCAAAATTAGTTTAGCTATAATGTAAAGTATGAAATAAATAATCTTTTAGTTCCACATTAAAAGCTGAATTATATATTATTTCTTTTTTAGAATACTATGGAGGATTTTTCTGCTTCTTACACGGATTTAAAGCCAGTCGAAAACAAACAAAAAACATTCAAAACACCCTCCAAAAGAAAAAACTCTAACTCTGTCACAAAAGAAGCAACAATAAAGAGACGAGCTCTTCCAAAACTGGTTTTACCCACAACATCAAACAATATGGAACAAAAAGAATTGCTCACTGATGCTGACAGAGCTCTCAAGATGGCCAAGTCTCTCCAAAAATGGAAGGCATGTGATTTGAAAAAGATTGGAGGGTTTCTTACACTAGCATCACTTCCTGTTCCATCAGTTTTGCAAATCGTTTCTATTGAACAGAGTACTGGTGCATACGGAAATTACTACATTCTCACTTATCTTGATAATTCAACTGGAGCGAGTTTTCAAAAAGTTGTTTGCCCAAGTAGAGTAGTTGAAAGCTTCAATGTTGATAACTACCCATTACCTTTCAACATTTTGTACTTGGGTGAGATGGAAAATTCAAAAAAACCAGAGACTACTTACTACAATGTTAAACGTATCAGCACAAAACGCTTAACCACAATGGAAGCTACTGCTGAAGCTGAAAAACTGAGAAAAATGAGTGAAGAAGAACTCAAACTCGCTTACGACATCGAGTATCTCAGCAATTTCAAAGGTTGTTCCATTTTTGCTTACATCGAAGTTGTAGAAAGATTCATTCCTTTCCGATTCAATGGAGAAGAATCCATTGTAAATTGCATTCGCTATGTCGCTGAAAAGAATGGAAAAAGAGAGACGAGAACGCTTTTACTACCGATCAGATACAACGAGGAAGCTAAAAGATGTGCACCTGGTGTGATGATTTACAAAGGAAAAAAACAGAGTAAGAATGGAAATCCTATTCCATACCACAATGTTGTCTTCATTTCTTCAACCAACGCTAGTGATTGGGAGCAATATTGCACACAAACAAATTCCAATGAGGTGCTAACAAAAACGAATAATGAGGATGAAGTTCTTAAGGAATTTCTAGAAAACGAATTACAAGATTTTGATGAACAGCTTGGTGTTGATGGTATGTAAACTCAATATCAAATGCTGACAACAGGTAGTCTCAAGCGGATAATGAATGTATAAAAAAACCTGTGTATTAATTGACACTACAAGTTGTACTATTTTGTATTACTTACTATTTACCTGATTGACATTACAAGTTGTACTGTTTTGTATTACTTACTATTTAGTGACTCTAACTATATTATATGGAGAGATTTTCCCTACTTATTATACAATAAAATGTATATAATCATATATTGTTTCATAGAAAAGTCTAAAGGTTCTCAAGTGATTGACTCACCAAAAGTTCCGATTTGCAAAACATTTGAAGATCTTCCTATCCCAAGCATTATACGAGTGACTGGTGTGATACATCCATCAAGTAAGGAGAAGTGTAGATATTCTCAAGTTTGCTACCATGATCCTTCAGATATAAATGAACTCGAACCCAAAATACTTTTTTGTCCAGTTGTAATAGCTAAAAACTTCAGCTGTGATGATTACCCCCCCCCCCCCTCCGTTTAACGTTGTATATTTGGGTAGAAAGGGAAAACCGAAAAATAAAAGTGTTCTTTGGTATGATGTCAGACGTGTTACCACACCTCATTTGAGGATTTTTTAAGATGCGACGTAAAGGAAAAGACTTTGCATTGATTATCATTACAAAACCTGGTGCTTTGTATTACTTAGTCTTTACTGACTCTAGCTATATTATATGGGAAGATTTACCCCTGCTTATTATGTAATAAATGTATATAATTATGTAAAAAATTATCAAAACTTGAATGCCATACATTCAAAATCTATATACCATATAAGTTCAAATTAAGTAAAAAAATAATCAAAACTCAAATGCCACTCAAATGCCACTCAAGTACCCCTCAAATAAAATACAATATAAACTCGGCTTCAAATTAAGTAAAAAAATAATCAAAACTCAAATGCCACTTAAATGCCACTCAAATGCCACTCAAATGAAATACAATATAAACTCGGCGAATTCACCCGACGTCGTAACTCATTGCATAACCCCCAAGATCAAATCCACAAAAAAACACTTGGTAGGGAGATCTGCTCATATATTACTACTGCTGTGAATCCCCAGAGCGTAGAAGAAGCTGTGAGAGCGACTGTATGTAGCTAGACATGCCAGAAGTTGTTTTACCTTGAGAAGCAGATGTGTATCCTAGGAGCCTAGCAACCAGCGTAGCTTTCGTTCTCACAGATGGAGGAAGACGTAGCAGCCAAAATCAAGCCAAGGAAACTAAGCTTAAACTGTTCCGGTAGCCATCTTGTTCTAATTTATTATTATTATTATTGTTGATGTGTGGTTTGTAATGCACTCGTTCATATTGTATATATACGTCTATGTTTGGCGCTATTGTATTTAATATGTAGTGTGCCTATTTTATCTACCAATCATATTGTGTTTGAACTAACCAATCATATCTAATAGTTTTTCAACTGCTCATTAGCATGTTTTACTGCATAAGTAGAAAGGCAGATCGCGAAGCAGTCAGAGTTCTTATAGTAGTTGTGTTGAGTTGATACACTGGAAGCATTAGGGTAACGTTGTGCATCCTTGTAGTCTTGACTGGAAGTATTAGTGGGTTCTAATATTGTCGACTATTATACACTTCGAAACACCTCTCGTTGTAAGTTTTGTATCTTTACGTTGTACACATTGTTGCTAATAAACTACAACTCTTCTCATACTGTCGTTGTCTTGCTTACAGTATAACTTGTCGATAACCATTCCTAGAGATTACGTTACACTCTTGGACCTTGTCACAAAGCTATCTAACACGTTACTATAAACTATACATGTGCTTGCTAGTAATATGAGAGACTGAAGTGAAACCGGATCTGTGTGCTAATAAACAGATTTCCATATTGAGAGAACAGGAAGTCTCCGGATCGAGACAGATAGACTGGTTGATACTGTATACAGTGGAGTTATCACTACCGGATAGTAGTCCTATATAACGGGTTGTGCCTTGACGCTAGTAAGCTACGCTACCGATGTAGCCCTAGTGCCCTCATGTGCTCATTTAGTACACACAGCTGATCTCAAACAGTGGTCCGGTGAAGGTGCTGTGAAATCACACAGGCAAATCCTTTACAGTATTTGCGGTATTATTGTTGTTGATTGTTTACCGGGATAAGCGAGCTGTTGATTTATTTCATGTTGTTGTGGATTATTGTTACTATTGTTGTGTTGTGTTTACTTGTACATGGGCTATCTGTGGTAGAGAGGTATTACTGTATTGATATAGTCATACAGATATTGTGGGGGGTGTTTATTGTGTTAAATAGTTGTAACAGGGATGAGTAGGAGACTTGACTTATCATCGTTTCCGAAACTAAGGTTAGCGGGTAGTAATGTTTCAGAGGAGTTCAACAACTGGTTGACTCAGTTTATGGTATTTGCTGAGATAGCAGCTTTGGATGTGGATAATGAAAAGGTGGAACTTAATGTGGATGATGTAGATGTGTTTAGAGGTAGAACTAAATTACTAGCCTTATTAAGTGCTATAAGTAGTGATGGTATAGGTATACTGCTGTCGCTGGGATTTGATTTGAATGACCAGACTGACGGTGGGTTTGAAAGGGCAGTAGATTTGTTAAAAGGTCACTACGATCGTAGTGAGAGTGTATATGTCAAACAATGAAGTTCATGACAGTGTCACAGGCTTGTGGGGAAGATGAAAGGGAATATTTACTCAGGGTTGAGAAATTAGACAGTGAAATGGATTTTGGGCGTAACAACGACGAGTTGAGGCAAAACTTTTCTGCTGCTCTAGCTGTTAATGGTTTAAGGGATTCCCATGTGCGTAAACTGCTTATACAGGAGACTACACTTAGTTGAAGAGTTGGGTACTAAGTTGGCAGCCAGGCAGTTGGCTATTGCTTCAGAAGAACTTTTGAGAGCATGTAAGGCTGAACGTTCTATGGAAATCAATGGGAAAAATGCTCATGTAGATAGAGTTTCCAAGTATAGAACCTACAGTAGTTTCAGTGATTCTGAGGGAGGTGGGTAAAATTACAGGTCAATGAGTTACAAAACTCGTAATAAACCTTGTGATAGGATAGATAAAAGGTATGCTGATGACCCTCACGTTAGGAGGGGATAAAGAGACCGCAGTAGAGAGGTGAATAAGGGTGGCTACTAGTATAGCAGTTTAAGCAGTAAATATGGTAAGGCGTATGGACCATCTTGAGAAAGGGGTCACTATGATCAGTGGAGAAATAGGTAGCCTAAGGGGTATGATGCAGGCTTTCCTCATCCACCTCAACGTTCACCTACTATGAGTAGATGATCTGGGTGGTTTAACTCTCCCACACGGAGAGATGGTTGCTTCAAATGTGGAAAATTTGGGCATCAAGTTCGTAACTGTCCTGAGGTTACATGTTTCTTGTGTGATCAATGAGGACACACTTCACAGGACTGTAAAACTGAAAGTAGGCGTAATGGAAGGTATAGTGGTTTCAGTAGTGGTAATGAAGGTTCGCCACGTAAAGTGAGATTTGTGAAAAATTTTGTTGGTGATACCAATAGCAGAAAATGTAGCATCAAACGCTTTGTCAAGGTAAAGGCTTAAGAGGTAGAGTTTGTATTAAGCACTGGAGCTGAAGTGTCAATGGTAACTGAGGATACTGGCAGGGTTTCTGAATTTGAGATTAAGTAAGCCTGTTAATTATCTCATTGTGGTTGATGGTTCCAGGCTGAATGTTAGCCGGAAGTCAAGTGTTTGCATTAATGACTTCCCCAGATCTATAGTGAGGTCATTTTATGTTTTAAAGGGTCCTCTGTGAACCTGTTGGGTATTAAGGATATCAGAAAACTCAAACTGTTAACAAACAGTACTGAGTTACGAGTTGAAGGCGAGTGTATGCGAGGTGTATGGGAATGCAAAGGTACTGTTGTTATAAAAGACACAGCGGCGAAAATGAGAACGCTCATATAAAATGGTGGTGGCAGTGCCTCACCAATGCAGATGGCGCAAAAAGCTTCTGCTGGTATAACTGTGAAAGCAGTGCTCTCACCTAGTTTGGAATGCTCTATCGCCCAGAGGGAGGAGTCTTAGACCCCTTTGGGCCCTAAGGGCAGTGGCAGTTGGGCAAGTCAGGTGGAAGAGTTTGAAAGGGAGACCGGTGGCAACACTAGTTTCAAGGTTGAGCAGGAGGCGGATAGGGAAAATACCAGGAGGGTTGACCCTAGTACGACATTCCACGGGGAAGAGACTGGGCAGAGAATTGCTGTGGTTGAACCTAGAGGGAGTGAAGTACCGGAGCAGGAGGATGTCGTGTCAATGGGTTCGAGTGCTCCAAGGGAGAGTGGTGGTGGTGGCGGCGGCGGTGGTGGTGAGCCCCTGAGGGTTGAGCTGGTGTCGAGAGATATGGCTCGGACAGGTGTTGGAGGCTCAGTGAGGCCGGAGGACGACCAAATGGAGGTTGGTGATGGTTCAGAGAAGGGAGACTGAGACCTGTGGGGTTGATGAGGCAATGACGAACAGGTATGGTATTGAGGCAAAAGTATTACTAAGGTATGTATCTGTTACAGGTAATTATCCCAGGTATGTATGATGTCTGGCTTTGACTTTCACCCCCGGTATTTAGGCGTGGCATATGATTTAAGGCTAGTGCTTCAGCTAACCATGATTAGTTAGGCTTGATTGCACGCAATGGTAATTGGTTCCATGGTATGTTGTCAGCTTGATTGCTCACCGGGTTTATCAAAGGGGGGGGCATGTTGGATGTCGTGTTTGTGTGTTGCAGAAAGTTCAAGGTAATAAAATAGGTTCTATGGGCATTGGCTTAACAAGGAATACGGGTACATACACGAGTTACGGGAACTAGGGCTACCTGGAGAAGACCTGGATGACTGTGTCATCTAGATAAAAGCGGTCTTCTTGAGCGAAAGTTTACTGGTGAGTAGACGTGTTTTTGCTTTCTTTACGAACCCTTCATCTAACAGTAATTATTATTATTGTTAGCAGTTTTTACTATTAGTATTACTCTTATTATTAGTATTTATTATTATTATAATTAATTAGTATTTTAGAGAATCTTGCTTCTTTTATTATTTTCCTTCTATCGGGCCGAACCTCACAGAACTGCAGCCACTTTTTCTCAAAAACCGTTATAAATGGACCTACAAAGATTTTTGCGACATGATCGAAAGGCATTGGGAGTTAAAGTAAGCTAGTTACAGAATACTAGAACATTCTAGAGCACAGCAATTCAAGTGCAAAAACAGGTAAAGAATCAAATTTTTCAACCTCAAAATGGCCTAAAAAACGTAGACTCAATAGACGAAAAAATGCGAAATTTTAGAAACTGGTGCGTTTTACTCAGTTTCTGATATCAATTGATGAATCGACGTTACAAATCACGGCAGTAGCGACCATGTTGGGTTTTTAAGATTTTCTCAATTTTGAAGATAAAAAATTTTCACGTCAGAGAACCGAAATGCTGATTCAGTTGAAACTTGCAACAGATGTGTGCCACATTGTGTCGATGTACCATTTTAAAATTCAAAGCAACCGCACAAAACCGTTTCAAGTTTTTCCATTTTCCATATAAAAAATCTCAATAAAAACAGCACTTTTCAATGCTTTCCGAGACTAAAATGAAATTAATCAGAGACAAATAAAATATAATGCCCTGTAGCCTTAGCCCTGGTCTTTCAAAAATTTGACATTCCAAGTTTCTTGCAATACAGCCAACACTGTTATTCCAGATTCAAAAATGGGCTTCAAAACGGAAAAACGACTATAACTCAGGAACCATTACTCCGAATTGCATAATTTTTGCGTGGTTGCGATCTCATTGTAGCTGTTTTCAGATGAGCACCCGTTTTTTCCAGATCTCTCAGGGAAGAGTCAAAGCCCACACTGGAATCATCATGTAAAATAAATGTTCGTTAGTTACCATTTTCTCAGCGAACAAAATTTTGTCGCTCAAAGTAGTATCGAAAACAGTCTTGATGTGGCAAGTTGAACATTTCCGAAAAAAGTTTGCAAAAAATTGAAAAGTATTTAGCGACGTCCGCATCCCAAAATATTTTTTGTATGCAGGCATGGCATCCTTAACTTTATCTCTGGCTAGTTATGCACTGCATTCAACCTTACTAGATGACCATG
This sequence comes from Cryptosula pallasiana, assembly GCA_945261195.1. Classification (NCBI taxonomy): domain Eukaryota; kingdom Metazoa; phylum Bryozoa; class Gymnolaemata; order Cheilostomatida; family Cryptosulidae; genus Cryptosula; species Cryptosula pallasiana. Next base: position 52,329,510 of record OX183130.1, on the reverse strand, counting down.
CGGTTAATGGTGTGACCTACTGTTAACAGGGGTTAGGTTCGATTCCTAGGTGTGGAGCTCTTTTTTACATAAATGGTCTTCCATAAGATGTATTCGCTGATAACTGTTATGATTAGCAATATAGCATATTGGAGTGGAGATGTCTATTTGACATGAGCATATATATTTACAAGAGTAGAGGTTGTATTGGCAGTTGTGAAGCAAATGCTTGGTTCGCCCCATAGCAAAAAAACATCTAGCCGCTTGACAAAGCTACCTTTTGTATGTTAAAAGGTATTGAACAACAGTTGTCAGTATATAATAAATTGGATATTGCATTGGCAACATGTCTTTATAGCTCGATGACTAAGGTTGTGACCTACTGTAGAGATGGTCTGAGTTTGATTCCCAGTGGTGGAAAAAATTTGTTTTACATAAAAAGTCCTTGCAAAGATGTATCTATGGATAAACTTTATGATTAACAACATTTAGGTTGTTTCCAATGCCTTTGGTCAGAGAATGTGATGGTGTATGTGGTAGAATGTACTGTTCCTCTGATCAAGTACAGAGGTTCCAGTCGCGCCTGTGTTGTTTTTTTTTTATATGCCCTATTATGCTCCTGTTTTCATTTGTGAATACAATTTTATCTAGCTATTATTTTTGTTAGTGATTATTATACTTAATTGTTATTATTAGTAATCATTATTATTGATTAATAAATATTATTGTTGATTATTAATAAACACAATTAATTATTGTTTTTATTGTTGTTATTCATTAGTATTATTATTGATTTATATTCTCAATTGTTGTTAATTATTATTATTGTTATCTACTATTAGTATTATTAATTAAAATTATTATAAAATATTACTAATTGTTTTGTTGATTAGTATCAGCAAGTAATTACTATTATCAATCATTATTTATTGTTATTATCATTATTATATTATCCATCTATGTTTATCTTCACTCTAAGTATGCTTTTTAGTTTAATACTGCCTATTACTTGATGTATTTTTTCTGGCACTTCAACATCAAATTACAAAAGCTTCGCTGTATGTTTTTTATTTATATAGGTACAAAGTCGCAGCATGAATAACAGTTTGTTTAATTGCAAAGCTTGTTAATTGGAAGTTTTTAGGTTCTCCTATTGAGGCTTGTTAGTTGAAAGATGCAGTCATTAATTTTCTCTTGGTTACTTGTTGACTGTAAGTGTGAAAAGAGGAACATTTATCAGTTTTAAAACCGTGAACATTGGATGATAGGCAACAATAGCGCAAAGTTCTCAGTTATCACACTCCAAGCCCAAATAGCGTAATGGTTGATAGCACCACGCTACTGTCTTTAACCCTTCAATGTTCATGCTCCAACACACAACAACCATGTCAATGACTTATTTCACTTTGCAATGCATTGATACTGTTATCCTTAAAAAAAGTGTTGTCAAACAAATTTATCCGTAAAAACTGACAAAAATGAACAGGCCAAACCGATAACCGAAGCTAAAAATCAGAACCGACAAGCATCAACACCAAAAACCGGAAACCAGAAAAACCGAACCCAGACAACAGAGAACCGAAACCGAGCTGGTAGCTGAAACCAAACTAGCCCCACTGCAGAGTCTTTGCCCTCGACAAAATTGGATCCTTTATCAGAGAGACTACAACAAGAATATACTTATTTATTATTGAAAGTAGTAGTGTATCAACTACGTAAGTTCAATTGGCTATTATTTTTGTTTTATTATTTATATATTAGTCCTCGTTGTTATATGCTTTTAGATTAATCTTTTGAACTTTAATAGCATTTGTTTATTCACAGGTACCTACATTTATTTATAGAATCAATAGCTAGATAGATGGTATTTACCTAGTATCAAAAAAACAAGTATTTTGCCCGAAATACAGAGTCATTATCTAGTCTTGTTCACGCATAATATAAAATTTTTATTCGTTAATAATATTTTAAATGTGGGACTTTATCTACTGTATTTTTTTGCTTATTTGCAGGTGAGAGAAAAGAAACAGAAAAGGAAGGTGATGAGGGATTACAACCGGATTAGGATCGGCTTGTGAGAAATCGTATTCGAATCTGAACTCCAGGTTTTGATAACAATGATGGAATAGAGATTGATCTTGAAAATGGTTGTGAAGAGAAATTAGTTGCTCTTCAAGTTTCGCCATCTGCTGAAATACAGAAGTTCTCGGTAATCGGTGAGTTTTTATTTCAATTAGTTTTTAATTATATCAAATTACAATTTTTTTGTGCTCTGTACAAAGCATGTGGCTCGGAGAGAATTCATTAGGCGTTAATTTTTTTTTTAAAAAACTCAAAGCATCATGCAATGGATGTGACAGAGAGAGACACACCTCAAGCTGATTGGAAATGGTTGGAATAAACTTTAGTTGTATTCATATATCAAATGAACCAGTTAATTAGATAGGGATGGGCGCAGAACGCATAGTAGAGGATGTTGGAGGAATAGTGAAAAACTTTGATTCAAATGTGAAATTTGCGGATGAAAAACACAAGGACGCTCCACTGATGGACAATGAAGATGCCAAACAAATGAGGATTGTGGAAGTAAACGATGACAAAGGAAACGAAAGACAAGAATTGGATGAGACAAAAAATGGAGTACTTAGTCAAATATCAACCCTAGGTGTTGTTGATGATGGCGAACCTCAACTTTTGAAGATGGAGAATGGAATGAGTTGATGGTTAGATATTGGGGAGCAACGAAAGCCAAACACAAACCGGGTAAAACATATTAAACATAATACCAACATTAACATAACTATTATCGTTTATCATTTCAAAGTTAACAAAAGATTATCTTCAGTTATTCTTCCACTACCATCAACCAGAATTTTTTCACTCATCAAATTTATCTCCACAGCTTCTTTTGGCAACACATCGCCTATCAATAGTTTCTATGAAATCAACTTTTTGTTGATAAAATATCAGATTTAGGCCATTACCTCTAAAAGACAAAATCATACGTTATTACATACACAACCATCATTCATACCAATATGAAAACAGGGGATTCAAACACCTGCTGCTCACAAAAAGAAACCTTACGGGTTCTCTTGGCACCTGGTGCAACAAAAAAGCGCATGCAGCCAGAAGAACCATATTTTCTTTAAGAAGCCAGTTGGAGATCTACTCCTATCTTACTACATACATGGCAATGTCAGATATTTTCAAATCATTATGAATCACTTTAGAGAAGTTTTATGAATAGTAATGCCAGTGACTTTTTATACTTGCTGGTTTTTTTAGCAAAGAGTGTATAAATTTTTGATTCCACACAAAACTTTAACAAATTTTATTTGTATACCGTCGTCTAATATAACTATTTCAACCAAACTGGTAGAAGTTTGGCAGTAAACTATTTTTCCATTTTCACGTTAGATGAACACAAAAAGTCCACGTTACCGCGGATGCAGTTGATTGGCATAAATGAGTCAAAACTTTCCCATAATGTTGCACCATTCGTAACAATTTTCTGATAGCAAAACCATCAAGCTAATTTTTTAATACATTATATTCAACAGGTGTTTAGTTCAGTATCCACCGACTTCTTACTTATTTAACAAATTTCATCAATTGCAGCACTGATTAAAGAATGAATGTGAATGAATGAATGTAGCCTCTAGTAACATTTTCTTACCAGCACACTGGTCTCCATTGGCAAGGGGTGCTATGCACTGCCGTGATCTAGTTGTATTCATATAGGTACAATTTACAAATGGTGCAGAAAATATGTCAGTCTCCAAATGTTGGACGGTATAATCAGGGATGCTGAACCAATCTGTCCATTCAGTCCAGTAGCCATCACCTACAAGTATTGATAAAGTTTTGCAAAGAGAATATTCCCCAAAAATGTGCACGTGCAATTTATTGGTGCACTCATTTACAATCCAAAATAATCAAGATCTTTAAATAGTGGCAGTTGGACATGTAGACTATTTCACATAATAATATTATTGTGCAGAACAGGAATGGCTCAATTGTCAGTAGTATTACTTGTTACAACAATCGAAACGACAGATATGGTGTTTTGTGATACACAGAGAGCATATTGTAATGGATTCCGGTCTGTTACCACGGACATCTACTAGTCTCGAGTATTCTACCTCTCTCCAGAGGGGACACTGTGCTGAATGACAGTGACAACTGTGCAGGGTAACCAAATTACCCGGTAAGGCAAGAGCCCATGGCTCAAACAAACAGTACAGCGTAGTGCTTGTATAAGTGGCTTTATTCTCAAAGGCAAGATGCTAGAGGGTAATTATTCCTCTAGGTGGCAGTGACAAAGAATGCAATGAATATATAAAATTTCTCTCCTTTTATGGGAGAGCTCACAGGTATCAAACATATAACAGTGATAGTACAGGAAGTAATAAGACCAATGCAAATGCTCATATAAATAGTCAACCAATTAGGTAATCAATAGGGATTAAATAAGGGAGGTGCCAAGTGGCTAAGGGCGGAGTCCTGTCTCCTGCTGGCCAATCAGGCTGTCCTATAGGGTCCCAAGGCTCCAGTTAGCTTGTGGTCCTGGTTACCGCAGATGTTAGGGTAGGTAGCTTCGGTTCCTAGCTTGGTGGTAAGTCCTGGCTAATTTTGAAGTTCCTCAGCTATGGCAGCCATTTTATGCCGGCCCTGTGTCAGCATACCGGCCCTGCAGAGGTCACTACCGACCCTGTAGAGGTCACTACCGGCTTGGTACCGGCCCTGTGTACCATACTACCGGCACAGTATAGCTTTGCTACCGGCACAGCATCATACCGATGGCTGTAGGTGCATTGCCAGCGCATAGAGTGGAGAAGTGGTGTAGCAAACGCCCTGTTCACTATTATCTTTCACCAAAATCTACCACAATATATCTCCATGGATCTACCTCTGAAAACCATTGTTCATAGATTTCACAATGTGTACATAATGTACATATGTGAAGTGGTTGTAAGTAGTATAGTAAAAGCAGATCTCCATACTGGTGTCTGAGGACTAGATGGTTTTTTGGTCCCAAGTGCCTTTTCAGTTGCACCAGGTGTCCGGGAGAACCAGTAGATTACCTTTTCGCATGCACCTGGTGTTGATTACCAGTTGATACTTTAGTGTGTTATATTGTATACTGTATATGGTTTAATTATTTATGGTGCAGCGGTTGCTTATATCGGGATTTGTTTCACAGTTCTGATTGTTTGACTACTGTATGTTGGTACAAACAGGGTAATTTATTATTGGTTCCTAATTTGTTAGTCTAAATGTATCATATATTTGCACAAAGCAATAGTTATTATATCAAAGTAGAGGTTTTGATACAGGTATACATACAAAATATAAAACAAAATGAAAATTACGGTAAACATCCACTAATTACTTTGACGAGCCATTCTAGTGAGCGTACAGACACTTTTCCTCATTAATTATCTGTAAATACTGAATGATTTGAGGTTTGACAGCACCCCAATATTTTGTTGTTCATTTATATTGAGTTGATCTTTTGAAATAAGTTCACTCCCAAACTGGCTTTCGGATCTTTCTTAAATAGCTATTGGCATCTAGCATCTTTCAAATACATAGCACAGCATGGATGTTGACAGCAAATATTTCCCATATTGAACCTGTTGCATCCTCTAGTTCGGACTTATTTTGAATGTATTGGAAACTAGGGAAAGTTTGAGCAAATGTTTCCGCTATTGAATCTTTTTCATCCTCTAGTTCGGCCATAATCAGCATGTATTGTGATAAACTTGTGATACGCATGAAGAATAAAGTCCTTTATATGTAGTGTTTTGATGTTGTTCTTGAGCTCATATGGATCTGAAATTAGACAAAAGAAAGCCATCAGTAAACGATAGTAAATATCGAAGCAAAATGGTGATAATAAACAATTATTCGGTTTTAGCTACCCTATTAAGAATAATAATAATTAATGAAAAAGCATCTATTATACTCTTGGATAAATGTGCATTTATTGATGGCAAAGACCTCACAGCCATGAGAGCAAACAAGTTAGGTTCTAGGAGCACACCTGCTCCACAGCGCATACTACCAAAGTACAATTAACAATACTTAATTAGGGTTCAGTTGCACAGTAAAGTGCAATTAATATAAAATAAATACAGACCAGTTGTTGTCTCTACGATAAAAGAACAAACTTTATCGACGCCAAAGACTTTGCAGTCTTGAGAGCCAACTGATTAGGCTCTAGGAGGACTACTCCATTCACTAGGATTCTCATTGGTTGTAGGAACAAGTCAGTCAGTACAACTTCAGCTATTTAAGAGTTATTGTTTCAGACAGAAAGCAATGAATTCAGCAAAATTGGCTGAAGGAACAACGTCTACTGAGACTACTAGGACTCTCAGCAATAAGGTAATAACTAACTTTTCCTTATCCCGTAAGAGCATTGCTTGTTTTGGAGATATGCATCCAACTTTTCATGCACAGCCGTTGCTCATTTCCAAAACTGTCTGGTCTTCGGAAAAGATGGCACACCTTTGTAAAAACTGACTGAAATAATTTTTAGACCATCATGTAAAGCAGAGTCCTGCCTACTTTTTGGTTTATCTTTAAAGACTCTATGACGTTCTGAAACGGAAACCTATCACTACCTGTACTCATTCTCGGAATTTTTTTCATAATGATGGGCAGTTTTTTTACCGGTAAAGAGCTAGCACATTGATTTTTTTCTGATATAATTAGTTTATAACTATCTTAGCTTGTTTGAGCCTTCTGATTGCGGAATTGATGGTTAGTAAGCTGTTGATTAAATATTTAGAAACGACGACGATAATAAATAATTCATTTTAATTTTTTTTATGATTGTTGTTAAGTTGTCGATTGGTATTGTTCTTTATATCAAAATGTAATTCTAAATGTTCCAAGTTCATGCGTATAAAAACTAGGGCTTTATCTTTGCTAATAACAAAAATATTAAGTATTTTCGGTAAAAAAAAATTTGAAAAATTTGTTAATCTGTACAGTCTGTGTTAGATTGTTGTTTCAGCGTTTTAACTCCTGTTTTGTGTAAGCTTTTTTCCTTTTTTGCTAGCTTTATCATAATATAGGTTTTCTTTCAGCTGTGCTATCAGTTGTGTTCAGTTTGATACTTTTTTTTGCTGGTTGATTTGTAGGGGTCACTATTATAAAATGATCTCTAAACCAAAAAAATAATAAAATAAGTTTAAACTGATGGAATCAAAATGTTATTAATTCCCCTTAGAGAAAAGAGAATGATGATTCATATAAATATAAATTTAGATGAATAGATGTATAGATGAATTTAAAAAAAGTTTGAATGTTGGACTTTTTTTGAAAAATTTGGGTGAAAAGTTGAACTCGATAATTTGCGGAAGCGAATGAAAATTGAAGAGTTAATAGATAATTATTTTACACTAGTTGACAAACTGAACTAGTTGTGCTGGAGAAGGTGTACTCCTAGAGCCAACTAGTTTGCTCTCAAAACTGCAAAATCTTTCGCGTTGATAAAATTGGCTTTTTATCACTGGGCTCTGATGATTTATTATTAATTGTAATTATGTAGCTCGTGCTGTGGAGGTGTACTCCTAGAGCCTAACCAGTTTGGTGCAGATAAAAATTAGCTTATTATCTGAAAGACAACAACCGTGTTCTACCTGTTTATTATCAATTGTACCTAGGTAGTTCCCACTGCGGAGAAGATTCGCTCCCAGAGCCTAACCAATTTGTTCTAGATACCACAAAGTCTTTGGCATCGATAGAATTGGAGCTTCTTCAGAGAGAAAGAACTAGGTTCTAATTATCATACATTTAATAATAAGATCTATAATTAAACAATAATATATAACCTTTATTTAGAATTGATAGCGATTTGATTGATACTCAATTGATGGTTGATGCCCCAGAGACCCAGGAAGTTCCTTTTCACCGACACTACCAACACCGCCATTCAATTAACCGGAAGAATCTGGATCTAACAAAACTCTATCTCCCAACAATCCTCCATGCTTCCTACCATCAAATCATCGTGCCCAAGACTTGGAAAAGCACAAAGAAGATCAACTCGATGTGAATATGGATAACTGTGATGACGCATCTTGCAACAAAACAGCTGTGATGGCTGTTGAAAAGATTGTGCCACACTGCCCTGCAAAAAAGTCTCTTCAGAAAGTCAACGTAAATAATTGGAACGCCCTCAACTATAACAGCGGCGCTCTACTAAAGGCCATGAGCGCACGCCAAAGATAAACCATTAAAACCAAATGCAAATTCGTGAACTATCCAAATGCGACTTTGTGATCTACTTGTGCTCACAGTTATGGAGATGTTCGCTGTTGAGTTTGGCAATGAGAAAACGTGCACTATCATCTACGACTATCAAAATGAAAAGAGCCATTTCCAGTGAAAAGTGATGTTCCAAGCGATGCAGAATTGCTCGTAAGCAAAGCTAAGCAGACGGCTCCAATATTTTTGGTCCACATGGGAAAGCGGAGATACTCTTTTCTGCACTACTGATGTCCACCACAGCTTTAACAAATCGAAAAATGTGTTGGTGAACAAGAGTATGAGGCAGTAGAAGGTGTACTTCAATGTAGCTCACCTGTACAATTTCCTACCAAAGAGCATAACAAGTTTCGAAAATGCAGGTTTGTTGAAAAAATCTGGGCCCCAATGGTGCACATCCAAAAAGCATTTGGTGGCTTAGTACAGATGCATGATGGACGGGAAGCTTTTGATGGGAAATCTCTGCATACCTCCTCAAACAGCTACAGCGACTGTCTCGCAAAATTTGGAATTATTGTGTTCATTAGAATGAATGAAACGGCTGATTTTGCAAATTCCTACAACATGTCTTAGACCTCTTTAAGCCTTTGTCTGTCTTTGATGCACCCCAGCATGAATTCCTGCCCTACTTTGATGATGTCAAAAAAAGGAAACAATGCAACGAACAAAAGCTCAGTATTCTCATTAGCAAGACAAGAGATGCTGTCCAGTACATCTGACGGTAGATTTCATATGTTATCGGTATTGTTCTGGCGTAAAATCAAAAGAAGTTTATAAGCTAACATATGTAATAGTGATAATAGTTGTTGTTTCATATCACTCAAAAGAATGATTCCCGAATGAGGCCATACTCGTCGTAAGAGTTGGCCTCAACATTAATATTGAACATTACAGTTTAGCTAGATACTAGTTTTTATAAAACTCTGGTTATTATAATAACTTTAGTTTTTAAAATTAGGAAATATTGTGTACCATCAAAGTTTATAACGAGTATTTGTTATGGAAAATAAAATCATGATAAAAATTTTCCTTCAACAAAGTATTCAACAGTGTGGTTCCTATATGTGTACTCAATCTATTCATTCTAGCATATTGTATCGTGTAAAACCGCTGTAGGATAAATGTGTAACAAAAAATCTCTTATCAAGTGATCTCTCATCTCATCATCTCCTTTAGCTAGCAGACTTTTTATGATGTCATTTATGCTCCATCGTCCGCTTCTCTGGAAACAAAAGTATGAGCATAATCGACGAATACGGTTGAAAAGAAATTTTGCAATCTGGTTTTGTCACTTGATATCCATTCTCTGGCTCTCTGTTTATTTAACAACTTCCATATTTTGGGGTAAAAGTGATGGGGCATACAAACAAAATTAAAAACCATAATTCTCGGGGGTGATGGGAATAACGAGTGTTGAATACAAAACAACCAGTTGGATAATTGTAAGTTCAAGTCAAAAACATATTAATAGCTCCAATGGGGGCTCAATCAAAGCGACAGATAACTTCCAGAAATGATATCGATCGAATCAAACCTGAGTGGTATTCATCTTTTTGGTTATTTAGAGCATTACGTCAACAACGACAGACAGTTGGAGAATGCTGTCCATTTAGACTACAGCGTGCATTGCAAAGTAGGCGTCCAAGGACAAACCCATGGTGTTGTTGGCAATAAACTGACTTTCAGTACTCATTGTAACTTATTTCTTAATGAGTGAAACCCCTCTTTGGAAAAATCACCGATCAAGTTCAATCAGCATATTTTTTGTAATGCCAATGCTTTCACCGTCCAACAAAGAGTCGATCACGTGTAGGAATTGATAAATTTTTCATCCACCAATTTATTTGGTATAGTTTGGCTGGCATCTTTCTCCAACAAGTCAATCAGCAAATTCAACTTCGATGCTTTTGATGTTGGTGTGATGCATCGGAAACTTGTTCTTGACGACAAGTCTGCTTAGAGCACTGTGATCAACCAAACGTAGATAAAATTGTTTGGGATTTTGTTTGTTTTCTTTGTAAATTTTAGCAAGCTGACCCACTCCGCTACAGATCTGGTGCAGCTTTAATCGTTTTTTTCTCAATTGGATAAATGTAGTTGTCACTTTCCAATGCCAAACTGAGTTGAAAGTTTTGTATCGAGGGATTTACCTTAACCTTGCAAAGATGCAATTCAAATTTGTTGATTCTGATCTTGGCTCATCTGTTTGATGCGTCGTCAGTGGTTTATAAAGCAAGTTTGCTGGAAGCCAGTTAAAACTTTATTTAAATAGTCGGTCATGGAATTCTATGTTTCCATTTTTGAAAAAGCGAGAGGTGGCGTTTGCCAAAGAACTCCATGGTTTTTCCGTTCCTGAGAGATGCTCTCCTCTCTCTATTATCTGCATGTTTATCAGCATTCTTACCCGTCAAATCATAGTACATCCAACCCTCCAACTTTCCCTGGTATTTTTGCAATGGCGCTAGTCTGGGGAAATTGCATAAAGTACACCCTCATTGCGTAATTGTTCACGCTCTTGATCGGTTTGCATTCTACTAGAGCTCACGTCAAGTCACCGTGAATAGAATATCCTGTGATTCGAATATCTGACTCAAACCACAAAAACTGTGATTCGCTGATTTGAATTAATTCGATTTGATTTGGTACCTCCTCCGAGTTTATTCGATATGATTCTTCCAAAATTTGCGATTTGGTGCAAATATTTGCAAATCATATAAAAATAATTAAAACAAACTGATCATAAACCAAAGTTCCAGCGCGTGCCTTTTTAAGAAAAAAAAAACATAGACAATAAAATCAATGATTACAATGAAGTGTACAGTTGTCACAGTCTCCATGTCATTGCAAAATAAATGATACTGATACACAATAAAAATCCCTATCATATAGTAGTTCAATTTCAGTGTGCACATTGTATCTTCCTCGGCTAATCATCCTAGTCTTTTATATCAGTATGATAACAATAGGCCACTGACATCAACATCATGCCAAAGTCTATTTCCAGTTACTTACGATAGATTTGGTTTGACTTGAGCTGCTTGCATAGTATTGCTAACATGTTTTTGTTTATTATTGTGAATCATTCATTATGATTGCTACTATTAGTTAATTTATAGGGTGGACTTTTTATAGTCTAAACAAAGACTACTGTTGTTGTTTAACTTGTTTTGAATTATAATTATTAATAACTCTTATTATTATTATTGTTATCGTTATCGTTATCTTTATCGTTATCGTTATCATTATTATTATTATTATTATTATTATTATTATTAATATTGTTATGAAATGTATTGTACAGGAAATGGCTTCAGCTAGTCCCATATTAACATTTGTACGCTGCATAACTCTAGTATCACGAAGCAGCCAAAGACAACTCCAAGTGGCAGCCTACAAGAAGAACGCTGAAATACATGAATTACAACCCTTGTCACGAGCGATATAAAACTGCGTACATGACATACCTATTGTGCTCTTTTTTTTCACTAGCCACCTGTTGTGTCACTAAGGCTATTATCCTACTCAGTTACGATACCCTATGCTAGCCCACCTATCTTTTGTATGTATCATTGGGCTACCTGTTACACAAAGAAATATTATGTAATCTTTCATATAAATACTGGCTGCTGCTGCCTCACAACTCAGAGTAGTTGGAGGAGCACAGCCAGAAGTACGAAGAATACAGACTACACTACTCTCACACATACACACTTTCTCTCTATTGCTTACATGAAGATGGCAATACGCATTGCAACAATTGAAGTCTTGCAATGAATCACAAGCCTGCAAAATACAGCTAGCAAGCGTCTACAAGTAGTCGGCCTACATTTTGTAGGGCCCTGCAGTCAGGCAGCCGACCTAACCCAGCACTCAGATCAGCACATAGCCCAGCTATGCCGTCCTGCACGATTGACCAGTAGCGCCTGCCCAAGCTGCTGAACTTCTGCTTGCGATCTGGTCTGATACTGAGGGAGGTGCAGGTGCCTGCTACCAAGTGAAGTGTCACTACAAAAATCCTGCACAGTATTTAAATGAGGTATTGTAGTGTATTATCATCACTACTGTGTTGGTAGCTGTAGCTCATGCATATAGATGAAAAGCAACAATTATTAGCTACGTGCTCTTAATGAAAAAGGTGGCGAAATTTGCTTGCGGTAACAAAAATTATAAATAATAACTATTATTATATTTATAATTTATAGTTTATTTATTTATAACTTTAAACATTTAGGTAGCCTATTTGTTTAGTAGTAGTAATACTAAATTTTCCTATGATTTATAAGTATTATTATACTATCTATTAATTTGCAACAATTATTATTAACTGCAGTAAACAAGTGTCAAAAACGAATGAATGTCCAACATTCATTCAACATTATTATTAACATTATTATCTTTTAAAAAAATACTAATAGTACACAATAACTGTTTTATTACTTTGAGATTCAATACCACCTTTTTGTTGTCACTCATCGATATTATTTCGCAGTAATTTTTTATTTATATTTAGCCCCCATGTAATTTCCTCACTCTCTAAAAGCAAATCCTGGAGAGATCTCCATGTACGTTGTATATATATACTGAAATGGAGCACTAACTGTTATCAGAAATGATAATATAATAACTCGTTTGAGTGTTTTATCCAGACTTTGTCATATTATGTGCCCCCCACAGGCATTGAAGTCCTAGTTAGTACGAAGTACTCATTGTGCTCATTGTCTATTGTGCTCAACTATCAAACGTGTGATTTGACTAATGATTTGCTAATGTTAGCAAATATTTGAAATCTCAGAAAAATCTGATTTGATTTGATTTCAATCATAGATTTTACAAAGCTGCTGAGATTTGATCTGATTCAAATCAATTACATTCTCATCCGATTTGATTTGAATCACCAATTTTGTGATCCATCCACAGCTCTGCATTCTATAGACATTTTCAAGTCCTTAAACAGCAAATGAAAGGAGACTGCTATCCACACGGGTGCAGTACTGTCATTCCTGGAAACAACAGTCTCATCGTTTTGGATAGCCGGAGCTTCAATTTGCAAGAATAAGTTAGTTATAAAGGTCTATGTAATACTCATTTCTAGTGGCCACACTCAATTCAATCCAACCAAAAGAGTCCAACCTGTTGGGTCTGATAATGGCGTATTCGGTTCTCTCCCCCAAAATCTTTATAAGTTCCGTCGCAAACACGTCCAACCAAGGAAATATATTTTAGGGAGAACCCTCCGTCTGGTCACTTGAGGTATCATTTAGACTAGCCACTTTATGCATCCAACTGTGTCTTTGTAAATGCTCTGCTTGCTAAAATATCGAACAGCTACGCCTGTTTGACCCTCTCTTCTTAGGAATCAACTTTTGTTCTTCTCAACATGGTCAAGAAAAGGCAAAAATTAGATAGAGAATCAACAGCTGTCAGCAAAAATGTGGTGCCGTCATTTTCTTCTTTTGTAGAACTCACACTAATCAAATCAACTTAAATTTTTTCTCCTATTCCAGCGACAATTGTCAAGCAGAATTTATGTTTCATTATCGCTTTTTTGTGCAGCAAGTAGGCATCCTTTCTGCTCAGCCAATAGCAAATTGTCTTTTCTCCTCGTTTTTAACAGACTTGCAGTGGAGATCTAGCTCCTCACAAAGATGTATGCAATGTGTGGTTGTAATACAACCCTTTCAACACGTCGTCACCCATTGTTTTGTTTCCGCAACCCTCATCAGTTTTCATTCACATGTTTGCCAAAGGGATCACCTGACATTTGTGATTCCTTGATCAGACAGCAGACTTCTGAACTTGTTGTTGTTTGTGAGCCCCAATTTTATCAAACTTTTATCATTTAGAATGTCCCATAACAATCTTTTTGAAGTATTAGGTTTCAATCACCTGTCTCCGATTTGGAGCTTGTCAGTATCCAGATCTTGTTTCCCAATGCTGTTCAAATGCTGCAGCAGTCTGACACCTCCGGCACCTTAGGTCGCCTTTGCTGGATGTCATACCGGAGTTTTTTCCTCAAACTCATCTAACCTTTACTCCTCATCACCTTCACCACCATAAACGACGACATCCACATTATCATCCGCTTCACATTTTTCACTGTCAAACCATCTCTTTTTTATCACTGTCTTCTCTTTGACATTTAACACGAAAGCGGAGAGAGCAGCAACATCTGGTGAAAGGAGTGAAACCTTGTCATCGCTAATCATACTATCAGCAAAGGGTGATTTTGGCAACAGCTTAAGTTTTTTAGCGGGAGTCTAGTTATCTGTTCATATGTGGTTGGTCAAATAGCTTTGCATGATCTGAACGTTTTCGTCTACTCTGAACGTTTCATTTGCCAATTCTATCAAAGCATCCCGCTTTCACTTCAAATCTCTCACCGTTACATCGTCCATCAGGTGGTAATACAAGGGCAGGGCATTTGTTCTTTGCTCTGTTGGACTAGCATTGCCAATTTTTCTCTTTACTCTATCCTACTCGTTCTCCAACACCAGAAAATATTGTCCACAAAACGTCACAAGATGAAAACTTATGGTTTTATTGATGATAAGACAGGTCGAATCGGAGTGAATATAGCATCCAGGAGATCACCTCTACCAGTCTGCATCAAATATCTATGCTTGTCACCAAATTTTTGTTAACCAATGAGTTTGTGCAACTCATTTTACCTCCGCAACTTAAGAAACTGTTCCGAATCTAGAAGAAAATTCCCTAATATAATGTATCTAACAATTTCTGTCAACAATTGAAACAGATCTGAGTAGGCCCTGTCGGCTATAGCATTTTTTCTCTCTTACTCAAGTCGTTGAGAGCTAAAATAACAGTATTTTCCCTCATCATTCTTCTGGAGTTGTTTCATTTTCATCCTAGCACAGCTTTCAGTATATTGGAAACTACGGTGCTGACAATGGGGCTTAGTAGTGAAGCTAAAAAATCTCATTTTTGTAGCGCAACTTTTGATCGTCTATCGTCGATTTCCTGACCAAGCTGCAACCGACTATACTAAGCCATTGGCAATGGTATTGTTCCATTTATTATACTTTCGGCGCATTCCGTCAAAGTCATAATCAGATATTTTTTGCATTAGCTGTTACAGACTCTTGAATTGAAGTGGATTTGTTGTTAATCAATAAAAACACCGCCACATTTCTTCTCAATCTTCATTGTAAAGCTTTAGTCATTGTATTAATATGTTTTACATTCGATTACCAAAAGTCAAATGAGATAAATTGAACCGTAAAAGTATTCATTTGCTCCCATTTGGGTACATGTAACATCACAAGGTCGTCTGATACAAAAAATTTCCTAATAGTTTGTGACATTCATTCGTTCACTGAGTAGTGTCTACTCGAGTAAAAGAGTAATGTTTGCTCGTTGCTTGTTCAAAGGTTTTTTGTGGAAAAGTATTGGCAAGCTAACTAAGCAACAGAAGAAGTGTCTCGTGGATTCCAAAAAGAAAAGATACTGACTAGTTTAAGAAATGGTGCTATTTCTGTTTAAAATCAGACTCTGAACACTAAAAAAGAGGCTTATGTCAAAGTTACGACTATGTTTTGCATACAAGGCATTGGCACATGTTTTACCAGAAACTTCATCCATCAAATTATAAATTATCAACCGTCCGTTTTGTCCATCTCTGGAAAAGTTTCGAGTTATTTCAACTTGTATCATTTCCTCATAAAATATCACTCCGGCTTTTTGATAGGCTCCATAACAATAATATATTTCTACCGGTTGAGAATGTGCTATAGTCTGACTACCTTCAATCATTCGTATAATCGCCCACAACTTCACTGATCTCATTGGTTCCGCAATCATCGACGCAATCATCATAGTAAATCGCGTACGCATCCTCAGGTCAGATCCTTTAGACTACCACCCATGATGAATTAAATGTTCATCATTTGCCTATAGTTTCATTTATGATTCGAGTGGAAGAGTTATTTGTCTTTAGATACCTTCGATAGCGCTTTCAAAAAGGCTAAACTCGGTAACACTTCCAAAATTAGAAAAACCTATGACCAGTATCGATATCAGCATCACCTTGCTTTTTTGTTTAGGCTTAGCACAACATTATCTACAATTTCACTACCGTTACTATCAACAGTAGTTTTTTCACTCGTGGCTCGCATTTCCACATCGTCTTCTCCCAACAATTTGGCTATTAATAGCCTCGCAATAAAACAACTCTTTATTTTTATACGCATATTATTTGAAAAATACTCATACGTCAGTCAAAAAACAATCAAAACTGTGATGCAAACCCCGATATAAACAATCGTTGCATAATAAATACATAAAAAAGAATCATAATCACATACATTATAAATCACCACAATATCAACCGGGAATCAACACCTAGTGCACACAAAAAAGTGCTGTACCAGTTCTGCTGACCACCTGGTGTAACTAAAAAGGCATTTGGAACCAGGAAAACCATTTTTCCATTAGATATGGAGATCTGCTCATGTGATATGACTGTTGTATTACTACCTACCCTATACTCACAGCTCGTTAATTTTGGAAATATTTAGAATGTTTTTGTAGCAGTATTATTGAGCGCCAATACTAGGCACCTTCATAAAATTTAATGCTGTAGAGAATCTAAAAACACTATTGTTCTGTCTACTTTTTTGCTTTCATTTTACGAAAAATAAACAAATTCTCCTCACTCACTCTCCAAGTCACTGATTTCATCGCCTAAAAACTTTCTCTCCCTTGTTCGTCCAAAATAGGGGTAATTCAATTTTTTCCTTCCTATTGCTCTGTTGTAGCTATAACAAGTTTTTTACACTTTATATTGACAAAAAATTTGACTCTTTCATTTGTTTAGAAAAAAACTACTAACTACTTTTAGGCCATTTTACAAGAAATTTGAGGCAGGGTTAGTTTTCTTGAGTCTTTATAAAACAATTTCAAAATTAATAATTTTGCATTTATTCTACTTATCGAGGTTTGAAGGATTTGGAATGTTTGGGGTCGATATTGAGCTTTCAGAAAATGTGATGGAACATTGATGAAACTTATTTCATCTATTTTCACACGGCAGTTAAACTTGGGTAATTCTGGCCATTCTCAGAGATTCTTGACGTTTTTCACACTGTATCACTTCTAAAAAAACACAAAAAATAGTATATGGTACAGTAAAAAAGAAAATACATTTCCACCCCAGCAAAACTACTGAAAAAATAATCAATAATTGGTTGAATTCAGCAACCAAAAATAACAGAAATAAAAAGTTTTTTGAGTATCAAGTTAATGAAAAACTTTTAAAAAAAATTATAATTTCAATGCATGAATACCAACAACTTTCAGTATATAGAAAAGTTAGGAGTTTGTTTTTGTTTTGCACGTATTTGATTTGAAGTTTCAAAAAAGTTTGTTCATAAAATAAAATAGGTTCGTAATCCTAAAAACCAATAAAAATGAGAATTATTTTGATGGGGTGGAGTTCAGAAAAACAATTGTGAGAATTTACTTCTAATTTATGGATAGCCACAAAACTTAGTATGCGGGTTTGCTAGAGACCCGTCTCTTTGAAAATTGATGAAAGTTTTAAACCTATTTGATGATTGAAGAGTCTAAGCCAAAAAATTCAATCAAAAATAGCAACAAAGAATTAATAATAACAAAATTAACAAAATATACTTACAATCGTCAAATATTCTCAAAAAGAACACGAAGGTGTAGGAAACCTTTTTTTGTCCGTGTGCGGCCAATAAACTTACGTCAAGCACTCAGAAAAAACTATTCGTCTCACAACAACATCTTTGACAACGACAACATTTCATAGCTCGATCGAGATTTTGGCAGGAAATTAAAGTATTTTAAGAAAAAAGCCAATCATTAAACATGCCCCGTGAGACTGCAAATTAAAATGAAATGAAATGAAAAGGAACACATAATGATTCTTCTATTAGAATGGTCATCTATGAGCTCCGGTAGCTAAACAACATTGAAAATTCAATGTGAGAATTGTGCTCCCGTGTGTTTTCATCGCATGCATTACCGCTGTGAGTTGCTCGCATTGGCTTTCTGCGCAGGCATTGCATGCTGTGACCTGCATTGTATTAACAAACAGTTATAAATAGAGGCAAAAAACTTTTTCAATGGGAATTTTAGGTGTGGGCATTGTAGGTTAAAAGAAAGGTGTGCAATAGTGTAGGGGAGGCGGGGGTACCTTGGGACATGGGGCACAGTGGGACGGGTTCATTTCTGAGAGTTGTATGCTCCTGCTGGGTTTGATTTTCAGTTTTCTAACAGGAAATGACATATTGAGGCAGCCATATTATATTCAACCTCATGCTGGCACAGGATAAAATTTGGTGAGTAAAATAAAAATTTTAGTTCAAAAAGTAAATATTTTGTCACATACAATATACATAATTGTGTTGACTGGGTACCATCTACAGATAGGCTCTAAGTATTGTGGACAGTGATAATGTGTGTTTGATTGATTGAGTACAGCATTATATTGATTTACATTCCTTTTAATGAAAAAAAAGAGTTTGTTTGAATTGTTAACCTACGGGGCACAATGGGACAAAACCCTACGGGGCACAATGGGACATGTCCCACTGTGCCCCGATTTCCTCCAAATTGATTATAATGTATTTTGAATGTATTTTGTAGACATAGCACGATGGTTAGAACCAGAATTCCCTCAACCAAGAGTCATACTGATGATACTGTATTTGCAACGGCTATTAAGGAAGTTGTAGATGGAACACTATCCTTGAGAGCGGCGGCTGATACCTTTGCAATTCCCAAGTCGACGCTAGCGAGAGCCGTGACAAAGTACCGGAACGCGGCAAAGACTGTTGGTAACGGTGAAGCTGCGACTAATATTTCATACCAACCAAATTGGAACAATAGGCAAGTGTTCACTGGTGAGCAAGAATCGCTACTGAAAGAATACCTTATCGAGGCAGCCAAGCACCATGCAGGGCTAACTAAGAAGATGGTACGGGAATTATCCTATGAATATGCGAAGACAATCGGCAGGAAGTATCCCCCGACATGGGACACCAACAGCACTGCAGGTATTTGCTTTCAGTCTGCTCATACCCACTGCTTAAATACTCGTTATTACAGCATATAAGCCTATATCTGATATGATCATTATAATACTAGTATTCATTATATAGCTAATATGATCGTTATAATACTAGTAGACCTATCGCTTAATAGAATTCTATAATATTTAAGGGTTACTTGAAGTCGAGCTAACCATCCATTGTGATTGATTGCAGGAGAAGACTGGATCTACCACTTCATGAAGAGACACCCCAACTTATCAGTACGTACTCCAGAAGCAACCAGTCTGAGTCGAGCGACGAGCTTCAATAGAACTAACGTCGCTGCCTTCTTTGCCAACCTAGAGGCTGTGCTTATCAAACACAAGTTTGAGGCTAGTGACATTTGGAACATTGATGAGACCGCGCTCACCACTGTACACAAGCCGCCAAAGGTCATCGCTCTGAAGAATGCGAAGCAGGTTGGAGTATCCACATCCGCTGAAAGAGGCACACTCGTGACACTGGTAGGATGCATTAGCGCCCAAGGAGGTTATATCCCTCCGTTTTTGATCATGCCTAGAGTGACTTTTAAAGAGTCCATGCTGAATGGCACCCCACCTGGAAGTAGCGGGGCTGCTCACCCATCCGGCTGGATGAATCAGGAGATTTTTCTTTTGTGGATAGAACACTTTGCTAAATATTGCAAATGCTCCAAAGAGAAGCCAGTGCTTCTCTTGCTGGACAATCACACCAGCCACATTTCAATCGCAGCAATTGATGCTGCTAAGGAGAAAGGGATAGTATTACTTACATTCCCGCCCCACTGCAGTCATAAACTGCAGCCGTTAGATCGGACTGTGTATGGCCCGCTGAAAAAGTACTATAATGACACCTGCAACAGATGGATGCTCAACAATCCGGTTAGAACTATATCAATTCATGATATAGGAGCGCTGCTTGGCGAGAGTTTCCACAAAGCCTTTACACCAGCCAATATTCTGTCGGGCTTCCGCGTCTCTGGGATCCACCCATGCAACTCGGACATCTTTAGTGATGATGAATATTTGGCTTCGGCTGTTACAGACCGTCCAGCTCCGGTCCAAGTCCCAGCATTACCTCCTGCAGGTCTTTCTGGTCAATCTCAAAATCCGCTGCCCGCTGCCACAGTTACTGAACCTACACCATCGACCAGTGAATTGATCAGATCGCCCAACGATTTTACTCCCCAAGACCTTCGTCCATATCCAAAAGCTGGACCCCCAAGAATGCAACCTCAAATCGAAGGAAAGTGAATTCCATGGTCCTCACTGATACGCCTGTTAAGCAGCAGATGTTGAAAGAACTGGAGGCAAAGAAGAAGCCACCAAAGAAAAGGGCCAAAATACTGACTCCGGAATCGAGCGATGATGATGACGGAAAAGAGGATGAAGCGCTGGCCAAGAGACTAGAGAAAGAAGACAGTTCTGGAGACGAGTTAGATACTGAAGAGCCACCTAGATCACCTAGGCCTACCACGGAGGTGGGAGAGTACGTCCTGGTCAAGTTTACTGGGAAGAAGACCAATGTGAGGCATTTCGTGGGCATTGTAGTGGAAACAGATGGCTGTGGAGTCTTATCGACTGTATCGTTTTTCAAGACTATTCATGGTATAAACCCTTCCTTCATCAAATCTGAGCCGGAAGATATCACGGATATTGATGACACCGATATTGTCCTTCGTCTACCACCACCAACGAACACTGGTGGAACTAGCAGGCTGTCCCAGAGGATCGTTTTCCCAGTTGACCTATCTTATTACTTTTGATTTATACTGAAAAACAGTTGAATATAATTTTGATTAGTTTCATATCTCAAATAAATAGTTGAACAACAAAAGTTAGTAAAGACCTCTCTGTATATTGTGATACATTATTTTCAATAGGAACATATAGTCCCAGAGTGCCCCGAGCCCTGTCCCAATGTGCCCCGACATAGGGGCACTCTGGGACAGTGTACAATGCTCTCTGTTTTTCTCACAACTTTTTTCTAGACTGGTAAACTGCCAAATGGTTATTATCATGTAGTTAACAACACATCAAACTATATATGTGTATAGTTTGAAGATGACCATCCCAAAAATAAACGGTCTGTGGCCAAATAGGTGAAATTTGTCCCAGAGTGCCCCCGCCTCCCCTACTGGTGCATCATTTTGGGCTTCAAAGTCATTGTACACAAATGTTTCAAGTTTTTGCATTTTCCGTGTTAAAAAAAACTTACCAAAAACCAAATTTTTCAATCCTTTCCAGGAGTCGGCAGCGACTCGTCAGAAATAAAACAAAATACTTGACAGAAATTTACGCCAAGAGGTTTCTCTTTTTTTAATAAAGCTCAGTAACAAAGTATCATCAAACCCATTCTGCCTTCCTTGCTTTCTGCAGCTGCCTTGACACCCCCTGCTGAATTGCTTTATATCACTTACCTAATTCCTTCTTAGTCGTGCCGTGTATAAGACGCGGTATAGTAATGTGTATAACATATACGAGCTCAGTATAGCATTTATGCCGGCTCTTTATGCTAACCCAGGATCCACTATATATGCTAGAAAGTATCTATACCATCCAGCATTGAGGCTAAATACTTGGAAACTGCTGGTAACAGAAACCTTAGGACTATGAGTTAGGAAACTCACCTAGAAATGTTAGAAATAAGAATTCATGGAGGAAAGATCCTAGACTAAGGAACTCGTTTTACTTTATTTGGAGATCTTCCTCCCTCCTTTGTTTGGCTGGAGTACCAACTGAGAGAGCTGGATCATATGCAAACTGTATATGTGGTTGTTATAATATACCTTGCATGGTTACATGTTACATTACTGGTTGTATTAGTCTGTATATATGTACTTTATTAGCATCAATATAATTTTGTAAAATTGTTTTTAATAATGGGCCAAAAATTGAAGATACTAACACATAAATTGAAGAAAAAATTTAAATTGGTAGAAGTACAGGTAATTTAAACTAATCATTTATTGGTATTCGAAAGTTAACTGATTAAAACTGATTTAAAAACTGGATGTCTTTTGTCATAGATAAAGGTAGTTATATGGGTTTCTATTGTAGACTGTGTGGTGGAACAAGGTTTTTTGATATTGCGGAAAGTAAAATGGAAATTACGACTTGTGGTGAATTAACCAGAAATACAACTGGAAAATGTGTTATGAAAAATTTTAAAACCTGTTATTGTTCTAAAACAATAGCCAACTTTGGTAATGGTAAAAGTTGGAGTGAAATGGTACTTCCCTTTCTTTGGATTAGTGAAAGAGAAGTTGTATCAATGATTGCAATTATTCGGAAAGCTCTGTTTGGTAATAAAAACAAGCATGTTGAAGTGTTGAAAGGTGATTTGGGGATAGATTGTGATACATAAAAACATCATAAATTGGGTTGCAGAGTTTAAAATGAATGTAGAACGTTTAGGTGGACATTTTAGTAAGATGGTTTTTTGACAGTTGATGAAAGCTTAATCTTATGAATTATTGTTGCATATTGTTGTAAAAAAAGGGTTTATCACATCGGCTTTACCAAGATTTTTGTAGGGGCTAGCAGAAAAAAATAAAAATATGAATTCTGAGATGTCTGGAAACTCTTAAAGTCCGGCATGAGCATGAGTAGTATAATAGAAGCAAGTCTCTCAATGGTGAAATGGAATATACAGGTTCTCCTGGTTCTCAAAAATCCATTTCTGGTGCACCAGGTATCTGGAGAACTTGTTAGGTATTTTTAATGCGCACCAGTTATACGATCCGATCCCTATTTGCAGGATCGTATGTATTGCAGATTTACTGAGCGCGGTTGATAGCTGAAAATTCAGCTTTTCTATGGATAAGAACTTGATTGTCATGGGCGCGTTAATGATTTTGTTGAGCGCAACATGGATCCCTAGGTTTTTCGCGCAGCAGAGTCAATTGTTAGGCTTAAATCCCTGAGTTTGTATCATGGTTTTGATTGCCATTTGAGTACTATCATATGTTAGTACAAACCGGTTTGTTTATTTACTGTAAGAAGAGAGGTATTGCGTTATAAAACTATTAAAAGGCGAGATATCGGGTGAACGAGTTATGGAGATAAAAGTGACGAGTGGATCAAATCAGTTAGCGGTAGCGAAAACAAAAATGTAGAGAATGTTGTACCAACTTTGAGACAAAACTGATGATAATCATGATAATGTGCAAGATTTTATGGTAACCATGTCGGTTACCCCGATAGCCACCTGCACTACCCCTAGGTAGGCAGAGTTATCTACTTTCTGTGACCAGCTTGCTGGCAGACCATCAGTACCACTACCTATCCTTCAGCATCATCTGCTGAAGGTAAACATGGATAGGCAACGTCTGCCAGGCAGGTCTGTATTCCATCTGACACTCCTACACGACACAAGGCTTCCAGACCAATAGGTCATTGAAGCAGTCGTCTTCTGAAGTGGTAGAGCTGTCTAGTCTATATAGGTGTGAGAGAGATTCCAGTTAAACTTGAGTGAGTGTATACTGGTATTTTTATTCTTCCGAATCAAAAACCAGCTGAGCCTCCAAAATTACACTGCTTAGTGAAGGGCTCAGCCGCTGTATTTATACAAAGTGTTATGTAAGACTCTTCTGTGTAGCACGTAGCCCTAATGGCTACACAAAGAAGGGTGGCTAACATAATGAAACGCAAATACAAATAAGAGATATCGTTTGGTATAAGGTTGGCTAAACAAAGAAACGAGGTACAATATGTTTGTCATGTACGCAGTTTACAGAGTTGTTGCTATGATTGTTTGTTTACAGGTAGTCCATTTTCCTGTACAATAATAATGATATTGGTCGTCGGTTTTTCAACTTTTGGAGGAGTTACTGAGTTTAGTTTCTATAAAACGCTATTGAACATAATACAAAAGACAAAGAGTTCTCTCAATTTATTCACAGATGAAACGCTAAGCAATTAAAGAGCATCTGACTTGTTTTAGAGCTCACAGTCAAAGAATTGACGCGGGTCATGTTTGCTGTTTAAGGCATTGCCGGAGGGACAGGTACTGCAAAGAGCAAAGCAATTTCACAAATGATTGATGACAAGTTGATTTGAATGATTCATTCTAGCTCATCCCCCACAAGTGGAAATATATTACTGTTATAGCGCCTATCAAAAAGCTTTTAACGATGTACCGAGAACGGTAATTCGCAAAGGATGACTGATATTACAATAAGTTTCCCCAAAACAGGTGGTTGATAATCGATGATCTGATGGTTGAAGTTTCTAGAAAACCGATGTCAATGCTTCATATACAAAACATAATCAGCAATTAAATGTAAGTGTCTTTTTCAGCGTTCAGAATCTGTTTTAGGCAAAAAATCGTACAGTTACTCTGAACAGTTAGTACCTTTTTCTATTTAAAAACTCTTGAGATGCTTCATCTGTTACCTATCTGGCTCGACAATGTTTTCCCAGAAAAAACAGCAAGAAGCCTTTGAGCAAGCAATGAAGAAACCTTACTTTTTTTACCACATAAACACTACTCGGCAAACAGATGGTCAATACAGATGATTACGAAATTGCCTCACACAATCCTATGGTGTAATCTGTACCCAAGTAAAAGTGTGTATATAAAAAAGTCAACTGAAACCTTTCAAACTTGTTTTGTTAATCAAAAGAATAACACAATAATATGATGGCTAAAACTTGAGAAATGCGGCTGTGTTGTCACTAGACAATGCGCCTATTTCCACTCAAAAGTCTGTAATAGCTGTGTGAAAAAAGACCTTATTATGACGTTTTTTGATTGAGCTAAAGCTATTATAAATGATATTATACCAATATCATCATCTCAGCACAACCAATTGCAGCAAAGCGCAAAGGGCAAAGCTAATTTTTCGCGCAAAAACAATTCTTAATCCGCGTGAAAGTCTTATATATCATAAACAGATTTTCTTGTGAAAACATTTTTATTAGCAAAATACTTATATATTATAAAGGAATTTTTGCCCCAAAAAACTGTTTTATTTGGGCGAAAATCTTTGTATTTCATAAAATAATTTTTGCGCGAAGAAATTTTTTTATTTGCTTGAAAATCCTTATGAACTATAAAGGGATTTTCCCGCGAAGAAAACGTTTTAGTCAAGTAGGATTACTTATACATAATAAAGCATTTTTTGCGCGAGCATTCTCATTGCTTGTAAGCTTGGGTGAATCGGTGCAACTTGAACTATTTAAGAAGCACTGTTTTTACACAGAAATTATCCACTCTAGCAAATGTCTGAAGAAGCAGTATCTACTACAGCATCTACGACTAATACTAAGAAGATTATCAGCAATAAGGTAAAAATTATTAAATAATTATTTAACACCAGTTCGTAAAAGTCAACTGGTTGCGTTGTAGTGTTAGATAGTTAAAAGTTAAGTCTTTATTACTTATTTTTAATTGTACTGGGGAATTTCGAACTCTAAAATAGGTGTGCTCATATAACTTAGTTGGTTTGCTCTCAAGACTACAAAATCTTTGACGATGACAAAATTGACATTTTGTCAGAAAGAAAACAACTTGGTTTTAATTATATATCGTTTTTTTCTAATTAAACACAATGTCTTATCATTTATATTAATACAAAAACTGTTGTTTATTTTTTAGAACACTACGGATGAAATTTCCGAATTCTTCATTAACATAACTCCAAAAGAGAGCCAGGTCTAAACAACCAAAACAATCCCTAAGAAAAAATTTGCTGTTGCAAAAGAAACACCAGCAAACAAGCGAGCTCTCCCAAAATTAAATACTCCTACAAACAAATTCATGAACAGAAAGATGGTAAGGAAGCGTTCTCCAATGCGGATAAAGCTCTAAAGATGGCTAAGACTCTCAAAGGGTGGAAAGCAAGTGAATTGCAAAAGATTGGAACCTACCATTCACTAAAAGGTCTCGATGCCCCAACCATTATGGAGGTTGTTTCTGTCGATAGTAACCCTGGCATATTCGGCCATTACTTCGTTCTCTCAAACTATGGCAACACGGATGTGAGAGAACTTCAAAGAGTAATTTGTTCGAACAGAATAGTTGAGAACTTCACTCGTGCAAAATACCCATTACCTTGCAACATCATCTACTTGGGTGAGGTACACAATCCCAAAAAATGGGGATGCTACTCGCTATGACCTCAAGCGCATTAGCACAAAAAAACTGAAACTTGAGAGAAGTTGCTGCTGAAACCAAGCAATTGAGAATGATGACCAAGGATGAACTCAAACTCAGGTTCAACATCGAATATCTCACTAATTTCAAACAGTGTGCATTTTTTCCCTTACATCGATGTCGTTGAAAGATTCATACCTCATTGATTTAGTGGACAAAATCTGTTGCATTTTGCATTAGTTATGTCTTAGAAAAAAATGAAAAGAGAGAGATAAGATTGCTTCTGTTACCAAACAGATATGTCAAAAAAGCTAACAAGTGCGCTCCGGTTGTGATGATTTACAAAGGAAAAAAGGGGTGTCAATGCAAACGCATATCACAGCGTCGTCTTTCTCTCCACATCCAGTAGTGCTGATTGGAAACAAAATTGTAGTCAAGCATACCACAATTAAGGGTTTTCAAAATTTGTTATAGACAGGAGTATTGAGGAATTCCTGAATGAGGAGTTTGTAGAGTTCGGGGGAGAACTCAGTGCTGGTGATAATTATTAAACTGTTTCTACTATTCGTTGTCAAATTATGTTCACTACAACAAATAACGTACTCTGCAAAAAAGTAGCATTCTTTTATTTTAACGCTTTAACGATCTCATCTCAATCGTTAACAAACAACACCGATAATACTTTCCAATTATTTCATAGAAATAACATCATTAAAAATCAAAAACACAAAGATCACTGTATAAAAAAATTCAATAAAATTTGAGCTAGTAAGTTACTAATAGCAATAAAATTAAGTGCACTCAGTTTTACGAGTTTGCTAAGAACAGTGCTGCATTTCCACACTAACAAAGGCCTACCCCATTGATGGCGCTGCATAAGTATTTCAAATCACAGTTGCTGCGTCGAACAGTGAAGGTGATGAATTCAACTGTGAATGTGAGCGACAGACAACGAAGACTAGAGCAAGAAATGCCTTTACAAGCTACAGTGAGACAGACAGGTTCCAAATAGGCAAGTATGCAACAAAAATTGGAAATAAAAGTGCACAAAGAAAATTCAAAAAACCCATTGGTGACATTATTCATGAATTAACCATAAGAAACTTTAAAAGACAATACTTTACATTGCTCAAGAACAATGAACATGAAGCCGAGATACTGTTTAAAAAGAAGAGAGGGAGAGCGAGTCTGAGACAGAGAATGAGATCAATTCTATGTGATGAAACTGAGAGACCATGGGTCAGTGGTCAATTCCAATATTGTCTGTGCCATTGCAAAGGGTATTTTGAAGAGAAGACAGCTTTTGCTTGCCAGTTCTGTGAGCCTGAGTCAAAATTGAAAATGGAAATTTTTTCAGAAAATTGGATTCTCAAAGCGAAAAGGTATGTGTATGATAAAACTATAACCGTTTATATAAATAATAGTTAATAAATAATCGATTAACAATAGTATATATTATTATTAGAACTTCCTTTATTTCAATTTTAGTAAGACTATCACTAATATATAATCCTTTTTTAAATATTATTTATAATTAATTATAAACGATTGATTAACAATAGCAAATGCTATTAACCATTCCATTATTTCAATTTCAATAAGATTATCATTGCAATAATAATACCTTTTAACTACGTTTAATCACTTACAATTATGAGAGTTAAGCACAGAATTTATACATCAATAGTATTTATGCATTGGGTTCACCTCTTGCTCTCTACTGTTTTGTTTTTTTCAAATTATATAAATAAACAATAACATGTTGCTGTAAAATAATTTTATTGATGAGAACACAACCTGCTAGAAAAAAGCCAGCCAATTTCAATACTCAAAAGGAGGAGTATTTGAAATCCATTAGAAATGCAATGACCATGCATAAGATACCAAGAGAACTGATGTTCAACCTAGACCAAGCAAGGCTAAAGATGGTACCAGCTTCGGCATTGACTATGGAGCAAAAATGATCAAAGAAGGTCAGTTACTTACCAACACTAAGTATAGCGTGGGCTCACGGTCTTATTTCGATTTGAATACTTACCTATTTTGGTAAAGAAGCAGGTCACTGTACTGTTACTACTACTACTTTGCATGGAACCAGTTATAGTGACACACCATTGAGTTTATTTGTACATATTTTAGGTACCTAATATGGGTGTAGATGATAAAAGAGAGGTAACTGCTGTTCATACCATTTCCATGGCTGGAGAGTTACTGCCTCCACAATTTATTTACACCTGAAAGACATCCCAATGTCCTACACAGTATATGTTTCCTGAGTCATGGTCTACAAGTCATTCTGACAAACACTGGAGCACTGAAGTAACCACGATCAATTACTGTGAGTCCATAATGTTGCCATATTTAAAGAAGAAGAGAACACAAACTGATCAGAAGACACTTATGATACTTGACGTATTTGCAGCCCATAGATGTGAATCAGTTAAACAACAGTTTAAGGAAATGAACTGCATCCTAGTGTATGTTCTGGCAGGTTTTACTGGCAATTTACAGCCATTGGATGTTGCCGTAAACGATCAGTACAAAAAACTGTTAAAAGCTGCATTCATTGACTTTTATGCTGATCAGGTCGCTGATGAGATAGACAGTTCTCAGCCTTACAAACTTACCACTGCATTTATCAAACCTATGTTGGCTGAGCTGTCGATGTTCATGGCAAGATGAGTAGCCGAAAATCTTCAATCCTTAGAGGATTTAGATTGGCTGGCATTCTGCCACGAACATACACAGCTGATCCAGTGCAGAAGTGTATATATCCACTGTATATATGAACCCTAACAAGACTGTTTGCAATATTTTACATCATACTGTTGGAGGTTGCTGCTGTTTGCTAGTAAATTCTGGACAATATTGACACATACATTTGGTTACTGCATTTATAAATATTTTTTTAGAGGTTATGCAGATTGGTTATTGGCTATAGCTAACTGTGCATTACAACTTTTTTCAAGCTTGTCAATAAATGGCTGTATTAGTACAGATTAGGCATTATATTTGCTGTTTATTCACATCCATGATAATGGATAAGCATGCTCGCTAACCTCGCTCAATTTTTTTGTGTTTTTACAAAGCAGTCACAATTCAATAAATTTTTTGAGCATAGATGAAGATCGTTAAAGTTAAAAAAAAACGTTAAATATAAAAAATGCACATTTTCATGAAATCATTAAAGTTTTTCACGTTAAATTTGTGCCGAGTACAATACTGTATTAAGCTCTTATATACTTTAGCCCTATCTAGTACTTATCAAAACTCAGATTTTGTAATAGATATTATATACATTTTATCCTTCGTTTTTTACCTATTGTACAAATAAACTATAACGAAAAGCAGTACAAACCTAGGTATAAACAAACCCCGCATACCATTTTTGTACACTCAAGCGCACAGTCTAAATCACGATATAAACAAAACCTGCACAATAAAGACTTAATTAATTATACAATTACAACAAAATTAAAACACACGATAAAACTGGTGCGAACAAAAAAGTACCTTTCAAATTATCATGATACCTGGTGCCAACAACAAAGGCACTTGGAACCAGGAAAAATCTTATTGTCCTTAGACGCCATAACAGAGATCTCTGCTCCTATTATACTAAAAAACAATAGAGAGGAGCCATGTGCCAGGAGATATATGTGTTGAAGGGGGAAGATTGCGTGAAAACTGTTACATGAACCTCAAAAAACTGCTCATTTCTTTGCCGACATCTGCTGCTATTATGCTATTGCTGTCATTGAACTCAGCAATCTTCAGCTATTTCCAAAGGAATTTCTAAGAATAAAAATTTAGGTTGCTGAAAGACAGAGTTTCGTGTTAGATGAATATTTTTTGGATGAGATCTTTTTTCCAAGCTTTGTTGTCGGGAAATAACATGGCTAAGGCAGAACTTTACAACCAGGGACAAGACAATAGCATTCAATCCGCACTTTGCAGGGGAAAGTTACATGAAAGGAAAACTGGAGACGAATATCCCATTTGAGAGCGCAGTAAAAGTTTTCCATTTTGCCGAATTGTGAATGGATTGCTAAGTTATAACCTAGTTGGAGACTTACAAAACTAATAAAGGATGAACTCAAAAATATCATCATTTTTAACGGTCTAATCTTTGAGAAACAAAACCAGCAGTGGAGAACAAGATAAGGAGTAGAAGTTCTACTGTTGGGCATAACGACTAATCGCACAGGAACGATCAGTTTTACTAACGGATAGAGGAGAGTGCAAACCTTTAAACAATGGAAAGCTAAAGCTCCTTTTCCTTTGAAACTTCTTTGCAAAGCAACTTGTTACTGTAAAGAATTCGGTGAGAGCGTAAGAAGATCCTTTTGCTCCGGGAAGATCGAAGATGGGAAAAAAGTAAGGAGATATAGCATGGGAGGAGCAGACCAACTGGTTTCCAGATTGCTCACTTTTGCTTACGAGTATGTGATAAGGATATATAGAATGAGTTTACAAAACAGAAAAGTCAACAAAATACAAGCGGGAGATGAACAAAAAGATTGAAAAAACCAGATTTCACCAAGTCGGATCAGAAAGCAATCACAAAATTATTTGCAGGAAATTGGGACACAGTCAAAATATAAGTTTCGGCGTTGAATGGAAAATCTTCCGATCATATGGTAAGTATGATTGAGGCTTTACACTCGTGTGCGAAAATCAGAGATACAGACAAATCTTCTCAAGAAAACTCTACAGATGATAAAAATGTTGTTTTAGACGTCACTTAAATCAATAGCAAATCGTGTGAAAACAGCTTGTCAGTAAATGATAGGAGAAAAGAGACAAGACGAAAGAAAAAAACAACTCGACACAGCATAATATTGATTACATGTGTAAATGAGATTCATGGAAATAAAACCTTTGCCACTAACATAGCTGTTCCGTGCAATCATGTTTTTAATAGCAATTCAGGTTAAAATGGGTAAAAAAGCTGGAGCTGTGCTTTCTTGCGTGTTGAACAGTTTTTAGTGAGGTCTTTTGCTCTTGTATTGTGAAGTGCTATGTACACAGTGACCAAAGAACATACAATGACTAGAACACTATATTGGTGCTTAAAACTTTTAAAATTCACTGCATTAAAATGAATTTCCTTTTAACAATTTGTGGGGAGACAACCGAAACGTGTAAGCCGCCTATTCGCATTTAAAAAAACTTTTGCTAAGAGTCGAAAGGAGATTTATAAATGTCTGATATACGTCTGTCAACTTGTCCTAAAAAATTTCATGAAAATTTACATGCTCCAAGTAAGAAACTTAAAAGTTAATCTCAAAAAACAAGATTCTATCAGACTCGAAAATGACAATTTAATAACTTTCCTCTCTTCGAGTCACCACTTATGTTATATCGTTTGAGGAGCAGCAACAAACAAGTGATGCACTAAGGACTTTGTTCACAAAACTTTTGACTTTTTCATCTCTTTTTTTCGTTGGCAAGTAATCTCGCAAGAGTTGTCCCATCTTGAAGTCTCCTTGACAGCATACCTCGAAACGATTTTCCGGACCATTTCCTAACGTTTCTGTTAGACCTACAATAATATTTTTTACACCATCGTGTAGAATAAACTCTCCTCTATTTTTTTGTTTTTGTTTGAAGAAATTTGGTCAATTTAAATGGAAACAGCTCCATGTCAACAGCGCCACGTTCCTTTTCAGGGAAAAAATAATTTTGTCTTGCTGAGCTATGTTGAAATAATTTCTTGGCAAAGGACCTCCACTGATGAGATTTGTTCCGATAAATGAGTAAATTACATTTATTTAAGCATGCTGGAATTGTGTAGAAGTGAAGCTGAGAGTAAGTAAGCTATAAATTAATGGTTTGGATGATGACGATAATGTTGATGAGTAATTTTTTAACTCCGTTCAGTTTTTTCCAAAATGTTTATTATGAAAAGAGCGCTTAAAACTCTCTATTCAGTGGTGTAAAAATTATGGTTGTACCTTGATTATTAACAAAAATAAATAATATTATTCTTTGAAAAATCTTCCAGGATTTTTTCAATCCAATGGCCGATTTTGATTGTAGTGTTCTAGCTAATGCAGATGCCCATTATTTTCAAAAAGTATGTACGTGTATCAAAATTCAGTTCTTATTCCATCTGCCGCATCGTTTTTTTGTTTTGAGCTATAATTTTTGTGATTTTTTTTAAATTATAACTGTCAATTTTTGAAAAGAGTGAAAAAGGAGTGTCAATTAAAAAATATTTTCACTTCTTGACCATAACAAAAAAACTACCAATAGAGTAGGTCTTGGTCAATCTTATGGTGTTTTTTAACTCTGTAACACTAACAGTTAAAATTAAAAAAATTATTGAAAATTATTATTTTTTCTCAAAAGCATCTGAGACTATGGGATGCACTCAGGCAGAAAGCGGCCAAAAATATAAGGGTTAACAGGACCAAATACATCTCTGGCCAAAGTTTCCGATAATATTTTGGGGATTCTTTTCACAAAAAAATGCGCCTACTGCACACTTTGTGGTAGTACTCACAAGCAAGTAATGAGTCTGTCGCTATTTAACTGTCACTGTTCGCACAGTAATACTCAATTTTGATATGTAAAAGGCACTCTGAGATGGTGGATGGTGTAATACTGACTGAGCAACAGCTGTCAAATGCAAAAAACTTGGATTGATAGAAGAAAAGTTTCAAAAACGTTAAAATGGATTTATCGGTAAATGACAAAAAAATGTAAGCATGCCTGCAATTTTCAACGAGTGATATGAAAACTTCATTTATGGTATAAAATTTAAGCATTAGATTGAATCTCGAACTTTTACCTTCGATTTCAAAACAAACTATCTAACGAACAATTGGAGGATAGGTTGTTGAGTATAACCAACACCTATCCCTATGCACCGGAGTTTGACGGTGACTCAATTAATATCGCGGATGAATTTAGGAAATTTGACACGTGAAACTACATCATTCAACATTCTATGACAAAAGAAATGTGAGCTGAAAAAGGATTTTCAACAGAAACGAGTGATTAGTCGACTTTTTTCTCAAAATCGTAAAAACAGCTCTTTGTTTACAATATTCGGGAGCATGCAGATGCTGATTTCATTGAATGGATTGCTAAAAATACGCTTCTTTGTATTTGGTGTCAACTTGGTTCGATACAAAGCAGATTGCTTTAATGTAATTGTATTACAAGATTATCACTTTTTGACTGTGCAGGCTGTTACAAGAACTTGGATTCAAAATTTTGTTGACCTCAAAATGATACAATATCTTTTTCAGACTTGGAAAGAACAATTGAGCCGTTGGAAATGAAACGGTGTGTGGAAGATGCTGAACCCAGTGATTTGGGGAATGTTTCAATTATCATAGGACTATGCGTGTTTCGATGTACATCCTCACACATTTTATTATTTCAACCGAGGATAAAACTTCATTTACATGTTGATGATCACTTTTATAAAAAAGACAAATCTCTCCAAAGAAATTTTTTGATATGAATATGCTGAGAGTGAATCATGGAAGGTTCAGTGACTTGAAAAATTTGAAATTTTAATGACGAAAGTGCAAGTGTTTTGAAGAAGTCACTCTAAATTGTATTCCAACTCAAATGGATCCGTCTACACTGACAATATCGATGAATACGTCACTAGAACTATGGGAAGAGATGATGTTTTATCCTTCGCACCTGCTGAAAGGAGTAGAAATGATACGGATGAAAATAAAAATACTTTTGCAAGAATCGATTCCTCCTAACACTTTCTTTTACGGGAGTTGTTTGTATCTTGAACTGACTTTTAGAGTTGTAAAAGCCAGGGATCAACCAATATCTCATGTAATACTCCAACAAATTACAGTCAAAGTGAGGAGAATTGCTCATTAGGAGTTAAAAACTATATTATTGGAATCACTAAAAGTGCGGAACTATTTAAAAATAGGCAATTATGCCCATTTGACTATGATTGATCACGCTTGATATGCCCAACGAAGCGAGAGTATGACGTTTGGGACTTGGCATGCAAAAGATGCAATTGGTCAACTAACAACGAACCGACTGCGACCATTACTATTGTTGGCAGGGTAAAATTTGGGAATGTGTCGTTCGTGAGTTATGAGAACCTGAGGACAATAAAAAAAAACAAGATTCTTGTCAGCGTTATGTGTCGAGGAAATATTAAAGACAGACAGGTTACACTCACCGTTTCGAGTAGTTACCCTTAAACTTCGGAATCGCAAACTAGAAGAAATATTCTCTCCGAAAATGAAATACCAACTCATTTTTTGGTCTTCGACTCATAAAGGGAACTTCTCCATTCATTTCATGTGTATCACTAGCAGACTGAAATGAAAAAACTCTTAATTACGCAGACGTTCCACTAGTATCGCGTACTTTAAATCAGTCATTGAAATATATCTTTTACCGAATGACTTGTGTGGTACATCCTAATTGTGGAAGTAGCAATAGAACAAATGCCAAGTGCAATTTCATGTGCAAAACTGATGAAACTATGGAACATCTCAGAAGATATAGAAACCCTCTGACAACTCCAACAATGACTCCAACAGCATTTACTATTCCAACTACAATGAAAACAATGACTCCGCTGACAAAAACAGCTCCAATAATAGTTACAACTTTCTTAGTGGTTTTATCTTTATCGTTAGCAAATTGTTGTGCAGTAGCTTTTAATTATGAAGGTACTAGAGTAATATCACGTCTCTTAAACCAATCTTCAAAATACCATTTTTACAGATTGTCATGTGTAGTACATCCTAATGGAGGAAATTGCCATAGAACAAATGCTGTTTACAATTTTGGGGGAAAAACTGATGAAGCTATGAATTATCTCAGAAGATACAGAAATCCTCAAACAGCTCCAAATACACTTACGATGACGACTACTACTACAACTACAATTCCAGCAAGAACAACTACAACTCAAATAACAACTACAACTCCTACTCTGGCTACAATTCCTTCTTTGAGAGCGACTCCTACTTCGGCTGCAACTTTTCATAATTATTATTAAACATTTTATTGGTGTTGATGATAAATTCACGAGCTAATATTAATAATTTAGCAATAATCTAATGACTTATAAATAAGGAGTGATGATAATCACTAGTTCAAAACTAAGTTTTAATACAAACCATGCTAATAATAATCATAACGATATAGTGAACTTTGTTATAAACAACAGAACAAGAAAGCATCTGAAGAAAATCCTGGTAGTTAGTAATGCTGATTAGTAGTAGTACCGACTCAAGAGTTGACCATCTATCATTTATGCAGGCGATGTGTGTTGGAATAATTGTGAGAGAATAGACTTGCTAGCTTACAACTGTGAAATTGCCATTTTTTGTCAAACTAGTATTTAAAAAAAAATCTATTACACCAATAAACAGGTCTTTGATGGATGGTTGTTGTTTGTTTTGCTTATTTTAAAACAATATTATCTATTATCCTAGACTCTTCAGTTGTTTTTAAAGCTGTTGGGATACTTGTTGCAAGCAAGTCGTGTTCCTGTGCCTCAGGTAGCAGTCATTTTCCATTCCCTCCCCCCTCATCAACTATGTGCCATTTAAATCGAGTATAATTTATCCTTTGGTCTTTTTTCCAGGTCATGGCCTCTTTGTATAGAGGTTCAGAGTCGGAAGATGATGATATAGAGGTGCTGACTCCTGTCTCGTCCAGTTCTAAACACAGTGCAGTATAGGCTCAGCTCACACCAATGAACAAAGAGTGAGCACAATGTGACTTACGTGCACCACACTACAACAAGAAACTGAGTACGTCAGATTCAACTACATCTAACATGTAGTCGCATTTGAAAACGAACCACCCGAATGAATATGCAATCAGTGAGTCAAAAAGAGCAAAGTTCAATAATCCTACAACTTCTTGCATCACTACCACCCCGAAGATAGGAAAGCGTCAGACAAATCAACCTATGATCACCACTGCTTTTACTCCAAACACACCATATGGCCGAGATTCTACCAAGTGGAAACGCGTTACTGAAAAACTGACCACTATGCTCGCTAAACTTATGCTCCCCTTCAGTCTTGTCGATGAACCTGAGTTCAAGGACTTCGTGTCAGAGTTAGACAGCAGATACATGGCCCAGGATGAAAATACATTAGTGAGGTCGCAATACCTGCGAGGTATAATGACATGAAAGCAAATGTCATTGCGAATTTGAAGGAAGCTTCCCATGTCAGCCTCACCACAGATGGATAGTCCTCCAGTACTCAGGATTCATTTGTAAGTCTCACAATGCACTACATTACATCCTCCTGGAAACTTCAAAGTTGGTGCCTCCGCACCATATACATGCTAGAATCGCACAGTGGCAAAAATATAGCGCACATGATTCGCAACATTCTCAGAGTATGGTCTTACTCTAGATAAAATCATGAGTATTACAACTGATAATGCAACATCAATGATCAAGGCTGGACAAGAACTTGATGTCATAAGGATTCCCTGTTTTGGCCATATATTGCACAACAGCATCAAGAACTCAACCAAACAGCCGAGAGTTGAAGATACACTGCAGAGTGTTCGCGCCATTGTGGCAACATTCAGCCACACAGGAAAGTAAGTCTTTGGGAATTGCATGGCCATGTACGCATATTATAGAATAAATCAGTGACTGTAATGACCAACACTTAGCCACAATGGAAATGGAAGGACAAGTCTGACTTGCCCTCTAAGATTTACACCCAATAGATTTAACACCTGAGATTTATATATTAATTAATTCTCTGTTGATGCTCAATGAATCAAATTATGGCCACCAATTCGCTTTGCTT
The DNA here is from genome assembly GCA_945261195.1 of Cryptosula pallasiana. Taxonomy (NCBI): domain Eukaryota; kingdom Metazoa; phylum Bryozoa; class Gymnolaemata; order Cheilostomatida; family Cryptosulidae; genus Cryptosula; species Cryptosula pallasiana. The sequence continues at coordinate 52,292,300 of OX183130.1, read as the reverse complement.
TTTTAATTAGCTGCATCGTATGATTCTATTGTGTGCATACTCTTGATGTCTAACTTGCATTTCTATGACTGTTTTCAGGCTTAAGATTGGACTAAGAAAGAACAGAAAGACAGAAAACTAGACCAAAAAGGGCTTGTCGAGGAGTGTTCAACAAGATGGGGTCGCAAGTATAAGATGCTGGAGAGAATGTATGTCAACCGAGAGGCTGTCCAAACCTTACTCATGAGTGGTAAGCAATAGTTAGCTTATAAGCAGTAAAGTCTGATAATTATTGCTAGTAGCAGTCCCTTAGTTGACAATTTTTTGTATTTGTTTTGGTTTATGCTTAATTATCTGTAAGATTATGCCACCAAACCTGGTTGCTGCTTCGCATATTCATTGGAATAAGGGCTACTGTTTGGTGTGATTGTTTGTCTCCACTCTCATTCAGTGTTAACTTATGTTGTTCAATTTTACCTCTCTAGATCGAAAATGGGCCAAGCACACCCCGACAAGGAACAATCTAGTCTTCATGGAGACATTTCTACACACCCTCAAGCCATACTCAACTCTCACTGATATGCTATCAAACTCGAGAACTGTGAGCATTTCGAAGATCATGCCTATGCTGAAGCACATTGAAGACGTGTCTGGAGAGGAGATTCAGATAGATGTTCCGAATGATTGTAAGGAGATTTCGAAGGAGATAAGATCTAAGATTTGGGAGTACGTCAACCAAAATTTAGTATATAAATCAATGCTTTAGTTTGGTTCGTTTCGTTGTTGGTTGAGTCACGTTATGCAAGATTTCACTATCATAACAATATTGTAGCCTAGTGACCCAAAGCTTGAGGGAATTTCATTTTGTCTATTTGGTACAACTGTTTTTTATTTTCTGCAAAATGTCTAAGGGCAGTTGTCTAATAGTCACACACAAGTTTTGTTACACACTGAGGCTTAGCTATCTCTGACAACTTGGTTAATTAATGGCATACTCAAAACACCAAAAATGTAATCACCGCATTGTACCACAGGTACAAAGAAGCTGACAACATTCCTGGTCACCAACAAAAACTGTTCAGTTTGCTGAACGTCTGCAGATACTTGGGTCTAAAACTAGCAAAGCCAGAGAAAGAGGTGACTGACACAGTTGTTATGGAAATGGCAACACTGGAGTTAGGTGGGTAGTTTGCTTCGCTAATGGCTGGCCATCACTATCTTAATGTGATTTGATCCTTGATCGCTCATGATTCTCCGACGTTACTTAGGTTATTTATATAATTTTTTTTGAGCTTAGTGTTGAACTAAAATTTTGGTTTCTTTATGATTGACAGCTCAGAAGTTGTTTTCTCATAGAAATTATTGATTTACATTTTAAATATTTGTAGTGGAAAGCGAAGAGGAGGCATCAGCAGAAGAGGTGTTAGAGGATGAAGGTGCCAGTGGAGAATGTACACTGATGGACATACTGATGAGGGCCACTAGTGGCAACAAGCCTAGCATGGCTGAAGAAGATGCAAATACTAGGGCCAGGAAGGTGACAATTTATTATAAAAGTCCTCATTTTCATGGTTTGCAATGTGCCAAATACCTTGGTATTACCCGACCGACTGTGACCATAATTAAACTTGCAGACTGACCTGGTTGTCCATTGGTGTTAGGACTGATCAGACATCAGATCCTTTTAGCAAAGCAACAGCTGTTATTTTATCCCTTTACTGTTATGTGATTTTAGCTGGCCTACTACCTCCAAGTTGCAAAGGCAATGATAACGAAGTCTGGTGATCTTATGGAATGGTGGCAAAGTAAAGGAGATCAATTCCCTATGGTGCAACGAGTGGCGAGGAAGTACCTAAATTGCAATGATACAAGCACTGCAAGTGAAAGGTTGTAAAGCTTTGCAGGGATGGTTGTCTCCTAGAAAAAAACCCGTTACAACCAGAAAAGGTGGACATGTTGTCTTGCCTTGCATACAACCTTCGAGCACTGAGGATGTAATTGTTTAGTGTGGTACACATAAATCACTTTTGCTGTACTTGATATAAAATATAGTGTTATTACAATAAAAAGTATCATTATTGAAATGAGAAACTGTGAATTGCTCTTTTCCACCAATCTTGTTTATGATTAATTATTTTGTACACACTGCTACTGTATAGAAGCTGGACTTGGTCTCAGCTGTATTACATCTATCAAGATGAAGCTTTCCCCTATCGCAACTTATGATAAGAATGAATGGGATAATAGAGCTCGGCTATTGAAATGATGCATCAAATGAGACCGCCCAAGATAAAAAATAGTTTGGCTGTGTCTACCAACTAGATCCTATGGTTTGAGAGTTATCCTACTGCTTTCTCTTGTTTATTTGGTAGTTGTGCCTTCTCGATTAATGCACCATCGCAATTACGTGAGGTATTCCAAATAACTTCAGGATTTCGAGTTATTGAGAGCACAACTTTAAAAATTGAAATCTTCCTTTACTAGTGAATTTGCTCAGGCCTCATTTAGACATGTCTGAGCCTGATGGCAGCATCACTAGGGCCCGCATTCTTGTTTATTAGCAAAGCCATGTTTATGTAGCGGCCTTTATTCACCATTGGCTGGATCAGTCTCTACAGTTGTGTGCTGGGGTTGATTCTGCACCCTGAGAAAATTGTGGGGAGTTACAACAATCTTGAAATTCTCAAATTGTAGGTTCAGTCTGGTTAGAAAAATTCTCCATATACCTAAAAAATGTGTTTTCTATCAAACGCCCTGGAAAACGTGTAGCTAGATATATAAAAAGCATTGTAATAACGTGTATAAGTTAAATACATTCGATACTTTTAAGATTAATTAATTTTCTTTTGCTTCATGACCTGGTCGCATTCCACCATTTCATCGCTTTCAAAAATTTCCAATTTAGTGAACTTTGATTAAAACTCAACTAATGGTGTTATAGTATTAAATTTAACATCCTATGAATCAGCATCATCTCCTTTTGAAGCACATTTGAACATTCTTTGACCTTACTATGCTGAACCAAAAATTTTTTTTTCATGTGGACAGACCTTTCTTGGTAGTGTTCCCTGACTCACCCTCATATCTCCATTAATGGGAAAAGATGTTGTGCTCAGAACAGAAAACTGATAACACAGCTGGAAAGACAAATATTCGATAGAACTGGCAAACTTTGAAGCAAAATTGACTATAAAAACAGCTAGAACACTGAAAGAACAATCTCCCAATACACACAATGTACAGTTTCAACATTTTCGGAAAATATTTTTGGAGATAAAATTAATCATTTTGTTATTAGCAAAGATACAGCAATAAGTTTTACATACACAACTTAGATACAATCAAGGCTATATTTTGACATAAATACCATAGGAATTAATAATTTTACAATAATCACTATTTATTGATAATTTGGTGGAGACACGGAAAACACAAGCACTCATCAGGAAGACTCAAATTCAAAGCAAAGCAGACGACGTCTTGTCAAAGGTCATATCTTTAGAGATAATTTCTGTATATAGGAAGCGTCTCCAAATAGAATCTGTGATGGTGTATGGAACCCTGGCCTATAAGGTTGACGTCTTATGAGTGAATGGTAAGAGACTAGATGCCGTGAGGTTGGTATACAAGGTATATAAATTAACAGGATAGCGCTATGCTTGCATGGTAACCCAGACGGATTATAACTAATTATCAAGAGTTCCAATACTTGACAGCATGGTTTTTATTAACCTGGTGTGCTTGTTTCTAGTCTTCAAAATACTTGGTATGGATATTGCATGCTCACGATATCTAAAGAACTGATCATTTCTCGTATGCTCAATGTACACACTATGGTTTGGTTTTGCGTTTTGCTAAATCTGTCTAGAAGCTTCAGATTGAATATAGTCATGCAATGAGAACTCTTGGCGATTGGCTTATCAATACTTGGTTTAGGCAAACTGGGGACTGGCATGTTGAATATGCAAATTTATTAAGGCTGTGGCATGGTTAAGAAATTTAATCAAGATTAATCTTTTTTCTTATTTTTTGATCTTGATTATTGCAAAATTAATCTCCTGTGATACCTATAATTAGGTTCAATTCTCCCATATATAATTGAGACTTTTTGCTCTGTATGCAAATTATAAGCATGGGGTTGCATGATGGTAGATTGGAATTCATTCTCAGTCATAGAAATGGTAAACTTGAAACACTACAAACAAGAATGATAATAATACACAATGCCATTAGTCAAATAAGATTTTAATTGCCAAGTTTAAAAAAATAAAACAATGAACTCATGGCAATTAAATAAAAGATGGTTTTTAATTGCGCTGATCTTCTGTGAAAGTAGTTTGTGCAAACCGTAACAATAACTGGATTAAATCACAGCCATAATAATTATATGATTCAGGAGTTATTGGGTTCAAGCTAATAGGCTAAGGTTCCATGCACAATCACGGATTATATTTGAAGACGCTTACTATATACAGAGGATATAGCTAAAGACATAACCTTAGAGAGGACGACGTCTGCTGTGTTTCAGATTTGAATCTTGCTGGTGAGTGTTTGTGTTTTCTGCGTCTCTACCAAATCATCCATATACAGTAGCCACCATAAAAAAATGAAATTAATTATTTTCATCACTGTTGTCTAAATAATTAATCTACGACCCACTAGGCATCACTTTCATGATCAGATCAGGTTCAAACAAGCCCTACTAAGATGAACATATTTATTTATCAGAACAAAGACTAACTGTCCTAGTTAGTTAGACAGAAAAAAATTTAAACAAACTCAAAAAAATTATCGTCAATGATAAAAGAAAACTCAGGATGCAACATTCTGAGCCTGTTTCAGTTTAGACTTTCAGGAAAGCTTTAAAAAGAATTAAAAAAAGAGACTTTGCCCTACACAATGGTGGCAAGATTTTATTAATCAGTCTACAAGAACTCACTGGAATAATCCTCAAAAACAGACGATTTTGAAAACGTGCATTGATATCAATGAATTATTTGAGAACACTAGTGCTGTGCCGAGCCACAAAACTTGACAACGAGCTGAGCCAAGCCAAGACGAGTCGAGTTGAAAGCAAGCCAGCTTTCGCTTCAGCGTCTTGTCAACGTAATATTACATGGTTGTGGAATTGAGACTGATCATTTTGTTATTAAAAAAAAAAATAATAAAGAGAATACCCAAATACATTGAAAGTAGCAAGCAACTCAAAGCAACATCTCAAAGCTCTAACTAAAACATAATTTTTATCTAGAAGAACCATCATGCTCGCAATGTCATAATAATGTAAGCAAATCCAATATTTTAGTAGAGCTTTACCTGTGATTATTGTTATTTTGGTACACATATTACTTCTATGATGATAACATCATGTTCCCAAATAATTATTATAACAGTAGTCAATAATATACATAAATAGTAAAAGCTGTTATTATAAAATAATCATTATTCCACTGGATTATAAATGATGATATTTTATGTGAAGAGCAATCAATTTAATATATGTATAATAATAATATTAATAATAATTGTCTAAGTATGTAGTATATTGTAATGGATTTCACCGTCCACTACTGGACACAACTACTACCGGCTGTGCAAGGTCTTAATTCCTGCCTTGCAAGCCCTGTGCAACTTCCTGGCTACCCAGTCAATACTGGCATAACAGGATAAAATCTTCAAACGTCATACCAGGTATACAAGCCTGCCAGAGACTACTGCAACTCCAGAGTAATCCAAGTAAATAGAGAGGTGTGTACAAGTATAAGGGTTATTTATTTCTGAGCTCTCTGGCTCCAACATCACAATTTATAACATAGGCATCTCAATACATTACAATATGATCACTTAAGCATGCACATAATTAGCCAATGTTATGTCTAGAAAAGTCTATCGTCCAATCAATAGAATCAAAGTGATTAGTGGGCAGCGTCTTTGTCACTTCCTTTGTTTACAATGTTCTGTTCTTGTCTGCTCCTTCAATAAGGGTGCACAACTGCTACATCTTGTTGTAAGTGCTCAGGGGCTGATGACTACCAAATCCCCCCACAATATGCATTAAGAGTAAACAAATAATAATACACATATTATATACATAATAATTATATATATTAATATAACATTACTAAATCTTATTAAATATTATCGTCATAATAATGATAATGTAGAAGAATAGTACTACTTTTACAATAAATAGATAAACTACTAACCATCATCATCATAGCTAATAATGGAAAGCAGAGTTAATTTTACTGTTATATAATAATAATAATGATAATAATATAATGATTAACAACTAGATAATAATAATAAAAACAATAATAATAAATAATCAACAAATAATAATAAGTACTTTTAATTATTATTATTACACTAAGTTTCCGAATAATAATGATGATATTACTATAACTTTTTACAAAATAATGTGAGGGACGCCATTATTTCACCATGTCATTGCCTGCGGCGCCATCATTTACCTTGCCAACATACATAACTACCTTTGAACATTTTTCTATTTCTGTATATTGTACTCCTGCTAACTACGAGATTCTATTGTAAACATAAATAAATGTTTAATCAAAAAATTATTATTGTGTGTGATCATTTTCCACGAAGAATAACAAACTACGTTTTGGGTGCTATAAATGTAAGGCGTGGCTTACATACATTTTTCTTGTTCTATCCCTGTATAATTATCTGTGTCAGTCCATAATAAAATCAGGATTAGCCTGACTCTCAGAAGACTTTCACTTGCACTCAGCGAAGAATAGACACAAGCCGAAGTTACAAGAAAACAACAAACTTGGTCCAGTCAACAATCAGTGCAAGCAAGGCTTGGCGGAAAGTGAGCAGTCGATTCGACTCTCACTGCGTGTTCTCTTCTAGCAAGAAGCACGACGCAAAGTCCCTTGTCTCTCACTAACAGTTTGGCCGTGAACAGTTTGCCCGAAACAGGTTGAGACTCGATAAGTCAGTGATAATTACGAGGTGGTTATCACTGTCGGCAACATTGAGCATTCCACCCTGAGTTCGGCCCACGCTGTCGACCCTGCAGCATAGCAAAACAGAACCAGAAACAATTCCAATCAAAACACATACACTGCCTTAAGCTGAAATCTTAGCAACAATTCGGGAGGTGTACAGGTGTGCCACCACCCAGACAAAATTCCTGTACATTGGTGGCAGCAGTGGGATTGAGAGAACTCACAAAGAACTACCGAACCAAAAGATAAGCAAGGCAAGATGTCCTACGGGCAGTCAGCACAGATAGGGAAGGCTCATCCATGCAGATTATGGGAACACTGACTGATATTCTGGAATGTATGACCATGACAAACACCAGAGATAGGTTCAGAATCCCCCTGTTCAACGGAGAGGGAGATGTGCACTACTTGATTCAACGGTTTGAAGAGGTGGCTGGGATGAACAGGTGGACACCGGAGGAGCCCACAGTCCACATCCGCCAAGCATTAACTGGAAAAGCAGAGCAGTGTGGCCGCGGGCTCACTCAGCAAACCATAATAGAAGCTCTGAGAGCGAGCTTTGGGCTCACCCGAATTGAGGCTCAGAATAAACTGATGGGATACCGAAAGGGACCGCGAGACACACTTCGAGAGCACGCCCTCAGCGTTGAGAGGCTGGTAGAAGCGGCTTACGAGGATCTGCCACAAAGGAATCGGACAGAACTTACCCTCCAAACATTTCAAACCACGCTAGGACACGTTTACCTACCAAGGCACCTGCTGGCCATCCAGCCCACCAACCTGGAGGAAGCCGTAAGGGCTGGAAACGAATATCTACAAATTCAACATCATCTCCTTCCACACCCCAACATCAGAGCTGTCCACAAAGATCCCCTAGATGACCCTATAAACCAACCTACCAAGGAGATCTCCTGTAAGGAAGTTGAAGACCCCCTGGCCAAAATACTGCAAACAATAGAAGCACTAAGCCAAAAAGTGGCCGACCTAAAAAAGAAGCCACAAGACATGCCACCAAAAAGATGCTGGGGATGCCAAAGGACAGGGCATCTTTGCAGCCAGTGCAAAACCGCCCCCTGGACCATTAGAGAGAGAAACGGGTACAGCCTTCAGCAGTAGACCCCCCCCCCCCTGCTGGCTGCAGAAAGGCAACAAACCACAACAGAGCACTCTACCCCGACCCCAGTAGACTGAGAGCCACTCAGCAACGGGACAATGCTCCAATAGCATTGAACAACCGGTTTACACCATTGGCTAAAGAGGAAGAGGAGACCTGCCCACAAAGAGACCAAGAAGAAAAAGGAACTAGGGCCCAGCCACAGAGAGAAAGACAGACCAAACGAGAGGGGAGAACGCGGACGTCGATCCGACCAGAGACTAGCCAACCTCAAACAATACACCTCGACCAAATTGAGAGACCCTATAAATCCAGTTATTACCTGCCTGGAAGGGTAGAGGGCCAAGCAGTCACCTACCTCATCGACACAGGCTGTAACACAAATTTACTAGCCAAGCGAATATTTGACCAGCTTTCCCCGAGAGTTCAACAATACCTACAGCAATACGACTCTCACGGACTGATGGCAGACGGCACGCGGCTACCCTTCTACAGCTCACTCACCCTGTCGGGACGTAATCGACACATCAAGTATGAAGAAACGTTTGCAGTCAGCCAGATCAATGAGGACGTAATCCTCGGAATGCCCTTCCTCGCGAACCAAAACTGTCAGATGGGTTTTGACCAACCAGTCCTAAGAGTGCAAGGGAAAGAACTCACCTGCACCGATAGACACGGAAGGGACCTAGTGTCCAAAGTGCAAGTACAGCGGGACACCTACCCCCACAGACTGAGGCCACCATACTGTGTCACCTCACCAGCAAGGAGCCCTACCCCCAAGGGATCATAGAGAGTGTGGAGGGCGGTCTTTTCGCCACTTTAACCAATACACCAGACGAGCAGGGAAGAGTGCTGGTGCGATATCTCAACCCCTCCCAAGGGAGTATACACGTCCCCGCCGGAGAAGTGATCGGGACATTTACTGGAGTACGCACAAACGAGATCCACCCCATATCAGGCCCACTGCCACAGGTGGCGCCAGAAGACAAAGAACTCCCACCACACTTGCAGGCACTGTTCTCCCAAGCACGACAAGGATGCCAGGATACCCAAGAAGAGCTACAACTCTACAAACTGTTCATTCAATATCAAGCCGTGGTCAATAAGAACGATGGGGACATTGAGCGCATCCACCTGGCTGAGCATTCCATTCCAGTGGCCCCAGGAACCCGATCCATACGGTGTCCTCCCCACTGACTAGGAGCAGAAAAGGAGGCCGATGCCGAGCGGCAAGTGAAAGAGTTATTAGCAAAAGATCTCATGGAGCCTGCCGATGGCGCATGGAGCTCCCCCGTAGTTTTGGTCAGGAAAAAGAATGAGTCGTGGAGATTCTGCGTCGACTACCGCAAACTTAACGACGTCACCCAACAAGATGCCTATCCAATCCCCAGGATAGACAACTCGCTAGACACATTGGCCAGTAGTAGATATTTTACCATGTTGGACCTTACCAGCGGGTATTGGCAAGTACCCCTAGACACGGATGCACAGAACAAATCAGCCTTCATCACCAGAAGCGAACTTTGGAGGTGGAAGATCCTACCCTTCGGACTCACCTCCACAACGGCAACCTTCCAACGCCTCATCGAAAGAGTGCTAAAGGGTCTTCACAGGAAGACACTCCTACTATATTTGGACGATGTCATTATCATCGCACTCGACTTCCAAACTCACCTACAGAGGCTCGAAGAAGTCCTGAACCGACTGCAACAGGTCGATCTCAAGGTAAAACCTTCGAAATGCGAGCTGCTGAGTCAACGGGTGAAGTAATTGGGACACATTGTTAGCTCAGAAGGGGTGGCCACCGACCCCAGAAAAGTGGAGGCCGTCCAAAAATGGGAGAACCCCAGAGATGTCAAGGCCCTAAGAGCTTTCCTCGGGACGGTGGGGTACTATCAACAATATATACCGGAATATGCTATGATAGCCAAGCCATTAACCGCCCTTATGGGAAAATGAGCCAGTTGGAAATGGGGAGAAGACGAGCAGCAAGCATTCCATCACCTAAAGACAAGGCTAAGTCAGACCCCAGTGTTAGGGTACCCAGACCCCTCACTTCCCTATATCCTAGGCACAGATGCCAGTGCTGTGAGAGTAGGAGCAGTGCTCTCCCAGGAACCGGACGGAAAGGAGAGAGTAATTGCCGATTATAGCAAAACCCTAGCCCCGACAGAGAGGAACTATTGTGTAACTAGTAGGGAACTCCTGGTGGCAGTAAAAGCCGTGAAGCATTTCTGCCCATACCTATAGGGGCAGAAATTCCGCCTACGGGCGGACCACGCCACTCTCCGATGCCTGTGCCCCCGAAAAGAACCCTCGAACCAGATCGCCCGCTGGCTGGAATAACTGGCAGAGTTCAAATATCAACTAGAGCACCGGGCTGGGCCTCACCACGGTAACACGGACGGACTCAATCGGCGCGGCCAATGCCTGATCTGTAAGCAGTGCAATTCAATTGAACAACGAGATGGGGGACCCTCACATGCCGATCTCTTCATAGAGGAAGGCGAGGCACAGGTCAACTTGACGATCACTAACCCCACCGACAATACTAGGGAGCTAGCACAAGCACAGAGGGAAGGAGACCACCCAGTAGCCCGGATGTACACAGCAATACAGGGACAAAACATCATATCACGTCAAGAGTTAGACAAAAGCAGCACAGAACTGCGAATCATACACGATCGAAGAGAGGCCCTCCAGCTAAGGCCCAATGGGGTACTAACTATGCGTTTCGAACACCAAGGCAGGACAAAATATTGCAGTCTGACCCCCTCATGGAGACAGAAGGTAGTCTGGGAGCCACACAAAATGGCACACGCTGGCATCAATAGGACCAGGAACCGCCGGATGTTGGACTGGTATTGGCCCGGCCTGTCCGCCATGGTGCGCCGCCTCGTAAGGGACTGTGAGGTGTGTCAAGTGGCTAAGAAGGGTCGAAAATTCGACCCCCCCCCCCTCAGGGACAGAGGCTCTATGCCGGACGCCCTTTCTAGAAACTAGCTGTGGACTTGGTGGGGCTCCTGCCACCCAACCGCCGGAAAAACAGGTGGATTTTGGTCCTCACCGACCACTTCACCCGTTGGCAGGATGCCATTGCACTTCCAGACGCCACCGCCCTCACGGTGGCTGTCACTCTGGATGAACGAGTGTTCAGTTATTGGGGACTACCGGAGCAACTCCATACCGACCAGGGAGTTCAATTTGAGTCTACCCTCCTAAAAGAACTATGCACACTGTGGAACGTACGTAAAACACGTACCACCCCCTACCACTCCCAAGGATTTGGCATGGTGGAGAGGCAAAACAGGATGCTAAGGGATGCCCTGTGGACCCTGATACTTACAAGGGACAAGACAAGTTGGACGGCCTGTTACCCCAACTAATGCCAGCCTGTAGAGCCACCCACAATTCCACCACCGGGGAGACACCCAACCTACTCATGATGGGCAGAGAGGTGCGGCTCCCAGACCAACTTACGGGGACAGCACCCACGCTAGACAGGTCCCCAGTGACAGAACACACACTACGCACACAAAAAAACTTGGACATTGCACACGAATATGTGCGGAACCAGCAACGGCGAGTACACCAGGAAGAAGTTGACGAACCACTAAGATTTAGAGAGGGGGACCTAGTAGTCATGGAAAATTAGCGCCGCACTAAAGGCAGTAACCCGAAGCCGCAAGGGCCATACATAGTCGCACAAACATATCCTAACCACACTTACCGGTTGAAAAGGGATGGACAAGGTTTCACCCAAAATGGCCGACGACTCAAGCACTACCGGTCATGTCAAGAGACCATCGGGAAAGCACCGCCCGGTAGAGAGCACGCCCTTCGACCCAATATGAGGGAAGCATATTGAGGACGGCCCCCACGGGAGATGAGAACAGAATCACTAGAACACCCTCCCCCCCCCCCACTGCAAGTGGAACCTACCGCGATGCCCCCAGACCCCAGAAGAGGAAGCCAGTGGACACACCCCACAAGCACCCTCAATGGAGTGAGCACCTGGCACCCCCTGCAAAGAGAACAACGGGACAGAACTCCGCCACCTGAACTAGAAACCTATACAAGTGCAGAAAATACACCTACGCTACCACTAGACGGAGAACACAACCTAGATACGATCGAATGGCCACCCCTACCACCCAGACCAGAGACAGAAACCAACAACAATAGACCCAGAAGAGAGAGAAGAAAACCTGCAAAGTTCACAGACTATCAATGCTACAGCACACCAAGTAATAAAAACGATGCCACAACAGATAGAGAGATTGACAAAGTGAAAAAAATAACATACAAACCATAGAGCAATGGCAAGGAAACTGCGAGAATATTAGGGTTGGAAAACACACACAACAACGTTTGTAACGCCATCATCTATAAAAAATACTAACTTTAGGCGAACAGATAACTCCCAATACGAGGATACCACTAGAAAACGCCCCTTCTCATTTACGCAATGCCCAAAGAATCACGTGCCCCACGAGGACAATAGACAGGGCGGAAATAACAACAGGCGAGGGCGTAACTAACAAGGGACGTTGTGTGAATAAAAATACTCAGCCTTTTGAGGTAGCACCACATTACAGAATGGAGTGTCTACAAGCTATCTCGGCGATATTGCAAAATATGGAAAATGACGGGAATCTACCAGTAGAAGAAGATCCGACTTTCGCAGAAGAACTGATAGCAGAGCCCACTGGAACACAAAAGAAAGAACGTTCTAGTTGAGCGAGACAAAGAGACAACCTTTCTCCCCCCCAAATAAACATGGTCGCCATTGTAGAGGAAGGGGCAGCAAGATGTCGAGTTTGAAAGCATCAAGCACCAGCACCCCCTCCCCCGAGACACCATGTGAAAGAAATTTGGAAGTCAGAAGAAACCACACAAGCAATAAAACGAGTAGCCTACCAAGTGGAAGGAGAAACGTGGGGATGTAAATTTGCAGTCGACAGCTAAACAAAAAGAGAATGATGTACCACGTGCATCAACATTTCACCTACTTCTTCTGCACCTGCAGAAAAAAGAGCAGCTCCAGAGATACAATTTTGAAGCGCATACGAGGTAAAGGGGGAGACCAAGCACACGGAGGAGACACCCGACCTCTCTACGAGGTAGACAAACAATCTTATCCAGAGTTTTGTTGGACGATGCAGTGGTACCAATCAGCACATTTTGGTACCCCTGCACCTATAAAGGAACAAGGCAGTCACCCACAAGAGAGGACGCCAGTAAAAAAGAGGCTGGGCGAAAAGATAAATGAAACGCCACCGAAAGTGGCAAGGATCGAACTGGTCGACCATGGTGCTGCAGTAAAGATGGAAAGGACACCACCCATGAGGGAGACCTCACACCAACCTAGGAAGATATCTAGAGAAAGGGTACCAACCACAATAACGGAAGAAAGAGAGAATAGGCGACAGAGAGAGAGGATAGAGGAGGAGAGGAGAGAGGACAGATACAGAAGAATAAAACGCTATGAAGGGGAGCTCTACCACGTAACTCGAGAAGCATTCAAATATTTACAGAGGGCCGAGGACCTGAAGGCATGCATTCAAAAGGAGCGGGATCTTCTGTAAGTGACATAATGGACATTCTTGTATTGACATTTCCACTCATAGCGTCCCCACATTTTTAATATTGGCCCTATGGTTGCCAATGGGGCGGAGTGTGTGAGGGACGCCATTATCTCACCATGTCATTGCCTGCGCCGCCATCATTTACCTTGCCAACATAATTACCTACAAACATTATTCTATTTCTGTATATTGTACTCTTGCTAACTACGAGATTCTATCGTAAACATAAATAAATATTTAATTAATTAATTATTATTGTGTGTGAACATTTTCCACGATAATGTGGATGAATACAATTATATAACACTACTGCGATCGCTTTGCTAATCATCATTGGAATTCTTCTTTAATTCCAAATAAATAATAAATGACACTAATGTTTTATGCCCAGGATAAACATCAGGGACTGAATGGATTGAAATACATTTCACTGCACAAATGCGGTAACTGCAAATAAAAGCACTGCTGCAAAAAATCGTACCAGTAACTCCAGTAGAAAAAGTTTGATAAAGAGTGGGAGTATTGCAGGCCTACAACAACAAAGTTATTTTGTGTAGGATTTTTAACCTACAATAGCGAATCACCTGTTATTTAGTTTAAAAAAATGTCAGTAGGTGCAGGGGTGCACAACTCCAAAGTTTGTGACTGGCTCATTGTGAAAATAGTTAGAGAGGCTTGACTTGTCTCGAAGCCGGCTCGCACATGTGATACTCGACTCAACTCGTTGTTGGCTCGACTCGACACAACACTAGAGAACACAACTCCAAACTTCCGATTAGTGTCTCTGGCCAACAATAAAAATTCTATGTACAACTTTTCCAGGGAAATTGCTTCTTTGGTACTGAGACAATTCTCATAGATAAAACAAATGCTGACCAGTTGCCACTTTGCAAAGACCTGCAAACTACTAAAAGTTATATAGCAAATGTGTTAACAAATACGCAAGATTGCATAAAATTAGACAATTCAAATATTGGCATTGTGTAGATATTTGTAATATGCAAACAAAACTTTTGCCCTCTTTTCCTTGTTCAGATCCTGATGGCTATACGGCTCCGTCAGGTAAGTTTTGAGAGGGAATGCTATATCTCCGACAGTGACATAAGAGAATTCCAGTTTTCCCAGTGAGATGAGGTGGTGGGATGTTTAGAATCTTTTATTCCATAGCTTGATCTAAGGAGCAAGCATCGTAAACCTCACCTTAAGATGCCCTCCCTATGGCACCAATATCGACATATTGGAAGTTGAAAAATATCAGCAGAAATAGCTGTAGAGTTTTATTCAAATCAAACACAATGATCAACTATTGGGTGACTTTTAGTATTTCATCTTCTACCTGGATTTGGCATAGCACATTGCCAACATATTCATTGACTCAGGCCTTGTTTATTTTGGTATTTTCTCCCTGCATGCCGTGGCTTGTTTATAACCATATGCTTTCCATGTGGCTCAAATGGTATTAGGGATGCTCAAACGTTGTTCAAGCTTCCTACATATTTCTCGCCACTGTCAGTCATCTTTGGGTTGATTAAATATGTACTTTAGAGTGCATCATAAATGGCAATGCACACATAAGCAATTATCGAGATGAGTGAGGCGGCTGAAATTTTCCAGCTATAATCCATTTCTACCAATCTTTCACCTGTTGCCAAATGTCTAAAGGAACAACACAAAACAGTCGTCGTCATCGTCGTCCTCAGTAAGAGGTTTGTGATCATCCACGTACTCACGTAATCAGTCTTCAAACATGACTTTGTAAGCACAATGCTCCCCTTTCAATAGGGTTTGAGGACCGAGCTACGAACCTCTCTTTCTTAGCTTTTTCTCATCATCTACTAGCAGTAAAAAAGCTGTGCTCACAACCGCTGTTACTTGCTTTTGCTATAAGTTTTAATTCCCTATGATGTGAAATTAAAAAAAACGGCTGAAGTGCGTTGTCTTGCTGATATTAGCATCCAATTTACCTATTTGCAAATGCAGTGTGTTTCCTTTGTAATTTAATACAAGTAAATGCAATTTATGTTCTGCCGATATTCCGTAGCTGTTACGCTCATGCACCCGCTCCCACTATGTGTAAACACAGCTTTACTGTTGATAGAAAGCAGTTTGTTTAATCTACACAAAATAAATTTCAGTGTTTTCGCTTTGCAAATTACTGCTGGAAAACTTTCAGATTTTGGTCCCAACTGTTCCTATAGCCACATAAACATAATTTCTGATCAAATTCAGACTGGCAAAAAACCTTTTTCATTTCAATAGCTGTTGACAAAGTGAAATTGTATTAAGCATTTCTCAAGGTATGCAGGATATTGCAAAATGACCTGTTGTGATCAAAGAGTAGCAGAAGATTAATATTTACTTGAATGGCTAATTGTTTTGATTGAAAAAAGATACCAATAAGAGTTGTGGTTTCTGAGTTACAGTCATATTTTGATATTGAAACCTTTTTTAAAACATGGAATAGCTGAGTAGTAACTCATAAGGGAGACTTGGAAACTCAATTTTTCAAACATAACATAAATCGCTGCATGAGAAACATTTTGATTTGTTACTGACATAACACAAGTTGAAAATGTGGTTCTTGGTGAATTTTCAAATATTGAAAATGGGAAACTTGAAACAGTTGCATGCGATTACTCTGAAGTCAAAAATGGTGCATCAATACACTATTGTACACCGGTGTTTTATGTTTGAGAGCTATTTTCAAGCAAATATAACGCTTTACCAACTGGTCTAAGCTGGAAGAAGCTACTTGGGTGAAGCGATAATGTCACTTCGAGTGGAAGTATCTGGGCATATCGCCGCTCATTGCAAGAAGACCAGCAAGCAATCAATTAAATTTTCACAAAAGGTGTTATTTGAATTGCTTGAAGGTGTATTGCACTGCTTTTCAAATCGGATTTTTGGCCATTACTATGATGACTTCAAGGTACATAAGAATCACCATGACTGCTAACTCAGGCCACCATGAGTGATCACAACACCTTTTTTGCAACGAGACAAGAACATTTTAAAAATCACCGTTGCAATTGCAAAGCTCTGCCACTGAGCAAAAATCGCCCATTCTCAATTTCAAAGTTTTCACTGTAATTATTTTATCAGTATCATTAATTTTCTGTAACAAGAAAAAACATACTCTGTAATGTCTCAGACCTAATTATCAAACGAAAGGTGAATGTCGGCAAATTGTCAATTCACTGTGTACATAAAATGTGCAAGAAAAAATTATAGCAGCTTTGATTAACCAGTAAAAATTCTTTTTGTGTGTTTCACCAGTTCTTTTTTTAAAAAATCTGAAATTTCAGAAGATCCATAAAACTTTACTCAAGCATAGTTGATCTAACTCACGATCTGTGCAAAGAACTCCATAAGTTCCATTCTCTGTACAGCTACATGCGAAAGGTAGTCCAGTTCCATCACATGATCCTCCGACACATAAACTGCAGATAGCATTGTTAAAGCATGGCTCATCATCACACAGCGAGTGACAGTCAGTTCCAGTATAGCCCACATCACATAGACAGGTGTAGTTGTTCACTAGGTCTACACAAGTGCTGTTGGCAGGGCATGGTTCAGTGGAGCAATCATTTCTGGCTGCGGAAAACCAAGGAAAGTCAACATTTAGTTTTGTAAGAAAGACTGTTGATGAACCATAACAGTTTAGTTTTATTTCCAAGTCTAGAATATATCTTTTAATAACTATACATATACACTAAGATGATTGTAAACTCATTAAAAGCTCATTTGAAGTATCTAATATAAATAAAATTATCTTTTATCATCATTTTTATTCCAAGAATGTTGATAAGAGACAAAGTTATTTTATAAGGCTAAGGACTTCATGAAGTAAAACACTATTTTCAGATTATGTTTCCGGTTAAATTTAAATTAACTTTTAGAACTAATAAGTTAACAGAACTTCTTGAGTTTCCTTCGCTGGTAAAACAAAAACCAAAAAATGAAATTAGTTCTCAAGCTTAAAAACTTTAAATGAAGATTCAATATTTTGAGAAAAAAATTTCCCATTTCTGGAGTTGCTTTCTTGAGCCATTTCTTTCCATACAGCGGATAACTTCATGCCTTATTAAAGTGTAATCATTCATGCAGAAGTATCAGTGTTGCAGTTCAATGTTAGCTAGCTTCAATGAAATAAATTTAAAAAATTAAGTTTTTGTTTGGAAAAATCTACCTTCACACCTCCAGATGTGAATAATCTATAATGAATAGTACATCAATATGTCGGAAAGATTGTAGGGCAGAAATGTAACACGAACTAACACCATTAGGGCCAACAGTGCATCGGGATATTGCTGATTTACAAAACAGCTTAAAAATAAGTCTCTCAATTTCAACATACATGTAAGCAATACAAAGATTGGATAAACTTGCCTGGTAAAGTGTCTTCTGCCCAATCATTTTTAAATTTTGTTGCTAGCAACCTGAAGTCTGAAGTTATTGATGACTAGGAACTCAGGGGTATTTGAAAAATAAAAAGGCCGTGTGGGACAAATTTCTAAATTGATGCTGTGTCTTAAAAGGGTTATGACATCAATAAATACCTTGTTTTCAGCAGCTGTTGCCAATTCAGGCCTGGAAATTAGCTTAATATTATTGCGAAGTTGTGTTTTCCCCGCCACAATCAATTATACAAACGCAATCTCGGCTGACCTAGACAACATTTTTTACAAAGACGGCTGAATTCTTATAAAGCCATAAAAGCGAGGACCAAAAAATTCTGCTTGTTTGGGTAGTTGTGGGTTGATCTAGAAAGACTCGCTCTGCAAGCACTATGCTGAATACAAAAAATGAGTTTGCACAATATAAGTTATTGTTCAATGCTGCTTTGAAAAGCCAGCAGGTGTCTGTTGGCTTTGATAAGATCGCCATTGCACTGGTATGCGCAAAGACAATTTTTTTCTGCAATTTTGGGTTAAAGGTTGAGTTCCCGAAAAATGCATTCACTTGCAGGACAAAACACTAGATTTGATTGTCACTTCCCCTTTGCTAATAAACAAAAAACTATATTTCTCTCAGTAAATTTTCAGCAGCAACAATAACATCTTCGTTATTTATTTTCATTAGAAAATTGACCATTAGTAGCATTTACTTTGTCACTACCGAGTTGAATTGCAAATAAATTACACTCAAATAATTACCATCGTGCATTTATGCATTGTGTGAGCTGTTATGATTGCCTTCAGCTACTCACTGCAAATTTAAGCAGGTCAGTGTTATAAGCTTTCCCCAGGAGTTCATGGAAAAATAATCATTTTAAAATGTAACTCAATCAATAACGATAATTATAATGGCCCATGCAACCACAACGATAAGTTGTTGTTAAATGAACAAAACCCATATAAATAAATGTTTATAGTAATACTAATTATTCTTATTGTATTACTAACTACTATTTCTGCGGAATTAACTATTATAACTGTAGTACTAATTATTACTGTTGTATTAATTACTATCACGGTATTATTAATTACCATTACTGTAGTCACACTTGCCAACCTTGAAGGGGGGCAGCTGCTTGATACGAAAAAACCGGAAAAATTGCGAATTAAAGCAGGAAAGTTTCTAGGTGAAAATTTGTTGCGTTAGACAAACAAGGGCTGTTTCATGTAAATATATTCTTTCAACTATGATATTTCTCAACATTGAAAGAGCATTATACATTTATTATTGGAGTGATGGTATTCAAAAGCTTTTGACAATACTGCTTATTGATTTGGGTCAAAATAAAACAAAGCCTAGTCAAAGCAGAATTCAGAAATTGAAGTGAAACAATGTATACAAACCTATGTTCTATCTGTATCCAAAATATGTGGTTACGGATGCAATTTATAAACTATCTATTGACAGCTAACCAGTGTGTAACCATGTAGTTTCCTAGTTCAACTTAATATTGATTTAAGCCAAGCAATAAAAGAATTATCAAAATACTACATATGTAGTGGTACCGAAATTTGCTATCCTCGGTTTAAAACTGATGGTTTTGAAACACACTTATGTGGTTAAAAGTTTGTCAATCTTTCATGGGTGTGCGAGAGCTAGTGTTGTTGCTAATTTCGTCAAGTTTAAGCTTTCCAGGTTGCTAAAAATCATCTGCAAGTCTTTTCTTAGACAGTGTATGATTATGGTTTATCATCAAGAAAATGCTGAATTAGCAATTAAGTTGCCAAAACTGATGGCAAGAAATTTTCATCGAGCATAGTTTTATATACTTATTTATGTATCACAACATGTCTGGGAGAACAAACACTATACATTATTAATTATATATATATCATAGCCTACACAACAATCACGCTAAAAACTTATATTCTATTGTGGTCTCATTCATCGAAAGAAAATTTAAAACGCAATGTTTTAAACTTAGAAGTGTTAAGGTCTATATTAAGTGAGCCTGCAACGATATATCGTATGACATGACAATACAACACGATAGAAACATGCTGATATGAGCAGTGGTACACTATGAAACCAATATTGATAGTTACTGCAAAAACACATATTCTTTGCTTTTTTTATCTATATTTCTTTTGCATTTTCATGCTTATGATTTGCAAGCTTTTCTTTTCACGATAAAAAATAAATGAAAAGTCGAATGGATAAAATTTCCATCCACTGCGTTCCGATAGCCAGCTACCCATGGCCAAGAAGTTGGCAGTGTGAGAGTATTGTGTCAAAGGAGACAATGATGCTAGTTTTTGCAAAAAGTGTGATTACTCAATCCAAATAAACCAAGGCAGTACTAAGAATCACATAATACACCTGAAACAAATACGTGGTATAGAGCTGGACATGTAAGAGCGAAATGTAGCAATAATAATGATCATCAACACAACAAATCACCAGTGAGTCATCGTCGTCATCTGCTCCTACTACCACTACACTACCACGACGATGTTATGACCAGAATTAGACCAAAGAATAAATATCAAATTATCAAATTGGAGTTGTCTGCTTTTATGTAACTAAATGATCTTGAGAACATAGCTCCAACAAATCTTCCCGGTTTAAAGAATAGTAATAGATTTTTATACAGTCAGTCTACGCATAGCTATTGACCAGACAACATCTCACTCAAAACACTCATTTCTATATATCGTAGTACTATTGAATCCACTAACATGTAATTCCTACAGAAATCCTACAGCATTACCTGCTCCAACAGCCTTCAAAGAGTCGGTGGACATACAAGAGTGGGATATGGAGGCAATGATGTCTACAGACACACAAACTCAAGTATAGAATAACCCACCTTTGGTATTGTTGCTTGTCCCTACAGGAGATAATACCTACCTGCAGATAATACCTACTACATAGACACTTAACCAGAGACTAACATTATTCACGCCTACACCAAAATCTAATTCTATACGACAATCAAGACGTTGATCTGAGGGAATACCGCTCAAAATATGTGCACAAGGTGAGACATTAATTTCCCAAATTTCCGTTCAGATCAACCACTACCACTACTAGTAAAGCCAATGATATTACAGCAGCTCTCACTAAAGACAATGTTGAAAAAACTGCCTAGTAACAGTATTAGATCAAAGCAAATTATTGAAGCTATTGCCAAGTACATTGCACTGGATATGAGACCTTTAAACACGGTCAATGACACAGGTTTTGTCCAACTTCTAAGTAAATAAAGATTCTTGTGTCTGTAAACCTGTAGCATACTTTAACATAGGTTTTACGTATGTAGCAAGGGAATTGTTCAATAAAACAAATATATATATCTCATTGCAAAATTAATGTAATAAACAGCTAGAACCCAATCTGAAATTGAAGACACTTATTTTTGTGGTGGTAGAGATGGTAATAGGCATTAGGCCCACTAAAAATGAGATTTATTGGTTCGAACTTATGCATGATGATAGACTTAACATTCATACAAGAATGTATATAGACGTGGAGAACTGTTTTACTTTAAAGCATATACATGCAGTATTGATTGTTAAAAAATATATCATATCGAGATACCAAAGTATCGAAGAATAAGCTAACTATCGTATCGATATCGTGTCAAAATCGTATCGGACCTACAGTGTTGTATTGCTGCAGGCTTAACCTAAAGCAACTTTTATCAGAAAAAATTAGCAAGATTGTGAAATTCCTCATAGATGTTTACCTATGAATAGCTTTTTCGGTTAACCCATTAAACCGCATTTATTTACTTCACAAATAAAATGTGTAATCCTTGTACCTTATGCTACCAGAAACAAACTGTCGCGGACTCAAGCAAAAATTGATGCAGTTCATGTCAACAAGTGTTGCTCTTTTCATTTTCACATACATAAATTTGTCTAAGCAGGGAGTGCTTCCCATCAGCATTTACTTAATTATTACTAGCAAAAAAACATTACGTAAAAACATGTAATTTCCACAAAAAAGTAACAAACGATAAAAACTAAACTGATAGGACTGGCGATAATAGTCATAGTTATAACTAAATCATAAAAAGTAGCTCTTATTATGATAAACAAATGTATGATACCTAAGGACAATAAATTTTATCAAAACAATGTGCTATTTATTATTTACACTGTAAATGGTTATAAAACAGTAGTAAAGCATTTTGGAGCACAATTCCTTTGCTTCTCTTTTACTTCGCTTAGCAGCAGTGTTCCACGTCCACCCCTGAAAATCGCCTGTTGGAGAATGTGTCTGGAGTCATATATGAACTAAAAGTGCCTTGCACTCCAATGTGCTGCAGCACTTAGCTGGTATAAGAAACTATTCCGAAAAAGAAAGTTG
Organism: Cryptosula pallasiana; assembly: GCA_945261195.1. NCBI lineage: Eukaryota > Metazoa > Bryozoa > Gymnolaemata > Cheilostomatida > Cryptosulidae > Cryptosula > Cryptosula pallasiana. The sequence continues at coordinate 52,269,867 of OX183130.1, read as the reverse complement.
ATGAGGAGTGTATTGATAGTTGTTAGTTTTGTTCATTTATGATTTTAATTCGTGCGAAATATTATAATGATGCTTAAAAATAATTACCAACTTAACAACCCATGCAGACACAGTATAATAGTTTGTCTCATAAAGTATGATGGTGTGGAATGAATGGGCCCAACTGCATTATATCGTGACAAATATGATTATAAAACATTATTATTGTTACTATTATTAATAACAGTTATTGAATACTATTACATATTATGTCTATTATATTATTTATTAATTTTAATTATTAACTAATTACTAAAAGGATACCTTGCTTCCACCACTGCCACGCTACTACTGCTTGTAGTTATTAATACCTAAGCTGTTGTCTTTTTTCAATTGCGAAAAAATGAATGCAAATTGAATGAAAAAAAGAAAAATCATTCAGAAAATAGAAAAAAAACTCATCTATATGACCAGATAATATTGATAAAATCAATGACAGCTGAAATGATAAAAAGTCATAACATGTATTATTATTAATTATTATAGTTATATATAACAGTATAATAAGAGCAGATCGGCATCAAAAAACAGATCTGTCAACATATCAAATTTTTTCATGTGTGTTAAATGTGTGGGATTGATTACATACCTGTCAGATATGTATTTGTTAGTTTTGAGATACCTTATTGTTAGTATAATATGAATCTGCATAAGAAAACAGACCTGATAACATAACACATTGCCGAGTGTTAAAAATATTTTTACAGACCAGCTACAATATATTGATATAAGTATGTAACTGTATGTTTGGTAACGTAAACGATAGTTGATTTTGCACAGAGCTGTCAGATATTCATTAATTTAGTATTTGATTATGCGGGAGGTTTTTCTTCCCAGGTTTAGATCCAAGTTGACATGTCCCCTTTGTTTTTGACTCATTTGTTTCGGTAACGAGTTAAGTGTTATGTTTATTGGATTAGAATGGTGGATGTAATAGCGAGCGTAATAAATAATACAATAATAGCATAAAAAGTGTTTATTTGATGAAAATGGTCGATATAACAGAAGCGAATGTAATGAAATATATTATAGTAGCGTAAAATATGTAAATAAAATGAATAACGGTTGTAATGTACAGTATATAATAGTGGTATCGTATAAAGCATTAAAAAAACTTTTTAATTTGTAACATATTTAATGACATTTCAAGAAATATTATCACACCAAGGATGAATGATAATGAGAAGATTTTTTCCCATCCAGACTTTTTGACATGACAGGCTCATTCCTGAAAAATTGTCCATATTGTTATAACCAAAAACTTTATAGGAAGATGATGGAGTTGTCATTGCGATCGAATTGTTTTCGCGTACGGTGTATTGATTTTCGCACACACAAGCATTAGCTGTCTCTGGAGTTGTGATGGTTGTCGTTGGAGTAGAAGTTGTTGTTACGAGAATTGTGTTGCTTGTTGAAGTCGTAGTTGGAATTGTGAATGTTGAATTTGTTGGAGTCGTAGTTGGAATTGGAGTGGTTGTTTAAAATGTAGTTGAAATTGGAGATGTTGTTAGAAACATATTTGGAGGATTTTTATATCTTTCGACATATTCCGTGGTTTGCATATGTAACTGTAATTGTCGGTTGTGGGAACGCATTCTCTGCGATGGGGTTAACAATGCATGAAAAACTGAAGCAGCTAGTTTTCAAAAAACAATTCAAAATACGCGTTACTAGTTGAATATCCGCATAACCGAGATTTCCTCCAGAGCAGTCATCTAGAATTGAAGAAAAAAATGAAAGGGAATGATGCAGCCATGACTGGTGGTGTTGTTGTTGCCGTCGTCATCATCGTTGTTGTTGTTGTTGTCGAAGTTGTAGATCTTGATCGTTCTTTGAGCCCTCAAATGCATTCCAACGCTTCATCAGTTTTGCAGAGAAATAGGTATTTTTTCATCGCCTCGGTTCTGGGACGGATTGGTAAGACTCTGTTAAGAACACAGCGCATATCAACAAACGCTCTTGATATTGTTAAGCTTGATCCAAAAGACAAGCTACTATTCGTATACATCTGAATCCAAGAATCCTATGGTGACAACCCGATGCCTGAGAAGATAAAATGAATGGAAGAGTGTCCGTTGCGAGACGCAGACCAAAAAGGGTTGAACACGAGTGCAGACATATATGGTATCTTATTTTTTGCGAGACTTTTTCACCCTAGTTTGCACTTCCAACGACTAGAGTGAACTGTCCAAACAATGGCTGCTATCAATTACTAAGCCAGAACTAAAATTCGGTATACATGACATTGGGGCCACATCTGTCTTGGTTTTCTTCTCGACACATATTTACATAAGTGTTCATATTGTTATGGTCTTTAGACTTCGATAACTCGCAAACAACAAATTCACTCCTTTGGTGTTGCTCGAGCGATTGCATCTTGTGCATGCAAAGTCAAAGTTATCAAATTCTTCCGTCAGTGGGCAGATCAGACGTGCCGCTTTGTAGTCAAATGCGCGCAATTCCCCTTTCCGAAACAGCTTGGAAATTTTGGTAAGTTACTCTGTATCATTTCTAACTCCCAATACACAATCATCTTCATTTTGACCGCATTTAATCGGAGTAGTACACGATGATATAATTGTTGATTTTTGGGTTTTGCAAATCCTAAAGGCGTTTCGAAGTACGAATAATCTGCATAACAAAAAGTCAGAGAGGTAGATTTTCACGCAATCATTTTCATTCGCATCTGTGCAGACTTGCCAACCTTGAAGGGGACAATTGCTTGAGATGGAGAAAAAGGGGAAATTATGAAACGAAAGGGGAAATTTTCTGCGCGAAATTACGCTGTGTATGACAAATTGGGGCTTCTTTATGTAAATGTATTTATTAAAATATGAGATTTCTCATCATTGAAAGAGCATTATTATACCTTTGTTGTCAGAGTGGTGGTATTAAAAAGCTGTTTTTATGTTGCTAATTGACATTTATTGTCAAAATAAAACAGAGACGAGTCAAAAAAGAAATCAGAAATTTAGATGGAACCAAGTACACAAACTTATGTTCCCAGGCCATAGGTAATTTCAGAGCCAATTATCCATCAGAAAAGCCCCGTGCAGCGGAAAATTTTTTTTTATGTAATGAGGGAGGTGTTAGAGACTCTAACAACTTGGAAAAGAAGTGTCATAAGCTCTAACATTACTGTTAGAGAATTAAAATATCACATTTCATCATCTCTTGTGATGGTCAAACTGCTTTGAAAGCAGTGAGGATTACAACTAATCAGAATAACCTCATCACAGCAGTGACACCTTTCAGCTTTATTTATCATCTTGTCCACATGGTTGCAGTATAGATAGAGTAGGTCGATTATGCATAGAATACTTGCTTAAGATATGAGAATAGTCTACAATTACATAGCTAATAAATATCATTCATGAAAAGGAGGCAGTGCACATGATTGGCACAACTGTGGCTCATACATTCAATTACATACTAACTAGACATTCAAACCTAAATTGTTATTGTCACGTGTTCTAATGAATTGATGACTAGCAATTCGTTATACACATTCAAACCTAAATTATTATTCCCAAATGTCATAATGAATTGACTTGCAATCCGTTTAAAGAGAACAGTACTGGGTAGGCCGTTGCTGACTTAGCAATCACATGATTAAAGTTTCAGGCTATATTTGCAAATATATTCCCACCTTGTGGCATGTAGTAAGTAATACCTGTCGTGAGTCGGTTGGTTACATTGAGGTTCGTTTTCATGCAGTGACACCATGTAGTAAGGTGCTTAGAATAAATTTGTGTGGGAAGCAGGTGGACCAGATTAGAACATCTTGAAATGAAATAAGAAAATCAACTCCTAATAATAAATTGTAATAATAATGACAACACAATAATAATAATGATATTTCTAATTAATAATTACTATTGATTACAGTCAATAAACAATAATAATGACAACACAATATTAATTTAATAATTAAATATCAAAATTTATAAAAAAATAAATGACTGCTGGCTATAATAAGGTTTGAGCGTCTAGTTGCATTTGAATTTGGGAGATGGTTTGTACCAGTTCGCTTAGTGACAATCATTTCTTCATATTTCTGATCGAGACGGCCAGACGGTTAGTGAGCAGTGTAAAAAAAAACGAGACGAAAAAAACAACAACGTGGGGAATGATGAGAAATGGCTATCTACTGAGCTCAGCAATGCTAAAATGGCAAAAAACTTCAAATGTTTAATAACGTTGATTGGCTGCCCTCCATCTTTTTTCAGATATACAACTACAAATAAATACAGGACAGGAGGGAACAATTCTTAAGTGCAAACCTTATCCTCTTTTGTTTGAGACTAACATTACTGTTAGAGCTCTACCATTTTATTCCTCGAATGTTCGAGGGTGTATCTAAAATATCTACCTATATCTAAAATATGTTGTCATGGATATAATTCATAAACTATGTTTTGACAGCTAACCAGTGAGTAGCCATGTAGCTTCCTAGTGCAGTTTAACATTGATTAAAATCAAGCAATAAAAAAAATTATCAAAATACTACATATGTTGTGGTACTGCAACTCACTACCCTCGATTTAAAACTAATAGTTTTGAAACACACGTGGTTAAAAGTTTGTCAATCTTTCACAGGTGTGCACCAGAGCCAAAATCTGACTCTATAGATTTCTCAACGGCTAGTGTTGTTGATAATTTCGCTAATTTTATGCTATCCAGGTTGTTGATAATCATCTGCCAAACTAACTGTTTTAGCAATTGCGCCTTGGATAGTATTTTGTTAGACACTGTAAGATTATGGCTTACCATCAAAAATGCTTGATTAGCAATTGAATTGCCAAAACCAATGGCAAGGGTTTCTAATCGAGCATCATTTTCATACTTATTTATGTATCACAACATGTCTGAGAAAACTAACACTACACACTATTAATATATATATTATAGCATACACAGCAATCACACTAAACACTGAACGATATTCTATTGCGGTCTCATTCATCAAAAGAAAACTTGAAATCAAAGTTTCAAAGTTATAAGTGTTTAAGTTTTATCTCAAGCAACTTTTATCAGTAAAGATATACAGCATAGCGCAATTCCTCATAGTTGTATACCTATTAATTGTCATGTTTGGTTAATCCATTAAGCCACTTTTATTGACTTCATAAATAAAATGTGTAACCCTTTTACCTTAGACCGCCAGAAAAAACTGTCACGAACCAAAAGCAAAAAAAATGATGCAGGTCATGTCAACAAGTGATGCTCTTCTCATTTTTGTGAACAAAAAATTTGTCCAAGAGGAAGTGATTTACACCATATGTACATAATTATTATTAGCGAACAGGTTTCTCTATAAATATACAGTTTCTACAATAGCAACTAACAAATATTAAAAATAAATTGATAGGACAAGCGACAATAGACATGGCTATTATAAGCATCTGAATCGTAAAAAAGTAACTTATGGACAATAAATTGAACCAAAACGATGTGTTATTTATTATTTACGCTATAAAACATTATAAAATGGCAGCAGAGTAATTTGAAGCCCTCGGCATAACAGCGGTATTCTGTGCCCACTGCTGAAAATCGCCTGTGTATGGGGGTTTATATGACTTGAGATTTCTTTGCACTGCAATGTTGTGCTGCAGCACTTAGCTGACATAAGAGACTTTTTAAGAAATGAAAGTTGATAAACAGTGTATTTATAATCATTACTGTTGCTCATTTATTATAATTTATGATGAATATAATCATGCTTCAAAAATATCATCATTATCATCTCAATGAACAAACAGTATAATGTCGCATAAATTATGATGGTGTGGAATAAGTAGGCCAAACTGCATTGATTTACAAGTAATATAATACTATAATTATGTAACATTGCTATTGTTACTTTTATTAACAACAGTTATTAATTATCATTACTACTTATTAATTATTATTGCTAATGCAATAAATACTAACTTTGAACAATAAATAACTATAATTTATAAACAAACCACTACCACTGCTACGCTACTATTGCCTGTAACTATTATTATTATCATAGCTGATGTTTCTTCTGTAGATTCTCAACATGAAAGCAGAAAACAACAATAATAATTAATCATCAACAATTCATCATTTACATTACCAGATAAAAATAATAATAATTCATGGATGAATTACTACTGTTGATTAATTATTATTATTAATTATTATAAATTACTAGTAATTTTAATAATAATATAGCTGTTTATTAATTTCATTGATCATCATTATTATTTATTAATTTTATTTATTCGTTTTACTATATTTTGAAGATAAAAATAAAACAACAACAATTGTTGGTTCAATTGTTGTTGCTGTTGCTCTATTATTATTAATAAATTAATTATAAATACTGTGAGGGACGCCAGTACTCTCCCTATTTTTATTATTAACACTTACTCAAGTAAGACATTATCTCGCAGTTATCGACTGAGCCTATATCTCATTGTCCGTATTCCTTTGTATAAGAATTAAGCTGGTAACTCACTGTCTACAACATCTCTACGTTTGCATCTCAATATCTACTCACTACGCATTGTATATGTCTGTGCATGGTTCTATTGTTTGTATGTATCCACGATACTAGAGTCTATTTCAGTGCGTTCTATTTTATACACCAAATAATTATTTATCACATGTTATATTTTTCCACGGTTTTAATTATTGCAATTGGGTGCTGTTGTAAGGACAAGGCGTGGCTTGTACCAATATTTTTACTTAGGTGTGGTTTGTAAATTGTACCCGCCTACCCTGTATTTAAACTCATGTCAGTACAATAAAGTTCAGAGTTAGCCTGACTCTCAGAAGATTCTTACTCTCCAGAAGCAGCACTGAGCACAGCTAGGAGCAACATAACTACAAGCGCTGGTCGACTATTAGCAAGCACGAGGCTTGGCGGAAAGTAAGATAGTTCACTTTCTTACTGCGTATTCCCTCGACTCGAGGTGTACGACGCAAAGCACCTGGTGCCCTAGTAGTTCGACTCATACTGAAATCCGAACCGTGGAGTTCGCAGCAAAACTAACACAGCAATAATCAGAGTGTAATTATTGTCAATCTCGACTGAGTCGAACTAGACAAATAACAATTACCGCACCATTATTGTCAGTGGCCAAAAGTTCGCAACAAACTCTAAACTAAACAGTAATTCCTGCGGAATTATTGTGTGCAGCAAAGTTCGAAACAAACTTTAAACTAGATAATAATCACGGCATTGATTATTATCAAACCTTGGGAAGGTTCAGAGGCAGCCAATAATTAGAGCATAATTATTGTCCACTGCCAGCAAACATACACGCCAGATTCGGCCGCACCCATAAATGCACAAACCAATAAATGCTCTCCAGACAATACGAACGATAATAGCAGATTATTGTGAGTAGACTTGGGCAGAAGCAGAGCACGTCGGGAGTGTGTACAGGTGGCTACCACCCAGACACAAATTCCTGTACATTGGTGGCAGCAGTGGGATTGCAAGGCCCACAGAGAATTCCCGACCTCCCAAAGACAAGAGCCCAGTCTGCACGATGTCGTACCGATGGAGAGCAGTTAGCTCAGATCGAGAGGGATGGTCCTTACGGATAATGGGCACGCAGACAGATATCCTAGAGAGGATGACCACCACTAACGCTCGAAGTAAATTCAAAGCCCCCCACTTTGATGGGGAAGGTGATGTACATTACTTCATCCAGCGGTTTGAAGAGGTGGCTGGAATGAATCGGTGGACTCCTGAGGAGGCCACGATCCACCTCCACCACGCACTAACAGGGAGAGCAGAGCAATGCGGGCGCGGACTGACCCAACAAGCTATCCTGGTAGCCCTCTGAGCCAGCTTCGGGCTGACCCGAACGGAGGCGCAGAGTAAGCTGACGGGGTATCGAAAGCACCCAAGGGATACGCTGCGAGAGCACGCAGTCACGGTAGAAAAGTTGGTGGAGGCGGCCTATGAGGAACTCACCCAGAGGAATCGGACAGAGCTGACCCTCCAGACATTCCAGAGCACCTTAGGACACGCTTATTTACAGCGTCACCTGTTGGCCATCCGGCCCACCAGCCTAGAGGAAGCCATTAGGGCAGGCAATGACTACCTGCAAATCCAGCACCAATCTGTACCACACTCCAACATTCGGATGGTTCACGAGGGACCCCCCGAGAACATCTTGGGCTCCCCCTCTCACGAAGTGTTGTGCCAGGAGGTCGACGACCCGATCGCCAAACTGTTAAAAACAGTGGAGGCACTCAGCAAGGAAGTGGCCGAGCTGAAGCAGAAACCTCAGGAAGGCCCGCCCAAATGCTGTTGGGGCTGCCAACGGACAGGTCACCTACGCAGTCAATGCAAGACTGCCCCCTGGACTGCAAGGCAGGGAAACGGGCTCGGCCCGCAGTAGTGGGACCCCCCACTAGCTGCATACGGGCAAGAACTCAAAGAGCACCCTACACTCACCAGACTACCCCTACACCCGTCCCACTAACCAATCGGTTTCACCCATTGGCCGACAGAGAGGAGGAAGACCCTCCACCGCTAGAGGAGCAAGTGAGCAGCACACCAAGACCCCTGAGGCAGGACCAGAACCGACCCAACACGAGCCACCCCAAGACCATCCACTTAAACCAAGTGGAGAGACCATACAAATCCAGTTATTACCTACCAGGGAAGGTAGAGGGCCGAGCGGTTACGTACCTCATAGACACCGGCTGCAATACAAATCTATTGGCAAAAAGGATCTACGACCAACTCTCCCCCAGAGTCCAGCAACACTTGCAACAATACGACTCACACGGATTGATGGCAGATGGTACACGACTGCCATTCTACGGCCTGCTCACGCTCACAGGACGCATCCGCCACATCCCCATACGAAGAGACATTCGTAGTAAGCCAGATCAACGAGGGCGTGATCTTGGGCATGCCCTTCCTCGCAAACCAGAGTTGTCAAATAGGATTTGACCAGCCAATTCTGAAGATTCACGATAAAGAGCTGACATGTACAGACAGGTACAGGAGAGATTTGATATCAAAGGTACAGGTCCAAAGGGACACCTACCTACACCCACAGGCGGAGACCACTATACTGTGTCACCTCACCAGCAAGGAACCCTGTCCACAGGGCATCATCGAGAGCATGGAGGGTGGCCTGCTCCTAGCCACTAGCATTAACATACCCGACCACCAAGGGAGGGTACTAGTACGATGCCTCAACCCCTCCCCGGAGAGTATCTGCGTCCAAGCAGGTGAAGTGATCGGGACGTTTACGGGAGTAGGACCGGAGGAAGTCCAACCAACCGCCGAGCCGCACACACCAGAAACCGCAGAAGACCAGGACCTACCCCCCCCCCCCCCCACTTGCAAGCACTATATTCACAAGCCCGACATGGGTGCAGCAACCCAAGAGAGGAAAGACAGCTCCACGAACTGCTCACCCGGTATCAAACAGTGTTCAGTAAAGACGATGGGGACATCGGACGCACACACCTAGCTGAACATTCGATCCCGGTAGCCCCAGGAACCCGACCTATACGTAGCCCTCCACATCGCCTAGCGGCAGAGAAGGAAGCTGAAGCGGAACGACAGGTCAAAGAGCTGCTGGCAAAAGACCTGATTGAACCGGCCGATAGTGCTTGGAGTTCCCCCGTCGTCTTGGTACGAAAGAAAGACTCTTCCTGGAGGTTTTGTGTAGACTATAGGAAGCTGAACGACGTCACCCGCCAGGACGCATACCCGATCCCTAGGATCGACGATTCACTGGATGCACTGGCCGGCAGTCGCTACTTCTCCACTCTAGACCTCACCAGTGGATACTGGCAGGTGCCACTAGATCCAGATGCCCAACAGAAATCCGCCTTCATCACCCGGAGCGGCCTGTGGAGGTGGAAGGTCCTCCCATTCGGACTCACCTCAGCGCCAGCCACCTTCCAACGCCTGATGGAAAGGGTGCTAAAGGGCCTACACTGGAAAACACTGTTACTATATCTGGACGACGTCATTATAATCGCCCCAGATTTCCAGACGCACCTGCACCGACTAAGAGAGGTATTGGGCCGACTACAACAGGCCGACCTCAAAGTTAAACCCTCAAAGTGTGAGCTACTAAGCCAGAAAGTACGATACCTGGGACACGTCGTGAGCTCAGAAGGAGTAGCCACCGACCCCGGGAAAGTGGAAGCCGTCACCAAGTGGGAGGAACCCCGCGACGTAAAAGCCCTCCAAGCCTTCCTAGGCACGGCCGGCTATTACCGTCAATACACTCCTGAGTATGCGACGATCGCTAAGCCACTAACCGTTCTAGCCGGGAAGGGGGTCCAGTGGAGATGGGGAGACGACAAACGAGGAGCATTCCACGACCTCAAGTCAGGCCTGAGCCAGGCCCCCATACTAGGGTACCCCGACCCCACCATCACATACATCCTGGACACGGACGCCAGTGCTGTGGGACTGGGAGCAGTGCTCTCACAGGAACAGGAAGGCAGGGAGCGAGTGATCGCATGCTATAGTAAAACCCTGGCCCCAGCAGAACGTAACTATTGCGTGACCAGACGAGAACTCCTGGCCGTAGTGAAAGCGGTGAAAAATTTCCGACCCTATCTGTACGGAAGGAAATTCCGCCTAAGGACGGACCACGCCTCCCTCCGATGGCTGTGCCGCCGCAAGGAGCCATCCAATCAGACTGCTCGCTGGCTGGAGATACTGGCGGAATTCACGTACCAACTGGAACACCGAGCCGGACCCCGCCACGCTAACGCCGACGGGCTCAGCCGACAAGACCAGTGTATAGACTGTAGGCAGTGTACCGCCATCGAACGGCGCGACGGTGGACCATCACACGCCGACCTCGCCGCAGAGCGGGAACAGGCGCAAGTACACCTGACCATCACCGACCCCTCTCGCAGCACAAGGGAGCTGGTCCAGGCACAGAAGGAAGGCAACCACCCAGTAAGTTGCAGGTACAGGGCAGTGCGAGAACAAGAACCCGTCCCTCGCCAAGAGCTAGAGGAAGGCAGCACAGAACTACGGGTTCTGCACGATCGGAGGGAGCGCCTGTGTATAAGGCCCGACGGAGTACTAACACTACGCTTGCTTCACCAAGGGAGAACAAAGTACTGCACCGTCTGCCCCACTTCGTGGCGTGAGAACACAGTGTGGGAAACCCACAAACTGGCCCACGCCGGCATCAACCGCACCAGGACCCGTGTCATGCTAGACTGGTACTGGCCCGGCATGTCCGCCATGATACGCCGTCTAGTAAAGGACTGTGAAGTCTGTCAAGTTGCTAAGAAGAGCCAGAAACCCGGCGCCCCAGAGGGGCAAAGACTCTACGCCGGACGCCCCTTCCAGAAGCTCGCTGTGGATTTGGTGGGCCACCTACCCCTCACCAGTCGAAGGAACCGCTGGATTTTGGTCCTCACTGACCATTTTACTCGGTGGCAAGACGCGATCGCCATGCCCGACGCCACCGCCCCCACGGTGGCTGCTACACTGGACGAGCGAGTTTTTAGCTACTGGGGGCTGCCCGAGCAACTCCATACGGACCAGGGGGCCCAATTTGAATCTACTCTGCTGGAGGAGCTGTGTATCTTATGGAGCGTGCGCAAGACGCGCACTACACCCTATCACCCCCAAGGAAATGGAATGGTCGAGCGCCAAAATAGGACGCTAGGGGACGCCCTTCGGACACTAATCCTCACCAAGGGGCAAGACGAGTGGGACGGCCTGCTGCCCCAATTAATGCGGGCATGCAGGGCCACCCCCAACTCCACTACGGGAGAGACACCCAGTCTCCTCATGATGGGCAGAGAAGTGCGGCTTCCAGACCAACTTACCGGAAACGCACCCACCTTAGATCGGACAACCATCAACGAACACACTCTGCACACACAAGAGAACTTGGCCGTCGCCCACGAATACCTACGCAATCTACAGCATAAGGTACGCCAAGAGGAGGGGGACGAGCCACTAAGATTCGCAGAAGGAGACCTAGTAGTGATGGAAAACAAATGCCGCGTAAAAGGGGGCAACCCCAAACTCCAACCAAGTTATGTCGGCCCCTACACCATCACACAAACATACCCAAACCACACCTACCGTCTAGCGAGAGACGGACAAGCATTCACACAGAACGGTCGGCGGTTAAAACACTACCGTTCTTGCCAAGAGACGATAGGGAGAGCCCCACCCAGTAAAGAACACGCAGTAAGGCCCAACATGAGAGGGGCATGTTTAGGGCAACACCCACCAAGGCGAAGCGCTGCCCCATTAGAACAACCAACACCCCCAGTGGAACCAACCACCGAAATATTCAGAGAGGTCGAAAGGACACAGAGAAATGAAGAGGCACGTACCATCGGTACCCCTTGAAGAACCGAGGCAGGACACCCCTCCACCCACCACACGGCCTGAGAGGACGCCCCCACCTGAGCACAGGGCCCCGACACCTCTAACAAACACCCCCACACCACTCGACACAGTAAGACGAGACCTTGATGCAAACGAGTGGCCTCCACTACCACCCAGACCAGAAACCAGTACAAACCATGATCGTCCCAGGAGAGAAGCAAAGAAACCAGCGAAATTTGCTGATTATCAATGCTATAGGACATGTGGAGTTGTGGTAGTTGTTGTTGGAGATGTGGTTGTCGTCGTTGGAGTTGTTCTCCGAGTTGTAGTTAATAATCCCTCATCGTATAAACGGATGTAATTTAAAGCTTCATCGGTTTTGCAAACAAAGTAGTGTTGAGGCCACCTATCACGTCTGTCACAGCTTCTGCGTTGGTGGGGAGTTTCCATGATACATGTAAGTCTATACAAACGATATTTTAAACTTTGTCTTAAAATACGAGTCGCTGAATGAACTTCTTCCATACTAAGAATTCCCTGATGACATCCGGAAACTCGATGAGATAAATTGAATGGAGAAGTGTCTCTGTCGCAAAACAATAACTGATCAGGATAGGGAATAATAGAAGATAGATTCGGTATCCCATTTTTATTCAGAGAGACTTTTTAACCTAGTTTATGCTTTCATCATCTAGAGTTAACTGTCTTAAATTTCAGTGGTCTTTGGTTAATATGCTTCAACTAAAGCTCAGTATATATAATCTTGGGATCACATCTGTCTTTGCTATCCCCTTGACATGTGATACTGACGAAACTCGAAAACGACAAATTCACACCTTTGATACTATCGACGTTAGTGATGATAGTAGCTGGTTTTGGTTCCTTGTTGATCGAACAATTGCATCGCGTGCATGCATAGTCGAATGTCTCAAGTTCTTCTGTTAGTGGACAGATCAAACGTGAGGTGTTGTATTCAAATGCGCACAATTCTCCATTCAAAAATAGTTTTGAGTAAGTCCTTTCGTATTATTTTTAACTCTTATCACACATTCCTCCTCATTCAGAGTGTATTTTGTTGGAGTATTACAAGACAGGATATCTGTAGAAATTTTGCTATTGCAGATCAAAAAAGCATTTGGAGGGATAAAAAAAACACAATATAAATAGTCGGAAGGGTAGAGTCTCACACAGTTTTTCCATTTCCATCTTTATATCGTATACTTCTTTCGAAAGGTGGAAAAAATAAGACATCATTTTTTTTCCATAGCTCCAGCTATGCATTCATCAATTTTGTTGGAATAAAATACTCGGTGCGAGATATTTTCAGTTGTTTTCAACGAAGTGGCGGCTAAAATTAAAGGTGAAATTCTACAGAGTTGTCTTCTCTTAATATATTCCCAACAGATCATGCGCAGCTTTAGAGCAGGCCATTTTTAATGAATTTTTAATGAATTATTATTATACTAAGAATGACAATCAACACCCTTCTGTTCTGCACTTTCTATATTCAATATCGTTTTGTAGCAAGTCAGTTCACGGAAAATTTAATTGTTTTTAATGGAATCCGGAGTAGATAGTTTGAATTTTTCAACTTTAGAACATGCTAAAACCTTCATCAGAGAGCATGAAATAGTAAACCAGCTTCAATTTAGCATCTGCAGTCAGGACAAAGGCTTTTCATCTTCATATAATTACGTTGCATGCAGCAGGAGTAAAGGTAGTGAGCTATAAGGGCTATGCAATGTATATTATATATATATGTATGTACTGTAACAATCACAGTGAGCCTAGCCATGTATGATGATTGGTAACAAACACAAAAAAATAATAATTATTATTTCTTAATTAATTAATTAATAATTATAATTAATAATAATAATTAATAACAACAACAAAACAACATATTTATATTTAATAATAATATATATGTTGTTGTTGTTATTATTATTATAATATTATTATTATAATTATAATAATATAATATTATAATAATAACAAATATTATTAATTATTATTATATGTGTTTGTTGTGCTACACAAATATTAACAGTTACAATAATAATTATGATTATTATTATTATTTATGATTTATAATAATGTAATAATGATATATTACTATTATAATTATTAGAATTATTATTATAATAATCATTAGTTAATTTATTTAATAAATTATTTATTATTACAATTATTATTATTATGATATTATTATAAATAATAATAATAATAATAATAATAATAATATATTATATTATTACAAACAATAATAATATTATTATAATTATAATAATATTGTTATTTTTTAAAATGATATTATAATAATAATAAATTAATGAATGATTATAATTAATAGTAATAGTTATTAATTAATTATAATAGTAATATATTATTATTATATTATATGATAATTATTGTGTGTGTGTGTGTGTGTGTGCGTGCGTGCGTGCGTGCGTGCGTGCGTGCGTGCGTGCGTGCGTGCGTGCGTGCGTGCGTGCGTGCGTGCGTGTGTATGATATAATAATAACATATATTAATTATCTATCTGGTAGTAGAAAATTCTCATTTCAAAAAATCTGTTTTAGGTTGTTATGTGTAGTGAAATATTATTATCTAGATTTCATCAACAATTGTGCTGCTATTGATTTCAGGTAGACGAATATTTGTGGATAAAATTTTGGGAGAAACTGTAGCGTACTCAGTGCTGGGAAGTCAGTACTATGGTTGTAGGCACGGAAAGAAACGCCACTCAGTGCCAGCTACCAAGGAATTGGAAAACAGTGTAAGTAACATACACTAAGACATTTTATAAAAAAAGATTATATATATATAGTAAAAATTCATTAATACTACCAAGTGTTGTAGCTATTACCTACAAGTACAATATTTAGTGCGCACGCAATGGTGGTGAAAATACTTATTGAGTCAGTTTGATTTATTATGCATGTATCAGGTCTATTTGTTTTTAACTAAATTCTCTAACACGGGTTGTTTTTATATTTCATGGTTTGCACTATGGACAATAATGTTAAAGAAAAATAAAAGGGGTGTAAAGCAATCTTTTTCACTTTAGTAAGGTTCTTGTATTCTTGATTTTTAAGTTCACTTAAAATGACTGAGCTGGGTGATGAAGCAAACTCGCAACAATTTCATTGGTTGTAAAACTATTCAATATTCTTGATTTGCAGTTTTCAACTGTTTATACAACTTCAGTTGGCACTCGTTTCAGCAAATGGGCTGTGGTATAAGCAACTTATTTTTTTTATGCACAATAGGGTTGTTGGCAATGCATATGCCAATAAAATTTTTCAAATGCCAATGAATGATATTTTTCTCTCTCTAGTGATTGATAAAAGTCTTCGTCACTTTTTGGAGCGTACTGCTCAACCATTTTATTGAATGAAAATATGAAATATATAAATTTTTTGCTTAGTTGACAAACACACTAATTTGTATTACACTTTCCTAAATCTATCGCGTATGAATTTGTTGAATATGCTCTACAAGATCAAGGACAGACAAATACATAGTGTCGTTATAACCGCTTTTATTGTTCAGTTTTTGTATCACAAATACCATTCAACCAGTTGATTTTGTTTGCACTTTTTCAACTTCCATTAATTTAGGATCATCCTTCTCACCGGAAAAAGAGAAAGCTGGTTCAAACGACGTTTAAGCTTGGCTGTCCCTCTAAATTAGTGATCAAAAGACTCATGCTGTACAAAGACTTCAAGGTTAGCCAACAAAATAATTTAATAACAAAAAATTGTTAAGAGCTGGCAGGATGAAATGTGAACATATTCAGTTTGACTCAATCTCATTGAAGCTTGGTTTATGCTGATGAATTTTCACAGACGATGTGTATTTAAGGAAAATTAAGTCGTTTATTAAAAAGCTTAGGACACCTAATTTTGAGAGGGTTTGACTTAATTTAAACTGTTTGAGGTTGAAATGTGTTCAAAAGAGTTATCCGGAAGTGCCCTCTCGCCAGTGGGGCAATTCCTATAGATGCATTCAATGCCGACTTTGACGTATTTTTTTCCAGAAGTCAAAACAAGTTATATAGAGCTATTATTCAAATTTTCAAATTTCAGCCTGTCTGCATAGAATATATGATATGGAAACAAGCACTTTATCTTCTCTTTGGGGTAGACAATCCTGCATGATTCTTTCACAAATTTGTGTAATAGAAGTCCGCCAAATCAAATATTTAAAGATTTCAACACTCTGCAGTTTAAAAGTCCTTCAAAACTTTAACCCATGGCAATCTAGAAGAAGTGTCTACATGAAGATTGATAACTGAGTAAACAATATTTTACTAATGATTAGCTCGACTATGAGTAACGATGAACTGTTAGTGCAAATTGTCAGTGAGTGTTGCCCCTTCATCAATGTGACAACTACTACATTTGAAATCATTGCTGACGCAAGTGTTGACATTACCATTATTCTGCCAATTGTGTTATTTGTGAGATATAGGACCACATTCTATAAAGCAATTAAAGTGTTGACTATCCCTTCTTTCTAGTTAACCAAAGACACAAACAGACAGACCCTCATCCGTAAGTTGAAAGCATCCATTGCTAGTGATTCAGTTGAAGTATCAACGGCATTCCGAGTGGTCATGCCATCACTGACAAGTCACCAAGGGCATCCGATGGGAGAGGTATGATATATAGTTGCTCACTGCAAATGTAATTTTTACTCTTGCCTGGCTGATATTTTTAACTTTTTTTAATTAAGATGACTCTATATGACAGCTATTGCCCTACCCATGGAATTTAGTGATCGATAACTTTCCTTAAAAATACATGACAATAGTTTCATAATAACCAAATTCATCAGTTCCAGTCAAACTTGCAATATTCACAGTATGTAATATGGTGGCTCCCAACGTTAGAGGCATTCGCTTTCAAAAGCATATGAACGGTTTTGAAATAATCTAAACGGCTTGCGAAGCGTCTTTTACATTAAAAATAATTAGGTATTTGTAGAAAATTAGCCTAAAAAACTATATATAAAAACAGGCTTAGTGATTATAATAAAGTTGCGGAGTTTCATACAATAACACTGTATCTCTTGTCCTAATAACTTTTAAATTTTACAAATTGTACAGCTGCTTTGTAAATCATCCAGACGATTTTGAAATGATTCAGACAGTTTGGAAAAGTACAAATCGTTTGAACGCTTTAGAAATGGTATGAACTGTTGACAAACCGTGTAAACTTTTTTTTGAGATGGTCTGAACTGTTTTAAAATCTTCTGGACTATTTTAATAAACTGGGAAAAGTTTGTAATCCATACGGGCTTCGAAACAAAAAAGGTCGCTAGATGTTGTGGATAAGTTATATAAAAAATGACGCATGATTTTTTTTATAACTTATGCAAAACATCTAGCACAGACGCAGAGCAAATTATTTAACTCTATAAATTATTGTTCAATAGAGTCTCCAAAACTGATTTTTAAAAAATTTGTTTTTTAGATATTGTTTATAAGAATATGAAATAAATAATAAAGAATAATTCTTTTAATTTATTTCATAAAAATTTAACTGTTCAGTTTTAGGTAAGAGGGAATTATTCGATTAATAGAGCAGACCAGCAAATCGGTTCGCATTTTCAAATTGCATAAACGATTTTACAAAGCGTACAGAAGGTTTGCAAAAATTATGATTTTTGAAAAAAGTTTAGCTGGTTTGGAAACACAAAACATTCTGAGCTACCATAGTGTAAATTGATTTTAATGGGAGCCCTATAATTAAAATAGTCATTTATGACGATTGTTCTCTTGCTGTCTTTGATCCCTAACATTTTATTGAAAACAAGAACTGGATGTGTTATCAATGGTCAATATTTATTTGATTGACATGAAGTTTGATTACATTATTATATTATGTTTGTTATTCTTCTCATTTAAATGTCCAACAACATATTAATGTCAGTGCTATTCAAATTATTTCTATGACAGAAAATTGCTAATAAACGCATCTGAAGTTTTATTTCATGTCAATAACTTATATTTTCGCTATTGAGTTTTATGCAACAAGAAAAATTCATTTTATTGGTCACCATATAGCAGATACATACGTAAGTCTGTATGTTGGTTAGATTAGCTTTTGGTTTTTTCTTCTCTGACCTTCTAAAACTGTAATGAAAACTTGTCACAAAACATAGACCATA
Organism: Cryptosula pallasiana; assembly: GCA_945261195.1. Classification (NCBI taxonomy): domain Eukaryota; kingdom Metazoa; phylum Bryozoa; class Gymnolaemata; order Cheilostomatida; family Cryptosulidae; genus Cryptosula; species Cryptosula pallasiana. The sequence continues at coordinate 52,251,320 of OX183130.1, read as the reverse complement.
AATATGGTCCTTTATTACCCTTGCATGTGATAGTTTTCGGGTCTAATGCTTACTATGGACAAGCGCTTGAAAGAACAGATAAGATCACTGGTGCTGAATGGTATCTACAACATTCCAGAGATAAAAAGAAATTTGGAGCTCTATGTCAAAACATTGTTTGTAAGTAGTATATGGTTGCTGAAACAATATTTCAATGTAATAACTTTAACAGTACACGCGGTACATGTCAATTAATGTTCCTTTAGTTGAAGTTCTAAAAGTTTAATCCATTTTCGAAGTTTTTCAGCTGTAATATTTTTGTACTAACAGTCATGTTATGGGTTGGTGGTGTAATTATTATACAATATAACTAATCAGTTCATTACACAAAAACCTCAACATGTATGAATTCCTAAACTTTCCGAGTTTTCTGTGGCCTGCTGCCTGTTGGTTAGTTTTATATTATTCACCTTCATTTCCACCTTTTCATCACTAATATTTTAGCAAGGCTCTTCAGTTCCTGCAACAACTAACAGATCATTCTTTCCCCTTCATAAAGACATAGGAAATGAAGTACAGAAGAATTTACGCCAACTTTTGTAAGTTGGGTATATTCGTAGTTACAAATAATTTGGTTGCTTCTATCACTATGAAATAATGAGCTTCCTGCATTCAATTTCAAATATTTTTTAATAATTAACAAAAAACCTAATGTGTGGTTGTTTATCTGATTTCAGAGCAGTTCCATAAAGCTGAAATTTTCAAATATTAATTCCTTTAAATCGATTGCTTTAAATTTTCTTTTCAATTTTTTTATGGTAGCCTGTTTCCATGCAGTCAGTCTACCTGAGACTTATCAGCATACTCCCATTCTATTGGTTTTATTGCAGCTATGCTGAAGACGACCAACTTAATTTGCAAAGAGAGATAGAGAGTTGGAAGAGTGGGAATCACTTCATGTTGAGAAAAAGTGAGGAGGGCGTGAAATTTCTTTTTGTGCATCAATCTGACCAACAGAGGCGCTTACTGGAACTTTATGGAAATGACCTTGTTTGTATGGATGCCACCTATAAAACATCAGTATACGCTCTGCCTCTGTTCTTTCTGGCTGTCAAGACAAATGTGGATTATCAGGTAAAGTCCATCGTATGTATAATTGTAATTCATTTCTTACAAGATATTAATGCTGAATTTTATTCACTTCACTGGCATCTGAACTCAACATTTTTCTTCAATACTGCCCAGTGGCCAAACACATTAACCCATTACACCAAATGAATCAACAACATATTTGTGCTGTGCAAGCTAATTAAATACGTGAAAAGTTTTGAAAATTGAATGTAATTTTAATTATTTAATCGGTGTAAATAACATTGTTATATACTTTTTCACGAGGACAATCCAATGCAAATTTGATATCGGCGAAGAAAAAAGTCAAGCTATTATAACTTGGATTTTTGCTGTTTCAATTGTAAGCATATTCAAACTATAGGAGCAACCTATTTAAAAACTTGACTAGATGATATTTATTTGGTGAAATGTATATTGGCAATATTCTATGAGTAATTAGAAATGTTGCACTTCAATTGAAACCTGGCAGTTATTTGTGAATTGGTGCTCTTAGTACTTTTTGATCCATGCTTATAGTTTGTTTATTTATGTAGACCTATCAATGCTTTGTCAATGATATATATCGATAAAAAATTGCATGTTTGGTTATAGGTTTGTGCAACATTCCTTATCCAAGATGAAACATGGCAGCAGATAGCTGAGGCTTTACAAATTGTCAAATCATGGTGCCCTAACTGGTATCCACAAACTTGGATGTCTGATAATTGTGCGGCCGAGCTAAAAGCCGTTGCTAACATTTTCCCAGGTATGCTACTTCAAGGAATGGTTTTACATTTTGCTTACGGTGTTAGGAAATATATTCAGGCGTTGATAAAATAAATACTAGCTTTTGAACAATTATTTTCATGCAGCAGTTTACAACTGGCGTGTTATGTTTGTTTCACTTGATTTCAAAAATATGTTCAAATTAATTTTAAGACGGCGTGTCTCTTTGTAGATGCAGCCTGTCTACTCTGTGACTTCCACCGAGAGCGAGATTGGAAGAGATTTTTGGTCAAAGCTAGCAATGGCGTCGCCAAACCTGATCAAATGGCATTGCAGCAGTTATGGAAAAAGGTTGCACAATCTCAAACAGAAGCAATCTTTCATGGCAACGTTGATGCCTTGTTGTCCAGTGCATGTTGGTTAAGCGCACCAGCAACGGCGCGTGCTTATTTCAAGAATCATTGGTTAAAGGATGACATTGTGAAGGTACTTATCAAAGATTAGAAAAATTTTCAATGGTAATTTTTTTTGGCAGCAATTCGTTGAAAATTGTTGTTATTTTTTAGCGCTGGGTGCGATGCTTTCGTCAACAACGGCAGCTGGTAAGTGTCAACACCAATAATGGAGTTGAAGGAATAAACAGCCAGCTTAAGAACCAAGTTTTGAAGGGCATCAGAAGAACTAACATATCAATGCTGATCAGAAAGTTGGTGACAACATTTTTCCCACAGTCCATCAGAAGGTGAATGTTGTTGAGTGCTTTCACGGCTAATTATGCCTTAGAGTAGATCCTACAAACCTTCACCTGTATTGATTTACCCTCTTAACTTTTCTTTGAATGCTACCAGTGGTGCTGTAAGTCTTTCTTTTGCAGCTTTTCACTCAAATTAGTTGCATCTTTTGATTTATTGGACCCTATGAAAATTTTCATTGTGACTAATCAGTTGTGTAATTTCTGCAATAAGAGCAAACTTTTTCCACACAGTCCAAAACTCAGAAATGAAATTTGATTTTGAATTGTCTACTTTGATGAAAAAGTGAAAGCAAGCCATTATAATCACTAGGTTTCCATAGTTCAATTTTGTTCGGGCTGATCGAATAACTCGTTCATTTGCGTCATGAGATGAGAGTGATAACTCCGTACGTGTTAGTTCATGTGTGTTCATTTATATTATGAATGCTTACCAACACGAATGAACGTTCAACCTAACGAATTCGAGCCATGGGAACATCATGATTGTTGCTCATTTCTCTAATGCTCTGGTCACACGCGGACATGAAACAAATCATTCATACATTTAGAATCCATAGTGGATATAAAACAAATAATTTTTTTTCAACAAACCAATGTGTTACTATGGAAACCATGTGCTCGTTGTAAATAACCCCGACATCATCATTAGAGACCAGCCAATAAGAGCACTGAGAAAATAAACCAAAAGTAAGCAAAAAGTACCTCAATGAATAAAAAAAAAAATAAAAGAACATTTTTTTTTATTGTTATTACTATTGTTGGAAAGTCAGAAGTGAAATTAAACACAATAATCTATGACGAGCCATTTTATTTTTTTTTTCATTTTAACAGACCAATCTGGTATCTGGTATATTACAGTAGATTTGTGTTAATTATATTTGTATAACTTTGCCATTTTTATTTTTTCTCAAAACTTGTTTTGCATCTGGAATTCCCACTTTTTTGGTTGGTTCGTTTTTTATTACAATAGAGAAAAACGCGCGGACTGTGAAAGTTTTCAAACAGTGGGGAAACCCCAACTTATTACGGGGATTTCCAGAATTTGTCCATTGTTTTATATAAGCCCGCAATAATTATTTTTTGGGAATCCCCAGTAATAAATCTTTTGCATAGGCTGCGCGTTTTTCTCTAATAGAGAAAAACGCGCGGACTTCGAAAGCTTTCAAACAGTGGGGAAACCCCAATTTATTACGGGGATTTCCAGAGTCTGTCCATTGTTTTATATAAGCCCGCAATAATAATTTTTTGGGATTCCCCAGTAATAAATCTTTTGCACAGCTTGCGCGTTTTTCTCTATTAGAGAAAAACGCGCGGACTGCGAAAGTTTCCAAACAGTGGGGAAACCCCAATTAATTACGGGGATTTCCAGAATTTGTCCATTGTTTTATATAAGCCCGCAATAATTATTTTTTGGGATTTCCCAGTAATAAATCTTTTGCAAAGGTTGCGCGTTTTTCTCTATTAGAGAAAAACACATAAGCTGAGAAAGTTTTCAAAGAGTGGGGAATACCCAATCAATTACAGGGATTTCCGGATTTTGTCCATTGTTTCATATAAACCTGCAATAATTATTTTTTGGGTAATAAAAATTTTGCACAGGTTTGCGTGTTTTTCTCCATTGATAAGAATGGGGTCCCACCACATTTTTGTGCGGAGCTATTATTCAAAAACCGGAAGCCCGCTTTCTACCAACAATACTATTAAAACGAAAGTCACTTCATTTTAACAATTACTGAAGAAACATTTTTTCATTCACGGCGGCTGATAAGTTTGGGGTATATAATACTGACGATTCGCCATCGCCATAACTTGTCAAACTACAATGGCACTGTAAGAACAACCATGGTAATAGTTCAAGGGCTCGCTTTCATTAGTTTGCATTGGCAAGCTCACTGAGCTGCAAGATACAAAGCTATGGGTCTACACACGAGCGTAACATTCAATTAATTTTTATCTTGTGAATAAAATAGAATATTTAAAAAAAATAATTTCAAAGGCTATAATAATTGCTTGAGCTTCCTAAACTACATAAGTTTTGTCATATCAGTTGCTTAAACTGTCTAAAATCTAAATAATAGACAATCAAGTCGTGATTTCTAATGATAAGTTATACGATTGACTAAGCTACTTCTGGTTGCATCGCTCATGCGCAACTACTCTGCCGGGACCCCATTGACGACATTATATTGATGTCGGAAACAATTTTTTATTACTGTGTGACAAGCAACAAAATTGAAAAAAAAACTTGTAACAGTACCTGACATTTACTGCATTGTTTTATAGCAAATGTAATGTTGTTGAAAATATCATTAGGTATGAGCGATTATGATTTTTCAGATACTGTACAATCAATGGGCAAAGCCACTCCTCAAACAAGAAATACAGCCCACAGCTTCCTAGTTGGCTACACAACAGGCCAAAAGATATGGTGGTTCACTGCAAACAAAGAATCGACCAGGCAGAGTGGATAGACGAAAAGTCCATAAGCAGATCACCTGATGGCGTTCATCACATTGTCAAAGGTTCTTTTCAGACAGAGTATGTTATCAATATGGCAAATGTGAGCTGCACCTGTCCCGATCGATTTCACAATATCTACCCGTGCAAACATATATTTGCTGTCATGAAATATGACAATATAGATTTCAGCATGCTGCCTTCAAAGTATAAAGATATGCCATGGTTTGTACTGGATACGGATGCCTTGTCATATACCTGTACTAGCGCTGCTGGAGAAGTGTCAAGATTACCTCTTACAGACAATGTTGATAAGGAAAAAGTGAAAAATGGTGCTAATTGTTCCCAGCTCACCTGCGATGACTCCAATAGTTTGAAACTAGAGTGTAGAGATATTTTATCTCAAATATCCAGTTACACGTATATGGACATGAGCGAACAATTGTTGCAAGAGTCCATCGTGGCTCTACGAGATGTAAAGAAAAAAATTTCCAGGTCATTGCCGAAAAAAGATGAACTTCTTCAACCTAATGCTAATCCTGCACCAGTGAAGTGCCTAAAATCACAACCACGCTCTAAGCAGTTGCCAAAAACAAAAAAGAGAACAATGAAAGGCGTGGCACGTTCTGTACAGAACAAAAAGCCGAATATACTTGTTCAAGAACCGATGGATCAGCAACGGTGTGAAATGGTTTCAGCTAACCAACAACCCTGTCATAAGGATAAAAGACCAACTTATACTGCAAACAGCAACCCGGCCACTGAACTGCCTTTATACCGCGAACCTTCTTCTTCAATTTTAGACAGTAGTTGCGACCTTGATGACAAAGACATCAACTCCTGTCTTTTCTTAATAAAGCAACAATGGCCAGAGATTGATGTGCAAGATTGTCTGTTTGTGCAACGCCCCGAGCGCTTTTATTGCGCGTCTGGAAAGTATTGCCAGGTTTTACATGATGGTCAACGAAATCATTGGATTTCAGTATCCAACTTAGGAGCTGCTTCGCATCATACTCGTGTCATGGACAGTTTAGGACTCAGGTTGACACCTGCTTCTTTGGAAGCAATAGCAAGTAAGTTAAGAGCATTACAATCTGCCAGCAGCATACAACCATGTATCAAAAATTGTCTGGAATATGAATATGATCTAATCGTTTCCTAAATTCGAGATTCGTAATAATACAGTTATATGTAAAAAAAAAGGTCAGCAAATAAATACTGTTTGGAACTTCATTATTTTAATTTCATGCTTGAAGGTTCCGCCTCCTGAAATTGAATGTAGGTATTTGTGTTTCTCCTGCATTTATTGTTATGATTTACTGGTTGTTGCCTTTTACACACAGTCAACACCTTTTAAACCACACTTGTTAAATTGTAATTCGAATCATAACTAGACTCTATATACTTTTGTAGGTTTGGAAGCAACATCCACTAGTGACCTAGTGCTCGTGTTGGGTGGCGTGCAAAGGCAGAATGGCAGTCATGACTGCGGCTTGTTTGCTATTGCGAACCTCTTGGAAATTTTATTTGGCAGAAATCCTAGCACAGCGACATTTCATCAGCCGTCTATGAGACAACACCTGTATGACTGCCTGGTTGCTAATAAGTGGAGACCTTTCCCTCCATCCCCAGGTGTTGTAGTGCGAGTACAGGAACAGGTTATACCGATTCATGTAAGTTTCGTAAATTGACTCAATGCAACGTCAAACACCGTAAGTCATTGACTACGTATGGAGTTGCAAGATTAAGTAGTCTACATTTGCTCTGCAAACTGTTCTATAAAGAAGTTCTGTTGCAATAAGGTATACAAAATATTTGAGTGTTTTGAGAAATATTGCATCTAACTTGAAACACTTTGAGTAAATTTATGATATGTTTGAAATAAACCTAGTTGGTACGATGAGCTGCATGGATTTATAAATGGGATGGTTCTTACATGGCTAGGTTGCTCTTTTAGGAAGTAGCTTGTGAAATGAAAGAAGTTCGAAGTATCAAACTGAGTTTAAAACCCCCTAAAAGAATGAACCCTGTTGACAGACAGAAAGTACAGGATTCGATTGCTGAGAAAAGGACAAAGGTATGTTAATTGATAACTACCCCTTATAATTTGAAAATGCATGCAGTTTTGTTAAATTTTAGGCTGATGCACTTGCATGTTTCATGCAAACAGACAACAGAGTTTTGTTATTTTTAAGGATTTTGAAGCTGAGTTAGACAATGAAATTCAACAAGAGCAAGTGGCAATGAATCCCTGGACTGAGATGGTCGTGAAACATGCTCTTAGTGATCGGGTGAGTTAATCAATTTTTTTAAAGGGCTTAGGATACCTAACTCTAAAAGAATTTGATTTAATTTAAACTTTTTGAGGTTGGAATGTGCGTAAAAACTTCTCTGGAGTTTTCCTCTCGCCAGTAAGGCAATTCCTATAGATGCAATCAATGCTGACCTAGATGCAATTTTTTCTTGAAGACGCAGCAAGTTATACAGAGCTATAAAGTGAGTTTTCTCATCCTTAGTAATGCCGCTATTATGTACACATAATATGACAGTGTTTCGTGATGAAAATCACAGGAACTGGTGAATAATTTTTAGGTTAAAAATCAGTAAGAAAATAATATTGGTATAATTTTGTAAGGATATGAGGTGAAAAAAAAACAAAATTCTTTATACGTAGGTTATAGCCATTATGTATTGTACACACTCAAGTATAGTAAAACAGTGTGCACAATTTGTTGTAGAATATGTTGAAGAAGCTTCTGCTAGAAAGCGTTGAAGCAGATGGTGAAATATTTCCTGTTACGAAATTACGGAAAATAACCAAAGGGCATGAGAGAGCTTATGCTACTGCAGCAATCTCTTCAGCAAATGATGCAGTAATGCTTTCTCTTCTATTTTATTAATTTTCTCCTGGAATTGTTATGTTGGATTAAAATATCGCATAATTTGCCCGCATTGTGTCAAGCCATGGTTGTGATGCAATGCAACATTTTGCAAAGTATCAAACCACTAACATTGCACTGAGTTTAATAATTGGAAAGGTGCATGAAGCAACCACTATGTCACTTTTGGTTGTAAAATGTGTTAGATAACTTTTTTCCTTACAGCGAAAGAGGTTAGTTGAAACGTGTTACTACACTGCTATAAGAGAACTGCAGAAAGACCGCTTCATGTACACCCCTGGTGAATGGTTTTATTCCAATTTTCTACCTAGAGTAAGTACTATTTCCCTTCACAGTTGTACTTGTTAGGTAAATGATTAGTATGCCATTTGAGAAATAAGTGCTAGTTGAACTTGAACCCAATCTGCTTAAAATGTTGATACATTAGCTTTTCCATGTAAAATAATGGCTCGAATTTCATAAGGATACTTAATGTTGTTTTACAGGTCATTATCCATGGAATTCAAAAAGCTGATGGTTGCAGCGAGGGCGTTGCAACTTCCACGTACTTGAAGAAAACTTCTTCTTCTATTTGTTGAGTTGAATTGTTGATTTAGTTAATGTTTTCTTAAAGAATGGCTCCGGTCATTTCTATATTTATTTGATATGTCATTGATATGTCCTTATGAAGTGCTTCAAGTATCAACCTCGTCAAATTTCAATTGATTTCTATTTTTTCATAACATCATTAATAATGGGGTTGTGACTGGGGTTATCCCCCCTTATAGGGGGCGCTGGTGTAAGTCCAACCGGAAAATGCCGAAATTTTTATATAGAGTACAATGCAGAAATACGGAGTTGAGATGTTAAACTAGAATAAACAGGCTATTGCAATGCGATTGCTATAATTGAACAAGTCACGGAGCTCGCAGGGCTATAGCAGATTACATGTACATAAGTTTTTAATTACACAAGTGTAGCTATAGAGCATAATAATCATTAAATAACCACGATGCGGTCCGCGGTTATATACGATCGTTGGTACATTAGTTAATAAATACGATGAAACACCAACGATAATTAACTTATTTAACGCAACGTTCATGTGTAAATGAATTGTCTGGTATCTGTGCGGGAAATAATAATAATACAAGTAATTAATCATTAGCATCTATCTACACCTCTATGAAACTATTATTATAAATGACAATGAGAATTTAATGTGGTGACAATTTTTTATAATAATGTAAAGGACCGGCGCCATCTTGCATCTATGACAGTAACAATCTAACTTACCTTATACTACATTGTACCATTCTATGCTTACGTTCTAGAGACATTCATTCTATGCATACTTATTATTATTTTACTTAACATGCAAACTTATATGCATGCCATGTGCAATCAGTCAACCATGTATCCTAGTACCACCCTTTGTGTATGATTCGCACACGCTGGCCAATCATTTGTGCCAGGTGTGGCCTCCTTTGTCTATCACTTGTCTATCACTTTTATTATGTAACAGTGTACATAAATATGGATGTTTTGTATCAATAAATCAGAGTCAGCTTGCACACTCTCAGAAGTTTCTTTGTTCTAACAAATAACTTCACTGCGCATCATTACTCGAGTAGTAATATACAGGCAGATCAGTCTGAACCTCTGCTGGCCGAACTTAGCTTTGTCTACCTTCGCCTTCAATGTTCGACCTCTGCACAGCACTACAATAAGGCAGCCGAACCTCTGCTGGCCGAACTTAGCTTGTCTAACTTCGCCTTCAATGTTCGACCTCTGCACAGCACTACAATAAGACAGCCGAACCTCTGCTGGCCGAACCTAGTTCAACTAGTTCGCCCTTCAAAGTTCGAACTCATTGCATACACAAACAACAGCTAACGCAACCGGCAGCTCACTAGTTACTGAGATGGTCAACCACCATTCTCCAGTATACTAAGTCGACCTGTGGAAGGGTTGTATCGCTAGCGCACTAGACACAGTTGCCATTACAGTTCGGGAGGTTGTGCAGGTAGGCCGAGCTACCACCTCACACCCCCACAGTGAAATCCTGCACAATAATAAAATCAATTATTCATTTTTTTATCATAATTGATTTATTAAAATAATAATTATAAATAATAATAAGTTGTTACTTACTACTATAATTATTATTTATTATTATTATAAAGTTATAAGAAGCATCATTTATAATAATTATTATTATCTAATAACAATTCAATAATAACCTTAATAATTACAATAGCAATCATAAACAGTAGAATCATAATTATAAATGATTATAATAAATAAAAAAAGATTTCACTAATAACTATATAAAAAATAGTTAGAATAATGATAACACGGGCATCAGAGGCTTGCCGAAAAAGAGAAGGAAGACGATGCGCCCGTTACTAAATGTGTTAGTAATTAATAACTAATAACCTAGCTTTTACGCTCAGTTTCAATGAATTGGGTTTGTGATATTGAACTTTTTGCAAGCAACCGGATATTGCTACGAATAGTTTTTATTACAGGACGCATCGTCTCTGTTATTTTTTTTGGCAAGCCCCGTAGTTCCGTGGATAACAACTGTAATAAATAATAATTGAAAAAACTGTAAAAAAATATAAATCTTTGTTGCTGCAGGTAGATTTGATGCTGCTGTCTTTAAAAATAGTCTAAAGTGTTTTTAGCGACATGTCATTATAGTATACAATTGACAGCATGGAGGCTATCAGGGAAAAACTGTCACGAGTCTGCATGAAGTAACTATATTTTATACTACGAACAATGGTAACTTCCGGTTGGATGTAGAAAGTTCAAAGAGAGATAACTCTTAATGTCACAACCCCATTAGCATGTTATGAGTGTTGTCTCCCCATTCCAACATCTTAGAAAACCTACGACGTGCGCAAGTGTTTTAAGCCGCATTTACACTAGGCAACTCCGATTCCTTTGAAGTTTGCGACTTGGCGCATGAGGCTGGCGCAGCTTCCTGTGGAGTTGCAGGGTTGTCGGAGATGCAGCAACCCACCAGTGTTGGGTTTGAGCGACAAGTCGCAGCGTCTTCATAGCCACGTGACACAGTTTAGCCAATTGAGTTGCTCCTTATAGCGGCTCCAATATTTTGTTTATTCTAGCCTAGATATAATGTAAAGAATGATTGTTATAAGATCGTAAGGTTATTATTGAATAATTATTTAGTACCAGCATTGTTGACATGTGTGTTTATTATTTTTCTTATCAAAAGAATCAAATTATTTATGTTCAACAATAATAAATAATTCATATTTGGAGTAGTTATCATTATTATTTTGGATGCAAACACAAAAAGAACGTTAGATTTTCTTCAAATTATTATTTAATTTCAGCAAGTGGTATTTTTATTTATAGATAAGTAAAATTTTATATTCTAGGTAAATAAAAAATCCACAAGACGCATAGAGAACTACTGCCTGGTAGAAAGCTGGTAATAATTAAATCACAACCATGGACCTAGTATACTAGGTCCATTGATCACAGCTCATCAATCCAACTGCGTGAGCAGGAATGCATTATTTTAGCTAAAATGGTTGGGCAACTCCGAAGTCGCAGAACTAAATAATTTAGGGTGTCGCAGCAGTGTAAATGCAACATGCGTCTGCGCCTCCGACAATCACTAGAGTCGGAGACACCTAGTGTAAACACGGCTTTAGCGAACGCTCAACTTTTGTTTGATATTTTGATTGGACAATTTTTGAATCATTAATATCATTGGATTATAACAAATAACGGTACAGCATTAGTCATTGATCATAACAAAAAACAGTACAGCATTGGTCATTGATTGGTATAACTAAGTAGTAGTAGCAGGCTAGTAGCACGTGTGGTTGTACTTTAAACTTTTGTTTTGGACAATTTTTGGATCATGAAATCACTTAAGTATAACCACACGTGCTACTAGCCTGCTACTACTACTTAGTTATACCAATCAATGACCAATGCTGTACTGTTTTTTGTTATGATCAATGACCAATGCTGTACCGTTATTTGTTATAATCCAATGATATTAATGATTCAAAAATTGTCCAATCAAAATATCAAACAAAAGTTTAGCGTTCACTAGGTGTCTCCGACTCTAGTGATTGTCGGAGGCGCAGACACATGTTGCATTTACACTGCTGCGACACCCTAAATTTTTTAGTTCTGCGACTTCGGAGTTGCCCAACCATCTTAGCTAAAATAATTTATTGCGTTCCTGCTCACGCAGTTGGATTGATGAGTTGTGATCATGGACCTAGTATACTAGGTCCATGGTTGTGATTTAACTATTACCGGCTTTCTACCAGGCAGTAGTTCTCTATGCGTATTGTGGATTTTTTATTTACGTATAATATGAAATGTTACTTATCTATAAATAAAAATACCACTTGCTGAAATTAAATAATAATTTGAAGGAAATCTAACGTTCTTTTTGTGTTTGCATCCAAAATAATAATAACTACTCCAAATATGAATTATTTATTATTGTTGATTCTTTTGATAAGAAATATAATAAACACGCATCTCAACAATGCTGGTACTAAATAATTATTCAATAATAACCTTACGATCTTATAACAATCATTCTTTACATTATATCTAGGCTAGAATAAAGAAAATATTGGACTCGCTATAAAGAGCAAGTCAATTGGTTAAACTGTGTCACGTGGCTATGAAGACGCTGTGACTTGTCGCTCAAACCCAGAACTGCTGGGTTGCTGCGTCTCTGACAACCCTGCAACTCAACAGGAAGCTGCGCCAGCCTCATGCGCCAAGTCGCAAACTTCAGAGTTGTAATCAGAGTTGCCTAGTGTAAACGCGGCTTAATACACTTGCGCATGTCATAGGTTTTCTAAGATGTTGGAATGGGGAGACAACACTCATAACATGCTAATTATTAATGATGTTATGAAAGTATAGAAATCAATTGAATTTTGACGAGGTTGATATTTGAAGCACTTCATAAGAACATATCAATGACATCAGATAAATATAGAAATGACCGGAGCCATTCTTTAAGTGCAATATCTTACTTTTGTATGTAAGTCCATACATTTGCAGACATCTCGGCATTTATATATGTATCAACATGTATTTATAGCAGTTTGTAACGATTATTGTTAGTTATGTAAACATAAAGTTTTCTGCATTTGTATCATCATAAATTTGATGGTTTCTTTTGCATCTACATAGGTACATGAAGTCGATAACAATTGAATCTAGGTGCATAAAGTTGAAATCAACTGAATCTAGGTGCATAAAGTTGAAATCAACTGAATCTAGGTGCATAAAGTTGAAATCAACTGAATCTAGGTGCATGAAGTTGAAATCAACTGAATCTAGGTACATGAAATTGAAATCAACTGAATCTAGCTACATGAAATTGAAATCAACTGAATCTAGGTACATGAAATTGAAATCAACTGAATCTAGCTACATGAAATTGAAATCAACTGAATCTAGGTACATGAAATTGAAATCAACTGAATCTAGCTACATGAAATTGAAATCAACTGAATCTAGCCACATAAAATTGAAATCAACTGAATATAGCTACATGAAATTGAAATCAACTGAATCTAGCTACATGAAATTGAAATCAACTGAATCTAGGTGCATGAAATTGAAATCAACTGAATCTAGCTACATGAAATTGAAATCAACTGAATCCAGCTACATGAAATTGAAATCAACTGAATCTAGCTACATGAAATTGAAATCAACTGAATCTAGCTACATGCAATTGAAATCAACTGAATCTAGCTACATGAAATTGAAATCAACTGAATCTAGCTACATGAAATTGAAATCAACTGAATCTAGGTGCATGAAATTGAAATCAACTGAATCTAGCTACATGAAATTGAAATCAACTGAATCTAGGTGCATGAAATTGACATCAACTGAATCTAGGTACATGAGGGTGAGATCTCTACTCATTTGCAGACAGTTTTATGGCATTGAAACCGTCAACACGTTACTAAACAATAAACCTATCTATTTTTATCCATGACGATTTATATCATATGTATAGTAATTGATCCAATCCCCAGATCAGAATCATTTGCAGAAGCTACAGTGAAATCAACTGAATATAGCTTCGAGTAAGGAGTTGCGTTTTCTTGGCTGGAATACCTGAATACAGATTTTCAATTGGCCACTTTGTCCTCATCTGATTGGACAAATCTGTCAACTCAAAATAGCCAGCACCAAAATACTCCACTAACATTGAAAAATGTTAGTGTCAATAACAAGATAAATGTGCAGCCCATTTTTTCAAAATGTTTCTGCTTTCAATGTTGGGAGCTAAATACTTTTTTTTTGTTGATGTTCTTGTCATTTATACGTAAGCAACTAGTGGCTTATTCAGCTCTTTCAGCAGCTTTTGGAGATGTGAAACAATTCCATCAAAGAGTTTGCCAAAATGTAAGTACGGCTCCAATTGAAACTGAGACAAAAGAATATGTGATCCTGTCCAGCGAAATGAAGACAATCCTTTTAAAATCGAAATATTTATCAAATCACCTAGCTCAGCATCTTCCAAACATTGCTTCACATCAATCAGTTCGATCGCTCTTTTGAAATCCTCAAAATATATCAACTTGTCTTGTGGACAGCAGACTTTTGGATCAAAGCTCCTAGAACAGTTTAAGCATTCGAGAGGATTCGCTCTTGAAATACAATTACAGCTCAAAAACGTGGTTTGTATCGATTTACGAGCTAGATTGAGTCCTAACACGAAATAAAATACTTCTTCGGTATGGTGTTGAACAAAAAGAGGATTCAAGCGCTCTAAAGGAATGTGTTCAAAGTGACTCCTTATGAACTTAGGAACAAAATCAGCCAATGTAGCGATCGACTTGAATCCTTGATTTTTTCCACTCATGTTTCTTCTGTAGTTCAGAGATAAATGAAGCAGAATTTTTTGTAGCGCTTCTTTTATGAGTCTTTGGATGTATTTGTCGAATCAATAGTTCTTATCGAGTCAACTGAGTTTTCTTCTTTATCGGGAGTATGAGCATATGGATACCCTTCTGCTATTGCGAACAATCTATCTTTTAGTCGTTGACAGTTTGCTCTGACTAACGGGTAATAGGTAGGAATTTAATCGTGCTCGCAAATTTGTTAACATAAAGGGAGACTTCAAATCGTTGAAGGAAAGATTCAAAAAAGCGTCAATCCATTCATCATGCACCAAAAAGCCCATTTTAGCGTTTTTCAAAACTTGTCTTTTATCAATCCAGTCGATAGCATCAGCCAGTTCCTGTTTGGTAGGTGTAGTACCTTCAACCATTTCAGCGTATCTGTCGCAAGTGCTACATTGGCGATCAGTGTGTGAGCAGTGACAGTTTAGTAGTGATAGATTGGTTGCTTGCTTGTAAAAATTTCCTCCTAGTGCACAGTATACACATTCTTCCGTAAAATAAATCCTCAACATTTCATCAGAAACCTCAGCAAAAAAGGTTTTAGGTCCTATTGCATTGGAAGCTACTTGGTGAGCAAAATATTCAACACGTATCATATTTGTTGTTATTCCGTTGAATTACAAAACGTGAATGATTCGTTTTCAAATTGAAATACTTATTCAATCCTTAAACACTTTAACCATTCATCATTCTTTTCTTTTCTTGAGGTTAACTATTGTGTTAACCCATGTAGATCTTCATAAATCCTTTAATCTCAACCCAACAACCATCAATCAGACAATGTTTTAATTCTGATGAGCATTCAGTATGTGCTTTTTCTTTACACTCACTACAGTAAATGATATGACCACATGGAAGAGAGATATGATTAGCGAATACTTTTTTTTATGTGACTCAGACACACATTGACCGAGTTTGCTTTGCTTCGTCTGATCTTTATCTTTTTTTAACGATTCAATTGATTTAGCATCATTTTTTAACTCTGTTGTCGAAATCTTACCAGATGTACAATCATTTTCAAAAGTGTGTGAGGCTTCAATCATGAAACCTATTCGTTCAAAAGGTTTTCCATTTAACACTAAGACTTGTTCGATATCGTTTTGACTGTATCTTATTTTTTTGCAGATAAGTTTCATTTCTTCGGTGTCATCGTTTTGTGTTATTCGTTTCATTATTTCTCGATATTTTTCAATCCGACGCTCACACCTTTTGTCTTTTTCCGTTCGTAAGTAAACATCCTCAACGAACTCTTCACCTTTACTCACAAGTGAAACAGAACAGTCTGGAAACCATCGACATTGTTCCTCCCATGGTAGATCACTCTCTTTCCATTCTTTAAGTTCACCCGAACAAAAGAAGCATTTTACACTATCTCCGAACTTAGTATAGTAAAAACCTGCGGTGGAAAGGAGTTTCATGAAAACTTTACCCTTCCATTGTTTGAAACTGGCTTCTCTTGCTGTTTCAGTAGCGAAACAGGGTGTGCCTGCACGATCAATCAAGATACCTAGAAGTAACACTTCTGCAGTCGAATCTCCTCGTCTAGTTTTTTGTTCTTCCATCGTATAACTTTTGACAATGGAGAGTTTTTTCATTTCTTCTGCGAGTAGTTTTCTGGGTCTATACACACGACTGTGAGTGTTAAATCCTCTAACAAATCGACAAAACGGAAAACTTTCAGCATGTTCTTTTGTTGGATGTTCATCTTCATCTTTTCAGTTTAGTAATACCCCTTGGCAAAAAACACATCAAGCAGCGTTGTCTTTTTCAAGGTTGTAAAAACCAGCTCCAGCCATGTTTTCACCACTATGTCTACCCACTAGTCTCCAGTTTGTAAGAAATGATTTTCTTCGAAACTTTCATCAAGCATCAAAGTCTCTCTTTCATAAAAATAGAGTTCATTGTAAATGAACTTGAAAAAGTCCTTTGGGGAAAATTCTGCAAAAGATTTTTGTAATTTTGATGACACAAGACTACAGTGATTATCCGGATAAGTTGCGACGACATAAATTATTGCATTAGTATTGGGAAAAGTTTGTTGTAAAAACAACGGGTTAGTAACGAGTAAACTATCATCTATCCATATGATAGTCTTCAGTATTTTCAAAATATTTTCGCTTTTTTTTCATATCTTTTTTTTCATTAAAAACGGTATTCGCTACATATCTGTTGTTTGATACATGACACATTATTTTTTATGCTATAGAAGTAGTATCTTCAGTTATTACTCACGTTGAAGCTTTTGATGAAAATTTCTTCCTCTCTGACCTAGTTGGTTGTTATTCTAAAATAAAATAATAATGTTCGGTAGCAAAAATAAAAATTAACAAGAAAAAAAATGGGCTCCAATTTTTTCATTATACATTTGAATTGATTACAATTGAAACAAATATAAATACTTACATTACAAATGTTCAGTTATTACTCAAGACGAAGC
Source organism: Cryptosula pallasiana (assembly GCA_945261195.1). Lineage (NCBI taxonomy): Eukaryota > Metazoa > Bryozoa > Gymnolaemata > Cheilostomatida > Cryptosulidae > Cryptosula > Cryptosula pallasiana. The sequence continues at coordinate 52,234,034 of OX183130.1, read as the reverse complement.
TTTTGTTGATAAGTTCTTCTCTTTCCTAGTTCGTTGTTATTCTAAAATAAAATAATAATGGTTCATAGCAAAAATATTAAAAAAACAGACGTTTACTTCAATTTTTTTCAATGCACATTTTAAATTGATTACAATTGAAACAAATGTAAATACTTACATTACAAATGAAAACTTGTTTTTCTTTGATTTAGATGAGTGATGTGCATATTTGTTTGAATGTGACTGATCGCTATGGAACTCGAATGAAGGAGTACTCTCCATTTTCAAAATCCTAAAATAATAATAATAAAATGTATTACTAAAGTTTACATCTGTTTTTTGATAGCATAAATAGTGCACAAACAAGTTTTTCAGCTAACACTAGTTATTTTTTAATATTTCTTTCCTTGTTACAGAGAGCGCTAGTAGTAGTTCTAGTGGATGATGTAGTAAATACTGCAGTAGATGCTCTTCCTTCAGACGCTGATGTTGAAGTGGATGCTCACTGTGTAAAAACACTGGTTCTTAAATAGTAAAAGTTGCACCGATTAACCCACACTGGAACTGATGAAAACTCTCACGCAAAAAGTTTTCATATAGCAAACTGAATAAGGTTATTTATTCACTATTGTTATTCGCGTGAAAAACAGACTTTAACTCGCGGGGAAAAAATTGCTTTATTTTTCATGCTTTATTTGCCTGAAAATTTTTGATTTTATTCGCGCGAAAGCATTGATTTCCTTCGTGTGGAAACATGTTTTTTTTATTTGTGTGCCAAAAATTGTTTAATTCACATGGAGACTTTAATGACGCGTGAAAACTAGACTTTTATTTATCGTTATTCGCGGGAAAAATTGGTTCATTTTTTATGGTTTATTCGCGTGAAAATTTTTTATTTTGTTCCCGCGAAAGCATTGATTTCCTTCGCATGGAAACATGTTGTTTTATTCGCGTGAAAAATTGTATAATTCAACCGGAGACTTTGATTTTTATCCGCGTGAAAAATAGACTTTTATTTATCATTGTTCGCGGGAAAAATCGGTTTATTTTTCATGTTTTATTCGCATGAACATTTTTTATTTCATTCCCGCAAAAGCATTGATTTTTTTCGAGTGGAAACATGTTGTTTTATTCCAGGGGAAAAATTGTATAATTCACGCGGAGATTTTAATTTTTATCCGCGTGAAAAATAGACTTTTATTTATCGATATTCGCGTGAAAATTTGTTTTATTTTTTCATGTTTTATTCGGCGAAAAAAAATTTATATTCTCGCGAAAGCATTGGCTTTCTTCGTGTGAAAAAAATCTTTTATTCAACGCTATTCGCGCGAAAAATTGTTTTATTTTTTTTGTTTTATTCGCGTGAAAATGATTATTTTATTCCCGCGAAAGCAAGTGATGGTTTTTTTTTTCAGAAATAAAGTCTTGTTTGCGGGAGAATCTCTTGATAACATATACACGGGTTTCAACATTTTTCACTGGTCTCAACCCGTGTCAATCAGTGCGTGTTTAGCTATTTAAGAAGCAAGGGTTTTACACAGAAAGCATCAGGTTCAACAACAGTGAGCAAAGAAGCAACATCTACTACATAGCAACTACTGCATCTACTTGAAACGCTAGAAAGACTTTTAGTCAATAAGGTGAGAATTACCAAATAATTATTCAATTTATGTTGGCAAAAAAGTTCAACTAGTTTTACTATAACACATCAGAGACTTAATTTTAGGCTTTAATCACTCGTTCTTATTGGTAAAGATCAACTAGTTTTACTATAGCTATCAGAGAGTTAATTTCAGGTTTTTAATTATGTATTTTTTATTAATTTCTAGTTAGTCTTTTTAAAAAAACTTTTTAAAATTTAACAATCTATATCCTATTTTTTTATTTTCAGTTCAACTCCTTACTGAATACTTCGAATATGGATGAAGACCACAGCATCCACTCCCTATCAACATTCGACCCATACTCATGCTCTGATGATAAAGAAAATATCTCTCCGGGTTCGTCTATAGTAAGGAGGAAACTGAGAACAGTTCGACCAAAACCATGGGATTCCGATAGAACTAAAACAATTGACTATGCTTGGACTCTGAGCGAGCCATCTAATTCAAATCTTTCCTGCTTGTCAAAAAACGCTGCTAGTATGCTCAACTCTCACCATATTAATGTAAGAGTAATGATCGGGAGGTTTCAACCACTCCACTTAAATCCAATACCATCACTTTTCAAGATAATCTCCATCGAAACACCAGCTGAGGATGTCTATGAAAACTTATGCATTATCCACTACAATGTCGAAACATTTGGCAACAGATGACAAGTCAGGTCTATGGTGAGCAAAGAATATTACGACAAATTAGCTCCAACGGGGGTTGATATTCAAAGACTGGTGATCTTTATGGGAATTGACCAAGAAAATCATCCGATCTTTCATCCAATAAATTTCCCATCTAATATTTCCATTGAGCAAGCTAAACAACTAACCAGGATAATAAAAAAGAAAACAGCTAGCCAGTTGATCAGCATGGTTCGGATCGCAACTCTCGCTCAGTTTTCTTTAGGAAGCGTAATCAGATTCGAATCTTCTCAATTATCACCTCAATTAATATTACCTAATGGGGATGTGGTAATGAATGCGTTACTGGTGAACTACAGATGTTTGCAATACGATGGTTTGATAATGGGAGTTCTATATATACCCGAAAAATACGCTAACGAGATCAAACGAATTGGAACAGGAGTTATCCTACTACGAAATCGAGAAGTTAGTAGATTTGGGCATCTTCGTTATGATATAATCACATTCACACCATTGCAAGCGATAGAAGCAGCTCAAAACCTATCCGACCAACCTGATGATTTCGAACAGATGAAATACTTTACTACAGATGAGATTGTCGAAAACAAGGTCTTATTGCTATCAGTAGAAAAGGTATCTTCTACGACTTCAGGAGAATCACAAGTCCTAGGTGAAAACTGTGCTCAAAAAGAACAATTCGAACAATACAACTCGGTGAGTGATTTCTCTTTTCTATTTAATGCAAACTAACTGATGTAACTAATACTACAATTCAAGTTAGATAAGATTATTTATACGCTAAGTAACTTTTTGTTTCAGATACACGAGAGAGAATCAAAAGTAACTGGTGAAAATTGTGCTCAAAAAAGAGCAAGCTGAACAAAACAACTTGGTGAGTGATTTCTTTTTTCTATTTATTGTAAACAAACTAATGTAACTAATACTACAATTCAAATTAGATAAAGTTATTTATATACTAAGTAATATTTTTATTTTAGTTCATTATGGAATCAAAAAGTAATAAGAATAAAAGAATGCTTCCCGGAGATCTACCATCAATACATTGAAGAAGATGTTATTGTCCAGAAGAAAGGATTGTATTGGCTTACATTTACTATGTTCCCATGCTGCAAATTCGTTCGGGTTGAACTCATAAATCGTCCAATCGGGTTATGGGAATTGTGACTCGTACGAGTTGGTTTGGGTTTGTTCGTGTTGGCTCAGTGCGGTTCCTCAAACCGAATTCGTTTGGGTTGAGCATTGATTAGGAACATGGGAATCATTCATGTTGATGAATTCGAATTCGTTCGGGTTGCTCTTTTGAGAAAAAGGCATTAAACTGGCGATTTGGCAGTAATTCAGCTTTTGCGTATTTTCCAACTGCAGTTTTTACATACATATAATAATAATCCTCTGCAAGTTTACCAACAGGTAAGTTATAATATATTTACTATTTGCTCGGGAAACTGAATCATAGCTCTGTTTCATAAATGGGCAGACTAAATTATTATTATTTTTATACTTGCCAGAAAGAATTGTTTTTTTATTATTTGGAAATAATTTATTTATTATTATTATTAATTATTTATCATTTCTTATAACTATCATTATATTTATTAATAATCATCTATAATTATTACAAATTGTTGATTTTGTTATTATTCATCTACTTACTAGTTTATGCTGTGAACATTCCACAAATTTGACTCATATTACTACTTAGTAATACGAGGGCGGATGTTTACTAACTCACTACAATCAAATAATTATTGCGCTCGCTACTCACTGTAAAGGAAGGACAACTCCCGCAAATTATTTCAATTCGAATTATCATAGGAACGGATTGGAATGCCAACCCGAATGAATGCTAACCAACATTTACTGAGTCTGACTGTGTTATATGGGAGGGAGGGATTTCCCTATAGAATATAATCCATACACAACTCATTGAGACATTGCCAATCCTCAAGAGGTATTTCATCTGATGACTAAAAATAAATTTGAAACGGTTTAATAATTTCAAAAAAAACTGAGTATAAATGAATATTTTAAAAAACTCAAAGAAAGGTGTGGAATAAAACCCTCACTCAAAAATTAATCAAAATTGAATGGAGTGATAAAATATTATACCAATTATATCCAGATGTTTGTAGGTATATAAAAATAGATGAATATCTATCAGCATCTATTTTTGCATTTGAAATTATGTTGGGAATTTTTCCAAGATTTTTTATAATATTTAATATACGCAATACTTATTATAGAATAAATGTATACAATCATACAACGACTCATTTTTATTCAATATGCACATGAATATGACCATGAATATGTACATGAATATGTACGTATGGAAACTAAAAATTTATTTACAGCATTGTCAAGAGTTTAAAACACAAAATAACATGTCATCAGGGAACCAATAACTATATAATGTTAATACATAACATAAAAAGCATTGGCTAAAGCAACATTCAAACCCATAGGTATGTACATGAATATGAACATAGTCATGTACATAAATGGACATGAATATGGACATGCATATGGACATGGGCATGGACATGAATATGAACATGGAAATGCATACGGACATGGATATGTAGTAAAAAAAACAAGACGAACAACACAACTAGATGTGTGATTACTCTTTTTTATTAAATGTAAACTAGCTAATGTAACTAATACTGAGAGAGAGAAAAAAAATAAAAAAAACACCAACAAAATTTAGATCCATAAAGTATTAAACTGCGGCATAAAGCAACGTGGTAAAACATTGCATAACGCTGGCGATTACACCCACAAAAAATCACTTGGTAGGAAGATCTGCTCATGTATTACTACTCGCATTCATCGGGAAGTTGTTAACAAATAATCATAATTATTAATATTAATTTTAATTATTTGTAATATTTATTATCATTTCTTCCTCATTCATATATATAACTCATAATTACAATAATTTGGTAAGTATAATAAAGAAGTGATAAAATTACTCTTCTATTGTGGTTATTGTTTTTTATTATCAACTACTATTTATTGATGAGTGTGATGGTCAAACAAATCAAAAAATAATAATTAATGATATATGGTGGCTCAGAACGTTTTGTGTTTTGCATTTTAAAACGTCTGAACGCTTTTCAAACCGTTTGAATCAATTTGAAATAGTCTGAACTTTTGCAAAACTTCTGAACGCTTTGTGAAATCGTTCGTGGGCTTTGAAAATCCGAGCCGATTTGCTGGTTTGCTCTATTGATCATAGATCTACAATCCATTTATGATTGATAATGTTTTTCCTAAACACCGAACAGTGGAATTTTCTTTAAATAAATAATTATTTTTTTCATTTATTAGATATTACTTGTTTCAAATTAATTCAAATAATAAATACAACCTAATTATTATAAATGTAAAAATTAAATTTAGAGATCATATTCAACAACAGTTTCATAAATTTATTTAATTTGCTCTATGTCTTTGGATCTACGTCTATGTTGATAAAATTGTATCGAGGCTATAAATAAAATGATGACGATCGCTTTTGGTTCGAAAGCCATGTGCTTTGCAATCTTTTCTAACTATTTCAAAATAGTTTGGACTATTTTAAAACAGTTCAGACCATTCCAAAATAATTCATACGATTTATAAATAGTTCATACTCTTTTTAAAGCGTCCATACGGTTTGTAATGTTCTAAACCATCTGAACCATTTCTAAGTCGTCTGAATTATTTGCGAGGCAAATATACGGTTTGCAGAATTTACGATTGTCAGACAGGAAATACAGTTTTATAGCATGAATTCCGCAACTGCTGAGGTCGACGATCAATTTATTATAACCAACAAGCCCAGTTTAAAACATAGTTTCTTGGGCTATTTTACTACAATTACCCAATTATTTTCAACGTAAAAGACGCTTTGCAAACCGTCTGGACTATTTGAAATCCGTTCATACGCTTTAAAACCGAAACCGTCTAACGTTATGAGCCACCATAATGATAGCAGTAACTTATTTATTTACAATAATCACTGTTATTATTTATCACTACTAGTACTTGTACTAATAAAAGATGCAAAAAAATTAGAATAAGACTTTGTCATACCTTGCCAACGACCCTTGTTGGAAAAAAAATGAATATCTCTGAAACACACTTTTTTATGGAGGTGATTCAAATATCAGATGGTGGCAAATCATTCACCTCAAAGAGTTCTTTTAAATTATTCTTCTCCAACCTTGTGGTCCCGTAGTAGCATGGGCTCAAAGTTTTCATAATTTGAGGAAAATGTGAAATGACTCAGATAATGATTTAGTAGTTTTGACAATTTTTATATATGATTAAGGATTTTACTTATGTGCTGGTGTATTATTTTGAATAATTGATGAAAGGTAGCAAGAAAATTAATTATTTTCTGAAGGAGAGTCAAAAAGAAATTCTTAGCAATGCTATTGTAGCACAAAATTTCACTGTTCGCGATACATAAGTATTGCAGGCGGAGCTAAACATTGAAATAGTTTTGTTTTGATAAAATGTCATTCATTGGCTATCACAATATTGGTTTTGATTATTACAAAACTATTTTCAGTTTGATTATTATCATTTCTATTATTGAATAAAAAAAATATGTATTTGAAAATAATGTTATTATTATTCCCAATAATTTAATTGACAATAATTATAATTTTTCACACATGATTCTAGTATACAAATTATATATATGCATGAGTAGTAATATATGAGCAGATCTCCCTACCAAGTTTTTTTTGTGGATTACACTCCGGGGTTACGGCAATAGGTTACGGCGTTGAATAGATTCGCCGAGTTAATATTGTGTGGCATTTAAGTGGCATTTGAGTGGCATTTGAGTGGCATTTAAGTGGCATTAAAGTTTTGATTATTTTTTTACTTAATTTGAACTTATATGGCATTTAGATTTTGAATGTATGGCATTAAAGTTTTGATAATTTTTTTTCACATGACTCGAACTCATATGGCATCTTGAGAGAGAGGAGAGAGGAGATATATCTACCTTGAATAAATACATTGATTAAAAGTGAATCAATATATGACTATAGACATTTATTACATAATAAGTAGGGGAAAATCTCCTCATATAATATAGCTAGATACATAATTCGAACTCATATATACATTTATTACACAATAAGTGCATTGAATGCTATAAAATATATTGGAAAACTTTTAACATAATTTCAAACATAAAAATAGATGAAGCTAAATATTCATCTATTTGTTATCGATACTTATAAGGATGATGAATGATTTCTTGTATTATATATATATAGTTATAGTAACTGTTGTAAAAAGAAGTCTATTATGAAGGCTTTTATTTAAGCCAAAGTAGGTTCGGTAGATACTCCATCAGAACACACTCGTCTTTTAGCATAAAAATATGTGAGTCTTCGCTTTATTTGGCTGTATGTCAACATTTTTTTTATCCATTACTACAAATCCTCGATTTTTACCCATAAACGACTTTTTTGTGTTCAATACATTTAGATAACTGTCTTTGTTCAATTGGTTAATTCGTTTGTTTAAACCTTTTGAGCTAAACTTGTTTCCTTTTTCTCCCCAGCAGTAATAGGATTTAGAGTTAAGCGCAACAATTCCATCTCCGGTAAATTCCTCTTTAAACAGCCCGGGTGTTCTTTTTCCATGCTTTAGTACTTTTTCACAACAATCTTGCATGCTCCATTCTAAACCCATTGATTTGATTCTTAAAAACTCATCCCTATGTTTGTCACAGTATGGTCGTGGAAACCAATCACCATATTCATTGTAAAACTCTTTTTTCATACTTGGTTTTACCAGTGTTTCTAATGTTCCGCTCAACGCCATGTATGCGCTATCTTTATCCATTTCAACATACTGGAAATCACTTCTGTCAGTATATCTATAAATAAAAAGATTGTTTCGATTATTTGGAAGTTTTACTTACTTATACATAATAATAGTAGGGAATTACGTTTTACTTACTTATCCATTAAGTCGTAGTAAAACTGTAGCATTCTCAGTTTAGCTTACTGTAGCACGGAGAAACCCAAGTGTACTGGAACATTCATAGTTAGCTGAAATGATGGTGATAATGATTACCAAAGTAAACTTGAAGAATATAAATTTTGAATTGCAAAATAATTGTTTTAAAACTTACTTGTTGTTTACAGGTTACGATTTCATAGAAATCATTGGCTATCTCTTCCATGGAGATGAATTTGTTCCCTCTGATACGAAATGAAGCTTTTCTCGCGCCTTCGATGAACTTGATGGTGGTGTGTTTTTCTTTAGCAGTGATTGTTTTTCCATAAGCAGCATTTCCTACCAACTTGCTAGTAGTAGCGAGTAATTCTTGACTAGGGTCCGCATCTCCCATTCTCCTAGCGTCGGAAACTGATGTTCCAAAAGCTTCAAAAGCTTTTCTAGGAATACATTCTATTAGCTGATAGACTTTGGTGACTTTCAATCCTTGTTTCAAGTAGAATTTCAACAAAGGACTCATTAGCAATATCTTATCTCCGTACATACTTCCAATTAATGAGCGTTGAGGAGTCTTTAGAAAACCTTCAGCTTCAGCAAAGGCTTTCATTTCATCGCTCAAGTGTTCTCTGGTCAACATCGTATTTTTAAAAATCGGGGGCATTTCGGAGAACTTTTCTTTCTCTTCCTCAGGAACTTCGATGTCACATTCAACAAATCCGAAGAATTCCTCTGATTGAACTCTCTCCAACACTTCTTCTTGATTAAGCTTTTTTTCAAGTATTTTAGGGTAGAAAGAATTGTAAAACGTGTTGACAAATTTTTGTAAATTTGTATGAGTTTTTACACGTTTCATCCACTCACACTCCCAAATCGAAATTACAGTGTAACCTAGCGCTCGGAGATATTCTTCATTTTCCATAGTAGTTTTAAACAGATTTGCTTTTGATTTTCTTCCACTAGCTTGAAGCTCTTGCTCTTTAGCGTTGTTATAAGAGCAGTTGTGTCCATGGCAAAAACACCCGTGGAATTGAAAGACATGACGATTTTCAACCCAGAATCCATCAACAGGTAATGATCGCTGTCCAAGAGTAACTTCCGCTCCGTTGAGCTGATGTCTGATTTTGATTTTTTTTTAAAACATTTGGAACTGTAGCCAGCTATGAGCTACCTTGCTAAGTTTTACTGGTTCAGCGACAAAAGAGTTTTCGATTTTTCCTCTTCGAGGATAACCAGTAGGCATTGATTGCATCATACACCATAAATAGAGTGCATTTGCATCAACTCCATAGATTCTATCACAAACTTTTGCTTCTTTTCCCAACCAATGTTCTGTAAGTTTAGTTATACCTTTTTCGTGATATCTATGCATCATTAGACTTGATCCACCAACTGTGTTTTTCTTTATTAGAGGATGAAGTTCTGCATTGCAGTTGTCAATCAGACAAATTGGGAGAGTCTGTCGAAACGAGTTACCAAGTTCATGGAAATCCAAGTATGTAGAGAGGTATGGAGGTGGTGGTTGGGGAGCTTTGTTGAACATCCATAGAATCGCTAATCCTGGTAAAGATATACCATATTTTAACATATCAATCCCATGCTCTCTGTAGATCGATTTTTGTCTTTCCAACGCTTGAACAAACGGTTTTACATCCAAGTTGTTGTACCATTTTAAAAAATCCCTCATTGTCTTCATGTCGTTATCTTCCCACGCTTCTCGACAAATCATGTACTCTTCTTCACTGATGTTTTTTTGTTTTAAAGAACTGTAAAAAGCTTCTCTTGGAGGTAGATGTTCTTGATTAAGTTGTTTCAAGTCTTTCATCCATTCATAAGGAAAAAATCCTTTTCCGGCTTCACATTTGTATGCTTTGAGATACATTTCATAGCTGTATCCAGGAGCGATGAAGTTTGCACAATCTAAAAACAAAAAAGATCCTATTCCGATAACAGGCATCTTGTTTCCTTTTTTTATAACAAAATCAAAATGTTTGTCGGAGACATCTTTCAATTTTTGAAGCAGTTTTCCTTTCATCACATTGACATCATAAGTCTGTGAATTGAAACCTAGAATAGGGAGTTTTTTCATATAGCTGTACAAATCATCCAGAACTTTTTCAGCTCCTGTTCTCCGTCTGAAACGATTCTGTTCATAATCACTACGAAACTTTTCTTCAGCTTTTTCCAGTCATTGTAATTCACCTTCTATCTGTTTTATGATTCGCGAAAATTGTTTTTCCAATCGGCTATATGATTATGCACTAAATTCTTCCAAGTATTCAATGAACATTCCAACACATTCATCATCATCCCCGTTATTGACAACACATCGTGGGTTGTTGAAGCCTGGTACGTTTGAACAAATTGAAATACCTAAAAGTTTATGCTCGTTAGTGTAAATGGTTGTGTCTGTATCTCGATCTTTTTCGCAATTAGGTAACAAACACTCTATGTCGAATGTTGCAAAAAACAGATAGTATCTCAAAGAATCATCTGACCCGATATCTATCCCGAATTGAATCTTCAGTTTGTCGAATATTGTAGCACTAGGACTGTATTGTCCTCCAGAAAACTGCATAGTTGTTGCGTTTGAGATTGAACATCTGTGTCTTTTCAGATTCGCCAATCTGTCAGAACAAGTAGAACACGTTGGACATCTGTAGGCTCTGACATATCCTTCCAAGTTTGTAATAAGGCTGAAGTGATTGATATAAAGATCCAAATATAGATTTTCCTTGTAACTGGAGTTTGAATTCCAAATAACTGTTGAAGTCGTGACATTATTTAAAGAAAACACTGTTATCTTCAGTTGAAATGCTCGCTCCAAAAGCAATAAATCAGCTTCTGTTACTCCTTTCCCAGCATACTTTTTAGTACTATCACCATAGATGAAACTATGATATTGTTGTTGGTACTCCTTCACCTCCTTAATTATCGGATCTTTTGCAAATCCGGTGTTTTTTTGTAGTTCTTTGTGTAATGCTAGACATCTAAAAAAACAAAGATTGTCAGTAATTCGTATCCCTTTTGTGTTTTTTAACATGGTTCGTATGTGTCTGTTGTTGATGAAGTGAGGGGGTAAATGCATTGGTGGTGATCCAACTTTTCCCATTCCGAGTAGTTTGTAGAAATAAAACGAAATGTTTGTGATCAGCATCAATCTCCAAGTCGTATTTGGTCTCCGTCTCAAGCTATTAGTACGATGATCAGTCTCCATAACATCAACAAAAGAGTCATCAAGATCCTTTTCAGTTTCAATCAATTTAGCTTTTGGATATACGGTAGCATTGTTTGATGATGAGTGAAAGTATCGGAGTTCACCATCATTTCTTTTTTCTAGTATACATTGGTTTTTACTCGCGTGAAAATAAATTGTTTATCCCCGCGAAAACATTGTTTTTAGTCGCGTGAAAATAAATTTTTTATTCCCGCGAAAACATTGGTTTTTAGTCGCGTGAAATTAAATTGTTTATTTCCGCAAAAAACATTGGTTTCTATTCGCGTGAAAATAAGTTTTTTACTCCCGCGAAAACATTTTTGTTTGGTCGCGTGAAAATGAAATTTTTATTCCCGCGAAAACATTGGTTTCTATTCGCGTGAAAATAAATTTTTTATTGCCGCGAAAACATTGGTTTTTAGTCGCGTGAAAATAAATTGTTTATTCCTGTGAAAACATTGGTTTCTATTCGCGTGAAAATAAGTTTTTTATTCCCGCGAAAACATTGTTGTTTAGTCGCGTGAAAATAAAATTTTTATTCCCGCAAAAACATTGGTTTCTATTCGCGTGAAAATAAATTTTTTATTCCCGCGAAAGCATTGGTTTTCCTTCGCATGAAAAAATGTTGATTCATAGTTATATTATAAAGAAGGTTGGTATTGATAGGGTATTGATAGGGTTCAACCAGTACAACTTTAGCTATTTAAGAGCCACTGTTTTCACACAGAAAGCATCCAGTTCTACAACAGCAAGCGGAGAAGCAACATCTGCTACACCTTCCATTGCAACTACTAGGAGCTATCTCTTTATAAAAGGTAAAATTTAAAAAAATTATTACTTCCTACCTAGCAAAGATCAAAAATAGTTTAGCTATAATGTAAAGTATAAAATAGTTAATCTTTTAGTTCCACATGAAGAGCTGAATTATATATTATTTAAAACATTATTTCTTTCTTTTTTAGAATACTATGGAGGAATTTTCTGCTTCTTACATGGATTCAAAACCAATCGAAAACAAACAAAAAACACTCAAAACAACCACCAAAAGAAAAAACCTCTAACTCTATCACAAAAGAAGCAACAATAAAGAGACGAGCTCTTCCAAAACTGGTTTTACCCACAACATCAAACACTACGGAAAAAAAAGAACTGCTCACTGATGCTGATAGAGCTCTCAAGATGGCCAAATCTCTCAAAAAATGGAAGACGAGTGATTTGAAAAAGATTGGAGGGTTTCTTACACTATCATCACTTCCTGCTCCATCAGTTTTACAAATCATTTCTATTGAACAGAGTACTGGTGCATACGGAAATTACTACATTCTCACCTATCTTGATAATTCAACTGTAAAGAATTTTCAGAAAGTCGTTTGCCCAAGTAGAGTAGTTGAAAGCTTCAATATTGATAACTACCCATTGCCTTTCAACATTTTTTACTTGGGTGAGATGGAAAACTCAAAAAAACCAGAGATTACTTACTACAATGTCAAACGTATCAGCACAAAAAGCTTAACCACAATGGAAGCTACTGCTGAAGCTGAAGAACTGAGAAAAATGAGTGAAGAAGAACTCAAACTCGCTTACGACATCGAATATCTCAGCAATTTCAAAGACTGTTCAATTTTCGCTTACATCGATGTTGTTGAAAGATTCATTCCTTTTCGATTCAATGGAGAAGAATCCGTCGTAAAGTGCATTCGCTATATCGCTGAAAAAGATGGAAAAAGAGAGACGAGAACACTTTTAATACCAATCAGATACAACGAGGAAGCTAAAAGATGTGCACCTGGTGTGATGATTTACAAAGGAAAAAACAGAGTAAGAATGGAAATCCTATTCCATACCACAATCTCGTCTTCATCTCTTCAACCAACGTTAGTGAATGGAAACATTATTGCACACAAACAAATTCCAATGAGGAGCTAACAAAAGCGAAGAATGAGGATGAAGTTCTTAAGGAATTCCTAGAAAACGAATTACAAGATTTTGATGAACAGCTTGGTGTTGATGGTATGTAAACTCAATCTCGAATGCTGATGACATGTAGTCTCAAGCGGATAAAGCAAGCTATAGTGCTTTGTATTATGCAAAATTTACTGTAAATTTTAATCATCTAGAGGGCTAATTTGATGATTTTTTTCAAAATTTAAGAATGTCAAAAATTAGATATGTTTTCTATTGCAATTATTTAACCATTTAGAGGGCTAATTTGATGATTTTTTTCCAAAATTTATACAGAAATAGTCATAAATATGTACATAATTATCCATACATACATGAATGTATAGGAAAAGCCTATGTATTGATTGTCATTACAAGTTGTACTGTTTTGTATTACTTACTATTTACTGACTCTAACTATATTATATGGAGAGATTTTCCCTACTTATTATGCAATAAATGTATATAATCATATATTGATTCATTTTTAATCAATGTATTTATTTAATGTAGATATATCTCCTCTCTCCTCTCTCTCCTCTCTCCTCTCTCCTCTTTTCCTCTCTCCTCTCTCTCTCAAGATATCATATGAGTTCGAAGTACAAAAAATTATCAAAACTTAAATGCCATACATTCAAAATTTAGATGCCATATGAGTTAGAATTATGTAAAAAAATTATCAAAACTCAAATGCCACTTGAATGCCACTCAAATGCCACTTAACAATATTAACTCGGCGATTCTATTCAACGCCGTAACTCATTGCATTCACTCCGGATTTCAATCCACAAAAAAACACTTGGTAGGGAGATCTGCTCATATATTACTACTTGCAGGCATATATTATCTATATACATATAGGCATATATAGTTAGTTAATTAGAAGTTACACTTGGTTGATGTAATATTTCAAAAATAATTAGAAAGCAATTAAAACCAGCATGTTGGTTGTATATGGTATGAAGGCGCACAAAAGATTTGTGGTAAGATATTATGAAACCGATAATATATTAGGGTGTATTTAAGATTAAGAGTAATAAATAATACTAATCATAAGTCATCATAATAAATTATAAATCTCCAATTAAAGATGTCAACACATACATTTCTTTCGCACAAAATTCTAATGTTTTCTTAATATCGTATAATTTCAATTGAATAAAATTGTTGAATCATTTTTTCTTAATAACTGAATGTACATCTGAAATTACTTTAACAGAATTCAACTCAATTTTGTTACTATCATCACTATTTTCATTTAGTTCTAAAACATCTTTTTCTGCAGAGTTTGAAATTTCAGCAAATTTTAATTCAATTAAATTTTTTGATTGGTTTTTATCATCTCTTTCAAGTAAAATCCGTAGATCTCAAATGACATAGTTACTTTAATCCAATGTTTACGAAACTCATAATCTACTTTAGTTTTAATTGGGAAAGAAACCTATACAGGATACAACAGTTTTTATGAAAAATTATCTGAAAAAACTAAATCTTTAGTTAAAGCAAAATGATGTTTAATAATAAATAAAATGAGATTATTATAACTAGCAATATCAATAACAAAAAATAATTTTGAATAAATAACACATTTGTGCTGTTGGAGATCTCTAAAATTTCCGGATAATTTTCCACATAGACAATAAAAAAGAAACAAATGGGCAAAAAAACGTTGTGATATAACTTTACCTGGTACGCTTAAATCGTCAGTTCCAAATACCTTACCACAAAATAACCACAAAATGGTAGTTCTTTTTCTGAGAGGTAGTTGAATATGGCTTTCCCGGAATTTCACCAACATTAATGTCAATATCGAAACAAAATGATTATAAAAATGACGTTATATAACTCGACCTGGTTCGTTTATACCATCAGTTTAAAACCACACCCACACTAACACAGGGATTCATAAGCTAAAAAAAAACAATCCCCAGCAAGGAAAAGCAGAAACGAACGCAGAATTGTAATAATTAATGACATATACATTTTTTCAATATTTCTGTTGCATTTTAAAAGAGTGTCAGCCAAAACTGATTTATAGAATCACATTGCTATGTTTTTTTTGTTATTTTGATGGCATTTTATTATCTGTTATTATTATTATCTATTATCATCTATTGTCATCTATCTATCTGTCTATTTTACTGTCTACTGTCTATGATTATTATGATTATTACGGTTATTACGGTTATCACGGTTATTACGATTATTATGATTATGATGATTATGATCATGACCACCGATGATCGATAATTATCATTGTTATTATCGTTATTATTATTGATATGTAGTCTATGTATCCACCTATTATTGTACAGGAAATGGCTCCAGCTAGCCGAAGTTTAACCGTTGTATGCTGCGCAGCTCTATTACCAGAGAGAACGACTGTAAAAGGGCAAAGGACAACTCCCAGCTCGTGATTTACAGGAAGAACAACAAAGGCTATCCAAAACTGTGTACATGACATGTGTGTTGAACTCTTTCTTCCACTAGACGATATCTTATATAATCAGGCTATTATTGTTACACTTATTTATGTTGCCCTGCATTAGCCATCCTTCCTTCATATTTTGTACAAAGACTACATGCAGACAAATGACGTTTTGTAATGTTTTATATAACTACTGGATGTTGCTGCCTCACAACTCAGAGTAGTTAGAGGAGCACAGACAGAAGTAACAAAGAATAAAAGCTACACTACTCTCACAGACTCTCTCTTACTGCTTACATGAAGACAGCAATATCTACTGCAACAATAAAAGTCTTTCAATAAATTGCAAGCCTGCAAAAGCACTCCGCCCAGCACGCAGTCCAGCTATGCCATCCGGCTACTGAACTGGAGTCTGCAGTATAGTCTGGTACTGAGGGGGGTGCAGGTACCTGCTACCTGGTAAATTGCACATAACTGCAAAATCCTGCACATTATTACTATTATTTATTATTTATAATTATTAATGATTATTATTAATATCATAATTATTATTATTCATTTAATACTGATTATTATTATTCAAATAACA
Source organism: Cryptosula pallasiana (assembly GCA_945261195.1). NCBI lineage: Eukaryota > Metazoa > Bryozoa > Gymnolaemata > Cheilostomatida > Cryptosulidae > Cryptosula > Cryptosula pallasiana. The sequence goes on along the minus strand of OX183130.1, from coordinate 52,217,590 downwards.
ATAATAATAACGTTTATTATTATTGTCACTTATTATTACTAAAAAATTTAGCTTTTACAATTGTCCAATTGTTATTATTATTTATTGCTGTTTTATTATTATTACTATTATTAATTAATCATAATAATAAATCAGTTGTTACTACTACTAATAATAATTTCATTATCAGTTATCTTCAAATTAATTGTATTTATTAAAAAAGTAATAATCATATTCCTACACTACTTAGTTTTATTACCAATAGTACCAGCTGTGAATTACTTTTCATACTTTTATATAACAATTATGATGAATTAATTATTAATTATTACTTTTAATGTAATGCGTGTTATAAAAGTGTTAGAGACCAAGAATTTTCATAAAAATAATAATTGTGATGAAAAAAGATTGCTATTTTGCTGTTATACCTGCTTATTTGTCATTTACATTTTTTTATAGCTATTTTGAATAATGAATGACAATGAGGTGAATAAGAATTATTGTTATTAAAGCTGTTATTTACCCTTTCAATATTCTGTTACAACTATATCTGCTGAACAGAGACATAAAGGGATGCTTACTTGAGATCAGCAGTTGTATGTGATCCATGAAGATCAGCATATACTAATCAATCAATAGCAGTTCAATAATTGATTTTGCATGCAGCTCTGGTTTTTATAATGGTAAAAACTTTTACCAGTTTAACTGGTCAAAATTTGCATCCATTTAAATTTGTGCCTGAGCTGTATGCGTTGAGTTATAATTTCTCTTACCGATTCGTCGTGTTCTTATTAAAGATCTAAGCTTCAACCGCACGTAACTGAAAGCACATTTCTCTCATTAAATTGGTTGTGGAATTTTCAGCATCGCAGCAAAACTGCCATAGATTAGTTTCATTCTCTAAACTCAACACTAAAAGTAATCATGATGTAAAATGCTGAAACTTTAAACACTAAATCACACCCATTTTTGCCAATTACTTTTTTCTTCAATGATTTTGACTTTTAAGATGTATTTTCAGTAATTTCCCACAAACCATTCACAGCTTACTCAATGCTTTCAGTGAAAGGGGGTGTAGAGCCTGGCATCTGCGTCCCACGTACCCGGACTTAACACTCCCAAAAGTTGAGAGCCCCGGTTTTAAAATTGAGTCAAGCATTTTTTATGTAAAAATTTAAAGATTGACAATTCCAATATAACTTTACATAAATTATATTACATCATTTTGCTTTGTTCGAGTAAAATAAATTCCAGCAAAGTAATATTAAACAGGTTGTAGATACGAAATAACACTGATAGTAATATATCAAAAACAAGCATTGTAAAACTTATTCCCATGATTGAACCTCTCACAAGTTGACCAAAAAACTTTCTGACAACATGTAGCCAGATCTTTCAAAATGAAGTATATCACAAGAGGGTAGTTGACTATTTCTTTGTCACGATTTATTTCTAGACAGACTGTGTCTCTTACCCTTATTTTTCCAGACTATTCTACCCTTATATCACTTATGATTATTTGTAACGGGCAGAATTTGTTAAATTCATATCACACAACTTTCCCGGATGTTCGTTTTTAAACATACTGGTTGCAGCATCTAGAATATTCTCCTACCAATGAAAACTTATAAAATACTCTAGAAGCCACAAATTTTCACTTGAAAGTCAGTCAAGTTCTCTGACAAACAAGTTAACTTTTATTCCATAAAAGGATATTATTATTCTTACGATCACTTACTATGTTATTTTCATAGATGTATGTAAAGTTTTTCAAATTAACTTGCATTGTTAGCCTGAACAAATAAAAACTTGTCCTTTTTTTGTAAAATAAATAATTGACAACACAACCCATCAAACAAAAAATAAGGTTATTCATTAATTTAACAAACTGGTTAAGGAATATCTGTTTTGAAACAGTTGCGTAATGAGTGCGGCTTATAGAATATTTGTGAATTGCAACAGTAATTTCACCAATGAATATTTTCAGATAATCGCTTCGGTAAAAAAGAGATCGTGTAAAAATTGAACTCACAGTACAAAAATAACAATCTAAAATGTTCAAGTAAAATAAGTAAAAACTTGAGAGTTGCATTTCCTTTAGCAAATTAAAAAGATGCATGCAAAAAGAGACTTGTTTGAAAACGGACAAAAACTTGTTGCCGTCTACGACAAATAACCAATTTGTTTAATGATCATTCTTAAAACCGTTTGCAATTGTTTTTCCCACGTCACATGAACCTTAGTTACCCGTAAACACTTGACAACTGTTTCATCGATATATAAAGCATAGTTACCGATAAACAATATGGTGGATACCTGAGGAACTGTCTATCTATTGCAACAATATGACGTTGCTGCTTTAAAATAAGTATTTATAACCGAGTATTAACAATTACTACCTAAAGATTAACCTATTTTTATCAGTAAAGTCAAATCAGTGAGCGTACGAAGAATATTTTGTTCTTCCGAACAAATTAGATGCAAACAATAGATTCAAACACATGTCCCTACAATCAACACAAGACACGATATAGGTTTATGTTTTCTCTCATGAGCTTAAAAAGTCTTTACAATTAATTAAAATTATTAATTTAGTATAAGTTGTACAAGGTAAATTAGGTTTTTACTTATTATTAAGGTTGGTTAACATTGCTACGGCAATAATAGGAATTGTCTTATTGCTGATGGTTTCCCGCTAGTGTGAACAAGGAACACCGTTGTCGCCGTAGCAGCGCCATATGCTTGGGAATGTTTGGCAATGCCAAACTTTTCCAATGACAGCATAACTACAGCAATGTATTACTGCAATGAGAACTAATGCACACCGTTTGTCAGCGAAATGTCCAAATTGACATATAAAAATTTGACTGCTCTATTTGTCACAACCTTCCATTCCTCACTCAATTACTGATAAATAAATAAATTAATGAATAAATCATTATCGATTTCTTATTGGTTTATTTTCACAAATTATGTTCAAAAAGAAAATTAACTGAGACTCAAAATAAAAATACTATCTACTCGCCATTGCCTATAGTTTACCAGGTAAGAAATGCCAGATTCATATTAATTAAAACGTAACCACTTGTTGTTGTTGGTCTTTCATTTTTTTGCTGTTTATTCATTGGTTGAAATGGTTGTTGTTATCTATTTTTCATTTTTCTTATTTATTGCTTTAGGCAGCTATGGTTATTATTATTATTGTCATCATTATTAATTATTAATAAATTATTATTAATCATATTAAATATAACTAATAATAGCTATAAAAAAATAGAAGGAATGAAACAATAATTATTATTATGATAATTTATGATAATTGCTATTTAATGAGTGTAGCATATAAGTATTAATAATAATGACACTCAATTGTGACTTTTTAATATTTAAGCCATTGAGATTCACTACTATTGTTGAAAGACATGTTAGGAAAATAATAAAAAAAACTAAGTAAAAACAACATCATTTTTAATTGTCATTGTAATAATATTTATTATTAACACTCACTTCAGTCAATGTTATTTTCATTTGGGTTTTAGGTGGTGAAGAGAATTGGCCAAATCAAAGAGGCTATATCATCTATCTGCTCAACTTGATTCAGCTTTTACCACATTTGCCAAAAACATCTTCGTGACTATCACCAATAATCACCGTGCAATGTTGTTGTACTAAAATAATTTATCCACATGCTTTATACTAAACTATATTTTCTTGTACTATACTTAACTATACTCATTATACTAAAATGAACAATAAATAATATACAATGTAAATTCAACTATATTTATTTTAAAATTGTTAAATAAACCAGTTGTATTTGCAGCTATAGTATGATATGTAATTACTTGAAGTTCTTTGCATGAAGTCCATGCATTTACGATAATCACATCTTTGCTCTCTGCAATGCTTATGCTACCAATCACTGACTATTAGTCCTTACTACACAACAACGATTCTATTGGTTGTTATGATTTATAGGTAAAGCTTATTGCGATGCACGGCTTTGTCAGTGATTGCTCATGATTGTCAGCGAGCAGCATTTGGCGTTGAATTATGATCATGTGAACATCATTTCTGCGATGCATCAGTGACCCTGTCAGTGATGCATCAGAAACTGCCAGTGACCAATGCGAACCAGCCTTTAACCTCATGCTCAAACCAATAATCAAACAAAATGTATCATCATAACTCAAACTGATGTAAAAAAAACCAAAAATAATACAACGAATTAAATCAAACACTAACTATCAACACATACACAATATTAACTCAACAAACATAAATGTTGGAGGCGCTGTACAAACAGTCTATTCCAAAATAAAACTCAACCACACTTTTACACAATCAACCAAAACGATCATTTTTACAACTTTTTCACATTTCAACGCCTAATTATTATTTTTTAACAGCTTACTACAAAACTAACTCAAACAATATCTGTATCACATTACAAATATTCAAGTTACCAAATACTCTTATTTTTGAATATTTCTTACTGTAGGATCATCATATCATACCTTAAAGAGCCTATGACATTTAATTTGAAAAAGGATTTGATTTAATTTAAACTTTTTGAGGTTGAAATGTCTCCAGAAAAACTATCGGGAGTTGCCCTCTCACCAGTAAGGCGATTCCTATAAACAGTCAGCACTTGCCAAGACGCAATTTTTCCCGAAGACGCAACAAGTTATATAAACGAGTTTTTGAAAATTTGGCTTGTTGCATAGAAGTAGGGCCTCCTAAATATTGGCATTGTGCAGATACTATTTTGAATGCAAAAAATGATATTGCAACCAATTTTAATTGTTTTGGAGCTGTTTTTCTCAAGTCAGCAATTTGTTTTATCTTTGGTAAGCTCGCTATTATGTATACACTGGCGTTCACGTGATAGTGTTTGTGATCAAAGTCAAAAGAATTAATGAAATTCTTTTATCAAAATAACAATTTTCAAGCGAAAAATTAATCAAACAATCACATAAGTATAATTTTATAACAATGCCAGGTGAAAAAAAAAACATCAGCGAAATTGTATTTCTGACGTGGTTATTTTTACAACAACAATAATATTTAAATCTGAAATACCGGCTCTCTTTCCAAGAAAAAAATTAAAAAGCACTAATTAATAATAAAAATTTTTAAAAAGTAGTTTTAAACTGAAAAAGTAACAAAAATGGTACAAACTACTTGCTGGAATATACTATATAATATCATAATGCAGATAGACACTTCTGTTGAACGCATTGTCATAGACCTCCATAGACCTCTACATAGCACCGCACTTTTGTTGCCACAAATTATTTTTCTCAATAGTTTTACAATGCTTGATGAGAAACAATTCTACACGCAAAGTGCGTCTCGAAAAGCCCGTCCTAAGCCCTTCAAGTTCATATTTATCGAGTTTTCACATTTCTAACCACATTCTTTACATTTCCAAGTTTCACATTTAGTTGATGCAGATCCGCTCTATTATACCACTCATGCAAGTGTTGATTAACGCGCAAAAACATGTCCACAAATGTAGTACGAAAGCTAAATCATGGACATATATAAATTTTGGAAATTGACATCTTTCCAACTCACCAGTTTGGCATTGTGTTCCCATAAATTCCACCACACAGTCACAACTGTATCCTTTCATAAAGTCAGTGCAGTTGCCATGGTAACAGGGACTGCTGTCACATTCATTAACTTCTTCAGCACAGTGATTACCATAGTATCCATCATAGCAATTACAGATATGGTCTTGCTCAAAGAGGTCAATGCATTCTCCATTACCAGAGCAGGGGCTGATAGAGCTCGAGCAGGCATAGGGAATAGCAACTGTAAACATTGTATAGCATCATTTGAACAATCATGTCATAAGTAGACATTCTCAAATATTTATGCGGTTGAAGATTTTAAAGAGTTTACAAAAACATTCACCCAGCAAACAAAGATGATTAGGAAATTACAAATTAATAGTTTGCTAGCATAAACGTAAATGGTTTGAAAATTTGGGTGTTTGGATCTGAAATTAAGAGTTTGGGTTTTTACCTCCAGCATTGCTAATTTTGTGCCAGACTTCCTATTGTTTGGACTGATAATAAAACATAGCTGGTTCAACTGGGCAGAAGTGGGTATCATGTTTTATAACCAAGTAATTGTCAACTTGATCTTCTGTAGTATTTTGGTTACTAAGAGCTTGTAGATGCATATAACGAAAAACCATATTTGAGTATATCCATACTGAATAGCTTTGTCGCTTTTTGCTAATCTTCGCAGCAATCATTATTGCACAATCGTGTTCATAACAGTTCATGGTTTGGCTTTTATATGCAAATTGGAAGTGTCTTTGGACATGTGGGCCACTTTACAAAAAATCACTGTGCTCACAGAAGATAGCATCATCGACATCTGAGTGAACATTGTACACACTGGGGAAGAGTTTGATGCTGATTAAGTTTTGTTTTAGCACTTTAGATGAGAGTTTTGCAAATCGTTATGAAAATAAACTCTACTAGCATGCTCTGCCTAATCTTTTCGCATACCAATTCTCTAAATTTATCATCAAGTAAATTTAAAGAGCCTCAGGATAGCAGTTAATCGTATAACCCGTGTTTGAAGCAACACAAACAACATTATGCAGCACAGATATTTGCTTATGCAAAAATAATATGATAGATATGTCTGAGCAGCACAAACCGCTAATTTAGCCGTCACAGAAAAACTGGAAATTTGGAGATAGATCAATAAAACTAAATGGATAGATATTTCCATCATTATTTGTGGAGATATGACTGTCAATAAGAAAAATGAAAACTTCATAGACTGTATCAAGTATCTTGCAGGGGCAGTAAAAAATTGCAACCATTATATAAAAAGTATCAATCAATATCGCAGAGCAAAACTCTTGATACAAAATCTTTAGATTAAACTTATTCAAAGCAATTACTACTTTCATGAAAACAGTACACTGTAAACTGGTGAAATTGGCTCTTATAAAGTTGAAGAGATACGTAAAAAATTGAGATCCACTATTAAATAACAATTTGGAAGTTAAAAAGGATATCATACCTGGTTCTACTTCGCAGCTACTTCCTGAGTATCCACCACTACAACTGCAGTATAAATCTTTTGTGTCTATTTTTTTCTTACATTCCCCATGATTGTTACATAACACCACTTTACACTCTGATACACCTGCAACACGTGCATTGTATCTGAATAATTCAGACACAATGTATTGATAAAATTTATTCACGACGTGTTCATCAAACCAAGGACAAAAAAATGATAGGTGTTTGTAATTCAATACTTTGCGTATGAAACGAAACATTAGTTTAAAACATAATTTTTCAATAAGTTTTTATAAATTATCAAACCAATCAAAAAGAAGAGAACTCACATTTTATTTTTTAAAAAAGGGTATCATTATAAACAACAGTAGTCTGTAAAGTTGCCCTTCGTGATTAGTATGTTTTCAAAGATTGTAATGATTTTGTATTACTTTTAGGGCAAAAAATATAGGTTTGAGAAAATGAACAAATTAGACTCATTTGCTAGGATTTATCTATTCCCGACCTACAAACAATATTAATAAATGTTTGTTGATTATTTAGTTTATTCGTGGAGCTACTATTGTTGACCCATGGGTTCCAAACAAAATGATCAGTTATTGATTAAATCTGATGCTGATCTGATTAGTTTTATTACATTTTGTTTCCCAAACATAGATCACAAATACTCTTATTTGCTGCTTTTTAAATGTGGAAGTATTATAATGTCTACTTTTATGTGAAAAGAATAATAAAGTACAGCAGTTCTGCATGGTTTGCAATACATAACATGTTATGTTTGTCAAAATGATAACGATAAAGTCACTTCACAAATTGAAAATGTTTTATTGTATTTTTATGCTATCTAAAGAGATAACGATAATAAACGAAGTGTTTTACAAACAGACTCATGTTTTAGCGAATGGTCATTTATTTATTGTCATAAACTAGATTATACCATTTCATTAGTGCCATGTCCTTTTTACTTGCAGATGCAGGTCATTTGAGAAATAGCTGGGGTTATTTTTTTATTAAAATAACCAAAATCTCTTTCTAAAAAAAATTGAGGAACCATAATTACAGTAATTATTTGATTCTGCACTTCATTGACGGCTCGCAAACATCTCCCACAAACAATTTTTGTTGATAGAACAAACCAAAAAATAATTATTTTAAATGCAGTTACAATAAAAGCTTCGTGGCAGCAAAAATTTTCACGAGGCATACTTTAACAACAATAATCATAGATAATAATACTAGACAATTTTCAAGTTTGAAATAATAATAACGAATGATGAATAATCATACAAAGTATAACTTTGCGAAATTTATCTTTAGTTATTGACTTTAATCTACAAGATAATACATAATTGCAATTTTCAAGTCGCAATGCAAGTAAAATTAGCTATGTACATAGCACTGTGATCGTAAAAGTAAAATTAGCACATTCTTTACAAACCATTAGGTACATCATCTGTTTTGTTTTTGTCAAACCTTTTAGAGTTTTATCACAGCTTAAATTTGACTTTTGGTTCTAAGAATAACAGTCTTTGACTCGGAAGCCAACGAATTACCGACCGTATGTCATATTTAATTATCGTATATATTTTTTGTAGAATAATAGCAATCAATGATTAACTTCAGTATCAGGTGTTTTGCAAGGGAAGGGGTATTTATGGTTAAGTTGATGATGAATGGGTATTTAAGTTTTTAGCTTGCTGAGTTGAATATAAGCATATTTTTGTTTGTTTTGGTGATTTGGTGAAGATCATCTCACTAAAACAATTACAATTGTTTTATAAAACAAAAGGTAAGAAAAATGGGGTCTAGTTGTTATTTTGTGATCATTCAATACTAAAATAAAAATGGTAAATTCACCAGAATGCATACTTGTCATGGTGGTTTGTGTAAAATAAAGAGATAATTTGGACCGGTTGTTTCTGGTGGCAGCAACTGGGTTCGAGGGAATAGGTGGGGTGATTGTGTAGATGCAAAAAAGATAATTAGTCAGTTATGAGTTCACAAAGCCAATGGTTGAGGCAAATGCAACTTAAATAAAGAGATGCGGTACAAACGCTAACTATGTTGAACAAACTAAGGCTATGTGATGTATGTGATCCATAAGGGATAGTATGAAAACAATCACAATGTAAACCCTGAGCCATATCAAAGTCTAGTTCTTGCTCAATGGATGAGAAAAAAGCTTGCTGGAGGCTATCGATAGGGTGGTCAAATTTCGGGAGTTTTCAGAGACTTCAGCAGTTTTCAAGAGCAGAGAAAACTTGTACCTAAAAATCAAGTGGGTCCCTGACAAATCAGGAGATATGACAGGTATGCCACTACGTTGTTGAAAGCACTGAGCAGAAGAGAGATTTATTCACCGCTTTCACATCAATCTCCAAGTTAATCTTGCAAAATGCTTGCACTAAATTGAAAAATCAATTATGAATATTCGTTGAGATGAGAGTCTCAAGTGAAATGTGTATAAAATCATATAGTGCATAAAACAGGTTCATTGAGCAGGGAACAGCTGGCACTTAACCCTAATCATTACTTAGTGTAGAAGATTTCAACCTCTCTCCCATCTATTGCACATTGGATTAGAGGATTGCCAAGGGCACTGTACAGCGGAGATAATTATATTATGGAAAACTACAAAAACTGATTGTTGCATGGATTAGACAGCTTTATACAACACTCCACTTGAACTCGACCTAGAACAACCCCGACTTGATTGAGACTCTAAGAAACATAGAGCCTGCAGTTGAGTAATAAACCGGAAATATTAAAAATTGGCAAGAAACAAAGACGGGTGGTGTACCCAAAACCTGTATCCCACCCATTAAAAAGTGAAATATATTCTTATACAACCCATGCGATACAGGGTTCCTCCAAACGTAGTACAGGGGTTCTTTCAGGTTCCTCGACTACTACACTGGAATCCGAAACAATTCAAACATGACGGGGTACAACACACAGCCCTTCCGCTTGTTCGCACACAATCAGTCTAGTGTAGCCCAGTGAAAAATAGAGTGTGATCTGCAAAACTGCAGCATCCTAAGGCTATACTTGACCTTGCTCACAATAAGAGCAAACAAGTCCTTCACTGCCAAAATTTTGGGGAAGAAACTGCTCAGATTTCCATACATAAAAAGTGGCAGAGAATCTACGCCGAAAACTTGATGCGGAAATCATGCCGAAAGTTAGGCGCGGGATTCACCTCGACTTTCGCCGCAGAATCCATGCCAAAACTTCGACATGGAACCACCACCGAAAAGTCGGTAAAGAATCGCGAATTTCAAGGGGTTCAAAACCACCACCGAGACTCCAATAGTGACTCTGCTGTTGAAATTTTGGCAGTGACATAAAAAAATGAAAAAAAAACCTTGTCAAAATTTCAACAGCGAATCTGAAGAGGTTCTACACCACCGCCAAAATTTTGATGGTGGCTCTGTTGTCAACTTTTTGGCAATGATTTGATGAACAATAACTAAAAAAAATATGAAAACAAGGAAAGAGTAAGATTTTGACGGTGAATCTAAAAGGGTCCCACACCTCGGTCGTGATTTCGACAGTAACTCTGTTGTCAAAATTTTGGTGATGATTTCATGGAGAGAAGCAAACAATAGCAAAACAAAAAAATAAAAAACCAACTCTGGCGTTTGAGGACATAGAAAGTTCGGCAGTGGTCTTTTACTTTCCAAATTTTGATGTTGCACTGGCCATACAAAAACACAACAACTGTATAGACAAGGCATCATTTTATTAGCACCAAGAGATAGTCACAATAGTCAAGGAAACCATAATGCAAATACAGTAATACAGTAACATACCAAAAGAAGTGAAGGAAATGGGAAAAAAAGCAAACAATCAAATGAGTTCACCCACAAAGTGAAGAGAAGACACCATGTCAACTACCTCAATATCATCGTTGGGAAACTGAGCAAAACTCCCACTTGGCTCATCACCATTCTCCTTCGTGAACTCCCTTGGACAAGTTAAGGCTACTATCTCAACGTAAATGCTGCTCCTTGTTGAGAAACAACTCATCGGGTAGGAAGACCTTCCCCCCCCCCCCCCGCTCCTGTCTTGTCCATACTCTGAGTTGTAAAAAATGCAACCCTCCCAACAAAACTCCAACTCGCAGGACACAGCAACTCCTCGTAATGCCTTGATCTAACCGCAAATGCTGTCAATTCTGGGAACTCACTAAAATACTTCGGCGGAGTTTGTGACATCGATAGAGAGCTCAATCTCATCTCTCTCGCCTTCTTGGAACATTCTTTCAGAAAGGGCACTCGTAGAGACTTGACAAGGATCGAGCCTTGCCAGTTTTGGGTAAGTGACAGTCATATCAGCACAAATACTCGCCTCACCCTCATACACCAACTGCTGGACAATAACTACGCAGTCTGTGGTAATAAAAGGATGCCCGGCACACTTGAGTGGATCGCTGCCAACTCCCACCCTCCAGTTTTCTCTCGAAACCACAGCTCAGTCTGCACATATCACCTATCATATCAGAGTTGTAGACCTCATTGACAGCACCCTTCCTTAGCGATGCCAACAGATGGCGAGCGGTAATATCCTGCAATTGCAGCAGAAGGGTGATTGTTCGAAGGTGCACGAACCAGTCTAAAAAAAATACCAACAAACCTAACATAATGAAAAGCACTTTAAAAAACAGAAAACAAACAAGTGTAAAAAAATAAAAATAAAATAAAACAACACCCACAACTCACCTCTCATCAACCTCACATCTGTGCTGACAGCATTCACAAGCCACCTCTCCCTAAACTCTTCTCCCTCCTCATCACTAGACGGGCAAGCGCAGTGTATCGACTCCTATCTCCCCATACTCACATTGCTACAAAAAAATATCATATCCATACAACCCCGCTGCTCCAAACACTTTTATCGCTCAATATTTTTGTTTCAGTTACCCGATGAGGTAGTGGTGGTGTCGACAGAGCAACCCGAGTCTTAAATACACACTCAACAGTCTACTCACAACGGATCATCCTGTCGCATAAGCATCGATGAAACACTGTTTAGCAGCATCAAGATGTGAACGCGAAACTCCTCTCAACAATAATGGGATGAGCATTGCAGCGGTACCAACAGGTAAGTAGGACAAATGTCTAACAGTGCAAATAGACACCTTTCACTTCACTCTCTCCTCTTTTTTTTCCTAGATTGCAAGCCACTTCTCAATAACAGATAAACTTCATCTCATTCGCAACAATGAGTTATGAACGAACACCTCAGCCAACAACAGACATTTCAACTATTGTCCAACATCCAACTCACTCCACTCCACTACTCACTCCAGCGGTACCTGCCAGTATCCGCTGGTGAGGTCTAGTGTCGTAAAATATTTGCTGCCGGCCAGAGCGTCCAGAGATTCGTCTATGCGAGGGATGGGGTAAGCATCTTGCTTAGTGATGTCGTTGAGCCTCCTGTAATCTACACAGCATCGCCAAAAGTCGTCCTTTTTCCTGACCAGGACAATCGGGGAGCTCCACGCCCCATCCGCGGGTTATATGAGATCCTTCTCCAGGAGGTCTTTGATTTGTCGTTCGGCCTCTGCCTCTTTTACAGGTCCTAGTCGGTGGGGAGGGCATCTGACAGGTCGAGCTCCTTCTATGGTGGGAATGGAGTGCTCGGCCAGTGTCGTTCGGCCCAAATCCCCATTATGACTACTGAACACCGTCTGGTACTGGAGCAGCAACTCCTTGAGCTGTTTCTCTTGCTGCGGGTTCTGGCACTCTTTCCTGGCCCGGTCAAAGAGTTCTTGCAGGTGGAGGGGTACTCTTCCTCCTGTCATCTCCTGCCTGTCTGGTCGCCTGGGTTCGGTCAGTGCCTGGATGCCACCCTCCTCTACTCCCGTGAAGGTACCAATTACCTCCCCTGCGGATAGTCTCAGGGTGTCCTGTGTAGGATTCAGGCATCGCACTAACACTCGCCCTTGTGCGTCCGGCCTATTGATGCTGGTGGCGATTGGCAATCCGCCACGCAAACTCTCTATCACCCCCTGGGGGCAGGTCTCTCTGAAACTGAGGTGGCATGGTATGGTGACCTTCGTTTGAGGGGGCAGTCTAGTGTCCTGCCGAACCTGAACTTTGGAGACTAAGTTCCTTCCATGCCGTTCTGTACAGGCCAGCAGCTGCTTCCCCTGTATCATCAGTACAGGTCCTTTGAATCCCAACTGACATTCCTTGCTCATCAGAAAGGGCATCCCGAGGATAACATCCTCATTTATCTGGCTCACCACGAAGGTCTCGGTGAACTTGACATGCCGTATCCGTCCTTTCAGGGAGAGCAATCCGTAAAAGAGGAGTCTCGTACCATCTGCCATGAGACCGTGGGAGTCGTATGGCTGTAGGTGGGAGGGTAGTCGGTCAAAGACGCATTTTGCCAACAAGTTATTGTTGCAGCCCGTGTCGATGAGGTGAGTTACCACTTCCCCTTCTATTATACCTGGTAGGTAATAGCTGGACCGACATGGTCACTCCACTTGGTTAAGCTGAAGGGTCACAGGCTTTGGTGCGAACCGTTCCTCCGTGGGTGGGGGCGTCTGGGTTTGCTTGTCCTTTTTTCTGGGCTTGGTTAATTCCTGCTGCTCAAGAGTCTCCTCGCTGTCTGATTCCAGCGTGACAGGGCTGTCGGGTACCGACAGTCCGGAAAATCGGTTGTGTAAAGAGATAGGAGGACTAGTCAGGAGGTCCAGAGTAGGAGTCACCCGTCGTGCCTTATCTTGCTCACTAGGAGGTGCCTGTGCCTTCCCTTGAGGTGCCCGTGTGCAGCCAGCAGGTCTCCCTACTGCTGCGGGCGGTAGTCGTTTCCCTGGCGGCTGGGCCATGGGGCAGTCTTGCATGCCTTCCGATGATGCCCTACTTGCTGGCAACCCCAGCATCTCCTGGGAACTTCTTCCTTCTTCTCTGTCTTGAGATTCGCTATCTCCTTACTCAGTCTTTCCACAGTGCGGAGGAGCTGCACGAAAGGGTCTTGCACCTCTCGGGTATGGGCAGTCTCTCCTTGCTGGGTTGGAGCTGAGTCGAGGGGGTCGGCCTCCACTGTCCGAACATGGGGTCCTCCTAGCGGCTGGTGAGGTACCTGCAGGAACTCATTGCCTGCCTCTATTGCCTCTTCCAGATTCTGGGGGCGTACAGCCAACAAGTGCCGCTGCAGGTAGGTGTGTCCTAGGGTACTGTGAAATGTCTGGAGCACCAATTCTTCCCGGTTCTGTCGGGGAGGTTGCTTTGGGCGGCCTTCATATGGCTTTCCACCATGATCGCATGATCTCGGAGACTGTCTCTGGCTGTACGTCGATAGCTCAGCAATCTTGCCTGCGCCTTAGAACGTGTTAGCCCAAAGGTTGCTCGTAGTGTCATGGTCACATCCTCCACCGTCTCTCCTCTTCCACATTGTTCGGCTTTACCTGTCAAGGTTTGCTGCAAGTGGATGACTCTGTCCTCTGGTTGCCACTGGTTGGCGTCGGAACCGCTGCAAGAAGTAGTCCATTTCTCCTGTGCCATCAAACTGTGGCACTCTAAACTTGTCCCTGGTGAAGGCCACTGTCATCCGGTCTAAGATGTGGGTGAGGGTGTCCATCATCTGTAGGCTGGAAGGGTCTCTATCTATATTGAGTGCTCTCCTTCTCTGTGACATCGTTCAGCTGGGGTCTTGATTGTGGGTGTTTCCAAATCCCACTGCTGCCACCAATGTGCAGGATTTCACTGTAGGGGTATGTACTTGGTAGCTTGGCCTACCTGCACAGCTTCCCCGAACTGTTGATAGCTTTTGAGTGTGTTAGCAGCGATACAACCTGCCCACAGGTCGACAGTCTCCCTTAGCAATAGTGGTCGACCATTGCAGGTTGCTGCCGAACTGCCTGTTGCGTTAACTGCTCTGAGCGCGAGCCAGTGGCCGAACTTTGAAGGCCGAATTAGCCAAGGCTATATTCGACCGGCAGAGGTTCGGTGAACTGCTTCTTAATTACTACTCGTAGTAATAGTGCTTTGTTTGTACGTGCATGTACCGTGCGCAATTGAAGTTATTGTTTGTAAGACAAAGAACTTCTGAGAGTGTGCAAGCTTAACTCTGACTTTATTTCAGCATTACATTGGTATTTATACAAAAGATTATATAATAGGGTTCAGACACAACAAAGGAAGCCACGCCTGGTGCATTTGATTGGCCGTGCTTAACAAGTAGACATACAGTAGGTGTGGATTAAATAAATGGTTGAATAAACATAATGATGCAGTATATGGCAAGACAGGACATAGAATTATCTTATATAGAACGCTTAAATAGAAATGTACATTGTAGTAATGGCGCCATCCGTCACATTATTATCTAATAACAATTCAATAATAACCTTAATAATTACAATAGCAATCATAAACAGTAAAATCATGATTATAAATAATTATAATAAATAAAAATAAAAAAAGATTTTAATAATAACTATATAAAAAAATAGTTAGAGTAACGATAACACCGGCATCAGAGGCTTACCGAAAAAGAGGAAGACGATGCGCCCGTTACTAAATGTGTTAGTAATAACCTAGCTTTTTCACTCAGTTTCAATGAATTGGGTTTGTGATATTAAACTTTTCGCAAGCAACCGGATATTGCTACGAATAGTTTTTATTACAGGACGCATCGTCTCTGTTACTTTTTTCGGCAAGCCCCGGAGTTCTGTGGATAACAACTGTAATAAATAATCATTAAAAAAACTGTGAAGAAAATATAAATCTTTGTTGCTGCAAGTAGATTTGATGCTGCTGTCTTTAAAAATAGTCTAAAGTGTTTTTAGGGACCTGTCATTATAGTATACAATTGACAGCATGGAAGCTATCAGGGAAAAACTGTCACGAGTCTGCATGAAGTA
Source organism: Cryptosula pallasiana (assembly GCA_945261195.1). Lineage (NCBI taxonomy): Eukaryota > Metazoa > Bryozoa > Gymnolaemata > Cheilostomatida > Cryptosulidae > Cryptosula > Cryptosula pallasiana. The sequence continues at coordinate 52,201,678 of OX183130.1, read as the reverse complement.
GCTATATTTAATATGACGAACAATGGTAACTTCCGGTTGGATGTAGAAAGTTCGAAGAGAGATAACTCTCAATGTTACAACACCATTGCGTATAGCACACTGTAACTATACAAACTCACTCCTTAACTTTCATATTCATAGAAGAGACCTACACCTGCACCAACCACTTGCACAAACCCATATTTTGATTCAATACTGGAACACAAAATGCTGCAATGGTGTCAAGATTGACTAAAGGGTAGCATGGTGAAGGTTTTGTGATGATACTTTAAATTAGACGAACACTGATATGAAAGTTCACACATTGTGTTTTAATAATCCAAATGGAAAAGTGCCAAGAAATGAACGTGTTAAAAAATCTGGCAAGTATCTTAAACAGTTGATCTAATATAAAGGGCGGAGGACTGATATGCAGAGATGAATTTCATTTGCAGCTACGTGAGCAGCACTATGCATAAAATTCTATCAAATACTTATTACTGCGATCGAGAGACCAATTTTTATCAGAAACAGGTGTTCAAAAATTTGACACTTCAAGCCACCGAAGTTAATGTAGGTATATTTGCAAAGTTGAAATGGAGAGAAATGATCATGTTTCAGGGAAATACGTTCTGGTTATTGACAAAAACAATATATCAACATTTATAGCAATAACATCAGAAGAGAGACATCACAAGAGCTGAGTTTTAGCCAATAACAGAAGTGCGGAGCTCAATAAAACATGAGCCGGTACGCTGACTTACTCTTATTCTAACAAATTGGGTAGGTAGTGTATTGAGTAGGTAGTGTATTGAGTAGGTAGTGTATTGAGTAGGTAGTGTATTGAGTAGGTAGTGTATTGAGTAGGTAGTGTATTGAGTTGGTAGTGTATTGAGTAGGTAGTGTATTGAGTAGGTAGTGTATTGAGTAGGTAGTGTATTGAGTAGGTAGCGTATTGAGTAGGTCATGCAGAAAACTTATGTCAGGCGATTAGAACAGGGCAGCGTTGGAACAAGGAGCATCTTGAGGACAGCAAATATAAATGCTAGTAATACTAAACAAAATTATTAAAATTACGAATTAATCCCTCTATCTTGCTATAATAATGTTTTACGGTTTCAACAGATCAATACACACATCAAAATCGCAATGTTTGTAAAACAAGTCAATCTGCACTAAAGAAACTTAGCTTGAGTAGCAAAGAAACTTTTAGGCAATCTTAAACTATAGTTATTGATTATAACAACAATTTTAAAAACGAAAATCTGGTGCTTTTTTGTCACAAATAATTTTTAAGATTATGATAGTTTTAATAGTTATATATCTTATTCGATTTGAAAATAATTTATTTTATGGAATATTGCTTTAATTTTAGATACATTGGCCATGCAACATGTCACAAACACGCCAGTGTGTACATAATAGTAGATTAACAACAGTAAATTACAATTAACCGGCGCCGTAACATGCAATTGAACATGCTGAAGTTTTCAAGTATCAATGAAAACACATTCCAAGAATCTGAAAATGATTGCAATTCGAACCATTTATGCTCTGAAAGTCTCTGCACAATGACTATTCTTGGGAGGCCCTATATGCAAACAAGCCAAATTTTTGCCACTCTGCTTTATTGGCCTTATAGAAGTTGTTGTGTATTAAAAAAAAATACGTATAAAGCTATGTTCACACTATACGATTCTCGGCCATGCGATTATCAGGAGGAATCGGGAGTTGCTCTCCCGAATATTTACAAGAGTTGACACTTGCGATCTTTTGAGCCTGATATTGCATGGCCTTGACATGTTGTCAAGACACCGCATTGCATTGATTGATAATTACGGAACATCAAAGTATTATTAATAATAATATAGCTTATATTACCAGATATTTCAATAAATTATACCATTTCTTCACTCATCAGTAATAAGAAATAAATTACAAATAATAATAATAATAATAAATAATGGTAAGTAGTATACTCAATTAATTATAATGAATAATAAATAAATGATAACTTTTTTCAATGCAATTATTTATCATAATCATGGCGCTGGTAGTTGTTTTCTATTTATATTGATAAAAGTTAGTATACCCACCTCAATATTCTACTTGTAAACAAGACATGCAATTGATCACTAAAATATTAAAAAATATTCTAAAAATTGGTTAAATGATAATAATTATCAAGCAGCTGCAAGTTTCTTGAAAAGCATTAAATTGAAAAGCTGTGATGTGGATGTTGATCGGCCACCGATTGTGAAATCTTGAAGATTTCGCTGTTCACACTTGCGAGCCAATTTTTGGCTCCGCCCACTCGGCCGAGAATCGCATAGCGTGAACGTAGCTTTAGTCAGTATTTATTGCTTTCATATAAGTTAGAATTGACGAGAGCACAACTCCCCAGAAACTTTTTTGGCATAAAATCACGTAAAATAGTTGACGGTGCTATGTCACGGGTTCCTGACAGACTAACTTAATTTTTCTGTTTTTAGAGAACCATCAACCGAGTTTCTGATAACAATTTGACGTTGGTCCTAGAAAAAAACAAAAAAGTTTTTTTTTTTTCAGTTGACGACTTGAGTGCACACTTCAATAGATTGTGGCATCCTTGGCCTACAGTCTGTAATTAAAAAGGCAACGCTGACTTACCTTGTTCTGCAGGGTCATTCGTAGCTGGTTCCATTTTCTCCTTCAGTGATATCGCATGTCTTGTTGCTTTAGTGCTGACAGCAAGTGTAGATGTTTCACTGGTCTCAGAGGAAGTGGGAGCAGTAACAATGGTATCAGACTCTTTTGCTTGCCATTGAGCTATAAAGTAGTGTAACATAATAATGATTATACAACTGAAGCTCACTATACCAGCCATAGTTTGTGCCATGAAAATTTTCATGATCAAAAGGATTTTATAGTCTATCAAGCAAGTGGTTTTTTGTTTTCTATTGATCATATTTTGTAAATACCTTTTCAATATTAATGAAAAAATTATTGGGATCATTCATCATCTCAATTTTGCTTACATCTGTATGCAATACTCCTGAAGCATTTCGAGGAGCGCAGTAAACAATATTCTAACACATCTAATTAGGCGTAGCTTGATAGTTGTGGGCACCATTTTTTCAGACAGACATAGCAAAGCAATAACAGCAGGAATTTGAATATACAGCTATTAAACAAAAGGAAGCATAATAGTGGCTTACTGGCAAAATACACTTAATTATAAATGGGGCCAAAATAGATTCAACTCATCACAAAATACAGCATAGCAAGAATAACACTTTCAGATTAATTGACCGTATAGCTTTATGCAATCGAGATTGTTCATTAATTGTTGCGAAAATACAATAGTTTGCATACGTTTAACTTTTTCTTGGAACAACCCAGAAGCAACACTTTTTAAAAAAACAACGAATTCAATGAAAATTCATTTATAATCAATGATTGATGTGGTGTATCGACGAGAACATCTTTATTTATGTAAGAAAACATCGATCATATTTTTGGAAGTTTTATGCAAATTTTTAAATAAACTTTCTCTCTCTGTCTGGCCACACACACGTCTTTTTTCGGTTCCTGCAACACTTACAGTTCGACACGACGCCAGTAGTAATAAGGGAGCAGATCTTTGTCATGGAGTCTAAGGAGAAGGTTCTCCTGGTTCTCCTAATTCCAGTTACCATGAAAACCTGTGAGGATCTTTCTGTGTGCACCAGCTGTTTAGAATGTATGGTAATTTTATAGTGTTGAATGTTGATTAATATATTGTATGGTGTGTTGGATGTTCTGGTCCATTGGGTGCCTTTTTGTGTGCACCAAGTGTTTGGAATGTATGTTATTTATTGGTGTGGTATATAGATTTATCCTCTGGTGCCTTTCTGTGTGCACCAGGTGTTTTGAATGTTTTAGATTGTGGGATTTGAGTATTGTCCAAAAATGAAGCGTTGTATGATTGTATTGCTATTGAAAGCAAAGATGTCGTCAGAGGTGATGTTGAGATGAGACCGATGAATGAAAAAGATACTGTTGATGGTACTACGAGTCATATTGTAGATGTTTTACCGAATCTGAAATGTAAAGCGCTGATAGTTATGATGATCTTGGTATTTGTTGCAGGACTTTCTACTTTTGGAGGAGTTATGTATGAAAATGCTATGGAGGAAACAGAAAAAGCAAGAAGTTCTCCAGTTGGAGCCATAAACGAAACTATTGTAGGATGACGGACATCTCGTTTATAATGAATGGGAAACCTGAAGATTATGATCCGAGAAAGCGTTCTCCTTTTACGGCGATGATTGCGGGGCAAACTGGATCGAGGGAGACCCAAACGATTTTACGAATGATTGAAGCTGGTCAGACTATAGCTTACCCTTCCCCGGTAGAAATTCATTACTGTTAAGGAGCCTATCAAAAAGCCTTTGATGATGTACCCGGAGTGATCTTCCATGAAGGAACGATAGATATAACAACGAGTTTTCCCAGGGGCGGAGAAAACAGATGGTTGATAATTGATGACTTGATGGATGAAGCTTCTGGCAAAGCTGATGCTAATGCTCTGTATACAAAACATAGTCATCATTTGAACATAAGTGTCTTTTTTATTGTTCAGAATCCGTTTTTAAAAGAAAATGGTACAATTTCCTTGAATAGTCACTATTTTTTTCTTTTTAAAAACCCTAGAGACGCTTCTTCGATTACCTATCTGGCACGTCAATGTTTTCCCTCAAGAGTAAAATATGTACAAGAGGCTTTTGAACACGCGAAAAAGAAACCGTACTTTTTTCTACAAATAGATGCGACTCAGCAAATGAATGATCATCACAGACTAATGGGAAACTTTACATCAACTGATCCTATGATATTATATGTACACTATTAAAGCATATAAATACAATTACTATTCGTTTCATCTCACACATATTTTGTTATTCAACAGTGTAACACAGTGTAACACATTAGTAATAGAATGACTAAAGCTTTGCAACAAAAATTTAAAAAAAATGCGGCGTTGCTGTTATCACTCAACAATGCATCCACTGCAATTCAAAAGTCTGTAATAGCTAAAGCAAAAAAATACCTTATTATGACTCTAATGGAATGCGCCAAAGCTATTATAAATGGAACGATACCATTGACAACTGCTCGGGATAATCAGTTGCAACGAAACACAAAGGACATTGCCAGTTTGGTTAGGAAATCAATGATAGATGATAAAAAAGTTGTATTGCAAAAAGGAGGATTTCTAGCTTCTCTACTAGGACCTATCATCAGCACTGTAGTTCCTGGAATACTAAAAACTGTATTAGGAGGAGGACTAAGATGAATCTCTCAACAAGAATGATGAGGAACAGAATGGCTATTTTAGCTCTGGATGATCTGAGTAAGAAAGGAAAAATCGCTATAGTCAAAACGGCCAACGCGGATCTGTTCCAATCATTGACAGAAACTGTTAACGACATTATATTAGGTAATGTTCCTCTGGAATCTGAACAGTTTTTTGAGTGGCAGCTCTACAAAAAGGAACTACGCAAACTGACTGGTAAAGGAACAGTTGATGATAAGCGTAAAGTTTTGACTCAGACTGGTAGAGGAAATCTTTTGGATGCTATAATAACTCCTATTTTACCTGTTTTATCATCAATAAAACCAATAAAGCTATGAATCTCCAACCTTTAATATTTTCTATACCGTTTTTTATACTGACTGAAAATGAATACAGCGGATTATTGAAAAAAGGCGGGAATGAAAGAGTGATAGAGGAAAAGAAAAACACTCCTACGATGTATTGCAATCCTATGGAAGATATAACGGTGAGAGATATTAAGAGAAAGCGAAATGCTTTGATGGAAACAGTGCATGATTCTGATTTTTCCGAGTACGAAAGGTTAGATGAAAATGTTCAAAACATGCGTGGGTATTTGAGCGATGTCAGAAAAAATAAAAATAACCATCAGCGAATGATAACTGGAGTTTTATCAGGAAACCAAAGGCAGAACCTAAATTTCCTTTGGCTAATAGCACAATTATTAATGACAAGTCTGATACCCTTTTACCAAAGGAATCCGCCTTCTCTACATCTATGTTAGATGTTAGTGAGATAGGTCCAATCAAAAAGAAATTTTTTGATACCAACGACTCATTCGTCTTTGAAAATGTGCTTGTTGCTGATGGTCAAGATGACGATAATGAGGTTGAGAAGGAGCGGTTATAGGTGTTTGAGAAAAGTGTCTAGTTTAACAAGAAAGAAAGGTGATCAAGCGATTGGTGTCAGATTTTTGGATCGATTAAATAAAACTGGCAAGTACGACCCAAATAAGAACGTACTGAAAATCGGAGATAAGTGGTTGAATCCTAGGGCTTCCAAAACTTTGCTGCGATATTTTCTAACCGAAGAAGGTGGGATACAATCAGGAAACACAAACTACAGCAAATTTAAAGACTTGCTATCGGATCAAGGAATCACAACTGTCAGGAAATCACCACGACAAACACATAAGAGGAAATCTATGATCGTTCCCGGTACTGGGAAATGGACGTCGACACGTTAAAAGAGCTGTATTACAATCCTGCATTACACACATCTCTATGAGGAGCTAATCTTTGCTGAAAACTCGTAGAAAACGAGAGGGAGAAAAAAGAACTCATGAATGGCTGAGTGGAGAGGATGCCTACACACTTCACAAAAAAGTCACAATCAAGTTCAAGCGTCATCCTACAATTGTAGCTAGAATAGGAGAGCAGATTCAAGTAGGTTTGATGGATGTGCGTTCTCGAAAAGAAGAAAACGACAACACAGCATTTTTACTGACAGCTGTTGACTCTATCTAGAAAAGGTTGAGCTGTCCCACTCAGCTCCAAAGCCGGACATATTGTAGCCAGAGGATTGAGAAGAATACTGGATGGGGAAAACTACAAGGCTTTACAATCTGATAAAGGTAAAGAGTTTGACAATGTCAATGTCAAGAGTCTGCTAGCGGAAAAAAAAATTAAACGCTTTACAACCGAAAATGAGACAATAAAGGCATCAATGGTGGGGCAATTTAACAAGACTTTGAAAAAGAAGATTTACAGATATCTGACATACAAAGATGATGACAGATACATTGATGTTTTACCCGATATGGTTGGCGCGTACAACAACACTGTTCACAGCGCTATAGGTATGAGGCCATATGATGTAAATTCTTCAAAACCAGGAGCTTGTGTGGAATCGAGTGTATGAAGGAGGAGAGCACAGTTTGACTGAAGAACCAAAGTTAAAAGTTTGAGATTATGTGAGAATTAGCAAGGCCAGAGGGGCGTTTGAGAGAGGACACGCAACGAATTGGACCATTGAGATTTTTATAATCACCGATGCGCTTACCCATGAAAAACCTATTGTATATAGGGTGAAAGATCTGGCTGAAAAGATGATCAATGGTACCTTTCACGAAAACGAGTTGCAAAAGGCAAAAAAACCTACAACTTTCAGAATCGAAAAGATATTGGTTGGAAAGAAGAATGAGAAGAAGTAAAAGACAGATTCTGGTCGAGTGGCTGGGATACGGAAAAAAGTTCAACGAGTGGGTGGATGAATAGCTTATAAGGAATGAACGCCTGATATAATCATCATACATTGGTAAAATTTCAATGCTGATAACTTTACCCTCAAACTCCAGCGCTGGAGAGTTTCCCGATAGCATCAACTCTGATTTTACAGTGAGACTGTATAAATATTTGGATATCATTGGTGGTAAATGGGAGATAGCTCTGCTAGATATATTGTACTCTAATAATTGGAAAACTGTCACCGACGGGAAAATATATCTGGAAAAGACTAGTGTCTCCGTCAGCAGCAAAAAGTCATTCATCTTAATTGGTAATGGGAGATACGATAGTGTGGAAGAGTTGGATGTTATACAAAAGAGAATATGTGAAATGAGTTCCGATAGAAAGTTTGCCATCTCCTACAACAAGGTAATCAACACCAGTTTATTAACTAACAGCAATCCTGATACAACGGTGAGCTATTCCAAAGACTTGGCATATATCTAAGAACTCGAACCGAGTGGGAAAACTACATACCCTCGAGGTAGATACAATAATGTCACATCTCCTGATATGAATTTCGGACTAACTTGTTTGTACGTCTATTCCAACATTGCTGATAATAGAATGGTAGGCGATACAAGTGTACCTTTTCTAAGAGTGATACCGGTACAAGGAAAGAGGAACACCATTGTGTACCAAGAGTTTAAAACCCCGCACCACGTCAACACTTCATCACTGAATAGCGATATGATTCAAGTGCTTATAACGAGTGACGACAGTGAGCGAATACCATTTGACGGTGGAAAGGTCGTGTTGACGGTTCACTTTAAAGAAAGAAAAAAAGACACTGTGAGTTTGGTACGACACAAACCTGATGAGTCGAGAGATTTTTTCAAAGAGTACTACAAAATGCAAGCTGGAAGTGGAACTGAAGTGTATAGTGGGCGGCGAGTGATGCCTAGTATGAGAGGTAATCGACTTGGTAGTATTTTTTCAAGTATACTCAAATCGGCAACACCACTGCTGAAGAGAGGAGCAATAAGTCTGGGTAAGAGAGCGCTCTCTGTAGGTAGTAACGAAGTGTGTGATGTCATTGACGGTCATAGCTTGGTATCATACGCAAAAAAGAGAGGATTGGAGGAGCTGAATGATCTCGGGGGAAAAGTACTCAGTGCAGTGCATCCGGATCGTGTCAAAAGGAGAAAAAAATGGGACCGGGAAAGTGGAGAGGACCGGGTAAACGCGGACATACCATATTTTAACAATCATGGAATCAGCTATAAAGACACTGGAGGATGACATTTGTGTTCATTAAGTGTTATTGCTTTGAGCAATCATCACTCGCAAAAAGATGGCCAGTCTAACTGGAACGTCAGGTAATAAGTTGCAAGGTTCTTCCTACAACATAAACCCTGCGCTGGATGTGTTTGCTACAAACATATCGGTAGAGAGATCGGAATATGTTGTCATCAGACCCGATAGGTTGGATCCTTACAGCTGTGTTGAATTGACTTTCGCAGGGAGTACTGAGCATCACACAGGTCTTTACAACTCGTTTCTGCAAATCGAAGCAACTGTTGTCCAAGATGATGGAAGTGATATAATGGATAACGACGACAACTCGCCTGTGTGGATGGGAGATTCAACCCACGGAATATTCAACGAGTTGAAAATGTCTATAGAAGGTAACACTGTTGAATACGCTAACAATTATGGTTTGCGTTCCTACTTTTCAGAACTACTCGAAACTAGCGCAAACAAAAAGAAATACCAGGGACGGATGGAGGGTTGGGTGTACGATGATTCGGCAGAAAAAGACGCCGCTCAACACAGCATTGCGGAGAGCATTAAGAGGAAAGAGGAGAGCATTAATCAGAGATGGAAAGATATTGGAGTTTATCAGGAAACCTCATCTCACACTGTTTCATCAGAAAAAACTGATAGTTCCCGGTTCTACTATCCAACTGGAGTTTAAACGAGCTTTGAGCAAACTGTCTTTGTTTGCCGCCAGCGATCACCAGCAGGAGGAGCGAAAATCAGAATTGACAGGTTTGAACTACACCTTTGAAAAGTCTAGGTAAATCCTACAAGACAAAACTCTCAACTATGTTTGGCGTTGGAAGGACACCACTACATTTATCCAATTGAGCGAAAACGACTAAAGTTGTATGGAATTCACAGTGGAGTTGGTCGGGCTGATATAACATTAGAAGAGAACAAACAGAAAGCCAAACAAATCTATTTAGGTTTGGTTGATCACAAAACTCTGAGTGGTCGTTTCGGCAAGAACCCGTATAGGATGCAGCACACTAATGTCAAGAGTATTGTTTTGAGCGTTGGTGATTGTGCGATTGAAAGGAAATTTGAACCAGATTATACCAAATAAGTTTTCGGACAAGAATATCATCAATTCCTATACGCTACTGGATCTTTGCTCGATGGTGAAAGTATTGGCGTTATGAGAAAACAATATTTAAATGGCATCACGATTTACGGTTTCGATTTGACTGGTGATTTGCTCAAAAAAGGATTTCACTCCATGAAAAACGTCACGACGAGTGTGGAAATTCAGTTTAGCACCAACACAGCCGAAGGTTTGTCCCTGGTAGCCTACTTCGTAAAGGATGGTGTATTGGAGGTGGATAGCATTTTTCAATTATCTGTTGCGGGAGACGTAGTGGTCTAAACGGTGAGCTGGAGATGAACACCATACAGAGTAGATCAATATCATCTTCGGATGATTTATGTCGTAGTGAGGGTGTTAACGTTGGTGCTAGAGATCAGTTTTGGATGCAAATTTGCAATTTTCCAACAGGGTGTTTCGTAATCAACACACATTATTCTCATCAACTCGGAGAGCATTGGTTAGCTGTGTACGCCAATGATTTGGGTGTGGAGATTTTTTACTCATTCAGGCGTCCTGTTTCCTTTTACCCCGATGTAAGCGAATTGCTGAGGAAGCAGAGAGGAAACGATTCAATACGAAGTAATGAGACGCAGCTGCAAAACTTTTTGTCAACTGTATGCGGTGATTACTGTGTATACTTTTGTTTACTGAGAAGCAGAGGATGGAGTATGGATGAAATTGTGAGAAGCTTACGAGATATAGGCGACAATGAGATGAGAGATCGCTCAATACAAAGATTTATCATACAGACTTATCCTAGCTACGAGTTTACACCAGACAATACACTAGAAGGAATAGATGGAGTACATATACAATGAACTGATTTGCTAAGCAAATAGTTAAAGTAAATTATTATAATGAAATTTTATTTGTTATGACAAATAAAATGAATATAAAATACAAACTGACTTAGTATTTGTATTGATTATTATGAACTGTATGAAACTATTTCATAATGTTCAAAGATAATGTTGAGTTCATCTCTTGCAAGGTGCAAATAAGAATCTCTCTATCTCTCTTTCCCAGGAAACATTCTTTAGTTAGATCTAAAAGACATAGTAACTAATGAGTCTACCATACATCGGTGTAGGAACTAGCTTAGAAATTACTTTTGAGTCTATAGTAGATCGAATGAAACTTACCATCAGTGATAGTGAGATGCATCCCTCGAGTGAGCGATTAGGTTGTGAATCAGTTGTCTTGGGCATTGTTCTTTTTCGACATCATCAAGGAAGGTGAGAAAGACATGATGATCCATAGTATCAGACAGTTCGGAGGCTTGAATGAAAGCTTGAAGAGCTGAGAGCAGGATGAGGTCGTAGAAAATTGTGTCGTCTGTGGCTTGCTTCAGTCCTTGGAATAGAATAACACCGCAATTTTCCAATACCACTGCTGAAGCTATTTGAGAAGGAATGTAGATATCTCCAATCAGTAGGTCTCCATCTACCATACATCTGTATTGAGCAACCAGAGTCTCGGCAGACTTGCTCCAACGGGTGTCATTCCCGGATTTTCAAAACCTATAATGATTTCTGGTGGAAAATCGTACAGGTGAGCTACGTTGAAATAAGCCTGGATTTGTCTCATACTCTTGTCTGATAATATGTTGAATGCGTCCTTTGACTTCAGACTACTTCCGTATCCATCAGCGGTATGAAAAATTGCATTTCCAGTCATTCCCTCACCCATGTAAATCAAAACCGATGGACGTGATTACTTAGCTTTATTAAAGAGCAATCCTACCTCGCTTGAAATGTCACTCTTCACTCGAACTGTCTTTTTATCATTTCGATAGTTGTAGCTGATGTTGCACTTTGCTTCATCCCGAAATTCAACGGATAAGACCTGCATAACCGTTGGTATTGGTAGATCTCGAATTTTTGCTGTTGTTTCAAGGTTTTGTCGGCGAGCTGGAAACACAGCATTTAACAGAACAGCACTCTTGCAGGTGAGGACGGTCAGGTTGTTGTCTCTGGCATCTTGAAAGGTGATTTTAGTGTGTCGAAGAAGTGTATCGTCTCCAACATCCATCACAACTCTTCTTTTGCAGTTCGAGTCATCATCTTCTTTTGTCAAATTAATCATATGATGTTTTATCGCTTGAGATTGCAGATTTCTGTTTGAAGACGGAGAGTTGATGGGAGATGATGGTGGAGAAAAAGCTTGCTGGGATTCTGGTTCTTCATCCTGGCTTTTATCGTCTTGACTATTCATTCTGAAAAAAATAAAATAAAAATGTGAGTTATTGATTATTATTTCTTTGTAATTAATTCAAAGATAGACACTCCATAGCGGGGTGAGTGGAGTATCTCAGCTAGTAAAAATAATTATTTGTTATTTTTTACCTTAATACAGAAAATCCTCTTAGTAGTTGTAGTAGATGGTGTAGTAGATGCTGTTCCTTCAGTCACTGTTGTTGAAATGGATGCTTTGTGTAAAAGCGTTGCTTCTTAAATAGCTAAAGTTGCACCGATTGACATGGACTGAAACCAATGGAAAGTCTTGCGCGAAAAGCCTTTTACAACCTATAAGAAAATGGTTAAGTTTGGTCATTGGCGCGGAAAAACTGATATAACATAGAGGGTTTTCGCGCAAAAAAGAAATTATTTTTCTATGCGCGAAAATATTGTATATATAATAAGATAAAGAGTTTTTCACGCAAAAAAGAATGTTTTTTGCGCAAATAAAACAACATTTTCTGTCTGAAGAATCACATTCTTCGCGCAAAAAAAACACTTTCCGCGAAAACCTTTTATATTATATATAGTTTTTGAGCGAATAAAACATCATTTTTTGACTGAAAAAAGACACATTATTTGCATGGAAAAAGTCACATTTTTGCGCCAAAACAACATCATTTTCTGACTGCAAAAAACAACATTTTCTGTCTAAAAAAACACAGTTTTCGTGCGAAAAAAAAAACACATTTCTCGGGAGGAAAAACGAATTTTTTCGTGCGAATAAGACATTATTTTCTGACTGAAAAACCAACATTTTCTGTCTAGCAAAAACACATTTTTCGGGCAAAAAAAATATTTTTTTGCTCGAAAACCCTTTATAACATATACAGTTTCCGCGCTAAAAAAGACTTTTTTCTGCAAATAAAACATCATTTTCTGACTGAAAAAACAATATTTTCTGTTTCTGCGCGAAAAAAACAACATTCTTCGCACAAAAATCTTCTATAATATATACCAATTTTCGCGCAAAAAAAACAACATTCTTCGCGCGAAAAATCTATTTATTTTATAAAGGGTATTCGCACGAATAAAATCATTATGGAGGGATTTTCGCGCAAATATTCTCATTGGTTGTAGGGTTAATAGGCAGGTGTAACTTTTAGTATTTAAGAACTGCTCTCTACACAGAAATCATTCTCTCCAGCAATAGCTTCTGAAGAAACATCTACTACACTATTCATTACACAATTATCAGCAGGATTCTTGGTGATAATGTAAGAATTAATAAAAAATATTATTTAGCACTAGTTGAAAAATAAAAAAGCTAATTATTTTACTTCACTACTTATCATCCTTTATTAATATGTATCTTTTCATTTTAGATCAACATGACAACAAAAACACTGTACCTAAAAGATTTCCTGCCAGAAGTTTACCATAAATAGGTGAAAGATAATGAGATTGTACAGCAAAGAGCAGTCTATCAATTGACATTCAAAGCCATTGTATTTTGCATGATGCAACACATGCTAAGCATGGGAGCGCTGTACAGAGAACTTTCACCGATTCAATACGAATGTTCTATGGCTCAAGAAGACGATGCTATAGAGATATTCCATGTTATGAAAGAAAACACTTTTGAAACTGTTCTAAAAATTCTAAAAATCATAAATTTTAACAATTATTTAAAAAAAAATAAAAGAAGCGATTGGGATAAAGAACTTTTTCCAAAATTATATAAATTAAATTGAATTAAAAAAATTGTGTACCAAATCTGTCCTCATATTTTCAAATACATCCGAGTAGATAAACAGCTATGTTCTTCTGTATTTTCTTCCGAAATAATATTAGAAGTTTTCCACGCATATATATAATATTTCTTATATAATAAAGTTATACAATCATACAACGCTCCATTTTTACACAATACTCAAACTCCACAATCTAAAATCAAACATCAGCAAAACATTCAAAACACCTGGTGCACACAAAAAGTACCAACGGGAACCAGGAGAACCCGATAAATAATCAGCATACCACACCAATAAATACCATACATTCTAAACACTTGGTGCACACAAAACGGCACCCAATGGACTAGGAGAACCTCAAACAAACCATACAAACCAATTTCTAAATCACCATTCCACACTATAAAGTCTATACATTCTAAACAACTGGTGCACACAAAAAGGTACCTCACAAGTTCTCATGGTAACTGGTGCCTACTTTATGTACACCTGAAACCAGGAGAACCTTCTCCTTAGACTCCATGACAGACAACTGCTCTCTTATTACTACTCACGTTCCTGTTACATATTACTGTATGACTCATGTCTTGAGTTCATTGCTGGTCTATAAACAGCATATCTATTTCCTGTTTATGTATAATTTGATATAGTCTTCAGTTGTTCATTGAGTTTAGTAGTGTCTAGTTGTGTGCACATGATTTGTCACTTGTACTTGGTTAGTACTAATAAACCAACTATACAAACACAACAACTGGTGTCAGAGACATGGACTTCTCAAGCCTTCAGCTACACTAGACAGAAGCAACACTACTTTTTATTATAACAAACACAAACATCTACTTTTGGATTACTAGACTATAAACAAACAGCACTTGTCAGATATGGATGGCACAGTGAAAGCAATCCTAGAGGCTGTGCAATAGCAGCAACAACAATTCCAGCAACAGATGCAAGAACAGTTCATTGCTATATTAGGCAACAAGAGTAGTACAGTTGCACCAGAAGCTACCGCAATAGCACTACCTAAGTTTGAAGCTTTCAACAAAGGAAAAGAGAAATGGTCACAGTACCTACAGCGCTTCAAACAGCATTTTAGTATTTATAAGACATGATGCTGAACAAAAGCGTGCGTGCCTCTTGTCCTGGATTGGGCCAGAAACACATACTTTGCTCACCAATCTATTTGGTTCTGAGGACGTAACTACTAAGTCGTTTGACCGGCTTACAGAGAAGCTCAGCCAACACTTCGTGGATACAACTCATGTCCAAGCTGCAAAATACGAGTTCTACAAATGCAAAATGAAAGAAGGCCAGAGCTATGCTGAATGGGCAGCGGAGCTTCGTGGTATAGCTAGGGATTGCAATTTCACTTGTAAAAACTCCACTTGCAAACAGAGCTACGTGGATGAGCAGATTCGTGATGTAATAATTAAGGAAACTCCACATGCTGATGTTCGACGCCAGTGTTTGTTGGATGCTGATCCGTCACTCAGCGAAGTTTTAAAAAAAGCAGCATCCTTCATAAGAACTACAGAGACAGATAACATTCTTAAAGGGGAGACAACTCCTACACCTGATTGCATGGTGAACAAAATGACTGGATCGTATCAACAAAAACACCCTGGTAAGAGTAAACGTACACCATCTACAGTCAAACACTCTCCAGGTATGTACAAGTCTTGTCCTAGCTGCTACAATGCTCATGAAAGACACGAATGTCCTTGTCGAGAGCTTGTTCGCCGAAAATGCTCCAAAAGAGGACATATTCAAAGTGTTTGCATGTCAAAGGTCACGCAGCAAACCCAAGCTGACCATCATGCCACAAAGGCTGTAGAGGATTCCGTTTTGAGTGTGCTTTGTAAGACGTAGCAACCTTGTAGTGAACAGGTGTTTAACTTATCTGATAGCTTAATCAGGCGTATTGGAAAAACTGTTTGGATCAACACCCAGGTCAATGAACAGGACTCTATGTTTCAGTGGGACACAGGAGCCACTTACTCAATGGTAGGTTTAGAAGGTTTCAAACTTCTTGGTTCCCCAACCTTACAAAAAGTAAACACATCTCTTAAAGCCTATGAAGATGGTAAACTGGATGTGAAAGGTCAGTGCAACGTTATTGTAACAGTTGGTAAAAAAGAAATCCAAAACTTGAAGCTATTTGTTGTTGACATTCCTCATGGAACTAATTTGTTCGGGTTAGACTGGAGTGATGCATTTGGTCTGTCCCAACATGGTTTAGAAGGGTTCATTGAATCTGATAATATCCAAGCTAAAACTGCTTCTGACTTTTCACATGTACTTAAACACAACATCGATGCAAAGATTGCTTCACTTACAACCAAATATCCGGAAGTATTCAAATCTGGACTCGGGCTTTGCAAAAAAGATGAAAGTTCCAATTCATCTCCACCCTGACAGCAAACCAGTTTTCTTCAAGCCGAGAGAAGTTCCTTTTTCAAAACGCCAAGCAGTCCAGGACAAGCTAAAAAGGCTGGTCTCAGAGGGTGTTTTAGAACATATAGACTTCAGCGACTATGCTGCCCCCATAGTCGCTGTCTCCAGACCTAACGGGAAAGTGTGCATTTGCAGAGATTTCAAAAAGTTGAACCAACAAATATCAATTGATCAAGACCCTTTGCCAAAATTGAGTAATTTGATGGAAAAGCTACAGGGTGGACAATACTTTTCCGAGATTGACTTAGCTGATGCCTATCTGCAGTTGGAACTAGATGCAGAAGCAAAGAAACTGTGTGTAATCAACACTTCACTTGGCTTATTTCGTTACAAACGAATGTGTTTTGGAGTTGCATCTAGTCCAGCACAATTTCCAAGGTGTATAGAAACAATGATTGCTGATTTACCTGGAGTAGCATCCTATTTAGATGACTTGATTATCACCGGACAGACAGAAAATGAGCACTGGAGAAATGTAGAGAGACTTCTAGCTCGCCTTCAGGATTATAGTTTTCGCATCCGGCAAGGGAAATATGAGTTCTTCAAGCAATCTGTGGAATATTTAGGTCATGTCAACGACAAAGATGACAAAACACCATCCAAATCTGCTATAGAAGCAGTCGAACAACTTCCGCAACCAGAAAACATCCAGCAGTTACAGGCATTTTTGGGCAAAATAAACTATTATGGCCATTTCATACCAGATTTAGCCGAAAAAGCTGCACCATTGTATCAGTTCTTGCGCAAAAATGCCGAGTTCACCTGGACAAAAGATTCTCACCAAGCATTCCAAACACTAAAAGACAGTGTAATTAAGGCCACAAAACTTACCCACTACAACCCGGAGAAATCGCTTGTTCTTGCTACTGATGCCTCCAACTACGGTATTGGTGCTGTGCTTATGCAAGTCGACAATGGAATTGAACGTCCATTAGCCCATGCCTCCAAAACGCTTGATGATCATCAACGGAATTATTCTCAAAGTGAAAAAGAGGCATTGTCAATCATCTATGGTGTGACCAAATATAGGCAATACCTGTATGGAAGAAAATTTACGCTAGTCACAGGCCACAAACCATTGGTTTCGATGTTTTCACCAGACAAAGCCATTCCTGTGTTAACAGCACAACGACTGCAGAGATGGGCTTTGAAGCTTATGGCCTATCAGTATGAAATAAAGTTTAAACCGAAACAGAAGTATGGTAATGCAGATGGACTTTCCAGATTACTGATGGGGACTGATTCCATTTTTGATGAACAGGAGAGAAGTGACAGTGCTGAGGTTTCGTTTGCAATTCAAGAGGAGTTACAAGAATGCCCAATCGATGCACAGGGCATTCGAGAACAAATCTGGTTAGATGCTGAGCTTTTCCAAGTGAAAGAATATATTGTCAATGGTACCTGGCCAAACCGCTCACCAAAATGTTCTGAACACCTGAGGTCTTACTGGAACATGAAAGACTCACTGTTTGTCCATGATGATGTCATTATGATTCAACGTGACAGTTGTGCTAGAGTGGTAATACCTTACAAGTTTCGTGACAGAGTTCTAGATCTTCTTCACAATGAAGGCGGATCGTCCGTATGAAACAACTTGCTCGACGATATGCTTGGTGGCCGAAAATTAATGATGACTTTGAAAACACAGTAAAAGTTTGTGAGCCATGCAGACTTCCCGCTAATGACCCTGTGAAGTCCTTTCAGAGTTGGCCGATCACACAAAAACCCTGGGAACGGATTCATGTAGATTTCGCAGGCCCTTTCAAGGGATATATGTGGCTTGTTTGTGATGACTCTCACTCAAAATATCCATATGTGTCAATGCTTGATATTGGTAGGACCACTTCATCAGATACAGTGGCAGTTCTCCGTCAAATTTTCATTACCGAAGGCTTACCTCAAACTATTGTGTCCGACAGCGGGCCACAATTTACATCCCAAGAGTTCGAGAATTTTTGTTTGAGACAAGGCATCAAACACTTGACATCTCCACCTTTTCACACAGCATCGAATGGTGAAGTAGAACAATTTGTTCAATCGCTCAAGAGAAGCATTGAAAAAAATTGGGCAGGAGGAAGTGCCACAAAGTCAGCTCTCCAGAACTTTCTGACCACTTATCGATGTTTACCTCATCCAACTCTGAACTGGAAATCACCTGCGGAAATACTTCATGGAAGACAACCCAGAAACACTCTCACATTGCTGAATATATTCGAAAAATCTACTGAGAGTAACACAAGCCAAAAAGACGAGAATGGGAAGTACAGCATAAATTCTCTTATCTATGCCAGAAACTACAGCTCAAGCACCAAATGGTTACCTGGAAAAGTAACAGGTCAACTAGGCAACATGCTTTACTTGGTGCATACAGACAAAGGGATTTGGAAGCGACATATATACCAGCTGCAACCCCGATTTGATGGCTTGACTGAACCTAGTGCTTCTGCTGGTAGTGACAACATACCCACCACCTCCACTGACAATAACAATGCCGTACCGTCATACTGATACCCACAACGTACCCGAAAACGCCCAGATTATTATGATTCCTCCAAGTATTAACTTGTGCCGAATATTGGTAGAACTTAACTAAAGTGGGAGGAGTGTTACATATTACTGTATGACTCATGTCTTGAGTTCATCACTGGTCTATAAATAGCATATTGTGGCGGACGGCGCCGACAGTAAACACTCACCTATTATTCTATGCTCACACTGTAACACTATTTACTCGTTCTATGTTTTGTACCGTCTTAATTGTTTATTCTATGTCTACACTCAAAGACTATTCACTCTATGTTTATATCGCATCAATTCTATTTACACACAATCATATATGTAACCCATGTGAGTGCATCCAGCCGTAGCTGTGAAGCCAGCCTATTTTATGTACACTCAATTTCTATTTGTCTAAGCCTTTCTTAACAGGCGTGTCTTACAACTTTCTTTTGTCATGTCTTGTTTACATATTTACTGGTTATGTAACTCCTTTTATAAATAGCCGTGTTAAGGCAACAATAAATCAGAGTCAGCTTGCCCCACTCTCAGAAGTTTCTTTGTTCTTTAGCAATAATAACTTCACAGCGCTAGTACATGCTCGTACACCGAATGCTCTATTACTCGAGTAGTAATATATAAGCAGATCAGCCTGAACCTCTGCTGGCCGAACCTAGCTCTGACTAGTTCGCCTTCAAAGTTCGGTCACTGACTTGCACTCAGCAGAACAGTTCGAACCTCTGCTGGCCGAACCTAGCTTGCCTAGTTCGCCTTCAAAGTTCGACCTCTGCCTTGCACATTGAAACAAGCTAACGCAGCCGGCAGCTAGACTAGTAAAATAGGAATGGTTACACACCATTCCCAAGGATACTAGTCGACCTGTGGGAGGGCTGTATTGCTCAGCGATAGACACAGTTGCCAACTCAGTTCGGGAAGTTGTGCAGGTAGGCCGAGCTACCAACTCACACAGTGAAATCCTGCACATTGGTGGCAGCAGTGGGATTGGAGACACCCACAAGCAGAACCCAACTGAGCGATGGCACAGAGAAGGAGAGCGCTCAGCATCGACCGAGATGAGCCATCCGGCATGCAGATGATGAACACCCTCACTCACATCTTGGACAGGATGACCATGACCTCAACCAAAAGTAAGTTCAAGGTGCCGCAGTTCGACGGCACAGGAGAAGTAGACTACTTCTTGCAGCGGTTCGGGGAAGTGGCCAACGCCAACCAGTGGCAACCAGATGACCGAGTGATACACTTAAGGCAAGCCTTGACAGGCAAGGCCGAACAGTGTGGAAGAGGAGAGACAGTGGAGGAGGTGACCATGAAGCTGAGAGCTACCTTTGGGCTCACACGTTCCGAAGCACAGGCGAAATTATTGAGCTACAGACGAACGACCAGGGACAGCTTGAGAGATCATGCAAACACCGTGGAACGCCTCATCAAGGCTGCCCACAACAACCTCCCCAGACAGAACCAAGAGGAGCTGGTGCTCCAGACGTTCCACAGCACGCTGGGACACACTTACCTACAGCGACATCTGTTAGCCGTTCGCCCCCAGAGCTTGGAGGAAGCAATACAAGCAGGCAACGAGTTTCTGCAGGTTCCACACCAGCCCCTAGGAGGACCACACGTTCGGACAGTGGAGACCGACCTCTACGACTTGGCACCGACCCCACCTGGAGAGACTGCTCGTTCACAAGAGGTGCAAGACCCTCTTACGCAGCTCCTCCGCACGGTGGAAGGACTAAGTAAGGAGATAGCGGACCTCAAAGCCGAACAGAAGGAAGACACCCCCAAGAGATGCTGGGGTTGCCAGCAGGTTGGACACCATCGGAAGGCATGCAAAACTGCTCCATGGCCCAGCCGCCAGGGAAACGATTACCGCCCGCAGCAGTAGGGAGACCTGCTGGCTGCACACGGGCACCTCAAAGGAAGGCACAGGCACCTCCGAGGAACCAGGATCAAGCGCGACGGGTAACTCCTACTTTGGACCTCCTGACCAGTCCTCCGATCGCTTTACACAACCGATTCTCCAGTCTGTCGACACTCGACAGCCCTGTCACACTGGAATCGGAGAGCGAGGAGACTTTCAAGCAGCAGGAATCCACCAGGCCCAAAAAGAAGGACAAGCAGACCCAGACGCCACCACCCAAGGAGGAACGGTTCACACCCAAGCCTGTAAACCTTCAGTCAAACCAAGTGGAGCGACCTTACAGCTCCAGCTACTACCTGCCAGGACGGATAGAGGGAGAAGCAGTCACGCACCTCATCGACACGGGATGCAACACTAACCTGTTGGCAAAACGCGTCTTTGACCGACTACCCTCTCACCTACAGCAGGCTCTACAGCCGTACGACTCGCACGGTCTCATGGCAGATGGAACGAGGCTACCCTTTTACGGATTGCTAACCCTGAAAGGACGAATACGGCATAAACTTAGGGGGATAGGCTCCCTGAAGTCTGTGCCGAACAGGCGGCAGTGGGGCCGTGAGGCTCTGGAGGCACATTAAATCATTCTATAGCGCTGTGGGAGGAGCTGAAGGCCCACTGTGTCTCGAATCCTGAATTAACAGGATACTGTGGTACCGTCTAGTCGGCTCGACTGTAGGTCGGAAAATACTACAGCGAGTGGTACGTGGATGATAGTCCACACCTAGCCAGCGTGGAATGGCAGAGTTAAGTCCATATCCTGGAACGCTGGTGAACAGGCAAGGCTGGTGAAAACGGTCAAAGTTCATATACCCATAGCTAAGTGGGGTATGGATCAGACCGTCGGTTACCTCTGGGGGCCTAATCCGCTCTAACAGATCAAGGTGATCGCTATCGACTGGGTCACCGGCCGGTTGGTTCGCATACGCAATAAATCCCTTAGGGTTGCGCGACCAGCTCAATGTACAGTCAGGCCCTAGTAAGCCAAAAGCGAATGCGTTAGTAGGCGAGCTAGGTGGAAAGGTACTCAGCCTAGGTTGCGCCCACGACTCTGAGATGAGGTGGGAGGCCGAAGAGTATAAGCGGTCAAGTTCACCGAGACCTTCGTGGTGAGTCAAATTAACGAGGATGTCATTCTCGGGATGCCATTTCTGACGAGCCAGGAATGCCAGCTAGGGTTCGACCGACCTGTATTGATGATACAGGGGAGAGAGCTGGCCTGCACAGATCGGCATGGGAGGAGCCTTGTCTCCAAAGTACAAGTTCGGCAAGACACCAGTCTGCCCCCACAGACAGAGGTCACCATACCCTGCCACCTGAGTGCCAGGGAAACCTGTCCTCAGGGAGTGATAGAGAGCCTGCAGGGTGGGTTACCGATCGCCACGAGTGTCAACAGGCCGGACGCAAGAGGGAGAGTGTTGGTACGATGCTTAAACCCAACACAGGACACGCTGAGGCTGTCGGCAGGAGAAGTGATTGGCACCTTCACCGGAGTAGATGAAGGTGGAATCCAGACGCTGAACGAGCCCAGGAAGACAGACGAGCGAGCAACGGCAGGAGGAAGAGTACCCCCCCACCTGCAAGAACTCTTTGACAAGGCCAAGAGAGGGTGTCAGACACCCCAGCAGGAAAGACAGCTCAAAGGGTTACTGCTCCAGTACCAGACGGTGTTCAGCAGCCACAACGGAGACCTGGGCCGAACCACTCTGGCCGAACACTCCATTCCCACCATAGAAGGAGCTCGACCAATCAGGTGCCCCCCCCATCGGCTGGGACCCGAAAAGGAAGCAGAGGCGGAAAGGCAAATCAAGGACCTTCTGGAGAAAGACTTGATAGAGCCAGCAGATGGAGCGTGGAGTTCCCCCGTTGTTTTGGTCAGGAAGAAGGATGACTCGTGGCGGTTCTGTGTCGATTACAGGCGACTGAACGACATTACTAAGCAAGACGCTTACCCTATTCCCCGCATAGACGAGTCTCTGGACGCCTTGGCCGGCAGCAAGTACTTCACAACGCTGGACCTGACCAGCGGGTACTGGCAGGTGCCTCTGGACGCAGACGCTCGGGACAAGTCAGCCTTCACTACACGCAGTGGACTGTGGAAGTGGAAGGTACTCCCCTTTGGATTGACGTCGGCCCCCGCCACCTTCCAAAGGCTGATGGAGAAAGTGTTGAAGGGCCTACACTGGAAGACGCTGCTGCTGTACCTCGATGATGTCATCATCATCGCCCCGGACTTCGAGACACACCTGCAAAGGCTCGGAGAAGTATTGGGACGCCTACAGCAAGCCAACCTGAAAGTGAAACCCTCCAAGTGTGAGTTGCTTCAGAAGGAAGTGAAGTATCTGGGCCACGTGGTGAGCGCCCAAGGAGTAGCCACCGACCCAAGCAAGGTCGAAGCAGTAAGGAAGTGGGAAGCACCTAGAGAGGTGAAGGAACTGCAGGCATTCCTCGGGACGGCCGGATACTATCGACAGTATCTTCCAGACTATGCGACAATAGCCAAGCCGTTGACGGTACTCACCGGGAAGGAGATACCCTGGAAATGGGGAGGAGAAGAACAGGCAGCGTTCGACCAGCTCAAGGCACGACTAACGCAGGCCCCTGTGCTAGGATACCCCGACCCCAGTCTACCCTACACTCTCGACACGGACGCCAGTGCAGTAGGAGTCGGCGCGGTGTTGTCGCAGGTCCAGGAGGGAAAGGAGAGAGTGATAGCCTATTTCAGCAAGACCCTAGCGCCTGCTGAAAGAAATTACTGCGTCACTCGGAAAGAACTGTTGGCAGTGATCAGAGCGGTCAAGCACTTCCGCCCCTACCTCTACGGACGGGAGTTTAAGCTCAGGACCGACCACGCCTCCCTACGCTGGCTGTGTCGACGGAAGGAGCCGTCGAATCAGATCGCCCGTTGGCTGGAAACGCTAGCTGAGTTCCGTTATAAACTGGAACACAGAGCAGGAGTACGCCACGGGAATGCTGATGGGCTCAGTCGCCAAGGTGTGTGCACGGACTGTCGGCAATGCAGTTCCATTGAACGGAGAGACGGAGGACCCTCACACGCAGAGCTCGCTCAGGAAGTCCAGTCGGCCCCGCCGAAGAAGGAGAGAGTCAACATTGCGGTGACCAACCCAACGCAGACCACCAGGGACTTGGCTAAAGAGCAGCAAGAAGGAGGAGGACCAGTGGCTCGAATCTACGCCGAAGTGAAGCGGCCTGGGAGCATATCCGAGAGAGAGCTGGCAGAAGGAGAGCTGGAGTTGAGAACTCTGTACGAGAGACGAGAGGCCATGAGTATTCGGCCAGATGGCATACTCACCATCAAGCTCGCCCACCCCACCAAGCCAAAGCAGTGCGTGATCTGCCCCCCCAGCAGGAGAACACAGGTTGTCTGGGATACACACAAGATGGCTCACACAGGGATACACCGAACCAGACAACGAATCCTTTTGGATTGGTACTGGCCGGGTATCTCTCCGTTGGTGAGGAGACTCATCAAAGACTGTGAGGTGTGTCAGGTGGCGAAGAATGGTAGGAGGACAGAGAACCCCGGGAGACAGCGGATGTACGCAGGACGCCCGTTTCAGAAGTTGGCAGTCGACCTGGTCGGCCCCTTGCCACTGACGAAGAGAAAGAACCGCTGGGCACTGGTCTTAACCGACCACTTCACCCGCTGGCAGGATGCCATCGCTCTACCAGACGCCACGGCCCCGACAGTTGCCACAGCACTTGACGAGAGGGTATTCGCATACTGGGGACTGCCCGAACAGCTGCACTCAGATCAGGGTGCGCAGTTCGAGTCGGTGCTCCTGGAGGAATTGTGTAGTCTCTGGGGAGTAAAGAAGACTCGCACCACACCATACCATCCGCAAGGAAACGGAGTCGTGGAGAGGCAGAATCGCACCCTGGGAGACGCCCTTCGCACACTAATTCTCACGAAGGGACAGGACGAGTGGGACAGCCTGCTCCCCCAGATCATGCGAGTATGCCGAGGCACCCCCCACTCCGCCACAGGAGAGACGGCCAATATGATGATGATGGGACGAGAAGTACGCCTTCCCGACCAGCTGACAGGGACACCCCCCTCGCTGAACCCCCAGAACATCACCGAGTACACGGCCGAAATACAAGAGAACCTACAGAAGGCACACAACTACCTCAGAGAGCGCCAGCAAGAAATAAGGAGCCAGGAGAGCGAGGAACCCCCCGTGTTCCAGAAAGGAGAATTAGTGGTGCTGGAAAACAAGCGCAGAGTCAAGGGAAGCAACCCCAAGCTCCAGCCACGATTCGTCGGCCCATACCAAGTCGCCGAGGTATTTCCGAATCATACATATAAGCTGGAGAGAAATGGACAATGGTCAATCCAGAACGGCCAACGGCTACGGTCCTACCGTACCTGTGAGGAGCCTGTAGGGCAGGCACCCACGTGTCGGGAGCCAGCTCTGATGCCAAACATGAAAGGAGCCAGGAGAGGTCGACCACCCAAGAAGAAGCACTTCCCAGCAGGACCAGAAGAAGCCGTCGCTCCATTGCCAATGCCACTACACTGGATAGAGCGGCCACCCGCCCATGAAGAGCGTGCGCCAACACCTCTACCCACGTATGAAGAACGTGCGCCGACACCACCACCCAACAATGAAGAGGAATCCCCAGCGGTAGTCACCGAAGGGAGAAGGGTGCCAGAGAGCACCGACACTATAGAAGAAGAGACGTTGCCAGTAGAAGAGGAGCAACAGCCAGCAGAAGGGAGAAGGAACGAGACGCCTCCCCCCGAGGTCACTAGAAGGTCAACAGTGACCCCTGACCTGGATGTCAACGAGTGGCCACCACTCAACCCCACAGGAACCACGACCTCCCCATTAAACCGGCCTACAAGAGAAAGGAATCGACCGAAGAGATTCGATGACTACCAGTGCTATCAAGCAGGAAGTCATCCCAGCCCGAAAACACCAACTGGCCAGACCCAGGGAGGAGAGAGAGACAAGGCACCAGGAGGCACCAACCCAACCATCAAGACTGCAAAAAATTGCGAGGAAAACGGTTGGGTACTGGTAGAGAGAAAGAAAAAATGGAGGAGTCACGATCCAAAACAACAAAAGAGTGCAGACGAGAAAATCAACAAAACACATGGGGAGATAAACCCTACTGACGCTTCACCCAGAAACCCCGCCATACCACGTCACGGAGTACCCACCGCAGAAACGACGCAGGAGGAAACAACCCCCAAGAAAACCGTCAATGAAAACTCCGAAGTAACCGCGGAGTTACGTCACCCAGAACTCGTCACGTGGGAGGCAATACTGAGAGAACACGTGGGAAGCAGAGCCAATAGTGTTAAAGAGCGAGGACGAGCCCGCCACCGTTCAGTTCCCAGCCAGCAACGAAGCCAGCAACAGCAACCATCTCACAACATCGAAACACAGCTGCAACAATTATTATTAGCAGCCATGGCAAGAACAACCGAGCAGTATGAGCGACTGGACATCACCTCGACCACTAGTGAACCAGTACCCAGGGTGTCGGTAGAATCACTGACACAAGCACTAGAACAACCACTGAAGAGGCTATCAGCTAGGATTCCCCACAAAGAGATGATGTCGGACATCACCACCAACGTCAACCGAATACACTTGACAGATGAACCCTCACACATCAAACCACCGACAGAGAAAGTCAAAGAAAGCTGGATCAGCAGCAGAACAGTAGAAGACATCAAGGGAGCCATGACCGCTGGAAAGGGAGAACTCTGGACATGTAAACAATGTAAGTTTCAGCAAGTCAAGCGGCGGGTGGCATACCACATCCGTCAACATTACACGTTTTTCTTCTGTCGATGTGGGAGAAAAAGTTCGTCTAGAGATACGATATTGAAACATATCCGTACACAAGGGGGGACAACTGAGCATGGAGGAAAAGGAAAGCCCCTATACGAAGTCGACGCCAGTCAGTATGGCGCATTCTGCCAAGCTATGGGTTGGACATCGCCACCACCATTCGGGGTACCCACGCCGAGCATGGAAAAAGACGGCAGCTTACCCATCAAGCAAAGACTAGGGCCAACAGTCGACACGCCTAAGCCAAGCCAGAAGAGAAGGTTGTCGCCAGCCAGAACCACAACACCACCAAGAAAGACACACACATACTGGCGAGCAGAGAGAGAACAGTCAGAGGAAGAGGAGCGACAGAGAAAACGACAATGCCGAATAAAGAAGCTAGAGGAGTACGACAAAGAGGTACATCGACTGACCAGAGAAGCCTTCGAGATGCTAGAAAGAGCCGAGAAAGTAAAGGAGAAGATGAGGAAGCTTAACGAATAAACAACAGGTACGACGCCGCCGACTTATTGTTAATTGGCCACCGTCGCCAATGGGGCGGAGTGTGTGGCGGACGGCGCCGACAGTAAACACTCACCTATTATTCTATGCTCACACTGTAACACTATTTACTCGTTCTATGTTTTGTACCGTCTTAATTGTTTATTCTATGTCTACACTCAAAGACTATTCACTCTATGTTTATATCGCATCAATTCTATTTACACACAATCATATATGTAACCCATGTGAGTGCATCCAGCCGTAGCTGTGAAGCCAGCCTATTTTATGTACACTCAATTTCTATTTGTCTAAGCCTTTCTTAACAGGCGTGTCTTACAACTTTCTTTTGTCATGTCTTGTTTACATATTTACTGGTTATGTAACTCCTTTTATAAATAGCCGTGTTAAGGCAACAATAAATCAGAGTCAGCTTGCCCCACTCTCAGAAGTTTCTTTGTTCTTTAGCAATAATAACTTCACAGCGCTAGTACATGCTCGTACACCGAATGCTCTATTACTCGAGTAGTAATATATAAGCAGATCAGCCTGAACCTCTGCTGGCCGAACCTAGCTCTGACTAGTTCGCCTTCAAAGTTCGGTCACTGACTTGCACTCAGCAGAACAGTTCGAACCTCTGCTGGCCGAACCTAGCTTGCCTAGTTCGCCTTCAAAGTTCGACCTCTGCCTTGCACATTGAAACAAGCTAACGCAGCCGGCAGCTAGACTAGTAAAATAGGAATGGTTACACACCATTCCCAAGGATACTAGTCGACCTGTGGGAGGGCTGTATTGCTCAGCGATAGACACAGTTGCCAACTCAGTTCGGGAAGTTGTGCAGGTAGGCCGAGCTACCAACTCACACAGTGAAATCCTGCACAATATCTCTTTTCTGTTTATGTATAATTTGATATAGTCTTCAGTTGTTCATTGAGTTTAGTAATGTCTAGCTGTGTGCACATGTTTGGTCACTTGTACTTGGTTAGTACTAATAAACCAACTATACAAACACAACAGTTCCCAATAGCAATTGGTGAGATTATATTTGATTTGCATCGCGCAATTGCATAAACATATTCATAATGCGCATATTTAGGGTATACACGTACAAAATAGCTACAAGTTAATAGAAAATGTATATAGTCGAATGAAGTTATTACTGTTAACGCTATCAAAAAGCTGTCAAACATTACATCCAATACGATTTTGTTAGGTAGGCTCAGTTGATACACCATTATTATTAATTGTATTCATGTAATTTGCGCTGGAAGATTCTATTTATTATTGCTTGTTGATAATTTTGAAAAACAGTTAATTGTAATCCTGTAACTTGTCTAGATAATTTTTTATTTATTTTTGTCAGATATGAAGACAAGAGACTGCTCCAACAAATGTCAACAGAACTACTAGTGCGTAGTGAAAATCAAACATCACGATTTATCTAAATCTTCATGTTTCTTACTTTAGTAAATGATGACATACTTTCATTTATTATAACAACTATTACTCAATTTATATAAATAAAAAATGCACTTTATAACAAATATCATATACATTTTAGCTAGTGTATTTTACCTATATTATATTATAAAAGTAAATTATTCTTGACAAAACTTGCAACTGAGCGATGCAAATTCAATATAATCTCACAAAATACTATTGGGAATGTGTCAACAGCGATCTAAAATGGGGGATAGATCTCTGACATAACTAAAACAAAAACTGAAGCTTGCACTGCTCCTGTAACACTAAAAATACAAAATGAAACAAAACACGTGAGCAATCCCTGAGCAATAAGAAATATTTGATTAGGGGTATCAGCAGGAGTATAAATTGGAAAATAACTTTGATGTGAAATGCAATAAAAAAAAACACAAATTGATTGAACTGCCCATATAATGTGTTAACAAGGGTGTAACTTCGAAGGCACACCTCTGACGTGGACTTCGACAAAGATAACAAATATGGATTAAATTGCACAATACATACCAAAACCAATAGTGTAGAGAACCCATGTGCCGATAGTGGGAAAGAGGATAGAAAAATTGATGAGAGGCCATGTGTCAGCAGGGGAGCAAGATTGCAGCACATTTGTGGGATGCACCTCAAAAAATATCGTAGGTCGGTTTGATCTGCTCTGTATGCACTACTGATATGGTGGATTTAGAGTCGGAGATGATGGATGAGAAGCAGGAGATGATGGATGCTGAGCAAGGAGATGGGGGATAGAGAGCAGAAGATGGTGGTGAGGGCGGAAATAGATGAATAGTAGGACTAGAGATGTTCCGATTCAGATTCACTGGATCAGAAGATTTTATCAATTATTCATCACTGAGTCAACAAAAAATCGAAATCAGTTTGTTGCATTGTGAGTAGTAATACAGGAACAGATCTCCCTCCCGGAGATAAGGTTCTCCTGGTCCGAAGTGCCTTTTTGTTAGCACCAGTTACAGGTGTTTTGATGGATGGTTTGACCCGAGATGTTAACTATAGATTAGTATTTATTGTATGAGTTTAGTGATAATTTTTTCGTGGTGCGGTGGTATTTTGTTAGCACCAGTTAGCATGGGTGTAATTGGTATGGATTATAAGGTTATCCTGGTTGTCTATATGTAAATGATGCCCCTGTTCCCGTGAACCCGATGAGGTGCCTTTTTGTGTGCACCAGTTTTTGAATGGGTGTTATTACTATGGTGTTTAATGTTGATTAATACGTTGTATGGTGTTGGTATGCGCTGGAGGTTATCCCGGTATTACTACGTTTATTTGGTTAAAAAATGGTATTAGTGAATGTAATAAAGTATGTAATAAACTGTAATAGGTTGAAAAGTATAGTATTAAAGATTATAAAAACTTTTTCATTTGTAAAATGTTTAATGACATTACAAGAAACATCATCACATTCAGGTTGAATGATGATGAGAAGACATGTTTTATTTTATAGTACAGTATCTTCCGATATGGACAGAGTTAGTCCTGAAAAATCCTCCAAATCATTATAATGAAAATCTTTATAAAATGGAGGTGATGAAGTTGTAATTGCTAGCAAATTGTTTCGCATATGATATGCCTATCACACATGCAATCATTAGTTGTTTCCATGGTAGCTTCGGTTTCTTCATAGCAGTGTGTAGTAGAGTCTGTAGGGCTTGTTCGTTCCAAAACTAAATCAATGTAAGCCAGAGGCTGTATAAGAGAAGGGATTGTTGGAAATGTAGTTGGTAGAGCTGCTGTTGTCATCTGTGAATTCAAAGCTAAATCAAAGAAAGCTCGTCGGCGTAATTCAGAGGGCCGCGTTGGAAGTGAATTTGGTAGAGTTGGAGTTTTTGTCGTCGTTGGAGTTTTTGTCGTCGTTGGAGTTTTTGTCGTCGTTGGAGCCGTTTTCGTCGTAGTTGTCGGAGTTTTTGTCGTCGTTGGAACCATTGTCGTCGTAGTTGTTGGAGTTTTTGTCGACGTTGGAGCCATTGTCGTCGTAGTTGTTGGAGTTTTTGTCGTCGATGGAGTCGTTGTCGGCAGAGTTTTTGTCGTCGATGGAGTCGTTGTCGGCGTAGTTGTTGTCGTCGTTGGAGCCATTGTCGTCATAGTTGTTGTCGTTGTTGGAGTTGTCGTTGTCCTCGTTGGAGTCATTGAGGTTGTTGGGGATGTTGTTGTCGTTGGGGTTGTTGTCGTCGTTGTCTGAGTAGTTTTTCTCCAAGTTGTAGTTAATAATCGCTCGTGGTATAAACGGATGTAATTTAAAGCTTCATCGGTTTTGCAAACAAAGTTGTTTTGAGGCCACTTATCACATCTGTCACAGCTTCTGCGTTGGTGGGGAGTTTCCATGATACATGTGAGTCTATACAAATGATAGTTTAAACTTTGTCCTAAAATACGACTCGCTGAATGAACTTCTTCTATATTAAGAATTCCATGATGACATCCGGAAACCCGATGAGATAAATTGAATGGGTGTGTCTCTGTTGCAAGACAATAACTGATCAGGATAGGGAATAATAGAAGATAGATTCGGTATCCCATTTTATTGAGACTTTTTTACCCCAGTTTACGCTTTCATCATCTGGAGTTAACTGCCTTGAAGTTCAGCTGTATTTGGTTAATATGATTCAATTAAATCACAGTATATATAATCTTGGGATCGCATCTGTCTTTCTTATCTCCTTGACACGTGATACTGATGATAATCTCGTTTTGAACAGACTTCAGACTTTCAAAACTCGAAAACGACAAATTCACAACTTTGATACTATCGACATTAGTGATGATAGTAGCTGGTTCCGGTTACTTGTTGATCGAACGCTTGCATCTCACGCATGCAAAGTCCAATGTCCCAAAATTCTTCTGTAAGTGGGCAGATCAGACGTGAGGCGTTGTATTCAAATGCGCATAATTCTCCATTCCAAAATAGTTTTGTATTCTGCGTAACTCCTTTCGTATTATTTTTAACCCCTATCTCACATTGTTCTTCATCTAGAGTGTATTTTGTTGGAGTATTACAAGATAGGATATTTGTAGAAGTTTGGCTCTTACAAACCCAAAAAGCGTTTCGGGGAATGAAAAAACCGCAATACAAAAATTCAGAGTTTAACACAGCTTTTTCCATTTCCGTTTGTATATCGTATACTCTTTTCAAAAGGCGAAAAAAATAAGACATCATTTCTTCCATAGTTCCGGCGATACATTCAACGTTGAAAAATGTTAGCGTCGATAGCAATATAAATGCGCAATCCATCTCCAAAATGCTTTTGCTTTCAATGGTGATAGCTAAACACTTTCTTTTGTTGATGATCTTGACATTTATACGTAAACAACTATTGTTTTATTCAGCTCACTCAGCTGCTTTTGGAGATGCGAGACAATCCCATCAAAGTGGTTACCGAAATGCAAATACGGTTCCAATGGTGTCTGAGACAAAATAATATGTGATCCTGTCCAGCGAAATGAAGATAATTCTTTTAAAATTGAAATATCCACCAAACCACCTAGCTCAGCATCTTCCAAACATTGCTTCACGTCAATTAGTACGATCACTCTTTTAAGATCCTCAAAATCTATCAATTTGTCTTGTGGACAGCAGACTTTTGGATCCAAGTTCATGGAGCAGTTCAAGCATTCGAGAGGATTCGCTCTTGAAATACAATTACATCGTAAAAAATCTACTTTGTATCGATTTACGAGCTAGATTGAGTCCTAACACGAAGCAAAATACTTCTTCGGGAGTGTGTTGAACAAAAAGAGGGTCCATGCGCTCCAAAGGAATGTGTTCAAAGTGGTTTCTTATGAAGCTAGGAACAAAATCAGCCAATGTAGCAATCGACTTGAACCCTCCGAGTTTTTCCACTCATGTTTCTTCTGTAGCTCAGAGATGAATGAAGCAGGATTTTTTGTAACACTTCTTTTTGAATCCTTAGATTTGTTTGTTGAATCATCAGTATTCATCAAGTCACCCGAGTTATCTTCTTCATCGATACTGTAGGCGTATGGATATCCTTCCGCTATTGCAAGTAATCTATCTTTCAAACGCTGATAAAACAGTTT
This sequence comes from Cryptosula pallasiana, assembly GCA_945261195.1. Lineage (NCBI taxonomy): Eukaryota > Metazoa > Bryozoa > Gymnolaemata > Cheilostomatida > Cryptosulidae > Cryptosula > Cryptosula pallasiana. The sequence continues at coordinate 52,169,108 of OX183130.1, read as the reverse complement.
ACGTTGAGTTGTAGGCAATAAGTAGGGATTTAATCGCGCACGTAAATTTTTTAACATAAAAGAGGACTTTAAATCAGCAGAAGAAAGATTCAAAAAAGCGTTAATCCATTCATCATGCACCAAAAACCCCATTTTGGCATTTTTTAAAACTTGACTTTTATCAATCCAGTCGATAGCATCTGTCAGTTCTTGTTCAGTAGGTGTACCACCTTCTACCATATCAGCGTATCTGTCACAAGTGCTACATTGTCGATCAATGTGTGAACAGTGACAGCTTAGTAGTGATAGATTTGTTGCTTGCTTGTAAAAACTTCCTCCTAGTACACAGTATACGCATTCTTCCGTAAAATAAAGCCTCAACATTTCATCAGAAACCTCAGCCAAAAAGGTATTGGGTCCTATAGCATTGGAAGCTTCTTGGTGAGCAAAGTCTTCAACACGCAACATGTTTGTTGTTACTTCGTTGAGTTACAAAACGCAAATGATCCGTTATCAAATCAAAATATCTATTTAATCTTTAAACATTTAACTATTCATCATTTTCTTTTTTTCGAGTTTAAACATTGTGTTAACCCAAGTAGATCTTCATAAATCCTCTAACCTCAACTTGACAATCATGGATTGGACAATGTTTTAGTTCTGATGAGCATTCTGTAAGTGCTCTTTCCTTACACTCATCACAATAAATTAGATGTCCACATGGAAGAGAGATATGATTAGCGGATGCATTTTTTTCATGTGACTCAGACACACATCGAGCAAGTTTGCTTTGTATGATCTTTATCTTTTCTTTAACGCTTTAATTGTTTTAGCATCTAACCAAACTTTTTCAGCATTCACCCCTGTTTTACTCTCATCCAAAAGAGAGGTTTCATGGTCATTTTTCAACTTTGTTTTCGGATTCTCATCAGGAGTAGAAGTATTTTCCAAAGCGTGTAAAGCGTCAATCATAAAACCTAGTCGCACAAAAGGTTTCCCATTCAACACTAAGACTTGTTCAATATCATTTTGACTATATCCTAGTTTTTTGCGGATAAGTTTCATTGTTTCTTTGTCATCACACTGCGCTACATGTTTCATTTTTGCTCGATATTTCTCAAGCTGGCGTGTACACGTTTTGGATTTTCACGTTCGATCGTAAACTTCCTCAACGTATTTTTCTCCTTTACTCGCGAGTAGAAAAGAACAGTCTGGAAAACAACAACAGTGTTTCTCCCATGGCATATCACTCTCTTTCCATTCTTTGAGTTCACCTGAGCAAAAGAAACAGTTTACACTATCTCCAAATTTAATATAGTAAAAACCTGCGGTGGAAAGGAATTTCATAGAAACTTTACCCTTCCATTGTTTGAAACTGGATTCTCTCGCTGGTTCAGTAGCGTATCGGGGTGTACCAGCACAGTCAATCGAGATACCCAGGGGTAAAAGTTCCGCAGCCGAATCCGCTTTCCGTCTAGTTCTTTGTTCTTCCATCGTATAACTTTTGACGGTGGAGATGTTTTTCATTTCTTCTTCGGTTAGTTTCCAAGGTCGATACAGTCAATTATGAGTGGTAAATCCTCTAACAAAACGACAATAAGGAAAACTTTTAGCGTGTTCTTTTGTTGGATGTTCATCTTCGTCCTTCCAGTTTAGTAATACCCCTCTGCAAAAAGCACATAGAACAGCGTTATCTTTTCCGACATTGTAAAATCCAGCCGCTGCCATGTTTTCACCTCTGTGTGAACCCGTATGACTCCAGTTTGTAACAAACAACTTTCTTCGATAACTCTCATCAACCATCAAAGTCTCTCTTTCATAAAAAGAGAGTTAATCGTAAATTAACTTGAAAAAGTCCTTTGGGGAAAGTTCCGCAATAGTTTTTTGTAATTTTGATGACAAAAGACTACAGTGATTATCCGGATAAGTTACAACGACATAAGTCATTGCAATAATATCAGGAAAAAAACCGTTGAAAAAACAACGAGTTAGTATCGAGTAAACTATCGTCTATCCAGCAGATAGAACCCTCAGTATTTTCAGAATAATTTCGATTTTTTTTTTTTTTTTTTTTTTTTTTCAAATCTTATTCTTCATTACGGATGGTATTCGTTAAACATCTGTTGTTTGATGTACGACACATTACTTATATACAATATAAGTAGTGACTTCAGTTATTACTCAAGACGAAGCTTTAGCTGAAAACTTCTCCTCCATCCTCGATAATTGTTTTTCTAAAATGAAATAATAATGTTGTGAAGCAAAAATAAAAACTAACAAAGTAACTCCAACTTCAAATTTTTCGTTGTACATTTGAATTGATTACAATTGAAACGAATATAAAGACTTAAGTTACAAATGAAGGCTTTTTCTTTGATTTAAACGAATGTTGATTTTGATGAATGATATGTATGGTTGTTTGAATGTAAGCTCTAAAATAAGATATTAATGTTGTGGAGCAAAAATAAAAACTAACAAAAATAACTTCGACTTCAAGTTTTTCATTGTACATTTGAATTGATTACAATTGAAACGAATATAAAGACTTAGGTTACAAATGAAGGCTTTTTCTTTGATTTAAACGAATGTTGATTTTGATGAATGATATGTATGGTTGTTTGAATGTAAGCTCTAAAATAAGATATTAATGTTGTGGAGCAAAAATAAAAACTAACAAAAATAACTTCGACTTCAAGTTTTTCGTTGTACATTTGAATTGATTACAATTGAAACGAATATAAAGACTTAGGTTACAAATGAAGGCTTTTTCTTTGATTTAAACGAATGTTGATTTTGATGAATGATATGTATGGTTGTTTGAATGTAAGCTCTAAAATAAAATATTAATGTTGTGGAGCAAAAATAAAAACTAACAAAAATAACTTCGACTTCAAATTTTTCGTTGTACATTTGAATTGATTACAATTGAAACGAACCTAAAGACTTATGTTACAAACGAAGGCTTTTTCTTTTATTTAGATGAATGATATGTATGGTTCTTTGAATGTAGGCTGACTCCTACTGAATTTGGATGAAGAAGGTAATTTTTATTTAAAACCCTAAAATAATAATAATAACAATGAAACGTGTTACTAAAGTTTACATCTGTTTTTTTGTGATCACATAGATTTTATTTATTAGCGTGCTATAATCAAATAGTTTTAAAAATTAGGTAATCTTGCATGAAGAACACACAGTCAAGTTTTTCAGCTAAGGCTAATTAAGTTTTTTTAATATTTCTTGCCTTCATACAGAGAGTAGTAGAAGTAGTTCTAGTAGGCGTTGTAGTAAATGCTGTGGTAGATGCTCTTCCTTCAGATGCTGTTGTCGAAGTGAATGCTTTCAGTGTAAAAGCGTTGGTTCTTAAATAGTAAAATTTGCACCGATTGAGCTGTTCTGAAACCAATGAAAAGTTTCAGGCGAAAACTTTTTACATCATATATGTTCATTCGCGTCAAAATTAATTTTTATCCGCACGAATTTGTATTGTTTTCAGCTAAAAAACTAATTTTCATTCACGCGATAGATAATGTTTCATTCGCGGGAAAACGAAGATTTTTTCAGAGTAAAAAAGTTTGATTTCCACGTAACAAAATTATTTTTTATCCGCGTGAAATTAGATTGCTTCCAGCTAAAAAACTATTTTTCATTCACGCGATAAATGATGTTTCATTCACGCGAAAACAAAGTTTTTTCAGAGTAAAAAAAGATTGGCTCCCGCGGGACAAAATTAAATTTTATTCGCGTGAAATTGTGTTATTTTCCAAGTCGAAAATAATATATTTTTCAAGCGGAAAACTATGTTTCAATCGCGTGAAAACGAAGTGTTTTTCAGATTGAAAAAGAGTGTTTTCCGCGCGTCAAAATTGTTTCTTATCTGCGTGAATATGTATTGTTTTCAGCTAAAAACTATTTTTCATTCACACGATAAATAATGTTTCATTCGCGTGAAAACAAAGTTTTTTTCAGAGTAAAATAGATCGATTTCCACGCGACAAAACTAACTTTTATTCACGCGATTGTGTTATTTTTCAGCCAGAAAACTATGTTTCATTCGTGCGAAAATCCAACATTTCTACATTGAAAAAACCATCTTTTCGCGTGACAAAAAACAAAAAAAGCCTTTTTTTTACAATCAAACCATTATTCGCGTGAAAAACCTTAATACTATATATAGGTTTTTCCCGCGAGAAAAACAATATTCCTGTCTAAAAAAACACAATCTTTTCGTGAAAATCCTTCATAATATATTTACCGCGGTGTCAATAATACTAATATTATAAAGAGATTTTCATGCGAGAAAACAATATTTTCCGCGTGAATAAAGCAATGTTTTGCATAAAAAAGGAGATATGAATAGGTCAATCAGTGCATTTCGACTGTATAAGACCCAGCGTTTAAACAGTAAAATCATTCACACCAGAAACATCTTCATAGCAACTACTACATCTACTTGAAACGGAGGAAAGACTCTTAGCAATAAGGTGAGAATTAACAAATAATTATTCATCGTATATTGGTAAAAAATCAACTAGTTTTACTATAGCGTATCAGAAAGTTAATTTTAGGTTTTTAATCATTTATTCCTCTTGGTAAGGATCAACTAGTTTTACTTTGTGGTCTCAGAAAGCTAATTTTAGGTTTTTAACTATTTATTCTTAAGAGCACTTGGTTAGTTTTTATTTTACGAACAAAATTTTTTACATTGAACAATCTGTTACCTAGTTATTTTTTATTTTGTTTCCAGTTCAACTTCTCAATCAGTATTATGAGTATGGATGAAGACCACCAAACCCACTACCCTCCAACATTCGAACCATACTCTGATGATAAAGAAAATATCCCTTCTGATTGACCTATAACAAGGAAGAAACTAAATAAATTCGACCAAAACCATGAGATTCCGATGGAAACAAAACAATTGACTATGGTTGGACTCCGAGAGAGCCTTGTAATTCAAATATTTCCTGCTCATCAAAAAACACTGCTAGTATGCTCAACTCTTGTCATATCAATGAAAAAGTAATGATTGGGAAGTTTCAACCACTCCACCTAAATCCAACACCATCGCTTTTCGAGATAACCTACATCGAAACACCGACTGAGGATGTCTACAAAAACTTATGTATTGTCCACTACAATGTTGAAACATTTGGCAGCAGACGACAAGTCAGATCTATGGTGAGAATTGAAGAATACGACAAATTAGCTCCAGCAGGACTTGATGTTCCAAGATTGGTGATATTTATGGAATTCCATCAAGAAAAACAACCACTCTTTCATCCAATCAGATTTCCACCTAATATTTCCATTGAGGAAGCTAAACAGTTAACGAGGATAACAAGAAAGAAAACAGCTAGAGAGTTGATCAGCATGGTTCGTATCACAACTCTCTCCCAGTTTTCTGTAGGTAGCTTGATCAGCTTTGAAGCTCCTCAAATATCCCCTCAGTTAACATTACCTAATGGGGAAGTGGTAATGAATGCGTTATTGGTGAACTACGGATGTTTGCAATACGATGGTTTGATGACGGGAGTTCTATACATACCCGAAAAACATGTTATTAACATAAAACGAATTGGAACAGGAGTTATCCTTTTACGAAATCGAGAAGTCGCTAGATTTGGTCATCTCCGACATGATATCATCACATTCACACCATTACAAGCGAGAGAAGTAGCTCAAAACATATCCGACAAACCTGTTGAATCGGAACAGATAAATACTTTACTCCAGATGAGGTTGTCGAAAATGCTTTCAGCGGAAAATGTATCGTCAACGACTTTGAAAGAATCACAAGTATGAGACAAAAATTATGCTCAAATAGAACAAGACGAACAATACAACCCGGTGAGCGATTTCTCTTTTCTATTTAATATAAACTAGCCAATATAACTAATACTTCAACTCAAATTAGATGAAACTATTTATACACCAAGTAACTTTTGTTTTAAATATGCGAAGATATAGCTGAACAGAAGATCTGAACAAAATACTCTAGTTTCATCAAAACTTCAGTAAAAATTCCTATAATAACATTGAATCAATTAGTAAAAGGTGTTACTCAAACTCTTTATTAACAAATAGATATAATGCTTTCTAGTGCAAATATATTCCAAATACTGTAAATTTATACCACTTTCTATGTATTTTCTTATGTATATACATAATGTTACCAGCGACAGGTACATAGCTATATAATGTGTAACGATAATACAAGTATGTACAAATATATATGTATGTATGTACGTACGTACGTACATACATACATATATATTGTACGCACACACGCATGCACGCACGCACGCACGTACGTACGTACATACATACATACATATATACATACATATATACATACATACATACATACATACATACATACATACATACATATATATATATATATATATATATATATATATACATATATATATATATATATATATATATATATATATATATATATATATATATACATATATATATATATATACATATATATATATATATATATATATATATATATATATATATATATATATATATATATATATATATATATATATATATATATATATATATATATACATATATATATATATATATATAATCCATTCAAACATAATTCATACAATTATAAACTAGTACTATTACCATTTCTTAACCAAATAAACATACCAGGATAACCTCCGGGATAACCTCCAGCGCATACCAACACCATACAATGTATTAATCAGCATTAAACACCATAGTAATAACACCCATTCAAAAAACTGGTGCACACAAAAAGGCACCTCATCGGGTTCACCGGGAACAAGGCCATCATTTACATATAGACAACCAGGATAACCTTATAATCCATACCAATTACACCCATGCTAACTGGTGCTAACAAAATACCACCGCACCACGAAAAAATTATCACTAAACTCATACAATAAATGCTAATCTACAGTTAACATCTCGGGTCAAACCACCCATCAAAACACCTGTAACTGGTGCTAACAAAAAGGCACTTGGGACCAGGAGAACCTTATCTCCAGGAGGGAGATCTGCTCCTATATTATTATTATTGTGGTTTACAGATCTTTTGGCCAGCAGTTAATAGGAGACAGATTAGCTTCAACCACCCATGTTGTTACTGCATTGACCTCATAGAATCGCAATGTCAATTGGTACAGATGTGGCTTGCTTGCTTTAACAACTATTTAATGATAATTGATCGCAAAATTATTGATAATAACAACTGAATTATTATCATCAATTAGTAATAATAATAAAACCGTAAAAAATAATAAAAACAATAGTAAATAAATAAGTAGTAAGTACTAAATAATGAATGAACGAATCTGACATGACAACTTACATAATAAAATCAACTCACATCAACAATAACACAATACAGTTTTGACTAGCCTTCTCATAGATTGTAACAGAAGCATCAAAATAATTATAATATCGTATTTAGTATAATTAAATTGTAACCGTTTGGTCTTTGCTTCTGCTGCTCCTTGTTAGGGGAATCATCGTTTTTTAGACTACGAATCCGGCTAACCTGACCTGATAGTGTGGATTGTATAACATTTCCCCTCACAACACTTGTATAAAAAGTGGTCAACTGTCTTTTTTAATTTTTCCTATCTAAAGCATAACGCTGCACACAATAAATTTTAACTTCATAACTTCTGTAGTAATTTTATTGTATACTCCAGTATTATGTATGGAAATATTTACGTTTATTAGTTATTTTGTTGGAAGCAAAATATAGTAGATTTCAACTGCTATGAAAAACTTAAATTTGAGATGACATATAAAACATAGTAGTAGATACATAATAATTAAAAAATAAAAAGTTTTTTCCTAACAACAAGAGAATGTATGAGACGTGAGTGAGTGTGTGAGAAACAGGGAACTGCGTATTTCTCATGCCTAGTTAGCAAGTCTGTTCTGAAAATACGCTACAAAAACTGCAAGCATAGAATATTTGAGGGATATGTATTTTTTATTCCACTTTGTAGTTATAACCTATTGAAGTAGGCCACTGTGATTCACAACCAGGGAGAATTCTCATTAATGCACGTGGTAGAATCTACTTAAGCTTGTAATGCGAAACTATGGATTTTCCACACAATAATCACGCGAAAAGAAAAATTTTCAAACTGCATGGTCAAAGTTAGTTTATGGTTCCAAGAGTTAATTCTTTAAGCTTTCTAAACAACATTGTTTTGTCCAATGTCTCAAAACAACATGATACCCAAAACTAGTCGGGAGTTCTAATAACAAATTGTATGATAAAAAAGTGCTTTTGGTTAAGGGAAAGAACTTCTATCAGGTCGATGTTGATAAGAAAAGAACTGTGAAATATTTTTCACAGTACTCACAATTCGCATTATAAGCATACTAGCCTGGGAATTCACAAAATAAAAATTCAGACATTATTGAACCAAAGAATGACTGTATGTTATGCTATTTTTTGTCAAGTTATGATCAAACAAAACACTAACCAAATAAAATTGAAGCTTGCTTGCAACTTATAGTAAATATTACAAGTTGGCAGCATTTTCAGTAAAAGTTTGTAGCTTGTTACAGACCTATTTTCATATGTAGCACACAGACACTGACCTGACCAGTCCACAGAGCACACAAGTACAGTGAAGTACGTGAACAGTCCAAAAAAAATCAGGATGAGAGCTATCCATATAGCTGGATGGGTCACCTTGTCTACCCAATCAATTGCAGACAACTTGGTTCTTTGAGACTCATTCTTCCCTGACAATAAGTACTCTTTGTTAGTGATACATGACACCATATTACAAATCATATTATTGATTTAATACAATTAATTATCCAGCAATTGAACAAAATGCAAAGTAAAACGGTCACACAAATATCAAAATTAATACAAAACAGTTTCTGGTTTTAGAAGGGAATAATAAAAATTGAAGTCTTTTTCTAATTTACTGCAGTAAATGTAACTTGGCAGTGACATTATTAGCTGTCAAATGGGACATTTTTCGAGGACTCATAGAACTTAACAATGATTGGACAAGTAAAAAAGGAGAAATAATCAACTAACCTGTGTCAACATAGTTTGAAATATTTAAAACCACCTACCTAACACATTGCATGTACCAAGGAAAATCACTCTGGTATATGAAATTTTATTGCATCATCAGCCATTTTTTGTGTCAAAAAATCATGACTAACTTTGGAAAAGGGTATGGTACGGAGCATTAACAGTTAAAAAGAAACTTAGCACCAAAGTTGCTATGGTGAGTGCTTTGTGTTTGGGGTAACAGAATTTTTACAACAGCTGTAGTGTGATGATGAAGTAATTGTGAAAAAATTTTAAAGTGTGATATACAAAGAAATGCATAATAATGACCATTTTTTACGCCAAAAGATATTTTTGCGACAAAAAAATTTAAAGCAGTTAATTTGTTAACATCGAAGATGGTGCTTGTAACAAGTACCGCTTCATTTCTCATAAATTGCTTTGGATTGCTTTAAAAAATTGCATCAAAGAGGAAGGTCTTCCATCTCAATTTTGGAAAGAGTTGTATTATCAGACTAACACAAAATCAATGTTATCCTTGTGGCAGCACATTCCCAATCATTTACCTTTCACTCTTTGCTCATTCTTTGGTACCTTTACATCTTTTTTTACAGGAGCTACTTTGGTAGTTATTCTAGCTCTGCCCTGTAAGCAGACAGAAGGCCATTAACTGTGTATAGTCGGTTAGTGAATAATAGTAGTAATATAGGAGCAGATCTCTGTCATGGAGTCTAAGTACAAAGTTTTCCTGGTTCCAAGTGTCTTTGAGCCGGCACCAGTTACCGTGAGAACCTGTGAGGTACCTTTGTGTGTGCACCAGGTGTTATAATTTAATTTTTAGTGTTCACGTTTGAACTAAGTATTTATTGTGCAGGGTTTGTTTATCTTGTGATTTGTATGGTGATTTAGATCATGGGTTTGAGTATTTTATAGACATGGTATGAGAACCTGAAAGGGTACTTTTTTGTGCACCAGTTTTTATTGTTATTAATTTAGCTTGTAATTGTATGATTAACTAAGTATTTATTGTGCAGGGGTTGTTTTTATTAGGGTTGGGTATGATAATTTAGATTGGGGGATTTGAGTATTGTATTAAAATGAAGTGCTGTGCATTTTTGTTGGCACCAGGTACCACGAGAACCTGTAAGTTACCTTTTTATTGCACCAGGTGTTATCGGTGTTTTTTTTTTATTTTTTGTGTAATTGTTTGAATCAAGTATTTATTGTGCAGAGGGTTTATATTGGGATTTGTATGGCAATTTAGATCACGGGGGTGGACTAGTTTATAAACATGTTATGTAAACTTATACTGAGGTTTTATTGAGAGTTTGCTTGTTGGATTAACAATATACAGTTATTGATATAGTTTTATTACAAGAAATAAGACTTAAGCTATTCGTTTCCATACACGTCCATGTTCATGTCCATTTAAGTACATGTCCATTTTCATGTCCATTTATGTACATGTCCATATTCATGTCCATTGATGTACATGTTCATGTCCATTAATGTACATGTTCATGTCCACTGATGTGCATGTTCATGTCCATTAATGTACATGCCCATTTCCATACCCATGTTCACTTCCATTTTCATATTCATATCCATGAACATATTCATGTCCCATGTCCAGGTCCATATTCATGATCAATTATCTACATGTACAATTACACATCGCGATTGTATTGATGCAAAGAGGTGTCATCATATAACTCCTCCATATTCAGCATACATTGCGCGTCGTAGAATATCAAAGCTTGAAATGTTACTAGCTTGATTGACTCTTTGTAACGAACATATTGTCTTTTATATACTCATGATAAACTTCAGGAATGAAATCTCTGAGCTGTAGTGATTTTGTTGTTAAAGTTGCAGTGACGTGAAAAATTCATGAAAAAATAATCAGTAAATCTTGGCCAATATTGTTCTATGACTTGATAGCTGTCTTTTGGTACAAAATTAAGCATTGTCAGTTTTGTCTGTGCAGAGTAATCCTTGTTGAAAGAATGCTTGCAGTACCAAGCTGACACATCAAAAGTGGGCACGGCTCTACCGGAAATAGTTGGGTTTATCTAGTAACTGTTGAACAGACAGCCGGAAACCAATCTATCTTTTTTGCTGGAGATTCAAAAGTTGTTTCCCTGCAGTCGTAGTAAACAATTTTTTAGTAACCAACTGGCTGTGGTACATTATTTTTTTTTTCTACTCATCACCACTTATCTCGCTGCTTATAAGAATGATGTAAGTTTTCACATATGTATATGATTCCTAAAAAAATTACTGTCAATGGTGGTTTATTCTCAATATATACGTAATTATTAATATTATTTTTACCTGGTTCAACTACTTTCACCGTTTTATTACTACCATTTTATTATTACCGTTTTATTACTACCATTTTATTATTACCGTTTTATTACTACCATTTTATTATTACCGTTTTATTACTACCATTTTATTATTACCATTTTATTATTACCATTTTGTTATTACCACTTTATTTTTAACATTTTATTATTACCACTTTATTATTACCATTTTATTATTACCACTTTATTATTAACATTTTATTATTACCACTTTATTATTAACATTTTATTATTACCACTTTATTATTAACATTTTATTATTACTATCTCCATCGCCATAGCCCTTGCCGTCATCATCATCATTATTATTGTCATTATTATTATCATTATTATTGTCGTTGTCGTTATTATTGTCGTTGTCGTTATTATTGTCGTTGTCGTTATTATTGTCGTTGTCGTTATTATTGTCGTTGTCGTTATTATTGTCGTTGTCAATATTATTGTCGTTGTCGTTATTATTGTCGTTGTCGTTATTATTGTCGTTGTCGTTATTATTGTCGTTGTCGTTATTATTGTCGTTGTCGTTATTATTGTCGTTGTCGTTATTATTGTCGTTGTCGTTATTATTGTCGTTGTCGTTATTATTGTCGTTGTCGTTATTATTGTCGTTGTCGTTATTATTGCCGTTATTATTGTCGTTGTCGTCGTCGTCATCGTCATCATCATTATTATTATTATTATTATTTAAATGACAGTGAGTAGTAGTAGCCTATTAGTAGTTATGTACGCATGTATAACATAAGTTAGTCAATAATAATATATAATAATTTATTAATTGTCATCAAATTAGTTATATTTATTTATTATTTAACTTTAAATTATGAATAATTATTCATTATTAAGAATCAAATCAATTCAAAATTTATTGTCCTCACTAACCGTGAGTAGTAATGCGTTGAACTATCCTGTACCGATGAAACATTAAAAAAAATAAAAAAGAGTGACACATTAAGGTGTGAACCACTTGTCAAGGTTATCATGGAATAGTAACAAAAATCATATCTCAATCAATGATGTTGATGTAGCGTGTTATTGGTACCGAACTAACTGCAGTGATCATATAGAACCTTATATGATCGTTGGTACCAGCGTCATGGTGTCCACCGGTAATAGCGTACTGTAAAGGTTTTACGTGCACAAGTGTGAACGACCTTCACCGGACCACTGTCTACTATAGCTGGGGAACCTACTGAGGGCTTTTGGTATGTTGGTGGCGTACCGGTAGCCTCAGGCACTAATCTGATCCGCATTGCGGCGTCTACTGTACGCAGTATAACTCAGTCGGCAATCGATATTACAATTAATTATTTAGTTGATCTCTCTAAGCATGGGATAATTACACTAGTAGTACAGGGATCAATTACACGTTATAAGGAGATCCCTTTGTCTATCAATTTAGCTTAACAGCCACGTGCGTGTATTACAGCAAGAATTGACAGACTTTGTTGTTTAGACTTGACTTGATTAACTTCTTCGGCACCCCAATGTAGTAGACTTGGACAGTATCTACGCATTTAGTTACTATCAAGGATATTGTGATTCTCAAGCTTTATTCTACTCCACGAGTTGTTCAGCAAAGGAGATAGTTTCTAATTATAATAATAATAATATTTATTTACGAGAAAGAGACAAAACTTACAATAGTGGTGAGAGATGTTTCGAGGCGCTTTGCAACAATACTGGCACGTTTAACAACGACTTATAACAAATTCCGGCTACTGATGTGAGAACAAAACGCTACACTACGTTACTCAGTTCTTCTCTTGCACGACTACTCCAGAGCTCTTAAGCAGTGGGCGATTTGCCCCAGTATTTAAAGAAAATGCATGCAGTTGAAATAAAAGCATATGATAGGTTAAAAATACAACAATACCATTGGCTGATTCAAATATGACAGCTGACAAGCAAACATGTACATATTTAAAAGCGGCAGGTCACAGACATATAAAATATAATAAGACAAACGGTCGCATTACGAACCATGCAATTATAATACTCAATAGCGACAGTGAGTAGTTAGCTGACATCACCGGAACAATTCCTAGTAAGAGGTCCTATCGAGTCATCTGGGTAGATCGGCTTCCATCATCGCAGGTACAGAGGCTGGTGATCGTTGCTAGGCATCCAGCTAATGTCAGGTACGAGGTAAGATAACTTCTGATACATCAACGCACAGGCACTTGCTCGTTAAATTCCATTACAGTACTAACGTAAAAATGATTTGCAACAAGTATTCAACTGAAAAAAGTTGAGTCAGCCAAAGTGTAGACCTTGTTTCAAAACCCCCTCAGATTGAGCACATTTTTTTACAGAGGCCTGTGAATAAGTTATGATTATTTTTAATACACTGCACATTACAATGCTCAATGCCGATTCAAGCGGACTCCTTTTATTAAGCTCACGCAGTAAATTGAAACCGGTTCAGGTACGTTCTGATGTCATTTGACAAATATCGAATATACTGACCAGGCACAAAATTTTATGCTCTTTCAAATGGTGATAAAAGCTAGGCAATCTGTTTTCATCACCAAATCATGTCACTGCGACTTTAACATGATAATTTAAAATAAAAAGAAAAAATCTACTAGTAAATGATAAGAAACATCAAAGCAAAATAGTGATAATAGTTAATTAAAGGTGTCATGTCAGCGATTGAAACGCAAATTCGCTAGCTGGAGTTGTCTTTTTAGCGTTAATTTGTGCTAAATAGACCAAACCAAAATACTCAAAATAAACATCAGTTTGTAGCTATTCATTTTTTTTACTTTATTTAAAAATCATTATTTATTTACAATCTATTGTAAAGGATTTGTGTACACTTGTTTGCATACGACCTTCACCGGACCACTGTCTACTCAAGATTTGTTAACCTAATGAGGGCTATGGTAAATGGTAGCGTACCGGTAGCCTCAGGCACTACTAAACTCCGTGTTGCGGCTTCTACTAAACGTAGTATAACTCTGCCAACAACCGGCACTTAATTAATTAGTCGATCCCTCACACCACGGGATAATTACACTAGCAATACGGGGATCTGTTACACGATATAATTAGATCCTTCCTCTAATCAATTTAGCTGACTCAGCACGTGCATAAATTCATCAAACGACAATCTTCCACTGATCTTAACTTTGTCAATCTACTTCGGCAATCAAGTTAGGCAGACTTGGACAATATCTTAGCTTGTGATTACTTCCAAGAATATTGCAATTCACAAGGATTATCCTGCTTCACAAGTTGTACAGCAAAGGAGATAGTTGCAGTTGATAATAATAAATTTATTCTCGAGCAAGAGACAAAAACTTACAATAGTGAGAGATGTTTCGAAGCGTTGTTAACAATCCTGGTACGTTTGAAAACGACTTACAAGATAATCCAGATCGAGAGGAACACAATGTTACACCATGTTACACAGTTCTCTTCTTACACGACTACTCCAGATCTCTAAAGGCTTTGGGCGATTTGCCCCAGTTTTTACAGAAAATTAATGCAAATCGGTACAGTTGAAATAAGCTTACACTATTGGGTAAAATACAGCAATACAATTGGCTGATTCAAAAGATGGTAACTGACAAGAATAGGCGCAAACAATTATATACTCTAAAGCATCAGGTCATAGACATATACAAATAATTATAATAAACGTTCGAATTATGAGCCCTGTAATAACGATAGTTAATTGACGTCACCGGAAAAATTCCTAGTACGAGGTTCTCTCGAGTCATCTGGCTAGGTCGTCTCCATCATCCGTGGGTACGCAGGCTGTTTTCTGTTGCTAGGCATCCAGCTAACATCCATTCCAAAGGCAAGGTTACTCCTGGCGCATCTGTACACACACACTCACGCAATTCCATCACACTATACTCCATGACTTCTTTTCAGTCGAAAAAAACCAACGCCAGAAACAAAAATCTGATGTTTTCTTTTTCTTTTTCACAAATAAATGCTACATTTTGATATTTTAAACCTTTTGATAATATTTTAATAAAAGTAATTTTTTTACCAGCAATATTGTTTTAGTGTTTGAGATATTGCACATTTAATTTGTCAAGTGAGGACAGGTCTGTACTTAATAGCAAATCCATCAATAACACTAAACTAAAACATTGACTCAACTAAAGCACTTCAAAAAAATCTGAGAACAATTTCAGTCTGAACTAGTTTTATATAATTATTTATTAACTGTTACCTTATTATTGCTGAGAGTCCTCCTTGTACTTGTAGTGAATGCTGTAGATGTTGTTCCATCAGATGTTGTGGCTGGAGTGGATGATTTTTGTGTAAAAACAGTGCTTATATAGCAAAAGTTGCGCTGATTGACCCAAGCAGAAATCCTATTTGACTGAAAAAAAATTTGTTTCGCGCGAAAATCCCTTAACAATATCTAAGGATTTTCACACCAAAGAAAATTCTTCGCGCGAAAAAATTGTTTTTTGGGCGAAGAATTTTGTTTACATCGCGGGAAGAATTTTGTTTACGCCGTGCGAAAATCCCTTTATAATAAACAAGGATTTTTTTCCACATGAAAAAATTTTTTTTTTCACTTCAACACTCCTTTATGATATATAAGGATTTTTGCGCAAATAAACAAGCTTGTTCAACTTTTTATATGTTATAAAGGGCTTTTCGAGCAAGATTTTTCATTGGTTTCAGCTCAGGGCAATCAGTGCAACTTTAGCTATTTTAGAGCCATTGTTTTGGCACAGAAAGCATCCACTTCAACAACAGTGACTGAAGGAGCAACATCTACTACTCAACTACTAGGAGGACTCTCACTGATAAGGTAAGAACTAATAAATGATTATTTAACACTAGTTGAAAAACACAACTAGTTGCACTATGGGGTTGTCCTCTTGTTGCGATGTGGAGGCATTCTCCTAGTCATAAAATTATCTCTCTTAGATAATTTTATGCTCATAGAGCCTAACTTGTTTGCTTTCAAGATCACAGTCTTTGGCATTAACAAAATTGTCTGTTGGTCAGAGATAAGAAATAGGTTAGTGTTAGATATAATATCTCGAACCAGCGGTCGATTTTCACTTTACAGTTAGTAATGTATGTATCGGTGCAAAAATAAGTACAAATTACAATATTGTACATTTTAATTAGTTATCATCATAAAAGAGTTCTTTTTCGTTGTGCTTGTTATGAATTTTTTTAAAATAGTTTTTAAAACTTTCGATAATAATTGTTTTTGTCATTGTCTCAGAGGTGATGACTTAGGGTGAGAGTGGGTGAGCATCGCTTTATTTCATTAACATTAGTCTCACAATTTAAGCCAGGAAAAGCAACTACAACAACAACAAAGGAACATGACTATCTAGTGATCTAGTAATATGCTAGTAATATGCATAGCCATGAAGTATATAAATCAGTAACCTGGATGTCCTAGGATACAGTCTGTGAGCAAGAGAGAGAGACAGGTCCAGCACTTAAAAGTGAACGATTACAACTGGCGCTGATACATAATAAGGTTAAGTAGCTAGCTATCAGACACACACACGTGGCTATTAACACTATGTTGATCCACCAAAATCTAATTTGTCAACACATGTCTAGTTGAGAGTGGACAACTTCGATTGTTGTCAATTATGTGCTTGAGTCACAAACATCATGATTTTATTTGCTTTTCATTATTATCATTTTAGTGAATGCTGATTAAATCTTGAAGTGTATTAGTCTTTATGATTTTTATAAACACTATTAAAATATAATGCCATAATGTGCAACTGTTTTTGGGCTAACAGCAAGAATAACTAAGTGCAAAGTGTGAAGTCAACCTGTAGTTCAAGGTATTGTGACGGACGGCGCCATCTTGCTTACACCTACTACGTTTCTATGTTACATTCTGTTATACACAGCAGATACACTCACCTAGTTCTATGCATACGCCTTAGGGCAGATAGTTCTATGCAATTCTTTTCTCATATATCTTAAACACTAGCTAGTCATGCATTTATTCAAGTCCACCCACTGTGTTATTATTGGTACACTCTAGCCAACCACTTGTGCTAGGTGTGGCTTCTTTTGTCTGTCTATTTTATATTACATAATTGTCTGTATAAATGCTAATGTTTTGGTTAATAAAGTCATAGTTAAGCTTGCACACTCTCAGAAGTTTCTTTGTTCTCAAACAATAACTTCACTTGCGCTAGTACATGCAGGTACAAACAAAGCTCTATTACTCGAGTAGTAATTAACAAGCAGATCACCGAACCTCTGCTGGCCGAACCTAGCTCTAGCTAGTTCGCCCTTCAAAGTTCGGCCTCTGGCTTGCGCACCGAATCAGCTAACGCAACCGGCAGCTAGACAGTAACTTAGAATGGTCAAACACCATTCCTAAGAATACTCGTCGACCTGTGGGCGGGTTGTATCGCTCAGCAGTAGATACCAAAAGCCATCAGCAGTTCGGGAGGTTGTGCAGGTAGGCCTAGCTACCAACGTACATACCCCCACAGTGAAATCCTGCACAGTATTATCTAACATTAATCTAAATAATAGTAAATAATTATTTAACGCTAGTTGAAAAACTCAACTAGTTGCACTGCGGAGAAGTTAGTCTCCTACAACCTAATCCATTCGCTCTTGAAAATGCAAAGTCTTTGGATGTTGACAAAAATGATATCTTTGAAATAATTATAATCAAATAACAATAAATAACTCACATATTTTTATTTTTTTTCCTTTTCAGAATGAATAGTCAAGACGCTGAAAGTCAATTGATGATTGAGAGTCAGAGATCCAGGATTTTTCTCCACCCATCATCTCCCATCTGCGACAAAAAAATGCAAACCTCAACCAAACAGAACTCTACGATCTCAAGTGATGAAACTTCATGCTGTTGATTTGAAAGGGCAAAGACAAGATGAGACTATGGATAATGATGAAGACTCAAACTGCAAAAGACGAGTTGTGATGGATGTTGAAGACGGCATACTTCTCCGTCACTCCAAGATTCCCTTTGAGGACGTCAAGATCAACAACCTGAGCCCCCTCACCCACAAGAACACCTCTCTGCTAAATACTGTGACCCCACACCAGCGAAACACCATTAAAAAACAGCACCAATTCGAGATCTACCGGCAGCTATGATGGTGTTTACCGATGAATTTCTTGATGATCTGATGTACACCTTAACCTACAAACTTCAAAAGGACACCCGCTCACACCTCTTCCAATCTTCATTCAAGCCTCTGATATGACAGATACTCCATAACATCATTTCTTTCTCTCCTACTTTGATGATATCAAAAAAGAACAACTTCCAAGACAACAGCTCAACTACTATGACAACATCAAACCCGAACATTATAATATCAAATACATGTCATTGATTTCTGAATGAATCTTCCTTGTCACTGAAAATGAAGAGATTCGAGCTAGTCAATATGAAAAGATTCGCCTGAACCAACTGACAGGAATAATGATAAGTACTATGAAAAAAAAATTACTCTACAAGAGAGTGCAAAAAGAAGTTCAACTCAAACTTCACATTATCAACAACGCTCAGGACCAGGCTATGAAACAACAGCAAGTTTGAGCCAAGACTTTCAATTCGTGATGATTAGTGCTGGGACGATTTCCAAAGTATTGAAAGAATTGAGGTTCTCTACATGACCATACCTCGATTTTTAGTAGCAATCAATCCTACTTTGGAATCATTCACGGTTCTGTGTCACCGGTACTGCGTAAGAACTGCTTTTTCAGGTTCCACATCAACAGGCCTACTACATGGCTGCTGAAAAAGAGAGAAAGGGATTATTTGTGCAAATGATTGTGCTTAAAATCCCTTGTTTGCTCAAAATATCATTGCTACTGCATGCTGGTTGAACTGGAAACATTTATTTATTAACCTGAGCAGGGCAAACATTGAAGGCTCTACATTCAATCTTTGCAATTTTCTGCACTATCCTCCATCTTTTTCGTTTATAATCTCAAAGAATCGTAACATATGTTATATTTTTGTTATAAATAATTATTAATTTTGATTTTATTGATTTTTTTAGCTAATAATAACTGAAATAATTTTTAAATAAATCAATTTTGTTGCATTATTATTACAATAAATTAATTTGTGTCTAATAATAGTCCTAAATAAATTGCCAGGTTCGAGCGCTCTTTTGCCCGCCATTGGTGAGCAGAGATGTGAAGCATAGAGGTAGTGATAGCGTAGTAACTGTATCACACTGATTGAGACTGTATCCGGGGCGCTCAAGTGTGACAATAGGCTCCGCCTATTCTGTTGTATCGTTGCAACTGCTTGTATTATGTTTGTATTGACAATAGACTTTCAAAGTCAATTTAACAAGATTTTCTCCTAACTGGCTGAAGTTTCTCAACCAAAGCTCTTACTCTGATCAAGATTAGACACTCCTTGTCAACATTTAGCACATTTTGTGAAAATCGAAGCATCTACTTTGTGTATCTATATTGCATCGGACTCCTTAAGTGGATGTGTTGACATTTGTTATTACATACTTCTAGCTAGTTACTCTTTATGCAACTTTCTTCTATAAAATAACATTAATCAATTGTTCCAACTCAATAAAACATAAAATAATAACAGATTTACAATATGAATAATAATACGCAATATGCAAACACTTTGACAAGCTTCATATCATTTTGAACATAAACATACTGCATATCTGAACATTAGAAACTGTTGATCGTCATTATGCTAATATGTAGCTAACAGAAAAGTATTTGCTTTTAGCTTGCTTTCATGCTGAATGACGGAAGTCAATTCCAGGTTGTATTTCAGTATTGTATGCATAGATGTAGGTATCATGGGCGTAGTAATAGAAATACCATATATACTAGTAACTGTATTATAGGCATTAACATTGTTTTCGGTGCACTCATGTGTTTTATTGCCACCATAGAAGGATCGCAAGATGTCCGTGCGATGCTATTCTATTTAAACTAGATCGAGTTTTTTGTGCATCCAATAATTGGTTGAAACCAATATGTATGTTGATAAGTCAATACGTTTGTTTATAATAATAATAGTAATTTATAATTTTTATAACAAAGTAATCAAATTAATCAATGATTGTAAATATTTTCTAATAGTTTTTCTGATTTGTATTTAGGACTAGTTAACAACCAATCACATTCCAAGAAATTTCAAGCCAATCACCACATGCACGAAAAACTCTTCAATTTACTCCAACTCTTTACTTGTGCGTGGCTTTGAAAGACCACGGTTACTTTATTGCTTTAAAAATTAATCCACGCAATCAATGTACGCGTACGGTATACTTCGAAGCCTGAAGAGAACCGAAAGTATCAAAAATATCAAACCGTAGAATCGGAGCCGATCATATCTGGTACCGAGAACCGGGAATCAAAAGTATTGAAGCCTGATGGTAGGAATTGGTATAGATGGGCTATCAAGGTATCGTCCCAGCACTAGTGATGATCCAATGTACACCATTGTCTGCAAATTTTGAAAGGACACCTGCTCACACCTTTTTCAACCTTCACTCACGCCTCTGATATGATAAATGTTAGACAACATCATGACTTTCTCTCCTACTTTGATGATACCGAAAAAGAACAATATCCAAGACAATAGCTCAACTACCAGGACAACATCAAACCCGATCGTAACAATATAAAATCCATGTCATTGATTTATGAATCAATCCTCTTCCTTGTGACTGAAAATAAAAATGAAGAGATTTGAGCTAGTCAATGTGAAGAGATTCAACTGAACCAACTGACAGGAATAATGACAAGTCCTATGAAAAAAGACTAGTCTACAAGAGAGTGCAAAAACAAGTTCAAATCAAACTTTACATTATCAACAATGCTCAGAACCAGACTATGAAACAACAGTGAGTTTCAGCCAAGACTCTCAGACAAACAACCTGTGGCCAAATGGATGCTTACTTTTGAAATCATCGCGTTTGATAATCTCCCCGATAACACAATCCTGACATTCAGCAGACTCTCCGCTTGGAAGAATATGAAGATGAGACAGCAGATGACACCACTAAGCATTGCTCACACAATAATCTACAGATTCATTCACTGTTGTTGAGTGACTCGGCTGTAAAAGAGGGAAAAGCTTTGAACTTTTCTCTATTTGATGATAGTAGTGACAAGGATGACAAAAGCGATGATGAACAAGATCAAATCGAAGTAATTGCAGATGACTAAAGAAACAGCATCTACTATAGCAGCAACCAGGACTCTTGAAAATACGGCAGACACAATGCCTCCTTCGAATCAAAACAACACAGCAGCAGTAGAGATTCTAAAAAAAATCTAGACCAAATCATACCGAAGTAATTGCAGATGGCTGAAGGAACAACATCTATGACAGCAGCAACTAGCTAGGACTCTTTGAAATAATAATGTGAGCATTAATAAATAATTATTTCACTCTCTCTCATTTGTAACAAGTAGATTTCAACTATTTATAATTAAAACACAAATAAATAACTTTTTATTTTTTTAGAATGGATATCAAAATGAATGACTCTGAAGTTTCCTTCTCAACCCATGACTTCTACAGCTTCAATAGCTAATGTTGAAAATTCATGTTTAAGAAAAGCCTACCTTTCAACAGTCCCTTACACTTCAAGCAACCAAAAGCAGTGGTAATAAAGACTCTAAAGAATCTGAACAAGTTCAAATTAATGTAAATGCAGATGTTTAAAGGAACAGTAGGACTCTTAAAAATGATAAGGTGGGCATTAATAAATAATTATCATTTTTCATTTTATGTAGATCAAATCAATGAATATGAATGAATCAATTGTAACAATCAATTTTTTGTACTTAGTAGACATGATGCCTACTTTGAACTCTTGCTTGGATCAAAAGGCAGCAGCAGTAAAGACTCTAGAAGAATCTGGATAAGATCAAATCAAAGTAATTGCAGATAACTAAAGGAATAACATCTACTACAGGGGCATACGGACTGAACAAGGTGTGTGTAGATCATTACCCAGTCTTATTACACTACTATCATTACAAATAATTGTAGGGGTGCTAACAAATAGCTATTATAAAATATAATTGTTATTTTTTTTATAGTAATTAATACTGTACTCCTACTTTAGCACTAATAGTAATAATTTTGATGTTATCGTCATTGTTGTTATTGTTATTATACAGCAATTACTCAGTAAGACTCAAAGTAAGTGAGTGTTAGTATATGAGTGATATGTTCTTGACAAGCACTGACCATCAACATAGGTTTATCTACATTGACACTAAACAAAAAAAAAACAGTAAAGTGTACATAGTATGAAAAAACACGTTTGAGCTAACAAGTTAGTAGCTAAAAAAAGTTTTTCATGAGAAACTCCAGACAGTTGTGATTCCTTGAGTGGTGAGCAGACATAAATCTGCTGTAGTTATATTTTGTTGATTTTATCGAGTCTTTATTGGTTAGTGCATCTCGTAACAATTTTTTTAAAAGCTTAGTGCTAAGCCATGTCCCCTTGAGTTTTATTCTGTTAGTGTCCAGATCATATTTCCCAGAGTCTCTCAATCGATACACTTCACACCTAATGCTTGATTGTATTGCTAGCTGCCATGTTGGATACTTTCTTTTCAAACTCTTCCAATCGATGCGTCATTCTCTCCGAATTTTTATCACTATCAGCGTCAATAATTTTGATATCGTTCTGTTCCCAATCCATAAGTTCTGGTAAAAGAGATGCATCTTCATTATTGGTAATTGTGTTTCTAGCAAACGGTGATGATGGAGAGTTTGGGTTTTTTAGCAGAGCTCCAGCTTTCTGGTTGTTTGTACTCTCCCCTCTCAGTGCTTGGAACGTTTTCATCCGACGTTTTATACCCAAGCAAAACGTTTTTGATTACCATTGTCATTCCAAACAAAGCAGTCGGGATTCTCTCCATATCTCTCACCATTTTGTCTTTTGTAGAGTTGTCATACAATGATGATGCAAAGTTTTCTGGAATCGTTGGTTTAGCATCACTTATCTTTCCTATTGGTCTAGGATACACCTCTTCTGGTACAAGAAAGACACGATGACTATATTTTAAAGGCTGAAGAGTCATTTTGTTGTGAGATTAAGATCGGTGCAACCGGAGTGATTGCAGCATCTAAAAAACTACCTCCACCAGTCTGCATTAAAATCCTTTGTTTGTCAACAGTTGTTTGTTGTGCACCGATCAGTTTTTTGTAGCTCCTTCAAGCGCTGCTACTCAATAAACTGTGTTGTGTACTGATCAGTTTTTGTAGCTCATTCTTGAAGCGCTATTACTGAAACTGTTTTGTATCTAATAAACATTTTGTAATATAATGTTTCTGTCACACCAAACTCCCTATCAATCGCTGATATGATACTTTCAATTAATTATTATCACTATTTTGCTTTGATGTTTCTTATCATTTACTAATAGCTTTTTTTCTTTTTATTTTAGATTATCATGTCAACAACAAAATCGCTACAGCTCAGGGATTTCATTCCTGAAGTCTATCATGAGTATATAAAAGAAAATGTTTGTTACAAAGAGTCTATCAAACTAGTAACATTTCAAGCTTTGATATTCTACGACGCACAACGTATGTTGGATATGGAAGAGTTATATGATGAAACATTTTTGCATCAATACAATCGCAATGTGTAATTGTACATGTAGATAATTGATCATGAATATGGACATGGGCATGAATATGTACATAGATATGAATACGGACATGGATGTGAATATGGATATGGACCTTAGAAATGGGACGGGTAATTTGACCCGATGTTGACCCGCGGGTACTTCATCACGGGTCGACATCGAGTCAAATAGGGTAATTTATCTATCAAAGCAACAAACTTTTATTATATAATATTTATCACAAATAACAGCCAGTTAAAGTAAACTCAAGCTTTGTGGCAACAGACCTTCATAACAATTATTGTGGCTAATAATGCATGAATTAGTCCCTAGGCAGAGCAGAACATCTGATAAAATAAACATTATCAATAAAACAAACCACAAACTTGCAACAACTAGCGGTAGTAGTTTGTAACTACTACTAAGCATTCGCGCTGTAGTAAACTCATGCATGCTCTGATTGGCTTTTGTTCAACCTATATGTCATTGTTTCTTTGCGGGCATGCTCATTGAACTGCATCACAGATTGCAACACCTTTGGTTCCAAGCTATTTTGCATTAACCAATGAATGAGCCTCACTCTCCAGCGCATTAGCTGTAAAGCATGTCACTGTAGGTAAACAAATAGCACACAATCCATGGGCTGATCTTTTGCGTGCACAATAACAGTCCGGATGTCGATAGATTTCCATCA
This sequence comes from Cryptosula pallasiana, assembly GCA_945261195.1. Lineage (NCBI taxonomy): Eukaryota > Metazoa > Bryozoa > Gymnolaemata > Cheilostomatida > Cryptosulidae > Cryptosula > Cryptosula pallasiana. The sequence goes on along the minus strand of OX183130.1, from coordinate 52,144,417 downwards.
CCATGAGTGCTAAAAAATTGCAATATTTTAAAAAAGGGGAGAAAGACAAGGCTGTATGCACTATATGCGATGTTACATTGGCATATAAAAATGGCTCAATCTCATCATTAATTAAGCATTGTCAGAGAAAGCATCCAGACACACCCAGTACTCTCACAGCACAAACACACACAGCCAAGTGTCAACAGACAGATGATGATAACAAACAACCTACACTGAAGGCTACCAGCATTATGGAATGCCTATTGGATATGATTTGCATTGATCTGCAAACACTGAGCTTTGTTACAGACTATGGCTTCAAAAAGTTGCTAAGCAAGACTGAAGCTAGATATACCATTCCTTCTCACGCCACCTTCAGAAATAAGCTGATTCCAAACCTGTATCAAAAGATTTTGAAGAAGCTGGCATTAGAGATACAAGAGCACAAGATCAATAATGAGACATTTAGTGTCACGGCAGATGCATGGACCTCTTCCAATGCCCGTAGCTATATGACATACACACTTCACCATGGTCGCATACAATATTGGTACTTACAAGTTTAAAAATGATCACAGCGCAAAAAACCTCGAGCAGCACATATTCACAGCATTCACAGGCTGTGGTATTCTCAATTCTTCACAGAGTCATCAACAGATAGACACAACTGGAGAGATGGAAGTGTTTGAAGATTTAGAAGAAATTGAGGAAATGGGTGAAACAACACCCACTGACATCGACAGTGAAAGTGACCGAGAGGATGATGATGATAGCGAAGAGAGTGGAGATGTGTCTGCATTCAATGAACAAAAAAGCTTGAAACTGTACATCACCACAGATAATGCAGCGAACATCACAAAGGCAGTTAAACAGAGCCCTTTTCATCTCGTAAAGTGTTTTGCTCATAACGTCAATTTGGCAGTGCAGAAGGGGTTGAGTGTTACTGCGATAAGCTCACAGCTTTCGAAGATCAGGACTGTAGTGAGATATTTTCACAAGTCAAACAAAGGACAAGATGCTTTGGAGGTTAGTACAACTTAATCATAATTGCTGCTACTCACCCATGGCTGAAGCTGTAAACCTTTGCTAATATTGAGAAACTTGCTTGCAGAGAACGCTGAAGAAGTGTAAAAATCCTGTACTTGGGCTGAAAATGGATGTTCCCACCCGATTGAATTCATCGTACGATATGATCAAACGATTTCTTTTCTTACATACTGAGGTTTATTCTGCACTATCAGACCTATGCTGTTCTATGCTGTTACACACATACACATTGTGCACAATTACTGGGTTTTATATTGAAGTTGTTTACCCTCAAAGCTCAGCTGCTGCACACTTTTGCAAATGCTAACTACGTGAAGGTGAAAAGCTTTGAGCTGCCGGTGCAGATTATATGTATGTGAATAATCGTGGACTCAATCCATCTAGAAACTATCTGATGATTTCTGGGGGTACAAATTATGGTCATATACGGTACTTATGGTTTATACTTTTAGAAAAACGAACTCTTGAAGCCGATGCGAAAAGTTGACACATGTCCGAGAGCAGACACATGACCTTCTGAAGCCATTCAATGATGTTACTGTTGTTATGAGCACAGAAACGTCAAGTTCCATATCACTAATTCGCCCAATGATGAAACAGTTGATGATGTGCGACAACAGCAAGACTCAGCCTGATACGCTGCCGAGTTGCATACACGAAATGTGACAGACTATGTACAATGACTCAGAGACACGAATCATGTACTATTTATCTGACTTGCCATTGCTATCATGTGGGATTATATTAATGGAAATCTGTTACAATGCAAGCAATTGATAACTAATCTGATCAAAAATATCTCAAATTATTTGGAGATTGCATGCGTAGCTGCCTCCTATCAATACTGTTTATCGATTCAAATTGGCTACAAGGTGTCTCTCATTTGTTTTATTTAGTTGGGATTTGCTTTTACGTCAATATTTTGGTTGTTTATATTTTAGGTACATTGAGGATGAGGATGCTCAGCTACTCGATATCTGCACATTTCTTGATCCCGAGTGAAGGCCATGCCTGATTTATCTTGACAGGAGAAGATTATCAAAGACAAAGTGTTCGATTTAGCAGTGGGAAGTCGCCACGGGTGTAGAGACACTACTGCCACTGACAACATTAATTCAAATTCCCAGCCACCTAGCAGCAGCAGCAACCTTGGAAACCTATTGGGAAGCATGTATGATGACATTCCTGTTCACACAGCTAGTTCAAGTCAAGACGTTGAGATTGTTTCATTGGAAGTTAAACAATATATTTCTGAAAATTCATGTAACATGAATAGCAATCTATTGGATTGGTAGAAATGCAATGCTTTGAAGTACACTACACTGTCTAGCATGGCTAGACTAGACAGTATCTCGCTATTCAAGGAACTTCAGTGCCACCAGGGAGGGTGTTTTCGACTGCTGGCAAGGTTCTGTCCGCACAAAGGTCAAGGCTCGAACCTGCCATGGTAAACAGAATTATATTTCTGAATAAAAACCTTCGAGCACTTGAACACTGACTAACTACAGTAGCTTATATTTGATAACTAACTAGCTCTTGCTATGTACATGTAGTCTGCTTGAAAGTGTGACATTTCTACAATTCAACAAAAGTGATAAAGAAACAACAGTTCTCATTCAGTGTTCAATAACATGTTGGGTTTATAATTTAAGTTTAAAATCAATTAAAAATATACACAATTTTCGTCAAAAGGAAGCAAAAAGATCATCTTAGTAAGGAGGAAAACTGTGAAAGAGAACAGTGAGCACGCGTTGTTAACCCGACCCAATGTTGGATTTTATTCAAATACCTGGATTTGATTTGATCTCGCTTCTTTTTTGTCGTTCCATCTCTTATGGACATATACATAAATGGACATGAAAATGGACATGTACATAAATAGACATGAAAATGGACATGTATGGAAACGAATAGCTTAAATTTTATTTCTTGTTATAAAACTATATCAATAACTATCTAATGCTAATCTAACAAGCAAACTCTCAATAAAAACCTCAGTATAAGTTTACATACCATGTTTATAAACTAGCCAACCCCGTGATCTAAATTGCCATACAAATCCCAATATAAACCCTCTGCACAATAAATACTTGATTCAAACAATTACACAAAAAAATAAAAAAGAAACACCGATAACACCTGGTGCAATAAAAAGGTAACTTACAGGTTCTCGTGGTACCTGGTGCCAACAAAAATGCGCAACACTTCATTTTAATACAATACTCAAATCCCCCAATCTAAATCATTATACAAATCCTAACAGAAACAACCCTTGCACAATAAATACTTAGGTAATCATACAATTAAAAACTAAATTAATAACAATAAAAACTGGTGCACAAAAAAGTACCCTTTCAGGTTCTCATACCATGTCTATAAAATACTCAAACCCATGATCTAAATCACCATACAAATCACAATATAAACAACCCCTGCACAATAAATACTTAGTTCAAACATAAATATCAAAAATTAAATTATAACACCTGGTGCACACAAAAAGGTACCTCGCCAGGGATGTAGTGGCACCCCAACGATCCCGAACGGCGTCCTGGTAAAGATTTGACAAGGAGACACAACCCCAACGGTCGTTGGGGCATCGGCTTTCCCCGTTGCGATATTGGGAATCCCCATACTCTTGCCCGGTGTTCCATCGTTGGTGGAGTACCACGTTTACCAGCCTTCTTTGATAATTTTTTCTGGAAAGAATTTGGTCTACTAAAAACTTGACACACATTCGACCTTCAGGTTGTTATGAAGCATTTGTCATTGAGGGTGGAGTGCATAGTCACCCAACAACTAACTTACATTTGATTAAAACTTTGGTTAACAATAACAACAATTTTCTAATTTTGGCTCATTATTTTGTTGGTAAAGCATGCATGGAAGGGCAGCTCCATTCAGTGCAGGTACCTGCCAAAGGTTGGAAAAAAACACAGCAAAGTAGAGAGAACGAATAAGATTTTGTTACAGGAGTGACAATATTATTATGATAATAAATAATAATTAAAAATGAATATTTATTTTTATCTTCAATTTTTATTATTATTAATTAATTATTATTATTACTTTACTAACAATATTTATTATTATTATTAATTATACTTATGTTAAAATAATCATTATCAATTAATAACAGTGAGCTGTTAGTTTGTTTAATATTAGTTGATGTGTCAATGAATTGAATATGTTATACCTATTATTATTATTTATATGATGATGATTCATTGTGATAATAGTTTAAGAGAAATACCTTATAAAATAATAATTTCATGGTAGTATTATTGGTGATTGTTATTCTTATAGTTAATTATTATTTTTTTTGTAAATACTAATAGAGATGGTGATAATAATCATTATTATCATATTATTTTTAATATCAGTCTCACTATCATTAATGATTGTTATTATGATTATTATTATGTGCTGTTTTTTATTATTTTAAATTATTATGATTTCAATTTCAAGATTAAAACAGCTGTTATTAGAGACTATTATTTTTTTGGATTTTTGATATTATTCATAAGTAATTTGTTTCTTGCTATTACATACCGTTACTTTCTTTCATCTTTGTGGATGACAATAGTTGTTTTCATAAAAACAATTGAAAAGTGTATGATGATTGTTGTTGATAGGTTTGAACAATAATAATTTAATGACAAGGAAGGTAATACTTGTTATTGTGAGAAAGCAGAACATTATATCAAATTGCATGATATTTTGAGGAAGAAGTAAACATAATGAAAGATTTTTGATGGAGATAAGTGAATAAACACTCACTGAAGAAGATGAATGTATCATCAATTTGCTAATTGAGTGTTTTCCATAACTCTCTTATCAGAAACAGTGGAGGAGACAAGTTTAAAGTTTTTTTATTTCATTACTATCTTTGAGGCTGGTTGGATCTATCATAGTTCTGCAGAGACATCCAGCATTTTCTAGATTTCTTGGTGCGATTTAATCTATTTTGTTATATTCTATGCTCCAGCTGCACTGGCTTTACTGACTTTCTCAAATCAATTCTTATAAACTGTCTAACATGGTGTGACTTATTGGACATTTATGGAAAGATGTAATTTTCCTGTCTATGATCAGATGTAGTCAGCTGTTGTCCAGTTAAACGATAAACCAAAACAGTGTATGAATCAGTATATACGAAGCAGAGTGTTTTAAGCCTGGTTCACATACATGTGGTAAGTGCTCGCAAGCTATCACAGAACAGCGTACAATGCTTAAGATTTATTTGAACCCAGAACTTGCACAGCTCGTACGACAGCGCATGCTGTCGTAGAAGCTTGCAAGATAGTTCAGCCGGGCAAACATTCCTGCGACGTCATTCAACAAAGCGTACGATTTTCTTGCCTTCTTTCTCAAAACCCACAGTTAGGTCGAGGCTATTCATGTGAGCATGAGTGCCATCAAAAAGTTATAACAAACAATAAAACTATTATTGTTGTAATTTTTAATGTTAATTATTATTATTTATTATTTCTTTTCCAAGTGAAATATTATGATAGTTGATTTACATTTTTAAACATATATACTTTCTGTAAACGTTTATGTAATAGCATAATAACTATATTTTTAAAAATTGAGATTCAAAAATTATGTATGAAGACAATGGCAGAACAAAAAAATAATGCATCATTGAGCAATGGTTATGAATTAAAATTATAAAATAATATCCAACAATAATATGAGTAACAATATAATAAAATCGAAAGTAATAAATAGATCGGTGTCATTGAACAACAATGATTCATTAGTGATTTTATTCATTGGTCGGTCAGTGAAAGCAGGCTTCAGGATTTTATTACCTCCCAGTCAAGAGGGTGATTATAGTTCTTGCGATCATAATTTATGTGAACATGTATCGCACACAGTCGAACGACAGTGTGCGCTGGCTTGCGAGCACTTATGAATATATGTGAGCCAGGCTTTATTTTAGCAGGTCTATTGGGTTTCGGGATTCTGACATAGCAACCAACTCTTTACAGTAATTTATGAACTGAATAAAGGCAGATATGCACATCTTACATACCTAGAGTTATTTGTCTTGAGTGATATATAATGTACTACACCAAATTTTATGTTAGTAATATAACAAGTTTGTTTTACTTGTTACCTTGTTATTAATGTGACAAGAGATAGAAGCATATTTGAATTTAAGCAAAAAACTTTCATACTTTGGTATATGCTTGCAATATTTAATTTTATTTATCCACAGTAAAAATTTGCAGATTGATGTTGTATTGTCAGCAAAATAGTCAAAAGTATTTATTGAACAGTTCGATTTTTGAAAAGTTTCTGTTCAACGTAACAAGTTCAATGCATTTTTCTTGTTCTGTTTTGATCCTTCTGTAACCTTGGAAATGCATAAAATGCTCTGGCAGCCGGGGCTCCGCCCCGGACCCCGTTGGGGGGGCTTACAGCGCCCCCCTAACCCCCCAGCTGTGTCTAGTGCGTACGCCAACGATCGCCTACTGACAGCAATGAGACAGTTGGGGTAAAATTTCAGTTGCCACTACAACCCTGTACCTCGCAGGTTCTCACGGTAACTGGTGCCAACTAAAATACACTTGGAACCAGGATAACTTTGCACTTAGACTCCATGACAGAGATCTGCTCCTATATTACTACTAATGTTGTGTGATTCAAGGCCAATGAATCTCCACAGTAGTCCGCACCATAGTTGAGTTATTTTTTTTAATTTAGCCAAGGTCTTAAAACAGATATCAAAGATTCTTAGTAACTTGCAATAAATAATTTCAAGGAATGATCAAACCTCACTTGGCGACAAATGTTCTCAAAATTGTTGTGAATACAACAAGTGTATCACTATGAGAAACTTTTTGAAGAACAACTTTTTGGTAAACTAAGCATATGTAACCAAACCATTTGTACGCTATCATTCACACTTGTATACAAATGATAAGATAATCTTACCTTCCCCATCTTTGTATCGTGTGCCTCTCTTTATATTTATCCGTATGCTGAGTATGCACAAATAACAGCAGCTAGTACGTGTACTGACACAGCGTCTCTAGTACTGGTAGTGTATTGGTAGTCATAGCCAGTGTATTTAGTCTTAGCTCCAACACCTGCCTCAATACAGCACGTACTGCCAAATGCCATACAAAACCAGTTCATGAATTTAGGCTATGTTAGGTATAAAGTGCATTATTGATAGTTGTTAGCCAACAAAACAAATATAATTCAGGCTTTAAAAAAGAAACAATAAATGTTTTCCATTCATTATTTAACACAATGGTTGAGGGAGTGATTGAAATAGTACACAGGCTGGCACATACAGACTGGTACCAATAACATAGCTGTAGTGTATGAACCAAGTGTGATACAGACTGACACCAATAACACAGACTAGACTACGACATTTTTTAATAAATTAGTAACAATAAAAATATGAATTGAAATTCCTTAGAATGCTAATTAGCGTTGGTTGGTATATTTGCAAGAGTTTTTCACAAACATCATCCAATGCTTATTCATCTTTGAAAGTTTTACAACAAACATTCACAGTTCAAAAGCTGTGAATGACGTAGAAAACAAGCTATCAGCAAGCCATTCTAACAATCAATATAACCAGAATACAAGCAGTACAAGAATGCAGAGCAGGGTGAATACAATGCTATAGCTAGTGAGCAAGTAATGGGGGAACAAAGGAGAGAATAGAAAACAGTACCATAGTACTATTTGTACAGGGAGTGTCTACATAGCAGCATATAGGTGTTACTCACCCTTAGTGCTATGTACAGAGTGCATATAGACTGTGGTTAGCAAATGAACAACACCCGTCTGTAGGTGACAATTGACAGGCTATAGAACGTTGAAGAAGTCTTCAACAAGCAAAAGCAGAAAGAAGTGTATAAATATATATCATATATTTGATTTTTTGAGACAGAAAATACCAAAATTTTACACCACTCAGCATATTTCCAATATATATCATCAACTTTATTGATTTAATTAAGACAGAGACTAAGCGAATGAACAAAGTAGACGAGTGGACAAACTAACCAGACAAACAAGGTTTTTGATTTAAAAATGATTAATGCAGCTAAAAGTGCAACGTTGGCAATTGACACCAATACCAATTCGAAAAAATTGGCTCTGTAATCCTAATTCCATCCTTAGTATAGATAACACTACTGTTCCATCAATTAACATCACTGGGGCTTATAAATATTTAGGAACAAAAATTGGAGCCAACGGTGCCAATCTGCAATTAACAATGAACTCTAACAGCAGCCAATGGAAGAATATAAAATAATGAATTTTGTGGAGGCTGTTGAGTAGAGAGCTTGGCTCAGGTAATACATATATATAAAGGTAAGTGTAACTAAGTTGATGTACAATAAATAGTAGATGACAGCTAGTAATACCACTGAGTAGTTAGTCCTGGTCCTGGTTAGCTTTATCTATAGCATCTATCTGTTCCTGCAGTCGAAGCTTCTCTTGTTGTAGTCTCACCCTACTCTCTTTGTTCTGTTGTAGCCTATTGGTTAGTGAGCTCATCAGTGGACCAATCAGAGTGTCCATTACATGGCACACACTGGCTGAGTAGACTAGAAATGAGAGAGCAGGGATGTATTAGACAATACCAAAGGCTGTAGTAACAGTATAGTAACGTACAGTATATATGCAAACACAGTACATCTAACGCATGTGCATATATAACTTTGGGTGTGAACACCAGTTGTACACATAAATAGAACAATTTTTATAAAAATGGCTAAAACCATAAAAAGCAACCTACCCATCACAAAAAGCCAACTATCACAAAATATCTACCAGCACACACATACATTGCATTATAATTCAAGCATTGCTGGGAATTTATCTATTACTGACCATTTTAATATTCCATTGTAGCAGTGCATTGTACAACTTCAAGTTTTAATAGAAATTAATCTGACTATATTGTTAGAGTAGTCAAAACATGACTGTATTGTTCCGCCAACATCTATATATATATATATATATATATATATATATATATATATATATATATATATATATATATATATATATATACTAAGAGATAAAATAATAAAAGATGGTAAAACTTGTGTGCTAGAATATGTGCTAGAAAAAAGATGGAAAAAGAAAAGAGTTCTAGGCACAATCATCAGGTCGGCTCTCAACTGCAAAAATATATATATATATGAAAAACATCTACTTGTCTGTACATCTGTATATTGGTCTGTCGTTCTAGGTAACTGGATGCCTAAACCACTATGCTTACAGAAATTAAAACTGCTGTAAAAACATTCTATTGGACCCAATAGATGTATGGCAACAGTTCAATTCTGCAGTTTGTTCTCAGACTATAGATATTTGTAGACTTAATGTTTAAAAAATGTAGGCTGAGAATAATTACAAACAGTTAAATTCTGCTAAAATGTAGTTGTTGGAGTGTCAATTATACAATGGGGTTGTGACTGGAGTTATCTCCCCATAGAGGGCGCTGATGCACATCCAACCGGAGGAGCTATAAGTTTTTTTAGACAAAACAAAATGAATGTTTCAACTGAAATAAACATGCTATAACAATGTTGTTGATAAGGATTAGACAGCCCACAGATTTCAGGGGTCATAGCAGATTTCATTTATTGAAGTTTGTAATCACATCAGTATAGCTCAACGAGGGTAATTATTACTAACCACTGGTAAGCGATTATATATAACCAATGATGAGTAGTTGAGCAATACAATACAACACCAATGATAATTTATACAACTGCGTACACACTCGCACGATTTGTTTAACAACAATCGATTATGTTGGAGTTGTGCTTTGTTTCTGCCGATGACTTCGTACACACTAGAAAATAATTTCGGACAGAAACATTTGCTCTTTGGTGAGAGAGATAGAGATATTTTGGGTATCAGCACAACCATAGCATTACTAATGATATTGTCAGCTAGTATTCTATAACTCTTCATTATGTCTATGGTTTTTATTAGTAAATGCACTAGTTGTTGCTGTGTCGATATTAATTATTTGCAATATCTGTTGTTCTGAACAGAATTTTTTTCATTTATTTAGCTTTACCTAATATTTATTTCAAGTAATTTAAATTATCTCTGTATTATTTAAACCTATGATTATCAACAAGTGCAAAAATCATGTTAAAATAAGAATTTTAATACATAATAAGGATTTTTGATTCACAGATGGCAAATTTCCTTGGCGAGTTTTAATAAATAATAACTATTATCATTAATTGGTTATTGCTGAAAGATGTGACTTCTTATTATTTCATTATGATTTGTTGCGTAACTGGCAACAAGCAGCTTCTGCACTGATTTGGTGTCGCAGTTTCATTGATAATTTGCTAAAAATCGTCGGTGATTTTGAGCAATGCTCAAATGCCGATACCCTGGCCGATACGATAAGAATTGGCCGTTGTTGCATTCACACTAAACTATTTTGGAACTACACCAATTTTGGTGTCCAAATCGTTTTAAGCTTAGGAATGTATAACTGTTGATGGCAGGAAACAGATTCACATAAATGCAATGCTAATGTGTCAATGGATTGTCAGGTGTCTGTGAGGAAAAGAGAGTATAACAAGTGATCATTAATTTAATAACTAATATAATAACACAGCTGTAATTATAATGATAATGAAAATTAAATGTTGTATTTATTTACAACACTATAAAAATAATATAAAAATAATTTTATTATATTATAACAATAAAAATAAATAATAATTATTATTACAATAATAATCACAATTGTAACCACAAATGATTATAATAATAATAATCACAAACATTACAATCATTATCATAAATAATTATGCTAGCAAAAAGGAAATAATTGTTATAATAATAGCTACAAAAATACAGTTATAATATTGACAATATAACCAATAGTAATTACAAAAAATGATAAAAAGTATAAATCTTTATTTTTGCTGGTGAATTTGATATCACTGTCCTTCAACACACTGTCAATTTTTTGGGACAAATCACTATAAGTTGGTCCGACATTAGGACAGCTATTAGGAGAAATCTGTTATGGGCTTGCTTAAATTAAGGACATTTTACACTATGGCTGATAGCCACTTCGGGTTGGATGCAAAAGGTTCAAAGAGAGACAACTCTCAATGTCACAAACCCATTCTGTGCTGGTTTATGACTTACAATCCTTCCTTCCAGCGCGCATACATTGCAACATGGTTTCATAACATTGTTTTTACAAGTTGGTTGTCACAGTAGTGAATGCAGTGTATTAGCCTATAGCACATCTGTGTCAACTTTTGAATTGAGCAAGGAAAGAGAGGGTGAGAGAGATGGAGAGGATAGAGTAAGGTAGAGGGTGATAAGTACAGCGGTGTGGATAAAGAACCAGTTAGAGAGAAGAGTGGGGCATGAATAGAGTCAGCTGGCATAAAGATATCTGAATACAGTGGGTAAAACTATCAGTCTAAAATAACTCTATTGTTCGAGCAGCATTTTATGTAATTCTATTGCTCATGCTGCATCTTGTATAACTTTATTAAAAACTCACCAGAGGCATTGTAAAGCTGAGTGACCAGGTTCTTATCATCCTGTTCAGAAGGAATAGTGGAGCGGTAAGCCTGCGTCTCCTCATTCAGCAGTACTTGGGGCAAGGAGGAGAGGCTTTGTATGTTGTGTGGTTCAAAGGTCAGCCTTTTCTGTACGTACAGGGGTACTTCTCGTCTGTCATACCTACAATGATATGTAAGATATGACACTAGTATATCATACCTACAAGAATACATATATAACATATAACACTAGTATATCATACCTACAAGAATACATATATAACATATAACACATAGCCCTAGACTATTACCACTTACTCATGTGCACTGTTCATGTTAGACACTGATTGGAAACAAGTGACTTGGATCTGTGACTCCTACAATTAAGTACAAACGTACATTCAGTGAAATCCACAAAATTCAATGTTGAAGGGCTAAGAAAAAACCATCTGAATAGAGACGGTATTGAATTGCCCAAACATGCCAAAATGGGACCATTAATAGTGAAACTCGCATAAAGCGACCCCATAGGAATCAATAAACTGGTTTTTTCAATGTGACAGTGAAAGTCTCAAACATTAGCTATTGAAAGTGGCTTCACATGTTTCACTATTATTATCTCTAATTCAACAAAACAATTTACAGCCTTCTCATTCGTGAAACCAATTGTCACACAGATTCTAAGCATGTTTGCAAGCAGTTTTCTATTGCCAAAAATAGCATAGTTTTTGCGATTGTACATCGCAGACTGTGTAACTCATAGAATTACCTTCTCTGAAGAGGAGATGAATTCTAGGATGTAAGTGAGAAAAATGTTTAAATGTATTCACAATATATATGTTACAAGCAGTACATGTAAAATTAAGGTGTATACATGCATACTCATTGCAAAGATACAGTAGTATAATCGTATATGATATTGACACGCAATGTCTATTGAGTGCCAACCATGGATGAAATATAACTAGATTGCCAGCTGCGGCTGGGTAACATAACTTTTGATACTATTGTAGCCGTATATGGTGGTTTATGGGAGCTGCCATGATTTGTGACCTTGAAAGGTTAGTGGCTTCGGTCGCATTAATTCTACACAATTTCCGCTCCGAATTACAAATGATCTTCTCAATGAATGAATTATCTTCGGACATGAGGCAAAAGTTGTAATATCATGTTATTGTTATCCTAAATGGCCACAATTAATTTGCGAGTTGCTATAGTAGTCTACGTTAATAGATGTTTCTGCTCCAGAAATTCAATCCAATATGATCGCCATGGAGGCCACGTTTCGGCCTTCCTATTGGCTAAAATTGGCTACACCACGTTCAGGTTTCTGGCAATCCTGTTATATTTTATCCACGGTGCCAACACATATATCTACAGTGCATAGTATCAATAGGAGATACCTGGGTCTGTTTGTCCACATTAAACACAGAGAATATAACTCCAACAAAACATGGGTCCATCATCTGGTAGTCCGCTTGAGTGCGTACATCTACAGGCAGACGTCAATATGTATATCAACATCGCCACATTCACATGTCTATGGTTCATAAATACTTTCTATGTAAGAAACTTGAGGGTTCAGCAACTTAATTATGTGTTATGGTGTAGTGTGTGTAGTGTGTGTAGTGTGTAGTGTAGTGTGTGGTGTAGTGTGTGGTGTAGTGTGTGGTGTAGTGTGTGGTGTAGTGTGTGGTGTAGTGTGTGGTGTAGTGTGTGGTGTAGTGTGTAGTGTAGTGTGTGGTGTAGTGTGTGGTGTAGTGTGTAGTGTGTGGTGTAGTGTATGGTGTAGTGTGTGTAGTGTGTGTAGTGTGTAGTGTAGTGTGTGGTGTAGTGTGTGGTGTAGTGTGTGGTGTAGTGTAGTGTGTAGTGTGTGGTGTAGTGTATGGTGTAGTGTGTGGTGTAGTGTGTGGTGTAGTGTGTGGTGTAGTGTGTGGTGTAGTGTGTGGTGTAGTGTGTGGTGTAGTGTGTAGTGTGTGGTGTAGTGTGTGGTGTAGTGTGTAGTGTAGTGTGTGGTGTAGTGTGTGGTGTAGTTTGTGGTGTAGTGTGTGGTGTAGTGTGTGGTGTAGTGTGTGGTGTAGTGTGTGGTGTAGTGTGTGGTGTAGTGTAGTGTGTGGTGTAGTGTAGTGTGTGGTGTAGTGTGTGGTGTAGTGTGTGGTGTAGTGTGTGGTGTAGTGTGTGGTGTAGTGTAGTGTGTGGTGTAGTGTGTGGTGTAGTGTGTAGTGTAATGTGTACTGTAGTGTGTAGTGTAGTGTGTGGTGTAGTGTGTGGTGTAGCGTGTAGTGTAGTGTGTACTGTAGTGTGTAGTGTGTGGTGTAGTGTGTAGTGTAATGTGTACTGTAGTGTGTAGTGTAGTGTGTGGTGTAGTGTGTGGTGTAGCGTGTAGTGTAGTGTGTACTGTAGTGTGTAGTGTGTGGTGTAGTGTGTGGTGTAGTGTGTGGTGTAGTGTGTAGTGTGTAGTGTAGTGTGTGGTGTAGTGTGTGGTGTAGTGTGTGGTGTAGTGTGTGGTGTAGTGTGTGGTGTAGTGTGTGGTGTAGTGTGTGGTGTAGTGTGTGGTGTAGTGTGTGGTGTGTGGTGAATATTTTTGCTAATCTCAGTTAAACCCAAGTGGAGTAAACGTTAGTTTTGCAAAATATACACACTACTCAGCGCCAATGAAGTCTTGTATAAAAAGTAGAGTGCAACATAAAAATGAATACAATAAAGTATATGGTTCATCAATACACTCATGTCTATAATGCATAGACCCATATGTTTGTGGCACATAGACATAGGTATAGTCACAGTGATATAATTATTTAGTATTATTATCATCCTATTATATCACTGTGGGTATAGTTTAAGGTACGTACCAACATGTGAAGGGAAGACAGTGATGTGTGGATGTGAATGATACCAACCAATCACCCTCATCGGCCTTTTCAGTTTATGCTCCAACTTCTACATTGTATAACACATACACATATAATTTACATACACATTGTATATATAATACATACACACATATATAGTACATATACACTATATATAAAATACATATACGTTATATAAAATATTTTTAAATAAAATACATATGTATTTTATATAATACAAATGCCTTACATAAAACAAGCATATACTACAAAGAAAGTGTCTGTATGTAAGTTATTTTATGCATTCACTTACATCGGCATACATGGCAGCATCAGTGAGCTGCTCTGGAGATATCTCACATCTATCTGGTGTCTTATCAGATCTCTGAAGTATGACTAGAGCTGAGACGTGAGCAACTGACTTACTGTCTAACTGTAATATACATTATATATAGTACATCAAATTATTTATTGTATTATTGTCTAACTGTAATATACATTATATATAGTACAATAATTAATTTATCATATTGTCTAACATGTAGTATATCAACTTATTGATTATCTAAATTGTATAACTGTAATCAACACAAACTACGTGTGCACTGACAAACAGACTGTGACTGACTGACAGCACTGACAACTGACAGAGCAAGTTATGAATCATTTAGATATATAAACTAATACGATCTGCATTAGATAAGGCATGGCAATCATGTCCAGAACAACCACCAATGAGTGAGAAAACACGCCAGACCACTGAAATGTAGCTGTTACAATGAAACTCCGCAGAGAGAGCACAATGTAGCTGTTACAATAAAACTCCGCAGAGAGAGCACAAAGAACTCACTTCTCCAATGAGCAGGCCCATGATCTCCTCGCGTTCAGTAGATAATGCATGGGTGAGACACACTGAGAAGACATCAGCTGCCAACACACACCCAGCTGCAGTCATATCCACGTCTTGTCTTGGGTTGGTGACTGTCTTTGTGATCTACAATTTTCAAAAGGATAGTATGAAACATTGGATTGTCGTCGTATGTTTTTCTTTTCCGGCAAAAATATTAGAAACGGAGATATCAGGCTTCATTAGAGAAAGCCAAATCCTTGCATTATTGACAATATTACAATTGTAACTAAGAATCAATCGATGTAATTTGTAAACAAATAAATGTTTTATGATTAGGATGCATTAAACATACAAACATGCATCATTACTCTGCTCCCATTAGGTGACTCACAGCAAATTTTCAATTAGCCGAATCAATGAAACACCTGCAGTAGTCCATACCAACCCAAACTTCCCAATCGGTTTGACAAACTAATTTATAGCAAACTAACATCCTTCATTATTGCACATGATTACATGACTCCATAAAATGATCGTGAGAATGTGAGAGAATTGTTTATTCGACCCAAGCGAGGACAACTTATGCAGATGTTGATTCAGTAAAATCCTCAAGGGAGTAAAATGTCTGCTGGCTAAATTCTAACTTGACTGGTACTAACTTTTTGATTTTAGATCGCTTAAAGAGTTGGTGGAAGGGGCTGCTTCGGATAATTTTAGAATGATTAGCAGGAAAAGAAAGTTATGATTAGAAATGTATATTGTGTGTTATGTAATGTATGACTTATAAAGGGATCACTTAATCTTAGCAATCACAGACTAAATAAGTTGATTTGTAAAATGGTGAAAAGGATAATGTGTTTCATTTGGATTTTTTCAGATTTTTTCGCATCCAGTATTACAAAGTGATAATAATAACATAATTTATATTATTGTATCATATTATGTTGTAGAGCATTCATGTATAACAAGTATACCTCCTCATCGAGTGACTGACATTTTTATGAGTAACAATGGGGAATCAAATAATGCCAATGGTTTTAACAACCGACATCATCATGTTTCACTTTGATGCATCCAGTTAGTAGCGCATACTGCATCAGAGAATTATTGTGATAATGTTTTACGGGGTTTGAGGAAGATGATATTGGTTGCCATATTTGGACATTACTACAAACTACCTTTAAAAAGTTTCAATGCTGCACCTGTCTGAATGAATTTCTAGGACAAAAATTTAATAAATTGAAATCATATATGCATATGATATAATTACTATTACCATACATTCACTCATAGTATTTAAATCAAAAGTAGGACAAATTTTAACCAGTATTTAATCCGAGTAAAATTACCCAATATTGCTGTTCATGCTCACTATTTATAATAACTGTATATATAGCGCAAGATCTAGGTCAAGCCCAAGTGGTTTCCCAAGTAGGCCAGCAATGCTATAGTAGCAAATATAATTTTTTTTTTACAAACTTGCTAAGCAAGAAAGTGAAAGTGTGAGAGAGTATTTCTTTGGTCTTTATTGATTAGAGGAAAGCTTCTGGTTTATACTGCTAAAGGGGTGGCCAGACATGACGATTTTGCATCCGAAATGAGCAATCCGATGTAGGATTGTCCATATCCGATGTCGGTTTGCATTGACTGGCCATCGGATCAAGCGATCGGACCTGCTCGAAATCCATCCTACATCGGATTGCTAATACTGATTCTGATTGGTTAGTAGTAGTTATAGCGTTTCAACTATTCTAATCAATTCCAGTAAATTGTCAAAAGTGGTAGGTACTATTCTAAAATAGCTAAAGAATCTAGAAGGAAACTCTCTCAGGGGCAAAATCCTTTGAGCATATACTCCACTTGTATCTCTGACTTGGTTCATAGGGTGAACCCGATATTGTCTTCTACGAGCTACTGGTACTTGTAGCTGTCGGTATCTTGCAATCAGTAATAGAATGCAAGCAACAATAATGTAAAATTAGTATAAGTATAAGTATATAAGTAGTAAGTAGTAAGTATAATAAGTAGTAAGTAGTAACTAGTAAGTATAATAACTAATAAGTAGTAAAAGTAAGTATAATAAGTAGTCAGTATAATAATTAATATATAATATAATAATAATAATATAGGTGTAATAATTAATATGTATAAAGTATATAAATATAAGTATATGTATATTTATGTGTAATGTAATTGTATGTAAAAGTATGTGTGAATGTAAATGAAAGAGAATGAATGTCGATGAAAACGTGCGTATGTGTGAAAATTTCAAGTTGAAATCATAGCAATCTTTATTTCCAAAGCTTAAATATCATAATTTATTTATTTATAAATATTAACCAATGAAAACAGAGATTTTCGGTCAAGGACCTAAATTAACCTTGACATCCAACCTTGACATTTCTGTTTCGGATTACTGTCCGAAATCAGTTCTGTGTGTGTGGCATGTCAAATCGGATGCTGGGCCTTCGGACACATTAGATGTCCGACGTCGGATGTCGGACCATCGTTGTGTCTGGCAGCACCTTAAAGCAGGCAGAGTAGTTGGCTTTTTTCTGCCTCATAGCAGAATAAGAGGTGGATGAAAAAAAAGTAAAATAGTAATAATAACATTATGAAGAAAACAGACCAGTGCACAGCAGTGTCTAACAGTATGGTATATTACAAAATGGATCTTGTTTATTGTTGCTGTTTGCTAGCTAGGTAGCAATTACGGTGGCTGGGGGCAGAAAGCTGTGACCACATACCAGTAATTTCCTGATCAATATTACACAGATCACGATAAATTATTACTCACAACGAAAATAATAGAAGTGAAATGTTTTCCCCACTTTTGTTGCCAACTGATTAAAATTACTTTGAAAGTTTCTGGCAGCGTAGCTTCAATGATGGCGGTATCCCGTTCCAGCTACCAGCATGCCTCCCTGGCAACAAACAATGAAGAACAACTTTTCAAGTATACATATTAACGTTTCAGAAAATATTATTTATTTCTACTTATCGATATTAATATTATTCTTGCCTTTATTCATATTGCTAGATAGGGCATATAAGGCAAAGCTTATACTTTGTTTCTGTAAAGAAGGCGGAGTTACCGCATTTTTGTCAGTACAAGTCAGCTGCTGTGGCTTCTTCAGCGGTGCATTTGGAATAGGCGTAGGATAAGCGTCACGCTGAAGCAATGCACTAGCTCCCTTCACCTTCTTACTTGCAAGTTGTAAGAAATACTACAGACAATTATGACTACAGAACTGTCAATCTACTTGAAAAGCCACTTTAACACGCCCTAGTAGTGATGGCTCATCTTGGTAGATATCAAGACAGCTAGTTCTTGGCAGACAGAGCAGGCCAGTGTCTAAACCTCAGACATTAATGCTGAGAGGTAGCCACTAGCCATCAGTCCTGTTTGACAGCGAAATAGTTGGATGAGCCCGAGCCCTTGATGATGATGATTTAGCACTAGCATGTTGTGCCGACAGCCCATTATCAATAGTAGATAGCAATGGAGGGTGCGCATATTGTTAATAGTTTTTCCTAGAAGTGATCACTAGATAAAATCAGATAAAATCTTGCACAACCATAATTATAGTAGATAAAACTAATAGTAATAAAAATTAATAATAATCATATAAATGAACAATGGTGATGATGATGGCGATAATAATAATGAACTAATAACAACAATGGAATTAATTATTAATATGATTGCCTTCAGTATTTATTATTATACAATGGTTATTAATAATCGTCAAAAAACAATAATAATAATGGAAAACATTACCATCATCATCAGGGATGATAGTAGATAGTAGTAGCAGTAGAAAGTAGTAGTAAGAAAAACGGTAATCTTTTTTCAATTTTATGTATATTATGCAAAGCTGTGTCCAAATCACCGTGATTTAAATATTTGGTGACTCAAATATTTGAAAAATGATTTATTCCAAAAATTCGATACAACTGGTGATTTGATTTGATTCGCCTCTTTCCACAAGATTTGACCAAATATTTGCAAAAAATATGGCAAATCATAAAAAAAACAGTGATGTTTGCAGTTTTTCTTAATGCTTGTAATTGACTGAGATTGCCATAATTTATAGTATTTAATTGTAGCAAATAAGTAAAAACAGTGAAAAAAAAAGAAACTACCTAATTATTAGCCTTTAGTAAGTAAAGGTCATGGAAAACTATGCTGCCTTTTCTGTTATGTATAAGTTTTCATCAGCAGAAGTCAAATTATCAGTTGACTACCTTTTTTTCTGACTTGAATGTGGTGAGCTGAGTGTTTATGGATGGCGACCAGGTTATTTACTTATCTGTATGAGTCATGCATTAGTTGACGATGTACTATAATGATAACTGCTTTGTTACATATGCAAACTAATGCTCAGTTTTTGCTATTATTTATGTAGTATCGCTGGGACTATTAGCAATAGGCTAGCGCAATAACAGTTTTTTGGCAATGAAGGAATTTTAGAAAGGTATAACCTATTGTGGTTGATTGTTTTGCCTACTGGGCGTACATTTTATCTATTGCATGGAACTGGCTAATGCATTTGGCTAGTCTAAGTATTGGTTTGGAATTTAAATAATAATATATATAAGTTCCACTAGAAAGTTTATGCAGGAAAATGCACGTTTGCGAAAGTAATCAAGTTGGAATATTGTTTTCTAGGGACCAGCTAACCATACATTGTGATCTAAACTTGGGTCAATTGGTTCAGGCAGCCTATTAATTAAAAACTGAAAGTTTTTTTTTCTAATAGATCCAGCAAAGATTTGAAAACCTTGCTGCAAATGACGCTCCAACTATTTGATTTGATTTGGAACAATGCATGACTTGACTTGATTTGAATTTTTTACTCACTTGTAACAATTTGATTTGAATAAAAATTCAAATATCCGAAAATGTATTTTCAACATCTTGGAAACACGCCATCATCACACCTAGTCACAAACAACTATCGACCTATTTCAACCTTACCTCCTCTCTAAAGTATTCAAAAAACATTCTTGGTTACCTAAACCAACACCTTACAAAATTTAACCTTTCCAGCCCAAACCAATCAGGTTTTAAATCAAACCACTCCTGCACGACAGCAATATACAAATTATACTCTGATTGGCTAAACACTGGTAAGAAACAAGTGCAAATTCTCCTCTTCAATGACTTTCGCAAAGCCTTTGACTCGATTCCGCACACACTGCTACACCAAAAGCTTGTACACCAATGTATCGGTGGTTCGGCGATACAACTTCTGGCAGACTTTCTCCATAATCGTACAGAACAAGTTAAAGTTAACGGCACACTTTCAAGCTGCAAACGTGTCATTGTCGGCGTTCCTCAAGGGTCTGTCCTCTCCCCTACTCTGTTCTCAATATTCGTTAACAACCAATTATCATCCACTAGATTTCTAAAATCCCATGCTTATGCTGATGACACCATCTTCTACGGTTCAAATTTATCTACTCAAAATCGAATTTTAAACACTCAACAAGACATTAATAACATTGTCTCTTGGTGCAAACAAAATGGTATGGGTGTAAGCATTGACAAATCACTGCATTATTAGTAAAACAACAATTAAATCTATTCACCTACATATCGACAACACACCATCTTCACAAGTTAACAAGACAACTTTCCTTTGATTCACTCTTAACGACCACTTAACATTAGATGACCACTTATTTTCTGTAATGAAAAAAGTGAACAAAAACACAAGACTTCTCCTGGCAACTAGACACTTACGAACTAAACCACTGGCACACAAATTCTACAACCACTTTATACATAGCCACTAAACTATGGTTTCAACACCTGCTACCCGCTATCCCCCAAAAAATTAACCAAGCTCCTAAAGACTCTTCAAAAGAAAGCATTAAACTATGCATTATTTCTTCCTCCTCATACTCCAACTCCCCTTGTTCAAAAATATTGCCAAGTTCTACTCCTACACCTACTCTGCCGCTATCTTATCTTATCAAGTACTTCACCATCTCTGTCTTCCATATATCAATAACATCTTGAAACCCTCAAGCGTATCTATATCTGAACGTACCACCCATGACAATCACAAGATACCCAGCTCACTCAATCACACTACGCTACCAAATTTGCAACTCACGCTTTTAATACCCTACCAAAGACTGTTAGAACATCAAAAACTCTCAAGCTTTTTAAAAAAGCCTCTAAAACCTTTCTACTTCAGCTTAAAAATTAAATCACTAATACCCTATTTTTACTCGCTCATATATTACCAACAATGCAATGCTCTTTCTAAAACTCTCTTTCTCCACAAGTTTCTTGTCTCACTTTCACTCAACTGATCAAACTTCAAGTGATCCGGCCTATTAACTGCAATGTACATACCTGTAAAACTTTTCTGTAAATAATGTGGGTAAATCTGTTCACAAGTTTGTGTATATATATTTTGTATATATAATGACATTATTATTATAACATTGTTGTCACTATTTCTTACCTTTATTTATTCAAATTGTATTGTAAAATTTTTCCTTCATTATTTCTGGTTGTTTCTTCTTTTGATTGTGGTATTTTTTTGTGGAAAAAATGACATCTGTGTGACATAATATTAATTTAACCACATTAAATAAAGTTAATAATAATTTAATTTCTTTGAGTCATGAAAATCGTGATTTGTCACAGCTCTGACATTATCATTATTATGAGTACTTTGGCAATTTATTACTCAGTCAAATCATAATAATCATCATCATCTATCATCATAACGTAATTATTATTATTATAATAATTATTATATTATTATTATTATGATCAGTGAGTAAGTAAGTAATATGTTATTTATCACCTCGCACCTAAATTGCGCTGGATGAAAACAAAGGCTTTCCTGCAGTAGTGTATAAAACACAAACGAAGCAAATTTTTTTTTCTTTGGCTACTATACCCTGAAATATACTTGGAAGTACTTCAAGGAAGTATAATAATAATATTTCAGTCACAGGCCTACTCACAGGCCTACTGCAGAAAATTTGGTGGAATTTGGACCATTTTTCGGAATTTTATGTTGTGTTTTGTTGTTGGTGTTTGGAAGGTAACACCAAACACCAACAACAAAACACAACATAAAATTCCGAAAAATGGTCCAAATTCCACCAAATTTTCTGCAGTAGGCCTGTTGTGGGCCTACTACTACTACTGCAAAAAATTTGGTGGATTTCATTTTGGACCATTTTTCGGAATTTCATGTTTTGTTGGTGGTGTTTGGAAGGTAACACCAAACACCAACAACAAAACACAACATAAAATTCCGAAAAAGGGTCCAAAATCCACCAAAATTTTCTGCAGGAGACCTGTGATTTCAGTGAATAAATTATTAAGCGCAGAAAAGTTCAGTACACGAAGGTGAAATCGCTACTAGTTCGTACCTGTGCTCCAAATTGCAAAACGAAGATGAGCTTAGCTCACACATGCTTGCTTATAATTTTTACAGCCGCCCCAATGTAAATGTAAATTTATGGTTAGCATAGGCTACGTTTCCTGCAGGAAATTTCATATTGCTAGTCAGTGAGTCAGTTACTTGTTTGATCGCTTTTCTTTCTCATATTATTATTATATAATTATTATTCGCCTGAATAGTTTCTTGAGATGAGTGATCAGTATTGCTTTTGTATGCAACAGAAAATTTTGAGGTCTCTGGTTGTTTTTTCAATTATATAAGCTGTGACATAATAAAGTGTCGCCTAATAAATTTAATTAAATTATTTAATTGTTATTATTATTATTAATAATAATATTATTATTATTAATAATAATAATAATTATTATTAGTTAATTAGTAATAGTTAAAAAAATTTAGATGTTTTTTCAATTTATTTTTTGTAATTTCTTATTCTATATATTCATTGTTTATCATTTATTTGTTTCAGTGATTAGTTCATTTATTCAAATTATTATTGTTAATTAATTAATAATAATTTGATAGTTAAAAAAATTTACATGTTTTTTTGTAATTTCTTATTATAATTATATATATTGTTTATTATTATTCATTTGTTTATTTCAGTGATTAGTTTATTTATTCAAATTATTATGGTTATTGTTTCATTTTATTTCCATTCCATTTTTCATTGTTGTTGCGCTTGTCGTTGTTTTGTTTATTGATGATCATGATGATTGATTGAATGACTTTGATTCAACATCATCAGCATGGAAATGTAAGAATATTATAATAATCATTATGATTATCATTATAGATTGATTGGCGATGCTGATAGTTGTATAAATATGCATACATAATAATAACAGTCATAATAATAATACTGTACGGGAAGAACTGCGAACACTCTGTAAACAGAAACAAGAGACAGTAACGATTCTAATTATTACATTTGTTCTATTTTATCACGTGCATACAACAATCGCTGTTATAGTCTCGATGCCATTTTATTATTTATCACATGTTACCCATTTATCACGAGGCTGTATTTTGGCACCGCCTCTTGTGTATATAAGTACGTTTTGGTCTCCTCACAAGGCAGTATCCCTGGGGAGACTCAACTGGTTTTATTTTATTCAGAATACAAGCAGCATTCACTCTTTCAAGCTTATACTTGATACACTATAACAGACGACTAGACTGCTCACAAGATAACCGCTCCTATGACCCATAGGTCCAAGTAGCATTCAGTGTTATCCGACGACAGTAGCCAGACGACAGCAGCTGTTCGGCAGGCAGTAACTTCTAGTGCTCTTCCCCCCAGCTGACATGCTGATGGGTGGACGCCAGTAAGCCTACCTGACCAACAGACTGTCGAGACAGACGAGTAGCTCTCTTGCCTAGAGGTAGTGCAGGTAGCTACCGATATAACTATTAAACAGTTATAGAAAATTCCTGCACATTGGTGGCAGCAGTGGGATCGGCGAATCCCCTGACGAGAACCTCTAGGACAAGGCAGAGCCGGACGGCAGACCATGGCTAACAGACGACGAGCCATGAGCGTTGACCGCGATCCTACTACCAGGATCATGGGTCAACTGACGGGTATCCTGGACAAACTGACAGATACACCCCCACCAGCGACCTCATTCAAGGCTCTTACGTACGATGGCACTGGGGACGTCCAGTATTTCATCCAACGCTTCCAGGAAGTGTCGGAGGCGAACAATTGGGCACCAGCGACGGCTATCATACACCTGAGGCAGTCCCTACAGGGGAAGGCGCAACAGTGTGGAAGGGGAGAGACGATGTGGGCGATCGTGGACTCCCTAAAGGCAAGCTTCGGGCTCACCCGCCGAGAAGCTAGGGCCAGACTATCCGGCTACCGAAAGGAGCCACGGCACTCACTAAGAGAGCACGCACTGGCCATAGAGACCCTGGTGGAGACCGCACATGACGACTCCGCCCGCATACAACGGAACGAATATGCTTTAGAGCATTTTCAAAATACACTAGGCAATGCCTACCTACAAAGGCACCTCTTGGCTATACAGCCGACCTCTCTGGAGGCAGCTGTAAAAGCAGGTAATGAATACCTGCAGATACAGCCGACCTACACTGGACCCAAGGTTCGGACGGTAGAGATAGAGGAGGAGGAGTGCCAACAAATGAAGACACAAGGGACGACCCCTGGAATAGAGGCTCATCTAGAAACACTGGCCAAGGCCCTCAGCAACCTCACACAACAAGTGGCCGACCTCAAAGCAACCCAGTCAGACAGCACACCTGCTCGACCACCCAAAAGGGTAGTCAAATGCTGGAAGTGCCAGAAGCTGGGACACACCCAGAGGGAGTGCCGTCAAGACACCTACCAGGGAAACGCAACAGGCCCGCAGCAGTAGGGAAACCGACTGGCTGCAGATGGGCCCCTAGAAGCAAGAAGCCAGACAGGTCTGAAAGACAGACCCAGGATGGGTGGCAGACGGTAAGGCGACCGGCCTACACCCCACCCATACCACAGCCAGTACCGGTTCAGACCCAGAACAGGTTTGCCAACCTGTCTGCGTTAGAAGGAGACTCCTCGGGTGATGAGGAACTACCGCCAGTTCCCACTGGAGCGCACACTAAAAGAAAGAGGCCAGCCGAGCAGTGGCGAAGACAAGTGCAGACTCCTGCCCAGCACAGGAGAGAGCCCCAAGTACCGCCTGGACTGCTAACAGAGGCTGCCCCCCTCGCATCATGCGTGAATCAGATGGAACGACCGCACAAGTCCAGCTATTACCTGCCGGGCAAGGTGGAAGGAAAGACCGTAACCTACCTGATAGATACAGGTTGCAACACCAACCTGCTATCAAAGAGCGTGTACGACAAGCTACCAGACATCCGGAAAGCCACACTACAAGAGTACGACTCCCATGGGTTAATGGCAGATGGGACTAAACTCCCATTCTACGGTCTACTCAGTGTGTCAGGACGAGTACGGTCTGTGGCTTATACAGAGACGTTCGTCGTCACGCAGATTAGCGAAGATGTCATCCTTGGGATGCCATTTCTGGCTAATCAGAAGTGCCGTATGGGCTTTGATCAACCAGTACTGGTCATGCAAGACAGAGAGCTGGTGTGCACCGACCGTTATGGGAGGGCACTGATCTCTAAAGTCCAAGTACTTCGGAGAACCGAGATCCCCCCACAGACAGAAGCTACCATACCGTGTCATCTTGCCGCACGGAGCTACTGTCCACAGGGCGTGATCCAGAGTTTACCAGGGAGCCTACCCTTGGCTACAAGTGTAAACTCACCGGATAAACAAGGACGGGTGTTGGTCAGATGCCTCAACCCTACCTCGAGCGTGATAAGCCTGCCGGCCGGCGAGGTTATCGGAACGTTCACAGGGGTAGCGGTCGATGAGGTACAGCAGACCACTCCCGGGGTCCCAACCGGGTCGGACCCGACAGGTTCATCAGTACCTGACCACTTGGTGGAACTGTATGAGCAGGCGAGCAGAGGGTGCGGAGATGAGCAACAGATGGAACAATTGAGGGGACTGCTGAGGAAGTACGAGGCCGTGTTTAGCAAAAATAACGGAGACATTGGCCGTACTGACCTTGTAGAGCATGCCATTCCAGTTGCAGAGGGCACCAGACCCGTTCGGTTGCCTCCACACAGGCTGGGACCTGAGAAAGAGGCCGAAGCTGAACGACAGGTGAAAGACCTGCTAGAGAAGGGACTGATTGAACCCGCAGACGGGGCCTGGAGTTCCCCGGTGGTGCTGGTACGCAAGAAAGACAGCACGTGGCGATTCTGCATCGACTACCGGAGGCTAAACGATGTCACTAGGCAGGACGCCTATCCTATACCTAGGATAGACGAGTCCCTTGACGCCCTAGCTGGCAGCAAGTATTTTAGCACGTTGGATCTGACCAGTGGATACTGGCAGGTGCCGCTCGATGCAGACGCCAAGGAGAAGTCGGCATTTATCACCAGGAGTGGATTGTGGCGTTGGAAGGTGCTGCCCTTCGGGCTGACCTCAGCCCCCGCCACGTTCCAGCGTTTGATGGAACGAGTGCTGCAAGGGCTGCACTGGAAGACGCTGCTGCTCTACCTGGATGATGTGATTGTGATCGCTCCCGACTTCAAGACACACCTGCAGAGGCTGGGAGAGGTGTTGAGTAGACTACAACAGGCCAACCTTAAGGTCAAGCCGTCCAAGTGCGAGCTACTACAGCAACGGGTCAAGTACCTGGGGCATATAGTGAGTGCGGAGGGCGTTGCCACTGACCCGGAAAAGGTGAAGGCCGTAGCCGAATGGGCACCTCCCCGAGACATCAAAGGACTGCAAGCCTTCCTCGGTACAGCAGGGTACTACAGGCAGTATCTGCCTGGGTACGCCACCACTGCTAAGCCCTTGACTGTCTTGACCAGCAAGGACACCCCCTGGAGATGGGGAGAGGAAGAGCAAGTGGCCTTTGAGCGCCTGAAGCAGGGACTCGTGCAAGCACCAGTACTAGGCTACCCAGACCCTGCCAAGACCTATATCCTGGACACCGACGCCAGCGCCGTTGGATTAGGGGCAGTGCTGCCGCAGGTACAGAACGGACAGGAAAGGGTCATTGCTTACTATAGCAAGACCCTAGCACACGCCGAACGGAACTACTGCGTGACTCGGCGCGAGCTACTGGCTGTCGTGAAAGCAGTCAAACACTTTCGACCGTACCTCTACGGTCGGGAGTTCAAGCTCCGCACCGACCATGCATCCTTAAGGTGGCTGTGCCGGCGGAAGGAGCCGTCCAACCAGATTGCGAGGTGGCTGGAGATTCTCGCCGAGTTTGTGTACAAACTCGAGCACAGGGCTGGCAAACAGCATGGGAATGCTGATGGTTTGAGCAGGCGCGAACCTTGTATGGACTGCCGCCAGTGCAGTGCCATAGAGCAGCGTGATGGTGGGCCAACCCACGCTGAACTTGCCAGGGCCCCTGGATCAGAATCCCAGTTAGCGAGGCCTCCTGTCTCAGAGGACGTGCTACCCAGAAACCGGCAAGGAAATCCTGTACCGATGAAAGGCCTAGAGACAAAGGCAGACACGCCAGAGCTGTGTGTGGTCACCAGTATGGAACTGGTCGAACAACAGCGTACGGGTCAAAACCCCGTGACCAGGATGTACCAGGAGATCAGCGGCGGCAGACCAGTGACCATAAGAGAGTTGGAAGAGGGGAGTAGGGAGCTGCGGGCACTCTACAGCCGCAAGGAGGCCATGGCGGTACAGCCAGATGGTACTCTGACTATGCAGATAGCCCCCAAGGGTCGGACCAGGCTATGCGCCGTCTGCCCGTCGTCCCGACGCCGACAGGTGATATGGGATACGCATGGGCTGTCCCATGCTGGTGGAAATCGCACCAGAAACCGGATCCAACTCAACTGGTACTGGCCAGGGATGTCCGCTGAGGTACGCAGACTGGTGAAGTCCTGCGAGGTCTGCCAAGTAGCCAAGAGAGGGGGAGTGCCGCCAGTCCAGGAGAGACAGAGGTTGTTCGCCGGCAGGCCCTTTCAAAAGGTAGCCGTGGACCTGGTTGGACCCCTCCCAGAGACCAGGCGAAAGAATAAGTGGGTCTTGGTACTATCCGACCACTTCACGCGATGGCACGATGCCATTGCCATCCCGGACGCCACCGCCCCGACAGTCGCGACGGCCCTTGATGAAAGGGTGTTCTGCTACTGGGGACTGCCAGAGGAGCTCCACACGGACCAGGGAGCACAGTTTGAGTCACGACTCATGGCTGAACTCTGCGTCCTGTGGAATGTCGATAAGACACGTACCACACCCTACCACCCACAGGGCAACGGGGTAGTGGAGAGGCAGAACCGGACGTTGGGTGATTCCCTGCGGACACTCCTGCTCAGGCGCGGGCAAGAGGAGTGGGACTTCCTGTTGCCTCAGATAATGAGGGCTTTCCGCGGCACCCCACACTCCGCGACGGGAGAGACGCCCAACTACCTCATGTTGGGCAGGGAAGTCAGACTTCCCGACCAGCTGGATGGTAGGCCTGCAGACACAGACAAGCAGTTGGTGACCGAGTACGCTCTTCAGATGCAAGAGGACCTGCAAGCAGCTCACGACCTGCTCTGAGAGCAACAAAGAGGGGTCAGACAAGATGATACAGAAGAGCCATTGCTCTACATACCCGATGACTTGGTAGTGCTGGAAAACAAGAGGAGGGTGAAAGGCAGTAACCCCAAGTTGCAACCCAGTTTTGTTGGACCATATCGAGTGGTGGAGGCCTATCCCAACCACACTTACCGGATAGAGAAGGACGGGCAGACGTCCGTACAAAATGAGCGGCGCCTGAAAGAATACCGACCCTGCCACGAGCCCGCAGGGAAGGCACCCACCAATAGAGAAGCCGCCCTACGCCCCAACATGAAGGGTGCGACTAGGCGAAGAGGTCGTCCACCCGCGGCCGGTATCAGACAGCCACCAGACCCTGGTGCGCAGCCGGCAGAAATTAGGAGGATGCCAGAGGAAAGAGGGACCACCCAAACAAACCTACAGGCGCTGGAACGCCAGCTCAATCAGTTGCCAGCTCTGATGGAGCAAGCAGTTGGACGAGCTGAGCCCCAACGACCCACAAGCAGAGGTTGGGAGGTGGTACCCAACAACAACACACGACTAAGTCGACACGAACAATGGGAGAGAGATAGGGAGTGGCCAGCGCTACCAGATAATGGTGCGCCCAGTCCAGCTCCCCCTCAAACCCCCACCACCAGAGAAAATGAGGCCGACAGTCAAGAGACAGAACCAATAGTAGAAGGTGCCACACAGGGCCACCCAGCGATGGATGAAGAGCTAGTCATCAGTGAAAAGCCAACAGAGACAGGCAGGCCCAGGAGAAACACTAGGCCACCATCAAAGTTGGCTGACTACCAATGCTATCAGATGGCCAACGAAGAGCCAATTCCACAAAACAACCCATTACTGTCACCGACAGTAATGGAGCAACACCTAACACCTTCGGAACACAGTAATACTCCAGAAAAAATATTAAGGGAGTTAAAACGATGTTCTGAAGGTGAGGCGTTGCCCAACACACTCGAAAACGCGAAAAACTACTGGAGAAAGCTAGCCACACAGCAAGAAATAAAATTAAATAACGAACTCACCTCTCACGACGATGCCAAAACTTACACCGACGAACAAATACCAGGGGGAAATAACACCTGGTATGGCTCTATTACTAGAGCACTAGCGGATGACTCTATGTGCATTAGATCACTTGCAACACGGAGCCCCACGGCTAAAAACTTGAGCGATGACGTAGGGAGAATAACCACGTGGGCTGATGACGTAAAAGGGGAGGGTGCAAAACCATCCAATCAACAAGACGCTGTCCCCACACAGCGGCAAACTTGTACTAAGCAAAACGAGAAGCTATCACTTGGCAGCAAGATTTCAAGCAGCACACACGAACTACAACTACTCTCTACAGAAGAATTAATTAAAATAGCGACAGCAGCAGTAGAGAAAATGAAACAACGAAAGCAAGAGAAGTTAGACGTATCGTTGGAAGAAGATGCTGCCATTGCCGAACAAATAGTTGGAGAGGAATGCCTAATGAAGGTGGCCAGCGAGTTGGAAACAAGACAACCTCCTTGCACCAACCGCGTTGCTACAAAAGAAGAAATGCATGCTAAAAGACAGACACAGATAGGACAAGAAATAGTGCAGGTAAACAAAATCTCTGTTGCCGAGGAGCTGAGGGTAACCACACAGCCGAGCGAAAGTACGGCAACCCGTACTACGTGGCTGTCAAGCAAGACACTCACAGCCCTAAAAGACATGATCACAAAGGTGGGAGATACAGACGACGAATGGCGGTGTAACATGTGCAACTACACCAACGGTCGTAAGCGGGTGGTGTATCACACGCACCAACACTTTGTGTTTTATTTTTGCACCTGTGGCAAAAAGTCTGCGTCGAGAGATGCATTGCGCAAACACATTACTAAGCAAAATAAATCAACCGCTCACGGAGGACCGCTAGCTCCCCTATATGAGGTGGATGCCAATTCCTATTTGGAATTTGCCCGTTTCATGACGTGGCCACAACCGCCCCCATTTGGGCGGCCACTACCAATATCTGAGCAGAAAGCTAACCCAACACCAGCACACAAACGGACCACCTCGATACAGGACAGATTAGGAGTACCGACGCAGGCGAGTAGCCCTATAAAAAAGCTGCCTCGTGAAGTGTCGCCGTACTACAAACCCAAGAAAGTGGAGACTACGGCAGAGCAGATACGACGTACCGTAATGCTTAGCCAACAATTGGACAAACAAACAGAAAAGAGTCGGGAGGCCCACAGACGAGCTGAATCAACTGCCTCTGCCACCCGACTGCACAGGGACGTGACGCCAGTCAGGCTACACTCCACAGTAGAGCATACCGCTCCTAGACAGAGAGAGGACCCATACCGCATAGAGCAGAGAGAAAGAGGAAGGCGATTGGAAAGAAAGAGAGCGGAGCTGAACAAGCTAACCGAGGACGCCTACCGACTGCTACGCCAGGCTCAGGATGTAAAAGAACAGATTAGGAGCCTGGAAAACCATGCTAAGTAAAAGCGAACAATTGTGACAATTAGTCACCATGTACAGTACTCACCATATTTTACCTATATATTACCCTGTGTGCTACATATCATATATTGCTGCAATCACTACATGTTCTACGTACGTTTGCCAACAAATGTATAATATATTTTTTATTATTATTAATATCATTCATGTATGCATCTTTTGTCTAACTGTGTACATCCTTCTTGCTTCCCTGTACTGTCACATTGGTCCCCTACGTCGACCAATGAAGGGGGCTGTGTACGGGAAGAACTGCGAACACTCTGTAAACAGAAACAAGAGACAGTAACGATTCTAATTATTACATTTGTTCTATTTTATCACGTGCATACAACAATCGCTGTTATAGTCTCGATGCCATTTTATTATTTATCACATGTTACCCATTTATCACGAGGCTGTATTTTGGCACCGCCTCTTGTGTATATAAGTACGTTTTGGTCTCCTCACAAGGCAGTATCCCTGGGGAGACTCAACTGGTTTTATTCTATTCAGAATACAAGCAGCATTCACTCTTTCAAGCTTATACTTGATACACTATAACAGACGACTAGACTGCTCACAAGATAACCGCTCCTATGACCCATAGGTCCAAGTAGCATTCAGTGTTATCCGACGACAGTAGCCAGACGACAGCAGCTGTTCGGCAGGCAGTAACTTCTAGTGCTCTTCCCCCCAGCTGACATGCTGATGGGTGGACGCCAGTAAGCCTACCTGACCAACAGACTGTCGAGACAGACGAGTAGCTCTCTTGCCTAGAGGTAGTGCAGGTAGCTACCGATATAACTATTAAACAGTTATAGAAAATTCCTGCACAATACTTAATAGTAACAGTTACAATAATAATGACCTTGAATCAATGAAAAGAAAATGAAAAATCGAGTTTCAAGCCTATGTCGCAGTGTGAACACAGTTGGATTATTTTGCTTTGATATCATTTAGTCAATCAGTCAGGTCTATGGTTTAACTAACACATAAATGAGAAGTGCACTAAGAACAAGAAGATACTAGAAGGAATTAAACATTTGAAATTGATGGTCTGTCCCCTAGAAAAGGCAAAGCTGCTGGTGTACATTATTTTGTTTACCAGACCCATCTTAAAGTATGCATATGTTGTCTAGGACCTGGCCACACAAAATACAGTACATATAATGAAACTGATCCGAAATAAGCTATCAGTTTAATAAGAGACATGAAAAGTCCTACTGGCAGCGTAACAGAAGTAAGAAACTAGCTTCAGATGAGTTCATTGGGAGATCGCTATTAACCAGAGTTCTCCAGGATGAAGAGCAACGCTCAGTTCTTTCTGAGGTATATGATCAAATCACAAAAGTTGGGATCACACTGCAATGACCACAAGAGCAAAAACCGGGACAGTCAAAGTCATTTAGCAGCTACAAAGAAATATATCATTGTTTTTTTGTCACAAACAGTTTGTGATGTATAATATGTCATAAAATAAATAATCTTACCTAAACAGTGGCATGTAAGTAAACCCTGGCCTAAAACCAGCCTCTCAAACTCTATTTTGAAAAATTGCTCCGAAGTTCTACCTTAACAGTCAGGTTTTCTATTTCTTCCTTATCTGGAATCATGGTTAGCGGTCCTTAGTT
This sequence comes from Cryptosula pallasiana, assembly GCA_945261195.1. Taxonomy (NCBI): domain Eukaryota; kingdom Metazoa; phylum Bryozoa; class Gymnolaemata; order Cheilostomatida; family Cryptosulidae; genus Cryptosula; species Cryptosula pallasiana. The sequence goes on along the minus strand of OX183130.1, from coordinate 52,111,485 downwards.
CACGGTATTGTAAGGATTCATGCTTGTGGAAACACATTACACAAAATAATGGTCAACAATGATGGTCTTATCCTGTTTCAATCCAATTTTTATGTGATCTTACATTGGCTCAAAAAATGAAAATAGCAAACAGTTGAGCAAAGTATTGAATGATTGCGTTTGGTTATCAAACATGCCCATCTCAATCCGCTGATGAAAATATTGAATGGATTTGTCCTTTGATACAAAGTATCTCAGATACATTACTCAGCTTCACTTTTTACCATTCTGCATTTGAGAGAGATACAACATTTTTTGCAGCATTTCAGATTTGTCAGAGAGAGGGAAGAACAAGAAGGGCCAAAATACAGCATGGTTCACACAAATTTTATTGTAGTATATTATAAGACAGGCTGTCACATTCCTTTTGCACTCCAGTATAATAGTATTTACAAGATTATAACAATATACCGATTGCAATCAAATGTGTTCTCAATGGTGAGTTTTACCTCCATGTTCGCTCTGCCAAAATTATTTGTGCTGCTTTTCTTTATAACAATCAAGTATGAAATTAAATACTAAAAGTAACTGGTACTTTTACTGTCCAACTCTTAATGGGCTTCCTGCAGTATTTTATATAACGTAACATATAAACAGCAAGGTGCTATAATTCTTGTAGCCAAATACCAGATTGGCAGGCTGATTTAAATAAGGCATTAATCACGTTCATTGTTCAAATACATATAACGTCTTTGAACATATTTTCAGCACCCTTTCTTGGCTCAGTGAATGTTTCACCGCTGTCACAGTAAATGATAAACTAGATTAAATGAGTTTTGTAGCCCTTTTTTGGGCTCTCCTCCAAACCTCTTGGCTATTTTGAGGCCATCAAGTCTGACTACGATGTTGGGTTGTTCCATTGGTTGTTACTGCAGATAATTATTTTGTTTGATTGTGAGAATCAGCAAACCCGAAGTTATGTATAACATTTTCAATAAAAAATAAACGTTATAAAATACAAAGTGGTTGAAGAAAATTATTAAGAGCATTCTTTGATGTTTGAACTGTGGTATTTACTGTTGTGGTATGGAAGATGTATAGTACAGTTAGTGAAAATATGCTTCCAAGTGAATATCCATGATTGTCATATCAGATTGTCGGTCAACTGACAAGTCCATGGCATTTGCTATCAATAACAGCCTAAAGTTTCTTCTTCAGTTTCTGTAGTAACTTACAACAAGTATAATCTTATATAATTGTAAAATTTAAAATATTAAGCATTATTCACAGTAAAAACTGTGATTATAGTCCTATATCGCATGTATGCAGATTTTACACCTGAAAATTTTACTCCTTTGCCACATTCGGTAACAACTAAATTTTTTGTTAGTGCTCAAGGACTGAATGACGTTGAATCTATCACATTTCTTTGATGTTACAGTTCAGTGGATATAGTAGCTAGTTAACCCTTTGCCAGGCCCTGCACCATCCCTACACAGGCATTAGATGCTGAACTGAAGGGAGATGTTCAACTGTTTTGGTTGCATGAAACAGTTGGTATGGGGTACTGGATACGATAATGCACCCATTGAGGTTGTGGTGCAGCCAGGAGTGGAGATAGACACATCAAATATCGGTAGGCTTTGAATCGTCACTCAGCTAGAGAGATTATAGTAATACTTTGTTTGATCGCTGATGTATAAATGTATGTGCTTTTTCGGTGGTGTTTGTCAGGTACTGATGTGGTCGTTGTGAAACAAGGTAAACGTATCTGCGGAACAGGAGGAGCATTAGCCTGTGCTCCTATCGCTCAGGATAAAGCTTATTTTGAAGTAAAAATTCAATCAACAGGTTTGTACATTCTTGGCATTGAGCCTGATTCACATACATTTGGTAAGCGCTAGCAAGCCAGCGCAGACCATCATACGACTGCGTGCGTTCACATAATCTTGGCACAAATATGATCGCACGAAGTATAATCACACTCTTGACTGGGAGGTAATAAAATCCTGAAGCTCGCTTTCACTGACCAATGATTATATTCACTAAATGAATTATCATTGTTTAATGAGACCAATCTATTTATTACTTTTAATTTTATTATATTATTACTCATATTGTTATTAAATATTATTTTATAGTTTTCCATTTAATTTATAACCATTCTTCATATCTAATTTTTGAATCTCAATTTATATTAATATAATTATTATGCTATTATATAAATGTTTACAGAAAGTGTATATTTTTATACATTCAAGTCAACTATCATAATATTTCATTCGGAAAATTAAAAATAATTAATAATACTAAACATGAATAATTAAAACAAATACAATTTTATTCTTTATTCTAATTTTTCGATGTCGCTCATGTTTACATGAATAGCTTTGACCTAACTGTGGTTTTTTGAGAAGGCGAGAAAATTGTACGCTCCGTCGTACGACGCCGCAGGAAAGTTAGTCTGGCTGAACTTTCCTCCGAGCTTCTGCAACAGCGTGCGCCATCGTGCAAGCTGTGTAAATTCTGGGTTCGCATACACCGCAAGCGCTCGTACGCTGATCTGCGCTGGCTTGCAAGCACTTACCACATGTATATGAACCAGGCTTTAGACTGAGAGTCATGCCTCATAATAGAGGTCAGCATTCACTTGGTATCAGTACACATCTCTATATGCTTTGGTTTACTCAATCTGTTGACATACATACATTCTACGTAAAGAAAGATCTGTGCGCCCCTACTTAGCTGACATGTTGACCACTATGTCACTGTTGTATTAAGCACTCTGGCTGACATGTTGACCTCTATGTCAAGGCAACTGTTGTAGGGGTATGGAGTGTTGGTGTGGCCACCAAGTCCTACAGTCCTCAGGATGAGCTGGGTAAGTGTAAGGAGAGCTGGGCTCTCAGACAAGATGGTCACTTGGTACACAACAGTGAAGAGATAGGAGATGTATCTACTAGTATAGAGGAAGGGGATGTCATAGTGAGTATTTGTAGCTTTCCTTTTAATTTTACTTCAACTGTCTGTCTTATTTTATGGTGAAACAGGTAGAGGTACCAAAGTGTGTCTTATTCTATCATTTTCTATTTTTTTTTATCCAGCAGTTGCTTCTAACTTAAATGGCCAAATGGATTTGAAGATTCACATTAATGCAATAACCAAATTACCAGATTATTGTGTGTTTCATCGCTCATGCCCCCCCCCCCCCCCCCCCCCCCCGCTCTCTATTTCCGTTTTATGTTTGCTAAAGTAAGGTTACCTGTGTTGTAGGGCTGCTCCTACGACCATGTACAATTGTGCTTCTATAAGAATGGTTCCCTCCTCAACTCATTCATTACTGGTATAAAAGGAAGTGTATATCCTGCGTTCTACGGTATGTCGTCTAGTTTAGCTACACTATTGCTTACTACAGGAGACACTTTACTTCGTCTGGTTCCATTTAATCATAATACCACATCAACTAGTAGTTTAATTAGTTTAATCACTAACTTGCATTATAATTAAAAGCAACTGACACTCGCGGTGGTGCTAAAAAGCTAAGAAACTAGTGTTGGTGTGGAGTTATGCTCTCACTGCAAGAGCAGACAACACCTAATAAGTAATTGTACTGTATTTGATGCAGTTGATGATGGTGCTACTCTAGACACTGTGTTCACTGGCTTCTATCACCCTCCACCAGCTGGATTTGATGAAATGATGATAGAACAAGATATACTGTGATAAACCTTACTCGCTGCGTGTACATCTCTCAATCTCTAACTATCATAGTACTTCCTGGTGTCACACTATCATAAATGTCACCTGTTACAGCAGGTGCTCGTAATACTCCCACATACAGGGCTCAACTACTTATCTTTTGCTCTGACATATCATTCAATGTTTTACTGTATTTTTTGGAAACCATTTTCAGAAATGATTGATTTATAACTATTGAATACTTGCCATACACCTAAAACTTGATGTAATAATTGTATCAGGATATCAAAGGTTGAGGCGTGTTGCATTTTACATCCCCCACCCCGCCTTTAGCTATAGTTTATTTCCAGCAGTGCAAATGCTACAATTATATTAATTCTCTAGTCACATGGGATCTCTTCGGTCCATAATATGGCTCATTTCATTACCGTTAATGTACGATTTAGGTTCGAGGTTGTATTATTCCCATTATTGGAGTTGTCTTCCTTTGGAGATGATAATTTCTCATAATCGTGGTCGCCATTTGTTCTTTTGTATTGTAGTCATTCCATTTCTGTTGGTTTTGCACCTTGTACATTCAGGAAGGTATGCTCCCCATTATTTGCATATATATTATGTAAAGTTGGTCTTGCAATAAATTGATTTGTGATGCTATTCAATGGGATTGATCGTAATGAACTACCAATGTTTATATTTGATAAGAGCTTGAACTTTTTTTGACTTATTTTCTGATGAACACTGCTAGTTTTCCAATGTGAGATAAAATGCAATTTATTTGTGAAAATTAAATCATTCATTGAAAAATCATGAACATTCAAAATGGAATGTTGTAAAAATAAAGGAGCAGGAATAGAATAAAACAAGCTATTGCATATTGTAAAGATTCGATGGAAGCAAGAAAAAGCTAGCACCCGTCGTAGAATGACTAGGAATCATTGAGGAAAAAGGAAATAAAATATTGCTTGACTAGATCAGGGGCATAGATCGATCAGTTGATCATATTATCTAATAATTCTCTGAATACCTCCGGAGACCACTTGAGACAGACAGTTATGTTTTCTCTACTTTTGAGCAGACCTCCCCAGTCAACTATCAGCTGCCCTCTAGTCAAAGGGTTGTTCCCACAGTCGACATAGCAATGTCTGAGGGCAGACTCAGTAGGTAGCTTGCTGTCCAAAGCCCAGGCCATAGTAAGCAGGTCGGGAGGGGCGAAGGACACGCCCCAAACTGTCCTGTCCATACGTATTGTGTGAGCTGTGATCTCTTTCAGGAACTTCATCACCTTGTGGTCTTTGTTGACCCAGTCAGTGTGCCACTCCCAGTCAAGGCCAGCCTCAGCTACCGTTTCCCAAGGCATCAGGTAGGTTGGGCAAACAGTGCTCTCCAGTACAACAGCAGCAGCCTCAGGATCTGTGGCTGTATTGAATTCTCCCACTACAGTGACATTTCCTTTGCAGTAAACAGCGCCCCCTACATAAGCAATAGAGGAGAGTTATATACGGAGGGGGCACAGCAGCCCCCTACATAAGCAATAGAGGAGAGTTATATACGGGGGGGCACAGCAGCCCCCTACATAAGCAATAGAGGAGAGTGTTATATACAGGGGGGGGGGCACAGCAGCCCCCTGCATAAGCAATGGAGGAGAGTGCTATATACAGGGGGGGCACAGCAGCCCCCTGCATAAGCAATGGAGGAGAGTGTTATATATGGGGGGGGCACAGAGGAGAGTGTTATATACGGGGGGGCACAGGCGCCCCCTACACAAGCAATAGAGGAGAGTGTTATATACGGGGGGGCACAGCAGCCCCCTACATAAGCAATAGCGGAGAGTGTTATATACGGGGGGGGAAAACGGCAGTGGCTGGTAGGAATAGAAACTTGGGTAAAAACAATCAGTGAGGGTTGAGCCAGATTCGTTACTAAAAGTAACTATTGCATAAAAACTCATCACAGTAAGTATTACCATGTTTTCAAATGTAAGCCATAATTGCAATAATGTCGCACGTACATCTACCGATTACCAACTGATTGTCCCCAACCAATCAGAAATGACGACAGAGTATTTCAATTATTTCTTTTTCCTGATTGCCATCCTCAAGTAACTCCGCTGTATTTGATGTCATAGCTAGCCATAAAATCCTTTGCAACAATAAAGAATGGGCGCTCATGAACGGCCCTTTTTGTATGAAAATTCGCGCTCGAGAAACAATTTTATTGCAAACATTGAAACCGCGAGAAGTGATATCATTGGGCAAATCACGAAATGCCTACAAACTTTTTGATCACGATCAGAACCAACCAATAGCCTGAAATAAAATGTTGCAAATTATTTTTGCACATTTAACTGGAAAGTGAAATAGGAAAATTGGTACATAATCGGTAAATGTACATGAGACTTAAGTTGGTTATTTTTATATTTATTCTGTACTTTTTAGCAAAATATCGGTAATTATCCATCTAAACATATTATTTGTTTCGCTGTAACTGCTTTGAGTTCCGATTTGTTTGTTAAGATTGCATAGCTCACCCATGATATAAATCTCTTTGGTAAGTTCAGCCATTTTGTTGTCCAAACGAAACGCTAGGGCTACGTTAGTGAGCGGTCCCAAGGCCACAATAGTGATCTCCCCTGGATGTTGATTAATGAGCCTGCACATGGCAATAGCAGCCTTCTCAGACTGGATCACCTGATCATAGGAAGGCTTGCCAGAGATAGCATGGGGGGCGTCCCCCAAGCCATCCTTGCCATGGTATTTAGTAGCGTCTTTGTGAATGGTCTCCAGCAGAGGCACGTTCATCAGTGACTTCTCACAGCCGACGTAGACAGGGATGTGGCAAGCATCAATCTCATGTAGAACTTTCACAGTATTTCTCGCTGCTTGTGCGACGGAGACATTGCCAACTACACAGGTTATAGCTAGTATCTCAACATCTTTTGATAAAGCTGCAAGAACTATAGCTTGGGCATCGTCTACCCCTGTATCACAGTCTATGATCACTTTCTTCTTCATCACCTAAACAAAGAAAACAACCATTATATTTTTTAATTGGTTGTTTTGTAAGTTAGTGTACAATGGTACAAAAATCAAAATATACTTGATCAGTTCAAGCATGTATGAAAAAGCCCGGAAAAGTATTCCATGAAGGACAGAAACCAAACTCACATTTTTATGGATGATAACATTTACTGGTAATCTAGGAAAACAATGCTCAGTATTGCTTGTAATTTGTATTGATTAATTAATTATAATGTATTACTATTACAAATATTATTATTTTGTAAGGCTCAAATTCCTACTTTGGCTGTATTTAGTTAAATGATAAAAGGTAAAACGCATACCCACCAACCTTTACGCTCGGGAGTGATTTCACTCATTGTTTGCCTACAGAATCCCACTTGCACTCATTTTTATTCTAGGGCCACACATTTTCACATATTTTGTTTTTAGTGACCCATATTCACTCAACACCAGAATTTACATTTCATGTTTGACAAACTTGAAATACTTCATTTCGTAAACCCTAATGAAAGCTCAGTGAACAATAATGTGAAAACCGACTTTTGGGCGATTGGAAGTTGAGAGCAGATAAACACAATCACCAAAACTCGTGTTGTAACGCAGTGAAAAAATATTAAAAAAATGAAATTTCAATAGTGCTGTGAGGTGAAAAGTGAATATTTTTTACACTTCAAGAACAATGGGTTGTCGTTTGCCAAACATATACATATAATAGGCGATGCTTTTGTGGAAAGGACTATTAACATTTAACTTTTTTGACATAGCAAAACAAAATAAATTTGGTAAACAATGATAATGCTAGACCAATGTTTGCATTAGCTATAGCTGTGAATGGTTTCGTAGAAACTTCATTGCGTATTTATCTGATGCAACAAGGTAATTTAAACTGGAAAGAGATTACTGACACTCTCAGAGTTAAAAAAAATGGCTAGGGATACCGAGAAATATCAGAGCTAGAAAGCGGATGTAAAAAAGAACATGAGCGGTGGTAAGTGTTCCATAGTATGAAGGTTGGTAGCATAGTCGGAGGTCAATTTGTTGCGAAATTGGTAGGGATGATGGAAAACATGCACGAAGCAACATAAGGTAAGGCTAGCGAAAACTGTGATGGTTATGGGTCTGCTCGTGATAGAGATTATAGGTCTACTAAGGATTTTAGCAATGAAAGGTTCATGCTTGAGCAGCGTAATTAAGACAGTAGAAGGAGTAGGGTGGAAAGTAGGGATAAAAGGAGTAGAAGGACCAGGTCCAGAGGTTATTTGTCTTTCCATTATGCTGGGGCAAGGATGGCCAGCGGATTAGGTTTTGCAGTCTTATACTGTTTGGTTTGTGAAGATATAGGTCATACCTTCTAGAACTCCCTAATAGAAGGGATAGACGTACTGGTAGGCGTAGTTATCGAGGCAGCAACAGTGAAAGTGAAGGGAGTTGTGGCAGTAGATTAGTGAAGGTCACATTGGTCATGTAGGGTTAGAAAGTTTTGAGGAGTCAACTTATGAGGCCAAAAGTATGAAGTCTTGCGCATCTCTATCTGTGAGCGGTTTACCTCTGCCAGGAAGTAAAAGCTGCATATGCAGTAGGGTAAAGGTGCCACCTGTGATCCAACCTCCAAATCCTGCCATTGCTGGGCAAAAGTTAACAATATCGACTTTGGTGAGTCAGCGGCAAGGAAACCGAACAATAGGGAAGACCAGTCAAGCTCTGTTTTAACCCGGAACCGATGGAGGTGGTTGAAGTGGCGAGAAAGGAGGTGGTGTGGCCTAGTGGTCTTGGGTGTATTGCATTGGGCATTGGACGTCGCGGAGGAAGAGAGAGGTAGCTCTGAGAGATCGACTAGTAAAAATATGAATGGTTAGCCAGTGTCTAGAGTAAATGGGGTATTGTGATTCAGGATGAGTAAATTTTCGTTTTGATTATGTACTTTATGTAATGTTCATGTATGTTGACATGCCAAGGATCCATGTTGAGGTTAACATGTTTGCATACATGATTAACTCACCAGGGAGGTATAGAGCTATGTTAGGATTATGGGCTTAGTATTATGCTACACTAATTTGAAAAAAAGAGGTATGTTATATACATATGTCTATAATATTGCATAAACAAACTCATGTGAGCATACGTTTATTAAGACAAAGCATTAATATATAAATTTGTCTCACACAATTTTTTTTCATTATTCAAATGTTCTGATTACTAATTCTTTAATAACTGATTACCACAGGCTGCTAAGAAACAAAATTTAAGAAGGTACAAGTATGAAACACTAAACCGCACAGGTTTAGCCAATCATTGCACTGCTTACATAGCAACGGACTTTAACAAATTAGTTTGACAAGGCATTGTAAACCGGCAATCTTCCAATGCAGTGGGCCTTTAGGGTTTCAGTGTATAACATCTTGTTTCACCAAACTGTAGCCGCCCTATTGGTATGCAATATTTCCTTGTTATAGATAATTCATATATGTAGAAGAAATTATAAGCTTGCTGGTAACCATTTTCAAATAAAAACAAAAAGTTTTATATATCTTATAATGAGCTAGCTACTGTTGCATTACGTACTCACACATGGTTACACATCACTAATTTCGCTTTGCTATAACAACACAGTTGTGACAGTGATACATTAGGTCATCTGGTTTTTTTTTAAGGAGAGACATTTTTTGTTAATTATTTTTTATGAGATGACCACTGGTGTGATACAAATAACTTTTTGTGATTTTTTATACATACGATTATCTCGGAAGCTTTGTTTGTTTAGTTTGCTTAGTTTAGTAATGTGAGTATTAACTGAAGATCTGCTTGTAGGGTTACACTCAGCAGAGCTGTGACCAAATCACCGTGATTCAAATATTCGGTGACTCAAAAATTTGGAAAATGATTTATTTCAAATGTTTGATACAACTGGTGATTTTATTTGGTTACTTTCATCATTATTTGATTTGCCTCTTTCCACAAGAGATGACCAAATATTTGCAAAAGTATCGCAAATCATCAAAAAAACAGTGATGATGTTTGCAGCTTTTTTTAATGCTTGTAATTGACCTGAGATTGCCATAATTCATAGTATTCAATTGCAGCAAACAAATAAAAGCATTAAAAAGAAACTATCTAATTATTAGCCTATAGTAATCAAGGATCATGAAAAACAATGCTGCTTTTTCTTTTATATATTAGTTTTCATCAGCAAAAGTTGCATTATCAGTTGACTACTTCCTTTTCTGACTTGAATGTGGTGAGCTGAGAGTGTTTATGAATGGGGACCAGGTTATTTACTTATCAGTAGTAGTAGTAATGCATTAGTTGATGATGTACTATAATGATAACTGCTTTGATACATATGCAAACTAATGCTCAGTGTTTGCTATTATTTATCAATTATCTAGTATCGCTGGTACTATTAGCAATAGGCTAGCACAATGACAGTTTTTTGGCAATGAAAGAATTTTAGAAAGGTATAACTTATGGTGGTTGATTGTTTTGTTTACTGGGTGTACATTTTATCTATTGCATGGAACTGGCTAATTCATTTGGCTAGTCTAAGCATTGGTTTGGAATTTAAATGATAATATATATCGGTCAGCATACCAATAAATAAGTTCCACGAGAAAGTGTTCGCAGGAAAATGCAAGTTTGTGAAAGTAATCAAGTTGGAATATTGTTTTCTAGAGGCCAGCTAACCACACATTGCTATTTAAATTTGGGTCAATTGGTTCAAGCAGCCTATTAAAAGCCGAAGGTTTTTCTTTATTTCATTTCTAATAGTTTCAGTGATGATTTGAAACATTTGGCTGCAAATGACTATCCAAATATTTGATTTGATTTCGAACAACGCATGATTTGATTTGAAGGAAAATTCAAATGATTTGATTTGAGTCATCAAAAAATCGTGATTTCTCACAGCTCTGACACTCAGATACTTTATTCTCTGCACAAAGATCAGTGAAGTGTCCCCAAGCTTGTATCGTGATTCTCGAATTCATTATAATTATTATGTTTATTGTATCATTATTATTAACTTAATTATTATTATTGCTATCTTTTTTAACTGTTGTTGGTAATAATACTTTTACAATAATAATGATAATTTATGCATAATAATAATGTACAGGATTTGTGTCTGGGTGGTAGCCACCTGTACACTCTCCCGACGTGCTCTGTCTCGACCTTAAGTCAGCGCTCAATAATGTGCTATTATTGTTTAGAGTGCGTACATTGGCTTGTGCAGTTATGGGTGCGGCCGAATCTGATTGCTGGCAGTTTACAATAATTATTTGATAATTATTGGCTGCGTCCGAACATGTCTATGTCCGACAATAATTGCGCTGTAATTACTGTTTAGTTTATAGTTTGTTGCGAACTGTTGCCACCGACAATACTCGTGCTGAGTTATTGTCTAGTTTATAGTTTGTTTCGAACTGTTGCCACCGACAATAATTGTGCTGGAATTATTTGAGGTCGGATCTGACTCAGTCGAGATCGACAATAATTGCACTGTAATTATTGCTACCTAACTTGTCTTGGATTCCCCGAATCCGAATTTGATGTGAGCCGAACTATTAGGGCACTAAGCGTTGTGTCGTATTTCTCACCTCAGGTGAGGGAACACGCAGTGATAGGGCGAACCGTTCTCACTTTCCACCTAGCTTCGTGCTTGCCAATAGTCGACCAGAGCAGCGCTTGTAGTTTTGTTGCTTCTAGCTGTGCTTGCTTCTTGAGAGAAAGAATCTTCTGAGAGCCAGGCTAACTCTGATTTTTATTATACCAACATAGATATTTATACAGGGTAGGCGGGTACAAGTTACTTAAACCACGCCTGAGAAAACATTGGAGCAAGCCACGCCTTGTCCTTACATTAGCACCAAATGCATTTATATAATTAAATCGTGGAAAAAGTAGAAACATAAAATAATAATAATTATTATTTGGGCACATCATAGAACTGTTCTAGATAGACACTCGTAGCAATAGAACTGGGACAAAACATAGACAGAACAAAAGTGAGTACACATTGAGATAATGCGTAGACAGTGAGTTAATATCTCAGACAATGTGTAGACAATGAGAACAAAGGGTGAGACGATATCGAGTCAAAGGCTTAGACTAAGTACGAATAATAAGAATAGAGTTTGCCAGGTGCTGGCGTCCCTCACAATAATAATTAATATTATTAATAATAATTATCATTCATTTTATTATCGTTATTTAATAACGATAATAATAAAATAAATGATTGTTAACTATTATTAATTTAAATAAATAATAATTATAATAACGTGCATGATTTCACTGTGTGTGTGGTAGCTTGGTTCACCTGCGCAACTTCTCCAGGTCGTCGATGACTTACTGGTGTTCTGATAGCAACAACAACTAGCTACAGGTCGATTGCCCCCTTAACAGTGCTGCATAGCTACTGTCGGTAGGGTCGAGCTGACTGGTTGCCTCGGCTATCCTAGACAGCGGTAGCGGTCGAACATTGGAGGTTGAATTAGCTAAGGCTTATTCTAACCGACAGAGGTTCAGCGCCTACTTGTCTTGTTTACAACTTGTAGTGCAAGGTGTCAGTAGACTGGTGTGTACTGATGCGCAGTGAAGCTATTGTTTGTTAGACAAAGAACTTCTGACTTTATTTACAGATTACACTGGTATTTATGAAAAAGGAATACAAAAGGTTAAGATAGAACAAATAGAATGTCTATACAATGTTGGTTGGTTGACAAGGGTAATGGTTGAATGAACGTGATACATAGCACATGGTAGCACAATATGGTTAATGTAAATGTAAGTCTTAGAACTGTAAGAATAGAACTGTGTGACAGAGTTCATCACATAGAGTTACCGGCGCCGTCCGCCACAATAATAACTTATTTATTGACATTTATTGTTATTAATCAATTCTCACAAGAAGAAGTAGTTTATTTTTAAATGATTGACTCGTTGTTGAGTGTTGTGTATCATTCATTGATTATTCTACTTATTTATTTATGTTGTTGTCTTCTATGAATCTCGAGTCATCATCATGGGTGGGCATAATTAATAATAACAGTGTGCAGGATTTCACTGTGCGTGCGTGAGTTGTAGCTTGGCTGACCTGCACAACCTCTCCAGGTCGGTGATGGCTTAACTAGCGCTCCGATAGCAACAACAACTAGCTACAGGTCGACTGCCTCCTTTAACAGTGCTGCATAGCTACTGTCGACAGGGTCGAGCTGACTGGTTGTGTTGACTATCCTAGACAGCGGTAACAGTCGAACATTGAAGGTCGAATTAGCTAATGCTACTTCTGACCAGCAGAGGTTCGGTGTACTGCTCATCTATTATTACTTGCAGTGCAGTGCTTTGAATGTACGTGCATGTACTGTTGCGCAATTGAAGTTATTGTTTATTAGACAAAGAACTTCTGAGAGTGTGCTAGGCTCAACTCTGACTTTATTTATGGCTTACATCGATATTTATAATAGTGACAAACAAAGAATTAGACAAAATACAAAAGGTGTACTGCAGGCCACGCCTGAGCTGATGTGAATAGCTGTAGCAAATCAAACAGTAGTGGGTTGGCTTTAATTATATGGCTGAGTGAGTAGCACATGTTTGATTATAATGGCAAATGGTAAGGCAATACATAAAGTTAATAGACATGGATTGTCACCATAGAACGGTTAAATAGAACTGTCATGTCCGCCACAATAGTAGTAAGAAGATCTAATTTAATTTTTTCAAGTGCCGGTGGCGCCACAACATGAGCAGGTATAAAATGGCATCAAAGCAAGATATAGGTGTGTTATTAATCTGGTTTGATAGTCCAGGGGCGGATTTTCAACATATTTAATAGGGGTCTCCACCTATGTGTTACCAGGGCCTTAGTTAAAAAAAAATTTATGGGACGGTAGGGGTCGAAGAAACTCGGGCCGCAGGCGTGCCGGGGTGGGTGCGGGAGGGGCGGCAGAGCGCCCTCCCGCGTGTCGAAAATTTTTGAGAATCAACCAGTTGATAAGAGGTGTTTTCATCAGTTTTAAAAGCAAATTTTACTGATTCTGTCGGCCAAGAAAGCTAAGTAAGGGCTATTAATGACTTGTAAAATAGAATGACATTTAAATAGCAACAATCAAGGTCAGTGCTGTATGAGTGTACACATTGGTATTGTGAATAATCATAAGTGTAGCATGCATTGTTTGTTTGTCAGTCATTAATGGGTGTCCTCATGTTTATTGCTGCCAGCTGGATGTGTGGGCTGAGGTGACTCGAGGTGACAGCAGGGTTCGTGGCCTAAAATCTGTGTGGGTGTTGGGGTGCTTTGCACCTACATCCTTGTTGCATCACCTGGTTGATGCCTGGGGACTGATGAATCATTGAGGCATTGATGATTTTCCAGACACAAACAACTTTTCCTTTTAATAACAATTTTATTACATTGTTTGCTTGTTTTATTTTTAACCCTTTAAATCATACTAGAGATTGACCAGGTATAAATGCTGTCAACAAGCTTCACCCAGATCCGTTCCAAAGACATATAGCACTAGAGCCATTTACAATTATTATCACAAACCTACTCTTTATATTACCATGTAGTCAGCATATTATGCTGGTTCGTTACTGAGATCACGAGGTATGCTATACACCCATATACCTGTCTTTTGTTTTATTGCAGTTTTATACCTGAATATTGCTTACGTATTAATCAATGCAGCAGTAGTTTGCTACCTGTTTGTAACTCATCATATCTCGATGTATTTTAACCACTTATTATGTAATTCTAATTGACTGTATTTTGTTATTGCAGTTTTTACGTTGTGAACCAATAAAGTTTACATCAGTTATTAGAAAACACTGTTCCATACAAACCAGACATAACAGGTATTATCACAAAAAAAAGAAGAAATCTTCTCTCTTTAACCACCTATGGCTATGTGAGAAAAACTGATAGTAAATTTATTCAAATCTTATCGGTGTAAATATCGTTTAACAAATATAGTATGTACAATAGGATACCGCTATTTGGTGTGATAAATAAATGTCATTGTCAATTATAAAAATATCAATAATAATTTATACACACTTATGTGGAATTAGTTATGATACACTACTACACTACTTAACCATTTTTCTGCCAACTCACATGATAACAATAAACAGAAACTAGAAGTATAGAAGTAGTAAAAATAATCATGGACATAGTTCTAGTGTAATTATTACCATCAACTAAAAATTAATTGGAACAGTTGTTGCTATTCTTTAAATTGTTATAATTCTCATATAATTGTTATTATAACTCATAATAATAACAAGCATCATCGTCGTCGTCAAAATGATAATAATTATAATAAGAAAACCAAATAATATCACTCAGTAATAATGCTAACGACAAGAATTAGAATAACAACAAGCATGATGATAATAATTATTAATATGATTATTAAAACAACAATTTATTATTGTTTCATTTTTATCAAATAATTAATTTCACAAAGCATTCAGAAGATTTTCAAAGCTTCAGACTATTTCAAAAGAGTTCAAACGATTTGTTAATCGCTCAGACATTTTAAAATGCAAAACACAAAAGGTTCTGAGCCACCATAGTTAAACCTGTACAGGATTTTATAGTCGGTTGGTAAACGACTGATAGCATGCACCTGTACTAGACCCCAGGCTGTTTTCTATTGCTGTGCACGACTGCTGTCACAGCATACGACTTGCTGTCAGCCCCTACCACTGCCTGCCCAGCATAGTCGGACTAGCTGGGTAGGAGACTAGAGAGAGTATAGGGCTTTTACAAGCCGGCACTCCTTAGTCGTACTGCAGTGTAGTAGTGCAGCTGTTCTGTAGGCGAATGAATGAGTCTTTGTGTTGGAGAGATAATAGGTTGTATTGTGTACACGCCTAGCTGAGCTCTTGTCCTGCTCTGAATAACAGAGAGCTTCAGCTAGCTTATATATAAAAACGTTATGTAACATCTAGCCTTAGTGGCTGTCAACAAGTGTCAGCTGCGTAATGTACATACATAAATATAAACAGAGATAAATAAGCTGCCTAGAATTAGGCCAAGTCACATGAGGAATCTTTCGTTATCATGTGCTTGCATAGAACTATGACGGCTAGAGTGTACACTTCCTGTTGTAGATAGAAGTATTTAGTCAGTTCTACCACAACCCTCACATCTGAGGAATGATAGATATACATATATATAAGCCTTGAGATTGGGAGAGAAATAAACTTTAGTAAAAAAAGTAGCAGTATTAGTAACAAACCAATAATTGTAAATTTTTGTGATTGGCAAAAAGTTGAATAATAATAATAATCATTATTTTTTTAGTCCACTAATAGTAAGAGCTATATAACTTATAATATCAAAACCAGCAACCGTTTGTCGATAATATTGATGATTGAACAATGATATTGAATAGGCTGCTAATAATAATAAATAAAAAATGACTTTGATAAATTATACTGGTGAAATTGTTATGATGGTTAGTTAAATTACAAAAATAATAAAAACGCTATTGAATTGATCATTATTATGACTATGATGAACAATAATGATTTAGTAGCTTGCTATATTATTATTATTAATTATTATTAATTAATTAATTATTATCAATTACACTGCAGTTTTATTTGATTATTATGGTTAGCTTATAGTAGTATGATGTATCATAGATAATAATTAATAATATGAAAGCTCTTTACATGAGAAAAATAGCTAGTTTTCACATTTTGAGAATAACCATTATAATAATAATTATAATAACAATAAATAATAATAAATAAATAATAATAATAAAAATTCTACCACCACAATAATAATTCTAAGTGCTTTTGGCTACAGAAACCATCACCCAAGGGAGATAGTACTAATCAATAGGATGTAGACACTGAAATTTACAACTGTGATGATGCAACAGGGGCTGCAGATCTATCATATGCTCATTATCCAACCAAATCTTTGATTGAAACACGCATAATAAAACCATACGCTTTGGTCATCGCTACTAAAGTTAACCTTGACCTAATGAATCCGGAAATGCAGCCCTAAAGCTTCATGGTTGTGTATGATGAAGTGGGGTGGTCCACTCCACATGCCAAGAAGATTACTGGTTATACAATTGCTTCCTGTTAGTTGCTAGGTAACATTGGAAAAATCCAAGCTGAAATCTAAACAAATAATGCCGAAAAGTTGAAAACACCCATGGCAAGACAAATCTAATTTTTTTTGTTCTATATGAAACTGGGGTCGTGAGACCCATGCGACCATAGCAAAATCCGCCCCTGTAGTCGCATAAAAAAATAACTGGTGTAGTATTAATTAGTTAGTAGTAATAATAATAATGTAGCAGTAGTAAGTTGTATTTAAGTGTGTAAGCCACAGGGGCACTGCAGTGAGTAGTAGTTGCAAGCATGTCTCTTTGCCTAAGTCTACTATTAAAAACCCTACAACAATACATACAGTGTATGTAGGGTGTTTAATAGTGGACTTAGGCAAAGAGACATGCTTGCAACTACTACTCACTGCAGTGCCCCTGTGGTGTAAGCTGATGAGGGAGGGAGGAGTGCGATGATTCACTACGAAATTGGCCCCATGGGTTTTTGGCCTCAGATGGTTTGTGGCCTATTCACTTTGTGGCCTTGCTCGAAGTTGGCCTCAGATTGATTTTGGCCTCATACTTTCCGAACCTGTACTTTTTAAGTATCAGTCTACACATTTTATGAAGTTGAGAAGTGAGACGATGCCAATAGATACAAACGAACAGTACTTACATGATTGAAGTTATCAAACTCAAATGTGGGGCCAGGGGGTTTTCAAACATGCCGAACCCATTTCCGAAGTCAAAAGTTTCAAAAAGTTGAAATTGTAGAAAACGTTGATTTCGGCACCAAAATTTTTCGACTCAAAATGTATTGAAATTTCTCCTCCAGTAGGGTTTCAAACATGCCGAACCCATTTCCGAAGTCAAAACTTTCAAAAATTTGAAATTGTAGAAAATGTTGATTTCGGCCCCAAAATTTTTCGACTCAAAATGTGTTGAAATTTATCCTCCAGTAGGGTTTCCATCATGCCAAACCCATTTCCGAAGTCGAAAACCTCAAAAAGTTGAAATTGTAGAAAACGTTGATTTCGGCCCCAAAATTTTTCGACTCAAATGTGTTGAAATTTATCTTCCAGTAGGGTTTCCAACATGCCGAACCCATTTCCGAAGTCAAAACTTTCAAAAATTTGAAATTGTAGAAAATGTTGATTTCGGCCCCAAAATTTTTCGACTCAAAATGTGTTGAAATTTATCCTCCAGTAGGGTTTCCATCATGCCGAACCCATTTCCGAAGTCAAAAATTTCAAAAGTTTGAGATTGTAGAAAATGTTGATTTCGGCCCCAAAATTTTTCGACTCAAAATGTGTTGAAATTTATCCTCCAGTAGGGTTTCCATCATGCCGAACCTATTTCCGAAGTCAAAAACCTCAAAAAGTTGAAATTGTAGAAAATGTTGATTTTGGATAAGTATTCTCAAACTAGTTTTTTTGTGTAACCAACCATATCTATGTACATAATTTTGTTTCCATCGCAATAAAATGTCAAATATGCAGAGCTATGTCTATACTTCAGGTACTTAGATGGAACATTCAAGGTAGTTCGCAAACCATTCTCACAGCTGTTTACTGTTAATGCTTTTATAAAGCAAGGAGAAGCCATTAAGCAGGTACCGTTTGTTTTCGTGTTGATGTCACAAAGAAGGAAATCTGATTATATTGCTGTAAGTGTTGCTGTATTTATGCTATTAACCGTAGTTATTAATTTCTGCTTCATAACTATATTTTTAAAGTAACAGTCACTATAGATCACACAAACTACTACAAACTATGCTGCATATTAAATCCCTTGGATTGAAGGGTTACCTTTTTTATTTTAAGTAGTTCTTAAAAACTTGCAGTACGTACAATGTTTTGATTGAAAATAAAAACATTGGTACAATTCAATCAATGAATGGGTATTTCCACTGAAAAGGAATCTTTACACCTTCAACTTATCAAAAGATGACAACTAATATGGCTTAGCACAACATTATTTGTGATCGACGTTGTTGCCACAATTCTCATCTCATTCCATTAGTTTCAGATGTTCATTATTTAAAAAAAATTGAAGATTTTTTTTTCACCATTGGTTTCTCAACAACAGTTTTACCTAGTGACTCTCCATATTCAACTAGTGTAACCTGGCTGAGAATAAAAGAGAACACTAGTAGACAAAAGTACCAGCAGTCCTCTATTAGCTCTCGTGAAATTCTACAGTTTTTAACGTTCTCCCCAATCTAAATCTGTAGAGAAACAAGTTTGTACCGAACCACTTCATAAGACTATATTGCTCTCAACCATGTTTCATGCTTTGAAGGTGCTGAAGAAAGTCTTGTCAATGTTGGATGGTCATCCACAAGTAGAAGTCTGTAATATGGACTTTGAAGCAGGTGGTATTTGTCGATTCCTTTCATAGTTTGCATAAAAGTATGATAGGTTTAGGGCTTAGAAATGCCTAATGCTCATCACTGGCCATACATACAAAATGTATTCAAGTGTAAATCTAAAAACGTTTATTTCAAAATTGGTGTAAAAGCCTCAGAGTAAAAACATTTCTTTGTAAAAAGTCTTTTATAAGCAGTCCTTTTTGTATCTTTGGCAGTGTTTAAATATATAAAATCATATAGCATGGTAAATTTCAGCTTTGTGGTCTGCCATAAAGAAGGTGCTGCCAATGGTGAGATGTAAAGGATGCCATTTCCACCATCGACAACGCATTCTAAAGAAAGTCAGAGAAATTCCTGGTAAACGATTGCAATTTATTACAGTTACTGTAGCCTCACTACTAGTTATACCTAGGCTGTGTACTTTGATGAAGGGTCATAAAAATGTCTATCATATATATTATTCAATGACTTCATTAGTATTGTGTGTCGGCAACATTGCTATCACAATATTTCTTCTGCATAACTTGTTTGGTAATCTATAACAATTTATTGAATAATTATAAAGTCCTAAATTAATGTTTCGTTCCATACTGGACGTATTGAATGATGAACATATAGTTTTTTATCCCTTGTTCTAAAAACACACGTCGCGAATACTCTTCTCAAATGCAGGAAACTATTGTTCTGATGCTACAGAAGTCTTAGAAAGTACAATACTGAAAGTTAAAATTTTTTTGTCAAACAACAAAATGTAATATTATGGTGTTTTGATATTTAAAATCATTTAAACCAGTATTTCCATATTTAATTTTTGTAGGTTGGACAGCAAAATACTCCAGAGATGAGCATACACGAGTATTTGTTTACATGGTCATGGGGTTGGCCTTATTGCCACCTTGTAATGGATTCCGGTCTGTTACCACGGACATCCACTAGTCTCGAGTATTCTACCTCTCTCCAGAGGGGACACTGTACTGACCGACAGTGACAACTGTATAGGGCAACCGAATTACCCGGTAAGGCAAGAGCCCATGGCTCAGACAAACAGTACCGAGTAGTGTTTGTTATAATGGCTTTATTACAAAGCTGTCCTGAGGGTAATTATTCCTCTAGGTGTTTAGCAGTATAAGAATACATGCCATGGCTCATTGTAATGAATGCACAGATTAACAGTAGGAGCTCTCCTTTTATAGGAGAGCTAATGAACACAAAACATATAAGAGACAATGCACAGGAAGTAATTGAACCAATTACATTAATTATATAAATACTCAACCAATCACAATGCAATGCAAGATAATACAAGGAGGTGCCAAGTGGCTAAGGGCGGAGTCCTTTCTCCTAATTGTCCAATGACGGCTCCTACAGGGTTCCCAGGCTGTATATAGAATTAGGTCCACTAAGTTGGTACTTTAGGGGTAAGCACTTCCTGTTTACGACCTTGACTAAGTTCTCTGACATCTTTGCAGATCCTCGTCTAAGGCGGCCATCTTGTGCCGGCCCAGTACAGCTGTACCGGGTCGGTAGAGGTCACTACCGACCCTGCAGGGGTCAATACCGGCCCTGCTTACTATGCTACCGGCACAGTAGGACTTCCTACCCAACAGCTATTAACCAAATGCTGTGGGCAGAAGTCTAGCGCATTGCTTCGCAAGGTTTCTAGTGTAAACTACCTGTTTACTACTAGAGTGCACTGAAATCTACCACATACCTCTCTCCATTAAAGTCATAGCCTGGCTTTAATAACAAAATATCAAGAGCAGATATGTGTGGGGGTAACACCCGTACCCAGATTATATATTTGATTATATATAAAGTCAGGTACTATGCCATGAGATGACATAGCACCTCTCTCCAGAGAAGGTCGCCCTTGCAGGTGACCTCCCATAACTCAACTCCTCCTGGATCATAGGGGAAGCTAGTAATCAGCTCCTTTTCCTCCTCTACGGGAAGGCTTGATGCTTGTACCAATCGTATGGTAAGCTTGGGCGTCACGTTCATTTGTGAGCGTGAGTCTACAGCAACACGTGCATTACCAGTTTTATGCAACATGTCCATGGGCTGCCTATAGTGCAGCGGGGCTTGCTGTACCATAGCGTCATGTATGGGTGCGAGCAGTGGCCCTGGAAGTTCTAGTGCTGGCAGAACCTTCCTTATCTCAACTTTAGGAGACCGCCGTTCCTTTTCTAAGGAAAGCCAGCGCCTTCTCTCCTCTTCCCACTGTACCGTGGGGGTGCAAGCAACATCCCGTGCCGAGGTGTGGTGCACTGTGCTGTGTGGCACTAAGGTTGGTGGTGAAGACGTCGTGGGACGTTCACCCTTAGCTGCCACCACAGGCTTTCTCTTTCGGTAAGCTCTACAAGGGTAACTACTGCCTTGTAACTTCTCAGTCTTCCCTGACTGAATCTCCGGAGGACCCCGGGCCGGTAGGGAGTCATCCCGGGCCGGCAGGCAGGCAGCATCAAGCGGTGGGCACTTGATCTCCCGCTCTTTTTTATCTACTGCCCTTATGAGGGTGTCAGCAGTCCCGACTTGTGGGAGAGCGCATACTCTACTGTCACCAGCGCATGGTGAGTCTAGAGGTACAGGTTTAGCATAGCTAGGTGGGCAGCCACTCCGTAGTGCTAACGGATCTCGTGGTGTGCAGTTCTCAAATAACCATTTTGAACATGCTGCATTTAATTGCTCACCCTCTTTCTCTTTCTCTTTCTCTTTCTCTGCTAGCTTGACCTTCTCTACCTTGGTATACAGCTCTGCCGTTGGCATCGCTTCCAGTACTTCTGTGTCTGCACAGTTGGCTGATGGACAATTATCAAGGCCTGCATCCTGCAGCAAATCTGCCTTTTGGTCCTCAAGCTCTATGCATTGATCAGCCGCCATGGCTAGTTGGAGGATGGTCCTATCACTGTCACTGCTAGGTACGAGTGGCTGGTCTGTGCTGCAGAGTTGTTTACAACTTTGTCTCACTCTGCCCGGCTTAACAGGAAGGGTTCGAGTACTGGGAGGTTTTGGCCACTTCTCCAACATCTTTAGGCGGTCAGCTACAGTGATTCTGTTCACTGGAGGTTGTCGGGGAGCTCCTCGGGGTAGTCCACTTTTCTTTGTAGGGGTTGGATGGCTGAAGGGTGGCTGCCTCTTTCCAGCGGTGGGGGTCTCCTCTCTCCATCGCATGGGTGTAGCCAACGGGGGGGAAAACACTGTTTTGCCTATAGCTCCTACAGTTGTTGTCCGATCCGGCTCAAGTCTTCTGCCATCTACCTGTGGCGGGGGGCTCTTCACAGCCTGGTACATTCCACCTGTAGTTCTCTCTACAGCGGGTGGTTCTATGGGGTTATCCTCTTCTTCAGGGGTGTAAGGGGGGTTCTCCGTCAGCTCTGCTTGCGCTAGACGGACACTATCATTAAGTGGCCGCCCAAGCTTGTCCGTGCAAGGTAACACATGTCCGTCAATGATGACATGGGAGTCTGGAAACCGTAGGGCACACTCGTGTAAGGTGAGGAACGGCATGCCAATTATGGCATCTTCATTGATGTCACTAATGACGAAGTTAACGCTCGTTCTCAGTTTACGAAGCTGCAAGTTTACTTGCAGGGTACCGTAAAAGGGAATCCTAGACCCGTCAGCCATGAGTCCATGTGCCTCGCTGCGTTGCAGCGTGTCCTTCACTGACTGTGGCAATTGCTGATACAGATGCTTCGACAGCAAGTTGGTGGTGCAGCCTGTGTCAATCAACAGGGAGGCTGGTCTACCGGCTAACCTTCCAGCCAGGAAGTAGCTGGCCTGGTAAGGTCGCTCCAGCGGTGGCGCTGCCATTTGCGTTCTCCTGGGGGGTTGTCCACTCTCTCCTAGAGTTGCAGGACTGTAAGGGGGTTGGCGAGCTTTCCGGCTACTGTCAGTCTGTGTTCTCCTGGGGGGTTGTCCACTCTTCTTCAGAGTTACAGGACTAATGGGGGCTTGTCGAGCTGTCCGGCTGTCCTCAGCGGGCGTCTGTGTTCTCTTGGGGGTTTGTCCACTCTTCTTCAGAGTTCCAGGACTGTACGGGGTGTCAGGAGTTGTCCAGCTGCAGTCAGCGGGTGTTGACGCTCTCTTGGGGGGTTGTCCACTTTTCTTCAGAGTTCCAGGACTGTACGGGGCATCAGGAGTTGTTTGGCTTGTCCAGCGGTGGTTGGTTGCTGTCGGTTGTATCTTGGGAGGTTGTCCACTCTCTCCTAGAGTTCCAGGACTATAAGGGGTTGTGGGTGTGGTCCGGCTGGCCCAGCTGCAGTCAGCTGCCGGTGGCGCTACTGCGGGCGCCGGCCGTTTCCCGTCTGTCTGGGGTTGTTTGCAAAGTGAGCTGCGCGCTGAGTTCGGGGGCAGATACCCATCATGTGACCTGGTTGTCCGCAGCCCCAGCAGCGTGTTGCAGGCGCTGTCTCCAACTGTGGAGCGGGAGCCGCCTGTCTTGCCGCTCTCAGTGACCGTAGCTCTTCTGTCAGTAGCTTTAGGCTGTCCATGACTGTTGTCATAGGATCCGGTATGGCAGGTGTAGGGGTGTGGTGTGTCCGCTGTACGGCAGTAGCGGTGGAGACACGTTGAGACGGGCCCTTGGCAACCGTCCTCATCCATTCCTCTTCCTCCTCGTCGGCATCCTCTTCCAACATCCGTACATGAGCCTGGCGCTCTTCAAACGGTGTTTTTATCTGCATATACTCGTTGCCGGCCCGGACTGCTTCAGTAATGTCAATGGGCTGCATGGCCAACAAGTGTCTTTGCAGGTAAGCATTTCCAACCGTGGTGCTGAAGATATCCAGCATCATCCTCTGCATGGGTCGGTGAGGTAGATCTGCGTAAGCAACGCGCACTAGGCGCTCTACCTCACTTGCATGCTCTTGGAGCGACGTCTTGTGTTGGCGGCGTAGGCTGGTCAGCCGGGACATAGCTTCCCTTTGTGTTAGCCCAAAACGTGCTCGTAGTGCAGCAAAGATACCCTGCAGATGTGGAGGCTTTCCACAGTCCAATGCTTTACCTCGTAATGCATCCCTTAGGTATAACATGGCCGTGTTCTCTGGCCACTCATTCATTTCGGCTACCTCAACGAATCTACTGATGAAGTACTCGACGTCTCCTTCGCCGTCGAACTTCGGAGCCTTTAGCCTAGCTGGTGCATTGTCTTGGTTGGGCCTCATCATAGCCGTCAATGCTTCGGTCAATCTATCAATGGCTGTAGCTTCTGGGTTGCCAGCGGGTGCTCGACCAGCGCTGCGTGCTCTCTGGGTGGCCATTCTTTGCAGATAGAGGAGTGATCTCAACTCAAATCTAAGAAATGGTCAGTACAACTGGATCCCGGGCCGGTATAGGTGAGATCCGGGTCGGTAGCTGTGTTTCCAGTGGCTCTAGCAGATCTAGGGGTTGGTCCAATGGATACTGTGACAGTATCTGGCACTCCGTCGCTTGTAACAACCGTTACGAAACTTCTTGTACTGCTGCAGGGCGGAGCGAAGCTCTACGGGCCTACAGGCAGTAGTGTAGTGACACTGTAAATGGATACAGTGCCGGGGTCACTGTTACCAGCTGAGTAGCACTCCAAGCTGAATAACCTCTGGTAGCTGAGTCTGTATAGCTGATACACGACTCTCTCCTCTTTTCGTACAGTGCCGGTATCTCTATGTCCAGGTCGGAGCGAACTCTACGAGTCTGTAGAAGATACGGTAGCGTCTGTACTGGACTGCTGCAAACGGAGCAAGCTCTACGGTTGATGCAGACAGCCTTTAGTAGTGGATACTGTGCCGGGATAGCTGCTGCAGTTCGGAGCGCACTCAAACGAACCTGCAGAGAAATCCGGTAGTATCTTGTGTCAATTGCTTCTTCAGATCTACTACTTCGGTAGATCAATTTCTCCTCCTCTCTCCAGATCTACACCCGGTAGATCACTTCTCCTTCTTCAGTGGTAGCTGGCCTGCAGTGCATTCGCAGGGCCAGAGGGTAGCGTGAAAGAGCACAGCGTGGGAAGGTACCGTTTATCCCACCGCTGCCACCAATGTAATGGATTCCGGTCTGTTACCACGGACATCCACTAGTCTCGAGTATTCTACCTCTCTCCAGAGGGGACACTGTACTGACCGACAGTGACAACTGTATAGGGCAACCGAATTACCCGGTAAGGCAAGAGCCCATGGCTCAGACAAACAGTACCGAGTAGTGTTTGTTATAATGGCTTTATTACAAAGCTGTCCTGAGGGTAATTATTCCTCTAGGTGTTTAGCAGTATAAGAATACATGCCATGGCTCATTGTAATGAATGCACAGATTAACAGTAGGAGCTCTCCTTTTATAGGAGAGCTAATGAACACAAAACATATAAGAGACAATGCACAGGAAGTAATTGAACCAATTACATTAATTATATAAATACTCAACCAATCACAATGCAATGCAAGATAATACAAGGAGGTGCCAAGTGGCTAAGGGCGGAGTCCTTTCTCCTAATTGTCCAATGACGGCTCCTACAGGGTTCCCAGGCTGTATATAGAATTAGGTCCACTAAGTTGGTACTTTAGGGGTAAGCACTTCCTGTTTACGACCTTGACTAAGTTCTCTGACATCTTTGCAGATCCTCGTCTAAGGCGGCCATCTTGTGCCGGCCCAGTACAGCTGTACCGGGTCGGTAGAGGTCACTACCGACCCTGCAGGGGTCAATACCGGCCCTGCTTACTATGCTACCGGCACAGTAGGACTTCCTACCCAACAGCTATTAACCAAATGCTGTGGGCAGAAGTCTAGCGCATTGCTTCGCAAGGTTTCTAGTGTAAACTACCTGTTTACTACTAGAGTGCACTGAAATCTACCACAACCTGAAGGGATTGTTACAGGATTTCAATGGCTCTCTGATATGGCCAGTAGTACAGAAGCGTGTCAACTGTTAGCCTACTACAAAAATACCTGGCTAAAAATGTGGCAGCCAGAAGATTTTAGTGTTTATAGGCAGCGGATAAGAACAAACAATGACTTGGAAGGTGTGTATTTGGGTTTAAACATTAATATGTTATGACGTATATCCCATGTATTTCATTTGTATGAGGCATAACTATCATAGTTTTTGAAATGGTATTGTTATACCTGTTACAGGTATGACAATGCTTAAAAACAAAACACGCATTTCTTAACGCTAGCACTGCCTGTCCGTTCTATTCCCAGTCTAGGTTACAGTTATGGTTATAGTAAAAACTTTAGAAAATTCTGAAATTGCAATTTTGTTTTTGTTGACTTTGACTCAGTAAATTTAAAACATCCATGAAGATCTGGAAACTTTGTTTTGCTAAGTTTGGGTCTCCTTTACGTTTTGTTTTTTTTTCATTTGTAATTGATATCATCTTGATAGTCTCATAATTTATGGTGAGCACTAAAAGTATTTTTGGCCCATGATTGCTGAATAGAATGTAATAAAAAATAATCAGATCATCAATAGATTTAATAAGAAACCTCAGGAATTATTAAAAATTGGATTAACGAAAAAAACATTGATCAAAGAGCATTTAGTTATAGTATTCGTAGGCTGCAAATTAAACCGAAAACTTTATGTATCATATGGAGCGAGGTATTTTTTTCTTTTCATAGACTGGTTTTATATCCTTAAAATTTATTATGAGTAAATCACAATCCTTGAAAAACTGCTAAATAGTAAAGTTGACTTTACAATAGCTTATAGCAATGATGCTTTTATTTTCTCTTGATTTTTATAAAAATTGGGAGTTATCTTCATTATGATTTACTTAGCTATTTATAGGAATTTATTGAATACTTATGATACTCTAATGTTTGGCCCGTATGTGACATATTGACTAATGATTGCACATAATTTTTTGTCTTTTTTGACGAATAGGCTGCAAATATTCTTACTGTTCATAAAATCATTAAATTTTTCAGATATTCTCTGTTGGAATATTGAACCAGATTGAATAATAATAAAAACTGCAACCATCTATCTCAAACTTCATTTGGTTCCGGAAACAGCAAGCAAATCATGGCAGTGCTTTCAATTATATATAGATTGTGGATTTGGTTTAAAATAAAAAATATCATCATAAGTCAATGAACAAATCAATTATTGATAAATCATTTAAATCAAAGTGAAAACATGTTTTATAATGTCAACGCTGAATATTTTGTGATCGGGAAAAAGTTTATACTTTGGCAGTTCTACAAATCCAGTGGCGGATTTTCCTATTGTCGCTGGGGTCGTGCGACCCCCCTTCAGGCTAAAGAAAAAAAATTTTCAGAAGTTTTTTCAGTTGGAGTTATGTGCTACTGTAATGTTTTCTAGAAGCAAACACATTTCTAACCTCCTAGACAAAAGACTTATTAACCTGTGTACTAGTACTTTTTGTTATGAAACAATTGATAGGAATAGCCATCACTGGGCATTCTTTGGAACACAGTCCACAATGCTATTTGATCAAAACAACTAGGGAGCAGCAACGTAAATTTGGGCAATGACACTACTACTACTATTATCTTCTTGCAGAGACCTTGAAAAGATTTTGCCCAATTATTATTAACTATTCTTAATTAGTATAATATTGTTATAAAATAATTGTTGTAATATGATGATATAAAATAAATTATCAATAGTCACTTAGTAGCAGAAATAAAAACAAACTTTGTATGCTGGTCATACTAGTACTACTAGTACTACTACCAGGCTACTAGTAGTACTACTACTACTACTAACTTTGAGAAGTATTGTTCTTATTATTATTATTATTATTATTAAATAGTTTATTATTGTAATATTATTTATTATAATAATTATTAGTTTATTATTCATTTATTGTTATTATTATAATAAATAATTAATAATATGATTATTATTTATTATTATTATATTAATAATTAAATTTAATGTATGTATTATGTTATTATTTAGTATTTATTATCTATTATTAGTGGTGATAGTAGTGCATCTGCCATAGAGTGCTCAAACCTAGGTGAGATAACCTGTATAAGAGTGGTAATAAAACAAGAAGATGTAACCAAGTTGTTGATGTTTTAACATTCTTCTAATAATAGTAATAAAAATAACAGCAACTTAGTAACTACTTCTTCTTGTGTTATTATTATTAACCTTCTTCTTATATTTATTTATTATTTATATATTAATAAATCTAAATCATTATTGTTAATTTATTATTATCATGAATTACTGTTGTTATTTGACAATTAGCAATATCATATTGATAATAATTAATTAATTAATAACCTCTTTTAAAAATATGTCTGTTTTTTTCCCAAAAGAAGCCATAAGACTATTAAATTCTTCTAATTCAACTTTGATTTCTATACATACAAATGACTGTGGCACTGCTGTGGCTAGCCTGTCTCAGACAAGCTTTGTTTTCGCGGGAGTTGTCCACCCGCGCAAAGCGGAGCTGCTGTGGCATACCTGTCATGTCACCTGATTTGTTAGGGACCTACCTGCTTATTAATTAAAAATTGTCGCTACTCCTGAAAACTGCTGAACTCCCTGAAAGCTTGTGAAATTTGAATAATGACTCAAAACTTGACTTCACATTCACTTTTACATTGAGTAAAAGCTTGACTTTGATGTAGTTTAGAGTTTACACTGTTTTCATAATACTGTCCTTATATTTTGTTGGACATGGTAATTTTTTATACCCTATCCCATATTTATGCTGTGTTAGTCACAGCAATTGGCTTTCTGAACTGGTAAATGCCTTGTTATCTTACTTTGCATCTACACAACCAACCACTCTATCTATTCCCTTAAACCCAGTTGCGACCACTGAAACCAATGGGTCTAATGTATTTTCCTTTTTTTCATAACCTAGCATCACAGTTATGTACTACTGTGGCATCCAGAACATCCAAATGTTATATTACGTGGTTTGGTGCAGGTGGTTGGTTTTGCTAATTCAATAATTAATATTTTATATTTCTATCATATATTCATCATCAATTTACATTTACATCCTTGACTTTAGAATGCGTTTCCAGGCATCTCAGAACTCATATTTTCAATTTTTTCCGCTAGCGCGGGGCTCTTGCGGGGGAGGGGTGCCCGCACCCCACCCCTCCCCCGCACCCCCTCCCCTCCCACCCTCTTACCATATCAAGACCCCCCTTCACTGAAGTTCAAAATCCGCCACTGAAATCTTTATTAGTTCGATATTTTTACCCATAATCGCTGCACGCTAGAATTAACGATGTCATAATTATTTTTAGTGATTTGTCTTCTCAATAGAAAATAACTTTAGTTTAAAACAAGAGCTGTCTTACTTTTAAGAAACAGCTGCACTGTTGGAGCCATTTTCTCTTTGGAAACCGAGCCGCTCCTGGCGTATGCACTCTTACGACCACGGTCCCTGTTACAATAAGATTTTCTATATGGAGTAATTATCTTTACACTAAAATTAAAGTCTGGAAAGAAATCTTTCATTTAATTGGCTGACAGTGTAACTTACCTTTGCTTACAACAACGTTATTGTTAATTAACTCTCTGGTCCTATATTGTACATGTCTATTGATTGCAAGTTTTGGTTTCTTCCCACAGGGTACCACAGACGGCTGAATGTGATGATCGGCATGAAACCAAACATATGGAAGCTGATTTCAGCACTTCATCAAGAGTGTGGTAATTTTTCTGACAATCTGATGCAAATGAAGTTAGGGCAAACGTCGAGAGTATCTTTGACAAAATACGTCAAAATTAACAAAATGTTAACGAAAGCTTTTGACAAGTTCGACAAAAAGCAAGACGTGAAATATCTTTTAAGGTTTGCTGGCAACCAGGCCACTAACCTCAATATTGAGCCAGTTGAACACAATTGTGTGGACTACTAAACATTACATATTTTAACTTTAGCTGCCTGTCTTAAATGTTTTGTGCCACCAAGTATATGGGCTGTTTGTTTTGCAGTTATCAACTTGTGATATTTTGTAAATAAAATAAACATAATCAGTTTATTGTTTCAATACCAGTTTATTGTGAGTTTCTGTAAAGTTACTGGCTGACAAAAAAGTGCTACACTGTGATATCTAAAAGGAGCACATATTTCCATCATCAATAAAAAATTACATTTAGCCATTACATTATAATGGCTAAAACTTTAAAAAAACTGCAACAATTACAATGGTTACCGGTAAGATGAGCTGTTGAATATTAATATTCACCTGATTAATGTGCAACGGAACAGGAGTGTTAAAGAGTTATAATAGGTAAGTGTAGAAGTCTATTCATTTAATCATTTGAGCATGTAAAGTATGATAGAATATTGCTAGGCCTTTTCTAGCTAAATAAATGATACTGGGTATTACATAAAGGGTGTTTATATGTTGGGAAATGCTCCGTTCATAGATTCACAACAAGAAAAAATTTTACTACAACTAGGAGCCGTTTCAGATGACTCGACTCAAACTAGGCTCAGTGTTCACTCAATTATTGTTCGGCGTAGCCTTGACCATGTCTCGACCTAGGCTCAACCCGACTGATCTATCTAATGGCTACCAGATGTTACCAAGGCAACCGATCAAACAAATGACAACATGCATCAGGCAGGAGAGAAAAGCGGAGACTTTTTTCGTTATTTCTATGGGTTTGAGGAGATGGTAAAGGGAAACAGGGTGACAGGGGTGTAGGGCAAGACGAAGTGACAATGGTTGAGGACAGGGTAGTTGGGAAATATGTTCTACATGATTAAGAATAGTTAGGGTGAAGGGAGAGGACATCATCAAAAAAAATGAACAGGAGTATCTACATCAAAAGAAAAAGGATGGTGGATGCATGAGAATAGGGGTGGAATTAGCAAACTGTAAAATAAAATGGTTTGCTCACAGGATTCTCATACCATACATCATTTACCTCACAAATATGTCCCAATAATGGCAGTTTTGGATGAGACCAAACTTGTGTTGGACTAAGTGGCCATAATTGAGGTTTAAAAATTGACATTAATTCCACAATTCCCATTTTTGACTTCGGAAATGGGTTCGGCATGTTGGAAACCCTACTGGAGGATAAATTTCAACACATTTTGAGTCGAAAAATTTTGGGGCCGAAATCAACGTTTTCTACAATTTCAACTTTTGGAAATTTTTGACTTCGGAAATGGGTTCGGCATGTTGGAAACTCTATTGGAGGATAAATTTCAACACATTTTGAGTCGAAAAATTTTGGGGCCGAAATCAACATTTTCTACAATTTCAACTTTTTGAAAGTTTTGACTTCGGAAATGGGTTCGGCATGTTAGAAACCCTACTGGAGGATAAATTTCAACACATTTTGAGTCAAAAAATGTTGGGGCCGAAATCAACATTTTCTACAATTTCAACTTTTTGAGGTTTTTGATTTCGGAAATGGGTTCGGCATAATGGAAACCCTACTGGAGGATAAATTTCAACACATTTTGAGTCGAAAAATTTTGGGGCCGAAATCAACGTTTTCTACTTTTTCAACTTTTTGAGGTTTTTGACTTCGGAAATGGGTTCGGCATGATGGAAACCCTACTGGAGGATAAATTTCAACACATTTTGAGTCGAAAAATTTTGGGGCCGAAATCAACGTTTTCTACAATTTCAAATTTTTGAAGTTTTTGACTTCGGAAATGGGTTCGGCATGTTGGAAACTCTATTGGAGGATAAATTTCAACACATTTTGAGTCGAAAAATTTTGGGGCCGAAATCAACATTTTCTACAATTTCAACTTTTTGAGGTTTTTGACTTCGGAAATGGGTTCGGCATGATGGAAACCCTACTGGAGGATAAATTTCAACACATTTTGAGTCGAAAAATTTTGGGGCCGAAATCAACGTTTTCTACAATTTCAACTTTTGGAAATTTTTGACTTCGGAAATGGGTTCGGCATGTTGGAAGCTCTATTGGAGGATAAATTTCAACACATTTTGAGTCGAAAAATTTTGGGGCCGAAATCAACATTTTCTACAATTTCAACTTTTTGAGGTTTTTGACTTCGGAAATGGGTTCGGCATGATGGAAACCCTACTGGAGGATAAATTTCAACACATTTTGAGTCGAAAAATTTTGGGGCCGAAATCAACGTTTTCTACAATTTCAACTTATTGAGGTTTTTGACTTCGGAAATGGGTTCGGCATGATGGAAACCCTACTGGAGGATAAATTTCAACACATTTTGAGTCGAAAAATTTTGGGGCCGAAATCAACGTTTTCTACAATTTTAACTTTTTGAAATTTTTGACTTCGGAAATGGGTTCGGCATGTTGGAAACCCTACTGGAGGATAAATTTCAACACATTTTGAGTCGAAAAATTTTTGGGGCCGAAATCAACATTTTTTACAATTTCAACTTTTTGAGGTTTTTGACTTCGGAAATAGGTTCGGCATGATGGAAACCCTACAGGAGGATAAATTTCAACACATTTTGAGTCGAAAAATTTTGGGGCCAAAATCAACATTTTCTACAATTTCAACTTTTTGAAATTTCTGACTTCGGAAATGGGTTCGGCATGTTGGAAACCCTACTGGAGGATAAATTTCAACACATTTTGAGTCGAAAAATTTTGGGGCCGAAATCAACGTTTTCTACAATTTCAACTTTTGGAAATTTTTGACTTCGGAAATGGGTTCGGCATGATGGAAACCCTACTGGAGGATAAATTTCAACACATTTTGAGTCGAAAAATTTTTGGGGCCGAAATCAACATTTTCTACAATTTCAACTTTTTGAGGTTTTTGACTTCGGAAATAGGTTCGGCATGATGGAAACCCTACAGGAGGATAAATTTCAACACATTTTGAGTCGAAAAATTTTGGGGCCAAAATCAACATTTTCTACAATTTCAACTTTTTGAAATTTCTGACTTCGGAAATGGGTTCGGCATGTTGGAAACCCTACTGGAGGATAAATTTCAACACATTTTGAGTCGAAATATTTTGGGGCCGAAATCAACGTTTTCTACAATTTCAACTTTTTGAAATTTTTGACTTCGGAAATGGGTTCGGCATGTTGGAAACCCTACTGGAGGATAAATTTCAACACATTTTGAGTCGAAAAATTTTGGGGCCGAAATCAACGTTTTCTACAATTTCAACTTTTTGAAATTTTTGACTTCGGAAATGGATTCGGCATGTTGGAAACCCTACTGGAGGATAAATTTCAACACATTTTGAGTCGAAAAATTTTGGGGCCGAAATCAACATTTTCTACAATTTCAAATTTTTGAAACTTTTGAGTTCGGAAATGGGTTCGGCATGTTTGAAAACCCCCTGGCCCCACATTTGAGTTTGATAACTTCAATCATGTAAGTACTGTTCGTTTGTATCTATTGGCATCATCTCACTTCTCAACTTCATAAAATGTGTAGACTGATACTTAAAAAGTACAGGTTCGGAAAGTATGAGGCCAAAATCAATCTGAGGCCAACTTCGAGCAAGGCCACAAACCATCTGAGGCCAAAAACCCATGGGGCCAATTTCGATGTTTTCCAGTGCGATCAGGTTGAAAAAAGGTTACAAGTAGTGGAAGTGTGCTCGCTGTATTCGCCTAAGGTTATTTCTCGTCGACAATCAAGTTTCATAAACCCCGTCCTCAACTAAAAATATCGGCTACCTCTGCTTGGTCTAGTAAAGTACTTTCTATAACTGTTCAAAAGATTTGATTTGTTTTCTTCATTAATTAATAATCGAATGATGATGGTTATTATTGTTATTTATTATTCTATTTGTTTAAATTTAACAATATTCCGTTGGTTTACTTTCCTTGCCAATGAGAAAAACTTTGTTGTTATTTTTTATGCCCCAGTTTTCTCGAGCTTTTGAATAACTTTTTGTTTGCCATCATCATCATCATGATGATCATCCATCCAGATCCATCCATCATGATGATGATCATCATCATTCATTCATCATCATCGATCATCAGATGATTATTATCATCATCACTATCATTGTTGTTTGTTGCTGTTCATGAAAAGTTTTCTTTACAAGTGGTATAATAGTAATATAAATTTTTATTAGCATTATTACAGTCAGGTATAAGAAGCGTTTTACTAAAGTGCTCTAATATTGTGAAATATGAGCTATTGGGTAGATAAAATCACTTGGAAAAGTGTAGTGCTGACTAATTAGCATTATTATAATTATTATATATTAATGATTATTATGATGATGATGATTATTATTATTATAATAATTTTCGTATTTCTTTGATTTGATAATAATAATAATATTATAATAATAATAATTATTATAATAATAATATTATTAGTTATTAACAATAGAAATTTAAAAATTATTGTTGTTGTTATTTTTGATTAATAGCAAAAAATAATAATAATATGATGATGACAATATTATTGTTTATTATTATTATTTAATAGTTTCATTAGTAGTACATTTGTCATTACTGCTGTTTTCTTACTGTGCTTCATTGTTTTCTTATTTATCAATATGAAAAATTATTCTTATTTATTTTTTTAGGTAGTAGTTTTTTTCATTGTTATTTCTTATAATTATTATGTTGTTGTTGATTATTATTATTATTTAGTTGCTTATAATCAGCGACTAATATCAATTGATGATCAATATTAATAATAATATTGATGATTATCAGTGGTAATAATATTAATAATAAATGTAGTTTTAAGCATCAATTAGTTTTTTATTTGATTACCAATAATTGAAACACACACACATAGTAGTGATAACACAGACGGCCCCAATTTACTACTGGCCTGGCAGTGGGGAAAGACAACTAAAGAGGGTGTGTTCAAATGCACTCACTCACCCATTGTCATGCTAGTAGATTGGAGCTACTTGCTCAAGTTCAAGTTTAAAACAGAGCCTCTAGGCCACTCTACGCGTGGAAAAGCAGGCCATTGATGATCTAAAAGAAACATAATAAGAGGCTGCTCTGAATTACGAAGTAAAAAACAAAGCATACGCAATTCAACGGCTGAAAATGAAGTCATAGACTGAGAAAACTTTTATCCCTGGTTATAGTAGTCATGGGCCTTTGGGAATTTCGCACACTAAAGTCAGTCATTGACCTAATTATCAACCACCCACAAGCAACAAAGTCTCTCTCACAAAATATATTATGTCATAAATTCACGTAAGTAATTGTATGGCTGTTGTATATAGTTACAGAAGCTCACAGACTAAATAGGAAGAAAAAAAACTCGAGTTTGACAAAACTTTAAGGCCACAAACATTGAATTCATACAACCGGAAATAGTCTAGCCCGCACTAAATAACCTAAATGCTATTGTTATGCTATGCCAGTGTTTCTATTGTGTTTTCATTATATTTTGTGTTTTTCATCAGTTTTTTTGCATGCTGAAGTGAGTCAATGACCTATATTGACTAACACAAATGTGAAGTACCTGCTATTTTCCTAAGACAAAGAATTAAAAAGCACTTAATGATAATACTTAAGATTATTAGAAGCTAATTTTAAACTGAAAACTCGATGAAAATGGTACAATAACTTGTTGGAATGTGCTGTATAATATCATAATGAAGCTTCCGCTCGCATATGGCCCTTTCTGTCGACCATGCGGTCATAGTCCCCCATAGACCTCCACAGGCCCATTGCATCTTTCTTGCTACAAGTGATATCTCTCAATATTGTACAATACTTGATGAGTGAACAACTCTACATACAAAGTGCGTCTTGAATAGGCTGTCCTAGATCGTTTAATAGTTGTATATGGCTTACTCTGCTACCATTTAGAATTTTCACTTTGCGTTTGGACATGGCTACATTTGTATAGGCGCCATTATCTCTTCCCGTAGTTTCAAATTAGAAGCTATGCTTATGTAGCAACCATCTAGAGTCGCCATCAAGTCCAGGTTTCAACCGAGTAGTATATTTGTATCACAACTGCACCATATATATTACTAACTGCCACACCTTCAGGTCTATAACAAAGCTGTTTTACACTAGATCATCACACCAATCGAACTTTTCCATGGTGGATGGCAGAACACATTTACAAAGAATTGCAACCATTAGCCATTCTAGCTAATAAAAAGACTGTATCTGATAATAGCCTAGAAAATAAATGCTTAATTCTACTTAAACATAGCGTGATTGTAATAAATAATGTAAATAATAAAAATAATGAAATCCTTGCCTAAGAAAACACCACCTGCTCTTGTCAAATTTTTGTTATCAACTGCTTAACAATATGGCCATTGCTTTTCAAGTCACCACAGACAAGCCTTCCTTGTAATATTTTTAGCACTAATCGAACTGCCATTAGCGTGAATTCATTGATAGTGCTAGTCGAAATAGAAGGTGAAGAAACAGGTCTAGTTGTAGGTTCCAGCTGTTTTATTCACACAACCTTTATGCTTGCTTAGTACACGTCTTTGAGACGGCAATAAAATATGTAGTAAAAATTCTCAATTGACAATATCTGGGCAATACAGTTAAAATGTAGCCTTTTGGTTGGCTGCTGCCAATAGAACAAAAATACTATTCTCTGAATTAAACACTAAAACAATAAATGTAGCCACGTCAGATTGCATAACAATACAATATATGTGATGATATAGTTCACAAAAATGTCTACCACCACATTTACTTATTTAGTACAGTACATGACACAACCAAATATAGTATAACTATAAAGTGGTGACAAATTATTTACATACGAGACAAACAGTGTATTTGTCACAGATCTACAGGCTCTGGTTGATCTCTGATGTCTAGACTCTATTTCCTGTTGACAACATTTATTTTCTATAAGTTTAATATGTAATTGTGGTTTGTCTAGGCAATATTAAGTACGGTGTCTGAAATACACAAAACATAATGAATAAACTTCATGATGCATTAAATTCTATTTTTCTCTCAACTCGTATCTTTAGTTGTTTATGATACATACATGTACGTAACAGTGATGCATTTATTATCTACAATCTAATGTTAATGTCAGATCAAATTGCTAGTCTAGATAGGCCCCGAAACAATCAACAAAGGTGATGTTTAAAAGACTTTGTTATAAAATTAAAACAGTGTGAAATTTATAATAATGATATTAATAGTTTGTTACTCTAAGAGTGTTTCACATTTAGCTTTTCAAAAGAATTCATCCTACTCTTTCAAGTCAACAAACCAGTATTTTAATATGCTATACATATATATAAGCCGATATTATATTGAAAGAAAGTTTGGTTTTTATGATAAAAACACTCCCCACTTGGAGGTTAATCCTTTTGAAATGTGGTTAGTTTTTTTTTGTCATTTCTAGTAACTTTGTTGTTTGATGGTACATTCACACACATCAATTACCTGCTGATTGACTTATCTCAATTGAGAAGTTTCTCGCAATGTGTTTTATTTCGTCCATCATCAATTATTTTAAAACATCCATCATCAACATGTTGCAGTCAATCTCATGGTAAATACTTGTAACCCAAGGGCGCAGTTGCAGAAATGATGAATGATAGTCACTTGGTAATTTCACAGAAAAAGACTGCAAGACTTTATTACACGTCAAGTTATATTGATGGAGACATTAAATTGATTTTCTCAAGTACAATTTGTTTAGATCAAAACCTCCCATTAGCCTCAAATAAGTGCCTATTAATGGGGTCTGCGCTGGTAAGAGCACAAAAGCGAGGAAAGTGTTTCAGGGGACCAAGTGACTTGAGCTACGTGGTTGTTTACCCAAAAGAAGATAACA
The DNA here is from genome assembly GCA_945261195.1 of Cryptosula pallasiana. Taxonomy (NCBI): domain Eukaryota; kingdom Metazoa; phylum Bryozoa; class Gymnolaemata; order Cheilostomatida; family Cryptosulidae; genus Cryptosula; species Cryptosula pallasiana. The sequence continues at coordinate 52,073,677 of OX183130.1, read as the reverse complement.
CTAAATTTATAACAGAGCTATTTTCTATAGAAAAGACAACTCATCTAAAATAGCTGTTTCCTTTACGGTTATAATACATTGATGTTTCCGGTAAAAGTGGAAATTCCCAACAATTTAGGGGTTGTTAAAGTATAAACATTTTTTCTGTAACAGAAAGTTTGTTGTTGGCATGTTTAGATGAGTTTATCAACATCAATTTTAATAACTGTTTTAGATGTTTCAAAAACAACTATTGCTATCCACTATAATTAAACCAATTTATATTTTCATAGCTACCAAATTTCGCAAGCCGTGTCCAGGGCCAAATGACTTTTGAGAAAGATCATTGCGGTTTCCATTGTTATGCGATTTTTCATGAACAGAAGTTGGGTGATTTTTTTAATCACGGCAATCAATCAGTAAGTGTGAACATGCCTTCATTCGTCAGCTTGACATAACGATCAAATCTGATGTGCTCAGAAGTTCAATTGCAACCAGATAGTCTATGATTGGTCAAGACTGGAATTATTTGTCCGTTTACGATGTTTGGAACAAAATTGATAAAAAAATTCAAAGTTTTCAATCAAACTTCTATCAAAAATAATTTCGTTGTAGATGTCAACAAACCAGCTTTCTACTTTTCTAAATAACAAAAGCACTGCTTGGCCTCAATAGATTGTCTGCTCAATCCTGTCAGCTACAACTAAATGTTGGGAGTAACTTTGCTCCACTAAACAGCTGTGTTGATAAAAGGCTCATTGACTACACCTGTGTGACTAGGGCGATGTTTTCAGTACAAATTTGCAGCAGGAAAATGAGTTACCTTTTTGTTTTTTTATGAGTTACTCATATACAGTTTTAATTCGAAAAAGTTCAGTTATTTAGTTTGTTGACTCGAAAGAGTTTGTTTACAGTTTCTGACAAGGTGATACCAACCAACGTCTTTATCTTAACTTGAACTTCAATTCCGCTAAAAGTAGTGAAGTTGTTTAATTAGTTCCTTTGAATCTGATGCCAGCTGTGAGAAACATAGCATAATATTGATCTAAACCAAGAGTTGTCCTCCCTCATCCAACAGCTGCCGGCCAACCAATTCATTTTTTCTTGCAATGGTTTGATTGGGTTACTCTCTCAATTGATCCAAGTTTTCGCCGGAGGCGTCAATTTGTTGCCAATCGATCCAACTGTGTCATTAACATGGTACCCCTTTCGACCCCCCTTCCCGCCACTCCTCACCCCAGGTCTTGGGTTTAACTCTTTAACTCTAAGTCACATTTTAATCTTCACATTTATCCACTGGGAGCTTAAACTAATGAAATTTTATATTTAATCAACAAAATATCAAGGGGACCGTCTTGTTCCTTCTTACATCATGTCAATAGGCTTATCATACTTGAACTTGTACCAGATGTAGCTCACCCAGTCATTTCAAGAGCACACAAACAGTCTCCCCAGTGCAACCAGATATCTTTGAGAGCAAACAAAATCATTTTTGGTGGGTGCTGACGAAAATATTTATCAACAGAAAATCTCCACTGATTTTACTCTATTTAAGATTCCAGAAGTAGGAAAGCTTGTTATTTCTAGTATGTAATATAACAGGGGTGGGGAAACTTTTTCATGGAAAAGCCAAATTTGAATATTGTGCCATTTCCAAGAGCCACATGTATTAGAGTGTCAGATAGATATATTAATGGATATACTTCCATTTAGATAATATTATACTTTTAATTATTACAGCATCATAATGTTCTTGCATGCTACTAAAACAGCCTAAATATAGAAACACAAAATATAGACACCGCAAATGGGGAAAACTATAAAACTATATCACATCACTGTCACTTCAATGTGAGCTGTGAAATTGTTTGTAATTGTCCATAATTTTCTTATAATTAGGCTCTAGTAGAGCAGGCAACTCCAAGTTTTATTATAGTTATTGAAATAGCTGACAGTGTGTTTTGCACAAGAAATCATTTTTATAAGCTGCTGGTCGAATGCTGCTATATGCTATCTAAATAAGGTAAGCTATCATTAATCAGTGCGTGAAAAACTTCATATGTAAAAGAGCCGCACTGGATTTTGCAAAGAGCCGCACCAGAGGCGTATTGAGTACCCCCGACCCCCCGAACAGTCGGGGGTACAACTCCCAACCCCCTAACGTTAGGGTCAAATTTGTCGGGTATTGTTTTGGTTTGCGGGGATTGATTTTCTTCTGATGGTTGTTTGGAGTTATCTTAGCATTACAACATGAAACATAGACCTAGCCCAACTACATGCTTTTACTTTTTTTGTGGATTGACATTGACCCACCCTTGTGATAAAACAATAAAGTTATCAAAAAACTAACAAGGCATATCATTGGCTCATGAACATATGGTTGACCAATCAAATAAATGGATATTCGTGCTTTTGGATAAAAGCTCTACCATAAAGAAATATTGTACAGGAATTTACTGTCTCGAGTGGTAGCGACCACCTGTACAACGGCCCACAGTAATAAGTAAGTACAGCAGTGCAGTGTACGCCTCTCTGACTCGCCCTCCACCTATCCCGAGGAGTAGGTGTAGTAGGTCGACCTAGCCGTTTGAATAACCGTTCCAGTATCACTTGCCCGTAGGTCAAGTGCAGTGTGAGTCGAGATCGACTGACCACTTTCTACTGACTGTTTATCCTAGTTGCTAGTCGACTGATTCAGTGCAATTCTCCTGTCCACTTTGTTTGTGCAAATGCTGAACTTCTCAAGTTCTTTCACCAGCGCAATCAGTGCAAGCTTACTTGTATTGTTTCTGCTAAGCTACCTGTGCTTTAGCATAAGTGCGCTTATGCTATCAGACCAAACAAGCAAGTGAGAGTGTAGGCAGTAACTCTGATTTTATTCTGATAAAACAAGCATATTTATACTGTAAAAAGTTATATAATAAGAGTGGCAGCTACACAAAGGCATGCCCCGCCTGTACATAAGATTGGTGGGTTAATAACCAATAGAACTATAAGCAGCATAGAACGGGAGGTGCTAATCAGCATGGTTGATTGCACAAGCACATGTGTAAGATAATGTCCTTCACGCAAGCATTATAACATATAGGAATAGAAAATATAATTATAAAATGGTAGTTCGGTAAGTGCTAGAATATATGATAATAGTTCGGCAAGTCTAGAATATATAATAAGGGTTCGGCAAGTCATATGTACAGGCGGTCGACTTACTCGGGGGGTCGTGATGCATTTCCCTCACACACGCCGCCCCATTGGCGCTCGTAGGGCCAATATTAATACTGTTAGTGAGGAAATGTTCGATACTTGCTATTGTTTATGATAAGTTTCTCTCTCGTTGAATGGCTACCTTCAGCTCCTCTACACGTTGTAGCTGCTTGAAGGCTTCCCTCGTAGCGACGTACAATTCAGTTTCATATCTCTTTACTCTTCTGTAGCGGTCCTCTCGCCTTTCCTCCTCTAGCTGTCTCTCCCAGCTGTTCCTCTCTTGCCGATAGGGCATGTTCCTGTCTCTTCCCCTACTCGACTCTCGTTCTCTTTCTTTTCTCTCTCCGTCCTTTTCCACTGGTAGTAGCTCGAGCTTTATCGCTTTCTGCGATGTGTGGTTCAGTTGTTCTCCCAGCCGTTTTTGAATTGGTTTGACGTCGGTGGGGCTCCCTGATCGCTCCTTAATTGGGGCAGGTACTCCAAATGGTGGTGGGTTTTGCCAGTTAATAGCACTGCAAAACTCTCCATATGATGCTCCGTCCACTTCGTATAGCGGTCGACTCGGTCCGCCATGTTCCGCTGCCCCATTCTTTTGCCTGAGGTGTTTCAACAGCGTGTCTCTGGAGGCGCTTTTGTACTGGCACTTACAGAAGAAAAATACAAAGTGCTGCCTGGCGTGGTATTGTATTCGCCTCTTGTTCAGTTGTATGCTGCATATTCGGCATCTCCACTTGTTGTTGTCGGTGGTGGGTAGTGCTGTCGATTTAATTTCATCGAGTGTGTCAGTTGACAGCCACATTTCTTTGAGTTGGGGTTCGGGTAGAGGAGCTGGTGGAGTCGGGGGTTGAGGTGTCCTTGCTCGACATCTAGCACTCCCTGCTTTGGCTGTCACTCTACCGACTCGTACAGGTGAGTACTCCATCTCCTTGTGTGCAACGATCTTCGACCTTCGTTTAGTTCTTGTCGACTCTGTTATAGCGGCTATCACGGCTGGATCTTCTTCAGTCGACAGTACCTCGTTGTTTGCTGTTGCCATGATTGTTGTTTGTTTGCTGTTGGTGTCTCTCCCCAGTTGTTTGTTGACTGTGCAAACAAGCTCTGCAGCGGTATATTTTGTATCCCCGCTATTTTTACTTTTCTTTTGTTTGAAGTCCCACGTGGTACCACGTGTTATCTCTAGGCTCCTCCCTTGAGCGATCGTTATTGAATAAATTAACTCGGGCTCCGTTTCCGTGGGGGTTACTCTCCCTTCTTCTGGGTTTTCCCGTCGGGGATTCCATAGTGGGGTTGTCTCCCCTTGTCTCTTGGTTTGGTTGGCCGTGACGTCGGTGTGAGTTGTCTCCTCGGCACCTACTTTGGTAGTTGTCTGTTCTTTCGCCATTTTTGGTGGTCCTTCTTGCCATCTGCTACTACCGAAGTTGTTCATCGTTGGTAACTGCTCTTTTAAGCCCAGTTTTCGACGGGTTTCGGCTACATTGGCCCAAGGTATGTACCTCATGTTTTCTACTCGCCCACGCGACCCGTTTACCTGCCTCTCTTGTTCAACAGTTTCCTCTTGATTCTGAGCTTGATAACATTGGTAGTCGGTAAAACGTACCGGTGGCTTTCTAACTCTCGTGGGTCTCCCTTCTACTGTATCTCTGTCGAGGTTGGCACCGAGTGGTGGCCATTCGGCGTCTACTGGTGCTGGTACTTCCACTACTGGTGGTTCTATCGTTGCTGGTGGCTGTGGGGCCACTACTTCGAGGGGTGCCGGTTCTATCAGTAGTGGTGTTGGCGCAGTTCCTTCTGTGGGTGCCTCAGGCACCGGGGGTTCTCGCGGCTCCCTTTCTCTCGGTACTTCAGGAAGTGGGGGTGTGTGCTCCACTGGTGGGTGGGGTGCCCTACGCTGATAGGCCCCACGCATGTTAGGCCGGACGGCCTGTTCACGGCTAGGGGGCGCTCTCCCCACTGCTTCTCTGCATGTTCGGTATGCCTTCAATCTGCGACCGTTTTGTGTGAACCCCTGTCCATTCCTCTCTAGCCGATATGTATGGTTGGGATAAGTTTCGGCGACGGTGTAGGGCCCCACGTAGCTAGGTTGTAGCTTGGGGTTGCTCCCTTTAGTCCGCCGTTTGTTCTCCATCACCACCAATTCATCCTTATGGAACCGTGGGGGTTCTCCCGTCTCCTCCTGTCGGAGCCTGGCTTGTTGACTTCGCACATAGTCGTGTGCTATGGCGAGGTCCTCTTGCACACGTAGTGTATGCTCTGTGATACTGTAGGGATCTAGGGAGGGGGGTGAGCCGGTCAGCTGATCGGGCAGCCGCACCTCGCGTCCCAGCACCATCAAGTTTGGTGTCTCACCAGTGGTAGAGTTGGGGGTGGCTCGGCAGGCTCGCATAATCTGTGGCAGCAAGCCGTCCCACTCGTCCTGGCCTTTGCTTAGTATGAGGGTTCGTAGCGCATCTCCCAGCGTTCGGTTCTGCCTCTCCACCATGCCATTCCCTTGGGGGTGGTACGGTGTGGTGCGCGTCTTGCGTATGCCCCACAGGCTGCAGAGTTCCTCCAACAATGTGGACTCAAACTGAGCTCCTTGGTCTGAGTGAAGTTGTTCGGGAAGGCCCCAATAACTGAATACCCTCTCATCTAATGCTGTTGCCACGGTGGGTGCGGTTGCATCTGGTAGTGCTATCGCGTCCTGCCACCGGGTAAAGTGGTCGGTGAGTACCAGGATCCACTTGTTTTTGCGTTTTGTGAGGGGGAGCGGTCCTACTAGGTCCACGGCCAGCTTCTGGAATGGTCGTCCGGCAAAGAGCCGTTGGCCGTCGGGAGCGGTGGGGCGGTTACTGCGCTTCGCCACCTGGCACACTTCACAGCTCTTGACGAGTCTGCGTGTTAGTCCCGACAGGCCTGGCCAGTACCAATCCAGTTGTATCCGGTGGCGTGTCCTGTTTATTCCTGCGTGCGCTAACAGGTGTGTATCCCACACGACCTTGTGGCGCCATGCTGGCGGGCACACTGTGCAGGTTCGGGTCCGTCCCTGGTGCTCTGAGGTGATTACTAGTGTACCGTCTGGTCGGAGGCTCATGGCTTCGATCCTGTCGTGCAGGATGCGTAGCTCTGTCTCTCCTTCCTCCAGCTCTCTAGCTGAGAGTTGTCTCCCCGCCTTCACAGCAGCATACACCTTGGCTACGGGGTGCTGCCCCTCCTGCTGTGCTTGCGCTAGCTCTTGCGCATTCCTCTCGGGGTTGGTGACAGTCACATTCACCTGTCCCTTTTGCTCTGTAGGCCCCTCTGGGGGGTACTCGGCACGGGTGGGTCCCCCGTTGGTTCGTCCCCTTCGCTCTGCTGGTCCCCTCGGGGATTGCTTGGCATGGGTGGGTCCCCCATCTGTCCGTTCCCTTTGCTCCGTCCACCTCTGTCGGCTAGACTCGGCATGGGTGGGTCCCCCATCTGTCCGTTCCCTTTGCTCTGTCAGCCCTACCTGGCTAAGCTCGGCATGGGTGGGTCCCCCATCTGTCCGTCCCCTTCGCTCCGTCCACCTCTGTTGGCTAGACTCGGCATGGGTGGGTCCCCCATCTGTCCGTTCCCTTCGCTCTGTCAGCCCTACCTGGCTAAGCTCGGCATGGGTGGGTCCCCCATCTCTCTGCTCAATTGCCCGACACTGCTTGCAGTCAAAACAGGGGTCCTGTCGACTGAGTCCATCCGCATTCCCGTGCTGCACTCCTGGTCGGTGTTCCAGTTTAAAACTGAATTTGGCCAGGGTCTCGAGCCAACGGGCTATCTGGTTTGACGGTTCCTTCCTCCTACACAGCCACCGTAGGGAGGCATGATCTGACCGCAGCTTGAATTCTCTGCCATACAGATATGGCCGGAAGTGTTTGGCTGCCTTGATTACCGCCAACAGCTCCCTTCTTGTCACACAGTAGTTTCTCTCGGCTGGCGACAGAGTCTTGCTGTAGTACGCGATCACTCTCTCGCGTCCTTCTTGTACCTGCGATAGTACTCCACCTATTCCGACGGCACTGGCATCGGTGTCTAGGATATATGGTAGGGTAGGGTCAGGGTAGCCTAGGACGGGCGCTTGGCTGAGTCCTAGCTTTAGCCGTTCGAACGCTTGCTGTTCGTCCGTACTCCATCTCCATGGGACATCCTTCCCTGTGAGGACCGTGAGTGGCTTAGCTGTGGTGGCATAGTCGGGCAAGTATTGCCGATAATAACCAGCTGTCCCTAAAAATGCCTGCAGAGCCTTCACGTCTTGAGGTGCTTGCCACTTCCGTACTGCCTCGACCTTGTCGGGGTCAGTGGCCACGCCTTGGGCACTAACGATGTGTCCTAGGTACCGTACTCTTGGGCTCAGCAGCTCGCACTTTGACGGTTTGACCTTCAAGTGTGCGCCTTGGAGGCGTTGTAGTACCTCCTCCAGTCTCTGCAAGTGGGACGTAAAGTCGGGGGCAATGACGATAACGTCGTCGAGATAGAGGAGCAGCGTCTTCCAGTGAAGACCTTTCAGTACGCGTTCCATGAGCCGTTGGAACGTGGCGGGGGCGGAGGTGAGTCCGAACGGCAACACCTTCCATCGCCACAGGCCACTACGGGTGATGAACGCTGACTTATCTTGTGCATCTTCATCCAGGGGTACTTGCCAATATCCGCTGGTCAGATCCAGGGTACTAAAGTACTTACTGCCTGCTAGCGCATCTAGTGAATCATCAATCCGAGGAATTGGGTAGGCGTCCTGCTGCGTGACGTCATTCAACTTACGATAGTCGACGCAGAACCGCCAGGAGTCGTCCTTTTTTCGTACTAGTACAACAGGAGAGCTCCAGGCTCCGTCTGCGGGCTCGATGAGGTCCTTGGCTAGCAACTCCTTGACCTGTCTTTCTGCTTCCGCCTCTTTTTCTGCACCTAGGCGGTGCGGGGGTAGTCGTATGGGTCGGGTGCCGGGTGCCACTGGGATGGAGTGCTCCACTAGTGGGGTGCGCCCAATATCCCCATCGTGTCGACTGAACACGTCTTGGTATCGCATCAGGAGGTCCCTGAGTTGGTACTCTTCCCGAGTGTTCTGACAGCCCTCTCTGGCCTGGTTGAATAGCTGTCCTAGGTGCGGGGGCAGTTCTTTGTCATGTGCCTGGGGGGTTTGTTGGGGGCCTTGCATGGCTCGTATCGCGCTGGGGTCAATTCCAGTAAAGGTTCCGATCACTTCTCCAGCGGGAACTCTGATGCTGTTCTGAGACGGATTCAAGCAGCGGACCAGTACTCGTCCACGGTCGTCTGGGGCGTTGACGCTGGTGGCTAACAGCAATCCTCCCTCTCTACTCTCTATCACTCCCTGGGCACACGGGGTTCGACTAGCCAGGTGGCAGGGCACCGTTGCTTCTGTCTGCGGGGGTATGTGTGTGTCTCTTTGCACCTGTACCTTCGATATCAGGTCTCTCCCATGCCTGTCTGTACACGTCAGTTCCTTCCCTTGCACACAGAGGGTGGGTCGGTCAAAACCCATCTGACAATTCTGTTTTGCCAAAAATGGCATGCCCAAGATCACGTCCTCGTTAATCTGGCTTACGACGAACGTCTCCTCGTATTTGACGTGTCGTATCCTTCCAGATAGGGTGATCAAACCATAGAATGGCAGCCTGGTTCCATCTGCCATTAGTCCATGGGAGTCGTATTCTTGGAGGTGGTGTTGTTGCTGGGGGGAAAGCAGGTCGAACACCCTTTTGGATAGCAGGTTGGTGTTACAACCTGTATCTATTAAGTAGGTGACTGCCCGTCCTTCCACCCGACCTGGCAAGTAATAGCTTGACTTATAAGGCCTTTCTACTTGGTTGAGGTGGATGGTGCGGGGTTTTTGAGTGACCTCTCTAGGTGGGGGCTGGCGCTCCTCCCTTCTGTCTTTCCCCTTCTGTCGAGGGTGTGCTGGGTAGCTTGCTATAGGCGCCTCTTCCTCTTCCTCCTCGTCCTCCGACATTTCGTCGGTTAGGGGGCTGAATCGATTGTTCAGTGTAATTGGCACGGGCGCTGGGGTTGGACGTTCGGTTCGTTCTCTGTGGGGTTGACGAATAGTGGGGGCCCTGTCGCAGCCAGCATGAGTCTTTACTGCTGCGGGCCGTATTCGTTTCCCTGTCGTGAGTGCCATGGCGCAGTTTTGCATTGGCTCCTCACATGTCCTGTGCGCTGGCAGCCCCAGCAGCGCCGTGGGGGTGGTTTGTCTGTGTCGGCATTCTTCTTGAGGCGGGCCACCTCTTCACTCAGGTGCTCGATCGTTTTCAGGAGCTTCGCCAATGGATCTCCTATCTCCTGGCATTTTAGTGGGTTCCCTGCGTCTGGGGGGGTGTCCTCCAATCCTTCCTCTTGCACTATGCGTACATTTGATTGTACTGGAGCTTGATGCTGCACTTGCAGGAACTCATTCCCGGCTTGTACTGCTTCCTCCAGGTCGGCTGGTCTGATTGCCAAGAGGTGCCGTTGAAGGTAAACATGTCCCAGAGTATTCTGAAACGTTTGCAAGGTGAGGTTGGTCCTATTTCTGAGCGGCAGGTCCCCGTATGCTGCCTCCACCAGTCGTTCGACTTGGAGTGCATGCTCCCTCAAGGTCTCTCGGTGTGCCTTCCTATAGGTTGTCAACCTGTTCTGTGCCTCCGTACGAGTTAGTCCAAAACTCGCCCTTAGCGCTTGGGTGATGGCAGTGGTGTCGGCTCCTCTCCCACACTGCTCGGCCTTCCCTGTGAGTGCCTGCCGCAAGTGTATGGTCGACTCCTCCGGTAACCATCGGTTGGCTCTAGCTACTTCGTCGAATCTTTGGATAAAATATCCAACGTCTCCTTCTCCACTGAATTGGGGAACTCTGAATCGGTCCCTGCCATTGTTGGTCGACATTCGCTCCAGAATGTCCGTCAGCGTTCCCATTATCTGCAATGGTGAACCATCACGATCTGAGCTGAGCGCTCGTCGCCTGGTTGTCATCTCCGCGCCTGCTGCCTCCTGCTTGTACTCACTGTTCCTGTGGGTCGTTCGTTTGGATTCTTCTCAATCCCACTGCTGCCACCAATGTACAGGAATTTACTGTCTCGAGTGGTAGCGACCACCTGTACAACGGCCCACAGTAATAAGTAAGTACAGCAGTGCAGTGTACGCCTCTCTGACTCGCCCTCCACCTATCCCGAGGAGTAGGTGTAGTAGGTCGACCTAGCCGTTTGAATAACCGTTCCAGTATCACTTGCCCGTAGGTCAAGTGCAGTGTGAGTCGAGATCGACTGACCACTTTCTACTGACTGTTTATCCTAGTTGCTAGTCGACTGATTCAGTGCAATTCTCCTGTCCACTTTGTTTGTGCAAATGCTGAACTTCTCAAGTTCTTTCACCAGCGCAATCAGTGCAAGCTTACTTGTATTGTTTCTGCTAAGCTACCTGTGCTTTAGCATAAGTGCGCTTATGCTATCAGACCAAACAAGCAAGTGAGAGTGTAGGCAGTAACTCTGATTTTATTCTGATAAAACAAGCATATTTATACTGTAAAAAGTTATATAATAAGAGTGGCAGCTACACAACAAAGGCATGCCCCGCCTGTACATAAGATTGGTGGGTTAATAACCAATAGAACTATAAGCAGCATAGAACGGGAGGTGCTAATCAGCATGGTTGATTGCACAAGCACATGTGTAAGATAATGTCCTTCACGCAAGCATTATAACATATAGGAATAGAAAATATAATTATAAAATGGTAGTTCGGTAAGTGCTAGAATATATGATAATAGTTCGGCAAGTCTAGAATATATAATAAGGGTTCGGCAAGTCATATGTACAGGCGGTCGACTTACTCGGGGGGTCGTGATGCATTTCCCTCACAATATTTCTTTACACGCAAATAAAGCTGCTATGCAACATGTAACAACTGTCTGTATGTGGCTTGGTGGTTAAACTTATTATTACTACTGTAACTATTATTATAATGATTGGATTTTCCCCCACTTCACCACTACTATTATTTATGATCATTATTTATTAGATAGTTAGTAGTAGTTGTTATTAATAATTAATTATTATTTATTTATTATTACTATTTATTTATAATAATTGTTATAAATAATAACAGTTAATAATAATTTGCAGCAGTCAAATTATATTATTATTTATTATTATTATAAAATTAAAAAAATGATAAATAAAACATATTAATAATAATAACAATAAATAATCAAAATAATAAAACACATAAGTAAGTAATAAAATAATAGTAATTATTATTATTATGTATTAATTATCATCATTAATAAACTACAAAAATTAGAAAAAAGAATAATGATTAGCTAATTAGTAATTATATAGTATGACATTAATAAAACTCAACCCCCTAACATTCATGGTGAACCCCCTAACAGGCAACCCCCTAACAAATTCCTCCAACCCCCTAACAAAAATTTTTTCGCGCTTCGCGCGGATTTATCTAATTTGTTAGGGGGTTGGATTTTTAACTCAAAACGCCCCTGAGCCGCACTTTCCCCACCCTTGTAATATAAGTTTGTAAATGGATGTCGAGCAATCCATTTCTCTTTCATTTGATCCTTGTCGAGTTTTGTAATATCTTATTAATAAATAGGTCGTATCAATGGCTTGTTATTTAATTTGTGTCTCAACCTCTTCAGCTACATAATCAACTATCTTACCTCATTGCTCACCACTCATTATAGTGTTCCATTCTATCCATATCGCACATATCAACAACAGTGTCCAAGCTTCAATCTGCTCCATTACTTTTTGATGATCTACCGATGTTGAACTGACCATTTTTAGTGAGATACCATTTAGTTTTATCTTTTTATTTAATGTCAGCTATTCAGTTTAGTTCCATGAATCAGATTCTTCCCTGTATCATAGTATCTGATGTTCGCCCATTTATTTTTACCAATGTTGTTGTGTAAACTTATCACACTGTAATTATTATATTTTATATTTTTTTCATAAGCTCTAATTTTTTAGATGAACTTATTGTTGAAAATGGATACCATACATTTAGCACCTGTAACACAACATAAATGATTGTTATTATCTGGTTATCCTGCAGATGGTGTCCATTTTTTGTTGTGTGGTTTAAGATTTTTGCACAACTTCGCCAAAGTAAATAGTCACTGTGTTGGGTGATTCACTTGGTAGTAATATATGGTTCAATTGATAAAAAGGTGGTTGATGCGTTACTTTTTCAATTATTTGGTAAACCAATCAGCATTTCCATCATGTTTGTTGTAGGCTCCGCCTTTAAAAATGGCTACAAGCAGATGGAAGGTGATAATGCCAAAGAGAGGCTCTCTTGACGTCCTCATCAACCACGTACATAAACATTACTCAGAATGCATGGGAGTTGTCATTACTAGTGAGTTACAGTTTCTGATCTCATCCTACTGAAAGAGATAATTTTGCTATTCTCCTTCACATGTAGTTTTTATAGTCTATTGCAGAGCATGGTTGTTTTATTTTCTGAAGCAGCAGGAAACTATATTATATTATAAAGTATGCATGTGGGTGTTATGCTATTTGTATGCAGAACAACAGCTTTTATTTCTGGAGAAGTTTAAATCTCGCCTGGACTCTCTCAGACTCACCAACAATCTAGAATTCCGACACGCTCTGTTTCAACCGACGGGTTACCTTACAGCAGTCACAATCACCCTTCCTCATACTCGCCAGCTGGAAAGGTGCCAAATATTTCTTATTTGTTTTGTGCAAGATATATTTAGCAAATATTCTGTTAGTTTACTTTTTGTGTTTTATATACCATGTGTCTCTGGTACCGATGTTGGAGAATTGTTCTTACTGAACTAGTACTATGGTAGTAGAGAAATGAAAGGAAAACTCATTTTTATTATTACATAATTCGCTTTATTTTTTTTTATTATGCATTTCCTCTTATTTTCATATAATTACATTCTTTTGTTTGTCTATGCGTTATAATAAATTTATTTTTGTATGTAGGCCAGAGATCTCGGGCAATGCCCAGGGTGAGTACAGTCCCATATACAACACGGAGGGTAAAAAGGCCAGAGTTCGGTCAGCTAAGCGGAATGCAAAGGATTTAATCTGTAAACAAGTTCTTCTCAATCATCTCGGACCAGACCAATATCATGAGGTAGTGCTGCCACTGTTTAGTCATCATCTAGGGCCCAATGACTCAGCGCTGTGAAAAGATTCTTTTTGTAAATATTTAGTCTGTGGTAATCAATGGGGATAGCGCCAAGGACAGTACAGACAAACAGACAGACGTACGGAGTCGCATGAGTTTCAGATAAATAAATTTCTTGGCTGCAAATATAAATAGATTGAGATTTGTTTCAAAATATGGCGCTTTACACAAAAATGTTTCAAGTTTAGTGCAAAGATCCTCATCTTCAGCTCCATTGGTAATGGTTTTTCAAAGAAGACAAAGAGGGTATAGTCTATCCTCTTTTGCAACAATGTCACAGTGATAGAAGTTGCACTAATTCTGAAACTCTATGATCACAATATCTAGGAAATATGCTTCTACGGTTTAAAAACGTATTGCAACTTTCAATTTTTTTTCTTTTACATGCATTTTTAAGCAGACATACAAAGGTATAAGGAAAAGTTAAATAGCAAACACGAAACATGTCCTTGTATAAAGCCCAATGCTGGGAGATGAACTGTTTTCGGCAATTAGAGCCTCTCAAGAAACAATGGTGGCTACCCCCATTACGCGAATCATGAGCTGTAGTTAAAACTGATTCCTAGTTGCATACTTCAATTGCCCTTCCTTATTATTACCATATCATATTTGGTTCTTAGGATAATCTAGTGTCCTACTATGATATGATATGGAGTGCACACAACTCCATTTATGTTTACAGAAAGCACCAGACCATGAATCTAACTCCGCTTTTCTCTTCGCGTACTGCAATGAGAACAAGCTACCCATGCCTGGTATATTGGTGCATTGTACACAGAGGATAAAACATCCAGTCAAGTATACAGGAATAGGTGCGTACTCAGACTATCTATCGTGTGTGTACTCAGTGTACTCTGACCTCAATTATAAAAAAATTCTCGATTTGGTGAGAAAAACATTGTGCGTTCCATGCTTCACTAGATTATGCAAAATTTCACATTTGTAGTTCTTATTGGTTGTTCAATCATTTTAGGATTTATAACACGAATAAGTGCAACTCATCCTTGTAGTGAGCAGTCACATTGTCACCTGCTGTCACTTGTAGTGAGCAGTCACATTGTCACCTGCTGTCACTCGTAGTGAGCAGTCACATTGTCACCTGCTGTCACTCGTAGTGAGCAGTCACATTGTCACCTGCTGTTACTTGTAGTGAACAGTCACATTGTCACCTGCTGTTACTTGTAGTGAGCAGTCACATTGTCACCTGCTGTCACTTGTAGTGAACAGTCACATTGTCACCTGCTGTCACTCGTAGTGAGCAGTCACATTGTCACCTGCTGTTACTTGTAGTGAGCAGTCATATTGTCAAGGAGCCAGGCCTTGTCAAAATAAGAGGTGACAAGCACAAAACATACGGCTCAGCTGTCTCTTCTGCATTTTCCTTATTAGACTGGGTTCTTACCGAACTGCGCTTGGAGCAGCAGTTCTATCAATCAGACTGTAACAGCAATACATTGACTACCAGTAGCACAGTCTAGGCTGCAGTGTTTTGTGGTCGCTACAAAATGATCCATATGCGCAGTGACAGACTGTGGTGTAGATGGCACTTCCTGCCCACACATGTTGGATGGGGTAATGTGTTTGATAGGGTGCGTACTCTGCGTCTTCCAATGACAATATTGTAAGGCATAGGAGGAGTGAGTGCAGGTGCTATTATAGACTATGTAGTCAAGTTTTGCATGACAAACACGGCAGGTTACATACATATTGTATATGATAAGATTCACATAGCATACAAGTCAATAAATAAATGGACTAAAAGTATAATATTAGGTTAGAGTAGGCTGTGAGTCTTTGTTGGGCAGAGCCTGTTGTACTTCTGCTTTCAGCTTGCTATAGGATGGGTCGGCTTTTATGTCCACCCCCAGTCTCTCAACCTACCAAATACAGCGGGTTATGTGAAAAAGGGCCCAATTTTATTTTATGATATATACATTTCATCGAAAGCTAAATTTGTATGTAAGATTAGGTACCTAAGGGTGTAATACATGCAATTACATTTGCGTATAAAGCAGTCAACTATAAAGTGTTTGTGGTTAAAAGTAGGAGTTGTGCGCCCAGAGCTGAGCAGTGCCAGCTATATTTTTACCTGTTCAGTAAATTGCAGCACATCCAGCCATATTTGTGTACGTATCTTATCGTCGTCTGACATGTTACCCACCATTGTTGTCGATGTTTTACCTCTCTTCAACCTCTTCAAACTGTCCTCCATCTTCTTCACAGACAACAATACGTCAGTAGTTGTCTCCTCATAGCTATTAATGTAACAGACCTCTGGTGTTATTTAGTAATACTATTGCATTATACTTTTTGTTGTATGGAACTCGTTACTATAGGTTATTTACTGTTGCATGATACTTACTATCGTATGGTACTTACTCATATTATACTTACTATCGTATGGTACTTACTCCTATTATACTTACTACCGTATGGTACTTACTCCTATTATACTTACTATCGTATGGTACTTACTCCTATTATACTTACTATCGTATGGTACTTACTCATATTATACTTACTATCGTATGGTACTTACTCCTATTATACTTACTACCGTATGGTACTTACTCCTATTATACTTACTATCGTATGGTACTTACTCATATTATACTTACTATCGTATGGTACTTACTCCTATTATACTTACTATCGTATGGTACTTACTCCTATTATACTTACTATCGTATGGTACTTACTCCTATTATACTTACTACCGTATGGTACTTACTCCTATGGTACTTACTCCTATTATACTTACTACCGTATGGTACTTACTCCTATTATACTTACTATCGTATGGTACTTACTCCTATTATACTTACTATCGTATGGTACTTACTCCTATTATACTTACTATCGTATGGTACTTACTCCTATTATACTTACTATCGTATGGTACTTACTCATATTATACTTACTATCGTATTGTACTTACTGCTGTACGACGGTAGATATCACAGATTTAAATATTCTCTGCAATACTTCCTCAGGGAGAGATGATCTGTTTTGTTCCCTAAAACTTTCCAGCAAGTGAGTAGCTTGCTGAGTGTAGCCAGAAGCCTTCGATGGCACCTACAAACCAGATAGATCTATTTATTACTTTAGCCCTAGTGCCACGTGCTTGTGACTGCCAACAACCTTTTCTGAAATAAGATTGGGTTGAGACTACCCAAGGGGAGTTGGACAAAATTCATTTGCTCAATATAATGTGAGTAATAAAAAAGATCCTAAAATAGATTATGGAAGTTTCTTGGTTGGTCATACATGATATAGTAAAGACTAGAAATGTTAGCTTTAGGAATGTGCTGAAATTTGGAATTGTCTTCCCAAACTGTCATGTGACTGAGGGAAAACCCCAAAAATTAATCAAGTATTATGAACACTGATTTTTTCCTACACTAGATCAATAGTCCTGAAATTAAATTCATTGCTGTGCAGGCGGTTTACCTCCTTGTTAGTTCTCCTGTACAATCGGGGAATGTCGGACACTTGTTTCATCAGAGCGGAGATGTTGGACACAATCTCCTCAGACACCAGACCCTCTACTATCTTTAGTTGATCTCTAAGAGCAGTGAAGCTTTCTTCAATACTTCTTGTGAGGAGAGAACTTTGAGTGTCGTTTGCCTCTATTGCTGGAATGATTTCTGTGTTCATTATGTTTGTGACCTAGAAGATAATGTGATGATGTCACATTTACCATCAGTGTAATGTTGCTGTAGTTTGGTCACTGCATGTGCAGTTATAACGTCACAATGCAGCAGTCAAGTTATAACATCACAATGCACCAGGTCAAGTTATGACATCACAATGCACCAGGTCAAGTTATGACACCACAGTGCACCAGGTCAAGTTATGACATCACAATGCACCAGGTCAAGTTATGACATCACAAGTCACCAGGTCAAGTTATGACATCACCAGGTCAAGTTATGACATCACAATGCACTAGGTGAAGTTATGACATCACAATGCAGCAGGTCAAGTTATGACATCACAATGCACCAGGTCAAGTTATGACATCACAATGCAGCAGGTCAAGTTATGACATCACAAGTCACCAGGTCAAGTTATGACATCACAAGTCACCAGGTCAGTTATGACATCACAAGTCACCAGGTCAAGTTATGACATCACAAGTCACCAGGTCAGTTATGACATCACAATGCAGCAGGTCAAGTTATCACATCACAATGCACCAGGTCAAGTTATGACATCACAATGCACCAGGTCAAGTTATGACATCACAAGTCACACCTGAGTAATAAGCCTGTAGCAGTCAGTTATAAGTGTTACTAGTTCCTCTGTGTTGGGTTTCCTCATCTCTGTGGTTGGAACTGGTGACTCGGAGCGGGACGACGGACTGCCTCTTCCATCCTGTTTTATCATATCAACTCTAGAGCTAGGTCTAGGCAATGCAGTCCTCTCCACTGTGTATTCAATCTCAACCTGCAGTCAAAGTGTGAGCTGTGAGAGGAGGCCTGCGCATATATCACTAAGGAGGACCAGCTTATGTCATTGAAGTTTCACACAAAACAGAATTTAAACTCGGAAACTAACGAGTGGATTGCTCAACGCAATAATCAAGTGCAAAAAATCAAATTTACGTAAATGATAGGAAAATCCTGTAGCAAAATTTGAATCTGTGCAAGGAAAAAGGGGAGACAACTTTGTCAGTATATAAAACTCCTAAAACATATAGCCTTGATGCACAAAATCTTTGGTTTCACAGTTTACAAAACATAACAGGGAGTATCTAGATATATCTATTGATAACAGGGCCAGCAACTGTGACATGCCAGGGGGAGACGTTTTTGGAATAAAATAATCAATAACAGTTCCATCTTTACAAAAAGAGAGGACAACTTTGCTATAACCGGTTTAGCCGCGGTGTGCATAAAGTTATTACAATATGAAAGATAAAAAGTAAGCTTATTTTTAGGGAGCAAGTAATAATATTTTACCAATGACACAACATGTGTGGACATTCATTGAATTTTTAATAAAAACAATAGCCCCCGAGCAAATCCAACCTCATGGAGCAGATGCTAGCCTTAGAAACAGACTGGAGCCCTCATTACAGGCAATTCATCCCTGCAAGCATGTTGACCTCACTGCTAATGGCCAATAGTAAAGCGTATTACCTGGCCTTGACCTATAGCAGTTAGGAATGTTGTCAGCCTTGCAAGGATCTGTAGAGTGAGTTTCCAAAAGCGGTGTGTGAGGGCGTAGAGGTAGACGCCCTTCCTCCAACAGGTTTGTATGTTTAAATGAGCTGTGGACATTATGGCTAGTTTGTAGCCTGAGGAGTCACTCGTACAGGAAGTCCATGGATTGAGGTAACATTTCTCTACGTTACCTGCAATTTCTTGCAACCTACAGCATACATGTCCAGAGTCATTCTGCCGTGTGTTATGTATTTTATCTTCAAGTCTTAGAGTACATTTGTCACTATATAAGATCTAGTTACACTGTAGGTAAATTCAGTTTAATTTATGTTAAAGGCTGACCTCTATCTGACCTTCATACATGTCGCAGGGATAATTTTCTATGATGCTCAATATTTATGGAGATGATCAATTTTCGAAACTTTGACGTTGCTACGATGCTGTAAGGTTGATTCGTGTTTAACTTTTTCACGACTTTCAGCGACTTTCACGACTCTAGTCTTATGCGGCGCAGCAATTGACATGGCGATGAACAATGAAAAAGCATATCGTGACATAATTTTAGTTATTCATCATTTGTTACCTCTCACAATCAAGTTACGTCGTTAGGAAACACCGTCAGAAATTACTATAATCTTTTGATATTTTTTGAACAATCAGACCAATTTACATTTTGTGCTCATAAATAACAGCTGTTTACGGTCACAGAGACATTGCTTTCAACTTTGCACGATTTCCTGCAATCACCAAGTGTGGGCAACTCCGAACACTACTGTGCTTGCAAAGCATCATACGAGTTTCCATGACATGTAGGTCAGCGTTGAAAGAAATGACAATAGAAAATTATTAATGTGCTTTTTGTATAATTAAATACTATTTAGTAGCTATAAATTACAGATCATTAAAATGTAAAAATTACTGCCAATTCATGTTTCAAACAATTATATGACACGCGTTAACAAATTTTCAAGAGATGATAACTCTACAGTTGCTACAAACCGATTCACTTGTTGAGTTATTTGCTAGGTAGGTAGACATTTGAAGCTCAAATATTTAACAAGCAATACCTGATCTGAAAGTAAACTGGAAGACTCCATTTGCTGAGGAACTTGTCATATGAAGGGTGAGCTCTCAGTCTATTCACACTTTGTATAGTAGCGCATTGCTGCTCAAATGATGTCAAAAACTCCATTCCATCCAAGTATTCCTGTCGCATTGAAACGGCAGAAAGTTCATTTCTTTTAACGCAAGTACTGCAATAATTAGTCTAGCATTGTCTGTTTTGTAGAAGAAATACTGAGTATATATGATGGTACCTTATAAAATTTATCTGGGTTTCCAGGTGCAAAGACTGATGTAGCTCGATGCTCTAGCAGGTCCACAACTTCAGGCCACACAGAATTGACCATAAAATCATATCCTTTCAACGGTTCTTGACCACTACAATTACAACATATACCTTAAAATCGTTTTTCTGTGACACACATCAGATCAACTCAAGCCCCAAATAAGTGCTTGTTCACGTAATCGTGTTACCAGGCCAGCCTCATACAACAAGTTTTCTAGTTCAGAGGGTATTCTTTGTAATTAAGTCCAGCTCCCGGAGGAGCCTCCATAAATTGCACGTGCCGACGGTATTTCACGTCGTCAGTGCAGGGTATTGGTATAAGTTTTCAACTAGCAATAACCACGCCTCCGATAAACGTCACTGGCTATGGTACCGCCGCTGCGCAAAGATACTTATTACCGTGCGCTCTTCCAACCTAATTATTTCAAAAATCTTATAATCAAGTGTCAATTATATTTTTCGAACTATTTTTTTACTAAAATCAGCATATTACCTATAATATTTAACCTTATTCTCTTTTTGCATAGCTCTTCTAAAACAGATAACCAAAACAAATGAAGATTAGCAAAATTAGTGGCTTTATCAAGTAAAAGTTTTAAACAAGGGAGACAAATCTCAATTTTAAGTATATTGATTGCTCATTGCTCGGTGGAGTGGTTGCATTTATATGAGTCCTGAAATTACTGTGGTGGAGACAACTTTGTTGAAACAATTCAACTTGAATGTAATAACATTCATAATACAAAGACAAAGCACTTTCAATACTTTATTACTCTTTATCTATAGATGAAGCTGTCAGATAAACAATGCCGATATGGATAAACAATGTCTTTCATCCTCTACCACAACATTTATCAATACAATATTCACTTCGCTCACCTTTTGGCTTTGATAACGGATAATAACAAAGAACATTTCTGTTGTTGAAACTCTAAGATCTTGGCATACATGGCAAATGAGCCACCTTTCTGTTTGATGTAACCTTCATTGATATACTCTGACATGAAAGGCTCAACTTCAACTCTTCTAAATAACGCTTCTGCATCAGACACCTGTAACAGTACACTGCACATAGACAGACACCTCTAACAGCACACTGCACATAGACAGACACCTCTAACAGCACACTGCACATAGACAGACACCTCTAACAGTACACTGCACATAGACAGACACCTCTAACAGTACACTGCACATAGATAGACACCTCTAACAGTACACTGCACATAGACAGACACCTGTAACAGTACACTGCACATAGACAGACACCTCTAACAGTACACCGCACATAGACAGACACCTCTAACAGTACACTGCACATAGACAGACACCTCTAACAGTACACTGCACATAGACAGACACCTCTAACAGTACACTGCACATAGACAGACACCTCTAACAGTACACTGCACATAGACAGACACCTCTAACAGTACACTGCACATAGACAGACACCTCTAACAGTACACTGCACATAGACAGACACCTGTAACAGTACACTGCACATAGACAGACACCTCTAACAGTGTACTGCACATAGATAGACACATCTAACAGTGTACTGCACATAGATAGACACATCTAACAGTACACTGCACATAGACAGACACCTCTAACAGTGTACTGCACATAGATAGACACATCTAACAGTGTACTGCACATAGATAGACACATCTAACAGTACACTGCACATAGACAGACACATCTAACAGTACACTGCACATAGACAGACACCTCTAACAGTACACTGCACATAGACAGACACCTCTAACAGTACACTGCACATAGACAGACACCTCTAACAGTACACTGCACATAGACAGACACCTCTAACAGTACACTGCACATAGACAGACACCTTATCTATAGTGATGTATGTCCGCAGGCAGCGTGTGAGCATCTCCTCATTAGAAGTTGTCAGCCCTTCAGTAAACATTCCCTCTAGATTCTGTTGTAGCACCTGAGTTATACGATTTATTCTCTGCAACAGGAAGTGACATCAAAGCGAGTTATTATATGAAGTCCTACATTTACTATGAAACCATTTTCAAAGACAATGGGGAACCGGGGCGTAGTTTCTCGTTGTAGATGCTACTGGAAGCAGGTCCGTCGCTAATATGACTTATTATTAGAATTTACGACTGGCTCGACTTTTAACCTGATTTGAGACATTTTAAGCAGCTGATATGACAAAGACGATGTAGTTGAGGAAGCTTAAGGGACCAACATAGCCTTTAGTTGTTTTTTTTCAAAAAGTATTTTGGTTTATTCACTTAAAAAAAATTAGTTGAATAGGGATGGTCATAGATACTACGCTGTACAGCCATAGTTTCGCATTTCAGGCTTAATCAAATTTGCCAACGAAAATCAATTATAGCGCGCCCTTGTAGTTTACCTCAACAGTGATGATATACTATCATGGTTGATCTATGCGGCGCATCGTCGGTATTATAAGCTCCATTCCCATCAACTGCTCATGAATCGTTTGTTGCAGATTCCATAACTCTAGTAACCGACTAGCAATAATAATAATAATAACTAACTCTTATGACCATCACCAAGTGTACCAATCATGTGGTATGTGACTGGTAAATAGTAATTGTTTACTTTTGCCTTATTTTTTAATTTTTAGGGCAATTGATTAATAATTTTGTTGATTTATTATAAATAATCATAATAATTGATAAATACAAAAAGTAAATTAATTATCTTTCTTGTTGAGTGAAATTTGTAACGTTCTAATCACAAATTGTATCAAACTTGTGCTTGAATGAAAATTATTCAATACTGATGACAACACACAATAATTAAATAAGTAATAAATAATAATAAATGACATCTAGATGTAAAGAGGTTCGATTATCCAGTTGGGAGATAACTCCTGTGAGTTCATTCTATATTTTATATAGGGATCTATAGTCAGTATTGTTAGTGCTCGTAAAAAAATGATCATTTGGGTTAGATCTCATTGCGTATTGTGCCAAAAACACTTAGTGAGCTAGAAGAGACACTGGAGCCCATGCCATCCCAATATATTAGTGAGAGGAGAACTGTAATACAAATAAAAAAAATTGATGGATTTTTGAAAATCTTGATGGTTTTGTAGTAAAACGGCAACCAAACTGCCCGTCGCATCACATTAGCGCACCTCGGAGAGCGCTTAAAATCGGCCGGGTTCCTATCGTTAACAACCCAAGGAGTTATGCTCAAAATAAAGAGGACAACCCTAGTCTAATTATTAAAACTCATTGCACACAAGTTACTATCTATTTCTGGTATAAACACTACCATCGGAGCGCCTTTGAACAGCTGACTGAATATTGTCTACTCTTCCGCTGCAGGTTTTGGTTTCATCGCTTATGCTTCAATTACGACAGCTAATTTTTAGTTTCGATGTCTTCTCAGAGCATTTAAAGAGGTATTTACCATATTTTTCACTAGCAAACCTATAACAGACCTGTACATGTATTTAATCACGTTATAGTTTTGGGAATAGAGTTTTTGGCAAAATTCACCTACTTAGTGACAATGACGTTTAAATACCTCATTACAAAAAAAAATGTTTCAAATTGACCAAGTTCCCACAAAATTAGGAGTAGGGTGGAGAGAAAGTATGACTCACAGGCTTGACTGAATCAACCAATGGCAGACCTTTACACTTTGTTACATAGAACTGTAGCTGGTTAAACTCAGTGGAGATTCTCTCTACAAGGTGTGACTCCAGACTGGTAGTTGTCTGCCCACTGCTGTAAAAGAACAGTCAGTTGTTTGTGGCGTTCTACTAACTGGGTAGAGATCTGGTTTACAGAACTTTGTAAGGAGGTACCAACCCAGCCGAGAGACGAGACATGTCTAGTATTCCCTCCATAGTGTCTATGCATGTTAGTATGCCCTCCAAGTGTTGTAGACATGTCTAACAATATACAATATATACGTGGCAGGGAAATGGGTGGTTGTAGTGCGCAGTCCTCAGGCTAAGTTGTGTAACTACCTACAGATCAGCACTGACAGTCCATCAGTTACAAGAGAGGACAACTCCCACCACCACTGGTTATATTCAACCAACCAAAGCATTGTATAAATAACATTTCTCTGGATATCTGTACCGAACAACCTAATCTCTCTCATTCACAATATTACTGCTTACAATGTATTTTTCACTGATTTCGTCGTTTAGAAATTTGCTTCCGGAATAGCGATTGATAAAAGTGAAACCCAGTAATTATAACACCACTGTCCTGTCTATGTCTGTGAACGAGAAACTCTACACATGCAATGCAGTTCACACATTTCGTCTTTATTCTGTTTCAATAAATAAATATATTATTATTTAACAAAAATAGCGGATATATATCTCAGCATTCAACCAAATGAAGTCCATTATAATCGTTTCTTTGGGCGGCTAGTAGTCCTGTGTAGCCTCAGGCTCCAGTTTTCACCATTGGAGTGTTATGTCGAGATTGTTGGAAGTTTTCTCTCAATTTCTGTTGCATTATCCATAGTTTCGCTCTACAAGGTTTGATTGGCTGGCCCAGGTAGGTAGTGTTATTGACTGTGGTAAAGTCAAAGCTTCCTTCAGCTCCTACTGCCTTGGGCTCAGGCTTGAAGCTCTTAGGGATCCCAGTCTGCAAACACCGATATACATATGTACAAGTGATGACCAAAACTTTAAAACTTTTAAACATAATTGTCTACTGTTTAATCAAATGATAAAACGTTTTAGGCCGCACAGGAAATGCTTTTTATTTATACGATTTCAAATATTCTCAATCTTTCACACTCGATAAAAAAGCAGCGTCCAACAACATGGCGAACTGAACACGGATAAGAAGATGACTAAATATAATAATAATAAATAATTAATATTTGAACACAAAACAAACAAGTTAGACTTTGTCTAAGTAAAATATACCATTACAGTTATTAACACCAACAGCTAATAGTCTGGTACACTGACCGCACTTATCCACCTCTCTAACAAACAGAGTGTAGTTAGAAGCCTGCGCTAGATCTAATGTCTAATCAATACACAACAATACAAAGTAAACAGAGATCCATGGGATATAATAGAGGGGACATACACCCTGACAACCACAAGTAGTGCATAAACATTGGTCTCTGATAAACTCTACTGACATTGGTCTCTGATAGACTCTACATACATTGGTCTCTGATAGACTCTACTTACATTGGTCTCTGATAGACTCTACTTACATTGGTCTCTGATAGACTCTACTTACATTGGTCTCTGATAGACTCTACTTACATTGGTCTCTGATAGACTCTACTTACATTGGTCTCTGATAGACTCTACTTACATTGGTCTCTGATAGACTCTACTTACATTGGTCTCTGATAGACTCTACTTACATTGGTCTCTGATAGACTCTACTTACATTGGTCTCTGATAGACTCTACATACATTGGTCTCTGATAGACTCTACTTACATTGGTCTCTGATAGACTCTACTTACATTGGTCTCTGATAGACTCTACTTACATTGGTCTCTGATAGACTCTACATACATTGGTCTCTGATAGACTCTACATACATTGGTCTCTGATAGACTCTACATACATTGGTCTCTGATAGACTCTACATACATTGGTCTCTGATAGACTCTACATACATTGGTCTCTGATAGACTCTACTTACATTGGTCTCTGATAGACTCTACAAACATTGGTCTCTGATAGACTCTACATACATTGGTCTCTGATAGACTCTACATACATTGGTCTCTGATAGACTCTACTTACATTGGTCTCTGATAGACTCTACATACATTGGTCTCTGATAGACTCTACTTACATTGGTCTCTGATAAACTCTACATAACTTTCTAGCTTTGCACACAAGTATACCCACTCGTATCCAAGTAAGTCAACCAGTTCTCACCTGCAGAGGGGTAGAAAATGTAGCCTTAGTGGTGGTGTAACCTTCAAACTTTCCCTCGGGTGGATGATAGCCCTCGGCAAAGTCAGCATGTGAGAGTCTAACAGGTTTTTGAGGGCCCCAGTTTCTGTAACAAGTCAACAACAATATGTATCAACTTTCGTTGAAGAGACATCTCAACGTTTCAACTTTTCATCTCAACTCGTACGATTTAATAATAAAAACTTTATTTTTAAAACAGCCCAAATACATTTCATTTTAGTCATGGTAGTCATGCAGAGATTTCAGACTCACTTAGTGTACAGAGTACAACAAACTGGTGAGGTATTGTTTGTTAAGCCTTCAACTAATCAGAAAGCTAAACAAATGACGTACTTGAAGTGATCTTTGTTAGCCGTTCGGTCATCAAACTTGGGGAGGTCTTTCACAAAGTTTCCTGCTGGAGCTTGTCTAAGGGGCACATATGCATCTTCTAAGTTCTTTGGAGTAAACACAGCCTGGAGATATACACCATAGGTAGTGTTGTATACACCATAGGTAGTGTTGTATACACCATAGGTAGTGTTGTATACACCATAGGTAGTGTTGTATACACCATAGGTAGTGTTGTATACACCATAGGTAGTGTTGTATACACCATAGGTAGTGTTGTATACACCATAGGTAGTGTTGTATACACCATAGGTAGTGTTGTAATCGATTATTGGAAAAATAAGCACTTCATTAATGGTTAAAAAAAATTTGCCATGCCCAATATAAAGCTACACAACAAACAAAAACATTCTTAATTTTTTTCATTATTTTTTGGGAGTGTGAATTATTTTCTCGAGAATGTAAAAGACAAGTGGATATAACAGATATTCACTCACATGGGTAACAGTTAAACCTTCGACTGGTACTGAAGGTCTCTCATACTTTACTGGTATTTTCTTGAATGACTTTGGTACTGGATGTTTGACAGCATCATGGCCCTGGAATATAGCTCTCTGCTCCGTTTCAAATGATTGTCTACAAATATCAAACGTTTTTAGAATGCATAAAAATAACATATAAATCATTTGTTACATAAACAATTAATAAAGGGAAAGTTTTAACATGAGACGAGAGAAGCCTTAGCTAACCTGTCATTAAACTTGAGGTCTATGGTGGGTTGAGCAGGGTCCACAGGCTTGACTCTGTCAACAAGTTTTTTCGGATAGTCAAACATGTTTTGCGTTTCTGCCATTAGAGGACCTTTCTTCAGAAATGGTCTAGCCATAGGAACGAACATCTGCGCTCGCTGACCAAACTCCCCCTTATAGACTTCCCCAGAGCTGGTAATAAACTCCGCCTCTCCACCAACATGGAGGTTGTCTGGAGCGGCCTTGATCTGTTTCGGTTTGGGTGCAAACACTCCTAAAAATGTACAAAAACTTTATTGAACAGATCCTCTCCTATGAATGCAAGGAAGAAAGCAGCTGAGTTTGCTAGACTCAGTTTAAAAGTTTTGTATTGAGGCGCGGTCAGCGCAACGCTGATAGATTGTAGAGGTCCAATTGACACTTCGAGCACTTTTAGTAGCTTGTTTAGTGGTCTTTCAGCTAACACAATCACAAAGCAGCTGCCAATTTAAAATTTCTCCATTATCTCAATTTCTATAGGAAACTAAAAGAGCAAGCGGACCAAAGATAAACTTTCATCATACAAGCTATAATTATGGGGCAATTCAAGTTTATTTACACATCGTATGTGATAGGCAATAGCCCTTTCTGTGCTAATATTAGGCACCTGCAATGAATATTCACCTGTATACAATAAGGTATAGAGATATCGCAAACGCTCACCTGGGAAGGCTTGTTGAGTTGTACTGAGAGGCAATTTATCTTTGTTAGGATAAAGAATCTCGCCAGTAAAGCAAGGGGGTTCCTCGGCGGCTTTGTTGGCTACAGGCTTCCACTGCTTGTAATGTTCGAAGTTAGTCGTGTCCCCAAAAAATTTAGCATCCGAACGTGTTTTAATTTTATCTGCTTGTTTCATGCTCACAAAGTTTGATGGGGTGGAGAGTTTTTTAACTGGATAGTCCTGCATGTAGTATGAGACGCTGTCTAGGGGGGCGGTCGGTCGCTCATAGTTCGGTTTGGGTGGAGACACTGGTTTCCTCATTTCAATAGGTCTGGGAATAAAATCATCTCTCTGGTTTGTGGCAAACACCATCGGAGGTATGTCGGTTTCTCTCGGTGTAGGTGGCGGTCTTTTACTCGAGCGTGGTGGCTGGAATACAGCTTGGAACATGTCATGAGTGTGTGTATTTGGAAATGGGTCTTTTGAACCTGTTTTAGGTTTTCCTTTTTTACAAGTGTGATGGTGGACACACTGGCCACAGTCACAAATCTCACAGATACAGTTGATGTGTGACGGTAGGGAAGCCATGAGGGCTTGTAGCTCCATGTGCTGTTTCACTCTCCATGGAGTTTTAATTAGAGTACCTAGAACAACATAGTTTGAGATGTATACATTTAAACACTACGGTCAAACACAAATCAAGTTAATGCAAAAAATCATTCATAGAATTTGCAAATCAGACATAAAACTTACCTCCTGCAGTTCGGGGGCCTCCAGTCTTGGGCCCACCAGTACGAGGTGCAGCAGTCCGTAAAAGTCCGCTAGCCGGCGGAGTTATAGCGTTCCCATTTACAGCGACTAAACCTTCGGGTTCTGCTGGCGCCATTGTACGATATAAAGCAGCGGTCGCAAGTGCAGGTTTAAATGTTTGCTAAGTTATATTAAAACTTAAATCTAACATCCTGTCTATGGTGGACCGTTACTAAGGTTGATTTCCTTCGATCAGTGAAGTCGGTGTTGCCCCTGGTTACGCCCTTCTAATAGGCACGACCTATAGATTATAATTGTAGCACACTTCGACCAATTCACAAAGCTCTTAATGGTTATAAATGTTGTGGTAGAGATATGAAACCATAGAGCTCATTGTGTGATAACAGTATTGCTTTATTGCCAAATGAATAGACCTCCGAGTGTTTTGTGA
Source organism: Cryptosula pallasiana (assembly GCA_945261195.1). Lineage (NCBI taxonomy): Eukaryota > Metazoa > Bryozoa > Gymnolaemata > Cheilostomatida > Cryptosulidae > Cryptosula > Cryptosula pallasiana. Next base: position 52,044,900 of record OX183130.1, on the reverse strand, counting down.
GTGAGTTAACCAGTGTATTTAAACCAAATCAGACCTATTTATTGCAATCATTAAGTGGAATTTTGAATTGAATGAAGTTTTTGTTAAATATCCTATTGAGGTGAAATTGTGTATGCTGTCAGTATGTATAGGACCACTTCAGTTTGTATTGGCAGCAATGTATAAGTCTATGGTATTATGATGGATTAGTTATGTATTACATACATAGACGCAAGCATTGCTTTCTCTGTTTTACTTAATTTTAATTGATTGTATAACTGCATTCAGGTGTACAATATACTACTACATATCGTATAGTAAATATGTGTGTGTCCAGCACAGTCTATAGACTTGTAAGCAACCCTTTATGTTATATTGATATAAAAAATGATAGATGATACATTGGCGCAACCAAAAAAGATGTATATGTATATATTTGATATACAACCTGTACAAAGATCACACCTGTGATATTATCACTGCGTACAAACTGACAATATTGAAAGCTAATATCTATACAACACACTATCTAGGATATTGCAGCTGGTGCATAATTGCAACATGATCGGTTGTGTAATTGTTTCCTTAAATTTTTAATAGTATGGTTATTGATAGCACACAACTCCAATTATCAGTGAACATAAAATAATGTGGAGACGACTGACAATCAGATATAGCCCAGTCAGTTTCATTTATACATAGTTACTGGCGGTACAGGTGATACAGGCTGCAAAGGTGATACAGGTAATATAGGTGGTACAGGTGGTACAGGTAATACAGGTGGTACAGGTAATACAGGTGGTACAGGTAATACAGGTGATACATGTAGTACAGGTAATACAGGTGGTACAAGTGATACAGGTAGTACAGGTAGTACAGGTGATACCGGCGGTACAGGTAATACAGGCGATATGCCATAACTACGATATTTAGCTGGGGCTATTGTAGAAGACAACAAAACTGTAGATATACAGAGGTAACAGTGTGCTTGTAGAGAATATGTATAAGCTAAATAAGTAACGAGTTAGTTTGAATTGATATCTCTCTAGTACCAGCACTACAGAAATGAATTGATGTTTTACAGAAGCAAAGCAAACTTCTCAGCACAATATGCTGGCATTCTATTTACAATATCTGCAATTAGTAATATTATCCGATTGGACACTTCTTATGAAAAAACATTTAAAAAGAATTTTTAAAAAAAAAGACATTTTAAACCATGTTACAGTTGTGCTATTAGCAATTAATAACCAGCTTGCACTAGCAAAAATACTGAGTACCGTATGTCTGGCCCATTGACATATAAAACACATTCAGCAGTATCTAAGTCTATGAACCAAGACATGCTGTGCCATACAAATATAATTTCTAATGCAGATGTAGGAATAAAATCAAGTATTGTCAATTAAATACTACCAGCAATGAATCAACATCAATCAGCACCCAACACTCAACAGGCAAGTGATCACAGAAAAATCATTTTTCATTCTAAACCACCTAAATGGTGTATCGTTGAGTGGGATATAACGTGAGTCTGGTAACCTACATAATAATACACTTGTGTATATAATAACATTGCAGCAGTCCAGTGGTGGTTGGACAAGTTAAGTCAGACCATTTACCAGTCAGTTTGCTGTCATAAATGAATGCAGGGAAATGTAATGATGTGGGTCAGCCAAGCTGCTCAGTAACAGGATATAACAGGTCACTGAGGCAATCCAATGCAACCAAAATCCCTTCACTAGAGTACTTCTCTTATCATGTTTTACAGTTGCCAGCAAACCTGTTTTTGTTATTTATAATTCAACCCAGTAACATCTGACAAGTGGCTGTCATCAATTGATGAGTATTGATTGACATCACAACACAACCACTAGCTGTGGTCTGCAGTTGACAGCTATACAAGTGTTGCAGTGTCTCGGAGATCAGACAAAACCCACAACAAGTCAAACAAACAATTACCTTCAATACTAAAGAGTAGCTGTCTAACATAGGCTAGTTACAGGTGAGTATTCAGAGAGTGCAAGAGACACAACCTGTAACATAGCTAGTTACATGTGAGCATTGAGTGAGTGCAAGAGACACAACCTCTAACACTAGTTACAGGTGAGCATTGAGAGAGTGCAAGAGACACAACCTCTAACACTAGTTACAGGTGAGCATTGAGAGAGTGCAAGAGACACAACCTCTCACACTAGATACAAGTGAGTATTGAGAGAGTGCAAGAGACACAACCTCTCACACTAGAAATCCTTTGGGCTCAGGTATAATAAAACAAACTAACCTTTTTCTCTCTGATGGCCGCTCTGTGGGCCAGCTTGTGTTGTATCTCTCTCATGGAGTCGTCTATCAGCGCCCTCAGTTCCTACATCAAGTACAATAGTCATGTGATACCTGTGTTAGTACTTATAGCTGCATAGACATGCATGTACAATAATATATAAATCCACACATAGACATGCATGTACAGTGATATATAAATCCACACATAGACATGCATGTACAGTAATATATAAATCTACACATAGACATGCATGTACAGTAATACATAAATCTACACATAGATATGGATGTACAGTAATACATAAATCTACACATAGACATGCATGTACAGTAATACATAAATCTACACATAGACATGCATGTACAGTAATACATAAATCTACACATAGACATGCATGTACAGTAATACATAAATCTACACATAGACATGCATGTACAGTAATACATAAATCTACACATAGACATGCATGTACAGTAATACATAAATCTACACATAGACATGCATGTACAGTAATATATAAATCTACACATAGACATGCATGTACAGTAATACATAAATCTACACATAGACATGCATGTACAGTAATACATAAATCTACACATAGACATGCATGTACAGTAATACATAAATCTACACATAGACATGCATGTACAGTAATACATAAATCTACACATAGACATGCATGTACAGTGATATATAAATCCACACATAGACGTGGATATACAGTGATATTCACCTCCACTTGCCCTTTGAATGTATTCAGAGGGTCTTTGATATTGCATATGATCTTGTCTACTCCGACCTACAACATAGTTTGATGAGCTCAGATGAAGTTGTACTTGAAAGGAACTTTCTGTGATGATGGTGTGATAATATCTAGCGGTGAAAAGTTGAAATTCAAAAAGTGTAGAGTGGCAAGAGAAGGCAACTCCTTCACTTAGTAGAGCAAAACATACCTGATGTTCCGTTTGTTTGGTTCATAAAATGGGCAACGAAAAAAAATATTTTTTACTTACATTACAAATTATTTGAATGTTTTTCATGGACAATAAATGTGAATGACGTCATTAACTAGCTCATACAATAAGATAGTTGTATGCATTAGACTGCAGGTATGATCTAACATGGCAACCAATCTGCACAACAACAAAAATTGCCATTTGTTTAAAGTAAACGATAGATTAAGAAAATTAGTCTTTCATTGTTTCAGTCCATTGTGTTAGTTGTAAAACATTATCATTTCTGAGGCTATTTGTTGTATTTCTTACACCTTCCTGTTTGTGAAGCGCTTGGAAAAAAAATGGTTGCTCTCATGTGTCAGTCGAGACACCTCCAACAATTATTTTTGATTCATGTCAAAAGATACACAGAATAAAAACTTTCAACCGTTTTCTTATTAAAGAAACCCAATTCTAGTAAACTTTACTTATCTTTTTGATAAATGGCCAGAGTGCCTTTAGAAATGCATGCAAGAGAACATAATTCCAAAGAGATAGAGCTCCATTGGTTCACCAGCATCAAAAAGTAAAAGAGTTTGTTATTTCCAAATTTGTTAAATCAACTTAGGAGTATTACAGATTGTTGTTTACTTATATCGATGATTTCATATTTGCTTCATATTTGGTTCTACACAAAAGTAGTCGATGCAACAGCCAAGCCTGATTGCAAACCATCAACAGATCAAATCAATGAACCAGTTGATGTAATTTCAAAACATAAATCTGAGAAACCTGTGTAGCTCTTCGTGCACAAAAAAATTCTAAAAAGGCTGCCAATGTTGCACAGGAAACTGACACCAAATACCAGAACGCTTAGAGGAGTATTACCAGATTGGAGGAGAGATTGACGAAGTCAGCATAGTCTCTGTTAATGAGCTCTACAAGAGCACTCTGTAGTATCTTCATGTACACACTGAGATCTTCTCTTATAGTCTCCAAGCTTGAGTGACATCGTGCGTCAGCTAAGAACTTGTCTATGTTATACTCCACCTGTTAGATTTTAGATCAATATGGTTATATAGTGAACCATACAGAGTACAAAACTGATATCAACAGTATCAGGTTATAAGAAACCTTTTGTTAACTGATTGAAACGTTGCAAATTAAATAATTTCATAATTACATTAGCTAGTTGATTATAATAACAATTAAGTACTAAATATTCAGTAGTTGTTTGCTGTAAAAAATACCCGGCATGTTTTCATGTTATTCAAACAAATAATGTGGTTTTGTTTGAGTTAGTTTTAACCGGAATAACTCAGCTCATGAGGTCTGGCTGGTGATAATATGACCAATCAAGTGATGAAAAGACCACCATGAAACTTTGGTTTATGATCAAAATAATAAAAAATTACAGCATTTTTTTAAATATTACTTGGTTTTTTAACTAATATTTTTCATTCATATGTTCGCTAATTTTGATTTTACTCGCTTTCAACTATTGCTGTCCAATTTTATAGGAGCCATTCATGTATTTTCAACGTTTAACAAATTAAATGAAAACTTGATCACTTTATGTTTAATAATAAGATTGTGTCTTCGGGGAATGTTTTCCATGTCAATTTTTGGGTAACAATTAAATATGATAAAAAATCTAAACGCTTTCTGAACCCCCTGAAAACTTTTAAATACATCTCAACTCTTTCGTACGGTTTGAAGAGTTTGCGCAATAGCTAATATGTGTTGAAAACATGGCCATTTGCTAGTCTGCATTAAAGATATATTTTTCTTGGTCCACCTACAATAATCAGTTTTATCACTAAATGCGTGTCATAAAAATTTAATTTCAAATGAATAGATGAAGACAATATCATTTCTACCATTCCAACCATTATTATTAAAAATAATTTTAGAAAATTTTGAATTTCTGTAAAAATTAATGTTTGAGGTTATACTCAACATTCACTCATTTGGTCGAGCAATTCTGTTGCTTATTGATCATTATGCTGATGATAGACTTTCACATGATGATTGAAAGTAAATAAAATCCATTGCCGTTGGTTCAAAAATATGCTATTTTTTAGAACATTTCAGGTATACGGAAATAGCTAAGACTGGTGTAAATAGTTTGTATTGCTATCTAAACTTTCAGAATCCTTTCAAGCTTGCAGATAATTTGCAAAAGTACGAGAAGATTTAAAATTTTCCACAAGTGTTAAACAGGAAATAAAGCTTCGTTGCATGCAACTTTATAATTATCAAGAGCGATATCAAATCATTAAAACCAGCTGGTGATTTCCAATAAAAAGGTGCTTTGCAAAAAATCCAAGGCGTCACCACATTTACCAGATATTTTATAGCTCACCGTTCGTCTGCGTGCTTAAGTGAGACAAGCGAGTACGCAGGTGAGCTAAACTTTAAACTGATCGATCTGGGAATGTTATAAACGCCCGGTCTCCGGTGAGCAGTGATTGGTCATTGCAAAACATATTTGGGGGGAGGTTAATTGAAAAGTAATTACTGTCAGACAACCATTCAACAACCTGGCTGATGATTTACTCCGGTGCATGTGGCCTGCTCATCGAACAGTATCACTGTATCTCAGTCAGGTATGGTGAAAAACCCAGTGCTTTTCGATGTATTTTTAAAGTGCTCAAACAATTTTGAGAGTAGAAGCGTTTACGTTATGGGCCACCAGAAATAATCATAAAACTTTGTTTTTCAAACCAAGTAAGTGACACGGTTTTGAAAAATTGGGCGCATAAAAGGTAAGAAATAATTGGTAAGATTATTTTACTAGGTATTGTTGTTGATAAAGAATATTATTCTAGGGTTTCTTTATCAGCTATGAGACCATGGTGATGATGCTATTCTTTATTGAATTCCTAGAATTGATAAATAATATCATAAAAGTTAGTGGTAAATAAAAATAAATGGGACTTATTTACCTTTGAATATCTTGGAAGACATTGAGCATTCAGGAACTCAAGGTAAAAGGAGTGCGTAAGTTTGCTAACAGTGTAGCCACAGAGGTACAGCAATCTGCTGTTCATTTTTATCAATTGGTAATAAGGGAGTTAGAAATACTACCCTTTTGCTTTTAGTTGGCTGCTGGGGTTTGTACATTTATTTCACGTTTCCTATGGTGTTTCTGACGAATTTTGGTAGGAAACTACTATGGCAAAACTTGTGATGTTGCGTGTACAAAAAAACACTTCATTTCTGGCGGCAGATTTAGTTATCATAGACACCTTTTGGCGGTCCTGGGATATTTCGTCATAGGCCATAGCCAGTGTATTGTGTCGCTCTCCATCCTGGAAAATCTTCATAAGCAGGGCTAGTCTGTGACTTTTTTTCTTTTGTTCTAATGTCTGGAGCACAAGCTCAGAACAGGTTTCAGTGATATTCAACCTTTCTGGGACTGTTAATGAAGCTGACTGCACGGTGCTGGATCATAACAAGGGACTCAATATCTTTGTGAAGCATAGGATTTTAAACTGTATCAGCATACTTTAGTACTGGGCGGCATAGTCTTGTATAAGATAGCAGACGACATTCTAAATTTTATTAGTCTTTACTCATTTTTATTTATCAATAAATTTATCCTTATTATTAATAATTCTTATTGCTAGTTATTGTTATTATTACTAGATTGTGCAGGATTTCACTGTAGGTCTGTTTGGTAGCTTCGGCCTACCCGCACAGCTTTGCCCGAACTGTGTGATAGCTAGCAGCGATACAACCCGCCCACAGATCGACAGACTTCCTTAGAAATAGTGATCGACCATTGCAGGCTGCTGCCGAACTGCCGGTTGCGTTAACTGTTACTGAGCGCAAGCCAGTGGCCCAAACTTTGAAGGTCGAATCAGCCTTGGCTAGATTCGGCCAGCAGAGGTTCGGTATACTGCTTAGTGATTACTAGTCTTAGTAATGGTGCTTTGATTGTACGTGCATGTACTAGCGCAAGTGAAGTTTGTTTGTAAGACAAAGAAACTTCTGAGAGTGTGCAAGCTTAACTCTGATTTATTGATTGCATGATACTGGCATTTATACAAATGGTTATGTAATAATATATGGGTAAACAAAGACAAGACAAAGACAAGACTGTAAGCCACGCCTGATGAGCAGAACTGGACAAATAGAAAAATAGGGGGCTTGGCTTATTGATATGGATGATTGCTTAGCACATGTCGCTAATATAAGATTGCATGTAAAGTGAGGGAATAAAATATATATATAGTGTTCATAGAGTGACTAGTAATCGAGCGTAAACATAGAGTGTTATACGGGTTTGTCATGGGCGCCGTCCGCCACAAGATTATAATACATTATTTCTATCACTTATCAATTATAATAAGTTTCCAACAACAGTAGTATGCATACCTTTTTATTTATTATATAATAATGAATTGTTATTAAAAATTATCCATGTATTCCAACTAATAATAATAATAATAATACATTCCTAAGTAATTATTAACAACATGATAATAATGTTAAACATCTATTAAATTAGTAGTTTATAATTGATAATATGTTTTGCCATTGATAAGTAACGGTAAAAATGAATACGATACTAATTCATTTAATTATTCATAATAATAATTATTATTAGAAATAACACTGCCATTCATATATATTATTATTAATAATAATAATTATTATTATTATAATAAATAATAATAAATAAACAACAATTAATTTAGATATTTATTTTATTTATTATTTTGTTATGATAATAATAATAAATATTATTATTATCATTATTATGTATAATAATCAAACTATTAATTAATAATAATTATTACAAATAATACTTATTATTAATAATTTATTATTATAAAACTGATTATTATAGTTAGTAATTTATTTTCATTTATTTATTAGTAGTTTAGTTGTTGTAGTATTAGGAGGATGATGATTAATAATAATATTATATACTACTACTACTAGTACTACTTACTAACTAAACCACTACTACTACTAGCAGTTATTACCTTTATGAATTCGTCTTTGTTGAAACAGATATTAGGAGGAGCCGGTGGAAGCACATTTGAGGACGTATCTGAACTTGCTGCCATGCTTCTATATTCTTGTAATAACTATTTTACTAGGCATTCACATTGCAAACAAAATCTATGCAGAAAGTTTATTTTCACAATTTTCCTCAGATTTCATTTTAGTTAGCCAACTCACAAAAAGTGACAAAGTACTTTACTGTACTCGTGAATATTCTAGTATCAAGATCCAATAGAATTCAAGTCTGCTGCTATACTGGCCAATAGCATGCGTCAAGACTTTTATTCTTGGGTGTTAGCGGTCAGATTGTGGGCATTTACTTCGGAAAACATCGAAATTGGCCCCATAGGTTTTTGGCCTCAGATGGTTTGTGGCCTATTCACTTTGTGGCCTTGCTCGAAGTTGGCCTCAGATTGATTTTGGCCTCATACTTTCCGAACCTGTACTTTTTAAGTATCAGTCTACACGTTTTATGCAGTTGAGAAGTGAGATGATGCCATTAGATACAAACGAACAGTACTTACATGATTGAAGTTATCAAACTCAAATGTGGGGCCAGGGGGTTTTCAAACATGCCGAACCCATTTCCGAAGTCAAAAATTTCAAAAAGTTGAAATTGTAGAAAACGTTGATTTCGGCCCCAAAATTTTTCGACTCAAAATGTGTTGAAATTTATCCTCCAGAAGGGTTTCCAACATGCCGAACCCATTTCCGAAGTCAAAAATTTCAAAAAGTTGAAATTGTAGAAAACCTTGACTTCGGCCCCAAAATTTTTCGACTCAAAATGTGTTGAAATTTATCCTCCAGAAGGGTTTCCAACATGCCGAACCCATTTCCGAAGTCAAAAATTTCAAAAAGTTGAAATTGTAGAAAACGTTGATTTCGGCCCCAAAGTTTTTCGACTCAAAATGTGTTGAAATTTATCCTCCAGAAGGGTTTCCACCATGCCGAACCCATTTCCGAAGTCAAAAATTTCAAAAAGTTAAAATTGTAGAAAACGTTGATTTCGGCCCCAAAATTTTTCGACTTAAAATGTGTTGAAATTTATCCTCCAGAAGGGTTTCCAACATGCCGAACCCATTTCCGAAGTCAAAAATTTCAAAAAGTTGAAATTGTAGAAAACGTTGATTTCGGCCCCAAAATTTTTTGACTCAAAATGTGTTGAAATTTATCCTCCAATAGGGTTTCCAACATGCCGAACCCATTTCCGAAGTCAAAAGTTTCAAAAAGTTGAAATTGTAGAAAACGTTGATTTCGGCCCCAAAATTTTTCGACTCAAAATGTGTGGAAATTTATCCTCCAGTAGAGTTTCCAACATGCCGAACCCATTTCCGAAGTCAAAAATTTCAAAAAATTGAAATTGTAGAAAACGTTGATTTCGGCCCCAAAATTTTTCGACTCAAAATGTGTTGAAATTTATCCTCCAGAAGGGTTTCCAACATGCCGAACGCATTTCCGAAGTCAAAAATTTCAAAAAGTTGAAATTGTAGAAAACGTTGATTTCGGCCCCAAAATTTTTCGACTCAAAATGTGTTGAAATTTATCCTCCAATAGGGTTTCCAACATGCCGAACCCATTTCCGAAGTCAAAAATTTCAAAAAGTTAAAATTGTAGAAAACGTTGATTTCGGCCCCAAAATTTTTCGACTTGAAATGTGTTGAAAGTTATCCTCCAGAAGGGTTTCCAACATGCCGAACCCATTTCCGAAGTCAAAAATTTCAAAAAGTTAAAATTGTAGAAAACGTTGATTTCGGCCCCAAAATTTTTCGACTCAAAATGTGCTGAAATTTATCCTCCAATAGGGTTTCCAACATGCCGAACCCATTTCCGAAGTCAAAAGTTTCAAAAAGTTAAAATTGCAGAAAACGTTGATTTCGGCCCCAAAATTTTTCGACTCAAAATGTGCTGAAATTTATCCTCCAGAAGGGTTTCCAACATGCCGAACCCATTTCCAAAGTCAAAAGTTTCAAAAGGTTGAAATTGTAGAAAACGTTGATTTCGGCCCCAAATTTTTCGACTCAAAATGTGTTGAAATTTATCCTCCAGAAGGGTTTCCAACATGCCGAACCCATTTCCGAAGTCAAAAATTTCAAAAAGTTGAAATTGTAGAAAACGTTGATTTCGGCCCCAAAATTTTTCGACTTAAAATGTGTTGAAATTTATCCTCCAGAAGGGTTTCCAACATGCCGAACCCATTTCCGAAGTCAAAAATTTCAAAAAGTCGAAATTGTAGAAAACGTTGATTTCAGCCCCAAAATTTTTCGACTCAAAATGTGTTGAAATTTATCCTCCAATAGGGTTTCCAACATGCCGAACCCATTTCCGAAGTCAAAAATTTCAAAAAGTTGAAATTGTAGAAAACGTTGATTTCGGCCCCAAAATTTTTTGACTCAAAATGTGTTGAAATTTATCCTCCAATAGGGTTTCCAACATGCCGAACCCATTTCCGAAGTCAAAAGTTTCAAAAAGTTGAAATTGTAGAAAACGTTGATTTCGGCCCCAAAATTTTTCGACTCAAAATGTGTGGAAATTTATCCTCCAGTAGAGTTTCCAACATGCCGAACCCATTTCCGAAGTCAAAAATTTCAAAAAGTTGAAATTGTAGAAAACGTTGATTTCGGCCCCAAAACTTTTCGACTCAAAATGTGTTGAACTTTATCCTCCAATAGAGTTTCCAACATGCCGAACCCATTTCCGAAGTCAAAACTTTCAAAAAGTTGAAATTGTAGAAAACGGTGATTTTGGCCCCAAAATTTTTCGACTCAAAATGTGTTGAAATTTATCCTCCAGTAGGGTTTCCAACATGCCGAACCCATTTCCGAAGTCAAAAGTTTCAAAAAGTTGAAGTTGTAGAAAATGTTGATTTCGGAAGTCCCCAAGCATTTTGAGTTGTCTCCGTGCATTGGCCTTCAATTTATATACGTTATCATCGACCACCATTATAATGTATAACCATTATCCATCTTGCCTTATACGATCGTTGGTAATGCCTACAAAAGGATGCCCATAATGTGCAACCCATTATCGAGGAGAGAAGTACATGTATACACGTTATTGGTGTCCAGCCATCATCTATGGCTGGGGTGGGTAATGTGCGGCTCTAGAGCCACATGCAACTCTTTGCAAGATCCAATGCGGCTCTTTTACATATGACGTTTTTCACGCACTGATCAATGATAGTTTACATTATTTACATAGCATATAGCAACATTTGACCAGCAGCTTATAAAAACAATTTCTTGTGCAGAACATACTGTCAGCTATTTTAATAACTATGATATAACTTGGAGTTGCCTGCTCTACTAGGGAGCCTAATGAGGTCCTGGCCATGGATGAAATATACCAGGATTGCCAGCTGCGACCGCGTAATAGAAATTTTGTGACGAGCTAAATGTAGCCGCTTGTGGGAACCGCCATACTGCTCCGAAATTTTCAAGACCACTTGGATCTCGTAATAAACATCGTTTTCTTATGAGTTTTTACACGTTAAGTTTACGCCGTGGGCATACTGCGTTAGTTTTGACGATTCAACTATTGCTACTTACAATACCATATCCGCTCCGAGAACAAATTGTATATGCCAGCGATAACATATATGTAATCTTTGGTATGTGGCAAACTTTATTGATTTTATGCAGCTTCCGCTCCGAAACTGGAAAATCAGAACATCATGTTAATACAAATATTTACGATAATTTTTCCGAGCTGCTATAGTAGTTTATGTTTCCGCTCCGAACAACCAGTTTAATATGGGCGCCATGGATGACTTCCCATTGGCCAAAATTGGCTACACCCTGTTCGGGTTTCTGGCAATCCTGGTATATTTCATCCATGGTCCTGGCAGATTTTTCTGCGGAGCTATTATTAAAGAACCGGAAGCCTGCTCTCCACCAACAACACTGTTTAAAACGAAAGTCACTTCATTTTTAAAAATTACTTAAGAAACATTTTTTTTATTCACGGCGGCTGATAAGTTTGGAGTATATAATACTGATGATGCGCCATCGCCACAAACTGTTCAACAACTACGGCACTGTAAAAGCAACCCACGATAATTGTTCAAGGGCACGATTTCATTAGTTTGCGTTGGCAAACCCAATGAGCTGCGAAATACAAAGCTATGGCTCTACACACGAGCATAATATTCAATTAGTTTTTATCATGTGAATAAAACAAAATATTTTCCAAAAAAACTTATTCGGCTATATTGATTTCTTGAACTTCCTCAACAACAAAAATATTGTCATATCGATTGCTTAAACTGTCCAAAATCTAAATAATAGACAAGCAAGTTGTGATTTCTAATGATTAGTTATACGATTGACTCTGCCACTCTAGGTTGCATCGCTAAAGCGAAACTACTGTGCCTGGACCCCATTACCAGAAATTTATGGACAATTACAAACTATCTCATAGTTCACATTGAAGTGAGCGTTGTAATATAGTTTATGGCTCTACCCATTTGCGGTGTGTATATTTTGTATTTCTATATTTAAGCTGTTTTAATAGATTGCTGAATAGAATGTAATAAAAATAATCAGATCATCAATAAATTTCAACACATTTTGAGTCGAAAAATTTTGGGGCCGAAATCAACGTTTTCTACAATTTCAACTTTTTGAAATTTTTGACTTCGGAAATGGGTTCGGCATGTTGGAAACCCTTCTGGAGGATAACTTTCAACACATTTTGAGTCGAAAAATTTTGGTGCTGAAATCAACGTTTTCTACAATTTCAACTTTTTGAAATTTTTGACTTCGGAAATGGGTTCGGCATGTTGGAAACCCTACTGGAGTATAAATTTCAACACATTTTGAGTCGAAAAATTTTGGGGCCGAAATCAACGTTTTCTACAATTTTAACTTTTTGAAATTTTTGACTTCGGAAATGGGTTCGGCATGTTGGAAACCCTACTGGAGTATAAATTTCAACACATTTTGAGTCGAAAAGTTTTGGGGCCGAAATCAACGTTTTCTACAATTTCAACTTTTTGAAATTTTTGACTTCGGAAATGGGTTCGGCATGTTTGAAAACCCCCTGGCCCCACATTTGAGTTTGATAACTTCAATCATGTAAGTACTGTTCGTTTGTATCTATTAGCATCATCTCACTTCTCAACTGCATAAAACGTGTAGACTGATACTTAAAAAGTAAAGGTTCGGAAAGTATGAGGCCAAAATCAATCTGAGGCCAACTTCGAGCAAGGCCACAAAGTGAATAGGCCACAAACCATCTGAGGCCAAAAACCTATGGGGCCAATTTCGTAGTGAATCTTTACTTCTAGGGAAACCGATAAACGAATTTTTAATTTATGTAATTACTTGCACATTTTTACTAAGTTATGAAAAGTTATGAAGGTTGATAGCCATTTGGTTATATTGAGTGCATATTTGCATACAATATGTTTTACATAATGCAATGAAAGTTTTCACATTTAGTAGTTTAAATAAAACTAAAATCTTACCGTGCCAACTATTATTAATTAATTAATTTCTTTACTTGTGAAGTGCTGCTACTAAATTTAATGATAATAACTAACTGTGACTGCTTGACCTTCATCATCATGGTTGACTTTACTGAACTTCTCCCCTGTGAACTTTCAGAACAAATCTTCAATAATCTCAGTATCCAAGACATCTGTTCATCTTCAGCAGTATGCTCTCAGTGGCGGGTTGCGTGCAACACGGATAAAATATGGTATGGTATGATGATAATAATGATGACAACAATGGTTTGCTTAACAACACATTGGTGTTGAACCCAAGTCTTTTTCTTTTTAAACAAGTTAGCCTGTAAAGTACGCACCATAGATCTTCATGGTTTCTGTTGACTGTGTGTCTGTGTATATGGCAGGACTTTATGTTATGTATTTTGAAATAGGCAGAAGAAATGCAAGGAGAGAGGTTGGGTTAAATATGGATATGGTGCCCTAGATCTGATGCATCTGCCAAGTTCCGATAAAATACTCTCCAGAACTAATGTATCTGGCACCTCTCCAAAATTTGAATATTGTAAGCAAACAGACAGTTGTGGAACCAGCTGAACAAATAAGTTAATAATTAATTATTGATGCCACAAATTAGTTTTAGCTTCAGACCAGTGCTATAATTTGGATTTCAATTTTGCAGTCGATGTCACTCAAACTCTTTCAGCTCTACCGCAATGGAGAATTGTGTACATGAAAGCAAAGTTTTTAGAAACTAATTGGGTGAAAGGTCACTACAATGTGTTGCCTACGTTGAAGGTTCATGAAGCGAGAGTGTCAGCATTTGATAGCAATGGTATGGACCTACATGAGTCTTCATTTGAATGTATGACTCAATTTCAAGTGATATAAAGCTGTGCACTGCTTGTTTGTATTTTAGGTATGGTGCTGGTCTCAGGGAGCACAGACTGTGTGGCTATCTGGGATTTAGACAACATGAATGCGCGTTATAAAATAGCTGTCCACGGTGATCAAGTGAATCAAATACGTCTCCAGGTTTGCCCACATTGTCCTACATTGCCGTTTAGTATTTGTAGTTGTCTCCATTGATACGGTATAGACAAGTTATAAAACAAAATGTTTGTATGCTAATAGGGACACATTGCAGCAATCAGTTTTGCCCAAGGGGCTATAAAGGTGTATGACACCATCTCGGGCAGACAAATCATGACATTCCATGGCAGGTGTGCAGCAGAACATCTCAGATTTATCAACAAAGAGCTTATAGTATGCAGCTATTCAGATAAGTATGATATAGCAACTTTTACCTTCAGATAAAATTTGGAGTTACTTTCCCTTACAAGTTGAAGTTTTCATCACAATGTTTTGTTTTTAATTGATGAAGAGCTCTAAGAGTATGGAGCCTACGAGAAAAAATTCTCAAACACACAATGTTCGGTCACAGTGATGAAATAGAGGTTGGTTCTAATGATGAGCATGTTACTGTTGCTGCACACATCTTCCTTTTTGTTTCTTATAAGTAAATTTGTTGTAACTCCAATGATTTGTCACCTAGTTTCTAACTACAGTGTATGATAGTGCGAAGAGATCTATGTGTGACTGGTGCATGGGATGGGGTACTAATATTGTGGGATGTGGCCAAGGGAGAGATGATATATGCCATGCAAGGACATGAAGACTGTAAGCATAAGTTCTCTCTCTATTTCCACTTTACATGGGGCGTTGTACTGTGTTACCTACTCTGATCACTAGATTCATGGCTATGTTTCTCTGTAGCTGTGATGTGTTGTGACATGGATGATGATTACGTACTGAGTGGTAGCGGAGATGGTACTGTTAGAGTGTGGAGGATAGTCACTGCCGACTGCCAGCAAGTTCTAGATGGAGGAATCAATGAAGTTGTACGTCGCACCATGTTACAATCCAAAACACCCTTTACCTAGGCACTAAGTGATTTCGTGTGGACTTCAGCTGTTGTCCTCCATTTTGATCAGTTGTTGAGATTCAGTTGGAGTATTGTGTTACATTAAATGCATCTAAGCAATGCTTTCTTCTGTCTATTTCAGTATTGTGTGAAGATAACTCCCACTTTGATAGCTGCTTCTGGTTCTGCTAGTCTAGTAGTTCTTTGGTCCAGAGAAGGTGAGTTGCAAAAGTTCTTCATTGAAGTTGTTTTGTTTGGTTAAATGCATGGCTCAGTTTTCATACAGATTGTATACTGTATGTTATAGACTTCACATTGTTACACTCGCTGAAGAGACATTTAGGAATCGTCCGCTCTTTAAAGTTTAATGGAGATTTATTAGTCTCTGGCGGAGACAGGAAGATGATTTGTGTGTGGTGCTCTAAGGTAAGTGGCTCTATTTAGTTTTGATAGCGAATATTCACCGTTTATTTAGTGACGTTTTATTGGCCATCCTGCAAAGAATAAAGTTTAGTCAATAATTGATGTTTGCAGACAGGCAAGCTGCTCAACGTGGTGCACAGGAATCCCGACCTGCTGCATCTAATGTGGGTGAATGAGACTAAGATTGTAACAGCTTCCCCCAACTCTCCCGGCTCCATCACTGTGCTCAGCTATTGGTGATTTTGTTTGTTCGTCTTCACTCGCAATTTATCTCTTTCCAGCATTCCCTACAGTTAATCTTATGGATAATTTGTATTCATTTCTCTGTCCACTCACGCTTCCATTTATTTTCTTTTACAAGAGTTTTTCCCGTTTATGTATTTCGGTGTTTATGACATTACACAAAGCCCAGCAAAGACATGGTATTATGTATAACATAGGAGTTGTCTACTCCCGGTACTCCGTACGCAGTGATATGTTTTAGTGTCCCTAGAGAGCTCTGTGGGTGCTGACAGTTCTAACTAGATATCTGGGTGTGTGTAAAGGTTTTTTATTGCTTCTGGCATCTTTCAATGTCAATATTTTTGTACGTTGTGATGTACGTTGCATTGTTGTTTTAATAATAAAAATTTATTTGAGAACTACTGATTAGCTATTTTATTTATTATACATAAATATTATTTATTATAATATTGTACATTTAACATACACAACTACATATATTTTGCAACCTAAATAGGCATATTTTTAACAATATTTCTACTTAACAACAGTGGTCACTGGAATCCATTTTAATTGCTTTCAAAAGATATCGTATTAATTTTTGTTTTCAAAGCTCTAAAGTTAAGTTAAAATCAGCATCTGTCAGATATTAGGCTTTCTTAAACTGGCTGATTACATTGGCGGCCATAGACATATTATTACTCGTGGTTGATTTATGGCTGTGCACACTAGACGCTCTCTCCCTCTTTCTATCGTTGCTAACTGGCCTCTCTCTCCTCACCACCTCTGCTTTCACCTGACGTCTTTGTCTCATTATGACTGAAGGCTTCTGCGCAGACATCTCTAGTTCTGCCAGCTCAGCCAGGTTGTTGATGCTGTTGGTTTTGCTGATGGATGTGGCAAGGATTCGTCTGGTAGGGCCTAGCTTCTCGGCATTTGGTAGACTGTGTCCCTTGGTTAGGGGTATCCCTGTAGCATCTTTGCCTTCATCGTCGAGGTGGGGTCCAGTCATTACATAGGCAAACTCTACAGCAGAAGTATAATACTCGAGTATAAAATGTAAAAGTGTTTTTGGGTATTGGAATGGTTTCTACATCATCAGCTTTACCGTCAAAGTCAATCTCGCCGCTACCATCTCTGTCAAAGTGGTTGAGTATCTCATCCACTTCAAAGTCAGTGAGGGGCTCCCCGAGCTTCCTTAAGATGAAAGCAAACTCTTCCCTAGACAGAGTCCCGCTGTTGTCCTGCAATGACATCACTTCCTGCAGCACCCTACACAATTTTTATTTACATTTTGTTCATTGAACAGATCTGCAATACAAACACCTGTTTTACCTTGTCAAACACTTTAAAGGCCTCCTTTATGTCAGCTACAGACTCCTGGTCATTCCACTTGAGGTACATTAGGAATAGATATTCGTCCATGTCATACATCCCATCGGCTGTAGCAGTGTGATTGGACGGTTAGATTATGGTGTTAAAATAACTTCCATTTAGTTTGACTTATTGTCTGCAACATTCTACGTTTGTTCTAACAATTTTTGTAACAATATTATATTTATCCCAGAAAAGACAATTTTCTTTTTCATTAGTATACTAGTATGTTTATTGATGTTTTCGCTAACTGATCATAAACATAGAATAGTGCATACACTGCATCTTCACATGTATGTCTATGCACCAGCACACTAACCATCCAAGTCTGCAGTGTCCAGCAGGTCCAACATCTCATCTTCAGTCATTTCTGGGTCTATTCTATATACGAGTCTCTGAATTTGTTCTCTCGTAGCCAAACCATCGTTGTCCGTGTCTATGATGTTGAATGAGTCTCTGATCTCTACCATAAGGTATAACTTAGTGGAGTGAGACAGTGTCGATGTAAACCCTGATGTCTAGTGTAAAGCTCTACTCACCTTTCGTCAGCTTCTCCGGCAGCCCCTTGTGACGGTCTGGCAGGTCTGGGTCTTTTCTCTCAATAATCTGCAGATAAAATTGCAACAAATGTCGCGGTTTTGCGAAAATATGCTTTTTCAATTTAAAAGGACACAATGATTGCTAATTTTTTAATGTTCATCACTTTTATTTTCTGCAACTCGTACTCACAAATTAATGCATGTTTTGTTCTAAGAAAATTGTTCGGAAATGGCTCCAATATTAACTTTTAAACAGAACCTAAGGCTCAATTTACACTGCTGCACATCATAACATAAGTGAGCACTCCGTACAACTGTGAACACCCTAGTTAGCGGAGCAAACACTAACTTCTCCAATAGGTTCATATCAACAACGGCTCTGTATCATCTTAAAACTGATGCGGAGTCCAAGGTGTTTTAATATGGATGTGGAACTGGGCGATAAATAAACGATCATCTAAATGGGTACATAGGTGCGCAAGATTACCAAATTGTTGCTGTAACGAGTTTTTATGGTGTTTGGTAGCGTACTAGTGTAAAATGAGCCTAACTCTCTAAGATTATCACAATCTTTTATTCTATACCATATTAGTGTTTCGTACAAACAAGTTCCTAATATAATTTGTGATATGGGTTTTAATAAACTTGTCAAGAATAATCGTCATTTTTTCTTAGCCTCACAGAAAGTTATCATTATCTTTCAAATCTTTAATTAAATATCTCCTGAAGCAGTTTTAACACTTACGGTGATGAGCATAGAAGCAACTTTTTGCATTTGAGTTTCTCCAGCTCCTATTTTTGGTTTTGCTGGTGCAGCAGCAGCGCCCGCTGTCGCATACTGCTTAAACTTATTCAACGCTCGACTCATTTTCAGGTATTAGCTACTCCAACGACAGAAAGGCAATACCTTGACAGCTGCTGACAGTGGAATAAGCTTTGTGATTTGTCTAACTGAGGTGACATTTGTGCGGCGAAAGGTTTACCTACATCTCACTGCTTCAGGCTAGTCGTGGTATTTGTTGGATTGTGAATTGTCCCTAGCGGAGAGGGTTGCCAAAGGTACCATAAATGAGATGTTTTATTTTACAAATAATGATGCTCGCAAAGAATGTTTATTACATTTTTGTTAGTAATAATTCTTAAAAATGTAATCTATCTCACCAGGAGAAATTATCTATTTACAATATTTTGTTCTATAACAAAAAATTATGTTTCGTTGTTTTGAAATTCAGTTAAACTAGTGATAGACGACAATATAATTTAGGTACAGTATTGAGAGTGGTGTGTAAGATCACATAGAGTAGTCAAGTCTAACGCCAGCACAGATAGATAACTCTATGGAAGGTCACAATTAAACACTGTCATGGACCAATGACTAGCTATAGCTGGTGTAAGTGAACCAGGAAACAGCTGTGAACAATAAAAAATAAAAATTTTTCTTGTACAGTCGCTGAGTGTTTACTGTTCATGCTTCATAAAGCCTACATTATCCGTAAGTAAGGCTAGACAACTCTGTTGTAATAAGACGTAGGTTTTTATTTGGAGTTGCCTTTCCACCGCTAAGCTCCAATTAACAGGTTTCGATGTATTGCTGACAATTATATGATTGCACGTTGAAGACTGGCAGGTCAGTCTGTTCACTAGACATAGTGATCATCTTCAAAGTCAGGTACGTAGTGATCTGTGTGTGTATTCATATGTCTAATCACATCAGAGCACATGGAGAAGTTGTCACTGTCCAGGCTAGGATCACTGACCCTCTTTGAAGCAGTCTTCTGTTTGGCATCGACAGGCTTCTGCCCATAGAAGTCATGGTAGTGTTCTATTACTGATTCCTGCTTTGGGTCTGACTTCTTTTTAGCACTCTTTGGCTTCTCTACAAATGCAGGTTTCACAACATTTCCACTGGTCAGCGGACGCGCTGATCCCAACACCCGAAGTTCGGCTCCTGATTTAATTGACTTCTTATTACTTCCTCCTGTAGCCCCTGATTGGGTGAATTTAATCCTTTCCCTTCCCGCAGGGGCGGAGTTAACTATACGTCTGCCATACACTCCCGCTATTGGTGTTCCATCTTCCCTAAAATAATTCATTGCTGAATGAGTTAGAGAGCAGCATTTGTTCAAACGATATCAATATTTCAATTTAGAAGTTATCTTCTCTTTAAAGGAATACTATACTTTCGAAGTAATAGAGTAGATAAAAATGTCTTTTTTCGTCGAAAACTGCAGCAGAAAACTTAAATCAAGTTTTTTTCCGGTTTTGTGGCATTAGCTATTTGTCACTGCCTATAAATTAGGGATAATAGTTATGAAATCAGAAGTCACTTATTAATGCAGAGGTCAAAGGTCACTTACTTCTGTTTGTGATGATCCGCTGACTTGGGTTTTGGTTTGTGCTTACTGCTAGAAGAACGACTGAGGGCGGAGCTGAGATGGCTTCTGGCAGCTGGAGACATGCTCTCTAATGAACGTCTGTTGGCAAAGGGTATACCCGTATCGTCTCCCCCTTCGTCATCTAAGTGAGGTCCAGTCATGACGTAAGCAAACTCTGCAAAACAGTCAGACTTCCCGCATTCAAAGTTGATAGCATGTTTAATTCAAATATTTGTTGCAAAAATACATTAATTTTTCAGCGCAGAAAGTTTTATGCCAATCCTGGACTTGAAACTTGCATCTACTAAGCAACCGCAATCAATCTATCTGAGCTACTCCAATCGGCCAAAGCAGTGATACTGATATTTCATGTTTTCGAGAAGAGTTTTGATATTTCTATAAACGTACCATCAAAATCAATTTCACCGCTCCCATCTCTATCAAAGTGGTTGAGTATCTCATCTACTTCGTTGTTAGTGAGGGGTTCTCCAAGTCTTTTGAGGATAAATCCAAATTCTTCTCTAGACAAAGCACCACTGCTATCCTACAAAACACTCAATGTTAGTAGTTGGTAGTAGTTAGTAGTGGTTGATAGTAGTTAGTAGTAGTTGGCAGTAGTTAGTAGTAGTTGATAGTAGTTAGTAGTAGTTGGCAGTAGTTGGCAGTAGTTAGTAGTAGTTGGCAGTAGTTAGTAGTAGTTGGCAGTAGTTAGTAGTAGTTGGCAGTAGTTGGTAGTAGTTGGCAAAAGTTGGTAGTAGTTGGCAGTAGTTAGTAGTAGTTGGCAGTAGTTAGTAGTAGTTAGTAGCAGGTTGGCAGTAGTTAGTAGTCGTTGGCAGTAGTTAGTAGTAGTTGGCAGTAGTTAGTAGTAGTTGGCAGTAGTTGGTAGTAGTTGGCAGTAGTTAGTAGTAGTTAGTAGTAGTTGGCAGTAGTTAGTAGTAGTTAGTAGTAGTTGGCAGTAGTTAGTCGTAGTTAGTTTCAGTTAATATTTACTGGATTTTTGTGAGCTCCAGTTTGTTTTGTAGTAATGAACTGAATCGAATGATACGAAAAGTTTCACCGACTAACTAGTATCTGAATCGTCTAGCAATATGTTGTCACAATCTTTGATGTTAACTACACCATCTATTTACAGTTTTACATGACAAAAGACGCCGGGTAGCGATGCAGACCACCTTATATCTTTACTATTAAATCGTTCCAGATCTCATAAGCATTGACACCAGTTGTGTTTGCGAAGCATGTCTAGCACAACGCAATCCACTGTACAGCTGAGACAGGTGAAAATATTTTGTGTATTCATTTGAGCTCTCACTTTCACACTGAGTCTATTTATATGGGGATTATTTGGGTTGCGTTAACTGTCAATTGTTAGAAAGCTGCTTAGAGCTGCCTACAACTTTTGTCCTCAGATCAAAAGCTGTCGATAAGTATGTATTTATAACAGCTTTGGTCAGCAGTTTCGTCTGCTCCTCACCTTGTCAAACACTCTGAAGGCTTCTTTAATATCATCGACAGACTCCTGGTCATTCCACTTGAGGTACATCAGAAATAAATATTCGTCCATGTCATACATCCCATCGGCTGTAAGGCACAGTATATAATGTATATTAGACATTGTAGTGGATGATGTAAAACTAACATTCAAAGAAATGCAGCATCTAATAAAAAATTTTGTACTTTATTAAGTTGAACTATACCAAACAAAAAGCTTATTTGGCATTTATATTACGAGATATGACATAAAAATTAAATGTGCAACAGATGAAAAACAAAAACAGGTTAGACACACAATGACACTAAATATCAAATTGAATTTTTTTGTATTTCAACAAAACTCTATAAGTTATTGAAGTTACATTCGGACAAAATCTACAATGAAGTGAAGATTTGTATGAAAAAAACTCAATTATTTATTTTTGTAATGTGAGATTCAACTGAAAAGAAAATATTTTATAATTTGAAAAATTAAATACTACACAAGTTGGTCTGCTTATTTTCAGTTGATTTCAGCATCAGTTTTGGTTTGAATCAGAGCGTTGCAATCAAACGTTACATTTGGATCAAATCTGCTCTTATTATTCTACTGATGAGATTACATTACCATCCAAGTCAGCTGTATCCAGGAGGTCCTGCATCTCCTCATGCGTCATGTCCGGGTCTATTCTGTACACCAGGTCTTCCACTTCTTCTCTAGAGACTAGCCCATCGCTGTCAGTATCTAGTATGGGGAACGACTCCCGTATTTCTATAGTTTATACAAACAGGAATTAATCTTAAGAGTTGTGAAATGCGTAACTGGTACGTCACTCACAATAGAAACATTCTTGTGATGTAACATAAATTTTTGCAGTTGGATAGGTTAATTGCAAGTTAATACGGAAACCTTTGATTTAACACATGCAAAAAAGAGTTCAGTCGACGTAGATAATTTAACTGATTTTCGTAAAAAATTAGAGTCATAGAGAATTGAAACTCAACATGTTTATAGAAACCATAACGATTTGAAATCTTTGACGTGGGTTCAAAAGGTTAAAAACATTTCCGATGGCCAGCGTTTCAAATTGCTGAGTTATATGGAAGGAAATCAATACACAATAGCAACTCAATGCACACAGACAGATAGGATTACCACTTTTACAGTACAGTACACATAGACATCTATATGTAAGAGAGAGACCTACCCTACACACACTATAAGTGTGTTACACACACACACATGTAATGTACAAATTATTGATGTTGCAGTATCAATAAGATGTGTGAGTAGCATTTGTACATCAATTAAGGCTACTTAGCCACAGATTAATGTACAGTGAGTACAGTCATACTCAATGTTGTTTACATGTTCAAGTATTGCAGAGTGTCCTATTATCTACTTATCACTGCACATACAACTATGTATAACAACCTTAGTACAAGTGCTTTCTACAGTTTAATGTAAACAACTAGTGAAGTCTCCCCTCTCTCATTATATATCAAATCATTTGATGCAGACGTACCGACTCCAACTGGAGCTGGCCATTTTTGATATTCCAAATAGACAGAATAACAATCATTGATGTGCAACTATCCAGAAAAGTTTAACGATTGAGATGAACAAATAAATATTATTTGATTAAAAACTTTAGCAATTAATCTGAGATTAATAGATTTATTTTGTAAGCGTGATAGTATTTGATTTCTGAGAGTTCGGCAAGTTTAGTTTTAAATTTTCAATTAACTAAAAGTAATTCAAATGATTCCAGTTATTTAAAGCTAATGGGGTATAACTTGGATATCTCACAGAGCTTATACCCAGAGAGTTTGGTGTCTTCTATCTACGCACGGCGCTAGCCAATAACTTACTAGAACTTTTAGTGAAAAATGATATGGACACTTTTTAAGACATTTAGCCTGGTGATTACATGTACCTTACCTTTTTTTAATCGGTTTGGAAGTCCATCATGTCTACCAGGAAGGGATCGTCTCCTCTCTAATATCTACAGCACAAACAATAAGGTTTAGCCTACCTACAAAATCAAATGCTCACAAAAGCAAAACGGCTGTCAAAAAACCTGCTACTAAGCTCCTTCCTTAAGAAATATATCGAAACCTAGTTGTATATTTTTAGCAGCTTTTTCCCAGACATTTGTGATGAGTTTTAGTTGAGGTCGAAATCGTTTTTTAACCTGAAGCATCCGGTGTCTTCGCTCAGGCATGATTTTCAAACACGACCTCTCCGTCAACTGTTATCACCACCTAATCAAGCACATGCTTTTAGAGAGTGTCACACATATGATTTATTTGTTACGACAACCAGTCGCTCGAAATGTTGGATGCTTAGCATAAATAACAAAAATTGTAATCTTCTACATTGTAATAACTATTTTCTCCAAGTTCCAGAGGGATTGCAGTAATTATCTACATCTGGACAAGGATGTTTGAGAAATGATTACTTTTGTATGAATTCCCAAATGCTTGAGCAATGACAATGAGCAAATCTTTTTAATTATATTAGGTAGCTTTCTTGGTAGGCATTTTACATAACCGATACATGCCACAGAGTTCATCTCAAGTCTGATCTGATGTTATTAACATGTATCGCCCGCTGTCAGATATCACTCAAGTACGATATGAGAAACTTTGTAATAAACATTTGGTGCAAAACCATATGTTATAAACGCAAAGTATTGCGTAAAAAACTGAAGGCGTATGTTGCAAAGAAATCGATTTGAATTCCTCCGAAAATAGTTGCGCAATTTTTTATCAGCGTTGATGAATATTTTTTAAACAAAACTCAACAACACCTGTTTTGGGTTGTCAAAAATGAATAGTGCAGCCAGCACCTTCGCATCCAAAACAATCGATTTTAAGTAGTTTCTTGATCATATTTCAAGTAGAAACAGTAAATCAATCATGACCCTTTCCATGTATCACAAAACGTTCAAACAATCAATAAAAAGTGATGCCTAAATGACAATTGACATTTTGTTGTCAAAATGCCATTGTTGACGAATTTTCGTCAAATGGAAATACGTCAGGGAATATTTGAAAGAAACTGTGTTCCCAACTTACGTTTACCATATTTCCCAAGTCGACAACTCTGAAAGCAGATTCGACTAGAGCAAACATTATCGCAGTTGACGGTTGAGCTGACTCAGAGAGAGAGATGTATTGTTAGCAAGTGTTGGCAAGTGTTAGCTGGTGATAGCAAGTGTTAGCTGGTATGTTGCACAACTGCTTTACTAGCTGAGATCTTACTCAATGCCGTACATCTATAGAGTAGCAACAGGTAATAGATACCCCAACATCCGCTAACTCAAGGAAACAATCACAAGCCCATAGAATTAATTTGCATTGAACTTATGGAGTGTACAGCTTTGCTTAGTTAGCTGTTATATACACTTTTTTCCTCTCATAATTTGTGCAGCTTTTGTTGCAGGACTCAGCTGATGTGCATTTGTTGTTATGTAACCTGCAATAAAGCTGAATAGCTGCCACCAATTAGCATGGATACGTGAATGTATTCATTTGATACATTTACACCTTCCTTCAACACCATCTGTGTAAAATACTGAACACATTTTTTTGGCTGGTCAACACCGATCACCTAGAATCTAGCATAAATAATATGTCTAGAAAATTCCTCATCATTTGGAATTTATTAAACAATGAAAAATCCTAACAAAACAAACTTTTTGTTACATCAGCAGAATTCATGATGCAATGAAAACTGCTGATTTTATAACAATCACCCAAAGCCAGAGATGACCTTTCTTCACATAGGCACACACAAATGGTAAATTTAGATGGATCAGTCAATTTGATATTCAACACAATACGATGTAGTTTGGTATCATTGCCATATTCTCAAAAGGTGGTTGGCAGCACCTTATAACAATAGGACAACTCCAGGAATGATTGCAGCAAAACAGTTATAAGTCCACCAGACAACCTCATCAACATATATTTGTGCTACTATTGAGTATGCAGCTTTGTGTGGCTGTTGAGTATCTACATCACGCGAATTATAATTCAGGCAATATTTTGAGCTAATAATCAGAAGTTACCTCCTCAATAGTACGCAACTCCAAACAATATAAGCCAATTAATTGCATCTGCAAACAAGCTTGACAAACAACTATAAATCAAGAAAAAAAACTTCAGGCACTACACTATACAAACATAGTATGCATGGCTTTTTGGAGCCCGTAGCCTCATCAACCACAAGAATAAGCCCAATGCTAGACTGTGAACATAAATGGATCGACCATTCAACACCTGGATGTTCAAACCAAAGGTTGTCTCACTTTGTAATGCAGCATTTAACATAACATTTTTGCCAGCTCCTACACAAGGAGTACAAAAGAATACAGAGAATGTTACGATAACCGGTGTTGTATTGATGCACCAAATATCAAGTGAAATAATAGTTAAAAAATGTGTACACAATGGAACTTGTGCAGTGCAGTAGGTATTAGTGAAAAGACAAGACGGCCAGAGTCGCTGTACAGCCCCACTGCAAGTGTTAGGATAAAACCGTCCTGTGCTCAAAAGTATTCAACGTTGCATGGGACACGTGACTAGAGAAGCGTGTAAGAAAATAACAAATGATTGGAGTAGATAGATACAGTACATAGACGACAGCGGGTGAGAGACACCAGAGTGTGTGCACAACAAGGTCCAACGTATTACTAACAACATGTATCAGTGGGAGAAGAGCTTGTATAACAGAGCTAAAACTGTACAAACGAAGAGCAGCTTGTTTCCATGCAACAGCTGTTCTAGCTATGCGCTGATAATATCATGGGAGACACTACAAGCCTTTACTTGGACATCATCATGGACACAAACTCTACAATGTAATACAATATGTCAATGTACTAACAATCGATGTAAATAGAACGCAAGACTAGTCATACATAATGCATCCAATTTCTACGAAACAATCTGTTTAATCTCAGCATCTGATTACAATAAACAAAACACAGATAACATAAATAATTTAGATGGGCTGCATAAATAAAGTATGTGGAGTGAAGTGTGCGTAAGAGAGAGCAGGGCACTACTACAAACAAATAACTAATATGTGTATACATATAATATATATTATTAGTATCAACTCATACTGTAGCCACTAAACTTATATATTACTCCACAACCACCGCCACTCCTCACTAATCAATATACAGAAATAAATATTATCCACCACCCATAGTTAATGCAATCTTGGAGGACAGATGATAAGGATAGCTTGAGTGGAGACAACTCTAACACGTTGCGATGCATCAGTGGGCCAACCATAATGTATATATACAACAGGTACGGTACTGTACGATACCAGTTGTATTACAACACATGGCTAATGCGCTGCCAATTATACAGAACTAAAATGAATCATACATCGCTAGCCATCGCTGACCCACCAATGGCACACACGTATCCAGCTCAGTCCAGACAGCAAATGTCAGAAACAACTGAAGGTGCACGCTGCCAACTCAACTCAATAATTTAGCGTGTTGCATAATCATAGCTGATTGGAAGTGGTCTAATGCGTCAGCAATAAAAGAGCTTATAGCGGGACAGCCAGCCACATAATACATGCACCCAATAATCATTGTTTGTAACTAACAATTCTTGGATTTGAGAATCTATTGATTTTGCATCAGTCAATAATTTTTATAATTGAATGTTAATCAAGTATAAGTAGAAGGAGGCAACTTCAGACGGCTCTACGAAGAGGTTAGCGAAAGGTATTACATGCCAGCAGCTAGCCATGGACATAGTAACATGGCAGAGGTGTAAAGGTACAGGGTACTATTAGATCTAAGGTGACAGAAGAGAGATGAAATAGTAAGCCATCCACGCTCATCTATTGGGTATTGATCAGCTGCTACGCTAACAGAAATAGCCCACTCTCAACTGCGCTGCGGACACAATTAAACAGCAGCTCATGACCAAATCATCCACAACACACTCTGCGAGGCAGACGCGGGTAAAATAAATGGCTGCAGTTAATATGGCTACTAGCTCACAATAGGTAAACTGATGGGTGAGAGAGCCAATCAGGTTGCATATGGTGGCGGGCAGTTAGACACAATAATATTGAATGTCAGTGAATGAAGAGAGGCAACTACCTGTGTACGTAATGTAATACTATATCGGCTGTGCCTTGTGTGCTAACCGCAGTAGTTGATACAACTACTTGGAGCACATCATGGCACAAAATTCTGCAAAGTAAAATCAAATAAAATGATATTATCATACGATAACTGCTAGTGATAAAGGCTAACAAGTCATCTAGCAGGGTATCACGGACCTAGATACACTATAAACATGCCTACAGATCTT
Source organism: Cryptosula pallasiana (assembly GCA_945261195.1). Lineage (NCBI taxonomy): Eukaryota > Metazoa > Bryozoa > Gymnolaemata > Cheilostomatida > Cryptosulidae > Cryptosula > Cryptosula pallasiana. Next base: position 52,016,547 of record OX183130.1, on the reverse strand, counting down.
CTATGGTACTTGAAACGGGGCTGTGCATAATCAAGTATTAGTGGCGGATCAAACTGAGGGCATTTACAGTAACAACTAGCTATGGTGTAGTAATCTCTCACTGTCACTACCTATGGCAGCAATACGATGCTGAGACGAAGAAAACTAACACTGACAGATAGGAACAAACGCTGTCAACAGCCTACCTTCATAATTTACTTGTCCGTCTCCATCAATGTCTGCTTCTCTTATCATTTCATCTACTTCCTCATCAGTCAACTTTTCTCCTAAATTGGTCATTACATGCCGTAGTTCAGCCGCTGAAATGTAACCGTTACCATCTTTGTCAAATACACGGAATGCTTCTCTAATTTCCTCTTCGCTGTCCGTATCCTTCATCTTACGCGCCATCATTGTAAGAAATTCAGGAAAGTCTATAGTTCCATTACCTAACAACAAACGAATAAGCACTCAGTTGAAAGGCAGCAGCAGAAAACTACAATGGTAGATGCTTGATTGTGCGTGGCTGTCTCCACTTACCATCAGCATCTACTTCATTTATCATGTCCTGCAGTTCAGCTTCTGTTGGATTCTGTCCTAATGAGCGCATCACTGTGCCCAATTCTTTGGTGGTAATGGTGCCGTCTCCATCCTTGTCAAACAGCGAGAAAGCCTCTTTGAACTCTACATAAAGACACCCAAAAATTTAATGGATTTGATCTAATGACCACAAAAAAAATCAAACTTCAATTTTACAAAAATCCAAAATTGGAGTTGTGCGCTTAATAGGCAAGCACAAAAATTAATAGGGATATTTTTGCCATTTCAATATATAATCTCACCGGCTATTTGCTCTTCTGTCAGTTGGTCTGCCTAAAAGTAGAGGAAAAGCATACGCAGTAGAATTATAACAGGATACAATGATGATGATCAATTATCAAAACAAAAGCTGAGATTACATGGACTGATAGATGTAGAAACCGAAAACATTCAATAATAAGTGACAGTGAATGATGCTGTAACAGACATAGTAGTAGATAATGATCAATTATTATTATAACAACAACACTTACTTACTATTATCAATCAATCATCTTTATTATTAGCAACCAATTATTATTATTACTAAAATAAATAAATGAATAATTAACAAGTATTATTATTACGTATTATTTTAATAATTAAAGTAGTTTTTAAACCATAATAATAATAAAGGAACGTGAACAAAAAATAACAGCACTCTTTACAAACAACAATAATAATAAATCTAAGAACAACAAATACAAATAATAAATCAATAATTATAATAATAAATAATAAGAAAGGTCTATCTATTAATTAATTAATAATTATAATTACAATAAAATTAACATTAATTTAATTTTGTTCAAATAAAAGAACACTTCAAAGTTTTTGTTGATAAATAATATCAATGAAACCGATTATTATTGTCATCAGGATCATATCATTATTATTATTATAACAATAATAGTGAGTTGAAATAATAATAAATAAATAGCGCAACAATAATAATAATAATTTAATAGTAACCTAATTAATTAACCTAACTTCAGCCATTTATAATTATTATTAGGAACAATATAGTAGAATTATTGCAATATTTCACAACAACTATCCACTACTACATACTATCAATTAGTGGACCAAAATATAGCTGTTATTTTTCAACTCATTGATTGATTTTCTTGTCGATAGCAAATAATCATTTCAGAATCTCAATAACCATAAAACAGTTATACAAGAAAAAACTGAGAATAGGGAGCCTCAACAGAATTTTATAGAATAAAACATAAAATAGACAAGTGGATGGCAATACCTATAGCTTACCATTTCAGATTTATTGAGAATTCAGTTTATCCGACTTTACAATAGCAAGCTGGTTAGGAACTGTCTGAAAACTCACGTGCAGATGTTGAGGGACAGATCTAGGTCATCAGGCAATTACTACTAAAATTTTGTTACGCGACACGAATATATAATAAAGGTTCAAAATAGAGCGCTACTCATGATGTTTTTAGTCATGAAATTTCTTTGTTTTAAAAAATCAATAATCTTAAATTATTAAACAATCTTATTTTTCAAATTTATGGCTATAAAAAGAATTTCATTTCCGCCGCATCATCGCGGAAGGGTATACAAAGAGTTCTGTGTCACAATATTGCGCGCACTATTCAGAATCTGATTGGGTAACTATTTCCCGCAATGCGTTAAATACAAAATAACGCGCTTCAACTTAAAGATCAACCACGTGAGAATGTTTATTGAGCATAAAAAGAAACATTCTTTGGTCTAATCGTAGCTAATTAAACAAATTAATAACCGAGGCTAATAATAATAAACCATCTATCACTGTGACAGAACTGGCTTGCCAATTATTTGTAGTAACAATTTCCTTGTTGAGTGTAGTAGATTTCCCATCTCGGCACTAGTAGCAAAGGTGCTTGAGCACATACCAATTTATAGTACTACAAGCACAAGTCCCGTACAAATATTCTTTATAATTTTCCTACATATTTTTTTGCTATGAAAGGCATGATTAGGGCTACTCATGTGCAACCAACTTCTCTGAAAGCTCACAAACTGCAGGTTACTTCTGATTGGCATTTTTAATTGAATAAAAAAGCAAATTTATTAACCACATTATGCAATGATATCTACATGATCCCATGTCCCACTTCAATCTTTGGTGTAAATGACTTAGAATTGAATACACAAATCCTGCTGAATAAAAATATTGTACTCTTCATGATTGACATAATTTTCTACTTCAAAAAGAGCTTGTAGTTGATTGACTTCTAAATGGTCATCAGCTCAATCCGCCAGGATTCTGACACTTTTCTAGATAGCATTTCACAAATCCGTACTCAGTATACAATTTGCTAAATTCTTATTGATTTTTGACCCGGAATAAATGCTATGTTGTTTGCCTACAGGAACAAGCTGGTAGGCCTGCTAAGCTTACTTAATTTTAATTTCTAAGAATTCGAAGTTGACTGCATGCATGTAACTCACTAAGCATGAAATATCACTAAATAATAAACCATATTGTGATTGTCCATTTTATTTGTGTTGATTTCACCAGCATTCTTTTGTTACTATAGGCAGCAAGGAGGAGTAAGATCCTCAGGCTAAGATCATTGCCAAGCTTTTGTTTGTTGTGGCTCAAAAATGCCAATAAAACCATTTGTGGTTCAAAGCTGCGATAAATCGAAAACAAGATGCAATGAAACTGGGAGGTGTCAGGAACTAGTGGCTTGTTGAAGAGCAAGTACAGGTGTTGTGACATCACATGACCCTATGGCCTGTTGGGTATTGGAAGTACAGTACTACTTCTACTACTGGAGTACTACTACTACTAGAGTACTCCCACTACTAGAGCTACTACTACTACTACTACTACTGCTACTACTGCTACTACTGCTACTACTGCTACTACTGCTACTACTGCTACTACTGCTACTACTGCTACTACTGCTACTACTGCTACTACTGCTACTACTGCTACTACTGCTACTACTGCTACTACTGCTACTACTGCTACTACTGCTACTACTGCTACTACTGCTACTACTGCTACTACTACTACTACTACTAGAGTACTACTACTAATAGAGTACTACTACTAATAGAGTACTGCTACTACTAGAGTACTGCTACTACTAGAGCACTACCACTAATAGAGTACTGCTACTACTAGACTACTGCTACTACTAGAGTACTACCACTACTAGAATACTGCTACTACTAGAGTACTACTACTACTAGAGTACTACTACTATTAGAGTACTGCTACTGCTAGAGTACTGCTACTACTAGAGTACTGCTACTGCTAGAGTACTACTACTACTAGAGTACTGCTACTACTAGAGTACTACTACTACTAGAGTACTACTAGTACTACTAAAACTATACTACTTGTGCTGCTGCCACTGCCACTACTACTACTACTACTACTACTACTACTGCTAGTAACTGGACCGAGTGTTAGTTGCTGACGCCCATACCTCTCCAACATACAATAAAGAGAAGCTAAGAATTATCAAAAGAATACACAAAATATCCCTAATGACAAAAACATTTGTTATCACTTTTTTGTCTACTAATTTAGATGATGGCTTATTTATTCATCGTTTTCCCTAACTGATCAAGAGCTGATCTGTCACTAGGTAAGTTATCAGACGAATGCATCACACACCAAAATAAAATATTAGATTAACCGGCATGTCATAATGGAAATGTGATGATGACAGAAAGTGAATTGATACCACTACCGTTCAAGATATTGAGTATATCAACCAACGACTGACATTATTAATAAAGGACAAAAATAGCCACAAAGTTTGTCTAGTCAATCAGTTGATAGCAAGCTGTGACATCAAAGGCTATTGTACTGTTGTGAGTAGATGGTGCCTTCCTTGAATAGTGCGTCAGCACTGGATAGGCAAGTGTATGAGCGTACTATTGCGACAGCAAACTCAGATCAACGGATGATCAAAATTTGAAATATTCACCCAAAAGTTAGTAGTTGTAGTCCGAAGATGATAGCGCTTTCTAATACAAAGCTGTTAATACAAAGGGGAGGTAATCCTTATTTAAAATGTATCTTCACGCGAAGGGCAAACATATAAGCTGCTTCATGTGAAGATAACTGACACTTTGTTAGAGATGTATCTCGAATCACCTTTTGATTTTCAAGTACCAAAAAGACAGGAAACAACATTTTCCCACGCCCTTGGCTATAGTAATTAAGTATCAGCACTCAGTTATACAGCCTCGACTGGTATGCTTTGTATTGTGCTAGGATATATCAATAAATTGGTCGGCAGCAGCTGACTCCACACAGCTCGCTGCCGTTGCTGCCTTAGTGCTATATCACTAACTGTAAATGTTATTACTGTTCAATTATACAAATCGCTGACATTATCGATACTGACTTGGTTAGGCTGTGTTATTATCCGAGCATTGCACAATGCACACGTTTGTTTCCTGAGCTTGCAAACAGCTTTCCTTCCTACCTGAGTGTGTAGCAGTTGTTTCTCAGTATCACCATAGCGACTAAAGAACGTAAGACGAGCCTTCAACAATTTCCAGTTAATATCTTTGGCAAATGAAGAATCAAGATCAGAATCGAAAACTTGACCTAAAAATCTGGTGTAATAGTCTCTCGGCAGCATGGCATGGCAGAGGAAGCCAGTCTAGTATACTACAGCAAACCTTGTAATGAACAAACAGTACCTCTCTCTCGCCGTGATCATTTCTAAGCACTGATATATTTCCATACAATAAATTTATTTCAATTATGATGTTAGAATGCCACAGGGCACAATGAAAGATTATTAGGCTGAGACAAGCTGTATGAATTTCATTTAGAATGTGTAATGGTGATAATTGATGTTGTCGAGTGTGAGGCCTACAATACAGGAGTAAAAGAGCAAACATAGCACACAATAGACATGGATATGACACTATAATATATAGTTATAGCCCAGCTAATCACAAACAAGGGTAACCATGTCATCTCCAACGCATGCAAGCGCGCTATTTCTGTACAATATTGATTTACTCTTTTTCTCATGCTTATAAAATAGTAAAATATGGTGTTTTTGTGTAGGAAGCTTAGGACTACCTGCTAGCTATACCCTCAAGGCCTAATTGCCCTTAGTATATTATATATACACACATAGTAAAGTATCCTTGCTTTGATGAAACAAGTCAATTGATGGATAGCTGTATACGGCACCCCCAGGGACAAGTAGATATACATGAGAGTTGTTGACACACACTCAACCTAAACCTATCTAAAGCTAACAGCTGCTGCTTTGTACTACGAATAGATGGAGGGAGATAAGATTGTGTTTGACATATGTTAAATACCAGCGAGTTATTTTGTCAAGTGTAACTTCTTCCATAGATAAGCAATGGAAATTGGGCTAGTTGATTTGGTTTATGGCTGTAGAATAGTACAAGAGAGACGCGAGTATACAACAGACACAATACCAAACTTGTCAAGGTTATTTTACAACTTTTACTAGTTAAAGCGTTACCAATAACATTTAATTTATATCCGGATTGGCTCAAACATTATTTTCACCAATTCAAAATCCCAAAGGAGCTGAAGCGCGGAGCAGATGATTCCACATTCCTTTGAGCAGTACTAAACCAAGCTTGGCTTGACAATAGACATGTATATCAGATGCATTCTCATACACTGTGTAGATTGTTGATAAGATTCTTCACAGACACACACAGAAGTAGATGCCCGCAATAGGCTATATCACCTAGCAGATGTCATTACAAGTGTGAGCAGAAGGTAGTGTGCTCTCATGTGACTTCATAATGGTGACAGGCAGTGAGATCTTTAACAACTCCCGCAGGGGTTGAGCACACAACAAATCACAGCTAATCGTATTATCACAGACTTTATCATTTATAGATGAGTCAATGAAGGCAAGCTAAGCAAACAACGCAGCTACAAAGTAGATATACACCACTCACAATAAAACAATAAATAAACAAACGTTCACTACAATACAACATAGAATTTAAAATCGATATAGCTGGCAAACAATAAATGCTAGAAACGTGATCACTAAAAAGCCACCCGTAAAATACATAATATAAATAAATGGTCCATAGCAACAGTTGCACACTTCATATGGAATTATCTTCTCTCATTCAAACATTTCCCAGTGTCTACATGCGATATAATATCTACAGCAGGTAGAATATAGTCTCAGGGCCCTATTTTCACTTCCCCCAACTAACGTGTACAATTGAGACTAATGCTATTTATTGCAGACATCCAACATCGACCGCCATCTTGTCTTTGACTAGACTACATGAAGATGTGATTGCATAGCCCACAGCTATCGTAGCACCAGGTACAAAGAACAGTAAGCCAATTAGCTCTTCTGTGACACCAAAACCCTGCCATTGCACAAGAAGTCACGCTGGAAGACAAAAAAGATTTCACGCATCCGTTTCACCTTTTGGAAGACATTGTCCTTGGAGGTAAATATTTAGAGTGGGGTCCATTGCTCGTGGTAGAAGATTGTCTGTCGGGGGACGGAGCCAACTTCTCAGGGGGCGGATTGTACCAACGAGGGGGAGAGGTTTCTGTGTTATCTAGACCGAGCTCTCGAATGATATCCGATGAGTCGGTATTGTAGGTGGTGGCGTTTGAGGGGGTGGGGTTCCTGTCCGCACTGCGGGTAGAGGAGAGAGCGATGTAACGTAAAGGTACGTAACTATATCTGGACTCAGTGTCAGTAGCTATGGGAGTATCTCTGTCAAATCTATCATTGCCTGTAGGTGTGTGTCTACCATCGATAGCAGGTGTCAGAGTGACATCGATAACAGGTGTCAGAGTGCCATCTGTGACAGCTGTATGCCTACTGAGTCTACCACCTGCTCTGAACTGTCTGTCAGTGAGTACAGGGGTGGGCCCTCTGCTGTACAACTCAGCCAGTGTGTGGTCTGCGCACACCTCGCTGTGTGGTCGGCACCTGAGGCTGTCAGAGAGCAGCTGCTCTGGCACACTGAGTATCGAGTCGGTGTTGATATTGGAGGGAGTTACCACAGCTGCAACTGCATTGTCTAACGTCCTCTCCAGCCTGTTCAGCTTCTCCTCATACGTTGACCTGCACAACAACAGCAATAAATGTAACGAGGAGATTTGAGTAGGACAAGCTGTGAGTTTAAGAGAAATGTACATTGCCTGGGACGGCTATACTTTTGTGACCTTGAGCCATCCAAGAGGTTAGTAGACTAAGGTGCACTGATGGACAAGCACAATGAATCAGAAAGCAAGAGCATTAAACGTCACCAGACTGGTGCCACACACTCGTGTCAATGCTGACCTATTTCATACTTTAGCACACGTCACTGTGTGCATAACAATACAAATGAGACAAAAACTGCACTCTGTGACGCCTAACAAACGGGGGGGGGGGGGGGGGGGGGGGGGGGGCATAACTGCACTGGGAGTTGTCCCACACCAGCCACAGAGAACACAACCCTACCTGCTGTCCTGTAGACTCTGTTTGAAGCACTTCACATAGTAGTTTCTAAGTTGTCGAGCTGTCGCTTGCTTAGCTTTGTGTATTTCACATCTGATCAACTTTGCAGCGTTACGATTTGTCTCCTCCACGTAGTTGAGCACTTCCACTAAAAGCGCAAACATCAACAGCTATATTATGGGCAGCAGGCTTTTGTTTACAAGCACAAGCGAAATGATGCCATTGGGCAGCGCACATTGTGTTGGTGGCAGCAGCACAACAGCAGGCTAATTAGTCGGTGCCATAACAACACACAAATATTAGAGATAGAGTTAGACGTGTTGTGTCACAACACCCACCCAGCCAATCCATGGTTCACCAGCTGACTAATGGGTATATAGTAGGGGAGGCAATCAGTAAACATTTTATAGACAGCTCAGCACCAAGTGAGCACAACAATTAATGAGCCTTGCAAACTTTACAACGCACTGTACACGCATGAGATACGCTGTGTGCATACAATACATATAATTGCTATGTACACATACATGTAACTGTAGTAAAAGTGGAAATGGGAGTTGTGCCCCTACTCAATATAATGTAATTACCACGTATAGACTGCACCGCCATGTCATAGTACTGTTTTCCAGTGAGATCTACAGGTATTGTTTGACAGGCACAGCTGGTGCTCTCTATCCTGCTACAAGCCTGCTGTAACGTCTGCTCATTTCTCTGTGCCACCATCTTCTGCTTCAAAGACTGCACCGTCAGGTCGTGTTCGTGTGCTCCATCCTTCAGCTCTGTCAATGCAACCATATGACTTGAGAGCACAGACCATATGACTTGAGAGCACAGACCATATGACTTGAGAGCACAGACCACATGACTTGAGAGCACAGACCACATGACTTGAGAGCACAGACCACATGACTTGAGAGCACAGACCATATGACTTGAGAGCACAGACCATATGACTTGAGAGCACAGACCACATGACTTGAGAGCACAGACCACATGACTTGAGAGCACAGACCACATGACTTGAGAGCACAGACCACATGACTTGAGAGCACAGACCATATGACTTGAGAGCACAGACCACATAACTTGAGAGCACAGACCACATGACTTGAGAGCACAGACCACATGACTTGAGAGCACAGACCATATGACTTGAGAGCACAGACCATATGACTTGAGAGCACAGACCACATGACTTGAGAGCACAGCTCTGACCCATGATAACTTATTATTTCATAAAACTTAGTAGCTGTGACCCCTGAAATATCTAGATTAACACCCATTGAGGATATCATTGGGGTATCAATGCTGCTTCTGAATGCTGCCTTGCTGCCGAAATGACCACTCCAGTACATACCTTTTTCCTTGAGCTGCAGTTGTTTAGTCAGCTGGTCAACCTTGCTGTCGTAACTGGCTGTTGTCTTACTGAGCTCTCCTTGCAGCTTCTTATTGGTTGCTTTTAGCGAATCGGATTGAGTCGACAGAGATTTGAGGTTACGGCGCAAGTCTTCAGCACACGACTTATATTCCTTGCACTTGCCTTCCAGCTCCTCTTTCTATGCATAGAATTACATATCGGCTAGTTATAGAGCGACATAACATCGCAAAATGTTTTTATTGATAAAAAATATTATATTGTTATCGAAAAATCAATAAATTAAAATTCTTGTTCATTTACATAATTAATATTTTATGAGCCATGTAAAAGTCAATCAGGCCACACTGGCAGTTTGCCAATAAATATTATCCGCGGAAAGATTGAGTAAATATTTATGTTTGTATTTACTTCAGAACCTAAAATGTATCATAATAATACTTTCCATTCTACACCACAAAGTGTACACCTATATAATATATAACTCTAGTATACAATACAAAGTATACACCTATATAACTCTAGTATACAATACAAAGTATACACCTATATAACTCTAGTATACAATACAAAGTATACACCTATATAACTCTAGTATACAATACAAAGTGTACACCTATATAACTCTAGTATACAATACAAAGTATACACCTATATAACTCTAGTATACAATACAAAGTATACACCTATATAATATATAACTCTAGTATACAATACAAAGTATACACCTATATAATATATAACTCTAGTATACAATACAAAGTATACACCTATATAACTCTAGTATACAATACAAAGTGTACACCTATATAACTCTAGTATACAATACAAAGTGTACACCTATATAACTCTAGTATACAATACAAAGTATACACCTATATAATATATAACTCTAGTATACAATACAAAGTATACACCTATATAACTCTAGTATACAATACAAAGTATACACCTATATAACTCTAGTATACAATACAAAGTATACACCTATATAACTCTAGTATACAATACAAAGTATACACCTATATAACTCTAGTATACAATACAAAGTATACACCTATATAACTCTAGTATACAATACAAAGTATACACCTATATAACTCTAGTATACAATACAAAGTGTACACCTATATAACTCTAGTATACAATACAAAGTATACACCTATATAACTCTAGTATACAATACAAAGTGTACACCTATATAACTCTAGTATACAATACAAGGTAAACTGTATAGTGTTCAGTGTGAAACCTTTTTAGTAAGAGTTGTCATCTCATGTCTCAGATCTTCAGCCTCTTTCTGCAGCTTCTCTTTGATAGCCTTCTGTTGGCTGCGCTCAGACTTGAGAGCACTCTTGTTGTCATCAGATATACTTGTTAGTTTGTCTATCTGTAGTTTGTACTCCTGTTCCATCTGGTAGAGCAATGACAGACGGAGTACAGCACTTGATGTTGAGTGCAACACAACTAAACAGTCACTTGATTGAACATGGCGGGGTGTGATATTTTGTGTTTGCTTTGAGAGAAATAACGGATGCAGTGCCAAGTCATGAAAGAGTCAAATGCTTGGATCATGGGAATCTGTGTATCATGACAATAACGGTGTAATAAAGACACGGAATGGAGTTGTTGTGATGTACCTGAGCACGTATCTTCTTGAGCTGCTGCTCAAAATGGTTGTCCGCTTGAGATAGCAGCTTCTCATACTTCTGTACGTCCGCTTCCAGAGTATTCAACTTCTCTTTTAGAAACTTGTTCTCAGCCACAACGTCTGGTGGCGGAGAGGAAGCCTGCTGAAACAATGGTAAAGGCACCAACTTCAGTCAGATGCCAGTCATGGAGTAAACCTGGGCAAAGCTGATCCAGTTTGGAATAAAATAAACTAATTAGTGATTTGAAAAAACTAGAGGATTGCTCAGCTTCTTAATTTACGAAAAAAAAAACAACAACATAGATTCAGCCATGGAAATGGTTGCTACTAAGCAAATAAAACAATAAAAAGGAGAAAAGCAACAACGAAGCCCACAACAATGCCCACAACAACAAAGTCCATAACAAGAAGCCCACAACAACAAAAGCCCACATCAAGAAGCCTAGTACACAATCAAGTACAAGTAGAAAGATCAGCTACAAGGTACCTCTCTCCAGCGCTGCTCTGCCTCTGACACTGCTCTCTCCAACGACTCTGTATGCTGCTCTATAAGCTTCTGCTTGTCCTCACTGAGCCTCTTTGTGATCACGTCTAGTTCAGAGAGCAACCTGTTATTACCTGCCTTCAGTTGGCTCACTTCAGACTCCTTCCTTATCAACTGTGTCTTTGCTTCATTCAGATCCGCCACCACCTACAACGAGCAGTGGCTCAGCACATAATGTTTGACTAGGACATGCTGTGTCCAGCACATACATCATCCCATTACATTTAACAACAACTAACCTGAGAGTGGCTAGCCTTCAGGCCTTCCAGCTGACCCTTCTCTTGCTGCCGCTGACCTTTCATCTGCGCTATCATCTCACAGTCCTTGCTCTGATTGGCTCTAAGCAGCTCCATTTCAGCTTCCTGCTCTCCATAGTTAGCTCTGACCTTTTCTAAACTCTTTCTCAACTCCCGCTGGTGGCTCCTCTCTGTAGACAGCTCTGTCTCCACGGTAACCAGCTGTATCTTAGTCTGGTTGTGGGTGGACTGTTCTACCTGCAGAGCGGCCTCTACTTTACTTAGCTCTACCTGCGTTTGCTGGTGTTCGGCCCTCTCCACCTGGAGCTGTTGTTGTACGTTGGCCAGAGTAGTCCTAGTCAGAGACTGAAATGACTTCTCAGACATGGCACTGTTTTCTAACTCCTCCAGGCTTTCTCTAACCTGCAGATGAGCTCTCTTCTCTCGCTGTAAATCCATCTCAATGCTCTGAAGCTCGCTCCTCTTCACCATGTTCTCTTGGTCAGTCTCAAATCTACTCAGTGCTGCCTCCAGCTTACCTACCTCTTCTTTCGCCACACTGTGCGCTCTCTGCTCAGCCTCTAGTGCTGCTGCCTTCTTCTTCACTTCCTCCTGAGCCTCAGCCAGCTGCCTCTTATCAGATGCTGACGACATTTCTAACCGTTGCACATCGTGTTTTAGCTTTTGAAAAGCCTGTACTTCACTCTCTAATTCCGAGTGCAGTTTTGTCAGTTTAGCTTTCTCTGATCTCACTTGAAATAATTCCGCTGATAAAGTATCAATTCTTTTCCTTGCATTAGAGAGATCAGTGCGGGTCTGCTGCAGTGCTGTGCATGTTTTGTCTAGCTCAAGTTTTGTGAGCGACGAGGAAGCCTTCTCAGATGACAAATTCTTTTCTAACCGTTCCTGAGTTATCTTCATTTTTTCATGAGCTCTCTTCTCAGCATCCAGCTCTGCCTGCACCTTGTCTAGCTCCGAACTCGGTACCAACTTCTTGCTGGCTTCTTCCTTCTCCGCTAGCTCCGCCCTCAGTTTACTCAAATCTATTTTAGCTCTATTCTGACTGGTTTTTTCGGCCTGAAGCTCTGCCCCTTTTCTGTCTACTTCAGACTTAGTTTGTAGATGAGCCCTTTTCTCTTTCTGTAGATCTGCTAACACTGCTGACAGCTTTTCCTTCTGCTGTCGTTGGTTGTCGCTCTCACGGCTGAGATTTTCCGTTAACCTCTTCAACTCTTGCTTAGCCGCGGAGTGGGCAGTTGCCTCAGCCTCCAGTTCAGCTTGTAGCCTACTCACACTTTTCTTGCTCTCCTCTAGGGCTACCATAACCTTGTGGAGGTTGTCTGTCATATCATCGTCCAGCCCCAGCTGTGACTTGTACTCACTCACTCTAGCCTGCAGAGTGATCACGTCATCTCTAGCCAAGCTCAGCTGCACTCTCTCAGCAGAGAGCAGCTTATCCAACTTCTGGTTGTCTCCTCTAAGGTCAGCGATTATGACCTTCAGCTGCCGCAACTCATCCTCAAGTTTGGTAACTTCTACACCGGAGGTAGACAACTTCTCCTTCGCCTCAGCCAGTTGTTGTTGGAGCACAATCAACTCGCTCCTAGCAGCCTCAGTATCACCTCGGGCCTTGAGCAGGTCGTCTTGTAGGTCAGCACGCTGCCTCTTCTCATTCATCAGCTGATCCTCAAGGGCCTTGCTCTCATGTCTGCTACTATTGGCCGATGAGTGAGCACCGTTGTCTCTCGATTGGCTGTTGGACCTACTTCTGCCCACATTGTGTCCGTTAGTGAAGAGCTCTCTGCAAGCTGATTGGCCAGCACTGACTCTGCTAAGAGCATCTTCTGGGCACATGTCCAGTGAACTCTGTGGCATACAAGAACAAATATTGACATCGAATCAAATATACCTGTGACAGGTAACCCAATTTACCAAAAGTTGCTTTTGTGCCATGTTCAAGGTACTCCATAGATGGGCCCACACTATATCACAGACATAAACCTCACCTGCTCCTTGCATGTCTTCAACTGTATATTCAGAGTGTCTGCGGTACTTTGTAGAGTTGTCTTCTCTTCCTTCAACAGTGCATTGGCAGACTGAAGCTCTGATACTCTCTACAACAAAACAACAGAGTGATGCGCAGGCATAAACACATTGCCCTCCGAGTAACTCTGAGCAACCAGTAGCATCGCACCCACTACAGTGGGAGTGGTACTTGTCACACATAAACGTATAGAAGTGTCCAGCTAGCACACAGATATACAATAGTACAGTAGCTAACTACCTGCTCAAGGTATGATACTTGCTCAGAGAGAGAAGTCAACAGTTGCGTATCAGCTGATCTCTGCTGTAGACCTGATGAAGTATTATCTGCAGCAGATCTCTCCTCCTGACCAACATACAACCAAGCAATGTTAGACTGAAGTTCTAGCGAGCATACACTGGACTGTTGCCATCTTGTAATAATTAAACATTGCTGAGAAATTGAACATAAAACTGACAAGAAAGGCAACAAATGGCCCTTAAAACTCTGAGTTGCGAAACTGTTGTTGTTGTAAACACCAACCCGCTATTTTCAGCAACAAAAAAAGTAAACATGTTGCAGTGTGTAGCTGCAGCGGTGGCCTTACAAACTGAAGGTAAATGAATATGCAATGGGCCATTAGGAGAGATATTTGTGAATGAATCCCAGAGGCTATACATCACACTAACTATCTATTATTGTATCATTTATCATGTATATCTCTTGGCATTGCTCAATGAGAGCTATTGGCTAGCCAGTGAACCTACAAGCATTCTTCTACCCTCAGAAGGGGTGCAGCTAGCACCACCCTACTGGTCACAAACAGAGTTCAAGGCCATGCCTCATGTCGCCACAGCAATTACCTCTCACCTCAAGCTTATTCTTCTCCGAGCAGACCTGCACATACAATTCCTTGACTTGTCTCAGCTCCGAGTTTAAATCATCATTGGATTGTCTACAACACACCGTACCTATCATAACTGTCGCACCACAAATGCTTCTCGCAACTTTAACTGTCTGCGTCAAAGAGCATAAGATAGCCAGAGGTCTCATCGCAGTGGATAAAAAGTCACATAAAACGTGTCATTAAAATAAGTAGCCTATAAACCATGAATGCCTGCTTTAATTAATCCAATTAAATGTGATATTATGGAAACATAAAATTATCAAATAAAACAAATTAAAGTACGTATTTAATTATTAAGATTGTAGCAAAAGTAGACGCCAAAGCATAAAACATCTTCTATTGAGTAATTGTGGTGGACTAATTCTTGATGTTCAAAAATATTTGAGCACTAATTTAAAATGTAAAGACTGCTGGTAGATGCTACAGCACACATTCTGCCATAGCATGTGATGAGAGCAAAGGCAAGGGGAGGTGTGACAATCTAAAGCACGCCAGCCACTTGAGTCAGCTACTCACAGCGTTACCAGATGGATTTACGGGGCAGATAACATTGTAGAAGGCCAGTACAGCGCAGAATTATATAATCACCGTTTGCTGGGAGCGAGTGCGATAATTGAAACTTACCATGCAACGTTGGTAAGAGCAAGCTACTGTGGCGCCACTCGTACAATTTACGTTGAAGGCAGATCCACAACAATCTCCCTATCAGTTGTGAAACATCTTGAGCAATGCAAGATGACCATTAGTTTGCTGTCATGGCACGAGATGGTTGTAAGATCAAAGCCAATGGCGTAGCCAGTAGCCGAGACATGGCGGAAAACAGTTTATTTCAATTTCGAACTTGTGAACAATTATATACTTTACATCTCTATTAAACCTGTATAGAGTGTTTCGCAGCTCTACTAAACAATGCATAAACTCAATCAACCTTACAACCAGATTTCTATAACCAACTCCACAACTCTTGGCTAAGGAATATTGAGTCTTTCAGAGAGCATAACTCCCACTGACATATGTTTTGAGAACACTCAAGATCGGTGACAAAATAATCTGCTCACAAAAAACTATTTCATGAGCTAAACTCGAGCACTGGTCCCATGAACACAATTTTAAAAATATGTTTACAATGTGTGCCACCACGATAACAAACTTACGATTTGCTAGTCAGCTCTGATTTGTATTGATTCTCAACACGTCTTACTTTCATGTCGAACTCTGCCTCTATCTCTGACCTCATCATGTCCTTGACAGTCTGGTTGTGAGACTCGAGAGTGTCTTGGCACCTGCACCATATCAATAGACATCCAATAATATACTTTTACTATACTTTTATATGTATACATACAGGAGGCAGCTCGCAGCATTGCTCGATATGGCCAGCAGGTTAGAACACTGACCCTAACATTTGTTATAACCAAAAGGTAATCCCAAAAAACGATTATCAATGGCAAGTTAGAAAAACTTCACATTTTCAAAAGATTATACATTTTTATTTAAAATCCAATGTTCAAGCTATTACTATTTCAGGCAGCAAACAATATTGCGTAAGTGTATTGTCTGGAGTATTTAGCAGGTGCAATCAATCAGTTACAAGAGAAAACAACTACAAAAACTGTATTTGATACAAACAGTTGAATGATTATTTATAGGGTAGAATACCATTTACGCATCTCAGAGCAAATTCTTTTGCATCGTCGTCATTCATTCATGTTTTTGGATACAACGCACCTCAAAGGTGTATGAAAACACCATCAATGGTGGGAACATTTGAAGGAAATACAGAAATGACATTTATAGCATAAGCAACCACATTCGCAATGGTAACCAAACTGTCTTTTAAAGCAAATGTGTCATTCAGGAAACTCTACGCTGCCAAAAACTTGAGATTCAAGCGAGTCTAGAGTATTTTTTTTCGAATATCTGCCAGCAAATATGTATGTAAACTTGAGAAAAAGGTGGCGACAATGTCGTTGACGCGGCTGTTTCACCAAGTTATTATAAAGCAATTTATCACATCTCGAGCATTGACACTTTGCAGGCCGTAGCCAAATGCAAGAGACAGCGGGGCCTCTATGCTACATCAAATAGTCACATTGACACGGCCATCCTACACCACCGGCTCTGATGACATCAGATAACATCTACCCCCTCTCTAACGTACAGTGTAGGCGAAATTTCCTTCCCGCGGCCACAGTCATCAGCAAGCCCTCTCCACAATGTGACAATTCCCAAGAGGTTTGCCAACAGAAGAAAGAGATGATGTGGTGGGAATATGCCACTAATGGAGGATCGACGGATTAAAGCCGAAACGTTAGGTGGAGGCCTACAGCGTGGCCATTCAACGCCAGATCAAACTATTATATGATGTACAAATTGTTATGGCCTATGAATAAGCGACAAAGCCAAGCAACGTACACACATCAGTTACAAATGTCATTTGATGTTGTATGGCAGGCCTGCTTAGGTGATGGTTAAACGACGATTGTGAGCAAAAGAGGCGCCACCAATTGAGGCTCCAGATAGGCATGTAGTGAGCGACCAATGAATGGAGAGAGGTACCAGCTGATATGCGTCTCCGTGACTACAACGACCAACTGACAGACTGCAGTCAACCACTATTTTCTCCAGAAATCAACAAAACAAAATATAAGTACAGGAGACAGAAATTGTTACTTTTTCTTAATAATCTGAAAGCCAAACGAAACAAGACAAATGTATGATTTATTATTAAATAAATATAGACGAACATCTGATGAGTTATTTGAGGGAAGTTGAATGTTCCACAGGGACATATAAATGTCAGCACGCATTAGCCAAAGGTACTGGAGACTGACATTGCCATTTGAGTCAAAAATCGTTATATTACAATAAAAATTGAATGAATGATAGCAGCGCTGTTAGATGGCTATAGCGCCACATAAATAAATATCATACAGAAATAATCACATATCTATAATATAAATCAATGCCATTCATTCCATTGACTGAATTACAAAAAAAGAAATGATCAAAACAGGTCGATGGTCAGAAGAGAAGAAATTGACTCGAAAGCGCGCAAGACATTCCGAGACCGCTCTTCCGCAACCACAATCGACAATTTAATGTAGACAAAAATTAGCAAAAGCTAATAATTCCAACCATAAATCATCGACGCCAAAAACAAGCCAAGCTTTTTTTCTGAGCCTTTTTAAAAAAAAACTGTTTGCACTGTGAACTATGAACAAAGCAATAAGTTTCCGGTACACAAACAGCGCATTGCGCCAGTTGCTAGCTAATTACATCTGATGTAGGCACAGACACCAAGTCATTTATTTGGGGGACATCGGCGGTGGCTATCACAGCCTGCAATCTGTAGCCATAGCAGTACACTTTCGATAAATCACTGCTTAGCCCACTTGTCACCAAATGTAACGGACTGTGAGTCTCCTCCATCGCACCCTCCCTCAACTACCAATTAGCGCAACAACAAAAGTATAATGAAAAAAACAGCAAAAATCGTAGTGTACAAAAGTAATAAACAGCATAAATATTATCAAAGAGGGTTTTGGCTTCACCAAGGTTTGCAATGAGTTGCTTACAGAAACAGCGATGTAAAAGTTGATACAGCACTGAATCATACAGCCTGTGGCGCTATTTTTGTTGGTGTGGAAGTGAATGACTGCCAATAGCGGAGTCAGTAACCAGGATGATATATCACAATCGCAGCTGAGTCAAGTGGGACGTGGGGTGGAAGTTGTTTGAGACAGCACCAGCTGCCTATACATGCTGCCGTTATATACATGTAATTTTATACATAAGGTATCTCCATGTTTTTCAAAGTATCAGCATGAGTAATAATGTTATATATGGTAACAGCTAGGTGTTAAGCATTGATGTAACATAACACAAGGGAGTTACCCACGATACACTAGTACGCATCAGTCAAACTAAAAAATGAAGCCTTAGACAAATGCTATCCCTGTCACATAATAATTAGTGCCATTCTTTACTGATGACATTACGTTGTGTAATCTCACACACAACATTTCATTTTGGCCAAATTCCATAACCAAAACATAAATTCTCACAACATTCCTGAAGATGTCAACCTGTGGAAAATTTAAGAAATAACGTAAGCGTTCGATATTATACGCAACATTTATGTAAGACTTACCGCTGCAAGGCGGCTTTCTTGTCTCGATCAAAGTCATCGATCATCTCGGCAATCTTACAGTTTAGCTCCGCATTGATCTCTCCGAGTTTTGCCTCATTCTCTGCCACGAGCTGCAATCTTTCCGTCAGACACTGTAAGGTAGAGCAGAGAAGGGATCAAAGAGAGAAAATTAATGTCAACAGTGGTGAGAATTAGTCACCTAGTCTATGGTAGAACATCAAGTAAACACTGGCAGTCTGCTAGAGTCTGGTTGAGTCTGGTTGAGTGTGGTAGAGACATCAAACGTACAAGAGATAACAAGGTGTAGGGAGAGAGATAGACAGACAACAATTCCTTTCAAGTGCTCGTAGACTACACAACATTCCCTAAATACAACGCCAACTTCAAGAAAAGGATTTAAGACCTATGAGAGATCTCCAACATGTCTCCAGTTAAACCCACCAGCAGTGTGTCTCAGTCGGAGACAAGAAAAATTATTTTATATTCTCTTTTTTCTCCCTCTTTTGGCGTGTCGTAAACCGCACCATTCATCTGTGCCAACAACACCCTGACACATATATTCCATCTGCGCAAAAATACAACTAATCACAGGTTTTAACTTTTTTTTAAACATCAACTTCCTCCGAAGTTCTTTGAAAAATGTCGATTGTTAATGTTATTGATGGATACGACAACCAATACACGGATTGCTAGTAGAATAGTTTCCACATAAAACTAATCAGCTAATAATTAAAAAATGAGAGTCTCTTAAATATCTGTTTCCACGCTGCCCAGTCGTTGAACTTCACCTTTTTCTAGAAACAACTACGGAGGGGAGAAGATGGAAAAAAATTGATGTCGTACAAAAGTTTGACGCCATATTTGCGTTCAATTCTTAAAATTTTGCAGACGGAATTCCCAAATTCACATAATTCAGTGATGTATTCTGAGAAAGAAGGACTAAACGGTTGGGCTGAAACCTCCAGCAGATCAAGGGAGCGATGGGTGTATCATTGGTGTATCATTGGTGTATCATTGGAGTATCATTGGTGTATCATTGGTGTATCATTGGTGTACCAGTGGTGTACCTAGAGCTCGTGACTTGGTTACAGCTAGTCCTAGGTTTTAGGTACAGAAAGGCCAAAGGCGCATTACATCACAACTGTATTTAACATACTCCACAACAACTGAAAAGACTCCCTCAAAAACTTCTTGTCGATTTATATGAGAATACATAGAAGGTCGGATCACAATCCATGGTGAAAGAACAACTAAGTGTTGACATCAACCGAAAATACCGACTGTATTTACTGTTCCACCAATCCAACGCAGGAACGAGTAGAACAAATATTTCAAATTATTGTCAAGCACACAAAACGACTTCAGTTAAAGATGTATTGCAGTAAGTAAGCACTGGACTTGTCTAGTTTCTATATTACATTGAAATGATCAGTGAATAAACTGGCTCATGCATAGATCTGGTGACATTTCTCTCGGCCATTGATACTACGTAGAAAGTCAACGAATCGCGATAGAGAGCCCATAAATCTCTCACCTTGACCTCTTCCTGTAGTATGGCCTTCTCATTGGCTAATGAGTCCATCTGTCCGGCGAGTTTGACTTCTGTCAGACTCCTCCCCTCTCCGGCAGCAGACTTGTACAGGTTCAGCTCTATGCTGACTTCTTTCAGCTCAATCTGCAAAACAATGCAATGCACTAAAAATGAGACACCGAATATGAACTTACTAGAAAAATTATTAGTGTATATAAAAAGAAGTTGGCGGTCGAAAGACTTTGAAAAACTGATATCAAAAACTCTACCAAGAGATTAATTTTGTTAAAAAAAATGCAATTCACTCATATTTTAAATAGAAAGCCAAACACTAACTGTCAAACACTAAAATCCATCACTCAATATCATACGTTTGATGACAGCGAGCTAGTACATATGGCAGCAACATCATCTCACAAACAATGAAATTAATTAGAAAGTTTGAGTAGTTGGGCTAAAAAATCGCATTACCTGAGTAAAGACGAACTGGTACTAGATGTGCTGCCAGCGGTAGAACTAATTGCTATATAATATAAGGGTAAACGCACCTAATAGCACACAAATGCACATGCCCTGCATCAACAATACAATGCGTGTATCAAGTGAAATCAAGTAAATTTACAATCAAAATATTACACACAATTCTAGAGCCAACATAAAAGCAACCGCCAAACGCAGTCAAACATAATTGATCTCATGTTATTCCACCTGCACTGTTGCGCTATTTCCATTTCTCCTCTCTCTCTCATGTAGCAGCGCATACCTAACCTATCATAATTTTGTGTTTACACAAATAATGCATGAAAGTTGTTTTGTTGTTATTGCCTGGGTTGGATCGAGGTTGGAAAGAGGCGACACAGGTCTTCCACAACATTATTTGACATACCGCGTGAATAAGCTACTGCGATTGTGCATGATTGATTTTTAGAGAGTGCGTCTGTCAAAGCATTGTGTAACTGTAGCAAACACTAGTTATCTTTCATCTTCTTTGGTTGCATCCAGTGCGGGTGATTAACGCATCTAATGACAAATTTGTTCTTAATGAATTAGTAAATTACTACATTTGTAGAGGGTGAAGGAGAGGGAATATTTATCTAACCAGCGTGGCAATTGGCAGGCATGCCTCCTGCCAGCAGTAATTGCTCCGACAGATCGGTTCTTTGTTTCATGAACCATTAAAAAATTTGATTGGAAGGAACAACATTTCATCGTCAATAGACATGTCTAATGATACCAAACATTAAAAGCTCCAGAGTATAAGTGCATTTCGTCTTGCACAAATTCTAAGTTTCTTCAATTCAAAAACAAAGAGGTGTTGTAAGAGGTGCCCAACCTAAATTGATTTGCTATGAAAAGTTTTTTTGGTTTTTTGGACTAACAGAACACAGGCACGAAAAAACTGAAAAGGTATTCAGCGTGTTATAAAGATTTTGTTACAACAATATGCGCTCCTTACATTGTCTCTAAACATAATGATGAGTATATACCAATGCATTGTATACTAATGCATAGCTCAGTCGTGGAGGACTTCTGTGAACTAAGATGGTGTTTGGTGCCGGTAAGGCAATGTAACAGGCAATGTAACGCAATCTTGACCAACACACGTAAGAGATAAAGTGAGATTTCCTCCAAGAGATTGCAATTATTCATAAACAAACCATGCGGTTTGGTGCACACATACACACCTATTCAATCACACAATAATGAGATAACAAAGCCAATTTGAATCGTTAGGATGATATATTTTTGTAGATAACGCTTGAATATTCCACAATTTAGGGTGTGTTTCAGTCTGCAGGTTGTAAGACACGGACAGGAGTTACCGATGGCTGCTGCTATTCAAATACAATTGGAGACGAACTCCAATCGAGAGTAAACGATAAAACTTCATTAAAACATTCCAGAAGACTTTGCTCCCGTCGTGTCACCAACAATGTTCTGCGATTTAGAAAAATAAACATAGATTAAGAGTGTGCACATGTTTGGATGCAGACGAGCGTCTTGATATTATCACGAGAACTGCAAACAGCAGCGGCGAAACCCTTTCAACCAATCAATTTCATTGACAATATTAATCCAGCATTAAGATAAGGGAGGATAATTTGTATGCTTACTGCTTCACTGTTCGTGATAAAATAATTTCTCTACAAGCAGTACAAGCAAACACAGGGCCTCTGTTGCTCGCATACGTTATGTTTCTTCTCTGCCATTGATTCACTAATATCCTTGATGTTACTTTAATAACTTAAATTATTATAGGTGGTGAAAATATTTAGTTTTATTGACCTTAGATGAGCGATGAGATAAAATTCTTACTTCAGTGTTTTATTGTTGTTATGTTTGCAATTAATAGCCTACACCACTGTAAACATCCGTTTGAAATTGAACTTGTTATTGTGAAGCGTGAAATTTTTGACAAATTTCTAATGCCGGAAAAGACATATTCATCCTTAATTTTACCATTCGCCGTGTAACTTCAGAGGGAGAGTCAAGTGCTGTTTTATAACTCCAGCATATTTAGCAATCCAAAACAGTCATAACTCAATGTAGGGATTGACAAGCATGAAGCTAGCCGAGGTAGCAAGTCATAATTATGATGGATGGGTTGTAAATGTAGGCGTCACCAAAAGACAGATGACACAAGCTACACGGCTGACACCACCCGTGGGCCATATAACCTTAAGAGAGAGGCTCCAGCAATAGATGCTAGGAGAGGTCCAATGACTGTGCTTAAATCGTTTCAACAATTAATATCTAGACTGGGTGCGTAATAATAGTAAATACATAATTTGATGGCCAGGAGCCAATTTATTACATGGTCGAATGATAGCGCTTGCTTGGGCGGTGGATAAAACAATACTGTGTGTCTACTATACACAGACACTAAACTGCCTGCCTATATAAGGCCTATGCGTAGCTAGCGCAGTTCATTTTGTATTCAGTGTAGCTACTGTGCAAAGGTGATTTTAGTTGTGTTGTAGCTGGCAATTCTATTTATTGATTAATTATATAATTACAATACTGCAACCTGCAGATCAATTTTTGCTGACCATATACCAGAGAGGATTTGGATTATACATATTGGGTAAGTGAAATTGAATATTTCGTGCTTTGCTTACAGTCTTGTAGCGTATTAGAAGATCACATATCTTCATGGTAATGCCTGCTTGATAAGATAACACAATATGATCGGCAATGTTAACTTTGTGTAGAAATTATTACATAGATATAAAAAAAATTCTTTATATATTTTCTTTGTTGCAGAACCATGAGTCGGTATAAACTTTCTACAAAATTGTTGACAATAATATTATTACCTCTCACCTGGAATATATTCTCAGCTGCATTTCCAACTCCGCAGCGACAGAACCAAAATTTCACAGACACACTAGCATTAGCTGTTAACACAACATTATTAACAAGCTCATCGACATCCTCGAATGCAAATGGCAGACTGTCAAACGGCCAGGTTTTAGAGTTGCTGCTGGCAGCATACTTAACCAATCAAAGAGAAAACACAACAACCCGGACTTCAGAACCAACACCAATGAGCCTGCAGCCCGCGCTATTAGATTATGAAAACACATCAGAAGTAGAGAACCTTGAAAAGGTTGTAGCAAACAGCACAGAACCTGATGAGCTGGTGTTACCTCCCGATGTTTATGAGGTCCCACTGTCCATGTGGATAAATGATGAAAGTACAGATTCGTCATCAAACAATGAGGTGGAATCTGTTGATGAGGCAGAGCAGATCATACTAGACGCGTTGCAGAGAGATTCACAAACACCTACTGAGCACACCATACGACACAGAGGAAGAAGGGTGGCAGTAAGGAGCGTAAGCAACGATAGAGGCAGCCGCAGAGTATCAGATGATCCAGTTGTCTCTTTACCAATAGAAAACATGGATCGTAGCATCTTAGACTTATTGCAGAGACCACAGCAGGACAGTGACGACTCAACAGGATCTCTGGAAATTTTGCGACAAAGAGACAAATTCAATATGACTGTTGACTACGAAGCACCATTTCAAAATATCGAGTCCACCAAACTCATGGAAATAATACTACTTATGAGATCGGATTGCTCTCAGCTACCACAACAGAAAAAACTGGTCCGATGGGTATCTGGAACCAGGGGAATCCTCTTTGAGTGTCGTAATGGAGCCTGGGTTGTGACCTATTTATCTCGGCGACAAGGAAAACCACGACCGAGTTCCATAACAGGTAATTGTTGAGCAAGTATATCTTCGGAGCCACATATCACATAAACCTGGTTATCGTAACTATTGCATTAAAAAAATCAACGCTTAACATCAATCAGTTGTGGCTTGAATTATGAAAAAAAATCACATTCAATGTTTCATTGATGTTATAGATTGTCACGAGATTCATCTTGAAAGCATGGATCTTGAGAACCCTGAGAGACCCCATCAACTCGTCATTCATTACAGCAATGGTGAGAGAAAAAGCAAGGAGGTAATGTGCAAGCACGATGAGCGACATACCAACCACCAATTAATAGACAACCACATCAATGCAGACCCTAACCTGCCAGTATTACCAGTAGGACAAACAATGGCAGGTAAATGGTACCAATACGCTACCACCACTTGTACACCACAGCTATAATAGCCAAACCTTCAACTGTACCAACCAATGTGGCAAATTACTATCACTTTGGAGTTGTGTGGCGCCATTAGGAATATATCTGTCTTGATGAAAATATAGTGCATACCTTACAACACCCATAAAAGTATTCAAAATATTGACATACATTGACAGGTGCCTGGACCATAATTCAGAGAAGAGACAGTGGTAGAACCAAGTTCTACAGATCAATGAAACGATACAAGAGAGGATTTGGAAGTGTAGAGAATGGAGAGTATTGGCTGGGTGAGTTTACTTTCCCATTTTACATTCAAGGGGATGAGTTGATATTACTATTGTAACCGATAAAATCATATCGATGATGAATATTGAAGAAAATATTTCATTTGATAGGCTTGGAGACACTACATGAAATAACGCATGCCAGAGACTATATGTTACGAGTAGAAGTGACGGGTGAAGACAACATCACATACTACAGTGAATATGACAGATTCAGAGTAGGCAGCGAGGCAAAAAGCTATAGGTGAGTGAGATAGCAGTCAGCTCATGCTTACATAGCGTAGCATTTTAAGCAAAAGAACATTATATCGCCTTGTGACCAGTGAATCAAATATTTCATCATAAAACTTGCCTCTTTTCAAATAAAATGAAGCTGTCGAGATATGGACAGATAATTACCAATTAGCCACCGACAAAAGCCCAGTGACATAGTTAAGTCTGGTGCCCAGTTGTACACAGATAACACTCTGCAGAATTGCTTTATGGTTGGCCGCTTATCACTGGGGACATCTCTAGGACAAGTTATGTCCAGCCAGTACCTTGATAAAGGCGCCACCAATCCAAAAAGTCATTTTAATATTTCATGTCTTTGTAGGCTTAGACTGGGCTCCTTCATTGTACCCGCTAATGGAACTCATTCTTCTGGAGACTTTCTCACTCTTCACCACGGTGGTAAATTTCACACTAGAGACTCAGACAAATTTTCTGTGAACTGCGCAAGGCTCTACGGTACTGCGTTTTGGTTCAGAGGATGTTGGGCAGCAATAAATCTAAATGGACCGTATATATCCAATGAAAGTGGCAACAGTGGAGTGAGGTGGGCCACTGCGAACCCCAATGAAGTGCGTAGAGTGTGGAAAACAGAGATGATGATCAAACCAATTTTATAGCATTAAATGAAACAGGTAGTTGTCCTATTGTCCTATTTGTATTCTACTCAGATCATTCCAGTTGCTCAGGATGTTCCCATATTGTTTGCACAATCAGCCACCTTCAATTCTATATGACACTGTATATTCTCACCTAACATAGAATTTTTTTGTACATAGTAAAAAGAGTTATGTGGTTTTATATACTGTATTTATATTTAATACTTCTTTTTGTACATCAAATGACAACAATAAATGTTTGAGCATATATTATTCACAACAATTAGCCACAATGTCAAAAAGATAATCGGGTGCGACGGACAATGTCTGCCAGCCGAATAGCCTGTCTGCTCTGCCAATCAACATAATCCACGTTATTATAAACGGTGCACCAAAGAAAAGTAATAGTTGAGAGCGTCAGAGGCAATGAGCTTGAGAAATGCTAAAGTCTTGGACAATTTGTCAAGCCCTAATCATCAGTCTTGATCAGGACAGACTGTCAACTGTTCATAAACCACCATATAGGATCACATAGTAAAATTAGACGCTTGCAAGGGCTTCATTAAAACCGCTGGCCAGCTGAGGAGGATATTAAATTGTTTGCTGGTGCCAACGTTGCCTAACTGACTGCATTCCCCACCAAATGTCTGTCCACCCAACGGACGACGTCTAAACTCAATTTACAGCTCGATTTAAAGAAAGAAATAAATAGCAATGAAAGTGCAGTCTACTCAGAAAGTCATACGGTGTGAATGATATAGTTAGTTAGATGACATTTCATCGATGAAGTATTAATTACGTGCAAGGTGAATGAGATGTGACAATTTGGTGAGACGGATTTGTCGCCACTGTCTATACAGTGTCAGTGCGTTATATAATATATCGACATGGAAAAGGTCATCTATCATTAAGATGTCATGACAATAGCCGGCGGGTCTCTCACCCCAGACCGTTGCTTAGCCTTACCCTGACAATACATTCCCTTGAGAAGGGCAGCATGCCACACCGTCGCCTGCACTCTAAATAAATAGATGAGCTTGGCATCTTGTAGAGAAACGTTACCTAAACTACTATCGGAACCCACTGAATAAACTCCCAATAACTCACCAATCAACACAAAATAAATCAATTCCATTCATAACTATGAAATAACTTTCTGCAATTACCAGGAAAACTCTTACAACATTACACAGTGAGTGCATTTTGCAACCAAAAACCAATGTGAAACATTACTAATAACTGCAATGTGCATACTTTTAGTTGAACTGTTTGCAACTAACTATAACACTGTCGAGATAAAAAAACATTTCAATCGATTGATAAACCCGAAAATTTAAAAGTACCAAAGTATAAATATTCGACTGACTCAAATAAAAGAGGGAAAAGTTCAAACTGGCGTAGTAAAAGTAAGCTTTTTATAGGGAAGAGGTCAGGGGATTCCTTTAAATAAAACAAGCTTTTTACAAAGAAGAGGTCAGGGGATTGCTTTATATAAAACAAGTAAGACAAACTAAATTAGCTATAACAGAATTCACCTATCGTTTAAAGAGATGGTATTACTTTGGAGTTATGCTTAATGTTAATTAGAACCACAAAGTATCAACTAACAAGCTGAGGTAGTTAGTGAAATAAATAGTATACTGCAACACAAGATCATACCTGAGATTTCTCTAGTCTGTCTCTCAATAGCCCTAGCTCTGTCTCTGCCCTAAGTTCCTCTTGTTTTCTTTGCCCAGCCTCCGCTCTAAGGCTAGACAACTCAGTCCTTTTTTCTTTCACAACAGTTAAACATTTCTGAAGCTCCTGGCGCAGAATAAGAATCGTCTCTTCAGAGTTGTGCTCCTTCTTTGGTCTGAAATATTAACTACTGTGACAACAAGATCATGCGAGAATGGTTGCTGAAACCTTATTACAAACTGCTTTTTAACGCAGTAGGCTGGTTACAGTTCCAGTGGAGAGTAAGAAGATGAGTTACACAAGAGCAAACGGATGTTTGGTTGACAACAGACAACAGGTACCACAAATGATGTTATATAATGGCAGTGACAGACAGGTCAACAAAATAAATCAATTACAAATGAATAATCAATGAGGCCTGTGACTAACCCTATTTAAAATGTAATAAATGAAAAAGTAATACAAATAAATTATAGCGGGGTAAATCGAATGACAGACAACAGGAAGAAACTTGCTGTTCTAACCCAAACATCTAAGATTAATAGCTGAAACTTTCATAAATTTACGTATAACAACTCTCCTTAAAATAATAAAAAAAACCCTCAATGAGCCATATATTTAAGATTCACGAGAAACGAATAATTATGAGCTACGAAAATAGTTGACGAGCAAGTAATCAGCTATCAATAAGTTGCCTTGACATCCCACATCCGACGTTGCATCACAAATAGTAGGTACCACCTAAAGTGTAAATTCTTCATCGGTGACCAAATATGAACCAAGCATCAAAATCAACCACAATTTTCGTTCATAACCTCTATTTTTACATGTTTTGATAGAACAACAACTGTTGATAACAATTGAGAATGAGCAGGCCGTGTGCCAAGAGATGAGATGCACGCATAGTTTCTAAGATAAAATAATTATATGGTGCCACATCAAAAGAAATAACAATCTAACAATAGCTGTAAACAAGCAGTTGGAGTCAAGGAAGCAGTGAGATGGTGCTGATGTGAAGGTTAAACATGCTGATTACACAAATAACTACAGATCGATGGCACCTCTCTAAGCGAGCTGTCTCATTCACTTTCTGCCACGATGCACTGGAACGCATGCTTCAAAGGCTAGCCCAAGCACCTTGCTGGTTGTGAAGGGTGCTTAGGACAGCCTTGTAGGGGTGACAGCAGTGTTAGCTCTGAGGCTAAGACGGAGAGAGAGGGGAAACAGGAAGTAGAAGAGTGAAGTGGCATGGCTGCCAGGTGCCAGTATATCATACATCAATAGTCAGACGGGCAGAGACATGTCAAGTGTACAACATACTAGACATACTAGACGTACTACAGTAGTACACGTAGAGAGACCTACCCCAACGACCTGCAGCTGGAGGATTTGCGTAAAGGTTTGATGCCAAGCTCAACCAACGTGTCATCGTATGTCTCGCAGTCTTGTGCTATAGAGTTGGTGAAGAGGTTGTTAGTAGCCTGAGCACTCTCATATAGAGTTATCTGCTCCTTCAGGTCATTCACTTCCCTCTAACACAACAAACAACTTATTATTTATGCCATCTAATCATATCAACAAGGTATGAACTAGGGAGGCCGGTGGCCTTTCACCTCTGTAGGAATATAGCCAATTGTATGTACTTCCTTGCAAAGCACAACAGATGCTAAAAGTATCTTAAAAAATACGTAAAATTGTTACAAATAAAATAGCCATTTACTGAAAACTGTGATACAAACAAATAAACGGCGTTACATGTAATTATATGTATAGTAGACGTACAAAGATATTTATACAGTATACATGATTGCGGATATACATATCTTTATTTGCATGTCTTTTAGGGGGAAACAAAGACTTAAAACAAAAAAGATCAAAAGTATTAGGCAATAGGGATGTAGATAAGAACTGATAGGAAAGAGATCACACGAGCTACAATAATATATAACTTCTGTTCATGCCTATAGGCTAATTAGGGTTGTTGTAGTTGTTATAAAACAATTTACTGATCTAATGAAACATGATGTAGCCTGGCAGGCTAGCCAAGGTATATAGACACATAAGTGTATAGACACATGCGTACATAGACACATAGGTACATCTATATATAGATACACCGACACGTCGGTCAGAACATGAACACGTAGACAATAAAAGATGCAGACTCTACCACAAAAATAGAATAATACAACTTAATAAAAAGGGTGAAGGGCAAAGTTTAACTGAGCTGGCCATTAGAGGAAGTAAGGTTAATATCTAACTTCCATAGGTAGCAGAGCTGATGATTTGATGGTAAATACTAGAGAGAGCATTCAATTCTGTCTGTTAGCCAATAAATGCACATTTGATCATACAAGTAGGAGCTGACAACTTCTATAAAAAGTATTAGAGACCAAGGTTGCTTTCAGCTACTACCCGCCAGTAATGTTCAGTATGTAAGGATTGGATTAAATCGTATCCAACTGGATTTAATTCTTCGATGTGTGACTGGAATGCAATTAATAGTTCGGCTGCTATCGTATTATTGCGATTAGTGTTCTCCTGTGCCACCTTGTCACTTTTGTGACAATCCTATTTCCTTTTAATAAGTATTTCTATTGCTGGAACAGTAGCATCATTTATAAAAGGTCTTCACTAATAGTCAGTTGATTATATAGAGTTGTGCACCCCTACATAATGTTCTTGGTGAGTCATAACACCATTTTATGTGGCCAGCAAAAACATACACAATTCTAAATAAATAAAAATAAAACTACCGCTAACCAAAATTACTTTGTTTATGAATCATATAATATTGATAATTGACAAAAAACAGTAGATTGCATAATAATAAACAAGCCCTCGGATGCGATGACTAAGAGAAAATGCCTATAATGCATTCATGTACGTGAGTAACAATATGAAGTGTGGGATGACAAAGGTGAAGGGAGGGAGATAGGAGGGACAAGCCAAGGGGCAGAAGTAAAAGGGAGAAGGGATGGAGATAGGAGGGAATGCTAAGGGGCAAAAGTAAAAGGGAGAAGGGAGGGAGATAGGAGGGAAAGCCAAGGGGCAAAAGTAAAAGGGAGAAGGGATGGAGATAGGAGGGACAAGCCAAGGGGCAGAAGTAAAAGGGAGAAGGGATGGAGATAGGAGGGACAAGCCAAGGGGCAGAAGTAAAAGGGAGAAGGGATGGAGATAGGAGGGAATGCCAAGGGGCAAAAGTAAAAGGGAGAAGGGATGGAGATAGGAGGGAAAGCCAAGGGGCAGAAGTAAAAGGAAGAAGGGAGGGAGATATAGGGACAAGCCAAGGGGCAAAAGTAAAAGGGAAATAGAAGGGTGCGTGCAGTATAAACATTTACACTATCAAAGCGGTGAAATAAAGATTGAAGAGAGAGCCAAGTTGTGAAGAATAAGGTGAATAAATGGAGAGAAGGGTAGGCACAAATATGTTACCTGTAGAGAGGTACACAGAGTAGACACAGGTAGGTTACCTGTAGAGAGGTACACAGGGTAGACACAGGTAGGTTACCTATAGAGAGGTACACAGGGTAGACACAGGTAGATTACCTGTAGAGAGGTACACAGCTGTTCAGTAAGAGACTTGGAGGCATTGCACTGTTGCAGCTGTACTTTGACCTTACTTAGTTCAGTACCACAGCAGTCATTGAGTAGGTCTTGTATTTGCCTTTGGCTTTCCTTCAATTGTATATGTATATAATATATATGTGTTGTATATATTGTGTATATGTATATAATATATACGTGTTGTATATATTGTGTATATGTAATTTATACATAATATATATATAATATACTTTGTATATACTGTGTACACACACACACGCAGTAAAGCTAACAAATGTTACACTAGTCACACAGGCATAAACTATCAGAAAGTTTGCAGTGAACCAATGCAGTGCTCAAGTGTGGAGTTACCTCCACATGGGTGAAATAGTGAGCAGACAACTGTAGAAATAGTGGAGGTAAGTACATAATGTATATACCTTGAGAGAGAGGGTAAGTACATAATGTATATACCTTGAGAGAGAGGGTAAGTACATAATGTATATACCTTGAGAGAGAGGGTAAGTACATAATGTATATACCTTGATAGAGAGTAAGTACATAATGTATATACCTTGAGAGAGAGGGTAAGTACATAATGTATATACCTTGAGAGAGAGGGTAAGTACATAATGTACATACCTTGAGAGAGAGGGTAAGTACATAATGTACATACCTTGAGAGAGAGAGTAAGTCGGTTCACTGTATCAGCATGATCTACTCTCTCTTTAGCAATGGCTTCCATGTCTGCCTTCAGTAGCAGTGTGGTAGAGTCTACCTCCTCTTTCTACATACAACAACACCATGTCTATGTTTACACATGTCTATGAATATATGCCTATGTCTATGACACACGTCTCTGACACAGACACACGTCTATGACTACACACATGTCTATTACCACATATACATATCTATGACTACATACACACGACTATGGCTACACACACGTCTATGACACACAAGTCTATGACACACACGTCTATGACACACAAGTCTATGACACCCAAGTCTATGACACACAAGTCTATGACAGACCTGTGCATGCATACGCTGCTGAAGGTCAGCCAGTTGCTGGTTGAGCTCATGCTTCTCCCCTTCACACTCCTTCCTCAAGGTGGAGACAATAGACTCATGCTGCTCCCTCATCCTCTCCACCGTATCACTGCTGCCGAGAGCAAATATCTGAGCGTTTAGGCTCTCTATGCTGACCTCAGCGGCCGATAGCTGCTCCCTCAACTGTAGACACAGCAAGCACAATGACTAGTGGGACACACAAACTCTGGTGGCATATACTGTACACAACACATACCAGGGTGGATATGTAACGGTCGTGTGCTGTACAACAATACATAGTCCATCTATCGCTGCTTCCCAAACATTTGCATGGATTAGTATTTGTAACAAACAAAGGAAGCTGTATATTATAGCCAGCGTCACTACAGATATATCAAACTGTATCACTATTTATACAACCAAGGAATTCATAATCGCCTTCTTTCAAAACATCAACATCAGTAGTTGTCCTAAATAAGACGCCTACTCAATCTAACATATAAATGAGTCATATTTCATAAGATGAACAAAAATATTGTCAATATTTGACAAATTTTTCAGTCAGCTTCTATTAGTGAAGGATTAATACTGTCAGCAAACAGGAAAGGTAAAACTATCAATCAAACATTATCAATTGTCATGTATAGAACGGACAACTATCAGTTATCTAACATATCACAACAAGAAGTGTATAGAATTATCTAACATATCACAACATGTAGCGTATAGAGTTATCTAACATATCACAACATGGAGTGTATAGAGTTATCTAACATATCACAGCATGGAGTGTATAGAGTTATCTAACATATCACAACATGGAGTGTATAGAGTTATCTAACATATCACAACATGGAGTGTATAGAGTTATCTAACATATCACAACATGGAGTGTATAGAGTTATCTAACATATCACAACATGGAGTGTATAGAGTTATCTAACATATCACAACATGGAGTGTATAGAGTTATCTAACATATCACAGCATGGAGTATACAGAGGCAATAAATGTAGCAGAAATAACAACCTCTGTGCATTCTTGTCCCAGCTTGTTTTTCTCATCCTCCATTGCATCCAACTTTTTCTGCAGCTCAAACCTGGCCTCCTTATTCTGAGAGAGCAGTGCCTGTGTGTGCTTGAGGCTGCCCTCACAGCCCTGCTTGCTGCCTGCAATGACACAGAGTACCTCATATACAGACATCTATATTGTACACCACATATACAGACATCTATATTGTACACCACATATATAGACATCTATATTGTACACCACATATATAGACATCTATATTGTACACCACATATATAGACATCTATATTGTACACCACATATATAGACATCTATATTGTACACCACACACATAGAGATCTATATTGTACACCACACACATACACATCCATATTGTACACCACATACATAGAGACATCTATATTGTACACCACATACATAGAGATCTATATTGTGCACCACATACATAGACATCTATATTGTACACCACATACATAGACATCTATATTGTACACCACATACATAGACATCTATATTGTACACCACATACATAGAGACATCTATATTGTACACCACATACATAGAGATCTATATTGTGCACCACATACATAGACATCTATATTGTACACCACATATACAGACATCTATATTGTACACCTCATACATAGACATCTATATTGTACACCTCATACATAGACATCTATATTGTACACCACATACATAGACATCTATATTGTACACCACATACATAGAGACATCTATATTGTACACCACATACATAGAGATCTATATTGTGCACCACATACATAGACATCTATATTGTACACCA
This sequence comes from Cryptosula pallasiana, assembly GCA_945261195.1. Lineage (NCBI taxonomy): Eukaryota > Metazoa > Bryozoa > Gymnolaemata > Cheilostomatida > Cryptosulidae > Cryptosula > Cryptosula pallasiana. The sequence continues at coordinate 51,982,229 of OX183130.1, read as the reverse complement.
CATATACAGACATCTATATTGTACACCTCATACATAGACATCTATATTGTACACCTCATACATAGACATCTATATTGTACACCAAGCACATAGAGACAAACCTTGTAACAAGGCCACTTCATGCCTCAGCATTCTAATCTCCTTGGAGCTCTCCAGTTGAACAAGTTCATATTTCTCCTGCAGCTCTTGTAGTTGTCTGCTCTTGGCCTGATAGAGTATGCCTAGCTGCGCACTCTTTGCCCCAGCACCTGGATAAGCAAGGTCAGACAGTGAGAGACAGAGCTGTAGATATCTCTGATACTTATTCAGTGCAACACGACATGTTTTATTCAATATGAAGTCTACTGCTTTGTCACTATACAACCTATATCAACGTGTTACTTATAGGCATATGACCATATCATGATGTGAATGAGGGCTAATTCAGCTAATAGCCAATATGACCTTCAAACAAACAAACAAAGTATTAGTACTAAGAAGTGATATAAAAGCAAACGAACCCTCCTGGAAGTATCTGTCCTGCAGCTGATCAGACGACTTCCTGTCCGCACACTCCACAAATACAGTGCTGTCCACATCGCTGCTGCCGGTGAGGTGTCTCTCTCCTGTACTGTTATAGCTCTGGTGTCTCTCCTTCACCTGCTGCTCACCTCTATACAATGGTGAGTGCTGCACACCGGTACTGCTGTGTCTGGGGCGCATATCACTACTGGAGTGGGATGTGTGCGAGGAGGGATAACTCCCATTATAGCGATCTAACACGTGAGGTTGTTGGTAGGGTTGGTACGAGACGCTGTCCGTGTCTGACTGTTGGGCGATACTGTCATACAGTGTAGTGGTGTGATCTGGCTCCTGGTACAGGGTCTCACCAATGTGGTTGGTGTAGAGATGGGAAGGGCCCGTGGGTGGGGAGGTATTGTACTTCTTACGTATTACAGGGGTTATAAGGGGTGGAGCCCTGGTCTCAGAGACAGGGGTGGATGCGTGGTAATCAATTTTACCACTTGTCCATCTGTTTTGTTGACTACAATGTAACATCTTGTGAGAACTTGATCGAACAGTGACAAAATATGTACTCAAAACAAAAATAGACAAAAATCTCAACAAATAAATGCTGAAAGTCTATTTAAAGCATGAGAAAAATAAAAAATGCGATGATTTAGCGTCATCAATTAAAATCTCGAATATTAAATTTAAAGAATAAGCCGATAAAGTAGATAAACTGTTATTGGTGACCAAAAATCAACTTCTGTATACCTTTAATTTCATGTCAACAAACGATGAATATTTTTTTATCTAACTCAGCTTCTAGCAAATGAAACAAGTACATAACTCACCAGATCTCATCAGAATGCCTGCCAGAGTCATGCGAGTCATCGCTGGCAAACGAGCAGGTTTCGTCTGCCTCGATGTCATCAAATGCATTAGCTAACAGGTCCTTCAGCTGTAATACAAACATACATTAAGTGCACTCAAGTGACCGTCTCAAGTCTTCATTTAATTAAAAATTCAAACGCTTTAAGTTTGTAGTAGCTGATGCATCGGTTGACAAACCTCAAAAAGTTGTTGTTTAATACTGCTGACTTCAGCCAATCGCTGCTCGACACTGTACCGGCGCGAGCATTTTCTGTCAGAGTTTCGAAAGGAAGCGGTGTCAGCATATGCCGCCCGTCGAGCTGCACACACGGATTCCACAATAGTTCTACACGAGTCCGTAGACATTGCTCATTGCTAGTATATGCCCTCAAGAAGATTTTTGACTGCCAGCTTGCAACATGACGTGACTTGGAAGGTTAGGAGAAAAATGAATATAACGAGCTGTGTCTTATCCGCATATCTAGCAATCACACTTGAAAACATTTGCTGCTCGGGCAGTTGCTGTCAATAGGGTACTTTAGCAAAGGGCAGCGTACAATAAGTCAAACCAATCAACAGCATCATAGACTGACGTAATGGCGTCAACGAACTCCAGATAGAATGATTCATCGACAAGTTATCAAAAAATGTCCTGAAAGAATAGAGTCGTTCCGATTCTATTCATGTATTGCTAGCCGATGCTCAGCGATATTGGAGATAAAGCAGTAGCTTGAGCTTGTCCCGCATTCACGCGTATATCACACACGCGATTGGCCAACTCACAATGCTTTTACAGAATGTGTTGAACAGATTAATAACTGGAGCTAGGCAAAAAGCTGAACAATTAAAAAGCAGTGATAACATTGTCAAGGTTACACACCAAAACTACAATGTTTGTTTAACCCAAAGTATTTACAAGCCATCGAGTCCCTAAGTCAATGCAATCAAAGAAAGTTATTAATGAATTGATTGTCTGAATAAGAATAACACCAAACCGCGTCCAGCCTTATCAGCGCCCAATTGAACAACAGCAAATCTTAACAAGTATTTGGCGAGGGGGTAATCCGTTGAAAACACACAAACAAAGCTTTAAAGCCATTAAGAAATGTCAGACAAGACAACTCAAATGTTTATGATCTCTTCAAAAACTCGGATGTTGTGAGAAATTTCAAACACGGTTGTCGCGCGAGAAATTGAAAGAGTCCAAATGCCTAAGAATCGCGGCGTAATCTAAGTATTTTAATATCATTTAGGTAATCATTAAAATCAAAAGCTACAACATTCTGTCACTTCAATATTGTTACAAATACAATGTTAAAAAACTGCAGCTCTACTGAAGCCCTTTTCTAAATTCCTGTATTCTACAGCACCATGTACGTGTTCTACAGCACCATGTACGTGTTCTACAGCACCATGTACGTGTTCGCATGACAACTGTGCAATGAAACATGTCACAGCTAAAAACAAAGAGATTGCGCATAGAAGCAGTGAATTTATTTATTTGCCATGATATTTTATGATTATGTAAGAAAGCAATGGAATGTCACAGTGTACATTACCGAAAGCAAAAACTTTTGATGTTGACACAACTTGTTACTGATATGTTGGTTTAATCTATTTGACACCATTGTGAAACTTCAAGTACTAGGTGAAAATTCTTATGGCTGAGTTTCCAAAATAAACCTCTTCCAAATTACACTTTTAAAGCGAATATTAAACAGATATCAAAAGATATCTCATATAGTTTTGTAAATAAATGAACATTATAGAGATTTTTCACATAATTTCATGATCTGCAAAATAACTTTAGTGTTCATACTAAAAGATAGGCTCCTATGAGTGTTGGTGGTAACTTATAGTTAAATGGTACATAAACAGCTTTAGTGAGAAACAGGAAACAAATTTGACAGACACTTTTTTCCATGCCAACAAGTCACAAGTTTCCATCTTATCATTAGCAATAGGAAAAGTGAAACGTTAACCAATATCAGAAAATTTTGATATTTTGCGACACAAAAACAACCACATAATGTATGGTAACAGTTCTCAATGCTCAACACATCTCCTTCACCAAATCACCTGGTTATTATTCTCGTTTAGCAATATACAATACAACTGCACACTATTTGTTGTATGATAAGCACGGCAACATAGTTTATACACTGAACTACTTACGGTAACGACCTTTGCTAATAATATTATCAATAAAAGAAATTATTAAATCAGAAGCAAAGAGATTTTTATTACGGCAAAAGTTGAATATTGGGTTTCAAAGAGCGACAGTTTCAAATTCAAATTAAAAACAAAAACCCCAAAGACGTCATTTTTCAAACGAAAAAGTAGCAATAAAATTCAAATATTTTCAAAAAATACTCCTCTCTGAAAAGTTGAGAAGTTTTTTCTTTTCAAACGTTTTTATCAGACAGGACAATTAAGAAATAAGAGGTAAACAATTTTGAATATTTTTAAGCTCTATTTAGTTGCAAACAGGTTTAATTTTGGTTTTCTGATTCCTTTTTTATACACTCAATTTGTAACTAAAGCACAAACAAGTTCATCATTGACATACAGAAACTGGAGACTATCAGCACAGCTATTCGGCAAGTGTTTTTATTTCACATGACGTTTTTGAGTTTCTTTCAAATGGAATTCAAATTGTGGAAAAAAATATCCAACTATTTTTCACATTGATTGAAGCATGAAAAGACAGAATATGGCAGAAATTGATAAAAAAAACTCTTGGTGATGATAATAATGATTAGAAAACAAAATGATTTAGTTGTTAATAATAATAATGATCAATTCTATTATTATTATTATAGTTTAACTTTCATAAACCATTAAATTCAATTGTTATTATTATTATTATGATTAATTATAAATAATAATTAGTAGTCAATAAATAACAATAATAATCATTATGATTATTATTAATTGTTTTTTTCAAAATTATTAATTCAATGATGATTGGCTTTTGGTGATAACTAAATTAATAAATAATAATAATAATTATTAATAACCAATAAAAAATAGTTTACTACTATTGTTATTTATTTATAATAATTCTTTATTATTATTATTTTATAAAATAAATTATATTATTATTTATTATTATAATAATTGTTGTAAATGAAAGATAAAAAAACAATAATAAATAATAATAATAAGTAAGTTAGTAGTTAGTAGTACTACTAACTTACTTATTATTATCATTATTGTTTTTTTGATGTTTTTTTATCTTTCATTTATTTACAACAACTCATCATCAATCAATCAATCAATCCAATGAGCTTTTTTTCTTGTCATTCCATCAATTCAACATACTTCCTGTTGTCTCTCGTCTTCCTCTTGCTTTAACTCTTCTTCTTGTTCCTCTTGAACACGATCTGCGTCGAATATTAAACTTTCTGTGGCAGCCATTTCATAATCACCTAGTTAAAATAAAACAATTTGTACTCATGAGAAAATTGTTGCTTTTGAAGTCGGCGCCATTGCATCCCATAATTCCTTCAGACAACAAACTACCTCTTCACACAAGTGACATTGAAATCTCATTGTGTTTGGAAACAAAACTGGAGAGATCATATTAACCAAAAACCTGGTGTAAAAATGATGTACGAAACGCTCGGCAAGTGCGTGCAAGAATTTAAAGCTACACACTCACAGGCTGTGTTTCCTATTTACATTAGATACTGCTAAAAATTGTATTATTATAGTTATAGTAGTTATAGTAGTTTTGTACCCAAGTCCTATGCCTTAATTCTTTTCCTGATGTTGACCAAATTGAATAATGTATAATTAACAAACATCCAGCTAAGCGTAGGTAATCAACAACAAAATATTTTTTATATGTTATATTGTAAATAGCTTACATCATATATACGTATTTCAGTTACCTTCCCTTTTTTAATTGTTACTTTATTCCAAATTAGTTGTTGTTTGGTATTTGTTTATTGATTATCATCTGCATTCATGCTATAATGCTAAAATGGAATGAAGTAAGTTACTGAAACGCATAAAGACTGTTCATTCAATACTCCATTGGTCACAGTTTGGTTTACCCACAACCCTCCCCAGTGGCGTAACGGTAAAACATTTTAAACCATGATTAATGGGAAGAGCCATTGCTACAAGGCTGGTGGTGCAAGAGGTATGCTAAAGAGCACTCACAATAGTGGAGACAGGGCTAAAGTGCGCTTTAAAACTTCTAAAATCAAAACAGCTGTAACAAAATCCTTACTGTACTTTTTTGCCGCAAAAAAATTAGCTGTATTAGTAGGAACACAAACAGACACACTATGATTCGCAGTAACACTTTACAGCCACTAGGCTAAGAATTTTTTCACCATGTGATCCAGCCACACATTTGATACCAGTGATCAGGAATCCATTGCACAGCAGATGGTTCCTTCATTTCATGTTTAGCAATCTTTACTGGGTATCAACTTTTCACTAGTAAAAACTATACTGATTACTGGAAAGCCAGGACAGAGTCATGGCACAAGAGGGACAATTTTTTTTTAACTATGACCAAGTCATGGTAGCACTACACCACTGGCCCTCCCTATCTACTTTGCGTACCACATGAGCTTTCTTGTTCATATTTTTTTTGTGTTGTGCTAGTGAACGCATGGAGTTTCCCAAACTTCACTTTACGATTCAACAAACAATTTTACAGCAGCGTTTTTACCAAAATGGATTTTATCCGATGTGAGAATTTCTGATGCTGTAGCAACCAACATCGTGTGAACTTAGAGTTTTGAAGGTCAGTTTTCCTTACTAGTTGCACTAATCGCGTCACTAGAAGATTGGAACTTTTTTCATTATACAAAGAAAAATTAGCAAAAAATCCAGAAAAGAAAACAAAGCACAATAGCATCATTTGCTTGTAGCCAAATTTAATCCAACAAACAGAGCGTTATTGTTTCATATTCATCAACCAGTTTCAAATGCATGAGGCGTATTCTCGCTTGTTTTTTTATATTAGTTCATGCAAAAAACCAGTTATAAATTAGCTGGACTGATTATTTTCAATCGAGGGCTAACTACAACAAAATATAAAAAGTGCTGCAAATTGAAGTTTAAAATTATTTTGTTGTATAGCTAATTTGAGCAAATATGCTCGTAAAATAAAAGAATTTCATTCAACTTTACCTGCCACCTATAATGATAAATAAAAGGGTTCTTCATACCTGGACTACTTATGATGTAATGGATGTCAATTCAACTCATACTCCATGAAAGATAATGAATGGCTTTGATAAAATTTGGTTTCGCCCAATTTATTGATTTTTTTCCCAATTTTTGTTATTGATAAAGTCCCATGATGAAGGAATCATTTGAAATCAAGCGGTTGCGCAAACACGAAGGGTTTTTTTTATTTCAATACGCAATTTAGGATATAAAAAATTGAGAGAGTTTTATAAACAAAAAGCCCAAAAATGCTCAAGCCCCTTTTTATTAGAAAAAAGAATCTAAAACTGCTAGTTTATATTGTAGATTGTAGATTGTAGATTGTAGTTTGTAGATTGTGTGATAGTGAGAGATGAATGTGGCAGATTTGTTAGCAGAGGAAGTTTGTCCCTGTCTGCTGCACAACTGCAGCCTCAAGAACAAAAGTGGTGAATCAACAAATGGACATGAGGCATCAGAGGGCAAAATTATAGCCTTATATTTTACTTCCAACTGGTGCGAACCCTGCCATACATTCACCAAAGTGTTAAGTCAGGTATGACGTATACCCTATGCATGAGCAGATAACTTCTTGTATGATTGTTGGTTCGGGAGCTCTTGTTTAATTGATTTTGGATGTACTTTACAACATAGGAATAAATTTGCCATAGCTTACTTGTTACTCTAGAAGGTTTGAAATTTTTTAACACTCCTCATGTTATGGACGAATCAGCAGCGCATAAGCATGATGCAAGTAGAATCTGTTTGCTCTGAAGCAATAGACAACATGAGCTGGTATATAATATAACTGAGGTAAATGTTTCATTCTGCAGGCACACAGGGCTATGGAGAAGAGAGCTACAGAGCTATTAGTGGTACACGTGCCCATAGAGAGTGATCCACAGCTAGCTAAATATAGCCATGAGTCTATGCCAGACAGCTGGTATATGATATCTCCTGATAGTCAACACGTCAAGTAATTCATCCTCACATTCTATCTGACAGCTCTATGTGTAATCTGGTTGATATGTAATAAGCTTGAGCATTGTGTCAGCTGGTTTCAGCCAGCAATGATCCATATATCAACTGCACCATGAAAACACGACAGCTTTAGTAAAACAATCTCTCTGCAGCCCAGCTCTACTGGATCTCATTTACTAATACAAGTAGTAGTTGAAAAGTTTAGAATTTCAACTATATATACCTGGTTGTCACAAATAGCAATAAATCAAGCATTGAAAATAAAAAAGCGCAGGAATTGGGCTGCTTAGTTAGTATTCATAAACCTGCACACTCATACACATGTCTGTTTTTTGTAGAACATTCATCAGCAAGTGTCTGTTGTAGGACATTCATCAGCAAGTGTCTGTTGTATGACATTCATCAGCAAGTGTCTGTTGTAGGACATTCATCAGCAAGTGTCTGTTGTATGACATTCATCATCAAGTGTCTGTTGTAGGACATTCATCAGCAAGTACAACATACGCACAGTACCCAGGCTTATTATAGTCAAACCTGATGGAACTGTTATCACATACAAGGGAAGATCAGATGTTGAATCAAAACCAGCTATTGCTGCCTACACCTGGATTGAGGCAGCAAAAGTTAAGCCTGTCAAAATACAAAACAATGAGCAGGTAATGCATTCCTATACCACCCTAAAAGGATACATGGTTATTCAGAAGTTGTGTTTTCTTGGATGATAAGACAACTCCATTTTCTGTTCATTATTCCATTTTTTTCGCCAGAACCTGGTTGGGCTACAAAGCTGGTGCAATTAAGACTTTGTACCTTTTATGCATAGACTTTTCATGTAGTTTTGACAGTACCAACCACAACACACAGGCACTGATCATTGATGTTGTATTGCTTCTGTCATTGTCTTGTAGGAGAACCAAGACTCATCATCTCAGGATGCCAATGCAAAATCTCAGACGTGAACAAGTCCCTTATATAATATTATATAAATGTATTTTATATATTATATTAGTAAATACACAATTATGTATTACAAAACAATGGAGCACAACTCTTAAATACAAATGTTGGCATTGGAGATAACTCCATATTTTTTGTTCAGTCATTTAATGCTGCTGCAAATAAGAATATTATGTGAAGGACGGATAGGGGAGATATATAGTTTCATCAATCATCATCTTCTTCATCTCGTATCACTGGCACACCTGTGAAAAACACATTTGTATCAAGTATCAAATTGACAAGCTACAAGAGCACATAAATCTTACGTTTGACCGTATGCATAAACTTGAGAACTATGAACGGTGTATTGAGTCAGTGTTCTCTCTGAGTCTATGCCATAGAATTATTTTCTCTTTCAATATGCTAACTAATTAGAGCTTTTGATGATTTTAAAGCTGTATTATATGCGAATTGTAAAAAAGTGTTTTAAACTATGTTATATGGCGCCATTTTATGAGTGGACAGTGTATTATATCAGCCGTATAAACAGCTTACTTTTTGTCATCAGCATCTCATGTTCTATTGGACCTATGGTTAGCATACTAGAGCGAGTGGGGTTGATGGGAGGAAGTTGCGGGATAATTTTCTGGTTCATGCCACAAAATAGAAGTTACCTCACAGTGGTCTTTTGATCGTTTTCGTGTTTAGTTGCAATAACCGAGTAAATGTCTAATCAGTTGATATAGTATTATCAGATTGTAATAATTTATAATGATAATCTTACAAACTACCTACCATAACAATTACCGTTTGTAAAAACTTTTTCCTTGAAAAATGACAAAGATGAAGACAACTCAAATATAATTTTGTTTCTACAGCAAAAGCTAAGAGCAGACGACTCACCATCAAGCTTTTTCAATCTACCCAATCGTTTGCTAGCTTCATCCCTCCAAGTGCCCGCTGTCGTCATTTGTTCTTCTATTGGGTTTCCAACAAAGTTCAGTTCCACCAGACACGGTAGGTCATTCTGTGAACGCAACAAGTTGTATAGATGGATGTCTATGTACCAATCAAGACAATGTCTGTAGTCAGTGAGCTAGAATCATCTGGGCTACCTACCAACTTAACAAACTCGCCAAAGTCTTTCACCGAGTTGTTGGACATGTAGAGAACCTTTAGCTTCTTCAGCACATTGATTCCTTTCAACTTCTCAATAAAGTTGTATGAAATCCAAAGCTCTTCTAACGTGTCTCCTACTGCCTCCAATCCTGTCAAACTCTTAATGCTGTTTCTACCCAGGGATAATATCTTCAGGTTTTCTGTAATATGTTAGTAAAATGTCATAGAGCAAAAAATGTTTAACAACAATCAAGTTTTTGATGTAAAAAATAACTTAGGATTTACTCAATCCGTTGAGGTTGGCAATCTTTTCTATTTGGTTTGTGGACAGTGAAAGTTTTTCACAAGCTGCCAGGGTTGATAAGGAAGCATCCATTTTCTCAATGCTAGGAATCTGTGCGTAGAGTTTGACTTCCTTGGCCTCTGCTGCCTTTGAGCCATTCTTTTCCTCCTGGAATGTAAATGAAATATTATACCTGGACCTATGACAATAATATCAGTGCAGAACAGACCACTTCCTAATAATAATAAATCCTTACTACTCACTCACCCATTTGGCCAAAGCCTCTTTTATAGTAGTTCCTTTCGACTAAAACAGTAACAACAAAAATAATAAATCTGAGTAAAAAGATATTACCATCTTCATCGGATCATTATTATTTTTATTGCCTGGTTATTTATCTAATACTATCATGACCATTTGGCTGAATTGAAGTAAACTAAGAAAATCAAAATTGCAAGCTTACAAGCAGACATAGAAGTTTGAATGATTAACTAAAGTCAACTACAACTAACCATAAGCATGTACTACTTCAAAACTGTTTATACGTGTTAAAAGTGAAAGCGTCTACCGTTACGAGCCACCATATATTAGACAAGCAGCCCTTTGACAAAGTGTACAATTGAGTAATAAACAAAAAAAAACTTTTTGCTGACTGGAATTTGAAGAAAATGCTTGCTCCTAATCATATCAGAATAACAATTCTGTTTCAATTACAGCCTATTCATGCCTGTTATACATTAAAAACACGCCATAGTACATAAATTTAAAAAGCAAAGTCTAAAAAGCGGCCATAAATTCAAATACAAACAGGTTATTTAGCATTGTTTTAAAAATGCAAGCCAAAACCCACCATTTTAGTCCGTTTCCAACAGCGACACTAGAGCGCGGTGAATCACACACCACAATATCTTTTATATGTTGCCTTTAGATACGAATGAAGTTGCTGTTGGGTACGTTGCCGTACAACATGGCGGCGCCCTATATAAACCTAACCTGGTTTCTATCTTCAAGATTATTGGCCAATTACTGGACACCCCGCCAGGGACGTTGTAAATATGTTTTTGGCTGAGAACTCTTGCCATTTTGCAAAAGAGTAGCAAGTAAGTATAATTATAATACTTACTGCTACATTTCAATTGTTCTACACATTTCATTCATTATTTTATACAACAATTGTAGCCTTTGCCGACTTTAACTGGCTTCTTAAATTTGTATGTGGTAGCATATTTGAGATGCTAGGCTTGTACTTGCGTGTTAGCGTTTTTTCCAAAACATAATAATAATAATAGGTAATAATAATAATAATTAATTAATTATAATAATAATTATTATTATTATTTATTTATATAATAATTAATTAATAATAATGAGTAACACAAAAGAAAACATGATTATTATTTGTTATTATGATGATTTACAATGATGATGATCATCATGAGATGATTTTTTTATTATTATTATTATAATAATATATATTATAATATTGCTAATTATTATTATTATATTAATAATGATCCCTGATACCCAAGGTGGTTACGTAACTCGCATCAAATACCTCTGGATCAAACTTAAAAACTAACTAAGAAGAAGTTCGATGGTACATCATCATGAATAAATTTTAAGATACTTATTTATTATTAATAATTATTATTATTATAACACAACATCATCATACATACATAGAACAGCATTAACAGAAAAGCGTACAGCAGGCTCAGCTTCATCAGCAGAACTATTCCTCATCTGTGCCTCAGCTCAGAGAAAACGCCTACAAGCAACTGATTAGACCTGCTGTAGAATATATCATCGCTGTGTGGGACTGTAGTCTCACCAGTACCCAGAGGAAGGAGCTGAAAAGTATTCAGCGATGAGCCACCAAATGTGTAAACAACCTGAATAGGTCAAATAGGTCAATAATAGGCTCGCGTGGAGACCACCCACCGGTCCCAGCTGAGTAATCGCAGGGAACATAGGCGTCTCAGCTACACCAAAAGAAGGCACCAAATGCTGTACCCCATGCCGCATACCAACATGGTATCTCGTATAAACAGCTGCTGTATTAAGACTGCCAAACTTTGGAACCAGCTCCCCCCACCCCCCCCCCCCCCCACCCTAATTACTGCTAACCTGCTACGCTGAGGGTGGCATGTGAGTCTGCTACCCTCTGGTCCTCTGTGGCAGGCTAGAGTTTGTGCCTAATGTGCAGTTGTCCCCAGTTGTCGACCCGAAAAGGTTAAAGGGACCTACGAACTTGCCGCATCTCTATAACCTTCCTTAGAAGTTGGAGATCATTTGATGAATTAATGACAGAATAATGAATAAATAATAATACAAATTATTTATCATAAACTATCATTATAATAGGAAGTAATAATATTTTTAATTTTATTATTAAATTTGAAAAATAAATTATTTTATTGTAATCGTAATATATATGGACAAATGAATAAATTATCACTGCAGTAATAGTAAATGTCTCATTCGTTAATGACTGAGCAAAAAACAGGCGATATTATTATTGCTGTGAGTAGAGCCATATCATAACTATCTGCTTACCACCACAGCAGCTTTCTTTTAAATGCATTTTGCAACATCAAGCAATAAAATTAGAATGAGACAAGATATTGTGTGCACCAAACTAAAGATTTGAATCAATCCTATGTGTGAGTAACAAATTCGAAAATGTAAAATACATAAAAAAAACTAACAATTTCGTGTTTTCATCTAAAGATTGTGCCATTCAGTAAAGTGCAAGTAAAAGTACGTTAATTCAAACGTGATTGAACGTTAATAATAGAATGTTGCTTATAGTCCTTGCCACTAGAGATTGCCATCTGTTATTTGCCTTGCATAGATGTCATATTTATTGTATAAACAAATAATTTTACGTTTTGACAGTAACCCTAATGACACCAGAGCGAAAAAAGTATGGTATATCGTTCTGGCACACAGTGCATAAAATTAATTTTTTCAGAGTTTTACATAATGAACAAAACAAGCATGCAAACTGACAATAAAACACAATGAATATGAATCTGATTGATGTGTACCTTTTTTATGCACACACATTGAAGTATCCTAGTGATTGATTGAACAAATCAACTCTTTAAATCTATTTGGATTTACCCCAAAATAGAAGTCGTTGAATTTCCATAAATTTCAGAGATGACATCCAATAAAAATGTGATGCTTCTATTAAAAACAAATTCAGCCAATGATAATGATTCAATTAGTACAAGTATCTAGTGTTTTTGTGCGATCTCTTGCTAATTGTTGAAAAATCAATAACTTTTGCATTCGAAGCTACGCTCACAATTTTGTTGATGTTTTCATTGTTCTAGTTTTTGTGCCAGCGTGTAATTACTTTCCATTTTAGTTCAGTAAACCAGTATTCTGAACACTGTTGTTCACCGTAGTAACCAAGTGGGTTTTATATCTTAGAACTTTGTAGGATTAGTAACTCCGATAAGGTGACATCACTTCCTTTTGCTAGATGAGTGAATTTATTATTTTGATAGGATTTTATATTGCTACAATCTACAATTTTTTAACTTCCATTGTTTTACTGTTCAGAGATTCTCCAACGTATTAGGTTTATTCTAATTATTCAACTATCACAATACTAGTTACTTGTGAGGATAAACAATTTTCTATTGACCTCATAACTTCCTCTGACCTTACAAGTATTATGTATAAGTCTAGCATAACAGTAAAATGATATGTTTCCTGTCGGCTAAAAGTGTAATAACTTGTAAAAAGGAAAGCTGAGTTGTTAGCGCGCTAAAAACAGCCTCTGTGTGTTAAATATTTCATAAGCTGTCTTGTGAGAAACCTAAAATAATATTTAAAGAATATATATTATATACTTTTGTTGTCAAAGGTCACATTGCGGTGAATAAAGTGCGGTAAAGGCTACTTGTCACTCACCAGAAAGTCCACTGAAGAGGTCATTCGGTGAATCATTGTCAGGCTCTGAGAATGTTGAGAAAATTGGCAGCGAAATGTGTGATCTCTGCTGCCCCTAATACCTGCTCACAGCACAGGTGAGTGTTGGCTGCTAACTGATCAATACTTTAGTATAACTTTCTCAATATTGATATACCTGCAGTTGTCTAGTCCTCTGGGACTGGTACATTGTATGGCTTGTTTCTTATCATAGCTTACATCCATCTTATGTTATATATCATGCCTTGCTATACATAGACATCTACACCAGACATGATGTGCCTACTCTCTCTATGTATTAGAGACTATATTGTATATTCTACTTGTGTATTGGCTATGAGATCCCTGAAGTGATTAACGATTTAGATAGAAGAAACGCCATTCCATTGTTTGCAAACTATCTGCCATCACTTGAGGAAATTAGTGAAACTGAATAATTAAAGTCTGCTATGACAGAGTGAGAACGGTTTCACTTACTGCAAACTTTTTGTCTATCATATTTACTGTAAAGTCAGCTGATTATTGCTTTGAATTAATAATGGAAGTTTTTAAATTACAGGTTTATCGAGAAGTCACAGTTTTTGAATTACTATTATGATTCAATTATTCCAAAAAACATTAATTCGCGTTATTAGTAGCAATTGCCATATTTATGTTTCTTGAATAATTCAAATTTTTCTTGGTGTTCAAGTTTATGAAAAGGTTTGGCTCATCATTGTAGTATTACATGTTGATATTATTCTAATTTGACTCAATTTTTTAAAAAAAGTGCCCGCTAGACGTTTAACCTAAGCCACCACTGTGTAATATACCAGTAGTATATCAGTAGAAAGTATGCTTGCAACAAATGATCCATTATCTGGTCCTAATCATCTAATCGATGGCTTGGCTCTGATTGGTTGTCTAAAACCAGCCCTAACGTCAGCTAATGTTAGTCTAGAGCAACCATATTGTTGTTGGTTGTACTCTCGTCTACGAAATGTTCTGTAGGCTGGTGAAAGCCCCCTTCAAACATCTTACAAGTGGACATGCAGGCTACACCTGGTCTAGTATCTCCAATACAATGCGTCAGCAAGCTGCCCCCTATTCTTCACAGGGAGGAAATGAGGTAAGTTATTTGTTGGTTTTCGTAAACCATGATGACTTACGGGAGTGATCATTTACCACCTTTTAGTCCTGAAAACCTGGTCGGAAAGTTTTTCTTGTTTGTTTTTTTTTAAAAAATTTTTTTTTTATTGCCAAATGATTAATTTAGTGTTAAAAATAATGAGTGTGCTAGTTGCAGTATCCTACCTTTCCATATCCAGTTGAAGGTGGGGTGGGGTAGACATCGTCCCCGCCCACTCGTGTATTTCTACCACTAGCTGCTGCAGAGTTGGCGGTACCCAGCCTGTTGGCATCCAGCTGTGCACTTGTTCTCCTCATCCTTCGGCATATCTGTGTGACAGAGTTTGTTATTGGTTATCTGTGTGTGACAGAGTTTGTTATTGGTTATCTGTGTGTGACAGAGTTTGTTATTGGTTATCTGTGTGTGACAGAGTTTGTTATTGGTTATCTGTGTGTGACAGAGTTTGTTATTGGTTACATGATGGGAGATGTCAGCTGTTTGCTACCCTCGTGATACCAGCTGTAATAAATATCTTTTGTTGCCTGTGTAGGCCTGCTAATCGTTCCTGTATTGTCATGTTTGTTGTTTACTTTTCCTAGCTTCTAATTCTTTTAAAATTCTCTTTAACCATTAAAAATATTATTTCATATATCAGACTTTATTTAGTTACTATGTGATTGTCATAATCTTTATATAGATATATATATATATATATATATATATATATATATATATATATATATATATATATATATATATATATATATATATACATATATATATATATATATATATATCTATATAAAGATTATGACAATCACATAGTAACTAAATAAAGTCTGATATATGAAATAATATTTTTAATGGTTAAAGAGAATTTTAAAAGAATTAGAAGCTAGGAAAAGTAAACAACAAACATGACAATACATATATATATATATATATATATATATATATATATATATATATATATATATATATATATGTGTGTGTATTAGTTATTCAAAATAGGAAGATGAGTTTTGCCTCAGTTACCATATTAGACTTCCACTAATGTTATACTTACATCAGACTTACACTAATGTTATACATACATAAGACTTACACTAATGTTATACATACATAAGACTTACACTAATGTTATCAGAGGTGTTGCAAATCACTAGTGATTCGAATACTTTGATTTGCAAATACTTGATTTGTGAATTGATTTGCAGTCTATTCAGCTTATTCAATGATTTCAAATAATTGACTTGAACATCAGTTGATTTGAATTGATTTGATTTGTGTCTTAGACAAAATTGATTTGAAAAATGGGGATTTCAAATCAAGTCACTAATTTTTTATAGTTTTCACATTTTATACTAAAATATTGATAAACAATGGCACTAATGATAAAGTATCGTTGATGTAGCGGTGTCTTCAGACAAAAAGTATAAAAATTCACTAATAATAACAGCTGTTAATTGGCCCCTTAGACTTATGTTGTAAGGGGAAATTTTATACCACCCCCATTGCTAAGATACTATGATTCACAGTCTACAAAAACAACGATCCAACCAGCTCAGCAGAAGCAAACCGTAACTACCACAATAATAATAATAATGATCACGAGTAAACACATTATAATTATTATTATATTATTTCAATCAAATCTTAATTGCAGAACTCGATTGCTGCACTATTGTTGTGCTGAATTTATTTTATTTTATAAATGAATACTTATTACAAAAAAAAAAATGCAATCCAGTCACTCATTATTTTTGATTGTCGTCCACTAATTTAAAATTTATTACTGTTTTTTTTTTAAATTAAAGGTGGTATAATTAATAATAATAATAAATAATAGTTATATTATTATTATGATTGATGATAGATAAATCAGAAGCAGTAAGAATAAAATGTGATAATTATTGTTGATAATCATAATAATAGTATTAATTTAATTATTATTACCATTATTATTGTAAAATCTTTGTCATCAATTTCATTTCATAAAAAAAATTGTCATTGCAAACTAAGTAATAAATAAACATAATAACAAAATTTAATCATTATTATCACTGATAATATTATTAGTTAGGTTATTTATATTATTATATTTTTGTGCTATCATTTTTATTATATATTACCATACATTATTATCGGGGTACGGACCATTCGAAACTGACGTTTCGAAAATGGACACTTCGAAACTCTTTGGGGATGGGGGTTTGGGATTTGGGGTTGGGGAGTTCAGGTTCAAGAGTTTCGAACAGTTCATTTTCGAAACGTCAGTTTCGAATCATGGCGGAATCCATTATTATCATCTATTATCATTAATTATTATTGTTATTTCTGAACATTAAATATCGTTATTACTAGTTATTATTATTGTCTTTTATTATTATCATTTATTATTATTTTTAATTATTATCAATTATTATTAATTATTGTCAATTCAATTACCATTAATTATTATTATTATTAGTCATCTATTGTTAATTATCATTATCAATTGATCATTATTAGTTATTATTATTAATTATTGTTTTTATTAATATTATGATTATTAATAACCATTATCCATCCTTCTAACATTGTTTTCATTTGCTGTTTGTTTTCACCAATGTAACTTTTAGCGGTTGAGAATCATTTCTATATCTGACAACTTTGTTAAGATGAAGAATTAATCATTATATTGATTTTAACAAATTCAAACAAGGTTTTTCATAACAAAAAGCCTTTTGATGAAAAATTGTTGCTATTCTTTTTTAAATCAGGTTCAAATATATGGTAATTTTTTTTGCATATCAACTATTATTTACAAGTTATTAATAGCCATAATGTAAACGATATTTTTAATTATGTTATTAAACCAGTTCAATATTTTCATAAATATAATTTTTCTGTTCACAGACCAAGAGCTTATCACTTGTTACCCCTAATTGCAATGGGCTATTAAGATAAATGATGTACCAATCAATTGCGATACAATAGTTTATTTAGCAAGCAGCCCCAATACTTATGATGCAAGAATTCTAATCAGTATCACTGATGGACATTTGTGTTTCCATCTAAATTTACTTTTGCCCCATGTGTATGCTTTGAGTGGCAATTTCTTATTAAATTTTCAGGCTTTACTAGAAATTTTATTTGACAATCGCATTAAGCTAAAACTGGTGTGTAACAATCAGAAGCTTACCATGATGGTGGGTGATGCGTGCAAACAAGTTTTGTAAACATTTGCAGAATTGATCTGTGAAGAAGTTGTGTGAGAGTAACAAGGAAGACCGTTCTATTACGGCCACATCAGCTGGATTAGAGAGATGCCGCACGATAATGATGTGACATGTTAATAAGAAATACCAAAACCATCGCTTTGTTACCCTAATAATGCGTTAACGACATGATATATGTTATGTTGCACACATCTAATAATAATGAAATGAACAATACTGTAATAACCATAATATCAGCTGACACTTTGATGCATCGTAGAACAAAAACATTGCTGATCATGGTAAAATTAGTTCCTCAAAATGAAATCAGATAATAAGCCATGACCGAGCCTTCTACAATAAATACGTAGGTGTATGATGACAACCAGTAGAGTGCTCCTCCCAGAGCTGTTTGAGTAAATGCTTGAGGTGTTACAGTACTTGGATAACATATGACGGAGGCTACAAATTAGTTTGCACCACCAAGATTGTTTAGGTAACTCTTATTTTCCTGATTTGCAAATCAATTTCAAATCATTTCAAATACTTGAAGTGATTTGAATTGTTTACATCGCGATTTGACTTGGGTTTGATTTGCCACTGACCCAGTTAGGACTTGATTTGATTTGATCTTCAAGGTTCATGATTTGTACTTGAATTGATTTGCGAAAATGGTGATTTGCAACACCTCTGAATGTTATACATACATCAGACTTACACTAATGTTATACATAGATAAGACTTACACTAATGTTATACATACATCAGACTTACACTAATGTTATACTTACATAAGACTTACACTAATGTTATACATACATAAGACTTACACTAATGTTATACATAGATAAGACTTACACTAATGTTATACATACATCAGACTTACACTAATGTTATACATAGATAAGACTTACACTAATGTTATACTTACATAAGACTTACACTAATGTTATACTTACATCAGACTTACACTAATGTTATACATACATCAGACTTACACTAATGTTATACATACATCAGACTTACACTAATGTTATACATACAATAGACTTACACTAATGTTATACATACAATAGACTTACACTAATGTTATACTTACACCAGACTTACGCTAATGTTATACATAGATAAGACTTACACTAATGTTATACATACATCAGACTTACACTAATGTTATACATAGATAAGACTTACACTAATGTTATACATACATCAGACTTACACTAATGTTATACATAGATAAGACTTACACTAATGTTATACTTACATAAGACTTACACTAATGTTATACTTACATCAGACTTACACTAATGTTATACTTACATCAGACTTACACTAATGTTATACATAGATAAGACTTACACTAATGTTATACATACATCAGACTTACACTAATGTTATACTTACATCAGACTTACACTAATGTTATACTTACATCAGACTTACACTAATGTTATACATACATTAGACTTACACATATGTCGTACTTACATCAGACTCAAGTTGTTGTCTGTCGGAATGTCACCCGCTGCCGCTGTCTCTCACCCCCAAAGTCACTCTACCTGGTACAAAAATCAATTAAGTAGGGATTATAAGATATTGGACAGCTAACAGTGCACTATTGATTGTACGTTCTCCCACCCTCTTCAATGCCGTCACTCATTACCTGAAGGGACACTTTTCTATCTTATATACGCTCCTCTATGTTGTATCAGTGTCTCGTTGTCAAGCTCCTAATCGCTTGTTTAGCTTACCGACTCACCTCTCTAATAATGTGTCTGACCAACACTGTCTTGTCTACGCATCATTCATTTTTCATCTTGTTTGCTTACTACAATAATCTTCTTAGCTTGCCAACAACTGCTTTTTAAATATTTGAACATTGATGGGTTTGTTTCGGAAACTATTTTGTCAATCCTTGGGAGTAAATGTGTTTGCGAGGAGATTTGTGGGCTACTTCCGTGCTATCAATTTTTATGCACTTTCTCATTGTGATGTTTCACAATAGTATTTATTATTTTTGTAGTTATCTTCCGAGAGAAATGGGCAGGCAGAGCCTGATGTCTTGTACAGTAAAATAAATGTGGAGGTGATGGCACACGACCCCTCTGTTCTCAAAAGCTATGAGTTCTTTGCTACTGAGGCTGCCAAACTCTTGGATATCCCAGTTGAGAGGTGGGTGTCTCTGGAATTTGACGAGGATGTTTGTCAGCCATTTATTCTCCGAGTAGAAAAGTTGTTTCAGCATTAGGCTAGGTCCAAATTATCAATGACTTTGTACTGCTGGAGAGGACACAACTGCTAATCGATATACATTGCCCTTTTTGGTATCCAGTGATTAATACAATTGTATGCTGTAGCCATGCCAACTTCCAACCTCAAAGACATCCAATAATTCACAGGTATAGATTCACTATTCACGGTTCTAGAGTTTTTAGATGTGCTTTATAAATGTTTTAGTACAACGCCACGGATGATAGTTGACAAAAGAACTCTTCTAAAATCACGCCATGTACACGGAAAGTATCACAAGGTTCAGTACGAGGCTCGGACTCATTTCAAACTCATAAAGGTGATAGCATATCCCTGGTTGTGTCTGTTTCCCAGTGACCATAAATTAAACGCTTCATCAGCTGTCTGCTGATGTCTTATTCTCTCTGATTTCAATTGAAATGACACTAGCAAGGTGAAAGTTATAAATGAAAGATTTATGAAACGAACTCATCAGGGCGGAAACATTGTAATACTTTGTTCTCGAGATGCCACAGCAGGTGATTGCATGTGGTATTTTTATGCTTGACAGTTGAGCCGATTAACAGGTTCCACAGCGGACACTTATTTGGAGTACATACAGAGAAACTTACCAGAGGGAATGGCAATGAAAGTATCCAAAGTAAGTTCTTGATGTGTATTTATTCACTGCAACACTTGGCATGCAAGCCAGCACCTGTCTCAAGTGTCATTTTTTTTTCAGCTCACTCATCCGACCCATTGTCAACAACCCTGCCTTACAATCAGCCGATTTAAAAATTGCTGCATTTGTCCCATATCATGTAATGCCAAAACTCTCAATTGTTTGGTGTCTGTTATAAACAAAATGCATTGCTTGCTTACTGACACAAATATGGTTTAATAACCAAAATATTTTGTAAAAAAAAATGACAACCCATGGGTCAAAATGATAAAAGTAGTTTTCAACAAACTGTCAATCACTAATACTAGCTATCACGTTCTCACTGCTGGTTGTCAATTACTTGATGCCAGTCATCAGTGACTAAGTGACAGATGACAGCTGTCAATCACTTTGATAACATCATCTATTTATTTATTATAGACGAAAATAGAAGCATTTCCAGATCACATTAAGAGGCCAGAGTCAGCAAAAGAAGAGAAAGTCACCGAGAGCATCACCAGCACTTCATGATCAGAATTTATTGATTCGTATTGAATACCTTGTGCTGTTTCCAGACAGGCAATATTGTGCATGCAAAGTGTCACACAATGTAATATCCACTGGCTCAGGATTTCTATCAGGCTGCTTATTATGCACATATTTGATAATCAAATGATCATGTAAACGTATAAAAGATTTTATAGCAAATGAAAATGAGTCAAAACATGTTTGCAGCATATTTAACTAACAGCTAAGGTATAAATATAATTTACTTACAAAAGAATGTAAAATAAACAATAAAAAATCATACGGATATTATTCACAGGCATTGAGAGCGGGGTAAGTCAAATGAGAGATCATTGGTCTTGAGTGCAAAGACGCAGGAAGCTCATTTGTTTTACATGTACGTTAATTTGGCGATTCTATGTTTTTGAACATTGAAAGGGTTATTAAATCACCATTGTAACGGACATGAAGTGATAGGTGGTTTTGGTATATAAAATAATTGTTGTCAGTGTTAATTATGTGTCACGATCACCAGCTACAACTGTCACAAACACCAGCTACAACTGCCATAATAGCAAGTGTCACCATCAGCAGCTCCAACTGTCACAATCACCAGCTACAACTGTCATAATAGCAAGTGTCACCAGTTACAACTGTCATAATAACAAGTGTCACCATCAGCAGCTCCAACTGTCACAAACACCAGCTACACTGTCATAATAACAAGTGTCACCAGCTACAACTGTCATAATAACAAGTGTCACGATCACCAGCTACAACTGTCATAATAGCAAGTGTCACGATCACCAGCTACAACTGTCATAATAGCAAGTGTCACCATCAGCAGCTACAACTGCAGTCATTTGTTGTTTTGTGCACACTTCACTTGCTGGTGGTTGTCATCCTATGTCTCTAGACGTTAGTGCACACTGTCCTGTAGCTCTTTGACTATCCTATCAAAGTGTGGTCTCCTCTCTGCTCTCTCCTCCCAGCAGTCCCTCATGAGGGAGTACACAGCATTAGGGCAGCCCTCGGGGCTGGACATCCTGTAACCTGCAGGCAGATGACTTGGTTACAACACCAGCCAAGCCAACGGCACATGGTAAACAATATTTTAGTTGGCAACATAGTTGATCACTTCGATTAATACCCAACTCCTGTCAAACTGCATAACTTTAATGTTGTCAAACCAGCTTCAGGGATTAATATTATGCATCAGCAAAAGATTGCTTGACTTTTTTCAATAACGTTCTATTGAAACAATAAACAATAATTTTATATGCTCGTTACAAAATCATTGTCAAGTGAGACAAACTGCACAATAGAAATCTGTTGGTTGATAGACCAATTAGCTGTGAGTTTACTAACAAAACTAGTGATTGTACCACTTAACAAAAGTGTTCGAGTATTAATAGCGAAAGAAACCATACCAGCATCCACTTTGTCTCTGGCCTCCTGGTTTCTCATGCCGGTATAAGGAGTTTTACCAGCAGAGAATATCTCCCACATGAGTATACCAAAGCTCCACACATCACACAGACTTGTGTATTTACCTACAAGACAAGGTCAATGTAATCTATATAGGTCAGTGACAGAGATACATTCAGTCTGGTAGACAAATAGGTGTGTGTGGATGTTCAGGGTATATTAAACAAGCTAATACAATAGATGATGACATTGTGTCGTGGCGAGTAAGGCCACTTACTCGCCTAAAACTGTCAGTGATTTGACAGCTCTCTGACATTGTGTATCTACATGTATACATACAGTACATGCAAATGCATACACTGTGTATGTACTCGTACATATACGGTGTATGTACATGTACACAAAGTGTATGTACACGTACAGTGTATGTACTTGTACACAAGTGTATGTACTTGTACACAAAGTGTATGTACATGTACACATACAGTGTATGTATGTGTACACAAGTGTATGTACTTGTACACATACAGTGTATGTACTTGTACACAAAGTGTATGAACATGTACACAAAATGTATGTACTTGTACACATACAGTGTATGTACTTGTACACATACAGTGTATGTACTTGTACACAAGTGTATGTACTTGTACACAAGTGTATGTACTTGTACACAAGTGTATGTACTTGTACACAAAGTGTACGTACATGTACACAAGTGTATGTACATGTACACGCACACCACGATGTGCTGCACAAACTAAACGCTGCCACTTACCATAGTTGAGAGCCTCAGGCGCTGTCCACTTGATGGGAATCTGTCTCATACCTTGTGTGACCTCATACGTCTCCTCCTCCCGGGACATACCAAAGTCTGAGATCTTAACTACTTTGTTGTCGGCGACCAGACAGTTTCTGGCAGCTAAGTCTCTGTAAGTAGTCCAGCAATAAATACACAGCTGCCACTAGGTGAGATCAACATGTCTGTGGATTAGGTGAATTACAGTAGATATAGACGTTTGCTTTTTGTTAAAAAAGTTGTCTGCCCAGCGATAAGGGGAGACAACCCTAACATTTTAAATAAATGCCACATATACATGTAATATTACTTTCGTACAAAAGTACTGGCAGACTTAATATGTAGACTACATACACACTACTACACAGCAGACACTGCACAGTAGACACTACACAGCAGACACTACACAGCAGATACTACACAGCAGATACTGCACAGCGGATACTACACAGCAGACACTACACAGCAGATACTGCACAGCAGACACTACACAGCAGACACTACACAGCAGACACTACACAGCAGATACTACACAGCAGATACTGCACAGCAGATACTACACAGCAGATACTACACAGCAGATACTACACAGCAGATACTGCACAGCAGATACTGCACAGCAGATACTACACAGCAGATACTACACAGCAGATACTACACAGCAGACACTGCACAGCAGATACTGCACAGCAGATACTGCACAGCAGATACTGCACAGCAGATACTACACAGCCGATACTACACAGCAGATACTGCACAGCAGATACTACACAGCAGACACTACACAGCAGACACTACACAGCAGATACTACACAGCAGATACTACACAGCAGATACTGCACAACAGATACTACACAGCAGATACTGCACAGCAGATACTGCACAGCAGACACTACACAGCAGACACTACACAGCAGACACTACACAGCAGACACTACACAGCAGATACTACACAGCAGATACTACACAGCAGATACTACACAGCAGATACTGCACAGCAGATACTGCACAGCAGATACTGCACAGCAGATACTGCACAGCAGACACTACACAGCAGACACTACACAGCAGATACTACACAGCAGACACTACACAGCAGACACTACACAGCAGACACTACACAGCAGACACTACACAGCAGATACTACACAGCAGACACTACACAGCAGACACTACACAGCAGATACTACACAGCAGATACTGCACAGCAGATACTGCACAGCAGATACTGCACAGCAGATACTACACAGCAGATACTACACAGCAGACACTACACAGCAGATACTGCACAGCAGACACTACACAGCAGACACAACACAGCAGATACTACACAGCAGATACTACACAGCAGATACTACACAGCAGATACTACACAGCAGATACTACACAGCAGATACTGCACAGCAGATACTACACAGCAGACACTACACAGCAGACACTACACAGCAGACACTACACAGCAGACACTACACAGCAGACACTGCACAGCAGATACTGCACAGCAGATACTACACAGCAGATACTACACAGCAGATACTGCACAGCAGAAACTACACAGCAGATACTGCACAGCAGATACTACACAGCAGATACTACACAGCAGATACTGCACAGCAGACACTACACAGCAGATACTACACAGCAGACACTACACAGCAGACACTACACAGCAGATACTACACAGCAGACACTACACAGCAGATACTACACAGCAGATACAACACAGCAGATACTGCACAGCAGATACTACACAGCAGACACTACACAGCAGATACTACACAGCAGACACTACACAGCAGATACTACACAGCAGACACTACACAGCAGATACTACACAGCAGACACTACACAGCAGATACTACACAGCAGACACTACACAGCAGATACTACACAGCAGACACTACACAGCAGATACTACACAGCAGACACTACACAGCAGATACTACACAGCAGACACTACACAGCAGACACTACACAGCAGACACAACACAGCAGATACTGCACAGCAGACACTACACAGCAGATACTACACAGCAGATACTACACAGCAGATACTACACAGCAGATACTGCACAGCAGATACTACACAGCAGACACTACACAGCAGACACTACACAGCAGACACTACACAGCATATACAACACAGCAGACACTACACAGCAGACACTACACAGCAGATACTACACAGCAGATACTACACAGCAGATACTGCACAGCAGATACTGCACAGCAGATACTGCACAGCAGATACTACACAGCAGATACAACACAGCAGACACTACACAGCAGACACTACACAGCAGATACTACACAGCAGATACTACACAGCAGATACTACACAACAGATACTACACAGCAGATACTACACAGCAGATACAACACAGCAGACACTACACAGCAGACACTACACAGCAGACACTACACAGCAGATACCACACAGCAGATACTACACAGCAGACACCTGTGAATGACATTCTTGCTCTCGAGATAGGCCATGCCACTGGCAGCATCTATACACATCTGTATAAGGTTACGCTTTGGTTCTGCAATTCCATTTTTCCTCAGCCAAGAGAGCAAGGCACCACCTGAGCAGCAACATGGAGACAATGGAATATATAATATATAATGTAATATTAAATATAATATATAATGTAATATATTATATCGTGGAAACATTGTAGGGCGCAATATAGCATACAAATGATATGATGTGCACAAAAGTATAAATTATTTATATCCAATCCAGGTAACTAACAAACAACAACATATCACTCGGTTAAAATATGTGTATTCCATAAAACAAAGTAACCAACACACCAATTCATAAATATTGCAAGTAACCTAATGAATGTGGTGCCAGTTTGAACACATTCACATGATATAACTGTTTCTGTCAACAAAAAATGAGCAAAGAAGGAGTTAGGGCAGAGCTGAAGACAAACCAACGAAAGAGAAGACTTGACTGACCACCAAAAAACCAATAAGAAGACAGGGCAGACCAAAAAAGAGCCAATAAGAAGACAGGGCAGACCAAAAAAGAGCCAATAAGACAGGACTGACCACAAAAGAACCAATGAGAAGACAGAAGTGACCACAAAATAACCAATGAGAAGACAGGACTGACCACAAAAGAACCACTGAGAAGACAGAGGTGACCACAAAAGAACCAATGAGCAGACAGAGGTGACCATAAAAGAACCAATGAGAAGACAGGACTGACCACAAAAGAACCAAAAAGAAGACAGAGGTGACCACAAAAGAACCAATGAGAAGACAGGACTGACCACAAAAGAACCAATGAGAAGACAGAGGTGATCAGAAAAGAACCAATGACAGGACTGACCACAAAGGAACCAATGAGAAGACAGAGGTGACCATAAAAGAACCAATGAGAAGACAGAAGTGACCATAAAAGAACCAATGAGAAGACAGAAGTGACCAAAAAAGAACCAATGAGAAGACAGTGGTGATCACACACTCACCTGACACAAACTCCATAACTATCATAACAGGATTCTTCTGAGCGGCGATACCCACAAACTTGACTATGTTAGGGTGGTCGTATCGTCGGAGTATCCTTCCCTCCAGTATAAACTTTTTCTTTTGTTCCTCCTGCAAGTCTTCTTTACAAGTTTTGATAGCGACTACTCCACCTTTGTACACTCCCTTGAATACGTCTCCAAAGTTTCCCTGCGGCAGCAGAACAAACTAGTAACCTACTGAATGACGGTGAAGGTGGTTGTGGTGGGGTGGGGGGGGGGGGGTGGGGGGGATGAGTGTGTAGGGTTAAAAGTCATGTTTAATGAAAAAATTCAAAGACATTGTTATTGAACTTTTGTAATAATCTTGGATTTTGTTGTGACAATTTGTCGCTAGGTAAACTGACCGATCTATCACTGTTGTAAACAGACATTATGAGATTTTTAAAAGCTTAGAGTAGTTCATATTATGTAATTTAAAACGAAGGAACAGAATAAAACATCGAAATGATTTAAAATAAAACATTTTATATAACAAAATATAGTCTGTAAATAATAATATAGTTTGGTTAAACTACAATAAATAATCCAAGTTATCAGCAGTATCTAAATTATAATGTAACATAATCTAATATGATATAATATAATACAATATATTATAATAGAAACAATATAACATAATATTATACAATACAATACAATATAATACAATATAATACAATAGAATACAATAGAATACAATGCTCACATTTCCTATCTTCTGCTCCAGCTTGATGTCATCATTCTTAATCTGCCAAGTTTCCCTCATCACTGGAGTGGTGAGTATTGCTTGTGACTTGTTAGTTACTGCAGTGTTAGAGTTGTGTTGTTGTATGATCAGCTCCTGTATGGTGGGATAGCCTCTGCCTTCAAATCTCCACCCACCCTGTGTGTAGTATGTGTATGTAGTTTGGGTAGTGTGTGTAGTATGTGTATGTAGTTTGGGTAGTGTGTGTAGTATGTGTATGTAGTTTGGGTAGTGTGTGTAGTATGTGTAGTGTGTGTATGTAGCATGTGTGTAGTATGTGTAGTGTGTGTGTGGTATGTGTAGTGTATGTAGTGTGTGTATAGTGTGTGTGTGGTATGTGTAGTGTATGTAGTGTGTGTAGTATGTGTAGTATGTGTAGTGTGTGTGTGGTATGTGTAGTGTATGTAGTGTGTGTAGTATGTGTAGTATGTGTAGTGTGTGTGTAGTGTGTGTGTAGTATGTGTGACGTATTTGTATAGTGTGTATGTAGTGTGTGTAATATGTGTGGAGTGTGCGTGTAGTGTGTGTGTATAGTGTGTGTAGTGTGCGTGTAGCGTATGTGTGCAGTGTATGTATAGTGTGTGTGTGTAGTATGTGTGCAGTGTACGTATAGTGTGAGTAGTGTGCGTGTACTATGTGTACGTACAGTATGCGCACACACAACCAATCCAACAGCTACACTATACAAAGAGTAAACAACTCTCACCTCTCCTCTCTGTACAATAAAGTGTTTTGGTCCCTGCCACATCACTGACAGCACGTATTGCGATTCATTTCTCTTTTTACTTTCTCTGACGAGATAGTCGCCATCATTTTTTAGTAGTCGCTGCACTTCTTCCCGGGGTAGAATGCCGTGGAACCATTCCTCGTCTTCGAGAGGATTGTCTGGGTTTTCGGTCATCTGCGAGTGAGAGAGAGAGAGAGAGTAAACAGGGAAATGAACTAGAGAGTCATGTGAAGGTTGTGCCAGAGGCTCAACCAACATTGTAAATAGATGTAGTTGGTTTGATAGAGGGTTGTCAATACAGCTCAAATCTAGCTAAAAATCTTTAAAGCACTGAGTACAACACAAACAACAAACAGTTATATAACATTTATACAAACTCATAAAACTAGTTTTCGGTCAATTATACTCTGTTAGCCTGTCAGTAAAAATAATAACAAACAGATAATAATTAATTTCAATAGCGTTGGATCAATACTCAACAATTAGTTCTTTACTACTGCAAAAAAAAGTTTGAAGTTTTGTAAAATTAGCTATATAAATACAATAAAATCAAACAAAATAATAAGCTGTTTTTTATTAATGTAAAATATTTGAACCCTAATCATTGCGTAATACGAAAGACAAAAACATTAAAACGAAAGGACCCTAGAACTGCCATATTGGAGACAAGGTAACATTGAGTCAGAAAAGGATACAAAATCCGTCCTAAGATCCTTGCATTATAATTATATAAAGTCGTGCATGAATTTCATAACAATATTAATTCAGTCGGTGTTTTGTTTTTAAGTTTCACCAAAAGTCTATAAAAATTGTTTATTTCAAAAATTAATAAGGCATTATCGAAAAAAATTATATTATTTTGCATAAAAAAATATCTGCAACAAAATTTGAATTTTTGAATAAAATCATTCACGCACGGCTTCTATAGCTATAAAATGCTAGGGTAACAACTTATGACTTGGAATAACAATTTTATTTTATAAAAAAGTGTTGGAAAATAGGGGAAAAATATTGCTTTTTGACCAAGGATCTTCGGACGGATCTTGCAACCATCACTTACTGCAACATTATGATATTGTTGATGGAAGATTTGTACAAACTGCTGATAAAAATAGTTTCACGTTTACCAATAAATGTTTTCAAAAGTTGATATTGTTCAGCCACAATATTTGTATGATGCGATATATTCAGTTGTACACGACATGGAAATTACAATTCTACCATTTTGGAGGGATATTATAAATGAAAAGTGACAGAGTGAGAATGTGTTGGAGTCATCATCCTTTTCTAACAATTTCTTGTTGACTGGCATTGCACATTGATATCTCAAACCAGAAAACCAGTTGAACAATTTTTTAGCTAATCATTGTTTAATAGCAAAAATTTACTAGCTTACATCAAATTGAAAAATACTCCAACAACTGAAATGAATCAGCTGATACAGGACTCTTGTTGTGTTTTTCGGAGACTTGTTACGCTACAATAACACTACTAGGACATACCTTGATAGGTTTGCCATCACCAGGTGTCACCACACAGTACTCCTCTCTATAGGCAGGTTTCTTGCCAGCTCTTTGGGTGAGAGTGTCATGGCCGGCTGGTTCTGCTGCAGATTTTGGTTTAAACATTTTAGAAAACTTTGATTTGATTCCAGTGTCGTTCGCTGCAGAGACGGCACCCCGAGGTGACGGCACGGGGACAACTCCATTTTGTTGCTAGAAGACAAAAACAACACCTGTGAGCGAGGAGATGCAATCTGCTTAGGTACCTCAGGCTATTGAATTGCCAGCGTTGGAATACACATTACCAACTGCTTAGGTACCTCAGGCTATTGAATTGCCAGCATTGGAATACACATTACCAACTGCTTAGGTACCTCAGGCTATTGAATTGCCAGCATTGGAATACACGTTACCAACTGCTTAGGTACCTCAGGCTATTGAATTGCCGGCGTTGGAATACACGTTACCAACAAGAATGAAATAAAAACAAGAACAATTTATGACGAATGATCAGAATTCAACAAAATTAAAAACTGATAGCCAACCAACAGAAAATAATAATAAATGACAGTTTTCGATAAAGAACAACATAAAAACGACGTAAACAGATACAAAAAAGTCAAATGACAAAAATAGTTGAAACTGCAATGTTCTCTACACTCTTGCATTAGCATAATACATAAAGAAATCAACGCAATAACAAAGCAAAGAGAAGATATGAAATGACCATAGCGGACATGTTACCAGGTAAAACTATGTCAGATATTGACTCCATCACAGGATAGAGAGAAGAAAGAAAAGACAAACATACCTTACCAAAGTTACGAAGCCTACCAAAAGCCATACTGAGTATAGTTAGTAATCAAGTAGTAGTAGTAGTGGTAGTGGTAGCAGTAGTAGCAGTAGTAGTAGTAGCAGTGGTAGCAGTAGAGAGGGAAGGTACAAGGTACAAACAGTGTTATACTGTGTGAAGACACAGGCTACTATTACTATCTCTATACACAATAGCTAGTACACATTTTACTACTGCCATTTATAAACAAACCATTGTGAATGCTTATCATCAACGTCAAACAAACATTTCTATTACAAATGCAGACATCAACATAGGAGAGACAACTCCATAAGTTCCAATACAAAACTAGTAAAAAATATATATTGGTGTTTGAAGGGGTGCGAGTGAAATTCATGTGTAATCTATCGAGATTTTGTTAAAAACAAGAGAGTTGATTGGAGGATAGAGAAAGGGTGGTAGAAAGGGGTAGTGGAAAGGGTGGGCAGTGAAGGGGTGGATGGTGGAGGGGTGGGTGGTGAAAGGGTGGGCGGTGGAGGGGTGGATGGTGGAAAGAAATTTTATAAGATAGTGACAATTAGGTCTCTCCGGTTTGAGACAGTACTGTTATTTATTTGCTGTTTGAAATTGTACTAAATAGGTGATGCAATTTGAGACTTGGTAGGTACGGCTGTAACGTCAGCACTTGGTAGGTACGGCTGTAACATTAGCACTTGGTAGGTACAGCTGTACCATCAGAAACTATTTAAAAATTCAAATTTAATTGTTTAGAATCTATTATTATTATTTAGAACTTGCAAATCAATTCCGTAACTTTCTTATAACTGGATAATTGCATTGAATATCATTGGATCTAGTGGACAAAGAAATATTACATACAACGATGAAGTAGAAATCGCTCTAAGGGAATGTTAGACTGTGACCGATTTCCATGGCACACAAAACGGAGTAATCGCAATAACATGCTCCATGAACTGTGTTTATTTAGGAGTGACTGGGCCACTCGGTGGTTGAGTCCATAGAGTGGTCGAGTCCATAGAGTGGTCGAGTCCATAGAGTGGTCGAGCCCCTAGAGTGGTGAAGTAACTAGCAAGACTGGTGAATTAAACCAACAATTCGACACATGGCTTACTGCCGTGTACACAATGTGGTGACGGCAGAAGACAACTTTGTATAGCATAAATAGAGCAATCAATGAACCATTTGTCGGGCTACGTGGCGGCTCGTGGTGCAGCATGCCAACGGTGCGTCATGTAAAAACCGTAAAGGTACACACTTCACTGAGAGCTGACTGCAACGACGAGCTACAGAGATGGGCATTGACAAGTCATAGAGTTAAGTACTGACAAATCATAGAGTTAAGTACTGGCAAGTTATAGAGTTAAGCATTGACAGGGCATAGAGGTAAGCATTGACAGGCCATAGAGGTAAGCACTGACGAGCCATGAAGTTGAGCACGACAATTCATAGAGATAAGCACTGACAAGTCATAGAGCTAAGCACTGACAATTCATAGAGATAAGCAGTGACGATTCATAGAAATAAGCACTGACAAGTCATAGAGTTAAGCACTGACAATTCATAGAGATAAGCACTGACAAGTCATAGAGTTAAGCACTGACAATTCATAGAGATAAGCAGTGACGATTCATAGAGCTAAGCACTGACAATTCATAGAGATAAGCAGTGACGAGTCATAGAGATAAGCACTGACAAGTCATAGAGTTAAGCACTGACAATTCATAGAGATAAGCAGTGACGATTCATAGAGATAAGCACTAACAATTCATAGAAATAAGCACTGACAATTCATAGAGATAAGCACTGACAATTCATGGAGATAAGCACTGACCTCACTATAGTTGTTGTCAAGACTGGACGCTTTTGGTAGGTTACTGGGATCTGATTGTGATAGGCGCGCTGATATAAGATCTAGAATCTTCTGCTGTCTGTTCTTGTACAGAGTGGCCTCTTTCAATTTCCTTTCCAGCCACTTTAAGTGCCTTTTCTTTGGTACAGCACTATGAAACAAAGGCTATGGTACAATGTGTGGAACAAAGGCTATGGTAAAATACTGTGGAAGAGGGGTTATGGTAAAACGCTATGAGATACAGGCTATCATGTGCTACAGTAGAATGGAATAGAGGCTAGGACTAACCAAAGAATAAAACAGGGTACAGCTCTGTTGAGAGTTGTGAGAGCGAATTGTGGCCACATGGAAAGACAACTTTTCTTAAAAACTTTTCATTGATAAAACTCAATTCATGTCAGTGGAATATAATACACGGTTACTTCAATTGATAAATGAACTTATTTGAGCGCTTGTGATGAATAAATTGATTCAGATTAACTTATTTGTATTGATTACTGATATAAGAAACGATATGATATTTTGTTGTATATTATCTACATTTGATGTCACCAGATATCAGTCATATTACGTAATTAGTTCAAGCGTACTGCAAAGCTCTAGCAGCGGTACTGAGCCATGCATAACATCTAGGCTTGTACAATTCACTGCCCTGGTAAATAGATGAGGTTTAAATATTAGCAATTGGTAAACCACAAATGAATATTCACAGATCAAACTAACCAATCAATCTACTACTCCGCGTGATACTACCACTGCACAACTAGTTAGCACCAAGCCTACACCTCATCTAACATTAGACAGTGTAACAGCGTCCCTTCCACAGCCATACAGCACTGCACTGATGGTGTAGAAATATAGTTTGATGCTATGGGATACTCAGCGATGTACTTGTGGCACAATATTATGAGTTACCCTCGCATTTATTTCCTCGTTTCATTTGCTATCAATAATATTAACATTACAGATAATTATTTATACACAAATACTACTTGGCTATTAAATGAATACATCAATCAGATGAATTGACTAAAACTTGATGATTAACCCAATGTATATAGCGTGGTCTTTTGGCAGCAACAACAAAACAACAACATGAAGCTACAGCCAAAAGTTCAATGTAGCATGTCAATTAGTGCTTCACTCATTTGGTCTTTCATGTACTGGTTAAAATTATATCACTGAACATAAGTTATATCAAGTAATACATACACAAGAGATATCAAGTAATACATACACAAGAGATACCAAGTAATACATACACAAGTTATACCAAGTAATACATACACAAGAGATACCAAGTAATACATACACAAGAGATATCAAGTAATACACACACAAGAGATACCAAGTAATACATACACAAGAGATACCAAGTAATACATACACAAGAGATACCAAGTAATACATACACAAGAGATACCAGGTAATACATACACAAGATATACCAAGTAATACATACACAAGAGATACCAGGTAATACATACACAAGATATACCAAGTAATACATACACAAGAGATATCAAGTAATACATACATAAGATATACCAGGTAATACATACACAAGAGATACCAAGTAATACATACACAAGAGATACCAAGTAATACATACAAAAGAGATACCAAGTAATACATACACAAGAGATACCAAGTAATACATACACAAGAGATATCAAGTAATACATACACAAGAGATACCAAGTAATACATACACAAGAGATACCAAGTAATACATACACAAGAGATACCAAGTAATACATACACAAGAGATACCAAGTAATACATACACAAGAGATACCAAGTAATACATACACAAGTTATACCAAGTAATACATACACAAGAGATACCAAGTAATACATACACAAGAGATACCAAGTAATACATACACAAGAGATACCAAGTAATACATACACAAGATATACCAAGTAATACATAATGGTTAATTGGGGAAAGAAGTATTAAAAAATGTTAGAAAGTAGATTGGCAGCGCGTTCATGGATTACACAATAGGTCCGCTGCACTGGTAATCGTCTAGTGTGAAATACAGGATATGCAATAGAGTGGTATACAATGGAGTGGTACACAATGGAGTGGTACACAATAGAGTGGTATACAATGGAGTGGTACACAATAGAGTGGTATACAATAGAGTGGTATACAATAGAGTGGTACACAATAGAGTGGTATACAATAGAGTGGTATACAATAGAGTGGTATACAATGGAGCGGTATACAATAGAGCGGTATACAATAGAGTGGTATACAATGGAGTGGTACACAATAGAGTGGTATACAATAGAGTGGTATACAATACAGTGGTATACAATGGAGCGGTATACAATAGAGCGGTATACAATAGAGTGGTATACAATGGAGTGGTACACAATAGAGTGGTATACAATAGAGTGGTATACAATAGAGTGGTATACAATAGAGTGGTATACAATGGAGCGGTATACAATAGAGCGGTATACAATAGAGTGGTATACAATGGAGTGGTACACAATGGAGTGGTACACAATAGAGTGGTATACAATGGAGTGGTACACAATAGAGTGGTATACAATAGAGTGGTATACAATGGAGTGGTACACAATGGAGTGGTACACAATAGAGTGGTATACAATAGAGTGGTATACAATGGAGTGGTACACAATAGAGTGGTATACAATGGAGTGGTACACAATAGAGTGGTATACAATAGATTGGTATACAATAGAGTGGAATACAATGAGCGGTACACAATGGAGCGGTATACAATAGAGTGGTATACAATAGAGTGGCATACAATAGAGTGGAATACAATGAGCGGTACACAATAGAGCGGTATACAAAGACGGGTATGCAATAGAGTGGTACACAATAGAGCAGTACACAACAGATTGGTAAACAATAGAGTGGTACACAATAGAGTGGTACACAATAGAGAGGTATACAATAGAGTGGTACGCAATAGAGTGGCACACAGTAGAGCGGTACACAACAGATTGGTAAACAATAGAGTGGTACACAATAGAGTGGTAAACAATAGAGAGTTATACAATAGAGCGGTACACAGTAGAGCGGTATACAATAGAGTGGTACGCAATAGAGTGGCACACAGTAGAGCGGTACACAATAGACAAGCATTCAATAGAGCAGTATAAGACAGAGAGGGACTCACTCGCTCTTGCTGGTGGGGTTGAGAGATAAGATTTCGCTCCTCACCGAGTTGACCTGCTCCTGGTAAGATGCTATGTCTGGCTCTTTATTTTTTATTTCTTCCTTGTAAGTATTCCGTCTATAGACAATTTATGCATCAGAGTAGAGCGATGTTACCACGTCTATGCCTTCTTAAAATAACTCTATGCTTTTATATTTAACATCATATAGCATTTGGGTAACTCTATGGGTAAAAACTAACTCTGTTTATTGACTTAATCATCGATAAAGATTCTTCTAAGAAAAACTGAAAAGTTGGTCGGTTACAGTACACTTACCAAAGCCAGGTAAAAAGCTTTTATAGAATGTACTCTAGATATTAGCTTAGAGATTAATTGAGATTAAATAAGTTAAGGAACTGATATACAACCAGGTAACATCCTTGGCAGTGTCTTGTTGGACACCAATAAGACACAACCACCACCAGAGTAAACAGCTACAACAGCTACATGATACTAGCTATACTAACAGCTGCTCTAGCACATCGTATGTTGTATCATCTACAGAGATTTGAGCAGGCTGTAGAATGCCAGTGTAACCATCTAACACTCTCACATCAAACTGTAGGGCCTCTGGCTGCGCCTCAGATCTGTATAACAGATCACATATGTGTGTCATATATACTACAGTTACTGATAGACAAGTAATATATATGTGTTATATATACTATAGCTACTGATAGACAAGTAATATATATTGTCATATATACTATAGTTACTGATAGACAAGTGATATATATGTGTGTTATATATACTATAGTTACTGATAGACAAGTAATATATATGTGTTATATATACTATAGTTACAGATAGACAAGTAATATATATGTGTTATATATACTATAGCTTCTGATAGACAAGTAATATATATGAGTCATATATACTATAGCTACTGATAGACAAGTAATATATATGTGTGTCATATATACTATAGCTTCTGATAGACAAGTAATATATATGAGTCATATATACTATAGCTACTGATAGACAAGTAATATATATGTGTGTCATATATACTATAGCTACTGATAGACAAGTAATATATATGTGTGTTATATATACTATAGTTACTGATAGACAAGTAATATATATGTGTGTCATATATACTATAGCTTCTGATAGACAAGTAATATATATGTGTTGTATATACTATAGCTACTGATAGACAAGTAATATATATGTGTCATATATACTATAGCTACTGATAGACAAGTAATATATGTGTGTTATATATACTATAGCTACTGATAGACAAGTAATATATATGTGTGTTATATATACTACAGCTACTGATAGACAAGTAATATATATGTGTTATACATACTATAGCTACTGATAGACAAGTAATATATGTGTGTTATATATACTATAGCTACTGATGGGCAAGTAATATATATGTGTCATATATACTATAGTTACTGATAGACAAGTAATATATATGTGTGTTATATATACTATAGCTACTGATAGACAAGTAATATATATGTGTCATATATACTATAGCTACTGATAGACAAGTAATATATATGTGTTATATATACTATAGCTACTGATAGACAAGTAATATATATGTGTCATATATACTGTAGCTACTGATAGACAAGTAATATATATGTGTCATATATACTATAGTTACTGATAGACAAGTAATATATATGTGTCATATATACTATAGCTACTGATAGACAAGTAATATATATGTGTGTTATATATACTACAGCTACTGATAGACAAGTAATATATATGTGTTATATATACTATAGCTACTGATAGACAAGTAATATATATGTGTTATATATACTACAGCTACTGATAGACAAGTAATATATATGTGTTATATATACTATAGCTACTGATAGACAAGTAATATATATGTGTCATATATACTATAGCTACTGATAGACAAGTAATATATATGTGTTATATATACTATAGTTACTGATAGACAAGTAATATATATGTGTTATATATACTATAGCTACTGATAGACAAGTAATATATATGTGTTATATATACTACAGCTACTGATAGACAAGTAATATATATGTGTTATATATACTATAGCTACTGATAGACAAGTAATATATATGTGTCATATATACTATAGCTTCTGATAGACAAGTAATATATATGTGTGTCATATATACTATAGTTACTGATAGACAAGTAATATATATGTGTCATATATACTATAGCTACTGATAGGCAAGTAATATATATGTGTCATATATACTATAGCTACTGATAGACAAGTAAGATATATATGTGTTATATATACTATAGCTACTGATAGACAAGTAATATATATGTGTTATATATACTATAGCTACTGATAGACAAGTAATATATATGTGTTATATATACTACAGCTACTGATAGACAAGTAATATATATGTGTGTTATATATACTATAGCTACTGATAGACAAGTAATATATATGTGTTATATATACTACAGCTACTGATAGACAAGTAATATATATGTGTTATATATACTACAGCTACTGATAGACAAGTAATATATATGTGTGTTATATATACTACAGCTACTGATAGACAAGTAATATATATGTGTTATATATACTACAGCTACTGATAGACAAGTAATATATATGTGTTATATATACTACAGCTACTGATAGACAAGTAATATATATGTGTGTTATATATACTACAGCTACTGATAGACAAGTAATATATATGTGTGTTATATATACTATAGCTACTGAGAGACAAGTAATATATATGTGTGTCATATATACTGTAGCTACTGATAGACAAGTAATATATATGTGTTATATATACTACAGCTACTGATAGACAAGTAATATATATGTGTGTTATATATACTACAGCTACTGATAGACAAGTAATATATATGTGTGTTATATATACTATAGCTACTGATAGACAAGTAATATATATGTGTGTTATATATACTACAGTTACTGATAGACAAGTAATATATATGTGTGTTATATATACTACAGCTACTGATAGACAAGTAATATATATGTGTGTTATATATACTATAGCTACTGAGAGACAAGTAATATATATGTGTGTCATATATACTGTAGCTACTGATAGACAAGTAATATATATGTGTTATATATACTACAGCTACTGATAGACAAGTAATATATATGTGTGTTATATATACTATAGCTACTGATAGACAAGTAATATATATGTGTTATATATACTATAGCTACTGATAGACAAGTAATATATATGTGTTATATATACTATAGTTACTGATAGGCAAGTAATATATATGTGTTATATATACTATAGTTACTGATAGACAAGTAATATATATGTGTTATATATACTACAGCTACTGATAGACAAGTAATATATATGTGTGTTATATATACTATAGCTACTGATAGACAAGTAATATATATGTGTTATATATACTATAGCTACTGATAGACAAGTAATATATATGTGTTATATATACTACAGCTACTGATAGACAAGTAATATATATGTGTGTTATATACTATCGTTACTGATAGACAAGTAATATATATGTGTGTTATATATACTATAGCTACTGATAGACAAGTAATATATATGTGTGTTATATATACTATAGTTACTGATAGATAAGTAATATATATGTGTGTTATATATACTATAGTTACTGATAGACAAGTAATATATATGTGTTATATATACTACAGCTACTGATAGACAAGTAATATATATGTGTGTTATATATACTATAGCTACTGATAGACAAGTAATATATATATGTGTTATATATACTACAGCTACTGATAGACAAGTAATATATATGTGTGTTATATACTATAGTTACTGATAGGCAAGTAATATATATGTGTTATATATACTATAGTTACTGATAGACAAGTAATATATATGTGTGTTATATATACTATAGCTACTGATAGACAAGTAATATATATATGTGTTATATATACTATAGCTACTGATAGACAAGTAATATATATGTGTCATATATACTACAGCTACTGATAGACAAGTAATATATATCCAAGTTATATATATAAATATAAGGTGTAGGTAAGTTTATAGAACAAAGATTATTATACACGGTAAATAAAAAGAATAACAATGACTCACTGATATTGTTCTATAAATGAAGTATATTCTTTTTTAGCATTTGTTGTAGAAATAATCTCCTTCATAGAGGAATGTATGACGGATGACTCCTGGTTACATGTGTCAGATATTTCAGTGTATTCCGTCAGTATAGATTTGCTATAGAATAAACACACCAATGTACTATATATATATACAGCAGACCATAGACATACCACAGACCATAGACATACCACAGTACGTACTGCATATATACATACCATATACCATAGACATATCACTGTATTATGTATGTATATACCATAGACCATAGACATACCACTGTACTATATATATACCATAGACATACCATTGTACTATATATATACTGTAAACCATAGACATGCCACTGTACTATATAATATATATATATATCTATACCATAGACATACCCCTGTACAATATATATCTATACCATAGACCATAGACATAGCACTGTACAATATATATCTATACCATAGACCATAGACATACCACTGTACTATAGAGTCCTGACAATAGGCCTCCTGAGCAGACAAGTACATTGGCAGCATACTAGAGAACACTCCCTCTTGTAACTCATCGCCCTCCTTCATTGATATAACATAGTCATTGTGTATTCTGTGCAGTTTGTCTGTGAGTATGTGGTATTTCCTCTTGAGGTCATCCAGCTTACCACTCTTACCTACAGCAGTGGTACTATTAGTAGTAGTACTATTAGTAGTGGTACTATTAGTAGTGGTACTATTAGTAGTGGTACTATTAGTAGTGGTACTATTAGTAGTGGTACTATTAGTAGTAGTACTATTAGTAGTGGTACTATTAGTAGTAGTGGTGGTGGTAGTAGCAATAGTAGTAGCAGCAGCAGCAGTAGTAATAGTAACAGCAGTAGTAGTGGTAGCAGTAGCAGTGGTGGTGGTAGTAGCACCAGAAGTAGTAGTATTAGCAGTAGTAGTAGCAGCAGTAGCAGCAGTAGCAGTAGTAGCACCAGAAGTAGCAGTAGTAGTAGTAGTAGTAGTAGTAGTAGTAGTAGTAGTAGTAGTAGTAGTAGTAGTAGTAGTAGTAGTAGTAGTAGTAGTAGCAGCAGCAGTAGCAGTAGCAGCACCAGAAGTAGCAGTAGTAGTAGTAGTAGTAGTAGTAGTAGTAGTAGTAGTAGTAGTAGTAGTAGTAGTAGTAGTAGTAGTAGTAGTAGTAGTAGTAGTAGTAGTAGTAGTAGTAGTAGTAGTAGTAGTAGTAGTAGTAGTAGTAGTAGTAGTAGTAGTAGTAGTAGTAGTAGTAGTAGTAGTAGTAGTAGTAGTAGTAGTAGTAGTGGTAGTAGTTGTACTAGCATATTACAATAACAATTATGTCTAATACAATAGTAAGTACATACAGTAGTAAGTACATACAGTAGTAAGTACATACAATAGTAAGTACATACAATAGTAAGTATATACAATAGTAAGTATATACAATAGTAAGTATATACAGTAGTAAGTACACACAATAGTAAGTACATACAGTAGTAAGTACATACAATAGTAAGTACATACAGTAGTAAGTACATACAATAGTAAGTAAGTACTACATTTCTAACCAGACAAGAAACACTACCCTTGGCCATAACCAAACAAACATAAAGGAGGTGTAATACATCCTACAAATACTTGAGGAGTTGTTCCCTCCAGAATGAGTGTAAGGCTGGCTCCAGAAAAGGACAGCAGGTGGAGATTCATAAGGTAGTAGACAGACTGATTATATACTATACTACTCATGAGAAATGACGAAATTCAATTAATTAATGAATAACAGCTAAAACAACACAGACATTGTCATCTCTGGCAGCTAATGGTTTGGTTAGCTGCAAGCTTCCTCATCAGCTCCCGAAACTGACCAGTAATGAGGCTTTGACTGAATCAACCACCCCAACATACAAGAGCACTGGGTGATACACCGGTGGACATACACCTAACTCAGCTGCAGCAGGCAATCAAACTAATCATTGATAGTAAGGCGTGTTGTACGTACAAAATAATTAAAGAAGTTGAAGGGTGCTTAAGTTCACTCACCTCTGGCTATCATATCATCATACTCTCCTCGTTTGGCCTTCACCTTAACCATAGCTTTGTTGTATTCGCAATAGTTTCTGTTTATTTCTCCTTTCGCCTTCAAACACACCACAAACACATATAGTTCTATGCAGCTATTTATTTGGGTAGGTATATTTAAGATAGTCAGCTTCTCCAAGTAAAAGCCATCACTGTCAGCACCTCAAATGTCATATTGAGCAATAGGAATGCTGAGTGACAGTGAGATATCAAGATATCACACACACATCCTATTGTGAATGTATCACTTTGTGACAGGCTATTTGTGCGCTAGTTATCTACTAGCTACGGTTAATCGCTGGTCATAGACATAGAATTGTTTCTCCATATAGAATGCTAACCGTAGGTCCAATATAGCATGAGCAGCTGGTGACAGAAAATAAGGGGTTTGATATGTAATTTATATAGTACACTGTATTTTACAGTTCGCCATACAATACAGTTTTAAAAGTATCAAAAGCTGCGATAAGTAAACGTTCTAGAAGAAAATTCTATGGTTTCGGAAACCAATAGACATCTAGATACCAATAGACACCCAGATACCAACAGACACCCAGATACCAATAGATATCCAGATACCAGTAGACATCCAAATACCTTACCTTGTTTAACTCAAACTCCAAATGAGCCCTCTCCTCCATAAACATCTGTTTAGCTGCCCTCTTGTCAGCGATAAGCCCTGCTAGTTTCTCCAGAGTGGACGTATGGATCAAGTCAGCTTGTCTTCTCACCATGGCAGATAGGAGCTCGGTCTTTCCTATTAGTTTCATCCACACCTAACGATGATACGGGCAGAAGAAATAATCATTAATACCCATAGACATAGGAACAGTGCTGGCTTAGAACAATCATTTCACATGTCTATAACTTTGTCATCTATCAACGTGACAACTGTGCCCATACCAATAGTCTTTTTCAGGCTGTTAGCATCTTCAAAAAAACAACAAGCAAGGAATGAAAAAACCATGAACATTGACAATCGTTACATGGAGTTATCCTCTCACAAAATAACCAATATCTTTTGATTTAGAATTCAACTTTTGCAGACAAGCCAGTTAGTTAGTATATGAATGAAATTAAACAATGAGCTATTATAGCCTCAGTCAGTGTATCGAATGTTTACAATTAGTGTAAGATGGCCAAAGTGTTACACAACACAAACAATGGGAGCACAGGAAGTGCATGCACTCAGCTGACATACAACAGTGGGGATTGAGTCATATCGCGGGAGGTAAAGATCTAACTACGGATGTAATACACCGGGATTGCTAGCTGTGACCGGCCGCTTAATATAACTTCAATAACAATTCAAATGTAGCTGTTTGTGGCAGTCATCATGGTGGGCTATTTTTACGAAATTTCTGGGCCCTACTTAACACATCTTCTTACCATTGATTATTCATATAAATAATCGTTGGTCATATTGCAACAGCAACAATATCATTTCTATAACAATGGAGTTGTCTCTACATTAGAAAAGACAACTACAGCCTTGCATGAAACATCGGCCATGGCAGCCTTTAATCATTTATCATGATGCATTCGCTGGAGTTGACGTGATAGTTTATGTTACCAGATCTAATTTGCAAATCAATTTGACTAATTTCCGCTACATCCGGTTTAGTTTTCTGTCAATCCAGGTACATTTCATCAACGAATCTAACAGATAAATCAACACTAACAACTAACCTAGTTGTAGTTATATGCAACCATTACCAAGGAGATAAATCAACACTCAACCTAAGCGAATCAAATAGGAAAGTTGTGAGCCTACAATTCTTCAGCAGGCAACTCATAAACATACAAAGATATAAATTAATGATCTCTCCCAGATCATACAATGATTTCTCACCTCATTCATGGGAGTGCGAACTACAGGGTCATGTCGCTGAGCCTTAGTACAGGAAAGGGAGAGAAGCCTTGCATACTCCCTGTCGCTTTGTACTCTGGCTTGCACACAGTCTCGTATCAGCTCTAATAATTTGATCTCAGAGTCTTGTAGCCTTAGTACCATATCCTGTGAGCTGGCACCCAGCATATGCCTCTCAAAAGACAAGGCCATATTGTATGTAGAGCACTAGCTACATAACCACCTACCAACAATGCAGCACATATCCTAACACATAGATCAAATATAGCAAGGTCACCTCAGGGTGGTAGAACGCATTGATGGTTTTGCCAGTAAGATAGGGACATGTAAAGAGTGCAAAATGAGCAAATTCTGCTTCTATTCTAAAAGACTACAGAAAATTAATTATGTACAATAAAGAAGTATCTGGGCAGCTATGTATTTACCTATAAGAGTATGTTGCACAGTTATTTAAAAGATTTTTACGACCTTGAATAGTTCCCTTGACATAGCAGTAAAGAATCATGTGTATAATACTGTCAATAGTATTGTGTTTTAGCATTTCCAAAGAGCTGTTCGCTAAACTATACATATATTTAAAAAAAAAACCAGCTCAAAAGTGTACTCTCTCAAGATGACACTCATCTCTCAACTATTTGCACCAAGTTA
This sequence comes from Cryptosula pallasiana, assembly GCA_945261195.1. Taxonomy (NCBI): domain Eukaryota; kingdom Metazoa; phylum Bryozoa; class Gymnolaemata; order Cheilostomatida; family Cryptosulidae; genus Cryptosula; species Cryptosula pallasiana. The sequence continues at coordinate 51,937,423 of OX183130.1, read as the reverse complement.
TGCTCTGGTGGAACTGTCAGCCAACTAAATCTATTGCCGACATATTGCGGGTGCCATTTGTTTTAGTTCAAGAAGACATAGTGGAGCTTTAGTGCAGTTTACACGCTTAATTACGTAAATTGTGAGCAGACACACAATTGAAACAAACTATAATACCCAATAAAATATCACTGCTAAATCACACTAAAAATATCTCAACAGTTAATAACTTTCAATTTACCATCATAGCTCATTTCAATATTATTCAAGCAAAAAACAAGGATATGAACAAAACTCTAGGCCATAACTATATAGTCACCTGTAAGTAAATAGCAATTACGCTTTCCCTTATTTAATAAGTCTTTATTGAGCATTTTAATAACAATAACGACTCGCCTTTTGGTGATCATCATCAATAGATCAAACTGACATAGTCTTTTTGTTTATCTAAAATTCTTTTTGTGCAGATATTAACTGATGTGTGTTGCGCTATTTATGTTATTAAAAGGTAGAGTATTTGAGCACTTACCTTCCTTTTTTAGGTGAGAATGTGTGATGTCACGAACCCCCTTTATTTAAAATTTTATCAAGTCCAAAATCTTGTAGAGTTCTTTGAAACTGACAATCAATAATTTTAATAGACGTTATTACTAAATGATTGCTTTACCCAAAAGACGGTTTGCTGACAACACTAACCATTGAGTATTAATGTGAATAGGGATGATAAAAAAAAACAAAATATCGCATTTATACATGATTAAATAATGCAATGCGAAGAAGTTTAGAGGCAACTAATATTTTTTAGAAATCAAAATATTCATTAAAATCAGAGTGCTGGACACTGTGTGTGCAAATGAACTGCAACATTCAGTAATAGAACATATACAAATTGGAAAAAATCACAAACTATCAGTTAAATAAGTTGCTCATCAACTAAGATAATGATAATGAGCAAATAATAACTATAACATGACAAAGAACACATATTACTAACAGCTTGGGGCGATAAATCAAGTCAGGACATTGTTTCAAAAAATCTTTAACCACCAGGATTTTTTGATAAATTACAAATTTATTACCATAGCACCATCCTTTTGCAGTTCTCCATGAAGAAACAACCTGTTTTTGCTACCAACTATAGATACTTCTGATTTATTAAAAATTTATATGGCAATTCAACTGGTGAACATCAACAATAATGATTACTACATTAATCATTTTTATTGTTATACTAATAGAAAGAGTGACAGCGACAACAATGCAACCAACCATCAATCTTATTAACAACTATTGTATTAGTTTGGAGATAGGACGTAAGACAACTTCTATAAGTAATTAATAATTGTAATCTATTTATCATGTATCTTCTATCTGTTCTGGGTGGAAATCTCTTGAGCCCAACTTGGCGAAGTAGAGACCGTCGATTCAGTAACTATGAGACTGTTTAGATTGTAGAGGAGCGCACATCCCGTGATGTCCTAGGAACAAAGCTGTGGTGAAATTGAAACTAGTGGAAAACACAGGAGAAAATGACAGAGACACAGAGCGAGTAGAATGAACGTTAGAGTGTTGAGTGCATGCTATTAGTGGGTAGAAACTGTCAGTCAAAGAATCCATGTGTTCGTTAAAAATTGCATTGCAACAAAAAGCTTTATACTGGCTATATTGCATGTTTCTGACAGCAAATGTTTTTTCTTTCGCGTCACTCACACTCTCATTCCTCGACCCATCTTTTAAATTAAAAATAAATCATGCTGTTTTGCTCTGAACTCGTTCAAGCTGATCTATATGCTTTAAAAATGTGGATCTCGTGCCTCACAAGCCTATTTTAGAATGGGCCTGCACAGTGACTTGTATGCAATTAGTCTCAACTTTGGCTGGAGCCTTGAAAAGACTGTGTTTAAGTAATCCTAGGATAGAATAGGCTTTTGAAACTATGCTGCCAATGCTCCAATCTAGGGAGCTAACTACAAATCTCAACACCTTGATATTTAAACTCAACCATGAACAGGATTTCATCTGCCAGGTAGTAAATGAGGTCATTTGCTGGCCCAAATGCAATGCTGTGGCATTTCTGTGGCACTTCTAACACAACAAAGCAACATCTACCCATAAGAAAAATAGCGTTATTTCGGCAGTAGTATTCAGCGTTTGAATATTATTATTACTGCTACTATATTTACCTGGTTTTAGTACATAACAATATAGATTATTAATAATAAATGTTAATAAATATAATAATGGAAGTGCCCCTTGAATGAAGTCGATAATATAAAACCAATAGCAATATTTTTTCATAGGTTAAAAAATTATGATAATAAATGAGAATAACAAATATTATAATTAAAATGATAACTATTATTTATTATGATGATGTTATATAATAATAAAAATATAAATAATCAAAAGTAATGAGAATAATTATTATTATTTTATTAATAAATTATAATGTTTTTTTTTGTTTGTTTATTAGTATTATTATTATTATCCACTCGCTCACTAACACTTGCAACCACAATTGCAAATCAGTTATTATTAATCGTGATCATCCATCATTATCATTACCTTCTCTATTTCTTATTATAATACTACTTACTGACAGTTATTTTTATTATCAATATTATTAGTTATCACTACTATTGTTATTGTAATTATAAATAATGCTATGAAGAAGACAATAATGGTGATCATAAACATATAGATAGATAGTTGTTATTATTATTATAATTGTTATGGCTATTATTATTATTTATTATTATTTACCATCAATCATGAGCTGATGGTAAATAATAATAATAGCCATAATAACGATTATAATAATAATAACTACATATATATACCTATGATCACCATTTTTATTGTCTTCTGCATAATAATGATAAACAGTTACAATAATATATATATACAATAATAACAATTAATAAGAAGAGAAGCTGCTGCTGAACTAAAGACAATTTTTGGATTGCAACCAATAATTACTACTAACCACAGACAGTTGTTAGTTGTTGTATAATAATAAATAATAGTTAGTAGTTTCATTTGCATATAATAATAATAACAGAGTTTTAATAATAATAACATAAAGAAATAAATTTATTTCTTTACGTTATTAAAAATCTGTTGTTATTATTATTATTATTATGATATATATATGCAAATGAAACTACTACTACTGTAACTAACTACTTACTTAGTAACTATAATTATTATTATTATATTATATATATACTACTGCTACTACTACTACAACAATAACTTCTAACAACAACAACACAACTGCCTGAGCTATTAACTAAAGGCAAACGTTCCACAATTCATCAAAGTTTCGACAGGTTGATGAAATTACAATGCTCGACCATCAATAATTTAGCATATGCAAGTTTTAAGTTGCACAACAAATTCTCAACATCTTATTTTGTAAAATAATTATAAATATTGATACAGTGAGAATTGGCAACTTCCTTCATGATTGGGACATATTAGTTTTAGATGTAAAAGCAAAAGTGGGTGGTCAACACTGCCTTTTGCAATCGGATTTAATTAGATGGAACATGGGCAGCGTTTCAAGGTCGATGAAGAGCTCCATGCGCAAGGGGCTATCGCGAGAGGTCGTAGTTGCTTTCTCCCCATGTCCAAGCAAAATTATTATTAATTGTTTGTATAGGTGGAATTGAAATGTTGTCTGTTGCGCTGATGTGTCTGAAATCTATCAGTATTTTTCACATGCCAACATAAGAAAAAAATAAGACTTGGTCGATTGTATTTCTAACTGACTGTTGTGCATGGCATTATTATTATTATTTTTTTTTTCAAATAATAATAAATTGATAATAATAATAAATAATAATAATAATGCAATGATGATGGATTATTATGATCACATAAAAAATTATTTCATTGCAATCACCGCACTCAACTGTACATTTTAATGCCAGTTTTATACGATTTAACTAAACTTGAATTTCTCTTTTACTCTCTCTAGCTAGATATAATTATTTATTAATTATAATTATAATAAATAATTAACAACAATAAAATATAATAATAATAATTATTACAATTGTTGTTAATTATATTATTATTATGATTATTCTAATTAAATATTATTATTTTTATCATATATATAATAATAATAATTATAATGATTAATAGTAATAATATAATAATAAATATATTACTAAAATAATAATTGTAATAATAATACTACTACTATATATACTTATTATTTATAATTATTATTATTAATGATTATAATAATCATGTAACTACCTGTTGTTGTTGAATTATTAATAATTATCATTGAATGGTTTGAATGATTTTTTTACCACCACCAATAATTATTATCATTATTCTTATGGTTGGCAATACATGCATGAAAAAAATTTTGGTTGTTAGTATTATTAATAATTTAGTAATTGATAATAATTATTGTTATTTATTATTATTCAAGATGTTTGTTATTAATAAATTAATTGCTGTTATTATTATGATTATTCTTATTGTTGTTATAATATTTATTTAAATTTATTAAATATTATTATTATTGTTCAAATAATAATGATAACCAACTGTTAAATAAATTGTTGTTGTAAAGAATTGAAGTATTTATCTATAATGACAACAACAACAACAATAAAGAAAACTTCCAAATAAACGTATATATTGATTGATGCAGTGCATGCATGAATGGACTGAGTCAACACAAGAGAAAATGCCATAGAACACCGCAAAGTGTGAAGTGATAGCCTTTAGTAAGGCACCAGATGCTGATCCCAAGCACACCCTTGGGGGCACCCCTCTCAAGTGGTATGTCCAGGAAACCAAATACCCGGGCATGTAATTTCAATCAAACTTGAAATTTGACAACCACATCGCATCAAAGATATGCAGCGCGTTAAAGTTTCTTAGCTGTATCAAGTTATTCCTATATGAGGCCTACCCTGGAATCTGTCGATACCCTCTGGAACCCTTCTGACAACGTATCTTATGAAGCATTAAAAAATGTATACACTCAGATGTCAAGGTTCATTAATAGACCCCAACTGGAACTGAAACTATTAAAGGACAGAAGGCAATCACACAGGCCGTCCTTGCTGGTGAGAATATTCTCAGATGAAACCTGTCATCAGCCTACAATGAGGTGGTCAGTGACAGATATTAAACCACATTGGTAACTCGAGCTACACAGCGAAGTGAACCAACCTCAATTTATGCCTCGTCAGACATATTACAACGGCTTTCTTCCACGCAGTGTCAGAGACCTTAGGCTACGGCCGACAAACTCAACAATAGACAACAATTGCTGTGACCCTGACTCATTCACTTGCAACCAACACGGCACTCCCCATTTGCGCAGTAAGGCTATTTTGAGTGTGTTGTCATCTACGAGTGAGTAATGAGTGAGATAAATGCTGAGAGTTACTGCTTGATTATCCACTTGCTTTCGTTTTATGGTGCAAATTAACCTCTCTTATTTTGAGACGAACATGTGAAAGGTTGAGACTGCTTTCCTTAGAGCTTGACAGCGTAATGGTGCATTAAGGAACAGCAAATTGTTTATAAATGAATAGCACTGACAGCGCTTACAACAATCTATGCACCCAAAAAGTCTCCTTTATGTTCCCAATTACTGATCTGCATCGTTTTCTCAGGGAATCAAAATTGATTTTTTTCTGTAAAGATATGCTGGAAACTGTAAGGTTCAGATATCCGTGAAACTGCTTGCGCTGGTTTTCGGAGTACACCAAATGCTTGTGTATTTCCACTTGTGCACGCACTGCATTTGAAGATGGGCTTGGAGCTCAAAAATACAATTTCTAAGTTTGAAAGATATAGCATAGAGTAGAGGGTCACCACTAAAACACCACACTTGTTTGATGGCCAAAGACAATACGCTGGCAAAAACTTGTATGAGTAAAAACTCAGCACAGGCTACAAGAGATGAGTTTTTTCTCATGTTTGACACCGACCTAAATCGTTGGATAGCTGAAAAAAACATCATGCAGTGTTTTTAGGGATTGGGTTGAAGACATCTAACGCAACTTTTCGCTTGAGTGTATCTTGGCTTGCTCTGTTTAAAGGTTTGAATGGATTCCTGTCAATATTCTCAGACAAACTTTTACAGTTGAATTAACTATTTTTTTATTCAGAGTGTTAAATTACCACGTAAATACCATTCTGTGTTCAAATGTTTCAGTACAACTATTCAGCTCTGACAGTGTTGGAATGTCACACTTCTAGCATATGCATACATTACATGACAAGTGAAATGAGCTCTAGTCACTTATGATAAAAGCCTATTACATTTAGCAACTAGAGTTTATTTCATTTAATACCAAATACATTGTATATTTGGTGTATAACAAATTATTTATAATAATGTTATCACAATAAATAATATTATAATAAAATCATTAAGTAAAGTTGGGGGCATGTATGTACATGGATGGCCACGAATCAAGTAGAAATGGGTAAAACTAGAATAGGTAATTGTCTTTTTTTGATAGTGAAGACAACTCAAAATTTCATGTTTGGCATCAATAATCAAAAGAATAAAAATGATATTAATTGCTCACAATATATATCCCCAAGCAATTCTTTCAAGTGATTCATGACCCCATATTTCACATATATTTCGTGTGCAGAAAAGAAACTGGAACACATTTGAACAATATGCAGTATAATTTATGCTTTGTCGACCTCGAATCTAGGCTAGTCAGCAATATGGTCAAAACTGTCTACAAGCGATCCAAATTTGTCCCCCACCGGGCTGTTGCTATTCTGACATTCAACAATCTCTCCACATCCCGAATCAATAAAGTCTCAATATAGGCGGAGTGAATTGTATTGACTCGCTAATATGAATAGATTCGTACATCTCCTGTCAATTACAGACTGAAAAAATATAGGAAAATCATTGTCATGCCCACAGATGTAGTATTTCCTTTCTTTTTAGAATGAAGTGTTGAACCTCAGTCTCCAATTCGTAGTTCCTGTTTATGTGTCCAAGTATCATCATCAATGCTTGCCTTTTATCCACTTGATTCTACTTCTTAATTCTTCACAAAAATGGACAACTTCATCATTTCACATATCCGTAATAATAAATGCTATGTTACCGTTTTTTGTTGGTAGATCATCTCTTATAAGCATGCACTTGGCATGCCTACTCACTCCAGCAAGATTCTCATTATGTAAGATGTTTAGGTGAGTTACCCATATATTCCATACTTCATATTTAAAATGACATAGTTGTGATGAAATTTGTAATTTCATGACAATAATTGAATCAATTCACTAATCGACAAAGCCGTAATTTAGCCTGAGACACATAATTTTAGAGTTGTCTTCTCTTTAAATTTAGAGGACATAACTCTCCATTTGTTCTGAAGTTTATTTCAACTGATCTTGTAAGTGAATTGTCTGCATGGAACTTATTTACAGCACAAGTATGAGATGTGAACAGGTACAGCTTAGGACAAGGCTCAAGGTGGTAGACAATAGTATACTAGGGAAAGAGGCTCAGGAGAGAGGTAGACCTGCATACTGTATAGGAGTGTACAACAAGAAGCGTGAGTTGTCCTCTCTCTCTCCATGCATGGCAATACCGCTTTGATTATTGCCCGAGGCTATTTTTTGTTGGGATTGGGGCAGGGTGATCTGATAGCATATTTTTGTAGAGTAGGTTTAGGACTGAGGCTTGAGAGCATTGTTTTGATTAAACAGTTGATAAAATTATTGTTGTGGTGAGGCAATAAATAACAGACTGCCGTTTGTTTAAACAGTAAGCGTTGCTGCCTTGTTTGCTGCTGATAATTCTCAAGTTAAAATGAGCTGATGAATGTTGACTGTTGGCTGTCGTTACCACAAAGTTCATGACAAACTAACAATTGCGTTACTAATAAAATTGACGTTACAATTAACCAATTATATATTCTTGGCTTCTATTGACTGTTGAGACTGAATTGAGTCTTTGAATTTAAAATATTATTTAGCTCAGAAACCTATTTTTTTGCCATCGCAGCCTTAGCTCAACAACAAAGACGATTTCTATGTGGTCGTAGTGCTCTAGTATGAAAACTGAGCCTTAAACCGCGTGTACATATAGCGATTACTAAGCGATTTCTTTAGCGATTGCCTGATTTTGCAACTTCTGTTTCCTGCAAAATCTCTAAGCGATCGCTAGCATTTTATTTGAGGTTATCGCCAGGCTTTGATCGAGATCAAAAAATCGCTAGCGGATTCCTTGATCAGCCAATCACAGCGTAATAAACTTTACCCTTGTTTCCAATAATGTCTTGTCATGTTCAGCGCTCCGATCTATTAACGATCCAGTAATAAATTGAAGGCTATGCTTTATAACAGCGAGTTTGACCGGAATCGCTGAAAAATGGGTAGTAGTGAAAAGTTGCGCAATTTGGGGGAGGACTTCCCTAATCGCTAAGCAAAATCGCTAGCACGATCGCTATATGTACATGAAGCATAAGATAGTCTGTGTTCTATTGCAGGTGTGGGTACGACAGGAGATATATTACGGGTGGCTATAAGAGGCCAGCCCAAGAGAGCGGTGTTAGTAGGTTGTAAACAGGTACAGAGACATGGTGTACCCAGATTTGACAGTAACAATATTGTACTTATAGAGGACAATGGCACCCCATCGGCCACCAAAATCAGAGTACCTGTTCCTAATATGTTGAGAGCCAAAGGCAAGGAGGTGGCTAAAATATTACCAAATGCTAGTAAATTTGTGTGATTCATTGGCATGTGTGTGTCTCGTATTACTGTCTTGTTATCCTTTGGATCTCAACAAAGTAATGATATGCCGGATTATTGATGTCTTTGTTTACCACTGAAAGAGGGGGTCAATAGGTCTCACCTCTTTGTAGCTGCCAGCGAAATGGACGCCTTACACTTTTATAGATAAGCAACAAACAGCTCCTGGTTATGTAAATGTGGTAGTATGCAATTACAAATGTTCATAAAAACTTTTACCGACACCTTACTAGGATTGGTTACATAGCTGCAGATTTGACTTCTAGAAACAATGAGGAGATGACTCCCAGTTCAAAAGATTATTTGGTCTTGGAGTTAAGTATTTGTCACTTGCATTTATACTATACAAGTGGTTAGTTGTTCAACCTCCAGTAGTGTTTTTAAATTTTTGGATATGTACTTCTATCCATGCCGGATTCAACAGGGAATAACATTCAAGTGGGCACGGCATTGTTAACTGTTGAGCTGTCCTTTGATGAACAGATAACCATCTGGCACAATTCAGAGTTATACGAGCAAATTGATCTGCAGTGAAATGCCTTGAATGACTAACTGAAGTCAGAGCAGTCACTGGGGCATAGAGGGAGATGATAGGGTTGTAATATTTATTGGAATATATCGCTATGGAAATACATGGTACGCTGGCTGGCGCGTATCTATATAGAAAACTTTCTCAGACATCGTAACACTTTTATTAAGAATGATAGAGACTGCATTACATTGTGACACATGCGTTAAATCTGAGAGCTAACAGAATATATAGAAAATTACAAGAAACAACAAATTAACAGTTTCAATGCTGAGAAGAAATAATTGTATGAAAGTATGGAACATAAATATGGTCAAAGGAGTAAGTATAGGCATTGCATACAGTGTTGAGTCGAGGCAATGATCATGTCACAGTACTTACTACCAAGGTAAGTAGCTGCCTTTTCAACAAGTACACTTACTGCTGGAGGTCTGCATGTCCTTGGCTGATATTACATAGCTATCGCCACTGGACGATGGCCGCGGCGGGGCTACACCGGGACGTCGATCCTCACCCCCTTCTGCCTCAGACCTCAATTGTCGAGCTTGAAATCTCCGATATACTTCTGTAAAGTGATAATGACGCTCATAGGAAGTGGATGGTAGAGAGAAACGGCTCTGGACGATATGTGAATTGTTCAATGGTTAGAAATTAGGAGTTGCGCTAAATGCAATCAACAGAGGACAGATTGTAGCAGGTGAGAGAAGCCCTACACACAACCTGTCGTTGTGTGTCAGCACATGTAGATGGTTCACTTCTACTAACTACATACAGGTGACAGCCCACCAACCACCACCACATTGTGAGTGTTATACGGAGAAGGCAGCCAGCACTGCGATAAGATAATCATTACATGAATAGCTATAATGGTCAGTGTATTGTTACATTTGCAGCAAGTTTTGGGACAGACGCAGCTCTCACACCAACTAGCAACATTTCTTTCCCCCCGCCGACTGCTGCTCTGTAGGAGGGATATGTATTGGTTTTACGTCTCCACCGATCCTACTATCATCACTGCTCGAGCCAACTACATGTCCCTTCGACACTATTCTGTATATTTCTAAAAGTATATAAGCAGAAAAGCTGCTACTTTTGTGCAGAAAGTTTTAGTGTTTTAGCTCTAGCTAGCTCAGCTCGTTCTCAGGCAACTGTCAAATTTAGAATTGGTTTGATATTTCTCTAAATTTAAACAACAATTGCTCGCTAATTAATCGAAGGAGTTGGTAGTCTGTTTTGGTTTCCGATTGAACAGTGTTAATATTTGAGGATATTTCATTAAAGTTAACTGAATGGTAGAAGCTTGGTTTGTGTAAATAAGCGAAGCTGAGGCACAGATATGAGAAACAAAACACCACCATTGCTGTTACAACAGTCCCTGAACCTTGCATGAGCTGACAAGGCCCACAACTCCAACATAAACTACTCAGTGATTACAACACAGCGGCCCTGCCACTGACTACATGGGTTATATGACAGTGAAATGGAAAAGTTAAACAATAAACAGTTTGAAGCGGGGTTTATTACAAAAAAGAATGCAGGAAAAATGAAACATGATGGCAAGTTGGCATCTGGCAAATAAATAATCATCACTTCGTAACTCCAACTAACAAAACGATTGCCAGTCCATTCACTTCTCAAACAATATTGGAAGTTTTCCAATCAGTTGGGTCAACAGCTAAATAATATCATTGGTGGACGTGTCAACAATAATAATAGTAAATACTGCGATGTACTCACTCACCTGTTAAAATATTGTGAAAAGCAGTTTCTACATTGGTGGAATCAAGGGCTGATGTCTCGATGAATGACAAATCATTTCTCTCTGCAACAAATTGAAAAAAATTAAAACTCCCAAAGAACAAGCGGCACATGACAAAATAAGACAGTGTACACATACTAGAACAATGCAAACACAAGAACACAAAAAAAATTATTAATAAGTCTAACTACTTGTATCCAACTTGAAAAATGAAGTAAAGTATAACTATTGATCTAACAATTTTGATTATTTAGATAACAAAAGTAGTTTTATCACCAAGCAAAAACGGACAAAAATATAATAACACTATTCACAGTAATAATTGTACTTACTTACACTGGTTTAATATTCATAACAAAGTTGATAACTGACTACCTACCCTTTGCATAACAACAATTTTTCCTAAAAGGCTCCCCTCCCTCCAGAAAAAAACCTCATGTATTGACAACAACAGCTCCAAGACAAACATAGCACAGCTGCAGCTTTAACATCGGCAAGAAAAATAAAAATTGATTATTCAAAAAAATTCGTTTGTGACAGTCCGGTTAAAAAAAAATTACGATTAAAAAAACGTATTCCCTTGCTCAAAACACAGTCCACTGATTTTTGTTGACAAAACAATAATACTCAAAGTCAAAGTTATCTCCTAGTGAGTGGTTGACAAGCCAATGTTATTATAAATGCTAGTGAGCGCGGCCAGTAAACTTGTGGTCACCCGCATCTACTCACACATTCTACTGGCACTCGGCGACCTTAATTTTGTTAATATAGCCGGCTCCTATCATATAACTAAGGTAAAAATGAAATCACCAGAGAATGGCTGGCTAATTAGCTCAAGTCATGACTAAGGAGTACATAAGCCAAGAAGTGAGTACTCTAATGCATGTTTGTTTGAGTGTACAAGAGCGATAACCATCAGACGATATCTATCCGACGATGACAATGGAACAATGCATCTGATATAGGTCAGCATGACGAACTAAACCTACAGATAAGGTATCATGAGTGTATTGTCACCACCAGCGGTGTCGGAGTGAGTGAAACTGATGTAATATCAGCACACAACACCAGCGTTGCTACAACAAGCTCCTAGTAGCTAGTTGTGATACTACACATGACGTAACCCACTAAAACAAACAGTCACAGCTGAATAATGAGATAGGAATCTTTGGTAACAATCTACTTAAGCAAAACATCTCCCAGCTTTCTATACGTGAAAACACACACAGTGTAACTAGTTCTCACAGCAACTACTAGCATTGTTAGTTATACATACCGGCAAAGGCCTTGGCTTCATCAGTCGGTACAGCCCTGAGGTGTCTCAAGTCGCTCTTGTTACCTACGAGCATTATGACAATGTTGTTATCGGCGTGGTCCCTCAGCTCCTTCAGCCATCGTTCCACATTCTCGTAGGTGAGGTGTTTAGCGATGTCATAGACAAGAAGAGCTCCAACAGCTCCCCGATAATACCTACACCAAACATACATCTCTATACACTCATACAACTACGTTAGACAATTTGTACATAACAGAATCAATGTGTACAAGTGACCAGTAAGTGAAAACTCACGCTGATGTGATAGCCCTGTAACGCTCCTGTCCAGCTGTATCCCAAATTTGAGCTTTTATAGTTTTGTTATCAACTTGTATACTCCTACAAAAAAACAAACTATTCGCCTTAAAAAAAGAAAACTCTGTAATATACCGCTCTACTCGTGCAACTAATTCAGAAAATAAAAACTGAATATCCAGGAGCCCATCAACCTTTTAACCCTCCCCAACACAAAGAAGTTGGATATAAATGGCAGAGGAGAGATCAATGGAAATAATGGCATTGAACTGGTATGTAGAGATTAGACTGCTAAATGATATAACCAGTTGGTTTCAGTTAAAGATATTAAACTGCAGCTGTTATCCCGTTATCCAAAGCAGAGATAAGTGTAGCTATACACTGGCAAGGAAATGGTGACGGGCTGATAGTGGTACAGAATACAGAATGCACTCACCGAGTAGCAAACTCCACTCCTATGGTACTTTTACTTTCTAGGTTGAACTCATTACGTGTGAACCTTGAGAGAAGATTGGATTTTCCTACTCCAGAGTCTCCTATTAGCACCACTACAATATATCAAGCATAGAGATCAGCAGTAGACACTTTATTCATAGACAACTCCAGCAATGCGAGCATAAACTCAAAACTCGGAAAAACACTCACTGACAGGACATCGACAAGAGCCAAGTGCAGTATAACGTTAGACGGAAACCCAACAAATCATAAACTGAAATCGATCTATAAAACATCTTACTCAATGATCCAGTATATAATGAAAAGAAAAATCTCATAATTTTGTAGCGCAACTGGCTTACTACTGTTACGAAACACACAATGTAAGTAATGGTCTCTAAAAATACTTCTTCAAATAACAACAAGTTTAGTTTAATGCCTTCGAACTATTATACTACAGTATTCATATCATAATAAATATTATTGCAATATAGCAAATATAGGAAGTTCCTCACAAGCCAGAAAAAGTGATATCTGGTAAAAGCCTACAATCAAACAAGACCCAACACCATTTGATGTACAATTTGAGGTTTATCATAACTGATAGATGGTAATGTAACTACTGGGACAGCTGCTGGCTACCGAATCACAATACAAAATTTACTTCATTGAGAAGCTTAATCGTGAAAATAATGAATCTGCAAAAAACCTTAGGAGAAAGAAATACAACTTTATTTAGGTTAGTCTGTCAGACATATTTATTGGAGCTCTGTCTGTTCACGATAATCATGAGAGCCTATGAATAATGAATATAGCCGGAATGCATTTGAAAAAACATACTTATACACTGTTACAGTAGCATTATGGTAGTATTTGGAACGATAAAGGTGCTGCAGCTACCATTGACAGATTTAGAATACCAGAAAATGCCCAATTATTGTAAAAACAGTCAATGAAATCTAACAATTATTATTTCTATTGCAAAATGAAAATTATTTTCATTCATAGATAAATAAATTGTTTAGCTAGTCGGCAATTATCAACCATTGATCAAATGATGACTTGAAATTATATTAAAAACCCAGTGAATTCTAAAACTGATGTCTCTCCTTATCATCTTTTCTTCATATCGAACAAAATTATATCACCTTTGTCAATAATAATGAAGAGAAATGTTCATTAAAATATCATCATAACGTAGCAAACATAGTAGTATTCTTGTTGTAGAAAGTTTTAATAGTAAACAAATCTAAAGGAAACGGCTTTTTTAACAGTAACACTTGATAGCTAATACCAAAAAAATGGTTAATTTTATTTAAATGAAACAACAATAATAATCAGTAGATTTTTCTATAACCGAGTTTATTAAGACTATCATGAACTGTTATTAAATTTAAGTTACTGTTCATTACTTATCAGTCAATGCCATTACTACCTATTCAATTTAATATTACAATTAATATTATAAATGATTGTTCTTACCATAAGTATATTATTATCATTGCAGTACCAGTATTATTATTAGTAGTAGTCATAAACTTATTGAATATGGTTAATAATTAATAATGATGATAAATAACTTAATGATGAATAGATAATATTTATTTTAATAATATGCTAATAATAATTACATACAACAACAATCATAGTTATTATTACTAACAAACAAATGGTTATGATAAAAATATACAAAAGCGATGAAGCTTATTATTATTATTAATTATCATGATAATAATAATTATTACACATATTAACAATAATTGTTATTACACCTAATAATAATAATTAATATATATTATTATTATTATTTATGATAATTAATAATAAGCTTCATCGCTTTTGTATCATTTTTATCATAACCATTTGTTTTTTAATAATAATAATTGTTGTTGTATGTAATTATTATTATATTAGCCTATTATTATAATAATTATTACCTATTCATCATCATAAGTTATTTATTATATTTAATTATTATTAACAACAAAGCTACTACTGTTGTTTTGTTGTCAATAATAATTATTATTAACAATATTAATAATAATAATAATTATAATACACAACAGTTACAACAACAGTAGCAGTAGTTCAAGTTGCTACTAATTACATATATAACCATATATATATAATAATACACATTATTATGATTATTATATATGATAATAATTAATAATAACTGTTACTACTACTATTTGTTTATAATTATTATAATTATAAACAACAGCAGAACAACAACAACATCATCATTACTATTATTAATATTATTTATTAGCTTTTGTTGAACTTGTAGTAGCGCTTTTGAATTCTTCGGGAGTATCTAACTAAGACTAAAGACACTTAAAATAATAACAAATAGTATTATTATCAACCACTAACAAGTTGCCAGTAGCTGAATAACAACTGGTTACCACCATCAACAACAAACAATCACCATTATTATTATTATCTTCTTCTTCTTTGTGAACTTAAATTTTTAAAATTGATCGTTGTTGAAGAAGATGATCATGAAAATTATTTTAGTAGTCCACTTACCTTTGAACAAATAATCGTACTCATCGTCTTTGTTCATCTTTTAGAGTGTGTAGCACTTGTTGATGCTTTTAGTACAGTGATTATATTTTATCCACAATGGTACGTCACTGTGACTTTTATTGGATATATTCAATAATAATAAATAAATTACAAAACAACTGTGTTTAGTCAATCATCAACTGACAACACAGTAATTTGGGTAGTTGTAACAAATCAAGTTATGTATTGATAATCCACTCCAACATCAATAGCTGTAAAATATGGCAACGATGAGGCAATTATCCCTGAAAATAGTTCGATGGTTACAGATTAGGATCCAGGTACAGCAAATCTGAGCTGTAGATTACGTTTTACGCCCCTTATAGAATCATTTCCTGTGTGAGTTGATTTACCACCAGAGGGCGTACAATATTCTACTATTTCGCATGCGCATAAATTGGGATATAGTTACAGCCTACTTTTGCTGCAAACGAGACGTCCCATCAGCTTCCAGCAGCCGCTCATTTTTGTAAATTCTTCTTTTGCAAACAATAATAACTGTTGCTTGATAAAGTTTTATCGTTTATAAACTTCATGGGTATACCATGATTTCGATCTTCAGCATCACACGAACTTGGGATGGAGTGAAAATGAGTGGGAGAGAAAAAGGAAGAAGCTGCACTGCAGCATCATCATCATCATGCACCATCATCATGATGATGCATTGTTGTTGTAACTAACTATGGTTGTTGTTGTTGTAGTAGTAGTTGTTGTTGCTGAGTTGAGAAGATCATAATGATGATAATCATTGAGTACCTTAACTTGTCATTGATGGACTACTACTGGTAAACTGATCTGCAGTTGCTGTCAAAGTCGCAAGTAGTAATAATAATTTTTTTAATGTCAATGCACAAATTGAAATTGTCTGTTTTTTTTAGTTTCTTTTATTTGTAGAAATCCTGTAAGAAAGACTGAGTAAAAGTATCAATTAATTAATAATAATGTTGTTCATTAATTTGATTATACCTATTTTATTATGATGAAAATCAATTCAGTACAGTTCTAGCTTGTTTTTGTACAATAAGTGCATTCTATGTACAGTCTAAATAACTTTGATTTTTTTGTACACATATTATATAACCAGTTTGTGAGTTTACATAGAACTATTTTAGATTACTAAATGTTATAATCGTGCATTATGTAGTTATTGGTTTGGTGAAGGTTAAGGGTAGCTAAAGGATTGTAAATAGCTGGAGGGGATCAGAAAGCTAGGAAGACACTTTTGGAGTGGCTACAGAGCGTGGTGGTTGTGCTGTGCTGGAGCTTCCATATTATACCTAGTGAGTGAATTAACATGGCGTTGTAGGCGAAAGGAAAGGAGGATTGTTGTCGTATATTATTGTGTTCGTCATCTTGTGAAAGGAGTATTTGTGATGGTATGGGTCATACTTCCCAGGACTGCCGTTATAAAAGGTATAAACATACTGACAGGTACAGTCATCGAGGTAGTAGCTGCAGTAGTGAAGAGAGTTGTGCTAGTGAAATGAGTGAGGTTCACATAGGTCAAGTAAGGTTTGCTCCTGTGGCCCAAGCTGCAAGTGGTGTCAGAGCTAGCAAAGCTCACGCACCCTTGAAGCCCCTAACAGACCTACCCACTCTGAGGAGCTGGTCTCAACCCAGAGGAACTCGTCTGTTAGGCCTGCGGAAGCTTCGGCTCCTGCTGATGAAAGCCAGGAGGTAGTTGCTGAGCAGTCACTTGTGACCCGGCAACAGCTCACCTCCGAGGCTGTTCAGAGTCCTCACTCCGGTGAGAACATGGATTGCGATACTCGCTCCAGTGAGGGAGATAGTGCTACTCACCTAGGTGAGACTGTGATAGGTGGAGGTGAGAGTCAATTGTGTGACTCAGATCCAAAGCTGGTGGAGGTGAAGGCCAATTGTGTGGTCCGGAACCAAAGCCAAATGGAGGTGGAGGTGAGAGTCAACTGTGTGACTCAGATCCAATGCCAGGTGGAGGTGAAGGCCAATTGTGTGGTCCGGAACCAAAACCAAATTGAGGTGGAGGTGAGAGTCAATTGTGTGACTCAGATCCAATGCCAGGTGGAGGTGAAGGCCAATTGTGTGGTCCGGAACCAAAACCAAATTGAGGTGGAGGTGAGAGTCAATTGTGTGACTCAGATCCAGAGCCAGGTGGAGGTGAAGGCCAATTGTGTGGTCCGGAACCAAAACCAAATGGAGGTGGAGGTGAGAGTCAATTGTGTGACTCAGATCCAAAGCCAGGTGGAGGTGAAGGCCAACTGTGTGGTCCGGAACCAAAACCAAATGATGATGGTGGAACACCCTCAGGTGTGGTGCGAGATTGGTTTGACTGCTGTGGTGATACAGACGATAGCGATCCTGGTGAGATTGAGTCTTTGTGATGAGCGGTCAGTGGTAGGTATGACACGCGTAAGGTATGTATTTGTTCCACCTAACTGTACACCTTGCCGGTGCGGATACTGTCTCTGCCCCTAACCAAAGTGCATAGTTTAAAGTATGCTTATGAGGATGTTTCACCTCTGAAGCTAGCTGTGACTGTTGGTCTTGTGTATCGTGCTAGTTTAAAAAAAAGGGCATGTTATAATTGTGCATTATGTAGTTATTGGATTGGTGAAGGTTAAGGGTAGCTAAAAGATTTTAAATAGCTGGAGGGGATCAGAAAGCTAGGAAGACACTTTGGAGTGGCCGCAGAGCGTGGTGGTTGTGTTGTGCTGGAGCTTCCATATTATACCTAGTGAGTGATTTAACACTAAATGCTGCCTCATCATTGAAAATTGCATTAGGTATTAAAATTATGCTGATAAATTCTGAAAAAAGTTAAGTTGTCTGCTTGCTTTTCTTTCTGGTTTTATGAAAGTCAAGACGATGAATGTATTTTGAAATCTTGATATTTTTAAAGCGTCTTAGTGAGTATTGTACAGGAATTTATTTTAACTATGACGGGTTACCACTGGTAGCCACCTGCATTACCTCCAGGTAGGCAAAGACGTCTACTCGAGTTAGACCAGTAGACAAGCTGGTTGTCAGATACGCCATATAAATGTCTGCCCTTCAGCATGGTTTTCCTGAAGGATGACTTTGGTAGGCTTGTATCTGACAGGCAGGTCTGCTTTTCTCACCTGATACTCGTCAGACAACACTACTGTCTGACCTATAAGGTCGTAGAGCAGGTTGTGCTCCTAAGTGGCTGCTGTACTTGTAAGTATGCTTGTTCTGTGTGCTCGGAGTTTTATGATAAGGCTTGATTGATGAGTGTAGTCTATTTTTATTCACAAGAATATACCAGCTTTGCCTCTCCAATTACACTGAGGAGAGGCTCTGCAGGCAGTCCAAAAGTTATATCCTCGAAACATATGTGATGAAAAAGGGAGGCATAAAATGATTTTGTATTATAATAGAATTAATGCTGAAGATACATATATAATGTGGTTTAGTAGATCGTGATTGCACATAGTAATAATAGTAAAAGTCTGTGACTATTTATTTCTAGATTACTAGTCACAGGAAGTTGTGCCGATTATTTCCTATATGTAATTTGGAACGAACATAGACAGACAGGAATAAATGCAGACATAGCTGGAATGAACATGGGCACATCTTAGAATGAACGTCGACAGGTCGGCAATGAAAGTCGACTATGTTAGAGAGAGGAAAAACTCGACAAATCATTCTAGGAAGTGTCGACATTCATTCCTGGCAACATATAAATTTCCGTTTCGACATTCATTCCCGGAATAAAATATCGCTTTTTCACAAAGTAGACAACGCCTGGAACAAAAGTCGAAATGATATTTTATTTATTGCTGAGAACGAACGTAGACACATCCAGGATTGAAAGTCGAGATTTTCTTGTTTACAGCATAGTCGACTTTCGTTCCAGGTCTGTCGACGTTCATTCCAGCTGTGTCTGCATTCATTCCTGTCGACGTTTATTTCTGTCTACGTTCCTTCTAATTCCCTCCTGTACAGTATGAGCTAGTGAGATTACCTGTTGATGTGCATTGTTTTCCAAGAACCTCAGTTTTCTTTGGTCAACTAAATTGTTTCATAAAAAGCTCCGAAGTTTTGCTGTGAAAACGCTCTTATCCGCATGTTTTGGTAGATTTTAAATTTATTTAAATGGTTTCGTTTCACTTTACAATGAAAGCCGCTATCTGTAAACACTGTTTTAAATCGCTAATAAAAAAATCTATAGCAACATTACATTATTACGTAATAACAATAATCTATTGGATTTAACAATTTAATTGGTAATTCGATTTAATAAATTAATAAAACACTAATAGAAAATTCTTTTGAATTTTTTAAACTTACAATGAAGTATTTTAAATTGAACATTTAGAGTATGTTTTCACAGACCTCAGTAGGTGATTGTTGGTGACTTGATAGTCACTTGTCTATCCATCTCCTAGGGATTATTATCAGTTTTTCACTTTTTGTGATGGTGTCACGATCTGCTTGAGAAATCCAAACCACCAAGCTATATCAGATGCAAACAGTATTGTAAATCTCTCATGTATAAATGACACACATGTACAGAAATTTACACGCCGTGTCCACTCATTTGGCGACTATGCTACAGTGCTGTGCTGATCGGAGTTAAAATGCAAAGTTTGGTGTTTGATAATAATTTTGCACTGGTCTACAATTTCATGGTTTTCACAATAAGGATTACGCGGTAGCATATGTGTCAGTTGTCAAGCTGCCTCAGTAGGCTAAGGTCACTTCGTTTTACCCTTCACCTTATCACTTGTATAAATGTTAGCTCAATTCTTCCTATTTCTTGAGCTGTGAGACAAATGTTTCACTTTTAGGAGGTGTGCGTTTATGTCAGCAATTCTTTTCACTGAAACAATATTTTATGGTCCATGAGATAAAGCAATAATGTTTTAGACACCATAGTTGGAGTTGTGCCTCTATAAATAAGGGAAACAACTCCAAATATAATCATTTCTACCTGGTACTACTGTCAGTTTTTTGTGGATTTCTGATTCAGTTAAGCCTTCTGATAGACATGTGTTTATGCATGTGTTTGCGTGAGTTCTAGAACCAGGTTTACATTGATGAAAGCTTTCAGTTATAGATTCACATTTCTCGTTTTATTCTATCTGGCCATCACTCATGACATAAGTCTTCCATTATTGACAAATTACACATATAGGAGACTGTTTGATGCATGGGTATTTATTTTTAAATTACATATTCGCACTTTTAACTGTTTATTTTCTGTCATAGATAATTTTAGAAGGAAATGATGCCCTCAAATGAAATAGTTACTATTGTTCTGTCTACTGTCAATATGGCATACCATCAAACAATTAATCATGTTTCATCATTGTGTGTGGGGGTTGGGAGGTTCTTGATTCTTCCTGGAAGCTCCACCCAATGATGACTCTTCAATTACTAATCTGTGCAAAGCTGTTTTGGAGTTGTCTACGCATGTAAGTATGATTTGTTATATAAAGAGCAATTGTGTATCTCACTTCCCATCCTTGCATGCTAAGTACAGCAGATGTTATGTTCTAGTTTATACAATAATGGAAACTTCGGAAATGTAAATTGTTGTTAAAATAATAGGAATGTAAAGTGAAGTTACTAGGTGACATGTATTTTTAGAGGAGCTTTACACCTAACGTCTCGCATATATCGGTTGATGAAAAATTATTTAACCACTGTGAAATGTATAACTGCCATGTTAAGTTTAGTTGTCTGTGAAAATGTTGCCAAAGCTTATCATTTTAATGATGAGGATAGTGCATTGACGACGAGACGCATGGGTTTATTTGATTACATTTTAATAACTGTTGTTTTGGTTATACCACAGACAAGGCACCGGTATATAAATGTATATAGCATTGTATGACAGTATGACTCACTTCTACTCGTTGTTTATCTTTCTTATACTGCAATGTGACTGTCTGGTCCATAACAGGAAGCTATATTATAATATATTATTGTGTGCATTCTTATGTATATATAATAGCTACGTATATACACCTGATTAAAGTGGCGTTCGTCTTATTTCATTGTATTATCTCAATGCTAATCTACCAATCAATGGATTGTTCAAAGTGTACGTACTTATTTTACTTCGCTAATCATTGCTTATATTATACATAGCTGCAGTGTCACTGCCTGCCATGTACACTACGTACAACAAGTGTCAGCTGGTAGTTTCTGTGAGCATTATCTGAGGATCGAACCAAAAAATCTAACGATAGTTTCTGTCTGGAAGGTAAGGATACTAATCTATGCATTTTGAAATCATTGCTAGTGCTTTAATCGGCATATTTTGTAACCCAGATAGTAATAAGGTTTTTAAGTCGTAGATATATATTCATCTACCAGTTCATGTCATGAATAGATAGCGCAAACATACATAAACTCTCTTATGTTAGACTTGCCACCTCTGTGTCTTTTGTTGATTGGTAGGGGTGTGTGCTTTCGAAAAATATCGCACAACAACTGATTTATTGTAATTTAAAGCCAAGGAATAACCTCAAACTAATCTGCCATGTACACTACTTACAGCAAGTGTCAGCAGGTGGTTAATAACTAATCAGATTTCTATTTGTTGGTGTATTACATGTCTGATGGATTTTGTCAATGTCCATGCCACAGTTTCCTTGTATTGCTGAATCAAAAAGTTTGTTGTTCTTCGTTTTATAAAATGAGGTGAGGGCTCAAGTTCATTTAACGCTATGTATCTAGTCTTTCAACATTTTAAAGTTAGTGTCAATTTTTTATGTATGTTATGTTAGCTGAATTTCAAAACATACTTCTTCCCACATTTCACAATTTAACTATAAAATTTGCGCCAGCTTCTCACCAATACTTACACTTTTCCATGACTAAAAGTGTCCACCTCTCCATGACTATAACATAAAATACACAGTGTATACAAGTTAAATAGTGAAAGATAGTTAGCCAACTATATGCATATCCACATCATTTTTTTATGAATACCTTGTAATACTATATCAAGCACGAACGAAATCTACGTACTTTATGTTGTCCTTCAGATAATTTCATTTGTGAAAGCATTTATTATTTATAACTATGGATTATCAAGTAGGTGAATTCCATGCATGTTTTATAAAGAGGGTATCCCGTTAGAGATAGTAAGTAGGTAGTAGTGCAATGAAACTTGGCACACTGTGATACAAGCTTAAATCAAATCAAATATGGAACTGGCATTCTTTACACCAATTTTTTCTAAATATTTTTCTGGAAAAAAATTTGATGAACTAAGGTTAATTGTTTTGGGATTGTCTGGTTACATAAATTTATTTTGAACAGTTTTAGTTATAATAAAAATGGATTAGTAAAACATTACTTTGTCCACTGAGTAGTATTAATTAATTTCTTCCTATTCAATCCAATAGAACACTTTAATACCTGAGATAGCATAACTTTGGATTAATTGTCTTGTTACAACTTCTTAAAATCTAAATAGAAACATAAGCAGTGTTTGAATTCAAATGGGGCAGAATATCACACGGTCAATGGCAAGTTACGCAGAATGAATACCTTGAAGAGTGAAGTGGATACTTGTGTCTCGTGCGCTGATATTTACTTTCTCTTACATGATAAGACTGTCTCCCCTCTCCACCTCCTTATATTATCAATGTTGATATTTACTCTCCTTCTTTGCTCATTTAAAACTCTTTTTTATATTTGTTTTAACTTAATAATAAATATTGTAAGGCATAAACTTGTTTGACTGAGCAAAATTCTGAGCATAATATATGTTGTTAACAAACAGCATTAGCCAAGCGTAATATCTTTAGATTAAATTTTAAGTGGTATATATGTGTAATCCTTTTGTATTCCGTTGGTGTTTACCCTCAGTTTACTATTGCTGAAGTAGAAGTCAAATGCAGGTACACTGACATATCGATGTATGTGCACTTGCTAACTTACTCTTCTGATGAATATGATATAACATCTTGCACATATGAACACTGCCAGTTTTTGCATAGCTCATAACTTGTGACAGCATTTTGTCGCAGTGTGTGAGGTTTGCTGGTTCTTCGCCACTCATTTATTTGATTTAAATTGACTTTTAGTTATATCACTAATCTTTCAGTTTGTCCCAAAAATGACTTTCGGTTGAAAAACTTTATTTTACTGGTAAAAAGGCCGAACTTGTGCAGTTATGCTGTATCTGTCACACCAGCTCCGTTAGACGATCACGCATGTATGCCATCTTATCACAGCTGAAATGGAAAGATAAATCACTTCCACAACATGGAAACAGCTGAGTCGAAGATGCTCTCTCAGCCTTTCAATGATAAAAACTTTCATCAGAAAATCAACCAGTTTTACTTGCTGATGAAAACGATGACTTTAGCGGACATGGAAGCTAGTCCTGAGGAGAGGCGTCAGATCATGGCAGGTGGTTTGTCTGTAACTAATAAATAAGTTATCTGTTTTCTGTGCAGAACTGTCTGTGTAAAACCATCAATAAGTTATCTGTCTTCTGTGTAGAACTATCTATAAGTTATCTGTCTTCTGTGTAGAACTATCTATAAGTTGTCTCTCTAGTGTATAGAACTATCTATAAGTTATCTGTCTCCTGTGTAGAACTATCTATAAGTTATCTGTCTTCTGTATAGAACTATCTATAAGTTATCTGTCTTGTGTGTAGAACTATCTATAAGTTATCTGTCTTTTGTGTAGAACTATCTATAAGTTTTCTGTCTTGTGTGTAGAACTATCTATAAGTTGTCTGTTTTGTGTTTAAAATTATTTATAAGTTATCTTATACTTTATGCCAAAGTGGAACATATCTATGGGTTATCTGACACTTTGTGTAAAACCATTCAACATTTATTGCTTTGTGTAGAACTATCTAAAACTATCAAGTATTTAGTGTAGCACAATCACACAAATACTTTGCTGCAGATACGCTGAGGTTTGACCAATTCTGTACAGAATTGACTGCTCTGTTTGGAAAGGATAATGTCAACGAAAGAGACTTGAAAGTTTTATTTAGAAAGATATCAAACAACCCGGATGCTAGCATTGATTGGTGTGAGGTAAATCTCATTGTATTGCATTGCAGCTAAAGTTATATTTTTATTATGTATAATATAGCTTCGCTTCAGTGTAAAATTTATGTGAGGTCATTATACAAGCATCATATAACTCATGGGTGGAAGCTGTTGAGAAGGTGTGTCTCTTCTGACATCCCCTGTAGTTCTAACTGACTCTGATATGTCAAACGTATTATACAAACCTGATCCCATCAACCTCTCTACTCTATTGCAGCTGTTTGGGTATGAAGGCTCAGGGTTGGCTGTGGACGAAGACAGCTCTCTGCCAGCTAAAGGTGATGTTAATGTGTTTGCTATCAACTTTGGTGTGAGAGCGGGTAACATATCCATGGAGAAACGACGCCTGGACATCACAAGATCTCTGCACTACTGTAAGCAGCTGGATACATACATTGCAGCCTCTAAGAAGGGTGTAGTTACCCAATGGAATATGAAGGTAGGTGCAATGACACTCTTGAATCTGGTCTCTCTACAAATTAAATTATTTTGATCTAATTATTTATTTACTGACTGACCATTACTTATAATCTCTCATTTTTAAGCTAGATTTTTATCTTGTGAACGTTGGTAATCACTAGCAAGCATATCTGCGAAACAATTTTGCTTATTGCAATCTGTCTGTATAATTTTTTTTTAGATAAATGGTGCCTAAATTGGATATTATGTTTCATCAACATGATGTTTGGTTTTCTAAACATTACCTTCTGCAATATAAACATAGTAGTTGTCTTCTCTCAACTGTTTGTAATTTATACAAGAGTTGTCCCATTGCTGTATCTAGTCTAAATATAAAAACTTGTAAAACATCTGTCTGTATGTCATTCCAGGTGAATGGATGCCTAAACTGTAACGCTGAGAGTAATAAAAAGTGATCTAAAACTGTCCGTGGGATTAATTTAATGTATGACATGGGTTTAGACTTGCCATTTGTTATCAAACTGGAGATGGTTATGGCTTTGTTTTTTAAAATTAATAATGTTAGTGTAGACAATCACATTTTTATAATTCAAGTGTCAGATGGGTGGACACACACCTAGGTTGTGTGTGTACCCATTTGACACTTGAATTATAAAAATAAAAAAATATAAATATACAAAAATATAAAATAGTGTTTTATAACATACTATGCTGTGATAAACGAAAGCTGCTGTAAAAATATTCCAGGACAGGGTGGAACAGGGCGGCGGCAGAGCAAGGTAGAGGGTGTGGAGTAGAGTAGGGCAGGCGTAGGGTAAGGTGGGGTGGGGGAAGAGGAGGCCGAGAATAGAGCAGGCAGGTGTATGATATCTGAATTCAACTGGTAATACTGCTAGTTTATGCATAAAAGTGGCTAAGTAATTATTTGCTCCAAAAGTGCATAAAAAAGAAAATTCCCAAGATGTTTTTCCATAGACGAAAAAAAATATAATGCTAATGTAAGTTAGTAAGCTGGTTATATTCAGTATGTGTATGCTTGTTGTAGCTGAAGAATGTTTACTGTATTGAGATGCCTGTCACTTCATGGCTTGTAGACTGTGTCTACCTGCCCAACTTAAGGAGATTTCTATGTTGTACAGAGCGAGGACTAGTCATTTGGGATCCTAAGTCTAAACTGAAGACAATGGTGAGCTTTATTACCTACTGATTTAATGCCTAAAAAGTTGGTTTGTACTTCATTTCATGACTTGATGGTAAATATGATCCTATATTTAAGTCGCTCTTGAGCTTGAAGGTGAAAATGTCAAACATTTTATGATATTGGTTTTTTGCCATAAAAAATGGTGTCTGATTGAAGGATAATTCCCTGTTAAGAAAGGTGATAACTGGCAATGACTCTAGTAAAAAATTGGAGTTGTTCTCTTTTCATTTGCTCACAATTTTTTTACCAACGCCTTGCATTTATAATGTAGTTGTTGGTTACATGTGTAACCTGAAGGAGTATTTTGTTACTTTAGCTCTCTATGCTATGACTTTTACTTGCTGAGTGAGATGACAATCAAACTATTTAACAGTTAAGTATACAATATGTTTGTATCAGGAGTTCTACGTGGTGAGCTCGTTTGAGAATGCCTTCACATGCATGGCTACAATACCAACAGCAGATCCTTTATGTGAGACTTTACTACTGGGAGATGATAGAGGCTACATATATACAGTGACTCTATCACTGCTAGATCTCATGGCAAAGTACGCTACAGGTGTCAGCAAGTCTCCTGACGGCAGCAGAACTACTGTTAAACTCAGTCAGCATAACCTCTCCACGTTAGTGTACTCTTTTCACACCATAATCTCTTCTTGTGACATCATAGTGTCCACCCTGTGACATCATAGTGTCACTCTGCGACATCATAGTGTCACTCTGTGACATCATAGTGTCACTCTGTGACATCATAGTGTCACTCTGTGACATCATAGTGTCACTCTGTGACATCATTGTGTCCATCCTGTGACATCATAAGTTCACTTGTGATGTCATAGAGTATCCTCGTGACTTTATAGTGTCTCCTTTGTAACCTCATAAAATCCTATCATGTCTACCTGTTACCGCATCACCTCCCTTTGTGACATAATTTGTCACCATTACAGCAGCTTAGAAATGTTATGACAAGGTTTTACTATTTATATTTGGTTGGTATATTCTGTAAAATATCACTTGACTACCTAAAATTAGTAACGATTTGCTTCATGTTGCGTGCATTTTTGTTGCTCAAAGCTCCCGCTAAAGCAATGGCAGAAAAGGATTATAAATCTGTACATGGGGTAGATAACTTCTGATACATTGTGGACCTGCTCTATATTGTTGAATGGTTGTTGAATAACAATGGTTTATCCAGTTGTGGTGTTGAATTCACTGTGTGCTCCGATATATTTGTAAAATCTACCACCGTATTTGTGTAATCAATTGCTCTCTTTCTCTCTGCAGCCCGGTGAGAAGGAGGAAAGTGCACACGGGGTGGGTGCTCATGTTGCAATGGATTGATGAGTTACATAGTTTTATCTCTTGTTCTCCCTCCGACTCTCTCTCACTTGTTGTGGATGAACTCAGCAACCTTCACAGACCAGAGTGAGTCTATATGCATCTTGTGTGCTTGTAGAGCTCATTGCATGTTATAGCTCAGTATTATACATCCATAGAGTTATTCATCAGCGTGCGTAGAGCTCATTGTACGTTATAGCTCAGTATTATATATCCATAGAGTTATTCATCAATGTGAGTAGAGCTCATTGTATTTTATAGCTCAGTATTATACATACATAGAGTTATTCATCAATGTGAGTAGAGCTCATTGTACGTTATAGCTCAGTATTATATATCCATAGAGTTATTCATCAATGTGAGTAGAGCCCATTGTATTTTATAGCTCAGTATTATATATCCAGAGAGTTATTCATCAATGTGTGTAGAGCTCATTGTATGTTATAGCTCAGTATTATATACCCATAGAGTTACTGTATGTTATATCCATGGATGAAAGATGAGAGGATCGCCAAAAAACAAATTAGGTGAGGCCGCAAGTAAGCCATCTTATATTTCAACTTTCGAAGCCGAAGTCATGTGACTCATACAAATAGCTGCATCCGACTCGTGACAAACGTAGTAGTCAAAATCTTAACAATGTTAATTACATTACAGCATTTAATTATGGCTTTTGCTACCAACGACTACAGATGCATTACCGTTGACATGCCTGTTACAATTTTTGTGCGCGAAATGGTGGTACAAGTAACTATACTTGAATTGCCAAAAATGGTGAAGCGCTGGCCGCCGTGGATGAAATGTACAAAAATGCACAGAACGCGATGCTCTATTATGTGATATAACGGATACTGCGTCGAATGACTTTAACATGGCGATTCCCATAAATGGCTAAATTTGAAGCATTATCAAAGTTATATCAGATGGCCGCAGCTGGCAATCCTGTTATATTTCATCCATGGTTATAACTCAGTGTTATATACCCATAGAGTTAGACCTCAATTTTTTTAGAGCTCATTGTAATTCATGAGTCATATATCCATAGAACTGCATTTTGTGTGTGTGGTTGTGTAATGCCTGAATGTCATTTGGGTTCTTAAATCAACAAGCTTGCTTATAGATAGTAGCAGCAAAAAAGGCTCTTTATTTTTCGGTCATATTAAAAAAACTTTGCCAGATAAGTTAAGAAATTGGTTACGTTTTGTTGCCAAAGAATTTATCTGGATGACGATTTATTTGCGGGAGAAATCATTAAAATAAAATACTTGTGAATCGTGTTTGATCAATAATGTCAAATGCTGTTTGATAATACATAGAGATAAATGGAGCCAATATACATATACATCATAATGTATGTTTTAATTACAGAAAGTTAAGAAGTGCCTCAGTGTTTAGAGGAGTGAATGCGTTTGTCTATTCAACACAAGCAAATATACTGGCGTCTGGTGGTGCTGATAAGATTGTGAGAGTTTGGCATCCTTCCATCTTAGCTAAACCTACAGGTTGGCATTATGTAGGGCACCTGTTTACTGTGTCATATTATATTGTATATATACAGAGATATATCACCTGCTTACTGTGTCACAGCATATGGTACATGTACATACAGTAGATATATCACTTGCTTTCTATGTCACATCATATGGTATATATACATACAGTAGATGTATCACCTGCTTACTGCGTCACATTGCAGGGAGGCTTATAGGCCACGTGTTTACTGTCGTTGGTCTACAGGTAAATGAAAAAGATCAGCATCTCATCAGCCTATCCACAGCTAGAGTGATCAGAGTCTGGTGTATAAATTCTATGACTTGCCTACAGGTATTGTACTATCTTCTACCAGGGCTATAAATTTGTAGTAAGAGTTATCTTCTTTCTGTATATTACATAGTTCTATTGGTAGATATTCACAGACAATGATGACAGAGCAGGTGAAAGGAGAATACAGTCAATGCTATTTGATCAAAAGTATCAGCGGTTGCTTACTGGTGGGTTGTTAATGATTGTGTCAGCGTTTGAAATACTCTATACTTCTGTACTGGTTAATCCTAGTTTCCATTCTCATGTTATTGTCAATTTATTTATTCCAGTGATACTAATTCTAAGCTTCATACTGAAATATTTACTAATTCTAAGCTTCACGCTGAAATACTAATTAGATAATGATACGCAACAATAATTAAAATAAATGAATCACTGTTTATTATTACAAGTTTTATAATATAAAGTTACACTACATTAACTGCAGCTTTACCATAATATCTAAACAACACAGGTCCACTGTATATACTTAGTCCTAGATGTGTACATTCAGGTAGTGGAGTGATAGATGCCTGGTCACTGACTAGATCTGTGATTAATTCATTAGTAGTACCACAGACGCATGAGAGATCTATTGTACAAGTGAGTATCTAGCGCTATGTACTTTGTAAGAGGCAAGTTATACACATAAGTGGGTATATAGTGGCTTCTACCCATGGAGGTCTGTTATACAAGTGAGTGCGTGGGAATCGGAACGAACGTTGACAGCAATGAATGCAGACACATCCTGGAATGAACGTAGACACATCCTGGAATGAATGTCGACAGAACTGGAATGAATGGCGACTATGCTATAAAGAAGAAATTTTCAACGTTTATTCACAGAAGTGTCTACGTTTGTTCTCGATGATATAGAAAACTTCATTCCAGGAGTCGTCTACTTTGGGAAAAAATGAAAAAATTTTCTATTCCTGGAATGAACCTCGAAATGGTAGTTTGTATGTCACCGGAATAAATGTCGACACTTCCTAGGATGAACGTCAAATGTTTCTTCTCTCTAACATAGTCGACTTTCATTCCAGGTCTGTTGACATACATTTCAGGATGTGTCTGCATTCATTTCTGTCGACATTCCTTCCTGTTTATGTTCATTCCAAATTCCGAGTGTGTGTGTGTGTAAGTAGTAACAAATTCACATGAAAAATATTTTATGTACCTTGATATATTGAATAGACAAATGAAATGCGTATTGTACAACTGACACGCACATCTCTGTACCCTACAGGTGCTATACAATGATGCACTCAACCAGTTCATAAGTCTTTGTACAGAACCTATCATTAGAGTGTGGGACGGAAAGAGTTGTAATGTTATATATCAGATGTTGTCTCCCCATGGAGCTAGTAGTGAAGTGACATGCATGTCAGTGAGTGTATCTGGCTACAGGTTGGCCACTGGTGCCACAGATGGTATGTGATTTAGTATTCATCTCCCATTCATCTGTGACTGTAAGAACTTCTCCAATCCGGTGTTGTCTTTGTCTGCTACAGTGTTAAAGCTCTTGGAGTGTCCCATTTTGGATATAAATAAACTGTTCATTAACTCAATATTTCTCTGTGTGTATCACACTCAACAGTTTGGATAACAAGGAAATTTTATCATTTTATAGTTTAACAAATTGCCATATAGCAGTATTGTATCGTGAAAGCTCAATTGGGTTCTATATGCTTCCCTCAGTCGTCAGTATGCATGGAACAGAGTTTGAAAGCACACTGCTAGCTCACAGCTCTTCGCCATACATCTCCCACTCTTTGATCTCTTGCAGGCTCTATAAAGATCTGGGATCTGGGAGCAGGTCAGGAGGTGAAGCATACAGAAGAGAAGATTGTGTACGGTGCAGTAGAGTCAACACCTGTGGGGGGCGTACTCAGTCTACAGTTTATTACAGGACATCAGGACAAGCAAAAACTTCTCATCGCAACTGGCTGGAGTAACCAGATCAGACTTTACAGTGTACGACCAATGCTAACATATGTTACATAACAACATGCTAACATACATTACATAACAGCATGCTAACGTATGTTACATAACAACATGCTTACATATATTACATAACAACATGGTAACATACGTTACATAACAACATGCTAACATATGTTACTCAACAACATTGTAACATATATTACATAACAGCATGCTAACATATGTTACATAACAACATGCTAACATACATTACATAACAGCATGCTAATGTATGTTACATAACAACATGCTAACATACATTACATAACAGCATGCTAACGTATGTTACATAACAACATGCTAACATATATTACATAACAGCATGCTAACGTATGTTACATAACAACATGCTAACATATATTACATAACAACATGGTAAAATATGTTACATAATAGCAAGCTAACATATGTTTCATAACATACTGACATATGTTACATAGCAGCATGCCAACATATGTTACATAACCACATGCCAACATATGTTACATAACCACATGCTAACGAATGTTATATAGCCTCATGCTAACAAATGTTGTATAATAGGAGGGTAACCAATTTTGTATAACAACATACTAATATACATTACATAACAACAAGTTAACATATGTTACATAACAACATGGTAACATACGTTACATAACAACATGCTAACATATGTTACTCAACAACATTGTAACATTTATTACATAACAGCATGCTAACATATGTTACATAACAACATGCTAACATACATTACATAACAGCATGCTAACATATGTTACATAACAACATGCTAACATACATTACATAACAGCATGCTAACGTATGTTACATAACAACATGCTAACATATATTACATAACAACATGGTAAAATGTTACATAATAGCAAGCTAACATATGTTTCATAACATACTGACATATGTTACATAGCAGCATGCCAACATATGTTACATAACCACATGCCAACATATGTTACATAACCACATGCTTACGAATGTTATATAGCCTCATGCTAACAAATGTTGTATAATAGGAGGGTAACCAATTTTGTATAACAACATACTAATATACATTACATAACAACAAGTTAACATATGTTACATAACAACATGTTAACATATGGTACATAATAAAAAGTTAACATATGTTACATAACAGGATGTCAACATATATTACATAACAGGACGCTGACAGCGATGCTGAGCTGGTGCTGTTAAGGATGCTCAATGATGAATACATGGAGATGAGTTCTTTCTCCCGTACCTCTACTCTTGTCTCCTCCTTCTCTACTCTAGCCAAACTACCTCCTGTCGGTGTGAACTTCACCACAGGCCATAAAGGTCGCTCAAAGGTCAATAAAAGTGATTTTGGTTGATTGCATATTTATTAACTGTTTGGTTTTTGCCTTGTGAGTAGCATGGCCAGTTCTGACAGTCAGGTGGCTGCTTGTAGAAAATACTGGAGACAGAACAAGTAACATGTACACGTATCCTAGCTGGTAGAGATGAGTTAGATCAGACACTTTTAGTTGGTACACACAGTGGTGCCCTTATTCTGTGGGACACTGTCTCTACTGGTATTAGACACATGTGAGTCTCTGCTGTGATGTACACATGCACATATGTACTATATATATATATATATGTGTGTGTGTTTGTGTGTGTACGTTATTCACATATGGTTGTGTGCTATACAGTTGTGTGTGCTATATGCACATGTATGCAAGCCTGCAGACTATTGTTGTAGATTCAGGTTGAGAGATACAAGCAAGAGCAAACACTCCGATATTCTAAACTCAAACACTAACAAGTGTGTCCACATGGTTGGTGCTATTAGACGGCAGAAGCAACCAGTCAAGTGAGTAGACACCTGTGGGAGATGTCACTTTTTCTACATAACACACTTGGAGTTGTTCGATAATATGTTGATGTGGGTTTGCTAGTTATATCGACTCTCAAGTCTTCTAATCACTAATAAAAAGAGAATTTGTAGTAAAACTGTTTTTAAACGTTTTCATGCATTTTATTTCCACGAGTGTAAGTCAACCAGAGTTTTAAGAGATTATTTGTTGTTTGGTAGGAAGACTGTAAACTTCAGAGAAACTTCTGGCAAGTCGCATCACTCAGCTCGTTTGAATGAGGAGTTGTCTACTCAAGCTAGCAAAAGTGCAGAGAATTCTAGTAAGTGAATTGGGATTGTCTTCTCTTCGTTATGTTTTTGTATTACATGTCTGCACAAAGTGACAGCTTGAAGCAGGTGGAATAGAGAGAACCGTTTTCCTATAAGAATTTTCCTATTTGAATTTTCCTCTGTGAGGTGTTTTGGGTGCTCAAAGTAGATGTTCTTACCATACGTTTACTGAAACAGCAGGTACAAATAACTGAACAACTATCAACTCATCAGACATATCTGGGTGTCAGTATACCAGCTTATGCACTGATAAACTTGTTTAGCTTATTGTTGAAATCTCCTCCTGGGGTCACTTGATCAGTCAGCCGCTGTTTGTTTGCTGGACTGTTAAACCAATGAATGCGTTGACCGCACTTTATCTCCTGTATCATCTTATAAGTTGATATGTAATTATTGCTACATGCAACGTAATATATAAAGTGTTGGAATGCGTTATATATGTACTTAACCACTACACAACAATGTGTTATGCTTATGCTATACTTAGTTTTCTGTATCCACAGCTCCCTCTTTTTTATTTTATATCAAAACCATAGAGTTGTTTAGTCGGGCTCGCTGCTGTTTAACAACCAGGTAGTTTTCTTGCTGCCAGTGTTGCCTTGACTGAGATAAAATGATGAATATTTTTCATGTTTCGATCCTACGTGTGCTGGATATGGGTTTAGTTTAGCTAGTTTTAATCCTTCTTTAACCGTAGTTGCTCTTTTAATAACGAAAAAGCAGAGATGAAGATTCAAACCTTTTATTTGAATTACATTAAACAAGCTTGTCTGCCCTGAAGTATTTGGTAGCTGAAGTTGTCCACCCTTGGTTGAGTGCAGTAAGCAGTCCATGTGTTATGTTAGCTGGCTACCCTCTACTCATTGTCTCTCTACACGAAGACTCAGGGATACGTCTATGGACAACTGATGGAGTGATGATTGAGGAGACTGTGGCTATGACTAGGAGCACAGGTGTTGCTGTTACATGCTTCGCTACCGATGCTACAAACAGCGTGTTTATTACAGGTAACTGATTATCTGCCTTTCATTGTAACCATATCAGCCACATCTACGCAATATGTCCAGTGCTTGGACAATGGCTGAGCTCCAAACTCACTTGTGAATAAAACCCCAAAATATCAGTCGTTTTAGCCAGAATTGGTTGTAGGGGGCTTTTTTAGCTATTGCTATTGCAGGCATAAGCAAACGTAAGCCGGGATCGCTTTGGCCACCTGAAGGTAACCGGGTAACACACTTGGTGGGGACAGAGTGGTGGAGACAGGGTGGTGGAGACAGGGTGATGGAGATAGGGTGATAGAGATGGGGTGGTGGAGACGGGGTGATGGAGACAGGGTGATGGAGACAGGGTGATAGAGATAGGGTGATGGAGATAGGGTGATGGAGATAGGGTGATGGAGATAGGGTGGTGGAGATAGGGTGGTGGAGATAGGGTGGTGGAGACAGGGTGATGGAGACAGGGTGATGGAGACAGGGTGGTGGAGACAGGGTGATGGAGATAGGGTGATGGAGACAGGGTGGTGGAGATAGGGTGGTGGAGACAGGGTGATAGAGATAGGGTGGTGGAGACAGGGTGGTGGAGATAGGGTGATGGAGATAGGGTGGTGGAGACAGGGTGATGGAGACAGGGTGATGGAGATAGGGTGGTGGAGACAGGGTGATGGAGACAGGGTGATAGAGATAGGGTGGTGGAGACAGGGTGGTGGAGACAGGGTGATAGAGATAGGGTGGTGGAGACAGGGTGATGGAGATAGGGTGATGGAGATAGGGTGATGGAGATAGGGTGATGGAGATAGGGTGATGGTGACAGGGTGATGGAGATAGGGGGATGGAGATAGGGTGATGGAGACAGGGTGGTGGAGATAGGGTGGTGGAGATAGGGGGATGGAGACAGGGTGATGGAGATAGGGTGATGGAGATAGGGTGGTGGAGATAGGGTGGTGGAGACAGGGTGATGGAGACAGGGTGATAGAGATAGGGTGGTGGAGACATGGTGATGGAGATAGGGGGATGGAGACAGGGTGATGGAGATAGAGTGATGGAGACAGGGTGATGGAGACAGGGTGATAGAGATAGGGTGGTGGAGACAGGGTGGTGGAGACAGGGTGATGGAGACAGGGTGATGGAGATAGGGTGGTGGAGACAGGGTGGTGGAGATAGGGTGATGGAGACAGGGTGATGGAGACAGGGTGATGGAGATAGAGTGATGGAGACAGGGTGATGGAGACAGGGTGATAGAGATAGGGTGGTGGAGACATGGTGATGGAGATAGGGGGATGGAGACAGGGTGATGGAGATAGAGTGATGGAGACAGGGTGATGGAGACAGGGTGATAGAGATAGGGTGGTGGAGACAGGGTGATGGAGACAGGGTGATGGAGACAGGGTGATGGTGACAGGGTGATGGTGACAGGGTGATAGTACCATGGACATAAATCGCTATGCTTTATTTAGCATATGCTATCTGTTTGTTAGTACTAACCAAAAACTTTTCCTAAAACGGCAAAATTATTTTTTTGCGAAAAAAGTTCTTTAACAATATAAAACTGGTAAGTAAACTCGCTGAACTATGCCCATGTGGATAGTTTCCATATTTGGTGTAGATGTGTGGTAGCGTTCTGTGGGAATGTTTGAACTAGAAGGTGACCAGATAATGTCAGCAGGGCAGTAGTAACGTATTTATCATATTGGCAGCATCACATATCATGATACATTCTTGACAAAGCCCCTGTAGTCTAATAAAAAGTTTGTTTTTAAAAAAAAATATTATGTTTAATTTCATCATTTCAAAGCTTGATTGAATCACAACAAAGTAAGCGCTGGTTTTTTCTGCAGAAGGTGAGGCAGCTCCCCGGCAGCTCATTATTTTGTTCTTAACAGCTAACAGAATTAACTTTAGCTATTTAGCTCTTTTGCTAAGAGGAGACAACTACCAAGTGACTGACAGCAGTCATGTTATTGCAGGTGATGTGTTAGGCTATGTGACCCTCTGGGTGGTGTCAGGACTGTTGGATGGGAGTAGCGACAGTCTGCAGCAGGTGGTCTCATGGAGAGCACACAATAGTCGAGTGACATCTGTCATGGTGAGACCACACAAACAGAATATTATAATATACACGGCAAGCACTGACGGCTCTGTCAGGTGAGTGTTATAAGTGCCTGTTAGACTGCTTAACATGGGGGGGGGGGGGAGAGAGTCTATCCATTTCAGGTGATAACATATCACATTTTGTTTTGTCTGTAGCTTGCATTACTTTGTACTCGACACATTTTGATTGGTTCCATTTTAAAGTTTTTTGCTTTTTGTATTTATATAAACAATATCAAGTGTTATCTCTGTCCAACCATTCTAATACTCTACCGGATTGGTTTGTTTCCAAATCGAAAAGCCATGAGAATAATCTCTAATTACTTATAAAACTAGATTTGTTTTTCATAATTAGATGTCTAATTGAAAAAAAATGAAGTTTAGTTGCCATAGTTACACACATTACATGATCCATAAGACTGTTACATGCTGTTTATACAGATGTGCATATAGGTGAGGTTTTTTCTTTGCCAGGGTTTGGTTTGATCGCACGTGCAGATACTTAGGCTATGTAGGACAGAGTATTGCTATAACATTTCCCTCTCTCACCGACTCTCCAACCTCATTGGATGCTGCCCTACCATGTGACATCAAAGAGAAACCATTATTTACAGTTAGCAAAAACCCTGCACGCAAAAGATCACGAGTCAAGGACATAAAAGTGCCTCTAGTATCAGCTCATAAACGGTAGGTTGTCTCCTTCGCTCAGGTTTGAGTTGTCACAATTGTGTGTATCGAAAGGTTGTATGCACTTACGACGAATGCGTTATCTCTGATTATAGCCGCTCAAGTGTCAAGAAACAAAGTGGCTTGAGCTCTCCAAGTAGCTGCAGTGACACCAAGTTCTTCAAGTCTCTCTCTAAACCTAAGCAGTACAACTCTCACTTGGAGCTCGTTACCTCTATCAGTCCACTCAAACAGCCCATCACATCAGGATTTGTCTTCAGGACTTTACCAGTGTACAGGGTGGGCTGCCTATTACTTTTGTGTGTTTGTGTGTGTCTGTGCGTTACTATGCATGTCTATGTGTGACTATGCATGTCTATGTGTGACTATGCATGTCTATGCGTTACTATGCATGTCTATGTGTGACTATGCATGTCTATGTGTGACTATGCATGTCTATGCGTTACAATGCATGTCTATGTGTGACTATGCATGTCTATGTGTGACTATGCGTGTCTATGTGTGACTATGCATGTCTATGTGTGACTATGCATGTCTATGCGTGACTATGCATGTCTATGTGTGACTATGCATGTCTATGTGTGACTATGCATGTCTATGTGTGACTATGCATGTCTATGTGTGACTATGCATGTCTATGCGTTACAATGCATGTCTATGCGTTACTATGCATGTCTATGTGTGACTATGCATGTCTATGCGTGACTATGCATGTCTATGCGTTACAATGCATGTCTATGTGTGACTATGCGTGTCTATGTGTGACTATGCATGTCTATGTGTGACTATGCATGTCTATGCGTTACAATGCATGTCTATGTGTGACTATGCGTGTCTATGTGTGACTATGCATGTCTATGCGTGACTATGCATGTCTATGCGTTACAATGCATGTCTATGTGTGACTATGCGTGTCTATGTGTGACTATGCATGTCTATGTGTGACTATGCATGTCTATGTGTGACTATGCATGTCTATGTGTGACTATGCATGTCTATGTGTGACTATGCATGTCTATGTGTGACTATGCATATCTATGTGTGACTATGCATGTCTATGCGTGACTATGTGATTAGAAAAGTTGATGCCGGGCTCCATATTAAATAGCTGCATAATCTGATTAGGAATTGAAATATTGTTGGTTTCTTGTCAATGTCAACATTTCAAAAACTTATTTAACTGCCTGACACCAGCTATTAGTTGGTGGTGCACTTTCAAATTTTATGGTGCTTTTTTGTCAAGTATTTAAACTTTCTCGTGTTGAAATAGACAAACACAACTGCAGTGCATGCCCTCAAAACTGTATGCAAATGATGTTACCCACCCAGGTTTCCACTCCAAAGAGCATATCTTATCCCAAGTCTTCCCTGAGAAATGTGGAGAGCATCACACACTCACACACCAAACTTCCCAGTATTGCTACTAAGGTATGGTTACATTATTTCTATGGCATGGTTACATTATCTCTATGGTATGGTTACATTATCTCAATGGTATGGTTACATTGTCTCTATAGTATGGTTACATTTCACTATGGTATGATTTGCATTATCACTATGGTATGGTTACATTATCTTCATGGTATGGTTACTTCAGTGTCATTGGGTCACAGTGACTGTTTTTGCCAACAATTCATTCACTGTCTGTAGGTGTAACTTGTCCTACGTAGTTGGTTAATGGACATCGGAAAGACTTTAACAAGTTGTTAGTAAAAAAGGCCGATGGCATGTGTATTATTTTACAGCAAAGGGTGTAGTGATAAGAAAATTCTTTGAATTGCAGCTGCTTGTCTGTTATGTACAATTACCTGCTCTAGTAACAGTTTGTACACTTTTATACTATTTACTTTTATTGCATGTAATCGGTTCCTTCAGGTTGCAAAGAAGTGAAAGTACACTTGACCATTGAAGAAAGAGCCTTAATTTTAGCTGCTCGGCTATGCAAGTATATACGGCAATATACATTTGTTTGTATGCCACAAACTTGTCCATGACACCAGCAATATAACTATCTATGTTATATAATACACTTCTTTTATATGCTTAATATTTTATTTACAGAAACATTCATCAATTGTTGTTTATTATATGGCTATGCCCAATCATACACTATTAAGCAGAAGTACATATGCTTCGTACACCCAAGGAGTACAACTCCTTATTATATAAATCTACACTGGAGAATACAAACTTGTTGGTTATCGGTTGCATTCATCTTTAAAGATGAGGAAACAACTCCAAGGTTGGTCAATAGTGTATTAAAAAGACATTACCATTTTTGTTCTGAACATAAAGAGAGTGAGCCCGTCCAAAACTAATCGGTTAGATAAAGTGGTGATAGCAAATTTTAATATTTTTACTTTTTTTAATTTTTTCCCAAACTTATTGATAGCCTTTTTTTATGTCCCATCGCAACGTAAGCCAAACTTAATGATAGTCATGTGACATCTTTTAACCACCTCTAACACTGTCACTCTTTTTGTAAAACAATTGTTGAACAATAGAAAACGTAATTGTATCAAACAAGATAGCTCCGTCAAAAACTAACCAGCCTCAACTCAAAAAGTCAGTTTGCTTCTGCAATGGCTGTTTTTCCCTTTTATGGCGTCTACAGCTCAAAAAACAAAAGTTCCAGGTAAACAAATTGTATGTCATAGTTGTCAATCTTTAGCTCTTATAAACAAAGGGTAATCATTGAAGTTGCAGAAAGCGGCTGAGTTGGGAAGTGATAGTAAATAAGTATTTTACACAGAAGTTACCTTATTTCGCTGCTACAGATATAAACTACAAATAAATTGTAATAGAATGATGAATGTAGATTAATCGAATGAAATATTTTGCCGAACCTACATTTATTGAGCTTCAGCAAAATTGAGCGAGCACATTTAATTTATGAGCTAGCAAATTATTTGCCACTCCTTCGAAATAGTGTATTGTTGTGAGAACTAGAGCATTCGAACAAGTTCCTATCGATGGCACAAACAAGCTGTCATCACTTTGTTAAACGTGTTATTACTGAAACATTCAGATCTAAACTTGAATGGAATTGACTCAGCCACTAGTGCCAGGGGAGTCGGAGATGAAGAATGGAGAACACCACATTTGTGTATCGTATGAATAACTTAACTGCTGGACTTGATCTTTGCTCGGACACTGACTTGTGTCTATCATACGGATGGGCGATCACCACATGTCTACTAAATGGTATTGTCTGCGTGGCAAATATTCTGCACCTTGTTACCCTGCGCAGACTGCATCATCTCAAGGGCTTGCCACACTTGGCATTTCTGCAACTATTCTCCATGACAGATATTGCTATTGCAGTAACATTTGTTTTTCTTGCCCTCTGCCCGATACGCCAGTATATCAATGAGTCAAGTCGCCTTGCAGGAGCAGCCCTATCAATTATTGGAAACTCGATAGCCCTATTTAGAATCTACCTCATAGCTTTGGCAAATGAAGACCGATATCATGCCATCTGCAAGCCATTTTGGTACAGCAGATCATTTAGCCACATGAAGTTGATTGCTGTTTTTATCGTCATTGTTGTACTGTTAGGTTTTAGAGACTATCTCTGGTCCGATCACTTGTGTCTACATTATGTACTAGGACCGACCTCGCTTTACAAAAACCTGCAAGGCAGTCTGCTAACCATCTTCATCGCTACCATACCGCTTATCTTCATCATTATTAGAACGGTTAGCCTGGTCCCGGAACTAAATAGAATGTCAAGGATAACTGATGGTTGTTATAGTACGTACAAACATATAGGGTTTGAATATCTCGCATTTTTCTGCCTGCTATCACTATTTGTGTTGCCTCTGATGAACTTACGACACCAAATGGTTTTATGGACGGCAGTTATATGCTTCGAGGCTCAAGGAGCGCTTAGCACATACGCCTATGGCTGGGAGACAAGTTACTATCGCCAGGAGACGCTACTTCTGCTCAGCTGCAAACCACACGTTAGAGTTATCACGTAGCCTGGTATGTCAAAATGATTTGTTCCAAAATCATTATTTTAAAAATATACAACTCTTTGATAAACAGTCTCAAGAACTGTAACATCTTGTATACTAGTTAAAACTATTTAAAAAAATAAGAACTCATTGAAACTGGTAGTAGATTTATAAAATCTGGATATTATATTTTGCACAATAATATTTTGATAAATATTGTGGCAAGAAGTAGATAAGTTTGCCTGTAGTAATACAAACAGCATAAGAATTCTGTATGACTAGAGCTGTATACTGAATATATTGTATACTGCTGTATATACCATAGAAATGTTACATATAAGTACAAAAATAAAATGTAGTTTGCGTGTATTACCATGCAGAACAAAGCTTTAGTAACAAAGTACATCGAGTTGTGTAAAATAAACGCACATGTGCACAGCAATGCGGGCGATATTAGAAATTGGCGGTTGTAACAAACGATCCCATGTCATAACCCGTCACCTGATTTTTGGTTGCACTCAAAAATAAAAGTAAATTACTTCGAAAGTAACTAACAATACATACAATAAAACCGTATGTAAAAAATTCTTACAGCGTCCCTCAACATTGCAGCAATATAACGTGGCCCGTTCAGTTGCGTAACGGCTTAAATTAAAACAAAAAATGTATAAACATTTGCGTAATTATGAGAGTTACAATTCTTACTTATCCACAAGCATTCACTGCTGAATAGTCTTACTTATCCACAAGCATTCACTGCTGAATAGTCTGACCCTCATGTCACGAATAAGCGGAAAAAATATGTAAATATGTACAGAGAAAATGTGAGGGAGCTGGCTAGCTTACTGGCACCGAGACTCCATTGGGAGTTATCAGTCCACCATTGTGACTAACACAGCCATTACTGTGTCCTCTGTGCTCATTTGTGTTGCAGTTGTTAGAGTTGGTATTGCCTTCCGATTTCAGGTCATTCTCGTCTTCAACACCATTAGTTTTGGAGTTTTGTTCCTCCTCTTTCAAGGTCTCCTCGGTTGCGTCACGGGGTTCATCCTGTGCTTTGTTAATGTCACCAACTAACAATCACCAGAAATGCACACTATCAACCATCAGTTAGAATAACAAACAACTGACTCAATCTCTAGTCATGTATAGTTCATATCTGTTTCTAGTTAAATTACAACATCAAGCCAAGTCAACAGGTCAAGTCACCTACTAATAAAAGATGGTGAAGAGATTCTAAGATGGCACACTGCCAACGTTAAAATAAAGTCTGAAATCATTCAACATAATGTCACAGCTAGGGATTGTGTGACAACCCAAAATGATCTTTAAAATTTGACTGTTTTACTTCTGTTCAACCAGTGTGTGTGTGAGCGTGTGAGTGAGTGCGTGCAGGGAGCAACTCGGTGACCCAGAGATAATATACTGAAATATTAGGCGTTTTCGGCTAAGCGGACGCGAAGAACTGTGTACATTTCGAAGCGGCCCGAAATGTTAGAGGATTTTCTATGGCCGCGAAGTACTAAAGAATGCAACCGTGCCAAACAAAGAATATTTGGAGTTGTGTTTCCTTGCACAGGCTGTAGGTCGTGCAGATAAAAAGGAAATGAACTAAAAAACAGTATGGCTGCTCCAAGAGCTCGTCAGGTTTTGATTGCTACTGTCTTGGAACAGCTTTCAAGCAGGTATGAGGACCCAAATCATGCACATGATAAACGTAAAAGTTGTCATATGTATTTAAAATGAGTAAATTCGGTGTGTTTTACAACAAAATTGGTTCACAGCACCAATTAAGAAGTTTAACAGCAGTACTCTTTCTTCTGCTACTGCTGTCTCTCTGTAACTTATTATTACTTACTTATTTATTACCACTGTAACTCACTCTACTACTACTTTTTTATTTGATAATAATTATAATAATAATTTAACATTTTAAGGTTATACTACTTATTATTTTATTATTTAATAATTGTCGTTGTGAATAATGAAATTCTTCTTATCTAATAATAATTAGTCTAATTATTAGTTAAGTAATGATAATTAAAATAATAATAATAAAAATTTAATAATAATTGCACTTAATTATTAATGAAAAGAACATTATTATTA
This sequence comes from Cryptosula pallasiana, assembly GCA_945261195.1. Lineage (NCBI taxonomy): Eukaryota > Metazoa > Bryozoa > Gymnolaemata > Cheilostomatida > Cryptosulidae > Cryptosula > Cryptosula pallasiana. The sequence goes on along the minus strand of OX183130.1, from coordinate 51,894,014 downwards.
TTATAATTAAATTAATAATGATAGTAATTATTAATTATATTTATTATTATTATCGATGATGAAGAATAATAATGGTATGATGATGATTACTGCTCACTTATTATTATAATACTAATTATTATTAATTATTATGATGACTATTTGTTTGTTATAATAATAATAATAATAATATAATAATATAATAATATAATAATATAATGTAATAATGTAATAATGTAATAATGTAATAATGTAATAATGTAATAATGTAATAATGTAATAATGTAATAATGTAATAATGTAATAATGTAATAATGTAATAATGTAATAATGTAATAATGTAATAATGTAATAATGTAATAATGTAATAATGTAATAATGTAATAATGTAATAATGTAATAATGTAATAATGTAATAATGTAATATAATAATAATATAATATAATAATAATATAATAATAATATAATAATAATATAATAATAATATAATAATAATATAATAATAATATAATAATAATATAATAATATAATAATAATATAATAATAATATAATAATAATATAATAATAATATAATAATAATATAATAATAATATAATAATAATATAATAATAATATAATAATATAATAATAATATAATAATAATATAATAATAATAATATAATAATAATAATAATATAATAATAATAATAATATAATAATAATATAATAATAATAATATAATAATAATAATATAATAATAATATAATAATAAAAATATAATAATAATAATAATATAATAATAATAATATAATAATAATAATATAATAATAATAATATAATAATAATATAATAATAATAATATAATAATAATAATATAATAATAATAATATAATAATAATATAATAATAATATAATAATAATAATAATATAATAATAATAATATAATAATAATAATATAATAATAATAATATAATAATATAATAATAATAATATAATAATAATAATAATATAATAATAATAATATAATAATAATATAATAATAATAATATAATAATAATAATATAATAATAATATAATAATAATAATATAATAATAATATAATAATAATATAATAATAATATAATAATAATAATATAATAATATAATAATAATAATATAATAATGATTACATTAATCGTAACAACAATCATTATAATAATATACATTAATCATTTAGTTATAATAATATGATTTATGATATTAAGAATTACTAACTTATTACTAAATAAAACTAATAATATGAAAATAAAATAATAAATGATGATAATTATTATTATTATAATAAATATAATTATTAAATTACTAACTACTAGTAATAATTATTATTATAAGTACAGTAATATCATGATTATTTATTGTTGTTGTTTTTCAAGTCGTCCTACTTAGCTCCACTAGTAGTACAATAATAATTATTATTATTATAAGTTTATTATTGATTAATTAAATATTTATTACTGTTGATCATAATAAATAAATGATTTATACTATTATTATTATTTATTTAATTTATTATCATTAATAATATTAATTGTAGGTTGTTGAGTTGCTTTTATCAATAATAGTCATATGTCAATCAATAATAATAATTTTACTTATTGATAACAACAACTAAGCAACAACAACAACGCACAAGTTAATAATAATAATAAATAATAATAATAAATGTATAATTAATAATAATCCTTATAATGATAATAATTATAATACTACTAGTGGAGCTAAATGCTGGTTAGTAGTATTAGTTCGACTACTTCTGCTATTCGACATTATTATTATTATTGGCACACTCACAGAGTGACTCGGACTGTAACTGCTGTTAGCCAACTGCTGAAGCACTCAACAATTTACCTTAAATTTTTGAGTGACCGATGTCTGAGTAGTGTCTTTTAATTTATTTATGCTGTTGCCATCAAACATAGTGCTAATAATATACTAATATAATGTACCTCTAATCATACTCCTACTAAATACCAAGGCTACGACTACCGCTATTACACTACCTTTTACTAAACTAAGGAACAGGCAACAATTTTTGTTATTAGTAGCCTACTGGCTGCTGTTGCAACTGTTATTATGATTACTTTTATTATTTTTCATATATTATTATTGTCATTTTTATAGTTTGCTGCATAAATAACTTATTTTCATTGATTAACGTCACAATTGTAATGATGGTTTATTATTATTATTTGATTGATGATACTTATTATTATTATTGTTTATAAGAATCTAGTAGCCACCCAGTTATAACAAATTTTTCCTTTTTTATAGTTGATCATTAATATTTATACCACTATTAACAGAAAAATACGGTAAAGTCATTATATCGATACCACTTCTTATAATATAGCTAATATCAATAAATTTTCCAACTTCAATTTTTATATTAAAGATTGGTGTCAATCCGCCCAGTAGGCTGGTAATTTTTACAAGAAGATAATGCGATGAAAATCACATTGGTTTCTGTTGCCCCATAAGGAGGATCAACCAAACCAAACTACTAATTATTACATACACCTATATATGATAATGTATGTGTGTATAACTATATATATAAATTACATGTGTGCATCACCTATAACCATTATGATTGTCATTCCAAATTATTGGTGACTGTAATTATAATGATTGGAAATATATTTTTTTATTTAACAGTAGGAATGATATTAATCAAGCTGAAATTAATTGTATAATGAAAGTAAAAATATCATGGTACCCAATAGAAAAAATTGTTATCTAGCCAGAACCATTTCTTTGTTTAACTCCCTCCGCAATACCTATGTATCACTGACCGTTAAATCTGGTGCTACTGTAGCAATGCTAAAAGATTGTTTTTGACTCCTTTAGAAAATAATTGCTTTCCCATGAAAATTTCATCAATTATTCAAAATAATACACCAGCATGTAGCTAGCAGGCATACACATACATAAACACTAACAAAACAAGCCAATAATAATCTCAGTCGTGGCACATTTGTGTCAAACTATAAAGACTCTGAGCATATCTTACTACAAGACCACAAAGTGGGCGACTGAAGTTAATGATTGGCTATCTTCTGACATTTAAATCACTTTTATAAAATACGTGTTCCAAGGATATTAAACTTTTCCCAACAAAGGTTAGTAGCGTGCTAGGCATTACAAGATTGTATTCTACTATTTTTACATGGTCACATGGTATGAAAACAGGTTTTCAAGGCCAGCTGTATAATAATGATGAAAAGTTGATAGTATAATTATGATCATCATTTATTTGTTATTATCAGTTTTTTAAACCATACAAGCATACACTTACAATACACAGATATTTTTATTATTATCACAGTTATTATACATATAACAATATGACACTCAATCTGAACACTAGCAGTTACGAGCCTTTCAACAAGCCCAATAACCACCCAATATAAGTACATAGTAAATCTAACTATCCACCTTGAATTATACGCAATATTGAGAAAGCAATTAATATCTCATCCAGTTAATCTCACTTCTAACAAAAAACCAAGAAACATCAACAGGCCCTGTGCCCCAGTGGATACAAACATGAAATTGAGTGTAAGTGCAACCCCACTAGCAAAACAAAGAACTAAAAACAGAAAGCCATCTGGTAAAACCATCTGGTAAAATCCACTTTATAATGAAAGACAAATCAACAGCATTGGAAACCATTTTTTTGAGGCTACTGGGTCACAATCTTTCAATTGCGGCAAACCGCAACTATGCCCAGTACAATATGATCGCCTTGAATCGTTAGTTATCTATCAAGCTCTGTATCTACAGCAACCAACACCAACCCCCTCACAAACATAGAATTAACTGAACAACATTCAATACTAGTTTTACAAACTAGTCCATTTTATTATTCCGCCTATTATGTTGGGACCCCATTTATTAATAAAACTGATTAAGCTTCAATAAAATAGGGTCCACCAATACATAAATAAATGATCATATTGACAACACGGGTGTTGTTTACTTATAACTTTATATTTGTTATGTGTTATATAATAAATAATAAATTGCATAAATATATCTGTTGCATTATTTATTTCTATATATAATAGTAAATAATGATATGCTCTTCAGTAGACATAAATAAAGTTAGTCTTCAATAATAATAAATATAGTTTATGATATTATTTTGATACTTTCCAATGACTGCTGTAACTTACAGAATGTCTGATAAGTCTTAGTGTACATTAAATAATGGTATATGAACATATATTGCTGTCAAAACTGTAGAACACCAGATTAGTCTAGTTTCAGTTGCTAGTCCACAAATACTGTATCCTTGATAGTGTTGTGGTAGTAATAAAACAAAATAACTATATTATTAAAGGTGGCATGTCCATGATTGACTAGCAATTCACCAGTCAGAGTTGTCTTTTCTGCAGTATCGGAGAGTGCTAAATAGTCTCAACCAAAATACATTGAATAGTTATAAATTAGCAGTTATTTAATTTTTCATTGTATTTGAAAGTATAATTTATAATTTCTTTCCAGTCACAAAACGTGTTATTCAGATTTGGAAATTATTTTTGTTATTGATTACAACAACGACACACCCAAAATGAAAGTCTTATGTCTTTTTCTTTGACAAATAATTTGTAAATATTTATATTTCAAACCTTTTCATATCATTAGACTAAAAAATTTTTTTTTTCGATTAATATTGTTTTATTTTTTAATATCTTGGTCATTTAGTTTATCACATGAGGGCCGGTGTGTACCGAATAGCAAACCTATCAATAATGAACTAAAATACTGACTCAACTAAAATGCTTCCAAAAAAGTCTGAGAATAATGCTGGTGAAAGTTTGTGCGCAATGACTATTACTGGAAAGCCCACCTTCTATGCAAACAAGTCAAAATTTGGCAACTTTGCTTTATGGCCGTATATAATGTCTTGCGTATCGAGAAAAAAATTGCTTACAAGTCAGCATCTATTGCGCTTATACTGTTGATGAAACTAAAGTGAGCACAACTCCGAATTTTTTCAACAATAAAGGAATAATTTATGTTTAAATCAGCCCAAATTGGATGACTTAAAACCTTGAAGTAATAACAACAAATTGATTGTGATGAATATATTTTTTTCTTTTTCTTTATATATTTTCCTATTTTAAAGCCATTAATGAAGATACATCATTTTTTCTGGTAATAAGTTTTGTTGTGGTTATTTTTAACAGTGTTATCGTTGTTGTCATTAACCAACTTACACAGCATGTAACCAATGAAAAAGCCAAGTTACACAGCATACATAAACAATGAAAATGCGAGCAATATTGATATATAATAATAAGTAACAGTAAAAAACAGTTTGATAATGATGAGAATAGCTGAAAAATTGGATAACAATAACATTTATTAATTGAGAAAAATTATTTCGGAGTCGAGTAAATGGAAAAATTATTATTATTGTCAAAATGAGGTCTTTTTCAAAGCAATAAAACAACAATGTTGGTGATATTATTAGACAGTAATAATACTAATATTATTATTGTATATCATCATTGTTTGCTCAATAACTAAATTTGTTTGTAAAACTTTGTAATTATGATAAATAATAGGTTATGCTTAACTGAATACCGTAATTTTAGTAATGAATAGAAAATGACAGGAAAAATAACAGCTTTGAATTTATGATAACTTGCTCTGCTTGCTAAAATGAGTTTGTTGCCTTGCATTGAAAGTGCAACGTATGACAGTGTTGAACCAACCAGTGAGCGTCGCAATTTAATGTGCACTTTGGTACAATTCGTTATCTTCGATATGCTTGGTTATAATTGACCCAGATCAAAGGAAGACCGCATTGAAATTGGTTTTGTTTTGGTCGTTTAAAACAAAATTATCTAGATTTAGAACAATTTATAAATTTGAACCCCTCCCATGCACTAGATTGATTCAACGAGAAGTATGTACATGAGTTTTCATTTCTCTCTATGAATTGTTTAATGCATGTATCCAAATGGAATCACAAACATACATACACCCACATGGACAGACAGAAACGGCTTCTCACATTTATATATTTAGATAATGTAATAGACTTGAACCTTAATAATTTTTATTAAATTATTTCCAATTGTTCTAAGTAGTACATGGTTTTAGCAGGAAGACTCGTTAAATGGGACAAATCTTACTTACTGTGGTAGAGTTCGTTTACAAAATGTTTCAGAAACTTCTGTCATAATAATTACAATAAAAACTAATTTATAAATGTTTACACACATTGTCAAATGGCTTTTCTTTTTTTTAAGTGTGAACGAGAATATTCTCAATCTTCTTCTCGCGGATGACTTACCATCTAGTGACATTGACTTTTTCAAGGAAATTGATGGAATGTCCGAAGAAAAATTTAAAGGAAATTTCCGTCTAACAAGGTGTAAGTACACATGGTATTGCTGTCATACCATAATATGGAAACGTATAGCACGTACTGATCTCAAAGGACGCCTAGCAATTATCAATCCCATGGTTGTGAATTTAAATTTTCAGTGCAGGTCCAGAATCTCAGTGGAATCATACCCAAGCCCACAAGGTTATGCAAACTGAGTGCTCTACACAAAACATATGTATCAGTTTGGTATTTAGCAAATAGTTGTCCTTATCGACTCGTTTCAGAGCAGTAAGTATTTTTGCTTATTTCATTGGTGCTTTTCTGTTTGATAAACTGGTGGGGTGTGTGCGATACTAATGTTTTATGTTGTTTATGAGAACAGTGATCCACTTGCATCCGCTTGTTGATTTTTGTCTTCACATGACAGTTAAAATGTTAATTTACCTAATAACACCTGAGCTTGATTGATAGTTGATCAGATAGTTTTTGTAACTGTACTAATTAAGTTAAAGCCAGATTGCTAGTAATGAAGATTGAGAATGTTGTATGCTGTTGTAATAACCTCTTTAACTGGAAAATCGTAAGATTTAACTTTTTTATTTTCATTAATGTGGGTGACCATGTAACAATTTGACTTGTTGAATCGTCAAAATTTTTGGACGAGGAATTGATTTAACCGTAAGATTAATAACAAAAATAGTTTTTATTACCGATTCGCAAGGACATAATACCATGTGTTGAGCTCACCAAAATAGTGTATGACTAACCGCTAGCATGTGCGACTGCAGAGTATTGCTATTTACTGTTGGATTTATACAATACATACTTGGTAATCTTGAAATATTTGAACAAAATTTTTTTTATTGATTAGCATAAATCATGAACTAATTGCTGTATTGTAATGATTGTGACCCGGGTTACTAATTCAAAATTTTTTCGTTAGATTCAGACTTGCCAAGAGCACTATTCATGATATAGTGGGTGAATTCATGGAGCACCTCATCATACAGTACAGATCATCTGTCCAGCTGCCTCAATTAGCGTCTCCAAATACCATCATACCTGGTTGCATAGGATCTATTGATGGTAAGCAATTATTATTTTCATGTCAATAAATAATCAGATATATATATATATATATATATATATAGATTTCCAGCAGCTTACATCTCTGAATCAATATACACAGGTAGTTAATGGATTGTTTATAAATAAAACACCATCTTTGAATGAGATAACAGGACGGACCGTGATCCAATTAGTAGACAATCAGCTCAAGGTCGCAGTATGTAAAATACGCGAGAATTACATTTTTTTTGGTCAAATTTTAATCAAATGGCAGTGGTTGTTCGTTCATAATTGTCCAATCACTAAAGGCGTCAGACAAAAAAAACGTCTTTCATAGACCATTGTTTTTTGATACGGAAGTGTAGGCTGTAGAACAAAAATTGTGTAATCACCCACATACCAACATAACATGTGTGCGTCCACCGCTTAACACTGTTGTCCCAGTCAACAATCATGAAAACATAGTAGAAAACATACTGAATCACAAATCATATGACTTGACTATTCTGCGCGCAATACTGGTACTTAGCTCTCTATGGATTAGTTAATTCAATGAAAAAATGAAATATCATTTGTATTATCATAAAGCTTTGTTGGCATTCAGTGATGCCTTGGTTGGTGCAAATCCGACAGAAGACAGTTACATTCGAGTGCCAGTCTTCTCATAGTGCTTGGCTCACTGGTTCAACACTGATGTAGTTGCAAGTTGAAGCTTTTCATATTTCACTGACGCAGTAGAAAAAAACACACCTTTGATTATTGCTTACCTCGCTGTATAGTGTTTAACATGAATAATGTTGTAGGTACTCACATAAATTTACTGAGGAGGCCGAGAGATGAGCCAGATTTATTTTATGACCGAAAACAAAATTGGTCAATAAATGTTATGGCTGTAGCTCAATCAAACTTGGAGATAGCTTATTACTTTATTGGAGCTTATGGTAGTGCTCATGACAAAAGAGTTTACCGATGCAGCAGCCTGCCAGAAAAACTTGCCGCTCTACCGCAAGACCTGGTCATACTTGGTACGCTAATACATTCCGCTTATGGTTTTCACACTTCTCTAATTATTTTTGTTTCTTGGTCACTGATGAGTTGTAACACAATTTTAATGAGGTAGGTGATGTTCCGCTGGTAAAAAAATTACTGAGGTATGTGTATAAAACAACGCACTGTAATTTGATGCCTGGCTCATATAAATAATATCATTATCAGGTTGAAGTTGGCACAATTATTGCTACAACTATATTTATACATATAATTGCGCATTAAGGGCATCTACATAGGCTGAAGCATTAAGCACTGGCTATGCATGCATGTCATTTAAAATTTCAAGGTGTCTAAAACATCTCTTTGTAATTAATTAATAAAGATAAATTGTTTCATATATAGCGTATTTCTAACGCACTCCTTAAATCCATGACAAATGCCAAAGACGATTTGTCGGCAACGAAAAAACAATTGCTGATGATTAATACTATTGTAAATGTTGTTTGCTACTATCGGTAAATGTTCTTTCACACTATTTATAAAATTGCTGATGGAACATTAATTTAGGACACATCTTAAGGTGACAGTGTTGCATGGGTTGAGTTATTTTACAAAAATATGGTTATTAATTTCTTAGCATTCTATTCCATTAGGTTAGTTTTGTTATACTAGTCAACGCAAATCATTTTCAATATTTATTTAGGCACATGGCAACAGTGGCAGCATGTTGGTTTACAGTCGACTCAAATAGTTTGAGTTCATGCTAATCTAATACAACTCGTTGGTTAGCTGAATTGTGAGTAAACAAATTGGTTGACCAGTGGGGAAAGTGGGTATCCAACTATTCACAGTATAAGTTTCCATGACTGATCAACCACTTTTTTTTACCCACAATTCAGCTGACCAACAACTTTTGTTATATTAGCTCAAACTCATTGAGTCGATTGTAAACCAACATGTTGTCACTAAATATAATTGGCTCTTTCCTAAGCTTTGCTGCAAGCAGCTGCGTTATGGCTCATACTCTAACCATGACAATGATAGGGCTATTAAAAATTAAGTGTATATGCTTGAAAAAAATTGTTGACAGCAACGCCTGTGATAGCTTGCTCGCTGCACACAACTAAACAGTGTGAAACACATAATCAGTCAGACCAACCTAGCAAACTAGATAATTTCAAGTGTACTGTAATAAACTATTCATGTTGAGTTATTTAAAAAAATGAAGATCAATTAAGCAATGAGTTTGTTTTATATGAATTAGCCTGCCATGTCATGTAATTTTTGCAGGAGACTCTGCTTATCCTGCCACATCTCGCATTCTCACTCCCTATGCTAATCCAACCAGTGCTGCAGAAATTTATTTTAATGAACAGCACAAGAAGGCCCGAGTGAAAGTTGAAAATGCATTTGGCTTGCTGAAAGGTCAATGGAGAAGACTATTATATATGGATGTGAACACCCTGGACAGATGCAACAAAATTATAGAAGCGTGCATTCTGCTGCACAATTTTGGGTTGCGTTCAAAATCAACCGAACCCATTTTACCTTTACCTATAACAGAAGTCCCAAAGGCAGCAATAGAAGTGGACTCAACAAATGCGGGATACATTAAAAGAGACGCGATAACAAGAATGCTGACATGAATGTATTTTCTTATATAATATACTTTCACATAAACGTAACTACTCTCCACACAAGCTAGCCGCTATTTTAGCCAACGATTCAGCTTTGCTTTGCTCTATCGCAACTAACTTTCTTAAAAGCTCAAGCTTTGTCGTATTGTCATTATTTTTTCGAGTTAACTTCTCTTGCTCAGCTGCAACAGGTTGCTCAGCTGCCATGGATTGCTCGTTCTCCCTACAAGTAAATTTTATACGCATTGTTTACAAAATATATTGGCAAATACTTGACACTTTGAGTATATGTTCTGTCAAATATTTAGTCAAAATTTGACTATACAGTAAAACACTATTACCTACCCAGATTCCACTCCCTGAACGTTTGCAGTAGCTGATCTGCAATCACTGAAATAAGTTTCCATTACTTCGTAATGTTTAAATTTTTTGGCACTTCTTCCTGCAGTAGCAAAGAAAAGCATAAAACAAAACCCTTAAAAATCATAATACCACTCCCTACAGACCCCAATTATCAGTTGAATGGCTTACATGCCAAACAAACTTCATACAAAAATCATAATCTGACTTTTCACCACTAGCAACTGCATACACCTCCGTTTCGTTTAGCATCTGAGTAAACCTATGCAGTGCAGAGGATATTTTAAGCAAATATTACAGTGTTTGTAGGGACTTCAAAAGAATTAAATAAATCATGAGTTGAAAAATCATTCTATGCTCAGCTGTTAAAACAAGATACATAACATACTGAGTTAACAAACTATTTAATTGAGCTATTAAATAAAATAGTGCACACATTTTGGACATGAGAAAAGTATATTTTTTTGAAAAGTGTTATGCGAAAATTTCTAACGAACAATTTTTATTTAAAAATAGCAGCAGTTTTTGTTATTACTGAAGTTGATTAAATCATTTTATAACGTGCACTGTGTTTTTAGGAGCTTTGTTATAAAAATCACCACTACCCATTTCCACCTTCAAAGGGTTGCAAAATGGCAAACACCATTATTGTTGTAAAGATCGTTAAATAACAAAAAATATCATAAATGCTCATTTCATGCAGTCATATTATGAAGCTGGGTGTATGGTATTCATTTTTTTTTTGCATCAGTTTTGAATGCTTTTCTTTCATTTGTTGCAAATGTGTTGACCAAACTACAAAACTTACATAAATGAACGAAATGACAACTAAAAAAATTGCAGTTCAGAGTTGAGATTTTCTACCAATGACAACCAATAACACATGGTTTTTCACATGGACATAGTATTTCCGGACCACGTACGAAATCGGCTTTTATATATTACATCAAACAAGACAAGTGAAATTTGTATCATCAGTAAGCAGTCATTTTATATCCAGTATACAAAACGGCAGTTGCCACACCCCTTAGAGCAAACTAGTTGATCTCAGTTTGGCTTTTCCATTTGTTTTTATTGGCTTCATTTAAATATTAATTGACAACTCTGCAAATGGATATAGAATCGAGGAGTATGCTGGTACACTTAAAATCTATTGTTTATAAAATAATTAGTTTCCTAAGTAAGTCAAATTCTATGAGTCGAACAACTTTCTAATCTTTTATCTGCCAATGTAATGTCAACGTCACACCTAACATAATGCATGTACATCTGACATGTGGGAGCAGTGAGGTGATTATTGAACTAGAGGATGCGACATTATTTACCCAAAACATTTATTGTGACTGTGTGACAGGGACTTTTCGCCAAGTAATCAAGTTCACCATGAGAAAAAATACCAAAGAACATGAAATTTTGACAGAATTTCAGCAAGTCCCATAGAGACGCAAATGCGTCGCAGGTACGGTTGGGTTTAAATCAAGGTTCGCAGCAATTTGATAACTCTTGCATAAATGTTGCTGTTGATTATAACGTACCGATAATGTGTTTATTCTAAGTGAAATACATTGTAAACAGCATATTATATGATGATGAAACATTATTTCATAATTAATTGTTACTACTGTTATTAATAAACTCTACAATTTAATAACAAAATAACGTTTTATTTCATATCATAATGAACAATTATGAGAAAGTATTGGTTGAAGTTATTATCATCCTGCCTGAACACACCAAAAATAAAAAAATAAAAAATTACTAAATGCTACATTATGCTTTTTGAATCTATCATTTACTTTTATTACTATTTATTGCTTTTTGAAAATGAAAAATCTTTCAGTACATAAAAAACAGCAACTTATTAAAACATAACTAGCCAAACAGCTGCATGAGCAGGAGCGCAGTGTAATTACATTATCATGATTGGTAAATCTTTGAGCCAGCACATCGAACACTGATGTCAGCATTATCTGAAAATCAATTTGCAACAGCATCTGTGACCATCAACTAGATGTACGTAGATACAACTTGATAAGCGTCAACAAACTAACCTGACATTCGATTATTGTCCTTGACGTTAGTATATGAGGACTTCAGCTTCCTGAACTTGCTCTGTATTTGTTCCTTAGTTATAGTAGAACCCCTTTCTCGGAAGCGAGATGTTATGTTATCCCAGTGCTACATAGATGAGTAAATTATGAGATAGTTGACAATGTAGTATGATGGAAGGTTGCAACTGGCCAACAAAAGTTTTAATACTCAATTAAGATTAGATTCTTTCAAGCTGAATCTATGAAAACACATCCACAACTGCATTACTAAGATATCATCAATATGATGATCAAGCATGAAAACAGAAACAACCAAATCATGTTCCAATATCAACTGTTACAGGTAACCTTTTAAACTTACCTTTAGTTTTTGGATTTTTCCATATGAATTATATGCTTTAATCGCAGGAATGTGGAGAGAGCAGAGCAGCTCAATCAGATCGTCACTCCAGATCAGCTTACTACTACTGTCCCCATCTAGAAGTAATACTTTCTTATGTACTAAAGTTAAACATCAGCCACATTGAATGCTTAGCACAATGCAAGAACAGAGCTATGTATTGGCATCAAAATTAATACTTCATCAAAATTGACAACAAATTTTAACATACCGGTATCATCAACAGATGAATGGCTACATGCCGCTTCATTTTCATCTACAACAGACGGACTAAATATTTGTAATCATGTTGTAAATAACTGCGACAAATTGTAGATTAGTAAGCTGCAGTGGTTACTGAGAAGTGATCACTGAACCATTTCAGTTGTCAGGAGAACATATCCCTACCGCTTTCCTCATCAATCGGAGAAGATGGTTCCACTGGACCTTTGCCTTTCTTGGCTACAACATAAAATCTAAGTTGTATAAAAATTCATGCTGCACAGGAATGAGAAAGAAACAAAATAATATACTGAGTATTACATTTGAAAGAGCCTTTGTCTCCTTTTCCTTTGGGGACGTCAGCGGAGCGCTTCCTGCAACAGTGTACAGATATAACATTAGTTCAAGCATCATATCAAATTTATATTTCATGACACCCACCACCTATCTGATGCATAACCATGGTGGCTCAAAAGCTTTTTGCGTCTTATATCGCCTGAATGCTTTCCAAGCTGTCTTAACTACTTTTGATAACCTTCGATTTAAAAATAGGAGCTGAATTGTTGGTCCACTCTATTGATAAAACAAATTTAGTCCACTTCTGACTGAGTTACTAAAGACTGAACCGTTGAATTTTGATGAAATGAATGTAAAAAGTGTTTTTATTGCTTTCCAAATAATATATAAACTAGACTACATTAAACAACAACCATTTATATAGTTAATGGACTAGCTCCGGGTCTGTTGATGTACATCTGCGTTAAAATTTGCATAGAGGGCATGAAAAAAATTAGGGCAATCATTTTTGGTTCGAAAGCCAGAAACTTAACAAGCATGTCAAGATTTTTCAAAATAAATAGACAATTTTAAAACAGACTATTTCAAAAATAGTTCATGTAGTTTATAAATAATTCATACTATTTCTATGGGATTTATATGGGCTGTACTTTTATAAACCATCTGAATCATTTCTAAACAGTCTGGATTATTTGGAAAACAACTAGATGCTTTGTAAAACTTTAAGGCAGTTGAACCGAAAATACAGTTACATTACATGAAATCATGCAACTACCAAGATATATTCATTCCCAAAACTAAGCCTCTAATGGGATACACTCTACCAGGCTATTTACTATATTTCTCAAACATTTTCAATGCCAAAAACCTTGAAAACTGTCTAGACAATTTCCAAACCGTTTGTACAATTTTAAAAGCGAATGCGCCTAACATTGTGAGCCACCATACATAACAACCAACAGAAAAAACAAAGAAGAAAATGAGAACAGATAAAGACAGTAGTAAGACAGTGTTACACATAAGCAGTTTTGTAATTAAGACATGCCTATATACCTGAACACTGTTACATTTGAAGTGCTTTCTATATAAAGCAGCAATAACAAAATATACTTATAAAAGCACTAAACTAACAAGCTCCAAGGTAACTAACGAGTGGGTACATCAAGGAGTTTGATTAGAAGGAGGTTGGTCACGTGGTAATCAGCGGTAGATGTTCTGACCAGTCCCTCGCAAAATTGTTGACAAAAAAAGGATAAACTTTAACAATAATCCTAAAATTTTGTTCTATGTAAAGAGTTCCTTGCGTAAATAGAAAAATGGAAATAAACTAACATTGTAATAATTATTATTTTCTAAGATATAACAATGTCAGGCGTTAGCTTTTTATTTTGATAACTTCAAGCAAGAACATTCATGTATGTAATGATTGTTAATCAATAACTTACCCAAAATGCATTTGATTAATCAGGGCATTGGGAAATTGACAGAAGTACTGGTTTTTCTCAACGAATCGTTACACGAAAAATCAACTCTCTATATAAAAAATAAACTCTCTATATAAAAGAACATGATGATGCCCGGTGTAAATAATATATTTACCTGCAATCATCAATTACGTTAGCCAATGTCATCAGCTTGCGGCCAAATCCAAAAACAAGAAAGGCGATTTTCTCTAGTAAATAATACTGATTTTGGCCGTGAATTAAATCCATTTATATAGAAAGTTGCAGAAACCAGTGAAGTAGAAACAATTAGTATTATTATGGTTTCAAGTCCAATGAGTTAGTGGGAAAATTAATTTCAGAAAATTTGAATGCCAAATAAAGCAGTTTACCCTTCGAAAACTTCTCCATTTTTTTCCAAGAACATACAGACGTTTTCTTTTGAAACAATTTATTTTTATTTTCATCTATACCACATCATTTTCTATGCTTCGGTGTATAATAAAAATATTTCCTGGCACTTGTTATCAAAATACTTGTTGCTGAAATTTTTGCTTTCGGATATCACAAAAACTTAGTACTTGAAAATCGCATTAATTGATAGCTTGTAATAACTATGGCAACATTTATCACAGAACAATCTCAATTTCAAAATATCTTTTGAGTGGTGTAGTCAAGTTGAAAGCGTTTTAACCTGATTAAAATATAATTTAGCTGCTAAACAGCATTCTTGTAATACCTAGGCTTAATTTCTAATAATCAAAAACCATCAGAATTCTCAACCACTTTTATTGTAAAGCGATTGCGACGTATATCGTGTATCAAATAATGGTCATGTGTTCAACCTCATTATAATCAAACTCCTTGGGCACATTTAGCAAACCAAATATGATGGAGCGAATACATGTTTCTAAGTGATGTTATGTTAAAACACATTCACACAAAAAACATCATGCAGCTTTGAAACAGTGAAAAAAATGTGTACATACCATAATCCTCATTTAAATTTCCTCGAGCCACTTTTGGCACAGTAAACTTCATATCTTTTGCTGTTAACGAAAAAATAACTAGACGATCTTTGCCAATATCACAACTCTTTTGCCAAAACCGCATCACTAATGTTTAATAAAATTTCTCTATACATCAATGCGCCAAAATTGAATGTATATTTAAACAATGGTGTTTCAAGCGCACTTTTATTGTCAATATTTATTCATTTTTAACAAAAAATAAATTACAATTTTCACCTTGAATACTGAGAAACTCCAATTGTACATTTCATAACATAACACAATTCAAAAATACAATTTTTTACTTCATTAGTAAGAACCATAGTTTATTACATTATCCATCATGATAGTATTGGAATCTAATAAATCTTATTACAGTATTGCGCAAATATTTTCATAATCCATACTAATTATTTTGTTGTATAAAACCACTCATTTTATAATATAATTAAACTATTTAAGTGAGAAACCATTATTAGCAGTGGAACTAACGAACTGTTGTGGGCCTGGAATAAGAAGCAGTAGGAATGGACGAAACTACTGATAATAATAATAATAACAGATAAGGTCAATCAAAAACATGGATGGTGCTCGAAGAGAGATCTTCAGCATTGAGTGAAAAATAACAAATAATGGCAAACTATGGTGGCTGTGTTTTGGTTCCCATTTCAAACGAGACGAATGATTTCAAAAGTATGAACTATTTGAAAATGGAACGAATGCTTTGAAAACCCAAGCAAATTTGCTGATCAACTTATATTTTCTGAACACTCTTCATCAAAATTCAGATTAAACCAAAAATAGCTTTCAGGATCTATTTCTCAGTAAATAATTTTATTACAAACGAATAATTGGGATAAATCATCATTGTAGAAATCATCATCAATCTTTTTCAATCAAACACACCTTTACGCATCGTCATAACTATTTATGTACATTGACCAACACTTCAGCGACAGATGATGTACACATAGACTAAATGTTATGGTTGACTGACTGTTTCCGGTTTGGAAGACAGACATCAAGATCACTTGAATGTTCAAAGAATAGTTTCAATGGATCTAAAACAGTCCAACACTATTTCAAAGCAGGTCTTGCGTTTTTAAACGGTTTATACTTTCTAAAGCGGACATATGGATCGTACACAATCAAACATAGGAGTAAGTTTAAAAACGAGTGGATAAGTTGCAAAAAAAATAGATGACTTCAAAATTTTCAGGACAGTACATCATGAAAATAATTTCACTTCATGAGTGTCCATAACTGGCAATTCTGACTTTAAGACCTTAAAACCCCCTTTTGAGATGAGCTGACAACTCCTGTAATGAAGGTTGAAATGATGTTTCATACATTGCCGGAAAAAAATGTCTATACTTCCGACAATTACAATTTTTTTTCTCTATATCTTAGTCGAAATTTGCTCCAGGTCTGTCGATGCTCATTCCAGGAGGTATCTATCCTCATTCTCGTCTACATCAATTCCAATTCCCGCAGTGCTAAAGCTTGGTTTACATACTTGTAAGGGTTTGCAAGACAATCCTGTGATTTCGTACAACGCAAGTTCACATAAACTTAGCACAAATTACGATTGCTGGAAGTGTATAATCACTCTCTTGAACTCTCTTGACTGAGAAGAAATGAAGCCCGCCTTCATTGACCAACGATTATATGCACTAAATAAATGAACATTGTTTTATGACACCGATTCACAATTATTTACCACTTATACTTTTATCATATTATTATCATGGTTCAGGATTATTATTATTCGTAATATTACCCTCATTAAAAATCACTTTGTAATTTAACTCAATGATGATAATAATATCCATTTGTTAGCAATTGTGATATAATAATATTTTCTCTATTATCTCCATATCATATCATTCCTAAATCTCAACAAGCAAGATCGATGATGTTGCTATCACGTAACAATCATAGAATATTATATTTAAGTCAACTATTATACTACTTCTTTCTGTTAAAAAATAGCAATAAACAACTGTTATAATTAGCAATAATAATTAAAGTGATGACAATAACAATTTTATTATTTATTACAATCTTTAGATGGTGTTCATGTTTGCACGAACTAGAACAGGGCACAACAGACTAGCAAGAAAGTATAAGATGGTTATATTTATTATCATTGCAAAAAATTTACAGCTTAAAGCATCCCAGCATTGAACAATTTTTTGTTGAATTTATGAATATTCAATTCTTAAGCAGCATATTGGTGTATTGAACAACCCTCTAGGCCTACTCAGTGCCAATTGACAAGCCTGCAAAATACCCCTCTCCCACAAATGCTCGCCAATTTTTACACTGCTTAAAATTGATGTCATCTTCTGATATTCACTTCTTTGCTGCGCAGTATTTATTTGACCAATCAGATCCCGTTATTTATTTTTATTATTATTTTATTCATTATTATTCTACCTACATACTACTGTCCATTCATGTATGAATACCATTTATTGTTTCCTTACTCACCAGAAAAAGCACAATTTTTTTTGATCCTATTGATGTAAAGAGTATAAGTTGAGATAATCCTTGTGATCACATCACACTGGACTACCTGACAAATCCCTCAATCATCTCTCGTTGCCATTTCACATATAAAAATTGTGTAAAAACGGGCATTGATTTTGTTTACTATGTATGTGCACTAATTGCGTCCATGTTGATAGAAACCACCAATCCCGATTTTATGCGTGCGGCGTGAAAATTCAACCTAATGAAAAATGGCGCGTAACAGTAAATCCCAACATTAAATCTTAGAATCAATTTTTGATGGGGTGTCTTCGTAAGGATTCTTTATTTCTCTTGCAATGGCCTTCAGTAGACCTAAGACTAAATGAATTGCCCATTCAGATTTCATTTTAAACGCAGACGTTGTAACTCCATTTATAAAAATTTGCTATTATTTATTATAATCAAACATGCTCACAATCCGAAGATGGCGTACAAGGCAATCAATGGAAGTTATAATAAGCTAAATTTCGGCTGATGCGACGAGCATTTGAGGTCACTGACTTCTCGGCAAGCATGTAAATCAGGACTGAGTAGGCCTAGAGGGTTATTTAATACATCAATCTGCTGCTCAAGACTTGAATATTCAGAAACTCAGTACTGGTATGCTTTGAATCAATAATAAGGAACAAAAATAACATAAAAGCACACACAACCATCATGATCACAGTCATAATAATACCAGAGTATAAAATATCTTAATTATATTACAGATAAAACTAGAATGTTCATTTATTACCATAAAACTTTTTCTACAGTTTAATTTCGTATTCTATGGTGGCTCATAACGTTTGAAGGTTTTGTTTTCAAAGCGTATGAAGGGATTTGAAATAGTCCAGACGGTTTGCAAAGCGTCTTTTACATTGAAAATAATTGGGTAATTGTAGTAAAACAGCCCAAGAAACTAAGTTTGAAAACGGGCTTGTTGGTTATAATAAATTAATCCTCGGCCTCAGCAGTTGCGGGATTCATGCTATAAAACTGTATTTCCTGTCTAACAATCGTAAATTCTGCAAACCGTATAGTTGTCTTGCAAATAATTCAGACGGCTTAGAAATGATTCAGATGATTTAGAAAATTACAAACCGTATGGACGCTTCAGAAAGGGTATGAACTATTTACAAACTGTATGAACTAAATTGAAATAGTCTGAACTGTTATAAAATGGACTAAACTATTTTGAAATAGTTGGAAAAATTTGCAAAGCACTTGGCTTCTGAACCAAAAGCGATCGTCATTATTTTATTTATAGCCTCTATACAACTTTATCAACATAGACGTAGATTACATACATAGAGCAAACTAACTAACTGTATAAAACTGTTGTTCAATAGAATCTCTAAAATCATTTTTTACATTTATAATTAAGTTGCATTTCTTATTTAAAATAATTTAAAACAAATAATATTTAATAAATAAACACGTTTATTAGGAGAATATTCAGCTGTTCAGTATTTGGGAAAACCATTATCGATCATAAATGGACTGTAGATCTATGATCAATAGAGCGAACTAGTGACCCTAGAGGGTCACTAGTGACCCTACAGGGTCACTAGAGCGAACCAGCAAATCGGCTTGGATTTTCAAAGCCCACGAACGATTTCACAAAGCATTCAGAAGTTTTGCAAAAGTTCAGACTATTTAAAATTCGATCAAACGGTTTAGAAAGCGTTCAGACGTTTTAAAATGCAAAACGTTCTGAGACACCATAGTATTCAGTTAAATAAAAGACTAATAATTATAATAATACTACTTAATAGTGATTTTATTTTATCTTCATTTATTATAAAATCTATGTAACTATTTAACTATCTACTATTTCAATCATTATCAGTAATATCATTAATATTAATAGTGCCACCAAAACCGATATAACACAAATATTTGTAATAACAATAACAACAAAAATTATAACAATAATCATTAACTGTTAAATTTTATTTATTATAACTATTATTATTATTCATAGATAACAACGTTTAACATTATTAATGATTATCATCATTGCTTAATTACAATAAAAAGAATAATATAGTAGTTATTAACAATTCAATGTCGATATATTTAATATGTATCGAAGTAATAATGGTATAACTAATTAGTAGTAGTTGTTGAGCTAATACAATAATAACATAGCAATAATAATATAGCAATAATAAAATAGCAATAATAATATAGCAATAACAATAATAACAATAATATAATAATAACAATAATAATAATATAACAATAACAATAATATAAAAATAACAATAATAATGATAAACACACAAAAAATAACATAATAATCATAATGATAAATATCAAATTAAACAATAATAATAAATATCAGAATATTTATAATAATCATAATAATAAGAGCAATAAACAAGCAATAATAATAATAACATTATTATGTTGTTAATCATAAATGTTCAACCTAATAATAATTATTATTCTTATTATTATACATGAAAAGATACATATCATAAAGACAATGCATTAAAATTTTTATAATACTAATAAACTTTCCAATAATAATAACAATAATGATAATTAATCACAACAACAATAATAAAATGATAATCATTAATTATTATAAACTTTAACATACATAATAACAGACTTGCCAACCTAAAGTGAGGGGTCAAGAGTGAGACTTGGAAAAAGGGGAAAAAAGCGTGTGAATTCAAGCCAAATGGGGAAAAAGTGTTACTGAGTGATTTTCGATAAAATGCTGGAAAATAAAATCTTATATCATGCTAGCTGCAGAACAAAGGGGTATGGTGAATGAATAGCATGAGATGGCAGACCGAGAGCAGGGGATGGTTGATAGATGGAGAGCAGGAAATGGTGGATGCAGAGCAAGAGAGGGTAGATGCAGAGCAGGAGATGGTAGATGGAGAGCAGATGATTATGGATTGAGAGCAGGAGGATGTAGATAGGTAGGGAGCAAGGAGATCGGGGATGGAGAGCAGGAGATAGATGGAAAGCAGGATATGGTGGATGGAGGGCAAGGTATAGTGGATGGAGAGTTGGATAAGGTAAATTGAAAGCAGGAGATGATGAATGCAAAGCAGGATTTGATGTAAATAGAACAAGAGATGGCAGATGGAAATCAGGAGGAGGTAACTGGAAAACAGAGCATGGTGGTTCTACAGCAGGGCATAGTGGATGAAAAGTATGATATGGTGGATACAGAGCTGGAGATGATAGGTGGAGAGCAGGAGATGATATCTGGATAGCAAGGAGATCGGGGACGGAGATAGATGGAAAGTAGGGTATGGTGGACGAAGAGCAGGAGATGATGAATGTAGAACAGGATATGGTATGTAGAGCAAAAAAATGGTGGATGGAGGGCAGGAGGGGGTAGTTAGAGAACAGAGCATGGTGGATGTAAAGCAGGATATAATGGATGGAGAGTATGATATGGTGGATGCAGAGTGGGAGATGATAGATGGAGAATAAGGAGATCGAGATGGAGACCAGGAATAGTGGATAGAGAATGGGAGATGACGGTGCAGAGCAGCAGATGATAGATGAAGAGCAAGGAGAGATCGGGAGAGATAGCAGGGGATCGGGGATGGAGAGCAGGAGGGAGATGGAGACCAGACTGGTGAAAATGGAGAGCAGGATATAGTGGATGGAGAGAAGGATATAGTGGATGGAGAGAAGGATATAGTGGATGGAGAGCAGGATATAGTGGATGAAGAACAGGATATAGTGGATGGAGAGTATGATATCATGGATGGAGTCAGGAAATGATGAATGGAGAGCAGGAGGAGGTAGTTGGACAACTGAGCATGGTGGATGTAGAGCATGATATAGTGGATAAAGAGTATGATATGGTGGATGAAGAGCAGGAGATGATCGAGGGAGAGCAAGATGATGGTGAATGGAGAGCGAGGAGGTTGAAGATGTACAGCAGGATTTAATGGATAGAGAGTAGTATCTGGTATAAATAAAGCAGGAAATAGTGGATGGAGAGCAGAAGATGGTAGATGTAGAACAGGGGAAGGTGGATAGAAAGTAAGAATTGATGAATCGAGAGCAAGAGATGGTAGATGAATAGCAGGGGACTGTGGGTGGTGAGCAGGAGATGGTACACAGGGTTGGAAAAAACCAAACAAACCATTTATTTCTTGTTTATACCGGTTTTTATGGATTAAACCGTATTTTTATAGTGAAAATGGTGCAAATGAAAATAAAAAGAGTTTATGACTTACTGAATGGTT
Source organism: Cryptosula pallasiana (assembly GCA_945261195.1). Classification (NCBI taxonomy): domain Eukaryota; kingdom Metazoa; phylum Bryozoa; class Gymnolaemata; order Cheilostomatida; family Cryptosulidae; genus Cryptosula; species Cryptosula pallasiana. Next base: position 51,871,471 of record OX183130.1, on the reverse strand, counting down.
AAAGGAATGGCTTTTGATATGTAGCATTCGGCTTGTTAAAAAAAATGTTTAATGTTTATCTCCAAATAAGACAACTGCATGTACAACATGGCATCAGTATCTAAATAAATGACTAATTGTATAATAGAACCACATAAAATAGAAAACATATACACTCAAACTTCAACAACTAAATGGCATTACCGTAGTAAGACACAAGATCATTGGTATTTTTTCTATTATTAAGCAATGGAGAGGCAATAAATAAAATTGTTTTTTTGAGCGCCAAGCCGATTTCATAGTTTAAAGTGTACTATCCCAAACATGAAGTTATATCAATTATATATGTGGCACATCATTTTTCAATAAAGATCCCTCATTTCTCTGCTATCGTAACAAGCTGAAAAATTTGATTTATCATTTTAGATTTTTGAAATAACCAAGAGAATGAGACATGGCATGAGTGAACACTGTGAAGCAGATAACCTGCCAGCTTAGCTGTGAAAGAATGGAATTATTTGATGAACTAACAAAATAATCATAAAAACCAAAAGTTCAAAAATTTGACTAGTTAAAACTGAGCCAAAACCTGGTGGATAGACAGTAGGAGATGGTAGATGAAGGGCAGTGGATTGTGGATGGAGAGCAGGAGAGAGTGATTGAAAAGCAGGTGGAGGTAGATCAAGACCAGGAGGGGGCCAGGACATGGTGAATGGAGAGCAAGATATAATGAATGTAGAGTATGATAAATGCAGAGCAGGAGATGAAGGATGGAGACCAGGAGAGGATGGGTAGAAAGCAGGGTTGGGAATAGCGGTTTGTAGACGCTAATCGCTGGTGCTAATCGCTAGTCATGCATCAGTGATTGTGGCACATCCCCTAGTTTGATTAGACATTCAGCGAATAACCCAATCGCTAAAGTACTAGTAATCGCTGAAGTAAATCGCTGATTTCTCTGCCAACAATGCCCAAGTCACTCATGCATGCAAAAATTTTAGTCATTTTGGAAGTATTGCATTTGCCTGCCAGTTAATTTTATCATAACAGAGGCATATGTATAATGCATATAACTTTAAAGCATTACTGCAGCTGGCTGCATCACTGACACCTTGGAAAACAGATATACTGGAGACCCAATCTGCTCTGCCATTATTAACCTGTAATTAAAAGTTCATGTGTTTTTAGCCAGTTTTTTATACCCTGTTTGCTGTGTAATAAAACGTGGTTTGTGTTTATTTAAGTCTTCATTATTACAAGATTATATGCAAAGTTATCAAACACTTTAAAATATTATCAGCGGTTATGATGGTATCCCCTAGTTTGAAAATAACTTAGCATGAACACCAACGGAAAACCATATTCCCTAGTTTGTAGCAGAATTAGCGATTCAATCTCTAGTTTAACAATCAGCGATTCCCAACCCTGGTGGAAAGTGGGATAAAGGTGGAGGTAGAGAGGGAGTTGATGGATGGGGAGAAAGGAGATGGGGGTAGAGCGCAGAAAATGGTAGAGGGAGAGTAGGAGGTAAACAAAAAGCGGGGTATGATGGATGGAGAAGAGGATATTGTTGATGAAGAGCAGGAGATGGTGAATGGAGAAGGTCATAAAGTGGATGGAAAACAGAAGCGTGTGGTTAACTATTCTCACAAAAAAATACAGATAACACCAGCGTTGAAAGTAAAATAACAATAATTCTTTTGATAATAACTATTCTCATGAAAATTAAATTTGCTAAAAATTATTATAACACACAATATACTATAGAAATAACGATTAACTCCCCATTTTGATATATAAAAGCAACAAAAATACTTGGTAACTGCTACCATTGATAAGAAAACAAAAAATGTTAAAGAATGTTTGACTTGATAAAAAAGAGCAACAATAAATAACAATGATAATATGTAGGTAATATATGTAATATCATCATTTTTAATAACCTTTTGTTTATTAATAATAATCACAATTAATTAATTGATAGTAAAATTATTATCACTAATAATATCTACTTATTATTATCAATTATTATTAATGATACAGCAGTAATAAATAATAACAATCATAGCAACAATAGTAGTAATTAGTTAATGATGATATAATACTTGATATTATTTAAATAATAGATATTACTATTGTATATTATTTATAATTTATTTCTTATTACTATTATAATTATTATTGTATGGAAATAATAATAAGTAGTAGGTAGTAATTAATAAATGAATGAAACTAACATGACTGCTTTAATTTTAAAATAAATTGACATCAACAATAACACAGCAATGGAGTGAGTCAATTCTGTTTTGACTGGCTCTCTCTAAGAATGTTACAAAAGTATTGAAATAATCAATGTGTTTATTATTAGTTTGGTCTTTGCTTCTGCTGCTTCTTGTTATGGGGATCGTATTTTTAGACTGTGGATCCTAGTAACCTGAATTGATAGTGTGGGTAATATAGCATTTCCCCTAACAACACAAGTATAAAAGTGGTCAATTAACAGCTGTTATAACTATCTATTTTTAATTTTTCTAATCTGAATCCTTTAGTGCTTTATTATTGTATGATATCAGCATCTTCTATGTCAATGTTTACTTTGACTAGTTAGTTGTTGGAAGCAAAATAAACACACTATAACTGCTATAAGAAACTGAAATATAAGATAGGGAAATATCCATATAAACAGTTGTAGTATAATATTCAATTATTGCTATTAATTAATAATAATAAAAACTCAAAAAAAATGTTTTCCCCAACAACATGGGAAATGCGTGAGACGTGCGTGAGAGAGTGAGAAACAGGGAAATTATTTGATTCTCACGCCCAATGCGTGAGAGTTGGCAAGTCTGCATAATAATAACAATAATTAATAATACATCAGTGGTTTATCATCATTATTATTATTAATACGAAATTATTATTATTATATCATTATTATTATTATAAATTAATATTATTATTATTATTAAATATAATTATTATTATTATTAAATATAATAAATAATACTATTACATTATTATTATTATTATTTATCATTATTTATTTCATTATTATTATAATATTATAAATACAACAATAATTCTTATTTTATTATAATAATAGTAGTAGCAATGAAAAAACATCATGATCATCATCATACTTACTTGCTACTTACTTAAAAATAGTACAAAAAAGTACATTACTACATACATCGATCATGATGATAGTACAAGTTTAACCAGCAGTGGTGGCTTAGCCACAGCAATCAATAATAATAATTAAAGATTGTAGTACTACAACAGTAACAACAAAAAACAACAACAACATTTACAATGATGATGAATCATCAACAAACAATCATTGTTGAACAATGATTATTAATCATTAGTATGATGATGATGATGATCAATAATAATAATCATCGATGATTTTTTTTTCATTGTCATCAATCAATTGAATACATCCTTATTACAAGTGCACACAGATGGTCAAAAACACGAATCATCATGACAATTAATTTAAAACTTCTTAGCAAACGTCACCTTGCATGATTTATGGAGTAGTTTTTGGGTTCAAATTACTATCTATCCAGTAGTATTTACAACAAGTAGTTATGCAAAATCCATAAACGGAAATACCAAAAAACGGCTCGCTTTCTTTTCTCAACGCATATGCCTATCCATTTCACAGGAGACAACTCCATAATTTATAACCTTACAGTTTCAGCCGCTAAGGCCTTCGCGGATAATTCTCAGCGAAGCAACAGCGGTCATTTTTTTCAAAATTGTACTCGCCGACACCCGCAAATTCGCCCAAACGGCACAAACGTACCTTCGCGTTCTCTTAGCCGAAAACGCCTATTGTGAGGTGAAAACCTGAGAAGATAATTGTTAAAGCAAGAGACAGCGATGAATTCCAATTATTGCTGTTGCCCATTAGGGCAGAGGCTTATAAGAAATCATTGAGGTACAATAAACTACTAAAATGTAACAACCGTTGACAACCGCTACAGAATTACTTACTAGTCTCTGATCTGTCGGCATTCTCCTTCCTCAGAGCCTGCTCCAGCTGCAGTTTCTTCTCCTCTCTCTGCCTCTGGAACTCCTCCTCTAGTCGAGTTGGCATGTCCCTCAGCGCCGCATCCAACTCCTCCTTAGTTAGCCTGATGTTGGCTTCTAGCTTGGACTTGCTCTTGGACACCACCTCCTCCTCCAGCTGTATGACACGCAACAGCAACTACCACATCTGATGCTGGGTATGTAATCTGACACATGACAACAGGTGTAATATATACTCACCCACTCACACACATTGACACTTGAGTTGACATGTTTGCTCAGGTACTCTCTCTTTATCCTGAAATAAATTCAAAACTCATGGCAAAACATCTCTATGGTACAGTGAAATGTCATTTACAGTACTTCGTTATAGTCCTTAGTTACAGTACTTAGTTACAGTACTTAGCTATAGTACTTAGTCATAGTACTTAGTTATAACATTTAATTATAGCACTTAGTCATAGTACTTAGTTATAGTTCTTAGTTATAGTTGAAAATGAGTGAAGTTTCAAATAAAAATTCCACCGCCTACTAGACTCTGTACAAGACAAAAGTACAGATAACACACGTCCATGTCACTCAATACCAGTGACAAGTGTGAGCAGGTACTCTTGCCACAAGTAACACCAACTGACCAACAGTGGCACTTGACCTTATGGCAAGGCAAATTCCAAAAAACAAAACTCCACAGAGTCTGTCATCACTACAGTATTGTTTCTATTAGCCGTCTGACAGGTGTTTGGAGTCAATTACACACCTGTTCTTTATTAACGTGAGATTTTCAATTACCAATGAGATGCAACTACGGTATTATTTTATTCTGTTTAAATTGAGGCGCTGGGCGTGCTGGGATAGATAGCAGATAGCTGTAGTACTCATTCATACCTGACCCAGGCGTCTTTGTCCTTCTGTTTTCGCTGTAAGTCCTTCAGTCTAGTCTTCAGTTTGGAATGCATTAGACTTAAAAGTTGAGCTTTTTGTTTCTCATAAAGTTTGTCGATTCTCTTTATCCTATCAGCATGGAGCATATCGAGGACTTTGACTGAAGACTCATGAATGAGCTGAGCGTGTTGTAGTTTGACCTCTCGCTGTGAACTGTAGTATTCCTCATACACGGCCAGGTGTTGGGAGACATGCTGCTTCTCATGGTCCTTGAGCTATTAAACATACAAGGCCCAATAATAAGGTATCATGAGATGAGATACTTGGGCTATGAAACATAGACAGCCCCAATAATGAGTGGTGGTGGGGGGGGGGGGGGGGGTGACGTTTATTTCAAAGCATTTAGGTGACAAATGAAACGGAGGAGATAACTCAATATGCATTATCGGTAAACGTTAAACATTAAAGAGTTGAGGACGGCTTTGCAGGACACACTTTGTGTGTAAAGTTGTTCTCTCATTAAGCATTGTAAAACTGTTGAGAAAACTCACTTGTGGCAACAAAAATGCAATGGGTCTGTAGGGGTCTATGGAGGTCTATGACAATGTGGTTGACAGACGTGGCGATCTGCGAGCGGCAGTTACCTCATGATATTATATAGCACACTCCCACAAGTAATTTGTACCATTTTTATCAAGTTTTCATTTTTGAAATTAGCTTCTAAAAATCTTAATTATTATTATTTAGCGCTTTTTAACTTACTTCTTAAAAAAATGACCAGTATTTTAGATTTCATTATTATCGTTGTTGTAAAAAAAAACATGTCGGAAATAAAATTTTGTTGAGCATTTGTTGTTTTAAACTCCACTAACATAACAAATGAAATAACTTAGGATTGTCAGATAAAAATCAGAAAATTTCATTTGTTGATTCGGAGCAGAAAACTCCCAGTCACTGTTTCTTATCAGATTAGCTTTAGACACAGAATTAGACCAATTGCCAGACATTGAGTTTTTCTACGCATCAATGCAAAATGATTGACATCGATATTGAACAAAAAACTTTGATGTGGAGTGATGTCTACAGGCAACACTCACCGAGTGGGCGTGTCGTTTCTTCATACTGTTGAGTTCCAAGCCAGTTTTATGTCTGACCTGCTTGTACGTTCCGTTCTTAGACGCCAACTGCAACGACTTGTGTCGCTTCTTTTCAAATTTTCTTAGCTCCTGTTGGTGGTCTCTCATTAGTTTCTCCACAGCACACCTTTTTTCCTTGCCATGGTTGAGGACGCTCTATAAATAATGCATTGACAGGGTGAAGGACGCACATCACTCGGCCAACTATATCTTGGAGACATTTAGCAGGTTTTATTATAACAATGCGCAGTAGGTAGAAGTTTTGTGTTATTTCAGAGCAGAACTAGGAAGGGCAGAAGACTAGGACAAGCAAGTAGCTGATGCAACTGAGTCCACACAAACTTATTGGTAACCCTTTAGCTATACTATGTTAAATTAGACACTTCTCAATATCCGCATGCATAAGCTCGACCATTGTAGTCTTAACATGTTCAGGAGCAAACAACTACAAACTTCTGCTATAACAATATGCAAAGAATGGCAAATCAGACAATACACTGTATATAGCCTCTCTTCCATTGCGCAGATCACCCTATCACACCCCACATCACATGAGACCAACAGGTTTAGTAGTACAACTCACATGACCCCACTAGTATTCAGCCATAGAAGTCACATGACCCCACTAGTATTCAGCCATACAAGTCACATGACCTCACTAGTATTCAGCCATACAAGTCACATGACCTCACTAGTAGTCAGCCATAGAAGTCACATGACCTCACTAGTATTCAGCCATACAAGTCACATGACCTCACTAGTATTCAGCCATACAAGTCACATGACCCCACTAGTATTAACCATACAAGTCACATGACCCCACTAGTATTAACCATACAAGTCACATGACCTCAGTAGTGTATAGCAGTAGCCAGCATTAAAAGATAGAGGGAGTGGCGTTTAGTTTCTACAAATAGCCATACAGACAGGAAGTGGGGCCTTTAGCCTGTGTTACTCACTTTTAAAGACCTAGTAAACCTAGGTTTTGAGTCAAATGCACAGACATGCTGCAAAACTGCCTGCAACGTAAATGTCCACCAGTCAAGCACGTACATACTTTGACCAGCTACAGACAGTTGGCTATTATTGTATGTAATACAAGCATCAACTAACACCCGGACTGCCTGTCATTGTTCGATAACCCGCTTCACAAAATCAGCTATGGAAGTTCTCCTTTCAATAACCCGTTTTACACAAATGTTTTGTTTGCAGTCATACGTACATACATACTGTACTGTGGACTCTAACAGATGAGTTTTATTTGAAAAGAAATTGTAAAATGGAAAATAACTGTAGAGCAAGAAAGGGGAAAATTGGCTAAGAAATGATTGTACACACAACAAAGAATTTCCAAAAGTAAGGACAAAGCAATATATGATTAAGAGATTTCCACAGAAGATATACATCCAGGTGTCTGTATTATTTCATAAGCTGAATGAAACATTTTCACAATTTAAGCACTTGAGACCTGGTTAGAGTTATCTCCCAGCTTTTTATGTAATGGGATAGAATAAGTTTTGTAAATACAGAAATTTTAACCACATCTTAGGGGAGATAACTTCCACTAGGCCTCTCTCGTATAATAATTATTGCATGTGTAACAAGCCAAACAGGAGAAAACAACTCTCTACTACTAATACATTTATCGTATCCATTTAGCAATCAGTCATGATTGTAACTTACAAAAAACATTCATACATGCTGACTTGGTATTTATTTAACAATTTTCTAGTCTTCACGCTCCACTGAAGAGCTAGTTTATGAGTAACTCTTGACACATGGCTGGGAGAAGAGGTCACATATTGATATGTTTCAATAATCAATATTCGACATTACTTAGCCGAATTTAGTCAATTTAGATATTTGTTATTTTACCGAAGCTTCAATTTTTTGAATCCAACTCTTGTTCAAGTTTGATTATTCAGCATTGAAAGTTGAATCCTACTGTTCGAATAAAACAATAAAACCACACACCTTCTTGTGCCGTTTCTCCAGCCGTTTGAGCTCAGCTTCCTGTTTGGTGACCACCTTCTTGTAGGGTTTGTAAGCCTGCATGTGATCCTTGGAGACACTGACTATGTCATCAGCTGTACCACAAAACAACAATGTAGGTACATAATGTATCGTGTGTGAGAATGGTGAGGATATTTCTATGTAGCAAGGTTCAAAGTTTCAAATGTTTCAACTTTTGACTGCGCCATTGTTCAGGGGAGAATTTTTCAACTCTTTCAAAATTTAAAACTACAAACTTTTGACTGTAGGATAAAAACTTCGTAATTTTCCCAATAAAAAATTACTATCAGTTATGCAAATCATCAGAAATGGTTTATTATTTATGTTAGACTTGAGCATCCATCACAATCGCCCTCATCATCATGATATCAAATAATAAAAATAATCGATGGTACTGTAATATCATAATAATTATTATTTATTTACATCAGAGTTTGACAACTACTACCGCTTAGAAGGTTCAGTTGGCTGAGAAAAGCCATACATATATACTGACTGATAAGTCATAAAAAGCATCTAGCTGTATTAGTAATTAGTTTTATACCACACGATTTAGAATATAAACAGTCGGGCGGCAAAACACCCTCGTGAAAAAAATGGTATTGGTTTGATAGAAACTGATTACGACTCGCCACAGCAATACTAGGAAGTAATAAGTCACCAAATCACTGATATGATAGGCAAGCCATTTGCATAGTTATCTTTCTTTTGGTGTAGACAACTCTAAATAATTCTTTCAAAAAGTCATGTAATGGAAGTATGGTAAATCAAAACTTCAAAGATTTCAACAATTCGCCGTTCAGAAATCATTCAAAACTTGGACGTACGGAAATCTAGTGCGCATTTGAATAGAAAACATTGACTGCTACATACTAACGAAATGTATTATCATGCAGTGAAAAAGAACCTACCCTGAAAGCGATTTTCGATAAGAAATTTCTGTTCAGTAGCTAGTATAGTATCCTCAGAGGGAGCTAGCGCAGGCATGCTAGTAGCTGGTATATCTACAGAAGACATTAGAGTCCACTAGAAATGCTACAAGTGGCTACTAGATCTAGCCTCTCAGGCCTATCACTCAGCCACACAAGCGAAGCCAATACCAGAATGCAACAAAATAGACAGGTTGTGTCACGACTGACACAACATGCATGTGTCATGTGTCACTACAACTTGCAGTCACATGACAAGAGCAGGAGCCTATTCATTGGCTGACGAGTGTAAGAGACATGCAAGGTGGAGCTAACTCTGGTACAATCTCGTGCAACCAATACAATGACAACTAAGTGGATACAATAATAGCCAGTAATCTTATAATCGTATCGGTTGTTGAGCAGCTTGCGTAGCAATGATAGAGTAGGTAGCGTGTGTACTAACACAGAGCATTGATGTCTTAGGTGAGCAGAACTGAGGCTTTAAGAGGCATATATTATATAGAAGAGGGCTTTGCTAGAAGTCAATGCATGGGCATAGAACGGACAGGTAGAGCGAGTCAAACAAGCTAGGAATATAGAGCCATACAGGAAGTGGTATTTTTATGACAGCAACTGTTGAAGTCCCTTTGCAGAAAGAAAATTTGTGGATTTCCAGCCAATCACCTAAACTTACTTCCCAAAACATGATTGGAAAGTAAGAAATGGCAGATACTAAAATCTATTTATTTGAATGCATAAAGAGCTGAAGTAACTGCTTCCTGTATGTATCACTCAGAATTTACCCTGGTTGGTACGAGAACCAGCGCTGAGAGTCAAGGTGAGAGATGGCTTGGCACAGACTAAAAGATGCAACAAACAGAAATGGTAGGAGTAACAATAATGCAACTACAGACAACAGTAGAGATAGTAGCTATAAGTACTAACTATATCCTTGCTCACAACATATTATTGAATCTATAACAAATAAATAATTAATTTGTTATATAACTGATTTTAGATCCTGTCCCGTTAATCTGATGAGACAGGATGAGGATTGGGATAGAGCTGGAGACTGAACGCTCAGTGTAGGTTGTATTTATAGATACTTGAATGTTATGAACTAATCGCATGCGCCACGACATAATCCAGTCCTCAGTGTCTGGCTAAAATAAGAAACTAATTAACAGATATAAACTGAGACAAATCAAATATAGCTGATGGTATACTACTTGTGTAGTATTTAGCCTTGCGGAGAGAGATGCAGTAAGTGACAATCTAATACAATACACACTATATAAAGACTGGGGCTGGTACAATTAGGAAACACAGTCTATGTCTGCTGAAAGTAGGATGGCCTACAACGAGGTCGGCTGCAGATAAATAATAAATAATGTGTTTGGATAAAAAAATAAAATGCAGTTTGTTGACCTGCTCAGACAAGCAGAAAAAATGGTTTCCCTTTCCCTTGACAGTTCTGTCAGGACACTTTCATAAAATAAAATACAAGAATTGGCTGTGTAGGGCTAGGATGTCTAAACAAAGCAACACACGATATTTCCTGGAGGGTAAAGACTAACACCCTGATTACATTTATACTATCAGTGCCTCTGCCGGTGATTGCCTCTGCCGGTGATTGCCTCTGCCGGTGATTGCCTCTGCCGGTGATTGCCTCTGCCGGTGATTGCCTCTGCCGGTGATTGCCTCTGCCGGTGATTGCCTCTGCCGGTGATTGCCTCTGCCGGGGATTGCCTCTGCCGGTGATTGCCTCTGCCGGTGATTGCCTCTGCCGGTGATTGCCTCTGCCGGTGATTGCCTCTGCCGGTGATTGCCTCTGCCGGTGATTGCCTCTGCCGGTGATTGCCTCTGCCGGTGATTGCCTCTGCCGGTGATTGCCTCTGCCGGTGATTGCCTACCCCGGTGATTGCCTACCCCGGTGATTACGTTGATCGTACGAGTGTTTGCGGCATGTTCGTAGACCAAAGAACAAAAACTAACAGGCGTTCGTAAATCACTAACTTGTAATTGGAGCGACAGATCATTGTGATTCAATAACTTCTTAGAAAATCATAACGAGGACAACACCAAAAGTACAGCATATTTAAGAAAGAATAAATACAAAATTGCTACCAGCAAATATCGTCTGCAAATTCGCCTTTCCTGTGTTGTTACAAATTGCCGCAATCACATAACTTTTTCAAGGATATAAAACTGGTTAACAAAAAACAAACATATTTGACTTGCTTGTTATATTATATGGTTCAATTGTTCAGTTTCATTCACAAACAACGTAAATAAACACAGATTTTATTTATTTAGTGAGCTACTTTTGTTGGCCCTATAGTTTGAAACAACTTATTGATTGAAATTTAATGCCGATAATGTTCATTATTTTTACTGCGTTTCATTCGGTGAGCAGGTTGGGAATACTCTGCATGTGATAGCGGGCAAACAAGAGATAACAAAAATGGAACTATATATAGATATATCTAAAACTTTTGTGACTATTTATAGAATAGTTGTGCATAGCTGAATGGGGCAGTTTTGTTAGTTTTGTATTAAAACTGCTTACACATATATAACCTACATACTTACACATATATAACCTACATACTTACACATATATAACCTACACACTTACACATATATAACCTACACACTTACACATATATAACCTACATACTTACACATATATAACCTACACACTTACACATATATAACCTACACACTTACACATATATAACCTACACACTTACACATATATAACCTACACACTTACACATATATAACCTACACACTTACACATATATAACCTACACACATACACATATATAACCTACACACTTACACATATATAACCTACACACATACACATATATAACCTACAAACTTACACATATATAACCTACACACTTACACATATATAACCTACACACTTACACATATATAACCTACACACTTACACATATATAACCTACACACTTACACATATATACCTACACCTAGCTGTACTGTAAGTACCAGATAAATAAACTCACTTATATTCTGTTTAGAAGGAGATGCAGTGATGGAGTCAGGTAAAAGTATCTGAGGCATGCTTATAGCGTGGCTCATGGGCGACAGATGTATTGGGTTGGGTTCCTCGCCATTTGCTCTGTCCAAGTTCTCATCAGACATATGTCTTCTCCTCTCTTTTCCAAAAGGTAGCGTATCATGGCCGTGAATACTGCTTGTCATATCACTGCTGACTCCCTCCGATATTGTGTCCTGGTTGGATGCCTGCGACGACATTCTAGACACCTGTTTGTGTACGCTCACCTGCGGACTCTCAGATTTATCTCCTACACCCGAGTCACTCTCTTTTGTCTGAGCCAACATCTCCTTTTGCTGCATACAACAGCATTCGCACATATTTATGCAGTCGAAGACAAACGTGACAACTTTCTTAAAATAAAACTGAATAAAACCTTGATAGAGTAGCAACAGAACAAGCTATAAATAAGCCAAGACCAATACTGCTACCACTTACCACTTGCTCAGCAAGGTCAAAGTTCATATCAAATCCGACAGTGAGCGCCTCCAGCTGTTGCTCGTGTTTCTCCAGATTGGATTGGTAGGCTATGGGGTTAGAGAGAGCTGTGGCTAACTCTGCAAGTAAAGGACACACTAGTTTACGCATTCTGCTAACAACCACTCCCTATCGCAAATATGACTTTCACAAAAGTGATAGAGACATATAAAGCCTTTAAATAACCCATAATGACGGTTAAATATTGAGTAATAATACAATATCTGTTGCCATGGAAACCATTTATTTGTTGCTCCATTGACGTTGAATAGTAAAAATTATTCAGGATGGAGTTGATGACAGACATATATAAATACAGTATATATATATATATGCAAAGAATGCTAGGGTAAGCCATTACACTGAACTAGTACAAGCGATAACAATATGTTTGTGCTGGTGTAATTAATACTTTACGTACTATATATAAACATAAATAGAAGTGAGAATGTCATTCACCGCTTGCAAGAGAAAACAATGATGCAGACTAATAACTATTACATCATCGGCTATGAGAGTGAATCACAACAAAACAATACAATTCTGAGATGTTATTTATTACGTACCAGAGAGCCCATCTGGTACATAGTCCTTGACACTGATATAGGCGAATAGACAAGGCATTAGTTGGGGTTGTCCTACCTCATTCCTTAGAGGTATATGTCTGTAGCCTACAGTGTGTTATATATAGTATACACAACATGTACAGTGTATATTGTTCATTGAAACCCGCATAATTCTATGTTGAAAGGACAACAAAAATATATCTAATTATGGATAGTATTGAATTGCAAACGTACACCTTTAGATAATATAAATATAGATATAATAAATGATATTGTAACTAATAGTATAATAATATGGATATTTCTAAACATTTCTTTCGTTCGATTTACTCCCAGATTTAATTTTATGGTCTAGTAGTTGTAGCGAGTAAGTTTAAAATTTTAGAAAATCTGTAGTAGGGTGGACTTTTTTATTATCGGTATAAAAACTGCTTGCAAAATCCATGCTCTATCTCGGGCTTCTCACCAAATCTGAGGGCTAAAGAGCTTTAATCAATAACTTATTGCTAATTTTTTTTGGTCGAATCAGAGATAGTACTATTGAATTACATCAAGCCACTTTTAATGGCTGATGTTTGGGACTTTGAATAAACCGAGTTAGAGATTTCAACGAGGTAGAATCATGCGGGTTTCACTGCATGTAGTATATGCTACGTGTACAGTACACGCAATATATAAAACCAAAACAATAAAAAGTTTCAATAATATATCACAAAAAGTCAAGTATTATTCAGCGGGTTAATAAGCGTATGGAACACAGAAATAACCAAACATTTTATACATCAAACGTCTAAGTTTGATATCAAGTGATTCACTCCAAACCCAGAGACCGTAGCTTATGTCAATGAATCCATTTATAGTATTTCACTTTCACCCCTAGGACTGCCCAACAGTGAGGGACACAAGTCACATCAAACAAACAGATCACCCAGGGACGTTGTAGGATATTACAGGGTTGACTCTATGAGACTATTACACGGTTGACTCTATGAGACTCTATTACAGGGTTGACTCTATGGGACTCTATTACAGGGTTGGCTCTATGGGACTCTATTACAGGGTTGACTCTATGGGACTCTATTACAGGGTTGACTCTATGGGACTCTATTACAGGGTTGGCTCTATGAGACTCTATTACAGGGTTGACTCTATGGGACTCTATTACAGGGTTGACTCTATGAGACTCTATTACAGGGTTGGCTCTATGAGACTCTATTACAGGGTTAACTCTATGAGACTCTATTACAGGGTTGGCTCTATGAGACTCTATTACAGGGTTGACTCTATGAGACTCTATTACAGGGTTGGCTCTATGGGACTCTATTACAGGGTTGACTCTATGAGACTCTATTACAGGGTTGACTCTATTACAGGGTTGACTCTATTACAGGGTTGACTCTATGAGAGGGAGATTAACTCTCAGGTGCTATTTTTACAATTGCACCATTTCTAAAAAAAATGACAGGTGAAAATTTTTCCATTTACAGTCCTTTAGCTTGGAAAAAAAAACTTTTTGTGATTTGTTGATTATTTGACAACATCAAGGAACTGGTGAACACTATCACACGAATAATATTATGTATTATTAAAATATCTATTGCATATCAAAAAAACTTACAATGCAGTTTATTCACAAAACACGATGAAGCCAAAGCTTGTGTTTTCAAATAATAAATATAATATTAACAACTATGGCTGGCATTTTGAAATTTACTCGATCAACTGCTATTATTTTTATTTCTCAGCTACGAACATGTTGAATATTATATTATTTTGGTACAACTGTACCATCAGCGCAACATTTCAACCTTGTATGATACTGTTTGCTAAATGAAGTAATCGCGTGTCTTATTAGCAATCAGACCTTCACACCAGGTTGTGACGTGTTCCAGACAGATAATATTTTAACAATAAACGTTACAATTATACTCGCAGTATTTCCTATTTCACGTTTTCGTAGTTTCACTTTAGCGATGCAAACAGGAAGTAACTTAGTCGATTGTTGAACTTGCGATTAGAAATCACGACTTGCTTGACTATTATTCTGATTTGAGGAAATTTGAGCAAATAATATGACAAAAATGATTTTGTTGAGAAAGCTCAAAGAATCAATAAAGCCTTTGGAAGTTCTTTTTCGAAAAGATTTTGGTTTATTCAGTTGAAAAAAATTTAAATATCATGTTCCAGGTAGAACCATACTTTCGGGTTTGATTGAGCTTGCCAACGTAGACTAATGAAAGCGCGCCCTTGAACGATTACAGTGGTTTGCTACCAAAGTGACGATGTACTGTTACGATTTATGTTAATGGCGCATCGTCAATATTCTACACCCCAAACTTATCAGCTGCCGTGAATAAAACATTGTTTTCTTAGTATTCGTTAAAATGAAGTGATTTTCGTTTTAATAGTATTGTTGGTGGAAAGCGGGGCTTCCGGTTTCTTTAATACTAGCGCCGCACAAAAAACTGCAGGGAACTCATTACAGCTACGCATTCATGAGAGTGGGTGGGTGGTCTGGCCCATTCAAGTTTATGTTTAGGCATTACTAGAGGGCAGTTTCCTTAACCAATCAGGTGCTCAATTCTGGGCAAACAATTACATTCTGAAGATTTGATTCTATTTGTCACTATGGAAACTAACTCATTGATAATACCAGGATAAGTCACCATTTTATCAAACCCGGACCAGTAACAGTAACTGTTTACCTGGACATAGTCCCGATACAGGAAGTAGCCTGTGACCAATCATTCTACCCCTCTCCTCGTACACAGCCACTCTCAGGGTAGCCAGATGGGGAAGTACCACCTGCACATAAAAAGACACACACTTTAGATAAACTGTCAGTATGGTATAATGTTGTAGTTAGCATACGAGAGCAAACAAGATGGATGACTGCCCACAAAATGAATGACTGCACACAAGATGGATGACTGCACACAAGATGGATGACTGCCCCCAAGATGGATGACTGCACAAAAGATGGATGACTGCCCCCAAGATGGATGACTGGCACAAGATGGATGACTCCCCACAAGATGGATGACTGCCACAAAATGAATGACTGCCCACAAGATGGATGACTGCACACAAGATGGATGACTGCCCCCAAGATGGATGACTGCCCACAAGATGGATGACTGCCCACAAGATGGATGACTGCCCACAAGATGGATGACTGCCCACAAGGTGGATGACTGCCCACAAGATGGATGACTGCCACAAAATGGATGACTGCCCACAAGATGGATGACTCCCCACAAGATGGATGACTGCCACAAGATGGATGACTGCCACAAGATGGATGACTGCACACAAGATGGATGACTGCCCACAAGATGGATGACTCCCCACAAGACGGATGACTGCCACAAGATGGATGACTGCCCACAAGATGGATGACTGAATATAAGATGGATGACTGCCACAAGATGGATGACTGCCCACAAGATGGATGACTGCACACAAAATGGATGACTGCATACAAGATGGATGACTGCCACAAGATGGATGACTGCCCACAAGATGGATGACTGCACACAAAATGAATGACTGCCCACAAGATGGATGACTGCACACAAAATGGATGACTGCACACAAGATGGATGACTGCACACAAAATGAATGACTGCCCACAAGATGGATGACTGCACACAAAATGGATGACTGCACACAAGATGGATGACTGCACACAAAATGGATGACTGCACACAAGATGGATGACTGCACACAAGATGGATGACTGCACACCAAACAAACTCACTTTTCTAAAGACAAATTCCTCCTCATTATAAACTGGGTTGATGCCGTTAGCTAACACCATTTTAGTCCTAAACTTCTTAATAACTGTGTCCGCAGGTAAACCGTACATGGACACTTCTACGTAGGTGCCCACTTGCTTGTCAGACAGGAAGTGACCTGAGATGATCTACAAATCACAAGTTTTCAAGCAGATAGTTAAAAAAAATGTGTCTGTAATCCATTAGCTCACATTTCAACATAAATCTACAGTAGTCCATTATAGTAAATGCAGCGATGGGATGAACGAGTAAGAAGAGATAACTCCTCAGTGCTAACGAGCTTGTACGTAGCTCATATATACATACCCTTTATTCCATATTGTTAAAGCATGCCAGCACTTATCACTTTTTGGTTGAGTTTCTGAATATTCAAGTCTTGAGCAGCAGATTGATGTATTAAATAACCCTCTAGGCCTACTCAGTCATGATTTACAAGCTTGCCAAAAAGCCATTGGCCTCAAATGCTCGTCGTATTGTGCAGGATTTCACTGTGGGGGTGTGAGTGGTAGCTCGGCCTACCTGCACAACCTCCCGAACTGTAATGGCAACTGTGTCTTGTATGCTAGCAATACAACCCTTCCACAGGTCGACTTAGTATACTGGAGAATGGTGGTCGACCATCTCAGTAACTAGTGAGCTGCCGGTTGCGTTAGCTGTTGTTCTGTGTGTGCAATGAGTTCGAACTTTGAAGGGCGAACTAGTGGAACTAGGTTCGGCCAGCAGAGGTTCGGCTGTCTTTTTGTAGTGCTGTGCAGAGGTCGAACATTGAAGGCGAAGTTAGTCAAAGCTAAGTTCGGCCAGCAGAGGTTCAGACTGATCTGCCTATATATTACTACTCGAGTAATGGTGCGCAGTGAAGTTATTTGTATGTACAAAGAAACTTCTGAGAGTGTGCAAGCTGACTCTGACTTTATTCACAATTACATCGGTATTTATGTACATGATTACATAATGGCAAAAGGTAATACAAAAGAGGCCACACCTGGCACAAATGATTGGCCAGCATGTGCCAGTAAAATACAAGAGGTGGTCCTTAACTGATTGCATGACTGGACGCACATGGTGAACATATAATTTATAATGGTAAAAGAATAATTACTTGACAAACACATAGACTGATTTGCCCTAAAGCGCGGGCATAGAACAAGACAGGTAGAATAGAACGGGATATGTAACACATAGAACAATGTAAGTGTAATGTTCGTACAGGTATCATAGAGTTATTTGGGGGAGATGGCGTCGGTCCTCTACAGTATCAGCTGAAATTTAGCTTACTATAACTTCCATTGATTGCGGTGTACGTCATCTTCGGGATGTGGGCGTGGTCAATTATAATAAATAATGGCAAAGTTTTATAAATGAAGTTACATCGTTTGCGTTTAAAATGAAATCTGATTGGGCAATTCATTTAGTCTTAGGTCTACTGAAGGCCATTGCAACAGGAATAAACAGTCCTTACGAAGACACCCCATCAAAAACTGGTTCTAAGATTTAATGTTAAGGTTTATTGTTACGCGCCATTTTTCACCTGGCTTCAATTTGCACGCCGCACGCATAAAATCGCAATTAGTGGTTTCTATCAATATGGACGCAATTAGTGCGCACGCATAGTAAACAAGACCAACGCTTGATTATTACGCAATTTTCATATGTGACATGGCAACAATAGACGATTGCGGGATTAGTCAGGTTGTCCAATGTGATCGCCATCACAAACATAGGATCATCTCATCTTATCCTTCTTCCATAAAAAGGATAAAAAAAATTGTGCTTCTTTTGGTGAGTAAGGGAACAATAAATGGTATTTATTTATACAATAATAATGGACAGTAATATGTAGGTAGAATAATAATAAATAAAATAATAATAAAAATAAATAGCGGCATCTGATTGGTCAAATAAATACTGTGCCGTGAAAAAGTAAATTCCCGAAGATGACGTAAACTTTAAGCAGTGTAAGGGTGCTTTCGGATACCCTATGCATAGGGCAGTCGTTGAACACTCGTTGAGGGCTCAACGATGACTGTCGTTTAACGGAAGTTGTTTGTGCTCAAACCATAGACATACGTATTTTCATCAACGTCTATGAAAACTGTATAGCTGGAGCGAGCCCAATTTACTTTCTTTACAAAGGAAAAAAAATTACGATGATTTCATCGTCAGATGTATTTTTTATATACATTATAATGCATTGTCACGACTTGAAACGGGGAGGAAAAAAAATTGATAAAAGTTGACTCGTTAAAACTGTTTGTTAGGTGGAGTCAAGGTCAGTCAACGACGCTACCTTCCTCGCTTGTCACTTCCATCGTTGAGCCCAAATTGCCCATTGCCGCCATGTTTTTTCTGCCCTCAACGACGGGGTTTCCGAATGGTCTCGTTTAATCCCATCGTTAAGCCCTACGCGTAGGGTATCCGAAAGCACCCTAAAAGTGAGCGAGCATTTTTGGAAGAGGGGTATTTTGCAGGCTTGTAAATCATGACTGAGTAGGCCTAGAGGGTTATTTAATACATCAATCTGCTGCTTAAGACTTGAATATTCAGAAACTCAACCAAAAAGTGATAAGTGCTGTCATGCTTTAATGACACAAGACAGTCTGGGATATGCAGTGAGTTTGACAATGTCTAACTGGTACAATGAAACAAAAGAATTTGATTAACTTGTCATACGGATATTATTTAATGAACGCTCAGTTATATTCTTGACCTACAGTATGTAGGAGATATTGACCTACAGTATGTGGGAGATATTGACCTACAGTATGTAGGAGATATTGACCTACAGTCTGTAGGAGATATTGACCTACAGTATGTAGGAGATATTGACCTACAGTATGTAGGAGATATTGACCTACAGTATGTGGGAGATATTGACCTACAGTATGTAGGAGATATTGACCTACAGTCTGTAGGAGATATTGACCTACAGTATGTAGGAGATATTGACCTACAGTATGTAGGAGATATTGACCTACAGTATGTAGGAGATATTGACCTACAGTCTGTAGGAGATATTGACCTACAGTCTGTAGGAGATATTAACCTACAGTCTGTAGGAGATATTGACCTACAGTCTGTAAGAGATATTGACGAATTTTTTTTGTTTTGAGAGTTATTTTTTTGTAGAACTCTGGCAACGCAAACAAAATAATTCAAACATAAATAAAGTGGATATCAGAAAAGCTCCGGCTATGAGAGAGAATCAAACAGTATGTGGACACATGTCCAGCTACAATACCATCTACTGTACTTTAATAGACACATGTACAGCTACAATACTATCTACTATACCTTAATAGACACATGTGCAGCTACAATACCATCTACTATACCTTAATAGACACTTGTACAGCTACAATACCATCTACTGTACTTTAATAGACACATGTCCAGCTACAATACTATCTACTATACCTTAATAGACACATGTCCAGCTACAATACTATCTACTATACCTTAATAGACACATGTCCAGCTACAATACCATCCACGGTACTTTCTGCAAAGGGATCAAAGGTCTTGTTTTCTCTCCTCATGAAGTCTGGTTTGATGAGATAACCAGTACTGAGGTTCATCTCAAACACCCCTTGGTTGAGCTGCATGGGCAGGTCTAGCGTCTGGAAGTTGAGGGCAACTAGCTGACAGCCGGCATTCCAGAATACCTGCACAGTATATATTATACACACTGTACTACTGCTGTACACTATATACTATTACTGTAGACTATATACTACTACTGTACACTATATACTACTACTGTACACTATATACTACTACTGTACACTGTATACTACTACTGTACACTATATACTACTACTGTACACTATATACTACTACTGTACACTACACACAAGTACCTGAGGCATGTAGTTACTAGAGTCGACCCGAGTACCTCGCGGGTATATCCTACTCAGCTGTCTCTTGTTGTAGTTCACAAACTCAACAGGAGTCTTCTTTAGTCTGTTCATGGCCACCGTCTCAACAAATGATGACATCTCATAGGAGCGATTCTTCTCTGTAAGGGTACATCACACGTCTGTATTTGTGACTCTGTGCACGCCTTCATCTACAGTCTCACTGGCCATCAATTTAATTTAACAATTTTTTTCTGAAGATTAATCTCAAGCAATGAGTAACCAAAGCGCTGTTTGTGCTTGTTTAATTACTTAATTGTTCTGGTGGAAATAACTTTTGGTTGTTAATCAGAATTGCTGAAATGATATGAATTGCTGAAATGAAATAACATATGCGTGTAGATTGGCACAATAAACTTGACTACCACACGTCAGATATTATTATTGAGCTGCTCATTTGTGGCTTTCATGCCATAATATTACCAAGTTCCAACAAAGTTAAAATATACTTTATATTCGTGTTGACCTTGGAGACCTATTAGTTCAGTTAGACTGATATATATAGTATATATAGTATATAAGATAGAGGAATAGACCAAAATACGCACTCTTGGAGTACTCAAATGAATGGAATGGTACAGGTGTGCAATAGTTCACCAGGCAAGACATTTCCTCTGAGGAGACAACTTCCCTGTGAGCCGTGCCCTACAAATATACATAACATACAGAGTACTTCACACTAACATACTGTATTACATAACAGACACACTGTATAGTATGTAGTTACCTCTGCATGTTGCTTAGCTGTCTTTTCTTCTTCAGTCAAGTCATCGTCTCCATCGGAGTCTGCCAATTCATCGATCATCTAAACCACAGGACGAAAGTAATCATTGCATCTATCGTTTATTAATTATAATTAAATTATTTATTTCTACGCAAAGAGTCATGAATAGCTGCTCACCCCATCCTCTGGCACAGAATTTTGTTTGGCGGTAGATTTAGCCTGAGATCTGGTGACAGTTCCATTTGGGACAGAAGGCTCATCTGTGGTAAGGGAGTTATGATCCTCAGCTACGAGAAAAAGGAGACAAACATTGGTAGATGCAGGATGAGTGAGCCATACAAGTATGTGCACATATACCTTACAACAGCTATAATGGTTGCATGAAGCCACTGTCAAACAGTTGAAAGCAATGAAAGCTAGATTATCACAATTGCTACACCTCAACGTCAACAATACTCTCCTGCAGATGACCAAATGCAGGCCATAACCACATGGGCGGAGTTATCTCACCTGACTCATCATCTTGGATTGAGCTGACGTGGAGTTGACCTCCGACGTCGCCATCGGCAGCCACTCCAACCCCAGAGAGACTTTGTACGCTGCCGGCACGCCCTAGAGTGCCGTTGTGTGTTTCCTTTTTAGACCCATCTTCACCTTCAACACAGCATACCATATTATATTGAGTTGTTGTCCCCCCATGTCACTGTATCACAGGGAGTCCAGGAGCGGACAAACCTGATGCGGGTGAAGGTGGTGGTGTGGATATGTAAGATGTAAAACCTAGTTAGGTTTGAAAAATCCAGCAACCACCCAAAATATTTGTGGCCAATAATACTACGTTCAACAGAATACAAATGTAGTTTCAGTAGCTACTTTGAAATTTATTAAAAATTCTGACTAATTGCAGGAAGATTTATCGGAGCTTTGACCAAAATTCATTTATTTTAACAAAGAAAAACAGTAATTTCTTAGGCTTTGATCAATAGAATAAAAAAAAGAGTGAAATATAACTTTGACCGCAAAACTATAGAAAGTAACAATTACACATTATTAAACGCCGAGTAGTCTAAATACATTATGGCGATTGATGGCAGTTGTGCAACCACAAGTATTACTAATTGTCAGCAAACACAATTAAAAGGAGTACAAAACTGAATGAGAAGCTATTATCAAACTATAATTAAAACACAAAGTATTTCCGGTGCTCCGCCATAACTACCAATGTAATACAAAACAGTCTACCTTTCACTTTAGACGGAGTTGTCTCCTCTGTAACAGAATTCTCTGATGTAATACTCGGCTTGCTCTGTTTCCTGGTACCATTGGAGTCTACGGACAACAACACATGACAAGCTGAAGTATTGCAATACATCAAGTGGGAGTTGTTTGCTCGCTTGTTCATTTGCAAACAGAGGGGACAACTCTTAAATACATTATTACAAGCCGTAACAACCACGAATAATGCAGAAACAGCAACACAATGCACTGACAATTTTCCTATGAGACTATATTTATTGGCAATGCGTTATTTAACAACAAAGATAAAAAAATTTTCACTGGAAGATAACTAACTTGTCTCATTTGGCTACCATCTTTCGTGAGAAAACTTGGAAAATCTGATTTTATTGTTGTACACTTTAATTGATATTTTTATTTTATCGCTGGTTTTAAAATGGTTATCTTTCAACAGACTTTGCTGTAATAATCAATTTCATTGTGTAACCTTGACTACTATTTTCTACGATAAACTTTCAAACTCAATTTCTTATTACATGGTAAGAAAATGGTGAGCAAAAGATCTGACTTGCACTTCAGCACTTTATACAAACAAATACTCACCTGGCTGCTTCTTGACCTTGTTCTTGTTATTTTTAATGAGTATTTTTCGTTTTAGATGCGCGGGGCTGGGCATGGGGTGCCCTTCTTCCAGCTACAACAACACAAGCTATTGACAACACAGGCTGTATGGAGGACGGATTCAGTGTTTGATTAGTAGCCCATTGGCCAAAGACCACCTTCAGCTAGTGAGAGTTGGTGTCTAAAAGTGCCTTCACATAGCTACACGTAGTGATAGAACGAGAGCTACACGTAGCGATAGAACGAGAGCTACACATAGCGATAGAACGAGAGCTACACGTAGCGATAGAACGAGAGCTACACATGGTGGTTAAATAGGGGATTAAATGACGGAATTGAAAGACCACAACGATGAGTGCTAAAAAAATGGAGGCAACGGGCATTGTTCAGCCAGGTCAACGATACCATGTGAGGCCCGTTGATAAATAAAACTAGATTGACTCACCGTGTGACGATTTCTCCAATTATAACGAGCCAAATAATTAATGCTTCAATTTTCTAGTTTAAAACTGTCATACTACATTATAGATGATATAATTTATAAAACAGCGAGCAAAACCATTGTAAACAATTCTCGTTTTAAGGAATAGTAACCCGAGCTCAATTTAGCAACAGCATTACCATAGAATTGGTAAAAAAATGCCACGTCTATGGTCTAATACGTAGAACTTATTTTTGTCAGAGGCCACCAATCAATGAGGCATCGATGATTTCAACGTACCCAACTGCACTCTTATTTACAACACAAACATATGTATCTGCAAACGTGAGATCAATAACTTGGAGTTTTCTTGACTCCATCAAAGAGATGAGTTATACAGGCAGGAGTAATAATGCACCAACTAACCTATAGCTAGTGGCTATATAGAGAGAGTAATTAGATGGCTAACAGCTGTATACACACACATAATACATAGGGAGAAACATGACTAAAGGAGTGGCTACACAGGCCGAAGTAGCGTGGCGATGTGCTTGAGCACATCGGTGCGCTGCGACTGAACTAGCCAATCATACGGCACAAAGTGCGTTTTTTTTTCCTGTTTCATTTCCGACAACGAAATATTTGTTTGCCTGATATAATAACAATCATCACAATAATTGAAGAACAATTTCACTATGATGTATGGTTGTTTTTGTTCACCATGAAAACCTTGCTTTCAATATTCTTTTGATTCTGTTTATTATTAAATCTTTCAGATATTGTGATATTCATTATTTATAATAAATGATGTAATAACGAATTTTATTTTATCGTTGTTGTACTTGTTATTAATTTTAATTTTTATTATAGTTATACTCAATAATGTTGAAATTGTCAAATACCACTGTTCTATGAGCCATGTAAAATTAATTCACTATTCAAATTTTATTATAACATAATAATTAATTCCTTCGAAGTTTGCAGTGGATGCTTGTTGTTGACAAAAATTCTAACGGAAATGCGCTGTAAATGGTTAAACTTGATGAGCTTGGGAAAATATTTTGTTTCAACCAATCAGAGAACGCTGATGTTTCTTCGGCATCAGGCATAGACCAACATGTTGGTTATGCTCACGAACAGGTCCCACGATGTGCCGAAGTGGACACGCCCATCGGGAACGCCCATAGCAAGGCCTTACGATGCAAAACATCGGCCTGTGTAGTACATAGTGATACACATAGCAGAGACATATAATGACACACAGCAGCACATGTAGCGGTGTATGTAGCTGTGTATGTAGCTGTATATAGCTGTGTATGTAGCTGTATATAGCTGTGTATAGTTGTATGTAGCTGGGTATAGCTGTATGTAGCGGTGTATGTAGCTGTATGTAGCTGTGTATAGCTGTATGTAGCGGTGTATAGCTGTATGCAGCTGTATATAGCTGTGTACAGCTGTGTATAGCTGTATGTAGCGGTGTATAGCTGTATGTAGCTGTGTATAGCTGTATGTAGCGGTGTATAGCTGTATGTAGCAGTGTATAGCTGTATGTAGCAGTGTATAGCTGTATGTAGCGGTGTATAGCTGTATGCAGCTGTATATAGCTGTGTACAGCTGTGTATAGCTGTATGTAGCTGGGTATAGCTGTATGTAGCGGTGTATGTAGCTGTGTATAGCTGTATGCAGCTGTATGTAGCGGTGTATAGCTGTATGTAGCTGTGTATAGCTGTATGTAGCAGTGTATAGCTGTATGTAGCTGTATGTAGCTGTGTATAGCTGTGTATAGCTGTATGTCTAGTGAACTTACAGGAAAGTTTGGGAGAGTGTCAGTTAGCAGCTGCTCACCAAATATCTCCTTGCAGTACTTGGCCATCAGCTCCTGCTGCGTACCTCTGCAACATAGACCGCTGCTCATGATGTCATAGCTGAGCTACTGCGGGTGCACACAGGGATATATACTCTATTGTGGAGTTGTCCTTTCACAAAGATAGGCATCAAGCTTTCACATCTTATAAAATCTTATAAAACCACTATAAAATGAAAGTTCTAGACATTCTCCGAAAAAATTATAATGACGGCTCAGTATTATCTGTCTCTATTGACAATAACTGTGCTTGATTAGGTAATTATTGCTTATAGATGAGTACCAATACTAAAAAGAAGACAACTCCAAAAGATTTTTTTAACACATTTCGCTAGGGCAGGTTAACACCATGTTAGATAGTTTACTAAAATTCTGTACATTGTAGACCCTACAGTTAAACCTTTTCCGCTGAAAAATAAATAAATAATTGTAGGCAAAAGTAAATAAAAAAGAGACAGACACACAGACAGAGTGGTTCACACAGACAGACACACAGACAGAGTGGTCCACACAGACAGACACACAGACAGAGTGGTTCACACAGACAGACACACAGACAGAGTGGTCCACACAGACAGACACACAGACAGAGTGGTCCACACAGACAGACACACAGACAGGCAGAGTGGTCCACACAGACAGACACACAGACAGACAGAGTGGTCCACACAGACAGACACACAGACAGACCGAGTGGTCCACACAGACAGACACACATACAGAGTGGTCCACACAGACAGAGTGGTCCACACATACAGAGTGGTCTCCACAGACAGACACACAGACAGAGTGGTCCACACAGACAGACACACAGACAGAGTGGTCCACACAGACAGAGTGGTCCACACATACAGAGTGGTCCACACAGACAGACACACAGACAGAATGGTCCACACAGACAGACACACATACAGAGTGGCTCACTGTACACCTACTTGTTGACGTGGTTTTCAAAAGACAGGATGACTGGATACTCTGATGTTTTGAAGGCGCTCTCTGCAATGGCCTCTATAACATCCTTGAAGGGCACTTCTGTACACACAGTGAAACCATGTGTTATCATTGGCTCATAGCCATTATTCTTGTCTCCCGGCCAGCAGTCCAGCTCTATACACCGACAGCCTGACAGCAGAATCTGTCTGTAGATCTCCACAGATGATTGGCTGGTCATCTGATGACCTGTAACAGGTGAGACAACTCCCACATGTACAACAATGCTCATGTTGTATCAGTGATAGTTGAGGACCAGGTGACAGGTGAGTGAGGGTGTATTGTTTAGCTATTAGTTAAACCACTGAGATATTATTTTATCCCTGATGAAATGTTACCAGAGATTTTATTACAGTTTACATGGGCTATAATAATAATAATCTAGCCCCGGTATTTGATCTTATGTAAATATTTTTGTTGCAAGCTCGTCAGGCTATTTCCCAATAATATTGAATGCACCAAGTCTAGTGATTTCATAACTTACTGACGGAAATCACTGACTTCTCCCACCTACATTAGGTCTACACATGCCGACAGCTCTGCTGACAGCCACAATATGCATGCTCTGTAGTTGATGGCAACAGTCATACCAAAAATAAATAACGAAGAAAATATTACACACTTCATATTGATTAAATTGCTTTAAATAATTAAAAACGAAATTAATTAACACCGCAGTTGATATAACTAGCAACAACTGCTCAATGAAATGTGCCACATAACTGGGCTGTAGCTGCATCACAGTGTACTAGTATATGCACAGAACTGGAGCAGTATTAGGTAATGCAGAAATGACTTGCCTGTAAGATAAGTATTGTGTGACGAATTGATGAAATAGTGGGCGAGGGGTTGATTCATGTCATCACTTAGATCAAATCTATCCAATCGTACGGCTAGACTGTCCTCGCTGAGCAGGTACCGCAGCACACCCTCAAATGACAGCTTTCCTATAAGTAAGCATTTATCTAATTACGATATGTCGACATTAACCAAACCTTCAATGTGGCACACTTTGCCAAACCATTGTTATTCCAACAATATTTTATCAATCATAACAATATATTATTATAGCATAAAATATTATGATAATATTGATACAATCTTGAAATTTATGGTTACAGAAAAGTGAAAAATAACACTACTGGCGCTGGACATGTGGTAACAAAGCTTTGCTGCAACAACGCTGCCAGTAACCACCAATAAAAGAACTGATGAAGTGGAAGTCGTGACCAATGACTTACAACAACGTAGCTAGAAAGCATGAATTGACAAATGCGCAAACAGCAAAAATATACAATCAGAAAGTATAACAAGACAAACCGTACGTGAAGCAAGGGCAAAGGTCACCTACCATGCTTCTTGTTGGCTACGTTGGGCTCAAACTTATCGATGAGGTTTTGAGCATCAGTAGTGGTAGCGAAAGGATATAGAATTTCATTTAGCCTAGGGTCTCTCTGATAGTCATTGATAAAATCTCTCAGTTTAGATCTATCTACAAGCGTACTGCTCCTGAGGCTATCCATAAAGCCACCGCAACCATCGCTGTAACATACAGTACGCATGCTTTTGTATTTCTCATTGTTTTATTAAATCTACATAAAAATATTACACGAGGGGCTTTTGCTATTGCACATATAGCAGCATGTGACAAGTTGAGGGAAGGCAAATCTAACAGTAGAACTCAGGGTTTGAGCAAACCAAGCATAAGCGTAAACAAAAGATTTCAGCAGCAAAATGATGAGCTGTACCAAGTCCCTCTCGTACATGCTGCAATGTTTATTCAATGCGAGCCAGTGAATGGAATAAACAACAGGAATAACTTATTAATAACATCAACTAATTACATGTGATATGAGCAACTCGGGGTGAGACGAGCAACTCGCGGTGATATAAGCATCTCGGGGTGAGACGAGCAAATGTATATTTAAAAGGCCAGCTAGCCTGATCAACTTATTTGTACTAAAACTAATAATAATTATTATAAACTATACAATTATACCGAGTAAACTACAGTACAGCAGACCTAAATATACTGAGCTTTAGGGAATATCATGCGGTGTACATTTAATTAAATAATATGGCTGAGAGCAAACATGGAGGTGTGCTGTGTTGGGTGACCAGTTATTATATCTATATATAGAGTATTGATGGAGTAATAGCTATCTGTACAACGCTGTTGAACTTTTATTTCGTAGAATGTACTAAGTCTAGTACATTCATTCGCTGGTTGTCACTAATAACTCTCTTGTGTGGAAGGGAGATATATCTGCGTTAGTGTTATATAATGTTCTCATACAAAACAAAGCCTTTCTTTGCACCCCTTACGTTGGCATAAATTCAGCAAATAATAATATTTTAATGAAAGGTTTGAATAGAAAATATCGCTAGGATGGTAAATTTGATCTACATATATAATGGCGAAAAGTATCTGTTTGTCTGTCTATCTACGTATATGACATTGCGGGCTTATGGACACCTAAACAGCTACAGTCAGAGAAATGATAACTGCTGAAAGAACTCTCCATTAGATTAATCTAATGTATGGCGAAGGTATAAACCTCTGATTTGTTCTCAAACCAGAGATTTTTGCAGATTGAATAATTTTTTCAACAAAAATAATGTAGGTGGAGACGATCACATTTTTATAGTTCAAGTGTCAAATAGAATGGCAAATTAAATAATGCATTATATATAACTCACATGTATATATGTAGGGGGCACGCAAACAAACAAACGATATTTCATTAGGTGAGGGATTCAATCGGGTTTATTTTCACACCAACTCACAAATAATTCACAAGACCACATTATATCATGGAGAGAACTTCTCCAATACGGAGTTATTCTCTCTCTGCCTGTATAACCGTGACTAAACAATTGCTATAAATGAAACCAGAGTTCTGCACTGCATAACCTATCAGTACATAAACCAGTTTAAATTTAATTGAGAAGCTTTATTTGAGTTACAGGGTAACAACTAGTTTAAACACAGTTAAACTAACTTGATGGTAGATGACGGTGAAAACAATAAAAAATATATAAATGTAACTAACTGATACACAGGTGATTGTGTTGTTACAGTCGCTTTTTAAGCAACATTGTTTTAAACAAACAACACCACAAAAAATGTTACCGGTCTAAGTGACAGCACACAACAAGTGACAACTCACAAGTGACAGCTCACAACAAATGACAGCACACAAGTGACAGCTCACAGCAAGTGACAGCACACAACAAGCGACAGCTCACAACAAGTGACAGCTCACAACAAGTGACAGCCCGCAACAAGTGACAGCTCACAACAAGTGACAGCACACAAGTGACAGCACACAAGTGACAGCATACAACAAGCGACAGCTCACAACAAGTGACAGCACACAACAAGTGAGAGCATCAACTCACTAGAGTTTCTCAATGATGTCCGTAATCTCAGTTCTTTTGCACAGTTTGATGTAAAATTGTAGGAAATGCTGGAATGTAAAGTTTTGCAGTTGAACAGTCTTCTTACTACCATTTTGTTCTATAGGTACATCGGCCTCCTTCAAGGCAGCCATCACCCTCTTCCTGTCATCTTTGTGTGACGCAAACAGCTGACTTAATCTATGAATATAAAATATACAGAATATGACAGTACAAGGGACTGGCTATGGCCTATTCCTTGGCATTGAATATAGACAGAAGGTGGTCAAATCTCAATCACAAGTCAGTAAGCTCAATAATATTGAGTATTATGACTTATTGATTAACAAACTTTCAATCTAAGACTTGCAAAGAAATGTTAACAGCCCTCAAAGTCTGCTACACGAAATATCGATTAAAACTGGATGCGCTTTCTATGTACAGGTTCTGACTTAACAAACACATGACCTTTGTAACTGCACCAACAACCGAAATTTCTCAAAAGCAACTCTGTTGATATGAGCGAGTCAAAATTTGGTTGCTAGAATCGCAAGGGAGACATTGTTATAATTTGACAGACTTTAACTACGAGCTTAAGCACCAAAAATCAATGAATTGGTGATTCATTCAAGACTGACTCTTGATCAACTTTTAGTTGATTGAAATTTTGACAATTCGTAGCTTTTCATATATTTGACAGTGTAGCTTTACTTAATATTAATAAAATTTTTTGGCTATTGTTTAGCAATAATCAATCCAGAATTTAAAATGAGCCAAGGGTCACGGACACAATATATTGATAACAACCAACTTCTAAGCTTTCAAAATGGAGAATACGGTCAGAAAACTTATAATACAATAAAAACATACAGCTGCACATTTCTGATAAAATTTCATTCATTTTAACATTTAAGAGAGTAATAAAAAAGAAATAACTTGATTATTTACGTAATTTGGTAATTTATCCTCGATATTTATCTAGTAATTAAAGTTGCCAGCAGAAATGCTCAATTAGTAACAAACATAACCTGGCTCCTCTGCCCATTAAACATCTGCTATAGAACATTACTGCTCAGTTAACGCATTCAACATACCAATGACAATTTCTGGCGATAAATCATTTTCTGTTTCACGACAAACCATTTTCTGAGTCACGTAACTTTAAGCTACTGTATGGCTACTAAAGTTAATGAAAGTAATAGTAGAAAATTGACGGGCCCTCACCCTTTCACTGGAATCTTGTCGTCTGCCTCTACGACAATAAGAGTTATCCTCGCATGTATCTTCTGCAGGTAGTAGAGGGCGCTACCGTTGGTAGCCAGGGGGTTACGAGAGTACTTGAACAGTTCGTCAGCCCAAAGCTACAAACGAAGAACATTGAGCGACACAATCCAGAGAGTTAACTTGGAGACAAACCAATGAACAATTGAGCAGAGTTAATCAGCTTTTTACACAACTCATCGTTTATTAAATCGTTTATCATCGTTAAGTTTTAACAAACAAAAAATTCACAAAATACAGAAAAATTTAAAAAAAAGGATTGAACGGAAACAAGCTGAAAGAAATTTTTTTTGGAGAAGTTTGAGGTGGGTGACACCAAATAGCTAGAATTGCATCGTTGCTACTTATACAAGTTTAGTGGTCAATTCGAGATTATCCAAACAAACTTCGACCCTGCCAGGGTATAAATGCTTTTGACTACACAAACAGTTTATCTCATGATCTGGTTATCGTCACTTTTGTATGCTTTGGCAAAAGAAACAAAAAAATGACAGTCACATGACACACAGAAGTGTCAAAACCTCACACAACTGTGTATAGAGGGAGCGATTGAATGATCATCTTTTTTTCCTCATTCAGTACTTTCTGCTGAGCAAACCAACTACTAAACTGGTTATATGTTCAGATTAAGGAATGATAAAAAAAACTTGATCGCCTCAGTTTTCGGTTGACTTGTCACACGATATTGTAATTACAAAAAAAAGAATTATTAAGGAGTTTAATAATATTTCCTGTAAAAACTTAGTGACTAGCAAATAGTAGATCAGTGGGTTGCTTACCATAGCCTTCTGTGCAGAGTCAAACACAAAAGTAGTCCATGTTAGATTAACAAAATCTGTAGCAGTGCAGATGGTGAGGGTTTTGTCCTCCAGGTTGTCTCTGGGGTGGTCCCTGAGCTTACCATCCTGTACAACGAGCAGTACAACGTTATAGTAGAGGGTAAAAATACCTCTACTAACTGTGACCTCCATCTCAATAAAATTTAGAAAAATATTTCATGTTGAATTAAATATATCAAACTTTTAAGTTTTATTTATTTACGATAGTAATAAATTAATTGTAATGAGAACAAAATGTATCGCAATAAACCAATTCATTCAAGTGAAATAGCATTAGAACAAACAATGATAGAGTTAGATTAGTTTTCAATGTTATCTATAGAACATATAAGTAGAAGCAAAGGCTAGGGTGAGAGTCAACCCAAATATGTAAGACTAGCAGAACATGCTGTTAGTAAGAGCAAACTGTTGTGGGGGGATAACTTAACAAGTAGTCAATACAAGACAAACCAATAATGTTGGCAGGTGGAGGCAGGTGTTGGCATGTACCGAGCATTATCACACCAAAATAGAGATACCTTCACCCAGGATGTCATATCAATTAGTGCTGGCAGCGCCAGTCTCCGACTCATACACCACACATCGCTGCCAAATGAGCTAACATCGAATACTCTCACACATAAAGGCGCAACCAACTACCACATTATATAATAAAAAAACTGAATCACAAACAAATTTATCCAACAGAAAACATGACTAATGACGTGAATGGAGGGGGAGCAGAGGAGATGCGTAGAAGTTAGTTGAACAAATATAAGTCAAGGAGAGATAAATTTCATAGATGTACATACTTGCTCAGGTGAGTCACCACTCAGACAGGCGACTAGAAGTACATACATTGATCACACTAATAGTGCCAGGTAACGGCCATTTCACAGCCACTGATACAATGTTACACAATGTCATGTATATACACACAGGGTAAAAGGTTATCCTACCACAGCTTTTCGTAAGTCAGCAAACATCTGTGAATCAAGACGCTGACTTCAAGTCATCAAACAGAACAGTCACCTGTTGTCATATCAATTACTGACAAAATTTTAACTAATTCCTACCAAACTTGCAATTTTGATCATGAGCCAATTTCCTCACATTACACCAGGTGACTTTTAATAGGGTGGAGTTGAAGGCCTGCAAGGAGCTTAAGGCGAAAGAATAGCGAATGTACTCAATAAACTGATGCGAGTTGAGCTCCCATGGGAGACAACTTTTCTTTGAGAAGGATTGTTTCAGACAATAGAGAATAATGCTATCAACGATTGACAACAATCACAAATCTCACAGCTACAACTAAGAAGTGAATGTAGCTCACACTAGCTACAGAGTTGACAATCTCAATGCAAGGTTACAAGAGAAGGTACATAGCAGGAAAGCCTTAGGACCTAGCGAGTTAGAATGTCACGGCAAGCGGGGTTGTAGATGATAGCTAGGAGATTCGGCAGCAGATCATGCCGAGGGTGAGCAAGAGTTACCGTTGACTCACTTTATACGGTTTGGCCACGCCTACTGCTGCATTGCTCAAACCTGAGGCTATAGACGGGATTTCAGTGACTCCCACTATCGGTTGAAACCCAGCCTCTAGGAGCTAATACACAAAACAATACTTAATTAGAACATGTGCTAGTACTACTACTAACATAGCAAACTGTGCAAAGAACTTCCTTCTGCTACGGTGCAAAGAGTCTCGTAAACAAAGCCCCAAACTTTTAACAAAATATTTTTCAAGCCAACTTACTTTCAGACTATGGGCTTTATTCATGCGATTCCGTACACAATCAACGCCCACATTGAAGGTACATTTACCACGTAATCGTTGACACAACAAAAAATTATCACCATAACCCTACGATGACAGACATTGCATGCAATGAATGAGAATGAGTCGGGAGTTGTGTTACCACCACTAACACGTGACCTTGGCAGTGGCTGCGTAGACCACCGAGAAGAGCCGTGCTCTTACGAGGTCTGTACGTAGTAGCCGGTAACATATTTCAGAATTTTTTTTATACATTTGAAAAGTACTAACTACTAACTTATCTTCACATGAAATGTTTGTTTTGCTGCATAAAAAACAACAAAGTGACGAAAACACTCGGAAAACTTTTTTATAACTTTCCCCAGCATGAACCTGACACGCAGATTCGTAACTCGGTGAAAGTCACTACGTTGGAGCTATCAGGCTCTTTGTATGTTTTGTTATCAGTAGATTTTAAATTATCATTAATGGTGGCAGTGCTACCCATTTAGCATACAATATAATAGATAAAAGCATACAGATATGAGCTACATACAGTATTGTATAGTTACACACCAAACATCGCAATTTAATAAGCTGATATTTTTATAGTTGAACGGATATGAAATTTATTGTTTGAGAATCGATATCATCAACTCGTATATGGACGATACTTAGCAACTAGCTCCACCAAAAAATCAACCATTCAAATATACGATAATCATTAGAGATAGAAAGAACAGAGCCATCATGTGATAACAAATCATAAAATAAAAAAAGTCCCGGCAAATAACATAGATGATATTAGTGTCAGAATTTATAATAAATGATCATAGAAATAACCATAATGGAGCGACTAACGCAGTGTGTAACATCCTGTGCACCAAGTCTATAAAATGGTGAAAAAATCAAAACATCTGACATGTGAAGCATTGCTGCTAACTGCAGTGAGTGTGTATATACCACATAACTATATAGTGTACATATAGCAGTGCGTTTACAACATATACTTTCTACCACACATAGATGTATGTATATGACTGACCTTGGGATATTTGGCATACTTTCCTGTTCTTGTATCTCGTATGAGGCAGATGTCTATGAACTGTGGCTATGAAAGAGGAAATATTCAAATGAGTCAACAACTTTTTTTCACTATTCAGAGTCCAGTAGTAATAATACCAGCTAGTAATAAATAACTGCTGGCAGAAGTATGTAGGCTTTATAACGCAGTCAATTCCTCTTGCTCACAGCTATTACAATAGAAATGTTACAGAAGCAGTAAAGTAAAAGGTTGAGACTTGAATGTTGGTAATTGCAGGTTCAACAACAAACTCTAGTAATAATATTATGTAACAAAGAGCAGGTTTATCAACAGTACAAATAAGTAGGATTGGAATAACCTCACAAGTAGCCAAAACTAAAAAACCAAAAAATCCCTGCCTGAGAGAAAGTTGGGAGCAGGATGTAGTAAGAACTAGTAATAGTTTTCAATAGGAGTTGTACAACTATTAGTTGTACTACAGAAGATGGACACCACTAGTAACTGAACCATAAATCTGAGAACTGTCAGGTTTCAGTCGCTCACCATATCACATAATGCTGGTGCATTCACTCATTACAAACCGCAGAAGAAAGGACATTGACAGATTTGCCTATACAGACAGACAGTTGTTGTTGAATGCAAATCCCACAAGACAAGATTGCTATTAGAAGTCAGTCAATTCGGACACACCCAGATAAATACAATAGGCATTTTCGGATGGCCAGGGTCTATGCCAAAACGAGTGAAATTCTCATTTTTCGCGAGTTTAACACCTGTTTGTGAATGCTATGCTAAACGCAGGTTTTTTGTGTTCACGTGGTTGTTCACCCTATAACGTTCATGAGCCGAATTCATACAGTATCATGTTCTGATGAGATATTTTGTCAAGACTGAACTCTTTCACGTCAACTGCAATGAACAGACAAGAGTGTCAAGGCCTCAAGTTTCATTTCTAATATTATTAATAAAAAATAATAAGTTGTGAAGCGTGTTGGAACCATTTTTGGACACATTTACCCTGGTGAACTATAATAAAATGAAAAAGCATGATAATTAATATTAATAGTATTATTGTTATTAAAATGATATTCTTATTAATATTATCAGTTGTAATTGTTATTCATTTATTTTATAATTTTGTATATAAAAAATTATTTATTTGTTACAGCCAAATAATAATAATTGATAATAAACACTATTTCAAAATGATAAATAATAATTTGTAATAACTATTAAAATGAGTGTTTATTATTGGCTTTTTCTTATAAATAACGAAAAAGTTCTCACGGGGAGGCGTCTCATTTTTATCCTTCACTGCGACATTATAAAAAAAAGACAACCCTGTATGAAGTGAACTGATCCTTTTGTACGCTCGTACATAGAATTGTATCAGGAACGATTGTTGAAATTGCATTCGAAAGTGCCTTTCTGTATCAATTTCTTTCAAGGCAGAGACATTCGTGATCCGAAAATACCTAATGAAGGTTAGCAAGTTTCAGCTAGTAGTAAAACTAATCATTTTGAGCTGATCCTACGTAAAATTCACAGACCACAAGAGTACACCTACTACACGCAGGAATGACAGAGATAATCGGCTTTGCACTACCACATCAGTATAGGCTGCAGAATCATTTTAGTGGACTATATTTGTCTTAAATGCTTGCGGGTTTGTTTTCTGAAATTTATTACAGATTCATCGCGAAATTTTGTTGAGTAATGGAAGACTATCTATTGCAATTTGTCACTCAATTGAGAACTGTCGCAACCAGGGCATTGCTTCAGGTGTTGAGACTCTCCTCAGGTGTTACAAGTTTATTGGTTAGCTGGGCATTGATAAAAGTGTACAGTAACTGTTTATAGAGCACTGTTATTTGATGTTTATTAGTAGATACCTCCAGTTATGCAGATATAGTTATCGTATTACAGCTCTTGAATTTTTATCATCTGTGGTTTCAAAAACCAGCATAATTAATCACCAAAGGACTGCCTACAGTTGAGAATACAGCTGATAGAGGGACAATGTAAGGTTTGATGAATCTATAATCAGGTCTTGCATTTGTTCACAGATATGTAATCCCAAAATGATTTGTCACATGATGCATGCTACAGCGCGCCAGCTACTTTTTTATGTACAAAGTTTTGATGTGGAGTTATCTCTTCATAGCTGTTCCATCAATAGGTAGTAATAATGTAAATAATCAACTTTAATGCTCTCACCATCCATTAGTTATACTATTTAATTTCCTGCAAAATAATTAATTATTATTAATTACACATATGCTAAGCGTTAATTTGTGAAGATAACCTAAAAAATAAATTGAAGAGAGATTCGGCTAGAACCTCAACATGTGTAAGATGATTTTAGTAATAACATTTTGCTTGCGTTTAAAATTGCAATAAATGCAGACCATTTCACTTCATATACGACCTTTTAATTGTTAGCAAACTGAGGAAAAAGTAAAAAAAACGTATAAGGAGATGTTGAACTCACGCAAAAATTCTGCAAAAAAATTTCTGCAGATCTAAGGACTGGTTACCAGGCGTGGTGGCACAGCAATGTTTATATGCATACGCAATGTTTGTTTATCTACAAGAAGAGTGGTTTGCCATTGCTAAGATGATTGACCAGTTATCTGTGGCGTTATCGGCCCTAATACGATTGATTCTAGCGGGATTAGTAAAACTACTAGTTCACTGATACCTCACTCTACAGAGACTGTACCAATCACAGACGCTCACTGTCAGTCATAAATCTTATAAAATGCGTGGGACACCTACATGTACATTACACATCCACAAGCTGTGCATGAACACTGGAAATACTACTAAGGGTAGAAATTTTCACTGACAAAACATTAAGCAGATGAATACTCTGATGTAAATGCATCTTTTCAAACCTTTGCACAATTATTCATTCATCTCATAATATATTGACACTAAAGCTGAGAAGTACACTGTGGCTGGTGGGCAATTCGATGTTGTTTTGTAACTTTTGACTGTGCTCTACTTTGTGATTATGTGATGTAACTAGCTCAGTTAAGAACTATAAACTAGGTTAAAGGTCTGTGTACACACACCATTTTTTACTCCAATTCCGTTGGTGTTAAATTGTGGATTGGGAGGAGCGGTTTCGAGAAAATTTGTGCCAATTTAGCAGGCTGTTAGCAGTTTAATATGTTAAATATCTTTTCAGTACCACTAGCTGTTTCTATACTATTCTCAGCTGTGAAGCAGTGAGTTGACTTAGAATGTTTGTTGTTTTTATTAGGTTACTGCAATTTAGTTATTTGCTCAAACTTATTTTAATCAAATGACAACGTTTTAATTAATTACGAATATAAATAATCATAACATAATAATTATAACTTACAGGTAATATAACAATTATATTATATAATTAATAACTTGACAACTACAGTATATAGTGTTAATATATAACTAGTAAGTAATAATAAATTGAAAAAATAATTATTATGAAGAAGTTATAATTAATTACTGCTGTAAAGCGCTTGACAGAAACTGTAAAAAAAAGGCTAGCCCACAGGATATAGGTACTAGTAATTTAACAGGCTGATGAACAATCGGCCTCTATCACAGTAGTTACTTGTGAATCAAGCAGAGACAGCCGATAAAGATTCGCTCCTTCACCAAAAACAGAACAAGGATAAAAAAAAAAACGGTGAGTGTGCAGAGGAGTTTACAAATGCAAGAGTTGCAAAGCCAATAATAATGAACTCGACTGGTAGAACACTTAGATATAGGCTTTGAGACTAGAAACTGAGGAGAGAAATAAACTTAATGCGATTCGAGGCACGACCACATTTTAAACTCCTCCGCAATTTTTCATACCGATACTAATTCAATTTGCAAAACAGTACACGTCACTAACAAGCATCAGTTAATCTAACTGACCTTTCGTTCAGTTAATCAGTAAAATCGGTAACGAAAAAAAAGAGTTTTCAAAAATTGGAGTGCAACACACGGAGCTATTGATTACATCAGTGAATCAAAACATGAGCACCCATCACTACATTTGATTTTTGGGCCCCTTAAAAAGAAACTTCCTATGGTGTTACTAGTTTGCACTCTACACTAATGTTGATTGTATGCGAGGGAAACATTCATCGTCTTACCTAAATCAGAGAGCAAAAAGTTCTTTGCCTGTTAACATTTGTTTCAAACTGCCTTTACATGATAGAGACTGCCATTTAATTGGTGGTTACAAACGCAGGTGCAGTTGCCTTTTACATGGTTGTGACATATAATTTTTGAGTAAGCTGTCTTTGGAGTTGACCAATCATCCTAGCTCATGTCGTTACAGAGAGTTTCTGCTCATGCAGTTGGGTTGAGGTTAGTTGTGATTTAATAATTAAGGGCTTTCAATCTGGTAGTAGTTCTCTATGCATTCAGAGGCATCATTTTTTATCTACCTATATTATGACATTTGGAGTTACTTGCAAAAAATACTATAACTATCAAGAGAATTAGTCAAGGTTGGTTAACAAATATTAGTTTTCACTTGCATTCATAAAAGAAACACAAAAAAACCAATAAAACCATATTTTGCAGAAATAGTTACTAGCTATTATAAGGTGGAGGGGTTTGAGCTGACACACTGTATACTACAAGAGTTAGAGCAATACAAATATATGATAGGTGGAGAGCTGCTGGTACTAGAATGTAGTAGAACAAGTGTATCCATATACTGACATGAATGTGTACAGACAGAGATATTTTGTGTCATCAAGCAATCAACTAATAAACACAGGAATCTCCAATCTTCAGGTAATTATGATTTATGTGTGTTAAACACTTGACAGATCAGGTTGCTGAAGTCGACATGGAATGAAGAAAGTTTACTACCAGCAGAGATTAGATTTATGGTTTGGTATATGCAGTAGATTTATCATGGCTATGGTGTTGAGAGACATGTTTTGAATCAAAATATGCTGTTATCTTTCAGTATTAAAGGTATGTTATCCCATAGAAGTTATGTTAAAACAAAAAAGTTGAACATTTCATAGCCAAAATAGGTTAGTCTGAACTAAACACAAGCACATGGAGGAATGGAATCCCATACACGGATGAAGGTATTGCCTGTAGACTCAACTGTTATAGGAACGAATAGTGCAAATGCACCAATAATAGTAAGTATTTTGTAACAACTTGCGTGTTGTCAGCTGTTTGATATTTGTTTGAGCTAGCAGCTTTCTACATTGACCAAGAAGTAGTTAAACCAAAATTATCGCTTTATTTGGTGACTTGCAATGTTCAGCCCCTCACATGTTTTGTAACAGAGCACAGACACGTCTGATGGCAAGAGTTTAGTATCCAGAGTCACTGATTCACAGAGGGATAAGACACGGACTGGACTGGAATGGTATGGACTGGTGATAAACAATCTGTGAATATGCGCACAACGAAATACCACTCATGACTACGTTGCAGATCTTGAAAAATATCGCAACAACCTTAATTCGTTTGCACCAACAATCTAAGTCTCTGAGAAAGCTACGACCAAAAGTGTTTACATTATGTCTATGCAAACAACATAAACACCAAGACCAGTTACAGCAGTTCATGTATGAAATAACTGGTTGATTATTAGTAGAACAGAGGTCTATGAATGAATGTGGTCAACAAACTCTACTTACTGATGCTGTGGAGAGGCTGTTCATCCAATACAGATAAAATGCATTTTCATCAACCTTGAGGGTGCAAGGAGTGGAAGTAGACGTCTCCTGCAAACATATGAGAGAGTGAAAGACGACCAACACGGATAACTCATCTAGCTTACCCCCTCTCTCCCCACAGTGCACAATCAACGATGAAACACAAACACACACACACCGGAATGTCCCGTTACCCTTCAATCCACAAGGCCACAGTTATCCTTGAACCCACCATTGAGACAGATATTCAATACTCAGATAATATAAGCTTTGTAAACTAAATTATAGGTATGACTCTTGCAGCTCAGAGTGTAATGGAATAATTAATGACTGCTAGATGTGTTGTTATGAGATGTAGAGCATTGCACTGGCCACTTTTACAGATAGATTGTAGAGAAAGATGTAATATCTAGTAATTAATTAATACATAGGGCAGCCCATTTCTACATCAATCTCTATAGTAGTACAACAGTAGTGCCTGGCACTTAGCGCATCAACCAACTGTATTTATAACACACAAGTATCTATCATGTGAAAACAAAAAAAATAACTTTACTCTCAGACAGTGTTATATTTGGCAAAATTTTGACAATTGTCTCATAAAAAACACACATTAGACACACTAAACAAACCAGCCTTTGTACAGTTCAAAGTGATTATGTAATGAAGTAGTAAACATTTTATAAGGTGAATTTTTCTTAGAAGTTATAAACACCATGTTTTGGTAACCGCAGAACATTTCTGCTACTTCATGCAAAGACTTGACAACTTGACACTGCTCAAGTCTGTAGGTCTAACTTGCAAAAGCTTAGCATACAGCAATAAACCGGCTGGTCAAAAGAGAAAACATAAAATATAAACTATCACCACATATAATTGATAAAAACCACACCATCAATCAGCAATATTTTATACATGGTTTCTGGGTTTCTGGTTGTAGGAAACCAGCCATTCATTAAATATTTATGCTCTGACTGATCGTTTGGCAGCAATCCAAACAAGGATGGGAGATACTCTGCAGGCTAGTCAGCAACCACAATAAACTGACACAAGCTGATAGATATCTCTCATAAGCACATGCATACACTTACCTCATCCCATTTGAATACTTTTTCACCAGCTACAAGAGACTGCGGTACCTGGTTAGGTTGTAATTTAAGTACGTGGACACCTGGTTTGGCACTGGCCATTGTCCTTTACTCCTCCATACTAGACTAACCAGAGCCCAATGAAGCTACAAACCATTGCAAATATGTATGATTGTTTGAACAAAGTTTCCATCTGGTTTTATCAGTCTGGCAATTTTACAAGAATATGCAAATGTGAAAAGGGAATGACTCAAATTATTAATTGATATTTCAGTTGCGCTAGTGATCTAGGTTAGGTGCAGGGACTTGGACTACAAGAGCTGTGGTGTATGTTGGCTGCATGACTATCAGCAAAACAACACTATTAGCAAAACAACAATAAGGAAATGGAAAGGAACCTATCCTCGATATTGTGACATTCAAGCTCATATATTAACATTTTAAATAGCCACTAGAGAGCTTATCCCACAGTAAGCTCCGAGATACAAACAAGTTATGAAAAAATGTAGTTATGCTTGGTGAACTAAACATCTACAGAGCCGAAAGAGAAATACAAAGGTTGAACCAGTACTT
This sequence comes from Cryptosula pallasiana, assembly GCA_945261195.1. Taxonomy (NCBI): domain Eukaryota; kingdom Metazoa; phylum Bryozoa; class Gymnolaemata; order Cheilostomatida; family Cryptosulidae; genus Cryptosula; species Cryptosula pallasiana. Next base: position 51,829,185 of record OX183130.1, on the reverse strand, counting down.
GATTATATGTTGCAATATGACTGGACAATACAAATATTTATTGTTTTTTTTTTAAAAATTCATCTCAACCTACTTGAATAGATCAAGAAATGACATGTAAGTGAATGCACTGTTGTGCTTATCTGGTCTACTCCGACATTGACATGTACATAGCCAGCAACACTGATGTCCGTAAACGCAGCATCCACAAAAAATCATCAGTACATTGTTTTTTGTTTTTACCCATTCTTGCGATATTTCAACATTTTGTGAGAATACCAAAGTAAACGCCAATGACAAATACAGTTAAATTTATCAACATTGAAGTGATTTTTAAATCATTTTTTCCTTTTAAAACATAAACTAGGGCTACATGAACTGCAGTCGCATTATCATCATTAAACATAAAAGTCGACTGATAGAGAGTCTTAAGAAGGCAAATATCAGGTACTAAAATAAAATCTCAGTAGCGAATCTAGGGGGGGGGGGGGGGGGGGGAAGGGGGTGCGAGTGGTGCAAACGCACCACCTCCTGTTGCTAAGGAGAAAGTTTTTTTTTATAAAAAATAAGCTCTGTCAGTCTTTTTAAAAAAAACAAACATACAATTCTTAATTTGTGTAATAGAATGGAACATTGCCCAGCATATAATTATATCGTCAGTTTGAGATGTAATCCACAACTCATCACATCATAGTGAGAGCATACATATTGCAAGGATTTATGTAATAAAATAAAAAAGAGTTGCCCTGAATTCAGAAACAGGAAACTAGCACCCTAGCAACCATAGAGCTATACCAGGGGATAGTTCTATGCTAACAACCAAGTCTGTTTCAATAAACATAGAGCTTAAATGTATGTTCTCCCTACAATGTAACCTAAAACTAAGGTGGAACCAGTGTGTTTCCAGTTGTGTTAAATGCAGTCTTGGACAAAAATAAAAGGTCTTGGAGCAAAGCTACAAGTTACTCTCAACTAGTTAATAGGCCATAGTAATCAATAATAAAATGAGGCAGTAGCCAACATTATTAGAGTTGTTTGAAAAGTGAAAGTTAGTTTTCAGGTTTGTTCTCAAAGTTAGGATTCTCATTGTTATAAATTTATTGAACAGCCAGCTAGTGGTGAGGAATAATGACTATTATTATAAATTATTATTATTATTACAATTATTATTATTAATTATTATTATTATTGCCGTAGTCAATTGATCGATTACTGACTGGGTTGAAAGAAGAAAATTGTTAAGTTAGTAATTCATTAATTGCTGTTGTTGCAATATTTATGGATAATTGTTATTACATATAATAATAACTGCTACTATAATAATTATTGTTGTTATTATTTCTATTGTAAATAATACTAATAATTGTCATTGTTATTTTCTTCTAATTCATAATCAGTTTATTAATATTACTATTATGATGAAAATTACTCTTCACTAGCTAGTTGTAATTATTATACATAGACATTATTGATTATAATTAAATTTAATGAATAATTAATAATAATACAAATAAATAATAATAATCATTATAACAACATAATTAATAATTGATGAGAATACAAGCAATAGTAATTTAAATAATATAGTTAATAATAATTTAAAATAATGATAATAGTTCAAACAGTTATTTATAAACAAGATAATAATAGTTTTTTATCAATATCGATTACCATTATTATTGTAATTGCTAGTTTAACTATTATTCTGAATGATGATAATTAATTGATTTTGATAACATTAATTAAAAACAATGACGGTGATAATAAATTAACAATAGTTAGTGAAACGGTTATTTATTTTTTTAAGGTGATGATGATGATGAGACATTAATAAGTTGAATAATTATTATCTATTTGTTATTATTATTAATAAAAATTGATTTGATAATATGATAGTGATTAAATTTTTGAAATACATTAATACGTAGTAGTTACTGTCTGTCGCTATCTATAATCACCACTAATACTGAGTTCGACAGCAACTAAACTGTATAAGTCAATGTTCACACTACTACTGTTATTATTATCAATATTATTATTCTTTATTCATGAACACAAATGCATGTGAAATAAATACACAATTGTTACAACTACCTGTTTCTTTTCTAACTTAGTGCTCAGCAACTTAATGCCAACTACTTGAGGTTTTTTGCATATATCATATATTTGCACCTGAAATGCCATTTCTGAGCATCTGAGATACTCTGTTTTGAAAATTTTCCGTTAGCACGGGGCTTTTGCTAAAATGCACCACCTCAATTTTTTTCTAGATCCGCCACTCAATCTTGTCTACTTTGCTGGTCAACTCCCACAGATTTTCCTTGTTTCCGCTCATGTAGGGGTTTAGCAGTTTTAATATGGCTGAAATAGAACGTTTACAAAAATATCTTGTTGAATAGGGCACACAAATTTTCCTTATTGCCTCTAACTTTTTTAATCCACTCCTTAACAAAGAATCAATCTCATTCTCAGAGTATTTTTTGAACATTATTAGTAGTTCAGATTGTGAGTAACAGTGAGTGAGTGCTATCTTTATAACATCATTAATGAATGATGCAAATAATAAAAATAATTCTGAATGAATAATCATAATAATATCAACAATAATTATCATTATGATTAATAATGAAAAAATGAGATAATAATAATAATTATTAGAAATACTGTTCATCCTTATCAAGTTTTATAATAATTTATTATAATAATAAAGAAATAATGATCGTAATAAATAAATAATAATTATAATAATAATTATGATAATAATAATAATATAATAATTATTATATTATTATTATAAAACTGGTTTTCTTTTATCCATTTTATTGCAAATTCTTTGTTCTGTATAATCATATAATAATATATGTATAATAATAATGGTTATAATAATTATTTATAATTAATAATAACAATTGATATTAAAGATTTAAGATTATTAGAATTATTTTGTAGTTATATATATTATATTATTAATAAACTATTTTCATCACTACTACTACTACCACTACCTACTGCTACTATTTATTGTTATTTGTTACTGCCTTGCTGTTTTTTGTTTACCTTTGAATACCTTTGACGACATAGAACACTCAGGAACCTAAGAGTTAAAGGAGTGCCTCATTTGATTTAACAGTGTGCTAAAAGTTTACAAGGGTTACAGCAGTTCGCTGTTTAATGTTGGTCAGTAGTTGCTTTACTTTCAGCTTTATGCTGCCTTTGTCCTTAACTCTTGATTCCTCTGGTGTCTCTGATGGTCCTCAGTAGGAAACTGCCATGGTAGACTTGTGATGTTGCATAGACGGAGTTAAGTTCTCCTCTGGTAGCAGATCTAGTTGTCATAGACATATTTTGTTTATCATCTGAGATTTTATCATAACCAGAGCTAGGGTCTTGTGTTTGTCTTCATCTCGGAGAATCTTTATCAGAAGTGCTAGTCTGTGGTGTCTTCTCCTCTGTTGCAATGTTTGAAGGCCGAGCTCAGAGCTTGTTTCACTGATACTCTCTCTGCCTTTAAGGTTGCTGATGAATCTCACAGCCCGATGCTGGACCATCTCTATGGACTCTATGTCTTTGACAAGTGTTGGGTCCCAGACAGAATCGGCATATTCTAGTATTGGGCGACACAGACTGGTGTATGCCAGCAGGCGGCTTTTCTTTGGCGCAGCATGTAGAATGTGTTTGATGGAGCCGAGAGTTCTCATGGCTTCATCTCTTTTGAGCTTGATGTGATCAAATTTAAGGTCAGACTGCATAATAATCACTCCCAGATACTTTGTGGAGCTGGCCCATATCATACTTGTTGTGTCGCCCAGCTTGTACTGTGGCTTGAATTCCTGGTTACCAAAGGCTATCATGTGGCAATTGGTTTCATTGAACTGCATTTTCCATTCGACAGACCATTTTATTAATTATTATTATTATAACTATAATTTTTTATCTGCAGTCAACAACAACTTTCTTTTGAACAAGAAATTATTACTACTATTAATATTATTATTAATTATTATAATAATACATAATAAAATGTTAATAATAATAACTGTACTGTCTGTTAAACTTATTATTATTATTAGTAATTATTATTTATAATAAAAGTTAAAATGAAGAAGAATAATAATAAATAAGTAATAATAATAATAAATAATAATATTATTATAATAAATTAATAACAACAAACATCATGATGATGATGATGATCATAACAACAACAACAAACAACATGTAGATAACAATTTTTTTAATTTATTTATTTAGTATTTACTCATTATTATTATTATATTATTTATTTATTATTATTTTAATTTTTATCATTATAATTATTTATTTATCAACAACATGGATGGTGAATGATGATGATAAAATTAAAATAATGAATTATGATCATCATTAATTAATACCTACTATTTTATTATTATAATAATAATAAATAATTATTTTTTTTATACTAAATAAAAAAGTAATTAATTATTACTAATAATAATTATATTATTAATTAATAATAATTAATTAATTAATAGATAGATAGATAATATGATATAATAGTAGTAGTAGTAGTACTAGTAGATCATCATCAGCATAAAAAACACATGGATGAAGAATGTCATACTCTTATAGAATAAAATTTTCATTAGTAAAATATTCAGTTGATTATGAGCATGATGGTGATACATACATACCCGTATTATTGTAAATAATCCGTCGTTACTACTACTCACCAGTCAAAATGCAATAACATCCCTACCAGCATATGGCATGCAGGATTATTATTGTTTTTTTCCAACAGAGACTATCAGAGATGTAAGAAACAGCAGTCGACCGGCAACATACCGATTACTAAGCCGCCAGACAAACAGACTATAGTAGGCGGCAAAGATATGCAAATGAAATAAGTAGCGGACGATGAAAAATTAAAAGTTGTCTGCTCAAAAATAGAGTATACAACTCCACAATTGAAGTTCCACGAGGGGAGGGGATTGAATAACGTTTATCTGACAACCTTGCAAATATTGTAATGCGGATAATTCATAAAAAAAGAATACGGTGAAATTTTACTTTGACACATCATTGAGTGACACACATTAAAACTACTCAGGTGAATAAGATTAAAAATAACAAACTTTCCTAATTTTCAAGTTTATAAACAAATTGTAATTCATCAAAGCTTGTACATTTTATCAAACGTGCATAACCTGTATGAAAATTAATTAATCTATCGATAGGAAAAGATCAAGTATTGAATGCGCCTTTTCGTTGCATTATTAATATTATCACGTTTAAATTAAATTGTCAGATAAACATAACAGGAGAGTAAACGCTCTGTGAACAAATGAAAACTATTCCATGCATAAAACAACAAAAAAACGTTCAAACAAAAAACTATTATCGGTAAATCTTTGCTCTAATTTAAAAAGACAATGGTTTTGCAAATTTTATATATAACAATGTGAAAATGTCTGTATATCAGTATGCTGTTATTCCACACGAACGGATGCCTAAACCGCTATGCCGAAAGGAATAAAAACTGCTCTAAAAATATTCCAGTGGATTAACTTAATGTGGAGCAAGAATTTGCCATTATTTGTTTTATCACAGCTTCAATATGTTTTTTTAGTAATAATTAATGTAGGTGGAGACAATTTCAAATGTGCATAAATTTCTAAAATTATACGCTGAGAGAAATTAAAACTGCTGTAAAAAGAGTCTGTTGGGCCAATTTGATGGATGGCCAGAATTTAAATGTAGTAAATGCAATATGGGAGCACACAACATATCTGGGTCATCAGACCGGCACACAACACATCTGGGTCATCGTACCGGCACACAACACATCTGGGTCATCGTACCGGCACACAACACATCTGGGTCATCATGCTGGCACACAACACATTTGGGTCATCTTTCAAATTGAGTGAGGAAGGGAGAGATGGAGATGGTAAAGCAAAGAAGGGGTGGATCATGGCATTGGTAGAGCTTAAGGTAGAGGGTGAGAAGTAGAGCGGGGAGGGGAAGGTGGGAGACGAGAATACAATGGGTTATATTGAGCCTTTTTTAAAAAGCCTATGACCAGCAGTTTGAGTTGGATTTTTAATACAATAAAGAAAAAAATATTAGAAAGAAAACTACAAAAATAGCACAAAAATGTACACGTATGCCGAACTTGCCAATCTGGCAACAGAGCATTGAGGGAAAGTAAGAAAAAGTTATAGTACAAGAACATCTAGCTTATAGATAGTCACTCAGTGACTGGCAAGTCACATACTATAATATACATAGTAATCAGGTTGTATCAAGCCTCTTACAATGCAAAGCCTGCAAAAACATGGTAGAGATTGTGAAATTATAAGTGCAAAATGTAAGTTAGTAATAAAAGCAAACTTGTGTGAAACAAGACAGAGTAATAATGGTCAACTTGGGAAACCAACAGCTTTTGTGAAAATCCCAAGTGCATTGTCATTAGACAAATTTAGAACAATATATATGAGAGCACGACTCCAATATACAAACCCAGATCGGCATACACTAATAAAACAGGTTATTAGGTTTCTACATACCCCCTACATACCAGCTTCATGCATGGTTTGTACAGAATGCAACAATGGCACCAGTACAATAAATTTTCAGGGTACATGCCAGCTTTATTGACGTAAGATAATTCTTAAATTTGGCGAAACAAAAAGGAAGTAAGTAAAGATCACTTGACTATACATACAGGACTTTAAACAACTCCTTTCACGCTAGAATAGTCAACCTTTTGTCAGTTATAGAAATTCACCAATGAAGATTGTATACTTTAGTTTTTTCAAGAAATCAGAAACTTGTACTTATTATTTACAGCGCTGCTCACAATAATAAACAATCTCTCACTTTCTATCAACAGCTAGCATTTCAGGGCAAATGAGATTACACTTGATGATTGTATGTATGATGTGTCATCTATCAATTGTTCACCAAAACATGTTCACCAATTGATTACACCAATCACATGTTTGCAGTGCTGATAAAAGAAGCAGCCCTCATGGTTGGAATGGCATGTGTAGTATTAAACGACAGCAAGCATTGCTTCTCCAATAACTTGAACCCTTGCCAACATTACCCAAAGGATAAAATAATTACAAAAACTAGTATAGACGGCAGCACCAAGTACAACATGAAATGCAACTGTTTCCTGGGCTGTACACTCTGTCAGGACTATCTGAGAGGATACAAAGCGTATCTATGTTACACAGCATGCTCTGACTCACAGGCTAATATCTTGGATGAACCCACAAGTGGTTGTCAGATAGGATTTGGTAACACAACGGCACCAGCGATCAGACAACAGGTAGTGAGACATCATACAGCGGTGAGACAACATACAGTAAAGAGGCACCACAATGGGTCAGACAGGACCAGATACTTATGTAAACAAATCGTATATGTCAGTATATGCATACATTTTATTTCTACTTTTGCATAAAGTATATATAATAAAAACAGTTTGAGATAGGCTAGTTATTGTACAACTACACAGAGAGAAATTCACTATGTACATGTGTATGCATTTACCACATTACAAATATGTACAACTAGTAAAAAAGAAATTGAATTGTCACTCGATGCCTTACACAATGTTGTTTTGTATCCATGACAGTACCAGAATCAGAAATGTGATAAACTTTATGCAATAAGTTACAAAAAATTGCTTTCAGTTCACCATCAAAAATCATATTTTAACATGACATACTAAAAGAAGCTTAGTGAACTATTCATCACCACTCTTGGGGGACTTACCTGGTGGCTCAGAGTCGCTGCCGGAGGAAGTCCCAGAGGAGAAGCTGGACCCTGAGCTACTTGAACTAGAGCCAGAACTCGACTGATTAGCCTTAGATTTCTTACCTGCTTTACGTCTGGGAGGTGGCCTCTCCCTAGACCTGCTACGCGACCTGCTAGATGAACTAGAGCTACGACTTCGTCTCAAGCCAACATCTTTCTTCCTGCGAGACCTTTGAGCTACAGAGTCAACTCTTCTTGCCTGCTTCACTGACTCACCTACCTCATCGGCTGACTTTCGTGATGTTTTGGATTGGAACGAGGCATTCATCTCATCATCTGACTCGGCACGCACCTCGTCAATAACACCATTACCTACCTGCTTGCTGGTTACCGTCTCCTCATTCGCCTCTTCCATCTCCTTCTTTACCTCCAACACTTCTTCTTTCTCCACCTTAACGGGCACAGACAGCTCAGCCTCCGCAGCACGAGCTTGTCTACGTGAGCTCACCTCCCCCTCCTCAAGGTCACTACCATCGGAGCGACTAGAGTCGGAGTCAGAGTTCTCGGACTTATCGCTATCGTTTTGTCCCTGAGAATTAGGATCAGTGGTGCGGGGTTCCCTCCGACGCACCTGAGCGGACATGATTCTTTCTATGTCTTCTTGTAGTTTCTGCTTGCGTCGGTTGACCATGTCTGATCAAACAAACACAAAATAAGAGACAAGAACACAAAAATTAATAGAAACAACGAATCATATTATACACACAACAGATCAAATACCAAAGACTGAGTTGAGACGCAAACAGTAGATAACAAGACATATAACCTGTGCCTCAGGGGCCAACTGTACAGCAAGTGGGGGATACAAGAGCACACCTACCTTCTACATAATCTTCTGTAGCCTCTAAGGCTTTCACATTAGATGGCAGCAATGATTTGGGCATGTAGTAAATGTGATACTTCCCTCTGGTAGTCTTTATAAAGTTAGCTTGATCTCTAACAATTCTCTCCCACTCCTCAAACTACACACAGATATAAAAGCTTAGATCATGAACTGACTTACTTAGGACAACTACTACTTTTGTAATCTGAGGAGATCAATGTCTCTAGTAGCCACTGATGTCTATTGTGGACATCAATGTCTCTAGTAGCCACTGATGTCTCTAGTAGCCACTGAAGTGTAATGTGGACATCATCGTCTCTAGTAGCCACTGATGTGGACATCAATGTCTCTAGTAGCCACTGATGTGGACATCAATGTCTCTAGTAGCCACTGATGTGGACATCAATGTCTCTAGTAGCCACTGATGTCTATTGTGGACAACAAAAGGCCAAGTGAACGCGAAACCACGATTGTGACGAATGGACAAACTTCTCTTGTTTCAGCGATTGCAAAATCGCATTTGTTCAACCCGTGAAGAAATTTGAGCCAAGTGTTTGCGAGAAACAACGCTGGTTTGCAAAATCAGGAGTTGTCTTTTCTGAGTTTATGAATTGTGAATAAGAAAAGCCATTCTACGGCAATCAATATTCCCATTGAGGATACAGCAACAAAAACAACGAGTCGTCATCATGCAAGCAACGATCGTTGATGCAAAGCCATAATAATTTATTATGTCGAATATGTGTGTGTCACAGTACCAATGCATTAGCGATGCCAAAAGTAATTGTTCATTTGTTTCCATTGTTTTAGAAGAAATAAGAAAACATTTATTATAATAAGAAAAATATTATCTTATTATTATTAAATTTTTGTTTTTCAACTTGTACGACATATAGCTGGTGTAAGAGAAGACAACTCAATAAAATCATTTTTATTCACGGCGACTTGTTTTGCCAGACTTGTGTGCGTCCAGCTTTGCGAACGCTAAAAAATTAGCAGAGTTCTTTGTGTTCACTTAGCCCAAAGCGCCTAATGCGTTCTGTAAACGCCAATGGGCGCAGCACACATCGATGTGCGGTGCATGCACCGATGTGTTCTGTGGCCATCGATGCAAAGACTAAATAGAGAGTTCTCTTACAGATTTGACAAGTTTCATTTTTGCCTCTAATTGTCTCAGTTGATTTTGTTTTTCCCTCCTTTCATTCCAAAGAGCTGCCTTGTCTCTTCTAAGCTGAAACTCCTCATTTCGCTGTTTCTCCTCCAACTTCCTTTCAACCTCAGCTCGTCTTTTCTCCTGCATCACCAAACATTAACGCAATAGTACTGTATGCAGTAGTTAGTACTGTATGCAGTAGTTAGTACTGTATGCAGTAGTTAGTACTGTATGCAGTAGTTAGTACTGTATGCAGTAGTTAGTACTGTATGCAGTAGTTAGTACTGTATGCAGTAGTTAGTACTGTATGCAGTAGTTAGTACTGTATGCAGTAGTTAGTACTGTATGCAGTAGTTAGTACTGTATGTAGTAGTTAGTACTGTATGCAGTAGTTAGTTATGTATGCAGTAGTTAGTACTGTATGCAGTAGTTAGTACTGTATGCAGTAGTTAGTATTGTATGCAGTAGTTAGTTCCGTATGCAGTAGTTAGTACGCATACCTTATCCTCCTCCTTCTTGGAGTCCTTCTGAAAGCTCTGCAGAGTACCCAGCAGTGCTCCAAACATCCTCCTATTCCTAGAGGAAGGCACAACATAGTAGCAGATACACCAGGTGGAATAATGTCTACATCTATCAAAGCACCATAACACACTTGTAATAGGAGAAAAAAGTACGTAGCTGTCATTGTTAACGGTTAATTATATCAGTTTAACTAATATTTCATTTCCGATAAGAGTAATCGTGACCTATGTTCGCCGAACAAACTGCAATAAACATAATCAGACCAGCAATAAAATTAACCAATGATTTATCATCTTGTTTGGAGCTTGAAGGTCAACGAAAAATGGCTCACCGAATAAATAAATGAGAAACGAACATTTACTTATATTGTTTGTAGGTCACGAATGTAGATCATGAATGAAAAGTGAGCACCAAATAAATTATAACGAGCGAATCTAGTTTTTTTATTTTAACAGACGATTTTATAGCCTCATACACGTTAGGAGATAACTTCTATCCATGCCAATGTACTAAATAAAAAGGAGGAATTTATGAAATATATTGGCTGACAATAAGGGTATTCGCGACCTGTTCGTCGAACAAAATACAAAAAATAATAGGTGTTTGTAATTCAATATGTCGCGTATGCAATGGAACATTAGTTCAGAACAACATAATATTCAATGAAATGTTATAGTTTACCGAAAAAATCATAAAAAAGATAACTCCCAATTTTCAAAATAATCACAAAAATAATAAAATTTGAACTGCTACAAACTGGAATAGTTTGTCAAGCTGCCCTTTAATTTAGTACATTTTGAATGCTTGCAATTATTTTGAATTATTTTTCAAGGTTATAAAGCCGGTCTACGAAAATGAAAAAAAATCAACTCGCTCAAAATTATTTATTTAGTGTTCAGTTTCATTCGCGACCTACGAACAATATGAATAAATACTTGCTGATTATATTTTTTATTCCGTGAGCTACTTTTTGTTGACCCACGAGTTCCGAACAAAATGATTATTTATTAATTAAATTTATTGCCGGTCTGATTATTTTTATTGCAATGTGTTCGGCAAACAGAGGTCGCAAATACTCTTAATGATGCTACTTATATTTTTTTTCCGATTACTTTGAAAATTGGGATTTATCTTTCTAATGATTTTTGGGTAAGCTAAGAATTCCTTGAATAACTAGGATGTTCCAAACTGATGTTTCTTTGGATACGCGATATATTAAATCACAAACATATTTTATTTCCTTCGCCCTTTGTTCGACGAACGTTGAGGATATTTCAATGCGCTAGAGTACCATACATATATTACAACCATGAGTGGACAACTCTACTAGTAAGTGGAACTGCAGCAATGATAGCATACCTGGCCATAACCTTTTTGTCGGGCTTCATAGCAACAGAGTCCTCTCGTTTGGGGATTTCTACAGTTGGCATAACAACGGCGGATGGGACGACCATCTAAAAAAAAAAGGGAATGCGATATCACTACTGTTGTTACAGCACAGTCTACACTTGTTACAGCACATAGACCACACTTGTTATAGCACATAGACAGCACTTGTTACAGCACATAGACAGCACTTGTTATAGCACATAGACTACACTTGTTATAGCACATAGACTACTGTAAACTATAACATTGACTCAGTACCTTGCGTGGTAGCGGGTCCTCCTCATCACCACTGTCAGCTGGCCGCCCTCTCTTTGGACCCAGCCTAGATTGGATGCCTCCCAGCCTACATATCAAATAACTCCGCTATCTGAGTGCCATAATACACAGGAAACATAAGAATTGTACAACAATTATATATGGTATTTTTTTTAAATTAAACTTCACTACCTAACGGCAACAGCAAGTGATTGTGGCAAAATTCATATTTCTTTTGATCCATGAAATAATCTACCAAAAACTTTCATGTAGTTGTAAATTACTTAATTACAGTTAAATAGGATTTAAACAAACAACATCCCTACAGGGTTTATTGTTTGATGAAAACATAAAGCAAAGCCTCGTACCGGTCTCCTACAGATACCCTTCTGGCTGGGCCTCTTCCTCTATCCATCCCTACTGGACCTCCAATGGGTTCCCTGTTAGGGTTGTTGATGATCCTCCTGCAACATTCAACCGGTGGATAAATACATTAGCGTTGATACTCTAGCTGGTTGATTCAACGCATGACCGTCAAACCAAGCAGTCAATAATTATTAGAACTTAATCTATGATGAACCCATTGTTTTCTTAATGAAGTAAGTCAACTTCGACTGGTGAATTGTGTGTCAATCGCTGACACGCCAGCTTTAATGAAGTAACAAAATAACAATGGTTAGTAAGTCTTGTGTATACCTTGCCTCCCCGAATAGTCTTCCAGCTGATGCACCGCCTGGTTGTTTAACACCAACATTTCCCCCAGTACGAGAGACTCTTCGTTGCAACCTGAATGATTAATAAGCATAAAATATGTTATAATGTTATGTGATTTGTTTTGTATAGTAATATGTAAATAGCTAGAGTAGACTATGATAATAGTTATAGTATTTGTGACCTATGTTCGCCGAACACATTGCAATAAAAATAATCAGACCCGCAATAAAGTAAATCAATAAATAATTATTTTGTTCGAAACTTGTGGGCCAAAAAAAAATATCTCACTGAATGAAAAAAAAAATCAACGAGTATTTATTTATATCGTTTGTAGGTGATGAATGAAACTGAACACTAAATAAATAATAACAAGTGAACTGATTTTTTTCATTTTCATAGAGCGGTTTTACATCCTTAAAAAATAGTTCAAAAGTTTATAGCAGTTCAAATTTCATTATTTTCCTGATTATTTTGAAAATTGGGAGTTATCTTCTTTAGGATTTGTTCGGCAAACTATAACATCTCATTGAATATTTATGTTGTTCAAAACTATGTTCCATTGCATACGTTACGTATCGAATTATGAATACCTATTATTTTGTGTATTTTGTTCGACAAACAGGTCACGAGTACTCTTAATTAGTCTATTAGGTCATGCCAATAATGATAAGTAACCACAACTAACAACTGCAAAATTTTTTTATAACACTAACAGCTAACTTTGGCATGTGATGATGTTATTGTAATGATGATATATTGATGATGTAAAAACTCAATCTTCCATGCTTTTTCTTGAGTTGTTGAAACGCGATGATAATAATCACTATAATTCACACTAATAATAATTTATTTATGATTATTATTAATATAATGATAACTACGATTATTACGCATATACTATACATTATAAATAATAATGCCGAAATATTTATCTATTCATTATAATCATAAAGCTTCTTTTAAGATAAAGTTTATTAGGCTATTTATAGCGTCATCTCAATTTACTTTCAGTGGAAAAAACTGGTTTGAAAAGCATCGAGACCTATTCTCAAAAGCATTTTAATGTTTTTGAAAGCAAAGCATCTACATTATGATCCGTCATAAAGTAATGATACCAAAAATAAAATAAAAAAATTGCCTTCCTACTCGCAATATACCAACAGCAATTACCTAAGCACTAAAGAAATGATGACAAACTAAATTCCACACAGCTTATCACTTGTAAATGAATAATCTGTTTCATCAGCAAAAATTGCAATCCACAATTTCATTGGGCAATTGTTCGGAGGAGGCATCGATGTATGCTGGTGTTATTTTCATTTTCGATGGTAAAAACAACAATGTATTGGTCAAGTATTGTTGCTTTTAGCAAAATCACCGGGTAACAGCTGCCCGGTGTGTTGGGATCAATCAACACGCCATTTAAAAAGGAGAAGCTCTGAAGAATTTGAATGCCAATATTTATGTTGTGTAATTATTTAGCTGATCGACATCGGTATACTGTTGTTTAAAGGCGATTTGTTTTACTGTTTCTATTTATCAAAAACTTTTTACCTCTACCTTTGATGTTTCTATTGTCGTACTAATAATAATATACGCAGATGAAACTTTAACTATACGACCTATAACTGGTCACGGTTGCAGTGCTAAACACAGTGAACCATGTATGATTGGTAACAAACTGAAGTTGTAATAAAAATTATTAAAAAAAGATTTTTTTACAATATTACATATAATACTGAAAGTGCGGACACTTCGCTCGCATTCCATTACAGCGCTCTCTCAACAAATGTCAAAAATGCCTTGAAAAACATGGTGAATCACTTACATTGTGCCAATCTTCTAGATGAGGACACTTTCAGCTCACTTTTGGTGCATAATAATTTGCACTCTGCTTTATTTTTGTTAGAGTTTTGAATTTTATGCATAATTGTTTGCTGAAGGCGAATGGCTTCTACCAAGTATAACGGCCGTCTAAAATACTCAGCTGCTATTGGCCTAACGAAGGTTTTTGCGACACTGGCTGGTTGCAAGTCAATGCCACAAATCTTAAACGGTATTGGCAATGTTCACAGGCACTTGTATAAATCCATTGTAATTATGAGAGTTTGGGCATTAACTTTTTATTGGCCAGTTTATTACAGGACCAAAGCCACTCAAATTTTTCTTGCTTTCTGGCCAATGAAAAGTTAGTACCCAAACTCTCATAATTACAACGGATTTATACAAGTGCCCGTGAACATTGCCAATACCGCTGAAGATTTGTGACATTAACGTATGTCGCGAAAACTTAAGATAGGCCAATAGCAGCTGAGTATTTTAGGTGTTCATTATATCCGGTAGAGCCATTCACCTTCAGCAAAAGATGCATAAAATTAAAAACTTTATCAAAAATTACTGACAAAAAATAAACTAGAGTGCAAATTATTATGCACCAAAAGTGAGCTGAAAGTGTCCTCTTTTAGAAAATTGGCACAAGGTAAGTGATTCACAATGTTTTTCAAAACATTTTGGACATTTATTGAGAGAGTGCCGTAATGGAATGCAAAGGAAGTGTCTACACTTTCAGTATTATATATATTAGATCGTACAGCCAACCCGTTTTGTACCACGTGATCTTGCGAAAACAGCAGTATAAGATTTTGTCGTACCTAGATGCCAAAAACCCTTGTTGGGAAAAATTGAATATCTCTGGAACTCAGTCTTTCATGAAGGTGGTTTAAATGCCAGATAGTAGCCAATCATTTCTCTCAAAGAGTTCTCCTAAATTCTCCTTCTCCAACCTCGTGGTCTCGTAGTACCACGTGCTCAAAGTCTTCATCATACTTTGACCAAAATGTGCCATGACTCAGATAATTATTTAATTGTTTTGGTAATTTTTTCATATGAGCATGCATATTAGCTACATGCTGGTGTATTATTTTGAATAATTGATGAAATTTAGGTGGAAAATTATTTTTTGAAGGAGAGTCAAAAAGATTTTCTTAGTGATGTTTCAGTAGCACGAGAGTTCACTGTCTGCGATATTATTGCGGGCAGAGCGAAACACCGAAATAATTTTGGTTAAATATAATTTCATTTATTGGCTATCACAATATTATTGTTTTCAATTATTAGAAAATTATTTTCAGCTAGACTAATATCGTTTCTACTGTTGAATATAAAAACTTCTTTGTAATTATTGTTACTATTTTTACCAATAATAATTCAACTGACAATCATTATAATCACAATGGTTACAGATGATGCACGCGTACAGTTTATATATACATGCGCATATATCATCATATATACATATAGATATATATAGTTTGTTAATTAACAGCTACCCTAGGTTGATCCACCCCACGGGGCAACCGAAAACAATGGAATTTTCAATGCAAAACACTTTTAAAATTCAATTACTTAATGTTTCAATCAAATGTAAGCAACCATTTTTAGCATTAATGGAACCACCAGCTCTTCCTGGACAGGTTGACATCAGTTTTTAGTATAAAATCAGATTTGGAAAATTCACTTGAACCAACAATAATATATTATTGGGAAAATTTTTTTTGCTATTATTTTTATTACAACTCCAGGTTGTTACAAATCATACTACATGGCTTACTGGGATACCGGATGATTGATATTACCAATAATAGTAAATAAACAAACACTGAAAAATGTTTATGATGATGGTGTCTTTATTATCATTTATCAATAATTATTAATCTAACTTCAACTTGGATGTATCAACTAATAATACGGTGTATTATGGAATAGGAATGGTTTAAAAAAACGCTACAACTACCTACTACTACAAGCTAGTTAGTAGTAGTAGAGAGTTTATACCAGCACTATTTTAACATAACGTTTTAAGTATTATTATTAAAGTAATAATAATGATTATTATTATAATAATTAATAATAATAATTATTATTATAATTATTATTCATTGATTTTCTGCAGCAACAGCGTACGTATACTACTACTCCAACCAAAGAGGTAACAAAAACAATAACTACTACTATTGGAACAACAAATTCAGCCCGCAACAAGTGGTAGTAATAGTACTAGTAGCAGCAGTAGTAGTAGTAGTGGTGGGTACTTCAACAACGAGTTCAACAGCGAATGAACAACGAACTACCGACCTTTTATTATTATTATCATTAGGGTCTCTTCCATACAATTTTATAATATTGTCGTCTACACCCTTCAAGTTCTCTTTTGCTTTTTCATATTCCACGGAAAGTGCAGCTGCTACATCGTCCATGCTAACTATGAACTGTGGTGGTAAGCAATATATGGCCAAGTCAATCACGGAAGGTTCATGCCTTACAGACAAAAAATTATTGCGCTTTCATTTCATGCCGCAAATAGGGCGTTTGCTGTTAGTAACTTATAACCACATTGATTGGACATGTTACTTTTGCTTGACCAATAAACGATGAGAATATTGAGGAGTCAGAGACTAAGATTTCAAAAAAAATTCATTTGGGAGACAGAGCGGTAAACTAATCGCCCCAACTACAACGGACAATTGTCATGCGGGACGGAGGTTATGATCAGTCCAGCATCAGTAAGCGTTCATAAATAAATCTTGCGATCATCATCATCAATCTTTTTTATGCCAAGAATTAATTTGGTTTTGCAGAACAGCCCTAAATAATAAGTATGAATGAGGAGTATATCTTTGAGTATTTGCACATGGAGATGGTAGACAAATTTTGTAACGACGACACCCATTCTTCTCGTGATGGCAAGGATACCATTGTAAGTTACTAAGAAGAAAGTAGTAGAAGAGTAGTAGTAGGTAGTAGTAACTTTAAAGGCTGGTTCACACGACGCGTGATTAATGCGGTGCAGTGATTGCTATTTTCAAAAAGTGGAAAGCACTTGCGCGTTAAAAACTGGTGATTGTTCACACACAACGTCTCCGTGCGATAGCGTCCTTGCTCTCAACCAATAGAATTGCTGTGTACGCAATACGCGGGATCATTGTACTACTACTAGTAGTACTAGTACGCAAAAATGATTGAACAAGCTGAATGAATTATAATTAATTAAGTTATGAGCAGTACAAAAGAAATACGGGCATCAAAAGCAATCAGAACACCATCATGTATTAATATGAAGTAAAATTTTAGTGAAATCATAAATTATTATTGCATAATATTTGAAGTTAATACACAAGAATAATCAATAAATGTCTGACACACAGTGACATACATAGATAGTAGATGTTAATAATAATTACTAGTGGGATAATTAAATGATTATTGTTACGTTATAAAAATAAACAGTGCTGTCAAATGATATGGATTGTTACTTATAATAGCCATAATAATTATAATAAATACATAATTTATTTCTTGTTGTCATTGATTAATTAATTAATAATAATAATAAATAACTTTTTTTTAATTAATTCAAAACCATCAATTATTAATTTTTTATACCATAACTAACTATCACCATCAGCACTTTCATTTAGCTGGGAAATATCTGGGAGATATTGTAGTATACAATAAATACATCAAACCAATGGTTGCGGCTTTCTTCATCAATTCATCACTAATCCAATTATCAGTCGACTCTTGCTGTATGCACACAGCGCGCCCTTTGCTATTAACGATGTTTGATTGTCCAATCATCTATCGCGACGGTGACCTTTTGCTAATATTGCGGTGACAAAGTTCAACATGTTAGACATCCAACGCCCGCACATTTCACGCCAACAAGCGCGGTTTTAGGAGTGAGTCATCGCAGTTTGTTTTGTGGCGACCGCTGAAACGGTCACTGTACAGTGATTTCACGCGTCGTGTGAACCAGCCTTAAGTAAGTAATAATTTATAATAATAAATAAGTAGAAGTAGTTACAGACCGTAGTAGTAGCAGCAGCGATAATAATAGTAAAAGTAACAGCAGCAATAGTAGTAGTAGGAGTAGTAATAGTTGGTAGTAATTGACATGCTGAAACTATGGGCAGATAAATGGGAAATGAATTTTATTAATGCCACAAAAAAATGCCATGTCATTGGGTTCAACAATAAAAGTGTAATACCTAAATATACACTTAGTGGCGAAATACTAGAACATGTGGAGGACACACGCTATTTAGGGGTTAAATTGCAGTCGAACCTGAGATTTGACAAGCATATTATTCACGACAAAACTTTACTTGCCAAACGACAGTTGGGCATGCTAAAAAGGGCATTACACCGGGCCCCTCAGGCTGCTAAATTACAAGCCTATAAATCACTCTGTCGTCCACACCTAGAGTATGCTGTGGCAGTGTGGGACCCATTTTTGAAAAAAACATATATCAGAAATGGAAGGCTTGCAGAACCAAGCAGTACGCTTTATTTGCCACCTCAAAGGGAGAGAGAGTGTATCAGATGCAAAGGAAGATATTGGACTTGAACTACTAGAACGACGACGAAGAGACATCCGGCTAAGACTTTTAATGAGAATCCTTAATGAAGGTGATAAACTACCAGCGCTTAATGCTTCATATGATAAGCTCATCAATAAAGCATCCGACACTAACATTCAAACTAGAGCCCAGAGTAAAAGAATACCCTCATCTATAGGTGCAACTAAAACTGAGTATCATAACAGCTTCCTACTAAGAACAATAAGAGACCTCAAAATAAATGCTAGCGATTGTCAGACTCTCACAGTTTAAACAAAACTTGCAAGTTTAATGCTTGTACTACTGTCCAACATAACTACCTAATTAGTCGAAAATTGAAAATCACTGACAACCAAATTTTAACACATGAGGCGCACCACTTCCACATTATGTGGTCTAGTGTGAAGACAACTACGAGGTAATAATAATAATAGTAGTACTATTATTATGATTATTTGTTTATTGTCATTATTATTATTGATTGTTGTTTGTGATTATTATTATGTCTCTTTATATTAATATTATTATTATTATTACGTATTATTATAATAATAAATAATTAATATGCTACTAATAAAACTCCTTGCTACTACTAATAATGACAATTTTAGCGACTACTATTATACTGATTAGAAATGTGATGAATGATTGTTGGTCGTTAATAAATGGTTTTATTATTGGAGAATGATAACAAACAGTAAAGTTGGAAGTTGAGTGTTGTTTGCTGTATCCACTTTTCTGTAGAGAAGTTAAACATGTTGATTTCTGTTTGTGTCCGTGTTATGTGTTTGACATAGTATCAGACTAGTCAGGTATATATAGTATGTAAGAGGAGATAAACTAGTCAGGTATATATAGTATGTAATAAGAGATAAACTAGTCAGATATATATAGTATGTAATAAGGGATAAACTAGTCAGGTATATATAGTATATAATAAGAGATAAACTAGTCAGATATATATAGTATGTAATGAGAGATAAACTAGTCAAGTATATATATTATGTAATAAGAGATAAACTAGTCAGATATATATAGTATGTAATAAGGGATAAACTAGTCAGGTATATATAGTATATAATAAGAGATAAACTAGTCAGATATATATAGTATGTAATGAGAGATAAACTAGTCAGGTATATATATTATGTAATAAGAGATAAACTAGTCAGGTATATATAGTATGTAATAAGAGATAAACTAGTCAGGTATATATAGTATATAATAAGAGATAAACTAGTCAGATATATATCGTATATAATAAGAGATAAACTAGTCAGGTATAGATAGTATATAATAAGAGATAAACTAGTCAGGTATATATATTATGTAATAAGAGATAAACTAGTCAGGTATATATAGTATATAATAAGAGATAAACTAGTCAGGTATATATAGTATATAATAAGAGATAAACTAGTCAGGTATATATAGTATATAATAAGAAATAAACTAGTCAGGTATAGATAGTATATAATAAGAGATAAACTAGTCAAGTATATATAGTATATAATAAGAGATAAACTAGTCAGGTATATATAATATATAATAAGAGATAAACTAGTCAGGTATGTATAGTATATAATAAGAGATAAACTAGTCAGGTATATATAGTATATAATAAGAGATAAACTAGTCAGGTATGTATAGTATATAATAAGAGATAAACTAGTCAGGTATATATAGTATATAATAAGAGATAAACTAGTCAGATATATATAGTATGTAATAAGAGATAAACTAGTCAAGTATATATATTATGTAATAAGAGATAAACTAGTCAGGTATATATATTATGTAATGAGAAATAAACTAGTCAGATATATATAGTATATAATAAGAGATAAACTAGTCAGGTATAGATAGTATATAATAAGAGATAAACTAGTCAGGTATATATATTATGTAATAAGAGATAAACTAGTCAGGTATATATAGTATATAATAAGAGATAAACTAGTCAGGTATATATAGTATGTAATAAGAGATAAACTAGTCAGGTATATATAGTATGTAATAAGAGATAAACTAGTCAGGTATGTATAGTATATAATAAGAGATAAACTAGTCAGATATATATAGTATATAATAAGAGATAAACTAGTCAGATATATATAGTATATAATAAGAGATAAACTAGTCAGGTATATATAGTATGTAATAAGAGATAAACTAGTCAGGTATATATAGTATATAAAAAGAGACAAACTAGTCAGATATATATAGTATGTAATAAGAGATAAACTAGTCAGGTATAGATAGTATGTAATAAGAGATAAACTAGTCAGGTATATATAGTATATAATAAGAGATAAACTAGTCAGATATATATAGTATATAATAAGAGATAAACTAGTCAGGTATAGATAGTATATAATAAGAGATAAACTAGTCAGGTATATATATTATGTAACAAGAGATAAACTAGTCAGGTATATATAGTATATAATAAGAGATAAACTAGTCAGGTATATATAGTATGTAATAAGAGATAAACTAGTCAGATATATAGTATTTAATGAGAGATAAACTAGTCAGATATATATAGTATGTAATGAGAGACAAACTAGTCAGGTATATATAGTATATAATAAGAGATAAACTAGTCAGGTATATATAGTATATAATAAGAGACAAACTAGTCAGGTATATATATTATGTAATGAGAGATAAACTAGTCAGGTATAGATAGTATATAATAAGAGATAAACTAGTCAGATATATATAGTATATAATAAGAGATAAACTAGTCAGGTATATATAGTATATAATAAGAGATAAACTAGTCAGGTATATATAGTATATAATAAGAGATAAACTAGTCAGGTATATATAGTATATAATAAGAGATAAACTAGTCAGGTATATATAGTATATAATAAGAAATAAACTAGTCAGGTATAGATAGTATGTAATAAGAGATAAACTAGTCAGGTATATATAGTATATAATAAGAGATAAACTAGTCAGGTATATATAGTATGTAATAAGAGACAAACTAGTCAGGTATAGATAGTATATAATAAGAGATAAACTAGTCAGGTAATATATAGTATATAATAAGAAATAAACTAGTCAGGTATAGATAGTATATAATAAGAGATAAACTAGTCAGGTATATATAGTATATAATACGAGATAAACTAGTCAGGTATATATAGTATATAATAAGAGATGAACTAGTCAGGTATTTATAGTATATAATAAGAGATAAACTAGTCAGATATATATAGTATGTAATAAGAGATAAACTAGTCAGGTATAGATAGTATGTAATAAGAGATAAACTAATCAGGTATATATAGTATATAATAAGAGATAAACTAGTCAGGTATATATAGTATATAATAAGAGATAAACTAGTCAGGTATATATAGTATATAATAAGAAATAAACTAGTCAGGTATAGATAGTATGTAATAAGAGATAAACTAGTCAGGTATATATAGTATGTAATAAGAGATAAACTAGTCAGGTATATATAGTATGTAATAAGAGATAAACTAGTCAGGTATGTATAGTATATAATAAGAGATAAACTAGTCAGGTATATATAGTATATAATAAGAGATAAACTAGTCAGGTATATATAGTATATAATAAGAGATAAACTAGTCAGGTATATATAGTATATAATAAGAGATAAACTAGTCAGGTATATATAGTATATAATAAGAGATAAACTAGTCAGATATATAGTATGTAATAAGAGATAAACTAGTCAGGTATATATAGTATGTAATAAGAGATAAACTAGTCAGGTATGTATAGTATATAATAAGAGATAAACTAGTCAGATATATATAGTATATAATAAGAGATAAACTAGTCAGGTATAGATAGTATGTAATAAGAGATAAACTAGTCAGGTATATATAGTATGTAATAAGAGATAAACTAGTCAGGTATATATAGTATGTAATAAGAGATAAACTAGTCAGGTATATATAGTATATAATAAGAGATAAACTAGTCAGGTATATATAGTATGTAATAAGAGATAAACTAGTCAGGTATATATATTATGTAATGAGAGATAAACTAGTCAAGTATATATATTATGTAATGAGAGATAAACTAGTCAGGTATATATATTATGTAATAAGAGATAAACTAGTCAGGTATATATAGTATATAATAAGAGATAAACTAGTCAGGTATATATAGTATATAATAAGAGATAAACTAGTCAGGTATATATAGTATGTAATAAGAGATAAACTAGTCAGGTATATATAGTATGTAATAAGAGATAAACTAGTCAGGTATGTATAGTATATAATAAGAGATAAACTAGTCAGATATATATAGTATATAATAAGAGATAAACTAGTCAGGTATAGATAGTATATAATAAGAGATAAACTAGTCAGGTATATATAGTATGTAATAAGAGATAAACTAGTCAGGTATATATATTATGTAATGAGAGATAAACTAGTCAAGTATATATAGTATATAATAAGAGATAAACTAGTCAGGTATATATATTATGTAATAAGAGATAAACTAGTCAGGTATATATAGTATATAATAAGAGATAAACTAGTCAGGTATATATAGTATGTAATAAGAGATAAACTAGTCAGGTATATATAGTATGTAATAAGAGATAAACTAGTCAGGTATGTATAGTATATAATAAGAGATAAACTAGTCAGATATATATAGTATATAATAAGAGATAAACTAGTCAGATGTATATAGTATATAATAAGAGATAAACTAGTCAGGTATATATAGTATGTAATAAGAGATAAACTAGTCAGGTATAGATAGTATGTAATAAGAGATAAACTAGTCAGGTATATATAGTATATAATAAGAGATAAACTAGTCAGATATATATAGTATATAATAAGAGATAAACTAGTCAGGTATAGATAGTATATAATAAGAGATAAACTAGTCAGGTATAGATAGTATATAATAAGAGATAAACTAGTCAGGTATATATAGTATGTAATAAGAGATAAACTAGTCAGGTATATATATTATGTAATAAGAGATAAACTAGTCAGGTATATATAGTATATAATAAGAGATAAACTAGTCAGGTGTATATAGTATATAATAAGAGATAAACTAGTCAGGTATATATAGTATATAATAAGAGATAAACTAGTCAGGTATATATAGTATATAATACGAGATAAACTAGTCAGGTATATATAGTATATAATAAGAGATAAACTAGTCAGGTATATATAGTATATAATAAGAGATAAACTAGTCAGGTATATATAGTATGTAATAAGAGATAAACTAGTCAGGTATATATAGTATGTAATAAGAAATAAACTAGTCAGGTATATATAGTATATAATAAGAGATAAACTAGTCAGGTATAGATAGTATGTAATAAGAGATAAACTAGTCAGGTATATATATTATGTAATGAGAGATAAACTAGTCAAGTATATATAGTATGTAATAAGAGATAAACTAGTCAGGTATATATATTATGTAATAAGAGATAAACTAGTCAGGTATATATAGTATATAATAAGAGATAAACTAGTCAGGTATATATAGTATGTAATAAGAGATAAACTAGTCAGGTATATATAGTATGTAATAAGAGATAACCTAGTCAGGTATGTATAGTATATAATAAGAGATAAACTAGTCAGATATATATAGTATATAATAAGAGATAAACTAGTCAGGTATAGATAGTATGTAATAAGAGATAAACTAGTCAGGTATATATAGTATATAATAAGAGATAAACTAGTCAGGTATATATAGTATATAATAAGAGATAAACTAGTCAGGTATATATAGTATATAATAAGAGATAAACTAGTCAGGTATATATAGTATGTAATAAGAGATAAACTAGTCAGGTATATATAGTATATAATAAGAGATAAACTAGTCAGGTATATATAGTATGTAATAAGAGATAAACTAGTCAGGTATATATAGTATATAATAAGAGATAAACTAGTCAGGTATAGATAGTATATAATAAGAGATAAACTAGTCAGGTATATATAGTATGTAATAAGAGATAAACTAGTCAGGTATATATAGTATGTAATAAGAGATAAACTAGTCAGGTATATATAGTATGTAATGAGAGATAAACTAGTCAGGTATATATAGTATATAATACGAGATAAACTAGTCAGGTATATATAGTATGTAATAAGAGATAAACTAGTCAGGTATAGATAGTATGTAATAAGAGATAAACTAGTCAGGTATAGATAGTATGTAATAAGAGATCAACTAGTCAGGTATATATAGTATGTAGTAAGAGATAAACTAGTCAGGTATATATAGTATATAATAAGAGATAAACTAGTCAGGTATATATAGTATATAATAAGAGACAAACTAGTCAGATATATATATAGTATGTAATGAGAGACAAACTAGTCAGATATATATAGTATGTAATGAG
The DNA here is from genome assembly GCA_945261195.1 of Cryptosula pallasiana. NCBI lineage: Eukaryota > Metazoa > Bryozoa > Gymnolaemata > Cheilostomatida > Cryptosulidae > Cryptosula > Cryptosula pallasiana. The sequence continues at coordinate 51,803,731 of OX183130.1, read as the reverse complement.
AGATAAACTAGTCAGGTATATATAGTATGTAATGAGAGATAAACTAGTCAGGTATAGATAGTATGTAATAAGAGATAAACTAGTCAGGTATATATAGTATATAATAAGAGATAAACTAGTCAGGTATATATAGTATATAATAAGAGATAAACTAGTCAGGTATATATAGTATATAATAAGAGATAAACTAGTCAGGTATATATAGTATATAATAAGACATAAACTAGTCAGGTATATATATTATGTAATGAGAGATAAACTAGTCAGGTATATATATTATGTAATAAGAAATAAACTAGTCAGGTATATATAGTATGTAATAAGAGATAAACTAGTCAGGTATAGATAGTATATAATAAGAGATAAACTAGTCAGGTATATATAGTATGTAATAAGAGATAAACTAGTCAGGTATATATAGTATATAATAAGAGATAAACTAGTCAGGTATATATAGTATATAATAAGAGATAAACTAGTCAGGTATAGATAGTATGTAATAAGAGATAAACTAGTCAGGTATATATAGTATATAATAAGAGATAAACTAGTCAGGTATATATAGTATATAATAAGAGATAAACTAGTCAGGTATATATAGTATATAATAAGAGATAAACTAGTCAGGTATATATAGTATATAATAAGAGATAAACTAGTCAGGTATATATATTATGTAATGAGAGATAAACTAGTCAGGTATATATAGTATATAATAAGAGATAAACTAGTCAGATATATATAGTATATAATAAGAGATAAACTAGTCAGGTATATATAGTATGTAATAAGCGATAAACTAGTCAGGTATATATAGTATATAATAAGAGATAAACTAGTCAGGTATATATATTATGTAATGAGAGATAAACTAGTCAGGTATATATATTATGTAATAAGAAATAAACTAGTCAGGTATATATAGTATGTAATAAGAGATAAACTAGTCAGGTATATATAGTATATAATAAGAGATAAACTAGTCAGGTATAGATAGTATATAATAAGAGATAAACTAGTCAGGTATATATAGTATATAATAAGAGATAAACTAGTCAGGTATATATAGTATGTAATGAGAGATAAACTAGTCAGGTATATATAGTATGTAATAAGAGATAAACTAGTCAGGTATATATAGTATATAATAAGAGATAAACTAGTCAGGTATATATAGTATATAATAAGAGATAAACTAGTCAGGTATATATATTATGTAATGAGAGATAAATGCACGTTACTGTAATCAGATTATGGTCATGTCTATTTTGTTATAGAATCGTGCCATTCAAAAGTTGGAGCGTTTAGGATTTACTGTTGGTCAAAGATACATAGAAAAGTAAGTATAGTTAAATTTACTTACAATATTGTGGTTTATGTGATGTTTTGTATTAGTATAATAAGCTTATGACCATCCCCTGTGTAATTAATGCATGCAGATTGTAGAACGTCCTGTAGGGAGCCTCATAAAATGCACATAACCATTTGAACAATTATTTTACATTTGAATTTCGAGATGCGATGTAAATTTGCGTAAAATCGTACGAATTGTGGAAATGTGTATTAAATGATTCTTCCATGATAGTTATGAAACATGAACTGCGCGTTGATCAGAAAAACCCTTGCTTGGTTAGTCATAGTATTATGTTGAACTCTTTTTTAATACTTAGATCTACAAAAGACATTCCCAGGTTCAAGGACGAGCTGGAGACCATGAAGTTTGTATGTAAAGATGTGTGGATGATGATATATAGGAAGCAGATAGATAATCTTAGAACCAATCACCATGGAGTTTACAATTTACATGATTACAAGTATAACTTTTGTAGTATGAGTATTTATATCAAAGTGTGAATACTGGGCATGTAGGCGGATAGTTGGCTATTTATGTTATTGCCTGGTAGCACTTAGCTAGCTCGTTACTGACAACATTGTCTGGTAACAATTACAGATTCAGATTGCTGGAGCAGATGTCTAACAGTGGCCAATACAAAGAAGAAGCGCCCAAGGTTTGCGTATGTCTCTGTATTCCATATGTCTATGTGCTGTGTGTCTAAGTGCTGTATGTGTCTATGCAATGTATATGTTTATACTCTGTATATATCTATGCATTGTATAGTTTTATGTGCTGTGTGTGTCTATGCAATGTATATGTTTATACTCTGTATATATCTATGCATTGTATAGTTTTATGTGCTGTGTGTGTCTATGCAATGTATATGTTTATACTCTGTATATATCTATGCATTGTATAGTTTTATGTGCTGTGTGTGTCTATGCAATGTATATGTTTATACTCTGTATATTTCTATGCATTGTATAGTTTTATGTGCTGTGTGTGTCTATGCACTGTATATGTTAATACTCTGTATATATCTATGCATTGTATAGTTTTATGTGCTGTGTGTGTCTATGCACTGTATATGTTTCTGCACGATATATGTCTATGTAATGTATGTATCTATGTACTGCATGTGTCTATGCATTGTATGTGTCTATGTACTGTGTATGTATACATAGCTAAGGCTACATGTACATCTACCAATTAGCTACCGATTTGCCCTTATCGGATCGGAAATGATGACGGGGTTTTCCCACGTCTTTTTCTCCACTTGCCATTATCATGTAATATCTGTATTTGATGTCATAGCTAGCCATAAAATGCTTTGAAACAGCAAAGACGGGACGCTTATGACCGACTCGTTTTTACATAAATATTTGTGCTTGAGAAACATTTTCATTAGAAATATTAAAACCCCGAGCAGTGATATAATTGGTCAAATCACAAATTTACTACTGATTTTTTGATGTGGATCAAAACCAGCTGATCATCTCAGATAACACGCTATTGATTGCTTAGTGATTTATCTGGAAACAGAGGCTACAAAATCACACAATGGGTGAGGAAAAAGCAAATCGTGACATGGGGCTTTACTTACTAAGTTATGCAATCATGCAATGCGATGTTAGTTGATCAGAGAAAATTATATAACAACAAACAGATGTGAAACCTTTTATTCCTTATAACCCAATTATTTATATTGGTTGAACTATTCTACGCGGGGCCTTGTGCTGTATGTTAACTGAATGCTTGAATGATACATGCATATAAGTACATATGTACATGTAGGTATGTACCATAAGTATGTACATGTGTACATATGCACTACTTCGTATGTATCTGTGGTGTGTATATGTACGTGTATACCATTTTATAAACATGTGTAATACTTACATGTACATACGTACATGACAATACCTACTTGTACATATGTACATGACAATACCTACTTGTACATACGTACATGACAATACCTACTTGTACATACGTACATGACAATACCTACTTGTACATACGTACATGACAATACCTACTTGTACATACTGGTGATATTTGTCTGAGAGCTTTGCACTCTTCTAGCACCTCTTCAAAAGTGAAACATCTACTTTGCAATGACTGTTATGAAGTATAGAAGAGTTCTCTCTGTTGACGACTACTTCCACTGAGTTATCTCCTCTGTATTGCTTGACATGGAGTTATCTCATCCTTATTGTGTGGGGATTTTCCATTTTATAGTATCTTGCATTTCCATGTGGATTTCTACGAGGAGCTTTATCTGGTCTGGGATATGACTGTTTGGTGACTGCAGAGATTACTAAGATGCCTTCATGTGAGTCTCTCTGTTGTACTCATTGCTCTACTTTTGGTAGTCAATCTGCTTCAAATTTTTACATGCATAAAATGAGAAAGTGACAACAACTCCCAATTTTTTCCCATGTTCAGCATGCCACTTGTTCTCTGGTTTGCTCTGATTGTAACCTACTACAATCTTATCATTTTAGGTAAATTTCTAATACAGATTTTACACTCCTGAAGTGAACGCAAGCTTATTACCACCCATCTAGTCCCTATAACTCCCAGCGTCTATCTGCAAACAAGAAAGAGGATCTATGTAACTCTGTTGTCGCTTATACCCACATAGCTCTACAATGATGTAATGCATTATGTTTATTTTTGTTGTACGTATTGTAACTCGTCACTTAGCCATTCATTGTTATTTATTAGTTTGATTATTCAAAAGGAAATTCAGTCATTTTAAACAATACTTTAGAGATTCATGTTTTTATCCAAATAAAATTTTCCATCACCTCAACCCCATTTATTAGACTGCATGCTTGTCTCCCCTTCCCATGACTGGGATATTTAAATATTGGAACTGCTGCTTCATTTTGTATTATGCTCTGCACATGGCAAGATGATAGAAAATATTGATTGACCTAAAATAAAAATATTTGTGTGGTATTGTCCTACTGCTATTGATGTCTCTTCCAAAAATTGATTAGCACGTTAACCTTGTGCAAAAGGAAAAGTTGAGATCCATATGCAGGGTTGGAGAAGGGTTGGTCACAATCAGAATGTTAGAAATCAATATTTACCCTAGCATCTGTCACAATCATCTTAATTGTCATTTCTAGGGCTCACTACGGGTTGCAAATCCTATTTGGTTGGTAAATAACGTAACATGCCTGATATGAACTGTTTTCCAGACAAATTCAAAATACGTGCATCTGACAAACAGGATCTAGATAGACAGTGGTCACTGCCTAGATCCTGTTTGACACACTGTTTACGTGTAAGAACACTGAGTTGTCCACTCTTGGGTAAAATGTGACCGCCTCTATTTCTTAAGCTCTCACTAAAAGAAGGGGATAAAATGTGCAAGTGTAGAGCGAGATGTTTATAATGAAATATTATCGGTTGGCTCATCTAGGCAAACCCAAAATTGATTCAGACATGAAAAGATTTCAAATACAATTTGAAGAACTTTTTGTCGATGGTTTGAAAAAAGGTGCCTGCACTGTTATAGCCGATTACCTGTATACTACATGATGGCCACAACTAATATAATTTCTGTTGCTGCTCCAGCAGACAAAGTGTTGAAGGAAGAGGTTTGTGGAAAGATCAATTATTTTGCTAGCCTTTTTTCGTTGTGTATACTTACTTACAATAATAATTATTATTTTATTATTATTATTACTAAATTATTATTATTATTTATTATTATTATTATTAATAAATAATAATAATTAGTAATAATAAGTAAGTTTTTAATAATAATTGTTGTAGTAGTAGTTGTTATTTATTTTATATTATTATTATTAAATCAGTAGTTATTATTATTTATTTATTATCATCATGATTGTTGATGATAGTTATATTAATTAATAAATAATAATCATAGTACTACTACCTACTAGTAGTAGTAGTACTAAACTAATAATAATAATAATATTGTTATAATAATTATTATAATAATAATTAATTAATTATTATTATTTATAATTATAATATTATATACTATTATTACTTAATTAATAATTAGTAATAATAATAAATATTATTATTATTTATTACAAATAATAAAATAACATTTATTATTTTATTACTCCAAATAAATTATAATAATAGTAAATAATAAATAAGCAGTGGAGTAATATATCAATAAAAATTGTTACTTTGAAAATAATATTTATTATCTTTTGTCTTTGATGATGATGATTTATTATTATTTTTCATCTTTTTCTCTCTCTCAGTCCTAACTAACTCATTTATTTACTTATATCACTGCCTTATAATAATAATTATTATTACTACTACTGCATTGTGGCGCTTGTTATCTTTGTCTTCCTGTTTCAGGTGTGTCTTCCTAAGCTAGCTAATGTTCAATTTGATTTTTACTCTCTATTTTTTTTGTTTTGATTGGCACAAGCAGAGAACCGGATTTTTTTGTTTTCCCTTTTTCTGTTCCTATTTGGTTTTCTCATTTTTTTTACTTTGTTTATGGTTTCTTTTACTCGTCTTTTTCGTCTTGCCTTGAATATCATTGGCAATTAAAAAAAATGGCTGTCTGTGAAAAATTTCGTGGATGTAAAAAATTTACACAGGAACATATTTGGTGCAGCTTTTGTCAGCATTGGTTGGGTACGAAATGCTCCGGTGATGACCCAGCATCCATTTAATTTTTACTTTCTCCTGCTGAAAAAAATCGCACCATTCACTGATTTTGTATTAGTTGTCATTAGTTCTACAAAAGACTTTCTTCCATAAACAGGTTGTCAAAATAGCTTTTTCGTACTGGAGAACGAAGTGAAGAAGCTCAATGAGCTTATCATCACTTTAACGCAAAAAGAAAAACAGAGCGACTTGTCCAAAGACCTACTTCACATAGTAATTCATTGATTTGAGATATCACTGTCTATGCTGTAGCAAATGAATAAGGGATAGAGAGAGCCGATCAAAGAACTGTATTTGGCAGGTTTTGCAAAAATGGAAACACGAAAAGATATTTAGATAGAACAGAAGTTACACACACTGACGCCAAACAGATTTGGTGAAAGTGAACCGAAAACATTTTTGGTGACATTGCACATATAGGCTGAAAAATGGACAATTGTTGGTAAAGCCAAGACTTTTTGCACATCAATAAACGATTTTGAGGGAATGCATGTCAGCTCAGCTTTAAATAAAACTAATAGGGAGACACAATGGAAGTGGCGGATGGAGTGTAGGGAGAGAAGAGAGAATTTAAGGATTAGAGGGAGGATTGTAGACATTAAATAGGATTGTTTGATTGGGCATAAAGCTACTGACCAATTGGCATTTAATTTTTTACTGAGAATACTTGAATAACAAATCCCTCAGAAACAAAGTGGGCAAACTTCACTGGGAGATCATAAAATTAAAATTATATGCATAACTGAGACAATGGAAGAGACAAATATTTCAGATGAGGAATTGAATGTCTCTATGTTTGGCATATTTAGAAGAAGATCGGGATAAACATGGTAGAGGAGTTGCCATTCAGGTACATAATTCACTTGCAGCATCTGATACCATACTTGAATCATCAGCCGAAGCCGTATGTATTAAATCATTCCAGCATTGAACACTTTTTTGTCGATTTTCTGAATATTCAAGTTTGAAGCATCAGATTGATGTATCGAACAACCGTTTAGGCCTATTCAGTATTGATTTACAAGCTTGTCAAAAAGCCATTAGTCTCAAATGCTCGTCGCATTAGCTGAAATTTAGCTTACTATAACTTCCATTGATTGCCAAGTATGTCATCTTTGGATTGTAATAAATTATAGCGAATTTATATAAATGAAATTACATCGTCTTCGTTTAAAATTAAATTTGAGTGGGCAATTCGTTTAGTCTTAGGTCTACTGAAGGCCATTGTAGCAGAAATAAAAAATCCTTTTGAAAACTTCTCATCAAAGTTTGGTTTCAAGGTTTTATGTTGAACTTTACTTATTACATGCCATTTTTCATCTGGCTTGAATTTGCACGCTGTACACATAAAATCGGAATTAATGGTTTTGCTCAATATAGATGCAATTGGTGTACTAAGTCAATGCTTGTTGATCACGCAAATTTCATATGTGAAATGCCAACAAGAGACGATTGCAGGTTTTGTCAGGCGGTTCAATGTGATCACAATCACAAGGGTCATCTAATACTCTTTCCATCAAAAGAATAGAAAAAAATTGTGCCTGTTTTGGTGAGTTAGGGAACAATAACTGGTAGTCATACAAGAATGAAAGTAGTATGTAGAATAAGAATAAATAAAATAATAATAAAAAGAAATAGCAGGATCTGATTGGCCAAATAAATACTGTGCGGGAAAGAAATAAATATACTTCCAACCCGAAGATGAAGTCAATTTTAAGCAGTGTAAAAATTGGCGAGCATTTATGGAAGAGGGGTATTTTGCAGGCTTGTAGATCAGCACTGAGTAGGCCTTGAGGGTTATTCAATACATCAATCTGCTGCTTAAAGGCCTGGCTACACGATCGCAAATTCCGTGCGTTATGCTTTGTGCAATTTCAACGCACTAAGAGCTAGGTGCTACACGAACGCAAGTTCTGTGCATTGAACTACGTTGCGTTGAGGAGTTATATTATCTTAGCTGAAGTATTAACCAATAGTAGTAGCGTAGCTGGTTAGCCGCGGTCTTGTTAGTAGTTTTTATTACTAGCGGTTGAATCAAAATCACTGAAGCGCGCCTAACTGGATTCACTGTAGACTGCTTTAGCCAATCACAATCAATATTGCACGGCCCATCGGACAAAGCACAACGCATAATTTAAACATGTTAAAAGTTTGCAAAACGACGAAAGTCAGGGCAATCAGCAAAATGCGTTGACCTTTCGGAACTCTTGTGCAATAACGCACGGAATTTGCGATCGTGTAGCCAGGCCTTTAGAATTGAATATTCAGAAATGCAACAAAAAAGTGTTCAATGCTGGCATGTTTTAACACCAGCATTTGTAAATCAAACCTCACAATATTAAATGTGCATAGACCCCCAAATAACACTGACAATGAGCTTATAAACAATTTAATGAGGGAAGTGGGTTCCATTTCGTGCAATCTTGATGGGTTTCTGATTATATGTGGTGACTTCAACCTACTAATGATAAATTGGGATCAAATTTATCATTATGGCACTAAATCGCTATATGATCCTTTTTACATATTCTCTGTAATTTAGGTTTAACACAGAATTTACCTGAGACCACTCATATTAAAGGAAATATACTTGATCTTGTTTTTAGCCATGCATAAGTGATCAAGAACAGCACTGTTGTTCACTCTTTCATCACAGCTTGCCTGACTTTCTCCGTGAATATGTCTAGCCCAACTTCCAAAAAATTACATATATGATAAAGCCTACCACACCTTCGAACCATTTTGCGACAAGATATACAGGAAATAAGGGAAAGGGCAACTATCGACTCAATGTACCAATGTTTTACTGACGCCTTATATGACATGACGAATGTTTGTATTCCTTGTAGAGTGTTGCAAGATGAAAATGGCATCCTAAGTGGATGAATAAAACGACATAGATCTCTATGCAAACAAAAAATATCACCAATATTTCAAATAAAGCCACTTAATGGCTTGCAATGATTAGACGAGTGTTAAAAGGTGCTGATACAAGGACAAAAAAATAGCGTATTTCTCACTGGTAATACCCCACTTGAAATATGCGTTACAAATGTGGGACCCTCATCAGTCAAGAACCATTAAACAGATGAGAAAATCCAAAACAAGGCATTGCGCTATATTTTTAATCTCAAAGGTCAATCAAGTTTTACTAAAAGTCACAAAGACACCCGATTGAGTCCCTTGTGAGTAGAAGAAAAATGGCCAGATTTTACCTGTATTTGAAATGCTCAGAGTGAGGAATAGAACTTCCATTTCAACATAAACTTAACAGCGGACACTTTGCTTGACGAAGAGCAGACGCTTATACCCCCTATGTAAACACTGATCAATTTTTCCACAATTTTCGACCTCAAACCATCCAAGAGCTCAGATCAGTCTGACTCAATGCTAATAGCAATTGATTGATTATTCTCAGTAATTGTGTTCCCATGTATTTACATACACCGTATATGCTCTAGTGGGAAAATATCTTATGATCAATAATAGATAATAATTATTAATACTACTACTAATTATAATTATTATTAATTATTATAATAATATTTCCATAATAATAAAAATAATACTCAATTTGATTTGTTTTAAATCAATGGTTATGTTATTATTATGAAAAAAGATTAATTAATTATTACTATAAATTATTGTGATGTTAAAATGGACAATAATAATAATAATTATTATTATTATTATTAAAAATGATCAATTGTAGTAATAGATTTTAATAAGTAAATTTAAGGAGCATTGAATTATTGTTGTTGCTAAATTGTTATTGTTGATAATAATACTGTTGTTGTTGATATTTAACTACCAGCCTGTAAATGAGAATGGTTACAACAGTAGTAGTTACAGTAATTTTAAATCAATATCATTTATTATTTTATTGAATTGAATACCATGATAATAATAACTGATACTAAATAAATAATAGTAATAATGTTATCATATTTTATTATAATCATGACTGTGAGGTGATCATTATCATTAGTACTAGTAATAATGTTGTTATTATTGTTTCTGTTGTTACATAATAATTAAGTGTTGTGTTTAATGTCACACCTCCTAGAATAGCGCTCAATTCAGTCTACTCCATCACTTTTTATTTATTTACATAATAATAGTGTACACATATTTATACTTACATTATGTATAATTTTTGTGACTACTGCCAGGAATTTGGATTCAAATTACATCATGCTGTGAAGATATTCAAAGGTAGCAAGCCTTCTGAGTTCAGTCAACGAATGAATGCTGTTGGGGTGAACAACAAATATGGTCTAATTGCCATTGGATATGAAACAGGTAAGAGTTGAAGGGCTTTAGACATTTAATATGTGGTGGATGTAATTTAGTTTAAAGTTTTCAAGTTGAATTGTGTTTAAAAATATTTTACATAGTTGTGTCCTCATCAGTAAGATAATTTCTATACATATGATCAGAGCCGATCTAGGCGCAGTTTTTCCCTAAAGAGGAGTTTTCTGACATTTGGTTTGTTTGCCTGTATTATGTATTGGAATTGTTCAGAGGCTTTTATCGTTGTAGGAAAGAAAATTGAAGTAAGTGTTAAATTTTTACCGCTTTATTTCTTGAGTCTGAAATTTTTCTATTTCTAATGAAGCTGCTATTATGTACACACGACCTTCACCTGACAATATATTGTGGTCAAAATTTAAAAAAACCGAGGGATGATTTTTATTTAGAAATTAGTTTTTTGGTTTAAGTTACTTGAACAATAAGGTTTGTAGGCTTTCATAAGAACTTTAGATAAAGAACGTTACTGCAGAAATTTTATTTCCCACGTTGTTTTTTTTCACTACTCAATAACAGTTAAATTTAAAATAATTGCTATTTACTGAGACCAAAATTTAAAAGCACCAAGTAATGATAATGTAGAAGTGAATTTCTAGCCCAAAACTTCATTAAAACATTTCAATTACTTGTTAACATGCATTATAGCAGTATAATGGATCGGTCACTCGCACGCAGCGCCTCCCATTGGCCTTAGTGCCTTGGCCTCAGGCCTACCATATTCTCTGTGCTGTAAGGCTAAACTTGCAATAGTTATACACTGCTCAGCGAGGGGGCAACTCTACACAGAGAGTGCGTCCTGCCAAGACTCTCTCGAATGATAAAATTTTATATATCCATCCACTATCCTTGGAAGTAAATACAGTTTTCTTTTGAAGGTGTTAAACTGTACAAGGTGAATGACTTGCTTAGCCAAAGTTCCGACGCTGAAGCCCAACATATATTGGATGTACAGACAGGAGCCCAACCTACGCATGTGTCATTTAATTGTGATGGTACTCTGCTAGCTGTTTATGCTATGAAGAATGGTGGACAGCCCTCCTGCATTTATGTCTACACGTTTTTAGAATTCAAGGTAAAATTTGGTATATCATTGGATAAAAAACAAAGCCGGCATATTTGAGCTCAACAGATGTTATCTTATTGCGATATGATGTAGAAAGATTGTGCATTATTAGCCTCCTGTGCTCATTACGGCTCCAAACACAGAAGTTCATCTGATGGACTTAGCTTGGAATCCAGCAGTTTCCAACTTCCTGTCTGCAGTATTCTCTGATTTAAAAGTCCGCTACTACAAAATGGATGGTGCTTCTGCTTCCCACACGGAAGTTCCACTTACTGGTTGGTTTTTCCTGCCACTTTGATCTCTTCCCGCAAGGTCCTCAGCCATAATGTATAAATTAAGTCTAAGACACAGTGCCGCAGGTAGATATTTGTCTGCTGTGTTATAGAGCAAGCTACCTGCCTGTCATGGAGTCCCAAAGGCAAACAACTGGCAGTAGGAACTCTCACTGGCTCAATCATTAGAGTTGATCAAAGTGGTAAAACTATGGTGAAACTACCAGCCTCTCCCGACCATCAGCAACTAGCAGGTCAACCAGATGTTTTAATTTGTTTTGGACAATCACCTTTTTTTTTTAAAACGAAACACCAAAAACTCAAAAATGTAAAATTTAATGTAAAAGCTGTTTATTACTAATTGTTATTGTTTTGTAAGCTAATATTATAGGTGGAAATGTGTCACTGTACTGTAACGTTTGTCTCTCACTCTTCTAGTGTTCAGTTTATTCTGGCAGTCAACCTACACCTACCTAGCTGCCTACGGACAGCGTGCAGATCTCCACAACTCCACTGCGCCTAAAGAACTCAATCTTATGACCGTCAGACACGGGGTACGTACTGAGGGTTTTGTGGCCTTCTGTCAGATGCTTATGAGAGATTTGACTGTACTAGTACCATATTGACTGGACTAGTACCCTATTGACTGGACTAGTACCCTATTGACTGGACTAGTACCCTATTGACTGGACTAGTACCCTATTGACTGGACTAGTACCATATTGACTGGACTAGTACCCTATTGACTGGACTAGTACCATATTGACTGGACTAGTACTATATTGACTGGACTAGTACCCTATTGACTGGACTAGTACCCTATTGACTGGACTAGTACCCTATTGACTGGACTAGTACTATATTGACTGGACTAGTACCCTATTGACTGGACTAGTACCCTATTGACTGGACTAGTACCATATTGACTGGACTAGTACCCTATTGACTGGACTAGTACCATATTGACTGGACTAGTACCCTATTGACTGGACTAGTACCATATTGACTGGACTAGTACCTTATTGACTGGACTAGTACCCTATTGACTGGACTAGTACTATATTGACCTTAATATTTTGTTTTTAAATATTCTATTTTATACAAACATTTACACTGTTCATTTTACTCGCATTTAATTTTCAAAATTTGATTGGAGTTATCTTACCTGAGGTATTATTAGACAACTCCGAACTAGTTACTGGAAATTTGCACTCTTTTGTAGAAAGACAAGCCGATTGTCTACAGTAATTACTCAGATATCTGGATTTGTTCCGAGGGATCCAGAATAAATATGATGCTCTCAGCTTACATAGCTCCCTGGTAAGAACCTGAGCTAACGTACCAACCTTTGATCAATGAAATGAATTATTACTACGCTGAAGAATTTCTTACACAAATTATTGTGTTCTGCCTTCAATCCCATGGCTATCAGTTGTAGCGGATGTATTTTAATATTTATTTACTTCTGCTCTTTGAAACTGGGTAGCTTTGTTTGTTATATCACACGGGCACATTATTGTATGTAGAATATATATTGTATGTAGAATATATATTGTATGTAGAATATATATTGTATGTAGAATATATATTGTATGTAGAGTATATATTGTATGTAGAATATATATTGTATGTAGAATATATATTGTATGTAGAATATATATTGTATGTAGAATATATATTGTATGTAGAATATATATTGTGTGTAGAATATATATTGTATGTAGAATATAATATACAATAATATACAATAATATACAATATATATTCTACATACAATATATATTCTACATACAATATATATTCTACATACAATATATATTCTATATACAATATATATTCTACATACAATATATTATATTGTATGTAGAATATATATTGTAATACACAAGGTATATTGTATATCATAAGCTGATTGTACCGCAGGGAGACGTTACTCACTCTCACATCCAATGCTGTGGATGCTGCCTTGCTGATGCATGACAAGCCAGCTGACCAATGGTGCGTAGCTGCCCTAGAAGAGACCTATCGTGTAGCTGTACCCATGCACGCAGCCGATGGATTTACAGAACATTCTGCTATAGGCCTTGGTGTCTGCTTCAACTCTACCACGTCTGTACCTCTGTGTACGTGTTTTACTGTAACCACCTGTCTCTCATTGTCTATGCGTATTCCTACTAGCTCGTCTGTTATGGCTCCATACTGTGGTATTGAAGGGAGGGGATAACTTCTCTTTTTTGGGTTTACGCTAACTAATGTAATAGCCCAAGGGATTCACCATCGTGTACCAAATTGTCACGTACGCAAACATTACAGGATACTGAAGGAGAAGATGAGGCTCTCTCATGTGAGAGAGCAAAAGTGGCTGGATTGACCGCAACAAAATTTCATACATTCCAAACTGCTGAATTAAAGAAAAAAACTGTAAAAAGAGTCTTTAGAACCAGCAGAAAAATTGATCTCATTAGCTAAATCTGAACCAATTTTTCTACATTCATCAGAACATAATGGTTGTAAAATGTAAAAATTGTTGGTGGCGATAAAAGCTATTTCTGGTGATGCTAGCAATTGTATTGACGTGTGCAAGTTCTTTAAATTGTTGATTTTTCATTTTTTGTATTTTTCATTTAAAAGTCAAAATTAAATTAAACTTCTGCTAACTTGACTGAAAGATTCAAGTGTTAACTGCGAGTCAATAAGAGTATTCACGACCTGTTCATCGAACGAAGTACAAAAAATATAGGTGTTCGTAATTCAATACGTCGCATACGGAGCGGAACGTAAGTTTAGAACATCGTGATTATTCGATGAACTGTTATAGTTTACTGAAAACGTCATATAAACAAGATAACTCCGAATTTTTAAAATAATAAAAAAAAAATAAAATTTAAACTGCTATACACTAAAATAGTTTGTAAAGCTGCCCTTTCAATTTAGTAAATTTTGAACGTTTACAATGATTTTGAATCATTTTTCAAGGATATTAAACTAGTCTATGAAAATGAAAAAATTAACTCGCTCATTATAATTTATTTAGTGTTCAATTTCATTCGTGACCTACAAACAATATAGATAGATACTCGTTGATTATTTTTTTCATTCAGTGAGCTACTTTTTGTTGACTCGCAAATTCCGAACAAAATGGATATTTATTAATAACATTTATTGCCGATCTGATTATTTTTATTGCAATTTGTTCGATGAACAATACTCCTAATATGTATAGAAAAAGGAAAATGTGTTGGCAGCTGCTGGTGCAAGGCAATCTGCTACTTGTACTTCCAAATGGTTTTACAAGGGCACCTGGACAAATATCTTGCATTAGAGCATAATGAAAAGATGCCACACATCGCAGCTGTTGGTTGGTTGTAGTATTGCGTATAATTGTGGTTCTTTATTTTACAGCGGACACATACACGCACCCACCCTCACCTGTTATATGTATACTGAGTACGGATGGCTCAGTCATTCTCTATCACGCTATAAATAGACTAGCAGATGCTGACCATTCTCTTGTGACTCCTCCTCAACCTGTCACTCTACCAGCTGCTGTCATATCTCCCCTGCAGTCTTCTCAGCCTTCCCAACAGAATGCCTTCAAAGCAGTCAGCTCTGCATTTGGCCAGCCTGCATCGTTTGGCTCTAAGCCAAGTCTAGGAGGTATGGCAGCATTTGGAGCACAATCGTCGTCAGCATCAACGTTTGGTGCAAGACCAGTGTTGGGCGGTTCGACAGCATTTGGAGGGCTTTCTGGATCATCTAGTTTGAGTGGTTCAGCCTCATTCGGTGGGTTTGGTGATAAGTCTGGTGGGTCGGCAGCGTTTGGTGGGTTTGGAGCCCTTGCAGCAGCAGTACAACCCGAAGTTGAACAGGTAAGACTGACAGTAATACTTAGGTTTGTCCAATAAAATTTAGTGATTTGTCCTATATAGTTACCTGCTGCCACTTCCTTAAACTAGCCACCAGCTTACACACCACAACAACAAGCTCCACCCCAGCAACAAGCTCCGCCCCAACAGCAACCGCCTCAGCGCGCCTCCGAGCCAAGGCCTGGTCAACAGCAGACGCCAGAAGAGCCCTCAGCGGCAAATGCTGAGCTGGAGGAAAGAGCTCGGCAGCTGGCAGCGACTGAGAGGGAGAGAGAAGCTGAGGCAGCAAGGAGAGCTCAACAAGAGCGGGTGAGACTTTCTATTGGTTGCATGTGTCTGCGTTTTATAGCTTGCTGCTCAAAATGTAATCATAACTAGGCTAAACCTCGTCTCAGTGAGTTGTCTGCTCATCACAGGAGGATGTGTTGAGGTTGGAGGAGGAGGCGCTGCGAGAGGAGGCAGAGAGAGCGAGAAAGAGAGAGGAGGAGGAAAGGGCGGAGCTAGAGATGCAGAGACAAACCAACCAGTTCTATATCTCTGCTATACAGAAGGAGACGCTCAGGTTTAACCAGGTATTGCCCATCAATGCTTTTACTTCAGTTTTCTGGTATCCTCTCCGTGCTTAGGCCTGCTTTTGGTCTATCTGCACTGATCACTAACGTAGCAGCATGTGATAAATGCTCTAAATGTGTTAGGAATTGGAGCATTTGAAACGTCGTATCAGCGAGCCTGTACCAGAAATAATGACGAGGACAGACATGAGGGAGATGAATAACCACATAGAGGAGACGATTCAGTTCTCCTGTGAGATCAAAGAGAATGTACAGGTATAGTAGCTGTGGTGCTGAGAGGATACACGTATCCTCCATATGTTACCATGTGACTAAATGTGTTATCAATGCGGAATTATATCTCGATTTTGAACCGTTATCATTTAAAGGTGGCGTGTCATTGGATTGACACACAATTCATTAGTCGGAGTTGTCTTTTCTTTAATGTCAAAAGGTGCTAAATAGTCTCAATCAAAATAATAAAAATAATCATTAATTATTTCCTATTTATTTTTTTATTGTATTTAAAAATCACTATTCATTTACAATCTATATTGTATAATTTTTTTTCATTCAAATAACGTGTAATTCAGATTTGAAAATTATTGTTGTTGTTGATAACAACAATGACGGCAACAATGAAAATCTGGCGTTTTTGTTTTTCATAAATAAATTCTAAATAATGATAATATGAATGTCTCAATAGTATTTAATTTAGAATTAATTTTTTCAACCGTAATATTGCTTTAGTTTTTGGGATATTGGCCATGTAATTTATCAAGTGAATGCCTGTGTGTACGTAATAGCAAACCTATCAATAATAAATTAAAATACTGACTCGACTAAAACACCTCCAAAAAATCTGAAAATAATTGCAAACCTACTTTTCTATGCTCTCAAAAGTCTGTCCACAATGACTATTACTGGGATGCCCTCCTTCTATCCAAACAAACCAAATTCTTGCAACTCCGCTTTATGGCCTTGTATAACTTGTTGTGTTTCGAGAAAAGAATTGCAAGCAAGTCAGCATCTATTGCACTTACACTAGAAAATGGACTTAAAGAGAGCACAACTCCGTAAAAGTTCTTGAGGGAAAAATCCCTAGATATAGGTAAATTAGGTTTAATTTAGTCCAAAATCGATGACATAACACCTTTAAAGGGCCTATGACGCCTAATTTGAAGAGGATTTGATTTAATTTAAACTTTCTGAGGTTGAAATGTGTTCAGAAAAATTATCAGGAGTTGCCCTCCCACCAGTAAGACGATTCCTATAGACGCAGTCAGCACTTGCCAAGACGCCTTTTTTTCTCGAAGACGCACCAAGTTATATAGAGCTATAAAGCGAGTTTCCAAAAATTTGGCTTGTTTGCATAGAAATAGGGCGTTCTAGATATTAGTTTTGTGCAGAGACTCTTTTGATTGCAAAAAAATGATATTGCAACAAATTTTAGTTTTTTTGGAGCTGTTTTTCTCAAGTCAGCAATTTGTTTTATCTTTGGTAAGCTCGTTATTATGTATACACTGGCGTTCACGTGATAGTGTTGGTCATCCAAATCAAAAAAAATAATGAAATTTTTTCATAAAAATAATAATTTTCATGCAAAAAATTAATCACACAATAACATTAGTATACTTTCATGATAATATTGGGTGAAAAAAAAACATTGCCGAAATTGTATTTCCGGCGTTGTTTTTTTTTACAACAACGATAATAATTAAATCTGAAATACCGGCTATATTTCCAAGAAAAAACCTCAAAAGCACTAAATAATAATAATTAAGACTTTTTGAAAAGTAGTTTGGAACTGAAAAAGTAACAAAAATGGTACAAGCTACTTGCTGTAATATACTATATAATATCATAATGCAGATAGTCCCTTCTGTCGAACGCGTTGTCATAGACCTCCATAGACCTCTACATGATACCTATTGGTGCTTAGTTGATGCGAGTGAGTTTTCTCAAAAGCTTTACAATGCTTGATGAGAAAACAACTCTACACACAAAGTGCGTCTTGAAAAGCCCGTCCTAAGCCCTTTAAGAACTACATAGATCATTGTAAACAGAGATACTGTGCATTAGTTGTATGTACGATACACGCACACAGACACACAGACATTCACGCAAAGTTCCCTCACCATTTGATGCTATTATGTTACCTGCAGGCGGTGAATGAGGAGATACATTCCTTACATCTGCGTGTCCTAGACTCTCTGGCATACATGAATCAGATGAATACCCTCTACCACAAGTCTCAGGACCCCCAATACAGAGAGCTTATTAATGCCAGACCTCTGGACCCCAAGCTATCTAAACTCAAACAGGTGAATACCACCAGTTGTGTGCATGTTTGATGAAGCTTCTTCTGCTGCTTCTTTGTTTAATCAAAACATTTTTAGTATTGCTAGTGCCTTGTCATAATCACCTATTTAATCAAAGGGAGGATTTCAAGGATTTTTCTAGTCTACTGGAAATGATTGTCGATGCAAGAAAACTTTATTACTTTAAAAAAGGGTTACATAACGAGGGTTACATAACGAGGGTTACATAACGAGGGTTACATAATCAAGGGTTACATAACGAGGGTTACATAATCAAGGGTTACATAACGAGGGTTACATAATCAAGGGTTACACAATCAAGGGTTACATAACGAGGGTTACATAATCAAGGGTTACACAATCAAGGGTTACATAACGAGGGTTACATAATCAAGGGTTACATAACAAGGGTTACATAATCAAGGGTTACATAATCAAGGGTTACATAATCAAGCAGTATCCGTATCTTTTCGGAAATGTTACAAATTTTAATATTAACTCGGTCTTTTGTTGTGTTTTTTGTAGTTTTCAATAACATAAAAATGTCACGCTTTCTATTCAGTTTTTCTTTTTATTTTGAGATTTACGTTTTTGAGGTTATCCGGTGTCTTGACACGGGTAGAAAATTCTCCATTCAAAATCAAATAAAGTGTTTGGTTCATTTTTTAAAGTAACAAACCCACTCACCAGTCATTTGCTCCAAAAGTACATATTTCTTATCGGCAAAAACCTTTGATTTTGACTAAAAAGTTTGTGCTGGAAGTTTCATTAGTTGACACGAGGCCAATTTTGCGTGTACATATAGCCGCTAGTAATTTTCCTTAAAGGGCTTAGGACGGGCTTTTCAAGACGCGCTTTGTGCGTGGAGTTGTTTTCTCATCAAGCATTGTAAAACTGTTGAGAAAACTCACTTGCGGCAACGAAAGTGCAATAGGTATCATGTAGAGGTCTGTGGAGATCTATGACAATGCGTTTGACAGAAGGGACTAACTGCATTATGATATTATATAGTATATTACAGCAAGTAGTTTGTACCATTTTTGTTACTTTTTCAGTTCCAAACTACTTTTTAAAAATCTTAATTATTATTATTTAGTGCTTTTAAAGTTTTTTCTTGGAGATATAGCCGGTATTTCAGAATTAATTATTATTGTTGTTGTAAAAAAAAAACGCCGGAAATACAATTCCGGCAATGTTTTTTTTTCACCTAGTATTATTATGAAATTATATTATATGTTATCGTTTGATTAATTTTTCACATGAAAATTATTATTTTAATAAAAAAAAAAATCATTAATTCTTTTGATTTTGATGACAAACATTATCACGTGAACGCCAGTGTAGACATAATAGCGAGCTTACCAAAGATGAAACAAATTGCTGACTTGAGAAGTAGAGCTGCAAAAAGATTAAAAGTTGTTGCAATGTCTTTTTTTTGCAATCAAAAGAGTCTCTGCACAAAACTAATATTTAGGATGCCCTATTTCTATGCAAACAAGCCAAAATTTTGAAAAATCGCTTTATAGCTATATATAACTTGGTGCGTCTTCCGGAAAAAAGGCGTCTTGGTGAGTGCTGACTGTGTCTATAGGAATCGTCTTACTGATGAGAGGGCAACTCCAGATAATTTTTCTGAACACATTTCAACCTCAAAAAGTTTAAATTAAATCAAATCCTCTTCAAATTAGGCGTCATAGGCCCTTTAACGATAGAGGAAATCCCTCCAAAAACGTTCTGCAAGTTTTTACTACTATCCATTTTTCAGCAATTCTGGTCACACTCGTTATTACAAATTATTGCTTACAAGTTATTATATTGTTGTTGGTTGTTAAGGGCAACGCAGCTGACACGATACTATGGGATACAACAATATGAAATTTGTGTTTTGTGATGGGTTGATCAAGGAATTGTCAGCAAGTTTTTAATCTCAAACAAAACCTGGCGATAACCGCAAATAAAATTCTAGCGATTACTTAGCACTTTTTCTGGAAACGGGCGAGGTAAAATCTTGCAATCGCTAAACTGAATCGCCAATTGATCGCTATATGTACGTCCAGTTTTATGCTGTCATTGGTTTGTCTATACATCACCAGTGGACACTTATTCTTTGCTGTCCACCAGTCGATAGAGCAAAGGTTTCAGTACATGAAGCAAGAGCTTCTAGCTACTGATGCTCACCTGGATGAGCTGTGGATGGATCTCCACCAGGATAAGTCCAGGGGCAGGGCAGCTGAGAATGCCTCTCGCACAGATATCATCTATAAAACCTTGGCTACCATTGAGAGGGTTATTGGTGAGTGTTAGGTGTACAATGCACAGACTTAGAGTTCTATCAATAGACTACATAGACTTAGAGATCTAGTTATAGATCAGTAGTACCTCTGTGTCTTATAGTGTGCACATTTAGGCAGCCGAGGGGCGGAAGGAGGCGAATTTAGCCATGCGATACAAAGTGACGACTTAGAAATACCTCTCCTATCTCTTGCAGCTGTGAAGAGAAGAGAAGTCGATGGTCTTGTACAGAAGCTTGGCTTACTCAATATAAAAAAGTCGGCTCTAAGATCTACTGACCTAAACAGCAGGTAAAGAAGTTGTCTGCTGCTTTTAATTCTCATTGCTGGAATTGTCATATAATTTTTTTGTGAGAAAAAAAAACGAGTGGTTGTACCGACAGTCGCATTACCCCCTGTTTTCTGTTGCCAGTGTCTCACTTGATTGCAACCAAGTGTTGAGTAGCATGTGCTTGTCTCAGCACATCTGCTGATGCTGTCATTCCTTCACCTGCCATTTTATTTATAGCCAGTTAAACGGTGAAGGTGATGTAACTACTTCAGCTGTTGCTAAACCCGCTGCCAAAAAGCTTTCATCGCAGAAAGCCTCTCAGCTCAGAGAGTTTCTCATGTCTAGAAATAGTGTGCCCATTGTCAAGTCTGCCCCAAGTAATCTCAAGCCCTCTGCTGTACAGCCTGAGCAATCTGCTAGAAGACTCAAACAAATGGTAAACTCACTCAAGCATATAAACTCACTCAAGCATGAAAATTCGCTCAGCATGAAAATTCACTCAAGCATAAAAATTCACTCAAGCATGAAAATTCAAGCAAGCATGTAAAACCACCAGAGTTTGAGGCATGAGTGTATTTTGCGGAAGAGTCATTTTGCACAAGATGTTATCTAACTTACTTCCTTTCCTGTTTTAGACTGCCAAGTTATCTCCCGTGAAACCCTCACAGCCCATATCCATGTCCACCCCTTTGTCCACCTCGGTGTCCACCCCTGTGACTCGGGCAGCCTCCATACCTCACAGGCGTTCTATGGAGGTGCCCAAACAGGTGACACAGAACCAGCCTGCCGGCCTCACCCAACCCATAGCAAGTAGAATGGAGATTAAACAGCCTCTTGCTAAGGCCGGAGGTATCTCTAAACCCATTGCCGAGGCAGGAACTATCAACAAACCTACATCCGCTGAGATACATCAGCCTGCACCGAATCGACTTGCGATGTCTGGCGCTAAATCGGCCTTCAACGTCCCAGTGGACTCCTTCGGTCAATCAGGTGAGACTTCTATGGTTTACAGACGTCTATGGTTTATATTTTTTATGATTTGTATATGTTTATGGTTTTATCCGTCGGTATTTCTGATTTCGCTTTTCTTATCTATGGTTTCATTTAGGAAAACCAGGCTTTAATCCTGTGCAATCTTCTTCGGCATCTCTGTTTGCTTTCAACAAGCCCTCGGTGTCTAAAGGTAACTCACATGTTGTACCCTTACTGTATGCGCATCGCAGCCATCGTCACTGCATGTTTGTTGCTTCGCTGTATTTTGTTCTCTGTTTTGTTTTAGTTTGTTTATTGCACTGGCCGTGCTCATCTCATTCTACTTCTGCTTGCCTCAGTCTCTTTTTCATAATCTGACAGCAATTGGCTCTCTGCCAATATAAATACAGGCACCTCTTAATTCTCAAACCAACCGGAGTAACCTGGCTGCGTGTTATACACAATGATTGAAACGATTATTTTTGTAAAGAGGTGGAAAATTCCTGCCCAAAGTCGGTTTTGTGTAGTCTAGTGAGGAGGCAACTTCTTATATCTCATGAACATTCGGCTGAGCTTGTTTTGACATTAGTTTGGGCCGCTAGTCCTAGATCACACGATATACAAGAATGGCATGCTATTGCACCCGCAGCTTACTCATCGGTTTGTGTATTACAGCTGCTGCTATGCCATTGGCTGCTAAAGTGGGCGGGGTAAAACCTCCCATCAGCTCTCTCGCTGCTACTTTCTCTACTCACTCAACATTTGCACCTGGTGCAGCCGCCGCCGGTGCAGCCAACGGTGCAGCCACCGGTGCAGCCACCGCTGCAACCGCCGGTGCAGGGGTGACTCAGAGCACCGCTCCCTCAGATAAGCCTGCTGTAGCCAGGTCCTTAGGTGATTTGCTCGCTCTAGCCATCAATGAGAACATAGTTGACGATAATGGCAGCAATCTCACCTTGACCCCTCCAGCAGGTCAGCTTGTTATTTGTTAGCTTCGTTCTTTGATCATTGCTTGCACCTCCATTATTTAAGCTCAGTATCTTTAGTAAACAGAAGGCTGTGTTCTACATTGTTGTTAAATGATTGGTTGAGTGCTCAACTACAAACGTTTCCAGTTATCACTTTTTTTAAATAACCGTGACAGGATGTGTGGTGAATACTGTAGGTGACGGACAATTTGCTTTCAGCCAACCCAAAGGAGCTCCTGCCAGTTCTCTCTTTACTTCTGCGTCAACACCTTCTCTTAGCACCTCTTGTGATGTCACAAAGTCGGGTATGCACATCATATAACTCTCTGTGTAACTCTATGGCTCAGGGCTATTTCTATTGACCCTGACCCTGTAGAGGCTTATGCTGCAGTTTCCAGTGTTTGTGGTTTCATTTGAGATTGTTATTTGGTCTCGCGTATTGTTTGTTTTAGTTCAGCCCAAAGCCTTGTTTGGTCAAGCATCTCAAACATCTGATGGTAAGCCTAACACTGCCTGGTTACATGTATCTCCCATTGTATTACAAGGGAACAATCGTTATAAACATGCATGTTGCAATGACTCGTAGGAGTTGTGTTCCCATCAATTAATGAGAAGACAATTCACAAAATCTCTGCACTGTTATTAGCTCACTTGCCATGGTTACTAACTTGGCTATCTTGTGATACAATAGATATTGCTATCCAGGGTCTTCGATGTTCAAGGTTCAGCCTAGTAAAACAGGCAGCAGTGCGTTTGGTTCGCTCACGGGCAAGACTACCGGTGGATTGTTCTCTATGAAACCTGGCAAGTCTTTCCATTGATTTCTTCTGTATATTCTATTCTGCATCTAGCATATGTGGGTTTGGTGGGCTGTCTGTGTGCATCTACAGCTCTCTCCTCACCTACTGTGTATCAATATTAGAGATGCTCCAATTTAGATTCATTAAATGTTCATTGAATCGGAACAATCGGAATCAGTTTGCTTGTATTGTTGTTGACAGCTCTTTCCAGCAACAATAAATAGCAGGTAGATTAACTCCACTTAGCCATGTTGTTACTGCCTTAGCTTCATATTATTGTCAGCTTAATCTTGCTCATACCATGCTGCATTATCTTTAAGCTCTTAGAAATGGGTTTTTTTACGAGACTAGCAAACCAGACAATTTTGTTTGACCCCACTTGTGGTTATTGTTGGAGACTTGCCTGGCGTATTTGCTATACTTGGTAGTATGCTAATATAATGATGCAAATTCACACTCAATTTTTTTCATAAAATCTAGATCGAAATCGGATCGGTGACAATTTTGTGAATCGGAGCATCTCTAATCAATATTGTATGAGCCACTGCCCTATAGGTTTTTGATTTGTTCCATTTGTTGTAGCTGATGGTTTGACTGCTCCCCCTGGTGGTGTATTCACCCAATCAAAGGGCCAGAGTTCGGTATTTGGTGGAGCTAAAGCTACTACCCCTAAAGAAATACTGGGAGGCCCACTTCCTTCTTCTAATAAGTCAGCTGCGGGAGTTACCTCCCCTACCAAGTCCCAGCAGGGAGCGACTCCCACAAGCAGTCAACCTAGTTCTGGCACAGTTTCTCCTCCAGCAGGTTAAAATTATCATATTTGACTGAGTTTTTGTCTTTGGGAATGGATTGAAATATTTTTAACGTTTCAACTAGAAGGATGACATTATGATAAATAGCTTTCTTTAAATACATGCTGCTGTTTTTGTTTGTCCAGACACTGCGGCCAATTCTGCTCTCGTCTCATCTGCACTCCAACAGCCAGCTTCGTCTGCTAGCTCTCCTTTCGCATTCACATCGACGACACGAGTTAGCTCAGCTCTAGGCTCTGCCCTCTCAAAGCAGCCCGTACCACCGGTTGGAGGTCTCACATTCAACACCTCTTCTGCCTCATCTCCAGCTCTTGGATCTTTGCTAAGCAGCAAGCCGGCAACTTCTGCAAGTCCCTCGGCGGCCCGCTCCCTCTTTACTACCAAACCAGCTACGAGCACATCTGATGCTACAACTACTACCCCAGCTGGACCAATACCAGCTACTTCGTCTGATGCAAAATTACTATTTGGCGCGCAGCCAACACCTGCTAACACAGCTGCAATAGTATTTGAAACAGCCGCTACTGCCACAACTACTACAGCTGGGGCTGTTTTCGTAGCAAAACCAACTTCTACTTCTTCCGCAGCAAGCTCACTATTTGGCACACAGCCGGATGCATCTACCAAACCAGCTGGTTCATTATTTGGAACAACTCCCAATGCTTCTGCCGCAGGGGTTTTTGGGGGGAAACCAGCATCTTCTGCATCAAAATCACTGTTTGCCACTCAGTCAACATCTACCACCAATACAGGAGGCTCCAGTTTTGGTTTACCAACAGTTACCACTACGTCAGCTTTCGGAGCAAAAACACCGTCTACTTCTTCTGCAGGGAGTTCGCTATTTGGTATACAGCCAACTTCTACTACCAATGTAGCAGGCTCTATCTTGGGAACTCCATCAGCAGCTGCTTCCACTGCAAACGGCGGTGTACCTGAAACACAGCCAGTGTCTGCTACAACTGTTGCTAGTTCTGTCTCTGGATCGCAGCCTGCACTCACCGCTGCTCAAGCCGCTACATCTTTTGGAACACAGCCAACAACTGCTGCTACTACTACTGTCTTTGGAACACAGCCAAAAACTGCTTCTACTACTTCTGTCTTTGGAACACAGTCTACAACTGCTGCTACTACTACTGTCTTTGGAACACAGCCTACAACTGCTGCTACTACTACTGTCTTTGGAACACAGCCAACAGCTGTTTCGACAAATACACCATCTACCCAGCCATCTTCTGCAGCACCAACTACAACAGCTACTTTGTTTGGGGCAGCTACTGTGGCAACCACTAGCTCGTCTGCTGCTACGCCGTCAGCTGTGTTTGGAACGACTGCTACATCAACCACATCTGCTACTAATTTATTTGTGGCAAATAAAGCAGCTTCAGTGTTTGGAAGCAACGCGGGGGCCAGCAGATTTGGTGCTGTCGCCACTTCAGCCTCTCCATTCGGTGGCAATACCTCAGCGTTTGGTAGTGCTGCTTCCTCTGGATTTGGTGGTGCATCAGCTTTTGGTGGTCTCACGTCTGCTGCTGCTACTACATCATCTGCTTTTGGTAGCGGTGGTGCATCTGTGTTTGGTAACACTTCTGCTAGTACCACATCCTCGGTGTTTGGAGGATCTACCATAGGCACCAAACCATCTGTGTTTGGTGGAGCTACCACAGGCATCAAACCATCTGTGTTTGGAGGGGACTCATCTACACTTTCAAACGTTGGCAATGCGTTTGGTCTCGGTGGAACGCCTGATCCTGAGAAAGCCAAACAAAATCCGTTTGGAAAGTCTGCAGTAACACCATCAAATCCCAGCGTGGCAAGTAAGTACAAAACCTTAGCTCTTCTGGAAGCAAATCAGTCTCAAAATTATTGTCGGTTTTATTCACTTGTACTCTAGTACTCAGTCACTTGTACTCCAGTACTCAGTCACTTGTACTCCAGTACTCGGTCACTTGTACTCTAGTACTCAGTCACTTGTACCCTAGTACTCAGTCACTTGTACTCTAGTACTCAGTCACTTGTACTCTAGTACTCAGTCACTTGTACTCCAGTACTCAGTCACTTGTACTCCAGTACTCAGTCACTTGTACTTTAGTACTCAGTCACTTGTACTCCAGTACTCAGTCACTTGTACTTTAGTACTCAGTCACTTGTACCCTAGTACTCAGTCACTTGTACTCCAGTACTCAGTCACTTGTACTCTAGTACTCAGTCACTTGTACTCCAGTATTCAGTCATTAGTACTCCAGGACTCTATCACTGGAGACTTGACTATTCTGTAGAAGACCTATTTGGTGGAGCCAAGTCCTCACCATTTGGAGCTCCCCCTGCCTCTGCCCCCAGCACTCCATTTGGTGGAGCAGCCTCCGCCACTCCTGCGTCCACCAGTGGCTTTGGCACCTCCTCTACTTTTGGTGCTTCTCCAGCTTTTGGTGCTAAGCCAGGTACATGTCTATTATATCTACCTTGTTTAGTTTATTCATTTCCTCATACAACAATCGTGGCCATCTTTTTCTTCTTGTCTTAAACTTGATCTGCATAGATGTAGATATCGTGACTTCTGTTTTAAATAGACCAAGAACATCTAACTAATTGATCATTTTACGCTTCAAATATAAGACGCAGTGTACTTATTTCAAAAATTTCTCCATTGGTTGCGGTCAATTGCAATCTTCTGCACATCTATGATTAGACACCTCTGTATATCTATGATTAGACACCTCTGTATATCGAGAGAGAACTTTTTAATACATCATGTAATGGCCTGTTGTGTCTGCATTCTTCTGGTAGTAGAAATTGAAACGAGTTTTCATTCAAAATCTATTGAAAAACTCTCCCATCGTTGTCGTTATCCTAGCATTATCTCCCCTTCTAGAACGCTAACGTAGGTCAATTAGCATATGAGTGGCTGGTGACGGAGGGTAAGCGGCTTTTATATAGCGTTTATAGTACGTGGTAAGATGACGACGTAGAATGATCGGAACTGTTTTATAGTTTAAACGAAATTGTCGAATAAAAAAAAATCAAGTATACCATTATTAATGGCGTAGAAACTCTCCAAATGCTACCATTGGTTAGTATTCTATGAGAGGAGATTAATCTATGTTCATGATAGATGAAAGTCTTTGTTATCATCTGCTCTTCATCATAATAATGAGACAACTCCAATTTTATTGAGTTTGTCTTTGGACAGCGCTCACTAAATGTTGTCTCTCTGAACTTCACTAGTAGTTCTTTCCATGATACCTAAAAGTATTTGCAACCTCTGTTCGTCAAACAAATTGCGATAAAAATGGTCAGAACGGCAATAAATTTAATCAATAAATAATCACTTTGCTCAGAACACAGAAGTCAACAAAAAGTGCTCACTGAATAAAAAATATAATCAATGAGCGTTTATTTATATTGTTCGTAAGTCCCAAATAAAACTGAACCTTAAATAAATTATAACGAGTGAGTCTAGTTTGTTTATTTTTAATAAACCGGTTTTATATCCTTAAATTATAATACAAAATTATTGCGATCGTTCAAACTCTACTAAATGGAAAGGGCAACTGTACAAACTATTTTAGTTTATTTTTTCATTTTTTATTGATTATTTTCAAATTGGGAATTATCTTCTTTATGATTTGTTTGGTAGCCTGTAATGATTCAGTGAATAATTATGAGGTTCTAAACTAATGTTCCGCTCCATACGCGATGTATTGAATTACGAACACCCATTATTTTTTTTCCGCAAATACTCTAATGCCCTGGTCACACGAGACCGAATTTCTGACGAAACTATAACGAAACTATTTTTTTCAGGCCCAGCGAATTCGTTGCTCAGCAAACCGAGCGAATAATTCAGTTTCGTCGTGATCAAGCAATGCTAGGTTTGGGAAAATCTTCGGTTGCGATGCTTGCATGTGATTGGACCATTCAACCGGATAAGCTCATTAATAGGTTTATTTTCTATGTTCTGTTATTGGCTGGTCTCCAATGTCAGGGTCATTCACAACGAGCGCATGGTTTCCATAGTAGTAGCACATTTGTTTTTTGAATAAATGATTATTTATTATATTATATTCATAATGAGTTTTAAATAAATGAAAGATAATAATAATAATAAAATATAATCAAACAATTGGAATAGTACTGGCTGGTCAAACTTAGCTATTTATTAAAATAATCTATTCCAAACATCAAAAATAATAATAATTCTTCTATGCTTTTACATCACGCAGTAAAGTATGAGTAGGCCCGCGCACAAAACACAATCCTCTGTCATTGGATGAAACTAGTGATCGCTAGGCGTAACGAACTAATTATAGTTCTCGTGTGACCAGTACAACGAAACTATTATCGTCGCACCTCGGCGATTTTCTAAAATAGTTTCGTTATAGTTTCGTTTATCAGTCTCGTGTGACCAGGGCTTTAATGTAACAAGCTGTGTCACCTTTAATAGAATACACTAACACAAACAGATGGCTGTAAGCTGCATATATACTAGCCGTATAAAGATTTATGCTTCCAAATAAACCATAATTTTATAATATCTTGATTCAGCATTCGGAGCGGCTCCTGCATTTGGCACCCTTGGACAGTCAGCGTTTGGAGCCAAGCCAACTTTTGGCTCTCCTCCATCTGCATTTGGGTGAGTGTAAGACTTCCTGTGCATTTATTTGGCTATGCCCTCTGTCTCGTCTCTCATCATTTCTTTTTTTGTGTGTAGTCACCTTACCTTACATTGAGTATCTCACCTTACCTAACATTGAGTATGTCACCTTACCTTTCATTGAGTATGTCACCTTACCTTACATTGAGTATGTCACCTTACCTTACATTGAGTATGTCACCTTACCTTACATTGAGTATGTCACCTTACCTTACATTGAGTATGTCACCTTACATTGAGTATGTCACCTTACCTTACATTGAGTATGCCAATCAATAGTCACATCTCCTGCTGAGATATCGATGTATCAGAGATAGTGCCACTTCCAATGCTCACCCATAGCCGTTTGTTGAATACAACTGATGTTCCCGAGCATGCCTTACAACATGCTGACTCGTTCCGTACTCTTACAGGGGCACAGCTGCAACTTCTGCATTTGGTCAGTCTGCATTTGGCAGCAAGGCAGCGCAGGAAATGCCTAGCTTTGGTTCATTAGCCGGTAGTTCAGACACCCCAAGCTTTGGATCCCTGGCTGGCACCACACAACCTAGTCCCTTTGGTCAGCAGCAGCAGCAGCAAGGAAATGTTTTTGGATCTCCTGGATTTGGTAGCCCAGCAGGTTTCACTCAGCAAGCAGCCTCACCCTTTGGTAACCCAACCAGCCCTCCATCGTGAGTAACTCTATGCTTGTGTCACTCGATGCTTCACTCTCTATGTTTTTGTCAATGCAGTTCCCCGAGTGTGAACGTGACAATCCGATACTTTGGTTGTTCACAAAGAAACAGCAACTTCCTGTAGAGTATTACATTTTCAAAGGCCCAAGTTATTTTGTGCAGTCATTTCAACTTGGTATTACCCTCTCTCTTCCATGTGTAATTCAGTATTGCTTTAATGTACATATGATGACTTGTACACTAGGGTACCACTGATACTATCTATGTACTAGCCTGTGAAGCCTGTCAACTATATTACTGTTTGTTGTAGTAACTCCTCCTTCTCCTCCTACCGCTAACTCACACTGACAGAGCTAAGGCTATGTACATAAGGTTCTCATTCCATCACCTAGTTACAGATATGAGGAACACAAGTCATATACAGTACTCATCTTGGGCTATTAGAATCTGTAAATTGTTCATATTTTGTCTGAAACCAGGTATTTTAAACATTTTTGCTTTAAATAAAAACTTCATTTAAAGGTAACCCTGTGCCATCTAGTGTCTTCTAATGCCCTGGTCACACGAGACCGAATTTCTGACGAAACTATAACGAAACTATTTTTTTCAGGCCCAGCGAATTCGTTGCTCAGCAAACCGAGCGAATAATTCAGTTTCGTCGTGATCAAGCAATGCTAGGTTTGGGAAAATCTTCGGTTGCGATGCTTGCATGTGATTGGACCATTCGACCAGATAAGCTCATTAATAGGTTTATTTTCTATGTTCTGTTATTGGCTGGTCTCCAATGTCAGGGTCATTCACAACGAACGCATGGTTTCCATAGTAGTAGCACATTTGTGTTTTGAATAAATAATTATTTATTATATTATATTCATAATGAGTTTTAAATAAATGAAAGATCATAATAATAATAAAATATAATCAAACAATCGGAATAGTACTGGCTGGTCAAACTTAGCTATTTATTAAAATAATCTATTCCAAACATCAAAAATAATAATAATTCTTCCATGCTTTTACATCACGCAGTAAAGTATTAGTAGGCCCGCGCACAAAACACAATCCTCTGTCATTGGATGAAACTAGTGATCGCTAGGCGTAACGAACTAATTATAGTTCTCGTGTGACCAGTACAACGAAACTATTATCGTCGCACCTCGGCGATTTTCTAAAATAGTTTCGTTATAGTTTCGTTTATCAGTCTCGTGTGACCAGGGCTTTACTCAGGTAGGGGACACAATTCCCAGAAACTCAATTGAAACCCTCTGGTACCAGCTGCTGTTACCAAATATAGGCAAAAATTAATCTTACACAACGTGCTGGTTCTAGCTCTCATACCAATCATACTCAGTGTCTAATGCTTGTAGTCAGGCGTCTCAGCTACCTTCCTCATCCTTCATTTCCACTCTCTTCTTCCTCTCCTTCTCTTTCATTCTCTATCTAAAGATTGCTCACGCTCAGCTAGCAACACTTGTACACTGCGATGATGCCCATTAAATGAAAATGAAGCGAATCGAATTACAGACGAAAAAATGCTATCAAAGTTTTTATATTTGAAACATAAGTACATGTACATATGTATGTATATGGGAGCTCGAAGGTATGGCAACATTTATCTGGTCTGTTTCATGTTCTACAAAAAGATGTCTATTAGTAATTGCATGATTGTGTCAGACGAACAGCTGAAAGTTTTATTTCCTCAATTATCTCGCTATTTAGCTCAGATATTACCACAAAATCGTGAACAAAAAAGACAAGTCC
The DNA here is from genome assembly GCA_945261195.1 of Cryptosula pallasiana. Lineage (NCBI taxonomy): Eukaryota > Metazoa > Bryozoa > Gymnolaemata > Cheilostomatida > Cryptosulidae > Cryptosula > Cryptosula pallasiana. The sequence continues at coordinate 51,772,131 of OX183130.1, read as the reverse complement.
AAGCTACATTCAACCCTAATGTTTTGAAAGCACGCACATGGAACCTGGTGAGATGGACCAGTCGACTTAGAGGCTTGTTGTTATATGTGTGGATGTTGTATTCTAGGTTAGATAGCTGTTGCTACAGTCGGGACACCTATGTTAGATGGCTGTTGCTACAGTAGGGACACCTATGTTAGATAGCTGTTGCTACACAGTCGGGACACCTAATTTTTGATCACGCACATACAGCGAAATTGCCAGTGATTTTACGTTGCAATGAGGTCTGCGACGGTCTTTCTCAAATGTCATTGGGTCCTTGAAACAGCGAGCAGGCCAAGATATATAAAAAGTTAATCTCGCGTTAATAAAATAAACAATAATATTTGTCTACAAACCAGTTTGTTAAATCATTTAAAGTGAAGTTAAACTATTCGTTTCAAGATGGCGACACCTAAAGTTTTTGTTAGGGAAACGATTATACTTTTACCATCCCAGAAGTCCTCACTCGTCAATGTTTTAACCGAAAAAAGCTATACGTTATAATCACGGCTTTAATAGTTATGTTGGTTGAGTTGTCTGTTTTGGGGAGGCAACTCCACAAATTTAGTCATTTTGTCTTGGAAACACTAGCGACTCCTGGTGTATGTACTCGTACAAGCCCAGACCCCAATTTGGGAAGCTCCGCACAAAAGTTGCGCAGTTTTGTGCTCTATTTCATTCTTCAGTGATTCCGGTCGAACTCGCTGTTACAAACTATAGCCTACAATTCACTTGATTGCTGACAGATCTAGGCACTGCACCTGACATTGTGTTGTTGGATGCAGCAGTATAACTTATGTGCATTGTGATTGGTTGATGAGCTAACAATTTTATTGATCTCAATCAAAACCTGGCAATAACCTCAAATAAAATGCTTGCATTGACCTTGAATGTTTTCCTGGAAACAGAAGAGGGAAAATCCCAAAATCGCCAAACACTAGCTAAACTATATGCACGTGTAGTTGTAGTTATTCCATTAGTCAAATTTTTCGAGAAATCGTCTTCTTGAATCAGAAATTATTCTAAGTTATTCGGAATACTCAAATATTATTACTAAAACTAACCTAAAAGATTACATCAGCCATTGTTTTTTCTGATCCGCTCTTAGCACAGCTGTCTTGCTGTCACTCCAACAACACAATTTAATTGATGTGTAGTTTTGTTTTCATTAATTTATTTGACTGTAAAAGAATAAAATTATTTATTGTGAGATAAATTATTCATGCATGAAACAAATGCATAATCTGTTGCCTAGCAACAACTTTTGACTTCCAGTTCTAGCTGATGTGACAGATATAAACCAGCTGGTATGGCACTATCTAACATATACTTGTTTGCTTATTTACATCAACCTTTCGTCCATTGGCTCTGGTAAGATTGAAGGTGTCGAACATGCTGGCGAGATTTTCTGATCTTCACACAGTCTTCCATTTTTAATCGTTGCGTTTCTGATTTGAGAGATAGAGTTCAATGTATCTGTCGGCTGCAATTTTTTTTCAGGTGTCACTTGCAATCCCTTGTCAGGTGTCACTTGCAATCCCTTGTCAGGTGTCACTGGAGATCCCTTGTCAGGTGTCACTTGCAATCCCTTGTCAGGGGTCACTGGAGATCCCTTGTCAGGTGTCACTAGAGATCTCTGGTCAGGTGTCACTTGTGACCTCTTGTCAGGTGTCAATTGTGACACTTCTCGAATTTGATTTTCAGTCAATGATTTTTTTAAACTAGCAGTTGGAACCACATGCTGTGATGTTTGTGATAAATGTTTTGACCCAAATTCTGCTGCTGTATTACCGTTTGACTTCTTCTGGTATGATGTCAAGGTCGCACTTGTCTTTCTCTCACGAGTAGTGATATCCCAGAAGTGGTCTCGACACGGCAGTTTGTTTTTTATCTTTCTGTATTGAGCTTTGAATGCATTGCGGAATTCTTTACGGAATATACCATAAATAAAAGGGTTGGTGGCGCTAGCTGCAAGCTGTACAAATGTAGCAAATGTGTTCACCGAGTCCGGCACATTTCCATTCAGCACCTGTTAATAATAATTGTTCAATAATTACAAACTATAAAAACTATTTTGCATCTTTATTTCCTAAATTTGCTAAAAAAAATAGTATTGGTAAAACAATCGGGAACATTTTAGCAGCATTTGTTTCAAAATTGTAGTCAAGTTTTGGTTTCAAGTATTGCTTGTCTGGACTAGTCTAGATTGAAATTTCCAAAATATCTGATTTCGTTTGTTTGCGTGGGAATATCTGTTCGGTAGTTTCAATGACAAATTCTAAAGGGCACAGCTGGTCAGCCATATCAACATTTTACAGGTAGTGGAGGTATAATGCACTTGCCACACGAGCCTGTCTTCCGCAACCAGAGCCAGATTCTAATTGGCTACTGAAACGACGGATTTTTTGCGTTCGACTGAGCAAATAAGATCTAGATTAATATTTTGTGCGTTCCACATGATTTCCTGTTTCTGATTAATTTTATTAAAACTTATTCCTTATTGCTAATTTCATCATTATTGATCAAGTAATTAATAAATTATTATTATTAGGTATATTATTCATGATCATTTCTAACTTTTATGCCTTCTAATTTTTTATTTACAATTTTTTTCCACCACAAACGATCATTATTTTAAAAATTATATGCCCTCGTTAGTTTCAGATAAACACCATAATATATGTCCTACTTATTACAAATATATATGGTTTTTGTTGACATGCGGAAAATCAATATAACCTTGTCAAGTGGAATAGCTGTGGGTTACTTAACCAATCACAGTACGACGGACAGGATGAGGATTCAATCATGTCTGTTCTGTTTCATCCTGCCCTGGATGTATTATCTTGCCTGACGGAGCTACCGATACGGGTGATGTTCTGGCTCGTATGGCAGACCATTATAACAGTGGTCCAGTGGAGCTGATATTGCTTGTGTCAAGTCATTGTCTAGTCTAACAAATATGCCAACTCAAAGCCTTGATTTGTTAATAACTTTAAATTTTTCCGAGGCTTTTACAGCGATAATTAACGTGCAGAGTTTCCAGTTATATTTTTATAAAAAAAAGTCCCTTTCAGGAAATGGTCATACCAATGATTATATATACTATGATATGGAACTCAATGACACTAGGGTTGCAGATAACAAGTAAAATATTGATAGGTAAAAATATATTACTGACGCGAAATGGATAACCAGCCAGTGACCAGCGAAAAGTGTGCGTATGTTTCCTAAATATCCTTCCAAGTTTTTCATCATAGGGTATACATATGGCCTATACATACAGTATATATAGCACACACATATATACGTACACATTTTGATGAGACTTTTAAAACCTATTTTTGATTCAACTTTTCCCTGGCCTGCAAGCTTAGCCCAAGAACTCTGGTCATTTATAACATACGGTGACGTTTATTTCAAAGCAGTTCATACTTGATGGATGTTTTTGCGCATGAAATAGAGGAGATAACTCTGTATACACTAATTATTATCAGTTTGCTTATTTTAATACCACGTCTTATTATTATACTTTATCATATTATGTATAATAATAAAAGTTATTTTTGTTGTTAAACAAAATTACTCTGCTTTCCTGTTGTCACAATGATCAGTTTATTTACAATATTACTATCGATATACATGGTCATAAGATTTATTATTGTTAAACAATACGTATCATGATATCATGCGTATCCAAATAATAATTATTATATTATACTGCTACAATTTCTTTGGTAACTTTTATTAAATAAATGTGATATTATTATAAATAAACTGACAATGATTAGTATATACGGAGTTATCTCCTCTATTTTAAGCTCGATCTGCTTTGAAATAAGCCTCATTATAGCACACTCACCTTCACTAACTTGGTGACACAGAAAGGTGTCATGCACACAAAGAATATTATCACTACCACTAGTAAACTCTGGATTATCTTTTTGTGTTGGTTGGCAGTAGTCTTCTGTCTGGCATACAACGGGGACACATTAGGTGACTTTGATGAGATTTTCCTGTTCAATAATACATAATACTTTAGTAACAAAAACCTGTGGGGCGGATAGCTCTGCTGCTGTGCTAGCTAAATAGTCATTTGTCTCTCATTGGATAGCCAACCAATGAGACTGGTGCTAACTATAAATACAATGTAGTCCTTTGCTATGGAAATACATTTGAGTAAACTCACTAATAGTCCATCAATCTGGTACAAAACGAACACCCTTTGATGTATTACACACTGGGAATAAACCAACCAATGCATTCAAGAATCACATCATAGAGTACAAGTAAACATGGCAGCAATGGGCGCTTTGAGGGTCATTGATACGAAGTGACCGCTGAGTCAAGGTCATTGAGAAACAGACATGACCTTGACTCAGTGTGCGAGCAAATGCAACTCAAACAAATCAAACTGTTGAAACCTTGATTAAAACTCAACATCTCTCAGTTTAGAATAGTGACAGTCCATTCTGTCTATATAACAAATTCAATCAGCGCCAATGTCATGGCAATCCATTTTTTCTTATAAAATATGGTGAACTGGGCTCGAATTAGCTATGGACATATCATACAAAGTCACTATATCTATTGTTTAACTGAACCAATAAATTTCATTGAGTGGCACTCAACAACGATGCCTCGATGGATGCCAGCAGCTATTATATGCGTAGTGTATCTGAAAGTACCACAAGCTATCTCATAGAAAGCACAGTTGAGCTTTAAACTAGGTCTCTAGTTGACCTATATTGCTGTGAAGGTAAGTCATATTGTGGTTTATAGAAAACTGTAAGTAGCTAAAATCAAAAACATTGTTTTGGAAAATTTTCGATTGCGATTTGATTGTTTTGCAGCAAAAATTACCCAGATTTTCAGTGCTAACCAAGATGAAGTAAGTCTATAGGTATACGTACTTTAGTTTGGGTGTATTTTGGTCCACTTTAGACATGCTCCTCTGAATCTCCTAAAACATACATTCACGATAGAGTTATGGTCATTTACTGTCAGACTCCAACTCTGCGAGAAACAGAAAACATTTGAAGCCATAGTCTAATAGTATATAAAACAGCTATGTGGAGTCCAAGGTTGTTCTCGTAGCTGCATACGTTACGGCAAGTAACAACCGAAGTAGAACCAAGCTGTACCACAGAGAGCTTGTTAGCTAGAAGTTTGGCAGAGAAAGGAGAATTAGAAGATTGAGGTGTGAGAATAGAAAGGTACCAAGCGTTGCAGAGATGGAAGTTATTTGTGTCGCGCAAGCAGCTGTTAGGGTTCCAGCAGAGACCTACTTTATTAAATAGATGACTTTTCTGTAAAACAACAAAATTAAGAGCCAAGTTATATGCACTTCTAGTTGGAGTCGTTTCCTCTTACTAGCACTAAAGTAGTTGTTATACTATTTTTTTTCTCAAACTATAGCACCAAACTATACTTGGTTTTAGCAATCTGTCCCACGCAGTAATTGAAAATCTCATTTTTTGACTCAATTTTTTCGTTAATTTTTTATGCTGGTTTCGATTCATTTGCTGTTATTGTACATTTCCATAGAATTTTCTGTTCATAATTACTTGAGAAAACACTTAAAAACGCAAGCACTGATTTAAATATTTCTGAAGCAGGTCTTTCTTTGATAATTTGAAGAAATATCTCCTGCAAGCACTCTTCACAATAATGTATAAAACAAAGATAGTGAAGTGTCAGCTATTGTTGGCATGTTTGATGTATTGGAATGTTTTTTTTTGTAGATGACATGACACCCTGTTAATGCACTCATACGGCGTGTCATTACATAAGCACGCTGTTGCTATGTGACAACTGTTCACAGGCCATCAATCAAAAGTTAAAACCTTTGCCAAAACGGAACATTTCTTTGTGATATCCAATGGTTTAGATAATGGGTATACATTTTCTTCAGCTGAGTCACTGAAACCCGTATCATTGCTTTTTCTTGTCATGCATTAATATTCATGGCAGCATTGTCCCTTGAGCTTTTAAGCGGCAGCACTCACAAGTTGGTGAAGCGCAGGAAGTAACAGCCGAAGGAGAAGGGGTTTTTTCTGTATTAATTATTATTTGGTTGTCATAAAACATTAAAAAATCTTTAGTTTTGTTGCTAACTTGAGAATATTTACCTTTAATATAACGCTGTAGCAGACGAGCATCGCCAGCCCTGGGGCCACGAAGCAGGTAACAAAGGCTACTATCACGTATAACTCTGCCCCTGGCGACTGCCACCTTATTGCGCAGACTATCTCATGATAGTCGTAGTGTATCCAGCTCAGGCCTACCGGGGTGAAACCTGCAACACGTTGTCATGGCAAGCTAGATGCTTGCAGAATATTTTATTGTGGTTATTGGTAAAATCAATAATGGAATGAGATGATGTCTGTTTTTGGCATGCATTGAGCATGTCTAGAATGAGTAGAGCACACAACTTTTGTCAAAATGCTGATAAACAAAATCTTTATCAATTTTTAAACAAAAGAACAAAACTTCAAGCAAGGCGCAACATCAGAGATTTTGAAAAATAGCCTCTGTTAACTTTTTTTTATTAAACCATGAAAAATCAGCTACCTTGAATACAAAAAGCTTGGTCCATAAAAAACACCAAAAATTTTCTCATTTGAATAATGCAAACTGCTGAAAAAAACCTTAATTTAAAAGCATTTCCAATTTCAATGTATTTTACCTAATTGGTGTAAAGTCGTTTATAAAAGATGACGGAGCTGTTTTTATTTGTCATTATGTGAAACCCTTTTAGTTTAAATTTTGTTAGAATCCATTCAAATAACTCTCTGACGTCTGCCGTCACTCACCAATGACAAGGCCTTGTATCCAGGTCCAAATGATTAAGATTCTAATTCTGCCCCTGGTCATGATATCAGCGTATTGTAGAGGGTAGATAATATGTACATATCTGTCTATGGATATAAACCCCAGAGTCATCATGGATACGACTATGAGGCAGTAGTTCATGGCACATTGTATTAGGCACAACACCTGCAAAATAATAATTTATTATAAGAATAACAAATAATTAAAGTTGTTTTTATTGCCACAACTTGTTAGTATCTTGATCGTCTTATTAGCATTTTTGGGTTTTTGTTATTCAATTATTTTCTATAGATTGAGTGATTTCAAACTGCAAACAAGGTAGAGCATTTGGGCCTCAGTCAACAGCGAAAATGGGGTTTTGCAATGCGCGGTCTGTCTTGAACTAGTAGAGGCTATAAAATACAAGTTTTAATTAAGTACGCCGTATCAAACCTTCGCTTAAGCGTTTCTCATTTAAACATAGATATTTTATTACATTCAGCATAAGAAATTAAATATGGGGCGATGCATGCAATCAAACTATTTTATAAACAAGTCAACATCGTTCAGAGGATTTTGCTATTGCAGGCAGCACTGATGACAAATCAAAGATAGGTTGGGTTTGACTGTATACAGACGGTATAACCACTGCAGCTACATTGGTTTTGAGAGAAATATAATTTTATACTTATTTTGTCCCATCAATTTGTATTAAATTTTTGTTGTAAGGCAAGTGAATAATGAGCGCCGACTAAATAGCTTTTTATAGCCTTAGATCAATCGTCCAGTGGGGTTTTTTGTATCAGTCTACAAGTTTTATTCCTTACACTTATTGAATACCCAACTATATCACTAGTCTTTCTGGTTTCAAGTGATTAGAGAAGGACAAAGTTGGTTGGACAAAAACCAAAGCACACGTTGGAATGGTTTTATTAAAGGTTAATATACTATCAGTTTTAAAGAGCTTGCTTATAAATGAAACATTTGTAAAAAATTTTCAAATCGATTTGACGCCAGTTGTGAAAAACCGTCAACTAATTTTTGTCACCAGCAAGTTTTACCTAGTTTGAAGTTCATCTAAATAATGTTCAAGTTAAAAATTCAGGCCAGTCAAGAAATTAAACTAAACATAATTTGGGCCCCATAAGAATATTTCCTGAATATAATTTAAGTTTTTGATAAACAAATTACGCTGTTGTTTACTTCAACTATTGATTGCGAATGCCGTTAGTAGCTGCTGTGATTATCAGTAGTATCTTTTTATACCAAACTGATACGTTTCACATGTTCTATCGATCATAAATTAACAAGCATGCTTTCTGGTACTTCCATTTGCAAATGACATCAAATGCTGCCTTGAAATGTTATGAATAAACTTGTCAGCAAACATCAACAACTGCATTTTTTTATGAAATCTGAGATTGATTACAAAGAACGTTGTCGAAATTCTTTCAAAACATTTTGTGTTGTGACATTTTGTCAGTTTAGGATACAAGTGCAAATGTGGGAGAAAAGTTGGTGAGAACTTTGTTAATCATCAGGAGCTCAAAATTTATATAGCGACTCAAATTGAGACGATTTCTGCAAATGACTGAGAATTAATCAAGCTTTTCAACCTCAAGGAAGAAATCTTACTTTTCTGTCTTCGTCAAATACAAAAAATATATTCATTATAACACAATAGCTTCTAAAAAGTTAAGATTTATCTCATAGCTCAAACAACTGGATAACTCAAACAACTGGATAACTTAAACAACTGGATAACTCAAACAACTGGATAACGCGAACTAAGTTGATTAGTAGTTGATTATTTTTTACTTTCAAGTTTTTTTGAAACTGGCTTTATTTGGAAAACTCCTGGCTGTCACTCAGTCAACTCTCTCACCAATCAACAACTAATACACAGATACTCACACTGACAAAAGGGCCACTGGCTGTCTCCATATCCACAGATACAGCTACCAATGAAAAAACCATCACCAGCAATGCCACAGAGAGATCTGTCGCTGCCAAGTTGACAATAAACATGTTAGAGTGTTGTTCCTTGAGCTTATAGTAAGTTGTGGCAGCAAGTATCACTGTAGTATTTCCAATGATGGTAACTAACATGAGCGCTGTCAGACCTGTGGCAGCTACAACTATCTCCGCTGTCGACCGATTTCTTATTAGCATCTCTGTAGAGGTTACTTCTGGCGTACTGTTGGTCATCGCTGCAGCGAGTTTGGTGCTATTAGACTGAGAGTTTGTGTGTAGGATTTGGAATACTTCATGGAGTGTCGGTTATGCCTCCCAGCTTCTCATTTCTTATCTATATAATCAGAGAAGTATACAAAACTGAAGACATCTTGTTTGAATAGAGCTAGGGGTGTTTAAGAATAGACGCAATTAGTCAAGAAATAATTATAATCTCATACAATACTGACAGGGCATGATCATCTATATTTGTAACTTCCCATAAAGTCCTCTCGCTACACAAAATATGAATTACGATTTATAAAAGTCTTTTCGTAGGTAAAAGTTATATTGCTCGCAGCAATTTGTTTCCGTGCAAGCAGCTCTAAAGCTTATTGTAAAGTAGCTGCAATAACTACAGCAATAACGGCAGCAATAACGACAGCAATAACGGCAGCAACAACAGCAGCACAAGAAATGCCTTGAATGTTTGAGTACAGTTATCTATCAATTGGTTAAAAGCTGGATAAAGTATTTACCTATATCCGTTATGAAGAACAAAAAGTCACATTTAGCTGCCCGTGGTTTGCTGCTACACAACACAATAAACTAAAATATTCCTAATGTATACCACAAAGTGTCCTAGGGAATACTTGGCATGGACCAAGCGATATGTCCATCATACTCAACAGAGTCTGAGTGACACGTTGCGATGCGTGTCTGAGCTACTGTGGAGGTATTTTGTATGGTACCTGCAACACCTGATGAGCACCTGTCAAATCTTGCAACTTTTCTCAGCTATTCTACTGCCATAATGGAGAAGAAGCTTTTCGTTCCAGTAATAGTAACTTAAATTGATAATATTATGTAGTACCTACCTTCCTTTAGTTTGCTACAGTGACGCTGTCAGCGACACATAACTATTAGCTGCCTCACTAATCCATGTCTTACCCTATCTGGTGTCAGATACCGCATTCATTTAAATACCTCTGATTCCTAGGAACTCAACCGTGACTAAGATTATTAGTTTATAGCAAGAGGGAACAACTTCTTATATATCCATACTTGATGTTTATCGATGTACCAGCAGTAGAAGGTTGACCCGAAGGTGATGTTATGTAAATTAATTATTGGCAGATGAGTCACTCGATTTCCTTAATAAACTGCAGTATTTCCTGTGTAGAAATGGTGACGTAATTTACTATTAAAAATAATGAATTAAGATGCAATTATGCAATTTGCTTTGTTGCGTAATAAATTCTATTAGCATCATTCCTTGAATTACCTACTGCTGAGTCAATGGAGTCGAAAAAATTAATGAAACATTATGTTTTACTTGTGACACTTAAAAAGTTGCAGTTATAATGCAATTTAGCATTTAAAAAAATTTAATAAAACTGTTTGGATAAATACAAACACTTTGCTGCAGAACTTTTGCTAAAAAATTCGAGAGAATGAGATGAGTCTATTTTTGCACAAACCACATTTGGGGTTGTTTTTGAAAGATTTGTTATAAAAAGTTTTACCGAGTTGACTGATCAGAAACTTACAGAGAAAAAAATATTAAAAAGAAAGTTTTTAGTAAATTTTACATCAGAGAATGGTTTACTTTTTTGTTTTGACGATCATGAGCTTTATTCAGAAGTTGTGAAACCTCTGAGTTAGTAGATTACAGCAATCACTGCAAGTAGTATATTACAGTAGTCACTGCAAGTAGTCACTGCAAGTAGTATATTACATTAGTCACTGCAAGTAGTCACTGCAAGTAGTATATTACAGTAGTCACTGCATGTAGTATATTACAGTAGTCACTGCAAGTAGTCACTGCAAGTAGTATATTACAGTAGTCACTGCAAGTAGTATATTACAGTAGTCACTGCAAGTAGTATATTACAGTAGTCACTGCAAGTAGTCACTGCATGTAGTATATTACAGTAGTCACTGCTGCATGTAGTATATTACAATAGTCACTGCAAGTAGTATATTACAGTAGTCACTGCAAGTAGTATATTACAGTAGTCACTGCAAGTAGTATATTACAGTAGTCACTGCAAGTAGTATATTACAGTAGTCACTGCAAGTAGTATATTACAGTAGTCACTGCAAGTAGTCACTGCATGTAGTATATTACAGTAGTCACTGCTGCATGTAGTATATTACAATAGTCACTGCAAGTAGTATATTACAGTAGTCACTGCTGCATGTAGTATATTACAGTAGTCACTGCTGCATGTAGTATATTACAGTAGTCACTGCAAGTAGTATATTACAGTAGTCACTGTATGTAGTATATTACAGTGGTATATGTAAGATTGGACATGCGCCCACTGCCCTGTCCCCCCCCCCCCCATTATCCCCTAATCCCCCCAAACTTCACTTCTTGTATAACGATGAGTGATTTACAGCTCCAATGAAATTACTCTCACTTTAGTAATGGAAAAGATGACTAGTCGAAGTATCCATTCAAATGAACAATTCAGCAAATTCGGGTGCTTTCGGATACCCTACGCGTCGGGCTTAACGATGGGATTAAACGAGACCATTCGGAAACCCCATCGTTGCGGGCTAGAAAGCATGGCAGCAATGAGCCATTTGGGCTCAACGATGGAAGTGACAAGCGAGGAAGGTAGCGTCGTTGAGGGCAAAGAGTTGTCTCCACCTAACCAACAATTTTAACGAGTCAGCTTATTAATCAATGTTTCTCCCCGTTTAGAGTCGTGACAATCCATTATAACGTATATAAAAAATACATCTGACGATAATATCATCGTAATTATTATTTTCTGTTTGTAAAGAAACTAAAGTGGGCTCGCTTTAGCTATACAGTTATCATAGACGTAGATGAAAATTAAAAAAGTCTATGGTTTTAGCGCAAACAACTTCCGTTAAACGACATTCATCGTTGAGCCCTCAACGAGTGTTCAGCGACTGCCCTACGCATAGGGTATCCGAAAGCACGCTTAATGGACTAATTAAATCAGTAATTATCTCACCATGGCCATCTAGCGAGTCAACGTTGTTACATTTAGAATACAGTTTTAGTCCAATGCCTTTTAGATGTGTTTCGTACCTCATTAAGCTATAATCAAAACAAAAGTCTTCTAGATAGATAAACGCTTAGAGCTGTTTTGATGCAACAAAGAACAGACAAAGACAATTGTAACGGAGAGACGTGAGGTCAGACAAAGGGTTCATGGCATAGTTCTGTATGAGCAATTGTTGTATAAACTATGAAGTAACGATAGACTGAGAGACTGCCAGTTTGTTAAATCATTTGATACACTGAAGCTAAACAGTTATGTAACCGACAGCATCAATACAGCAGAACAAGCATTTAATTGGCTAAAATGTTTCGTAAACTGCAATAATAAATATTTATCTAGCTGAGCAATCAGTTTATTAAAGCTTTCTCAAAGATCCCTTTATGACATCGCGCCTTTTTTGGCGTCATATTTCCTGGTTTTGCATTTCTGAGTTGTCAAGGTCATAACGGCTACGACTGTTTACAATCATTTAAAATACCCGAGCTAAAAGAAATGGTATCATAACTCCAAATATAGCAGCTAATTATTGAGTAAAAAATCAATAATGCACAATAACGTTGACAATACCGAAAACTTGCTTTAAAAACACTCAATTAACAAGTTTATGCTTCAAGTCAAACACAGATTTTTGGAATCTTTTTAGTTCCTCCATCCAGCCAAACCATGATCTTTTTGTGCCAGAGGAATGCTAGCTGACATCCATGGGCTGACGAGTTCACACGTCTAGACTGTCCAATCCTGTTGCGATATGATATCTAAGGAACAATGTTTCCTAAATACATCAATCATTTCTATTTTTAGCTTAGTGTTTTGCTTTCAATTGAATGATACCTACCATTTGGGAGTTGTCTCCAATTGTTACTAAAATGGGTTCGATAATTTCACTAGCAAAGGCATATAGTTCTATAAAATTTCTATGTTGTACATTCAGGATGAAGACTGTATAATGCTCATAGAAATTTTCAATTTTGTAATTAGCTGAAATCGTTACTCGAGTGAATGTAATTTTCATACATCACGAGTTACTTAATGTTTCTGTCAATATCAGTCGATTTAAAGTACCCGAAGGAGCCAAAAAGTTTGTCATCTACACCGCTGCAGCCATAAAACAGGAGTCAACAAGTTTACCTACACAGCAGAACTGATAAGCTACTGACCTGCTGTAAGACACTCTAATCAACTAACTCGAGTGTTTTATTGAGATCAAACGTAATATCGTCGGGCTATCTCTATTTACACTTGGACACCGCGAATCAATTTAATTATACAACGTGTTATAAAGTAGACGATCATATCAGCAGATTGTGTCTTGCGCTATTGGGTGAGCCACCCTTGATGAGCTTCTTCTATTGCTCTTCTCCGCTCAGATTGGAATTGTGCCAACGAAACGAGACGCCTATCAAAAAATTTTTAGTAAACTCTGACATGTTTGTAACGAAAGAAACTAACTACAGCGAATGTGCAGCTCTAGGATACAGCATTGACATCCCCGCCAATGTGGCAGACATCGATAGACTCGATCCGAAATTTGTTAAATTTTTAATGGTCATACATTCTTTTATATCAATTTTTGGATTTTTCGGGAATATTTTAATGTTGGCGGTGTTGTCATCCGAAAAGAAATTACAAACGATACCAAATCTTTACGTAGGAAATCTCGCTGTAGCAGACGTACTTATATGCTTACTCATCCCCGTGTCTGAGGTACAACTGCTCGCTGACCTTCACATTCCAGATCCTTGGTGTAAAGTCATCGGTAAGTTTCATTGACGATAATAGAGTGAGAGATTTGCATGTGCTAGCTATGGCTGTATCGCATGGCAGTGCTACAAAAGTTGGCAAAAAGCTTTTATCAATCAGAAAGTCAATTCTTATCTCTGATAAAACGATGGCGTTAGCACGCTGTCAGAATCTAGAGGCTGCAATGAGTGCTGAGTCTATAAAACTGAAATGATGCCGACTGAATTTAAAGACCCTTTTATATAGATGATTATTTTTTTTGACATTGTATGTACGAAGATTAGCAAATTTGATGAATGAAAACTCCCATATTGCGATTGTAAAATAACATGGATCCACTCATCCCAAGATTACAAACAAAAAAGAAGCGCCCCCATTTAAGCTTTAAGCTCAAGCTTTTTCCTAATCACCAGATTCTCATAGACATCTATTAATAGACTTTAAAACTGCCCAGCTTTCTGTTAAACATTTGAGCAAAATTTTAAAATATTTCTTCTCTGTTTTGATGCAATGCACACAAAAACTAGTTTGACTAGAGGTTGTTTTGTTATTGCAGGTTACATGGTAAACATTGGTCTAATGGCATCACTGCTGTCTATGATGCTCATTGCTGTGAACAGATACATTCTACTGGTCAAGGGGCGACACAAATATCTAAAGCTTTATACCAAACCTCGAGTCGCTTGCAGCATTATATTCGTGAGTCATATCATAAAGAGAGAGAAGACAATTACTTTGCTAGGCAAAATTTCCAAAATAGATAACTCGTTCTTTTTCTTTTTAGTAATTGTCTGCGTTAGATGAATGAAAATTTTTACTATTTTCTTCATGATGTTACTTGCATTCATGAACCCAGAGCCACCACCTTGAAAAAGAACTCAATCTAACCTGCTCAACTACTGATTATGACATTGGCTATTGGCCGTTGTATTGCCCTTATCTCAAACAGTAAACATCAGAGAGCTGTCAAAACACGACTCGGGCCAATATTAGATTATAGAAAAGTACAACAATGAAACTAGTAATGGTACGCTGAGAGCCAGAGAAACTTGCTCACAGATAATATTTCCAATAAAATTTATTTAAAAAATGCAAGAAATTTAATTTTCTGGAAAAGTTTAAATTGGGAAAAATATTTCTCAAGTTTTAATAACAAAGAGCAAAAGCTAAACAATTGTGACACAACTATGACTGCTTTCATAGCGCGTCCAGGTGTTCGCCTCGCTAAACTTTACAGTTTGTGCTCAAAGTGTAGCGCCCTCATCCATTTTAAATCACAATATTATTATTTTTATAACTAACAATGACAAATCACAGTAATTATTAAGTTTAACCAACATTTATGATAAAATTATTATTAACAATCAGTTAGCTTATTAGGATTTCGTAGTAAAGCTGTTGTCCAAATAATCATAATGAGGTGTCATGCAAATTAGGTTCTGAGTTATTATCTGCACAATGTGTAAACAACTCCTTAAAAATTAAATTTTTCCATTAACTATGCTTCTTTTATAGCTATGGACTTGGTTGCTGATAAACATAGTTGTGGTCCCGGAAGCTGGATTTGGAATTTATGGCTACAATGACAAATTTCATTCTTGTGGCCTGAAATCCTATTGCTTCGAGAACTACCTTTACCTATTCCTATTGGTGGCCATCTCCATCTTCTTTCCTGCTAATGTTATAATCGGCTGGTGCTACATCCACGTCATCCACAAACTTTACAAGATTTGGAAAAAAGTCACAAAAAGAGACACCAGATTGAGAAAGATATCAGAAGCATTGTCGGAAAGGTCTGAAATGTTACAAGTGTCTCCTGGGACATCAAACTCTGGAGGTCCTAAGGCTTTGCACGAGGCTGAAGAGACTGTACAGCTAGACCTAAGCAGCGATGAAGAAGATGAGGAAGATGATGACTTTGACAGTGAAGATGACATTGACCTGGAGCAACAGATCGCTTTTGAACAGCATCACTCTAGTAATGTCCGCTGAAAAATGATATCACGTTTTAAATCATTTTTATTACAATTTTTGTTTTCAAGTTTGTGGATTATTGAGTATTTGGAAATCAAAGGCATAAAATGTATATTAGTCAGAGAACTTACTTGTATTCTTGTATCACAAACAATTTCACTGAAATTCCAGATGAAAAGCTAAAGTTTTCACAACAAAATTGCTTGAGAAAAGTACATTTTAGATGCTGCCAGTAAGAGTAATAGTAAAAGTAGTGACTAGCTGCTGACAGTGAATTTGTGATACTTTTAGACTCGAGCAAAGCTAAACGAAGCCTGATTGAGCATTACCAGTTAGTTCAGCCACCACCTTCTCGCCGCACCTCAGAAGTATCTGCAGTGTCTAAGAACTCAGCTGTAGGTAAGAGGAAACATTGCGTGCCGTGAGGTGTTTTATCTAACGCCTGTCTATACAATATAGTGCATAGCCTCCCAAACCACATCTGTCATGCGACATGAATTCCGAGAAATTTTTTTAATTCAGTAAATCATGCAAAGTATAACTACAAAATTTGTAATTATGTGTTATTGATCAGTAGAGTGAATAAATTCTTCACTTTTTGATTACAAATTTAAATTTGCAAAAACAATATGTATCCCTTTGACTCGATGACATGAAAAATGTCTTTTTACGAATATTTTGTGCGGCGCGCTGTGCTAGCTCCTACTAAAGTGGTGCAGAGAAAACCGCTACTTATGAAGCAAATGCTTCAGCACCATGTGAAAAAATCAAAAGCACCAGCTTTCATATTACATAAGTAGTCGTTAACATTTTTAAATTCAAGGTCCGACCTTCAAGTGCGCGCTTCGTCTGTAGCCTTTGTCTTCTCTAGCCTTTTCATGGCCGTAAAGCAGTCACTCTTTTCAGGTTCTGCTTTGCCTGTTGTTTTCAAACCATTTCATGCCATTGTAAGTACAGGATGTTGCAAGCTTTTCATGTAATAATAGCAATAAATTGACCAAGATGAATTTTTTTTTAGTCATCAAACTTGTGCATGGAAATTAGTTTGTTTCACGCATATATCCCACATCTTTGTGGCATTAAAACTAACGCCTGTTTTCGGTCTTGAGAAGTTTATAAGAATACGACCGATGGTTTAAATTAATGCGCTTCTATTCTTATTGGACATCTGGCTCATAACTACTAGATACAAACAAACAAGATTTACCCAACAATAAAATATATCAGGATTGTCAGCTGAGGTAGCTTAATATAACTTTAATCACGATTCAATTGTAGTCGTTTGCGCAAGTCGCCATCATAGGCTACTTTTAACTTGAAAATCCGTATGTCAATGATTGTATGGTCATATCGCAGCAGTGGCTTATCCTCCTTTCATTAAAGAGACAACTCCACTCTTTAATTAAATTTAATTAATAGCAGCCTTTTACTATAATATACTGGTTAGTGTTTATTTGCAATTTAGATCGGGTAGCTTTGGCTACATCCAGTAGGATTTTCTGGCAATCCACGTATATCTTACCCATAGGTTTATCGTGGCAGTTACTACTAACACACGTATCGACCTTTTATAACCTTGAATACAATACATGTTGTTCAAGGTTACAAATTGCGATTGAACAATATGGAGGGTATAAAGTGGTTGGTAAACACTTCAAAATTGAAGATAGAGCAAGGTCATTGCGCGACTTGTAAATATCAACTTCAGACTTTCTTGAAGAGCTCAATGTTACTACTCAAAATGTACTACAAACTTTGCAAGTGTGAATGAATAGCGAAATAGCAATTTTTGTCATTCATTTTCTCAACAACAACATGGAATAAGCCTTAAAAATTGGGCAGAAAACTTTCAATTTTAAGTTAAATATTACTAAGGGAAGACAACTTTTAATTAATATAACTTGAAACCTGTAACATATCATCTGTACTTGCAGGGGAAGACGACTTCCACAAACCTCGCAGGAGGTCATCCTGCCTCCCTTTGCCTACATTTAACCTGAAACTCAAGTTCCGTAAACCGCAATGGAGGAAGCGTTGTATGGCTGTCACCAACATGATCACTATTTATGTGATGCTGTGGCTATGCTGGACGCCCCTCATTATAACCAATGTTTTAGACATTAACGGGCTACAACCAGCATACGTGTACCACATAGAGACAACATTTCTTTATCTTAACTCCGCCTTCAACGTAATACTTTATTCTCTGATGAATAATTCTTTTAGACAAGCCCTCGGCAGATTTGTGAGAAGAAAGGTAACTCAAAATAACGTTGCTTCCTCTGAAAAGAAGTTGAACCCCGGACCAGTGGAGATGGTACCATTGAGTGAATAGTGCCACAACAGCACCAGCATGCTACTAACATCTTGGCTACACACACCAACCATACGCTGAAAGGTCATTTCCAATTCGCTCTTATGCGTTGTAATTGCTAATGAAAACCGAGAAAAAGCTTTAGACTCGCTGAAGTTTCATTGTCACTTGGATATAGTTGAGAGAAGACAATAACCAATAAGAAAGAGTCTATCAACGACTCTGAGACTGACAAGCGGGTTCAAGTGTTTTTAAAAATAGAATGAGCTATCGACCGTCTTCTTTCACATTTCAACAAATCATTGGAATGTGTAGCCAAAATTTTATGATAAACTGGTGATGATCTGGCATCGATTTTGTAGTAGGGATGAACTGGAACCAATATTGTAGTAGGGATGAACTGGCACCAATATTGTAGTAGGGATGAACTGGCACCAGTATTGTAATAGTGCTGAAGTGACACTAATCTTGTGGTAGGGATGATCTGGTATCAGTATTGTAGTAGAGATGAACTGGAACCAGTATTGTAGTAGTGCTGAACTCGCACCAATATTGTAATAGTGCTGAAGTGACACCAATATTGTAGTAGGGATGAACTGGCACCGACATTGTAGTAGGGATGAACTGGTACCAGCGTTTTATTAATCTTGACCCGGTGGAGAGCAGAAGATTCTTAAAGTTTTACTTATTATTAACCATTTTTTTCTGCTTTTTGAAAAATCTAACTTCATGTATATATCTAGTGTTTAAATGTGAAATGTACTAATACGTAATCCATAGAAACACAGGCTATGTTTAATCTGTGAATTCTAATGCTAAAGAACCTTTTACTACGTGTTTTGTTTAGCGTATTTTCAAAAAAGTTGTTAGACTTTAGAAAGTAAACCAATATAAACATACATTTATAGCTGCTCTGTTATTTCCATTTCTTGCAATGCATGACTTTTTATATCCCCATTATAATCTGGCAGCGAGTCAGCATTAGTTAAATACTGCAGCTAGTCTACCAAGAGTAAAACAGCTAGCAATAAAATGTAGTTAATATTTTGGTGAAACTACAACTACAGGCTTGCAGCACTAGCTAAAAGCTCCTCCACCCACTTCATTACACACGACCCACATTAGTCTACTTGGCTATGGAGATAAGTATAACAACAGTTTGTTTAGAGATAAAAACTGATATCAACAACAAAACCATGTTACTTTACATGTGCTGTTCACACGACAGGGTTGAGTGCAGTGCACTGCACTGACATGTGTCAGTGCATATTATTTATGCGTGCGTAACAAAAGGAAGGAGATTTCACTAAACAAGGAACTATCAAACTAATATCGGTTATTTGACCACTCCATCTACAATAGGCAAGATGGACGCGCTAAACTTAACAAATCCGGAATGTTCTATACTCGGGAAAGAGATTCAACCCCCGGCAAACGCGTCGTTATATCTAGATAACCTCAAAGAACCTTTTATACTCTCTATAGCGGCAATACAGCTTTGTATATCCTTTCTTGGAGTCTTGGGTAACATACTTTCGCTGGTGGTGCTGGCTACCACCAAATCTTTACATACAACACCCAACCTATACATTGGAGTTCTGGCTAGCGTAGACCTCATCATCTGTCTATTAATACCCGTGTCTACTGTGCAGATACTGGTCAAGTCTGACAGTGACACCTTACCTCCGGGTGTGTGCAAAGTTATCGGTGAGTTCTCTATTGTTTATTGGTAATGGTGTATCTTCTTCCGGTAAACTTCTATGTCTATTTAGCTTATTCCGCAGTATGTTTAGTATTATGAAACCGTCAAAGTTACTTGTAGGTGAAATACGTTGCTCAGTTTTGAGTAGGTGTTATGTGTAAGTATGTACAAGTACACAAATAGATGAAACTTGAAGAGACGCAAATTTTCTTTTAATCATGGCAACAAAAATCTCACCATTCGATTTATTAAATAAGCTGGTTCACACGGTGAAAATTTTCTCATAGATGTCGGTTGTTGTTCATCTGCCACAACAGATATGTGCAATAATTGATACAATTCTTTGTAATTTATTCCCTAGAGGCGTCGCATCAGATGTCTATGCCTTTATTAATTTATATTATTACCATTTCATTCCTTGCTTTCTAAGTAAGAATAAGCCGTGGACTCAACATAGATGTCTTTTTTGTTACCAAACTGAAAATTCAAGCTTGAAGGGCTCATCATCCCCCATTCATACCTGTCATGTTGGCTTGTGGAAAAAAAGGAGATGTTTTTGGCATGTTGCTTCCAGTAGCCGCTACTGGATTTGAGAGAAAGGATTGTGTAGATGTGAAATCAGAATTAATTTATTTATTAGTTCATAAAACCAATTGCTGAGGTGCAGCTACTCAAGCATGGGATGCAGTAGAGAGAATTATTAGGTGGAACCAACTATGATCATGTATATAAGGATAGTGTGAAGCAATGTACACTGCAAGCCTGTTCAAAGACCAGTTTTCGCTTGATAAAAAAGTAAAAGTCAAGTTTTCTTAAACCTTTTGAGAGAAAATTTAGACTTCGTGACTTTCAAGAAGTACAGAAAATTTGTACATAAAAATTAGGTGAGTACCTGACAAACCATGAGACGCGACAGGTATTCACGCACCAGAGCTAGCTTCCGTCAATTGTATGGAATATGATGTGGTATATAGCAGGGTGTTCCTGAACACAACAGAAATGTGAGCATCTCATCAGATAATGTAAATGGTTTCCTTGGATACAACATAACAACTAATCTTCAGCGTAGCTCATATACAAAGTTGTGTTTCGGTTATACATATGTACATGTGTGTACAATGTGATTGTATTATGTGTACATATCATGGTATTGTGTGTACATATGTGTATGTGCCATTGTATTGTGTGTACATATCATGGTATTGTGTGTACATATGTGTATGTGCCATTGTATTGTGTGTACATGTCATTGTATTGTATGTACATATGTGTACATGTCATTGTATTGTGTGTACGTGTCATTGCATTGTGTGTACTGTACTGTATGTTGACAGGCTCTGCTATATTGATAAGTGCATCAGGCTCTCTGTGCTGTATGATGCTCATAGCTGTCAACAGGTACATACTTATAGTGAAAGGACGCACTCTTTACAACAAACTCTACACAAGGACTAACACAGCTTTTATCCTTCTCTTTGTAAGTCTTTTACTCAGTGGTGGGGGAGGTAACTACTAATAGTTTGCTACTGCCGCACTACTCACTGGGAGGGGGGGGGGGGGGGGGTAGGAGGGTTGGTACCTGCAGCTAATAGCTTGTTATCAGCAAACATGAGTTGCACAGAAAGTGCTGAATATTGAACGTCAATCAGCACCAAGCATCCATCATCTGTTTTAACTAGATAAGGAAGTACAACTTGAGAGAGTTTATTACTACTCACCACAACCTTTCACTCAAGCTATCATTGAAGTGCCACTAATGTTTCATTATAAATTGTTATCGTCAACTGTTTCTCTTTAATAATAAAAATAGGTTTAAAAATAGCAACGCTGC
Organism: Cryptosula pallasiana; assembly: GCA_945261195.1. Classification (NCBI taxonomy): domain Eukaryota; kingdom Metazoa; phylum Bryozoa; class Gymnolaemata; order Cheilostomatida; family Cryptosulidae; genus Cryptosula; species Cryptosula pallasiana. Next base: position 51,750,520 of record OX183130.1, on the reverse strand, counting down.
CAAAGATATCGCTGACGCTGCTCCTAAATGATATTTGTGGTAGAGTTTATTATTTATTTAGTAGAGAGTTTCTATACTAATCACTATTTGATAGTTTAGTTACTAGCTATCCATTATTGCTAGATAAGATAGACTCTGACGTGAAGCTGGTACATGTGTACACACAGGTGATTACACAAAGTTCTTATCTTGTAGGTGTTCATCTGGCTTTTCAGTATTATCGTCATTATTCCAGAAACTACAAAGTTTGGCCATTTTGGATACAATGCTAAGTTTGGTACTTGCGCCATCACTTCCTATTGTTTTGTCAACTACATCTACGTGATTACACTCGCTACTTCTACAATATTCCTCCCTGTAACTCTAATTACCGGCTGGGCGTATTATAAAATTATTCGCAAGCTGTTGGTGATGAAAAGAAAGATTGAGTTGAGTGAAAAAATAAATATAAAAAGGCCGTCGATGGCTTTTGAAGACTTTGATGCTAAAGACAGCGGTGTGGAAATGTCTCAGGCAGCAGCAAATGCTGACGATGTTGATGACATGAACGACGATGTTGAAGAGTATGATTTTAATACATTCAATCGATTTGAAGGAAATCAACTACAAAGGGAATATTCGTTCCATCAGAAATCAGAGGCAAGTAATTCCTGGTGTACAAAGTTACCAGTACTGGTTTTGTGCCAACATTCCAGTTCGTATTTCTAATTAAATTTAGAAACTGTTGAGGAGTTATGGTATAAATAATTTTTAAAATACTGTGAACTTTGTTCGCTATTTAGTAAGGAAAGGGTGGAAATTTTTTTCTTTTACTGGAAAGGAGTCAAGCCTAGTTTTATGAATGTTCTAGAACCTTTTACGACATTTTATGAGTGCTACATGCTCACAATTTATGGTGTCTGATCACCTACATAATAATTGAACAGAGCCAATGAAAAATCAAATGATGTTTAAGTTTTCTGCAAAGTGCTAAGTCTTGCCTTGCGTGAGGTATAAACAATGAAAATAGAGTATTATTTATTATTTGTTATTTATAATGCTTCATACGATTTTAATTCCATTACACGGTTCTTCACATTCTTAACAAAATTATCGCCTTTAAATGAAAAAGTATGGAAGTCCTCCTTTATTGTTGCTCTATTTAACCAACCCTTTGATTGGACGTCCAAACAGAGAATGAGTTAATCGATTGCTCAGTTTTTGGAATGATGATGAGCAAGAGGGTCCATAGTTGACAGACTCCACTGGTAACCCATCCTCTATTTTTCACACTAAAATCTTTTTTTTGATAAAATTTGAAGCTGATACGGAATTGTTGGCTAGCTTTGCCTGGTGTCTCATTGCATTGTGACTTGGCTTGTGATTGTGACCAATTCTTTTCTCAGACAATTTCACGCTTAAGTTCCACAACGGCCCAGAAACCCACAGTAGTTACATTCGCGAGTAGTAGAGCAGAAAACTCTGGGCTTATGACGTTATCTGACGTAGAAACAGCCAAAGTGGATACAGAGACAAATGATCATGGTGAGAATGGACAGATAATATTTTTGATTTTGCTAACTGAAGAAAGATGTTCTGTCAAAAAGTTTTTGATGACAATTAAAAACATTTCATCCAAAAAGTTTCTAAGCTCGAAAGAAAGAGGGTCAAACTGGGATTCTCTCCAACGATTTGTCTTTTTTATGCATGTTGAATCTTTAGTACCGAATTTTGATGCCAAAATTTTTAACTAATTCTGTCTTCAAAAATCGAAATTCAATTTGGAAATTGTGCTTTACTTAACAAACAATTGATCTCATTGGACAGGTTCGGTTGGATTAAAAAGGTCTAGTGGATCGTTCATTGGCAGGCTACGCCTAAGACGCAAATCCATCTCCAAGTTCCGAAGACCTCAATGGAAGAAACTATGTTTAGCTATAGCTAACATGATTACCATAAACATAGTAATGTGGGTGTGTTGGACTCCTTTGGTGTTACAATATGTTATAGATGTCTATGGACAGATGCCAGCTTATTCTTACAAGACAGAAATAACTTTTGTGTATTTCAACTCAGCCTTCAACATAATACTTTATGCTATGATGAATAATACTCACCGTAAGGCATACAAAAGACTCCTTCTCAAGTGCTTTACATGCAAGAAAGCTAGCTGACGATCCTCATTTTAAAAATTGACGTTTGAAACCAAAAGTATTTTTGTATTTAATATTTTTTTTCAAATTTTTATGGTTTTTACTTTACTATTGTACATTGTATCATTGGCTTTCAGCCAAAAATCATAGACATGCTCATTCATGGTAATATATTAAATATAACTATTATCAGGATTTATATGCAGCCATGGTGACTGTTTAATCTTGTTATATGAAGGATCAGACAACTCCCAATGTAAGAAGCAACTCATTCAAGAGAAGACAACTTCTTAGGGGAATTGCATATTAGAATGTTAATAATACTGCATAGGAACAAACCATGCCATAGAAACAATTAAGCTTTTAACCATAGAAATCTAGCTGGGAATTAGCTACAGGGACAAAATTTGTTTGAACTTTATTTGCAGATTAATTTTTTTTATCATCTAACAAAAATAATAATTGTAAACTATAAAAAAAATTATGAAAGCCTTCAAGCCATAAAATACTTTTCTTTTTTGTGTAATTGTCTCTCTGAATAAGGGGACAACTCCCATACAATATCATGTTCAACATAAGCTGAGGTGGCTTTTTATGGGTGGGGCTTGTGTGAGCCACCCTCAATAGTAGTAGAATATTCGCCTACAAACCGATTAAAAAACAGAATAAGGGGACAACTCCCATACAATATCATGTTCAACATAAGCTGAGGTGGCTTTTTATGGGTGGGGCTTGTGTGAGCCACCCTCAATAGTAGTAGAATATTCGCCTACAAACCAGATTAAAAAACTGTTTATTTAAACCAGGCATATGCCAACTTTTAATTCCTGCAGCCACAAATAATGATAAACGCTACACTCTGTGAATACTTTACATCAATTCTTTGTAATAAGAAATTGTTTCTCTTTAAGGGGAGGCAACCCAAAGCTTGAAATCGCACTACTATTTCAAACTCTAACATAAGCATAAATAAAAATTAATAAATTAAAAGCCACAAAAGAGATATTTAATTTATGTTCCTGCTTCTCCTTATGTCAATCTCATTCCACCATTTTGTTAAACTCTTCATCACTTCGCTGATAAAAGTATTTATGGTAATTTCAGAAAACAAATAGTTGGTTTTTAAATTATTTTTGGCAACATCAGGGATGAAATATTTGTGTGGAAATTAAAACTAAAACAAAAAAACAACAGTTTAAAGTATCATCAACTAATGTTACAAATCAAAAAATAAATTGCTTGTTATGTAATCTGGCTCGTTATGTAATCTCGCATTTAAATGTGAAGCATAAAAAAGCTGATGAAAAACTTTTTAAGCAAAGAATCAAATAAGTTTTGAGGATCTTTTTTATAATAAATGCAAAAATGCAATTTATTAGAAACTGTTGAATCAACAAAGTCTTTCATTGCGAGTCACTGCATTGGGCCAGTATTCAAAAAAGTGTTACTATTTTTCCCCGGAAATTCCATCTGTTGCTGCCACCAAGAAATGCTATACATGCATAGCTGCCTGCATACTAGTGCTGCAACAAACAAACATAATACCCATACATGATTGCATAATAGATGATAGCTTGATGCCGACACACAAAAGACCCCAATATAAAATGCGCAGATTAGACTGCTGCCAGATATTATTAGTATGCTGCCACAATAACAAGAACTTGAGACTTGATAGAGTTGAGCAAAGGTAGCAATAACAGCTTACAATACAACTTGGATAATGCGTGGCACAACTACTGCTGGTACAATAGCTCACAGCTTTACCTAGCTCATGTTTGAACAGCGACTGTTGTTAGGTTGCTAGGTAACCTGTCAACTACGCAGCGTGATTAGGTTTGTAGATTAAAGGAGAGGTAGGGTAGAAAAACAAAGACCGACTACGTGACAAAAGAGAATTCGAATCAGTGCTCTAACACCTTGGCACTAACTTATTTCTCATGCAGGTGTAGAGTTCATATGAAAGAGTCTAGTTTTTTCCTAAATTAATTATTTATTATTAAACTGTTGGGAAAACTCACTGGGGAGTTAGTCAACCCTGAATGCTAATTTTGTAATTTAAAGTGAAGTAAACATAATGTGCAGAAAATATATCGCTGACATGAGATCTTCTGGCAGCGTTATCAAAAGAGACATCGCTGTAAAGCGAAAATCAGAAGAGACATCGTTGTATAGCGAAAAACCTTACAACCTCCACTTCTTGAGCTTATTGCCGATAGCGTGTTACTCAAGTTTCTCCTCGCCATTGAAACGAGCGATCTTCATTTGCATGCAGAACGATTCTACTTGGAGTTCAGCATACAAAATACACATAGTTTCACATAAACTTGGTAGACATGAAGACATGTCTTGCGTACACAACAGCTTTTGTTGTGCATGCAGAAAGACATTGTAACGATCTCAGCAATAAACAAACATTTGCAATGAGACACAAAAATTCAACATTCAAAAAGCTTTGCACATCCCATTTTGAAAAGTAACACAGATCAGAAAATGGGGCGTAAGTTCCACAAATAACACTGCATAGATAAATTTTAATGTACGATTAATCGTCAAACTTTCCTAACACTCTGTCAGAGAAACTTGAGCCATATGATCATTTATCCAAACTGGAATGGTTCACAAACATCTCAAATCGGACACATTTAGATATTCTATCAGAGAAAGCAGACACTTACCAACTTAGTTGTACCAGTGTTGGTGTTGTATCCAATAGCTGGCCAGTAGTAACGATATCGTCAGCAGATGGATCTAAGAAGCATTAATTGCTGCCAAGCAGGCCGGGACTGGGTGCAATTTCACACAGAAACAAGAAAGTTGCACCAAATCGCAGCTAACCCAGAGCTTCCTTAATCCTTAAATGCATTTGATGTCGCCTTTCCGCTGCTGAGATTTCAATAAATTCGAAAAAAATACTAATCGCTCAAACAGCACGTATTGGATTGCTTTCTGGTAGAGTAAACATTATCCAGCACTCTTTGACTAAAATACTTTAAGGTATAAATTTAACAACACTTCATGCGCATCGAAAAATAATGATTAATTTCTAAAGTACCATCAATGATATAAGTTACTCGAAATAAAACAACAAAATTTTTTTCTCCAGAAATGAATTTCTAAAGCAGTACAAACAGATGATGTAACATACAGTTTACCTTTGAACGCTCGAAAGTGAACAATACGCGGACAAACCAATGCGTTGTATAATTACTGATGCTAAAATGAGCGCAGTAAATGACTGCACAATGTTATATATACGTACACTAGCCTTCTCTAGCCATTGTCTCCCTCGTATTGAAACTTGAAGTTCAAACAAATGCCATTACACTGATTTAAATTGCTTTTTCAAAAGCTTGAGTGAGATTGCCAAGCTACGATACACCAGACCTGCCAGATATTCGGTAGACAGAGGCCGGCATATAATGTGCAGTATATAGTGTTGTGAGCCAGTGGTATGGCATGTATGGAGTATCCCAAATCAGCTCGCCTCAGGGTACAAAAGCCAGCTTTGGGGTGAAATGCTGTGACCATGGAGACAATTGTTGTGAGCAGCCATTGATATATTGAGTAGTGTAGTTTTTAGTGGTTAGAGACCAGTTTTTAGTTAAGCATAAAATATAAACATAAAAATTTATATCTGAATGAATCAAGTGATATAGATGTCTGTTGAGCTGACAACTTATGGTATGAGGGAGTGACTTATTACACAACTTAAATTCTAGCTTTTGACAAGTTAAACCTGTCTGTGTGTAAATATTTGCTATCAGCTAGCATACGATGTAGGAAGGTGAAGGTCACACTTAGTCCGGTTGTGGTAAATATTTTTTTCTCCAATACTAGTTTAGAAACGGAAAGCAATGCCAACTACATTATCAAAGCTATTTATAACCACTGTCTTGGATTCAGCTGTAAAACTAAATGAAAAGAATGAGAGAATATTATATGATGTAATATATTATATCATATTATGCAACTCCTTCAGCAACAAAGCAAATAAATTTCATATTTTAAAGTTATATCACTTTCACCAAACGCTGACACTAACCAAATATATACATAAATGCACAAGTGGAAGTAAAAGAACCAATTCAGACAACAATGTTACGTCGTGGTAATGACCTGGAGTGTTTTCTATCTGGCAGTTTCACATACTTCTTCAAGACCACCTAGTACATAATTACGCCATAGAAAACTGCACATCGGGTGGATGAATCACTTGTCAAAATATTAGAGGTCCAATCTCCCATTCAAGTAACATTGTCTTATTAAAAAGCTCGCGATTACAAACAAAAAATATGGTTTGTGAAAGTATAACGACAACATATTGTCATCACAGGTCTAACGAAAGTTTAAATCTCAAAGCAGCATGCGCTGACTCCAGGGTGAACTAACGTAATACTACACTGCAGTTGATACCTACTCAAGCGTGAAAAGGTTGGCGGCTGCTGCCAGGCAGTAAAAAGTAAAATATGCAGATAAAAAGAATGATTGTAGTGACAACAATAGTTGATAGGAATGACAAGCCAAGCAAGTGAGCTGCTGTGACAAGCCAAGCAGGTTACCTAGGCTGAGTTTACAAACATTTGACAAAAGCTACAGCTAGTAACCAGGTGAACTGAACACTTGTAATGACTAGCTGATTATAAAAACTAATTAGTATTTATATCAAACAAAACAATTACAACTCCTCCATTCAAAGTGTAGACAATTCAAGTTGTTTTGTTACAAAACGAAATAGTTATACTAACAACGCTAACATTTCTCTGCACTCAACGGTCATTGCTTTAAACCATGACTTCTTTATTTAAAAAGTAATTATCAAAACTTGTCAACAATTGAAGACATCATTGATACCAACTAGCGCATGTTAGAGTGTCAACAATATAGCTTGACGTTATCTAAAAGTTTAAATTGTCATTCCTTCTTGTAGAGATTAACTTAACAATTTAAAACGTTAGATATACAAGAGTGGATGCACATGCTATGAGTGTATATGGTACACACATGACAGCTTGGGTAGCGAGATAGGCAAATACAGCCATGACTAAAATGTTTGGAATAACTATACTGTTTGCATTACGTATAAAGCCTGCGTGTGTGTGTAATGCAAACAATAATTTAAGTTTATACAGTGAGATGGAAGTGATTTACTGTACAAAATATAGATTGCAATCAGCTATAGTTCCTTCAAACTACAACACATAGCAACATATATCAGCATCTGTGTTTGCTCTCCTTATCCGGAGGTGACAAATGTTAGAGTTTGAGGAATCTACACCAGCGTAGAGTGGTAGAGTAGAGGTTGACTCTGTGTGGTAACCTTGACCTGACTTGACTGTGGTACCCTCTCACTGCAATATATAGCACACACTCATTCAGTGGATATCAAACAACATCTTTCAACTTCCACCAATCAACTTAAACCGTGGACACTCCAAACTTTGACATAAAAGTTTTTTGGTAACAAAATGTTGCAGTGAAGCCTCACCGTAGTAATATTTAAAAAAAATGCAATATAAAATAAATAATCAGGTTTCACAAACATTTTATATTGATTTACGAATTTCAAAAACACAACTTTGAAACTAGCATGTCTTTTTTTTTTTAAATTTATTTTCGAATTACAGACTGCTCCATATATAGTGTGTATCATTCAAACAAACTTGAAATTAAAAAATGATAAACCATTATTACATATTTTTCAGGCTAAAAGCCAGTTTTAAATAGTAAAATGTTTATTTTTTGTAGAAAATTTTGATTCAATCGCCATTCAACCAAAAAGGCTGATTTATTGAACTTTAATAGAGAATATTAGTGGTCTAGTAAATCAGTTCACCAAATGCCACAAACAACTCACATGAAGATAGTTATTCATGTGTTATTATATCTTTGTATTACTTAATGTTACAGAAACTCTTTTTAAAACATGAAAACATGCAATCAATTCTCGCAATCTCAGACGAATTTCTAACCTTTTGTTCCATTTCCTGACAATCAACTACCAAGTGGAAAAATTATTTCTAACAGCCAAAAACCGTTTAACATTGCAATGTTATTTATAAGAGGAGATTTTGTATGGCGATGTCTTGCTATATCCAGCTCAACCCACACTCTATCACATACATATATATAGGATCTGAGGCTCTACCACATATATATAGGATCAGAGACACTTGGATGGTTTTGTACTGAGATGTGTTATATAAGGCTAGACACCAGAAGCCATATAAGTTGTACGGCTGACAGGGAGACTTCATTTCCTACCTCCACTTGAGACTACGTTAAACTCTCATATAATCCCTCTTCTATGCTTGACTTTCAACTAACTTAGCTTGTGGTACACACACACAGCGGGTGGTCAGACTACGCCCCTAACTAAACCATTAAAGCTCACAGGCTTAACAGCACCACGCGTGCCAATTAGAAAACACTCATATTGTTGATAATGCCACCATTTGAATCGTAAATTCAAAATCAACAATGGCAGAGATTGCGTATATAGGCTCAATAGAGGGCTGTAAACGTAAATGACAAAACATGAAAACAATAGTTTGAAGCAACTCAATTTACTCGATTGAATGTGTAGACTGTACATATGTTTAAAGGTAATCAAACAACATTCAAACTGTGTGTAAAGACTTGAAGCAGACCAACATTTGTCGGTAGCGTACACACTAGTATATGTAAGCTATACTTTAGTAATTATACCTAGTATGGGTACCTTGTCATTCCTTGCCTTGAATTGTGTCAGCGGTCCCGTACTTGCTGCCTTAGTCAGGGGTTCGTACCACTGCATGATACAAAGGCAACAGTTAATGACCAATCACAGCGAGTTTATACATAGTAATGCTCTCACTTCACTGACAGTTCACTACAATTGCGCTCGCTGTAAACTGTATGCAACACGCCTGACCTTGACATTTTTATCCCGCAGAAAAAAATTGCAATTGAATTTCATGCCAAAAAACGCATAAGAAATATTAAAATTTTAAACTTTACCGATGAATCAAACATTGACCGGGATTGCCGCAAGTCATGAATCGACAGATAATATTATATACCTTTATGTATAATACTTTATTTATAATTGTTACTTGATTTCAGGTTATTTTACAAAATTACTAGAATCACTAAAAATATAGCAACTGCTCAAATCACATGACGCCCGAAATAGCTAAAAGGTACGGATTAGTTAGTCGCAGTCAGTTCACCAATTAAAGATTAGACAAGAATCACAAACGTATGGAAGTGAAAGTTTTGCTCAAACGTTAAGTATTTAATCTTTTAGAGTTTGGTCAATATTTGCCTCAACACAATCTGGAGTTTAACAAATTTCAACTGAGAGTTTAAAATAATATTCTAACCAATTTTCCTGAGGCAGTATGAAAGAAACAAGTAGCATGAATCAAGCCACTAGCAAAAAACTCCAGACAAGAAAAATAAAAAGAACTGCGCACAAGTTAATCTGATGGCAAAGGTCAACTGAAGGTGAAGTGCAAGTCAACTATTCGCACCACTGCATTCTCTAACATCAGAACCAACAACAACAGCGTGCATTGAGTAATTGGTTGGTGGGAAAGAATGCAGGCAGCATTGATAACCAATAAATAGAAAGCAGCGTGTCTACAAGTCACAATAAGCAATAGAATTCACCGCTGCCACAAACATCCACAACAGGCTGCACATTGTATCCTGTATCATATGCACAGCAATGCGTGAACCTTTGATGTCTATTGAGAAGAAGCAGGCAATTGCCGGTATGATGAAGTCACAGTATTGACATTCGTTATAAGAGAGCGTATGTAATTGGATAGAGGGCGTACCTCTGCAGTCATTCCAGCTTTGCTTCTCGCTTCAGTATTAAATGGAGGCTTCAGGTATCCCCTGAAACACAGGTGAGCATGTCTGCCAGGTGGTCAGGTAAAACACAAAAATGAAGTTGAAAAACTATAAACTTACTTGAAATACTTTTTGACTATGTCATGGAATGCGTTCACAGGGTCCTGAAATATAATTGAATCTTTGTCAAATATGAGAGAGCGCATAACTTCTCAAATCAGAAATACAAATAATTTCAAGTCTTATCCTATAGCGGAGGTCATAGCTGATTGTGAGATTTGGTGGAAAAGTTGAACCAGCTTTAAGATTTTGCAATTAATACGATACAATGTAACCACACACCAAGGAATCAAAGTATATATTGCGCATGTTGCATTGTAGGTAATAATTTATAATAACTAAATAATAAGAATTTTACCTGATGTAACAAAAACATATTTTGCACAAAAAAAATTAATATTTTTTTTTATAATTTTTAAAAAAGAATTAGAAAATTTCAAGGAAGATAAGTGTTCACGTAATTTTAATGGGCTTATACATGCTGTTCAACTTCGCTGTAATAATCGGTGACCTTCACACGCAAACAACGCTGTGCTATGAGAGACATCATACAAGCCCAGTGACATTTATTGAGACGAGATTTTACAAACGCGGAAACAATAATAATAGTAACAATAATTCATAATAATAAATAATTACTAATAGCAAAAATTAAATAAACCATAGAAACAACAGAGCGTGGCACAGACACTAACCAATGGACAGACACTAACCAATGGACAGACACTAACCAATGCACAGACACTAACCGATGTACAGACACTAACCAATGCACAGACACTAACCAATGCACAGACACTAACCAATGCACAGACACTAACCAATGCACAGACACTAACCAATGCACAGACACTAACCAATGCACAGACACTAACCAATGCACAGACACTTACCAATTCAGGAGTGGAAAGCTCACAAATGTAATTAAACCATCGAAGACCGGCTGCGACATGAGTTATCTCCTCTGTGTAGACAGTGTTTAGTATAGAAAGACTAGTAGAGTCATTTTGTCTCTCAAACTTGGCTATTTGTGCGGGTTGTACATCGAGTCCCCTACAACAACATCAATGAGAGAATGCAGGCTAACAATGAGAAGACAATAACTAAAGGGAACACTGACTACACAAAACTTGGACTAACCTAGCCTCATGTACCATGTGTACTACTGCTAATCGAGCTAGCAAGTTGTCTTTAGTTGTCTCTGCAGACTCCCATAGACCTGCAAAACAATAGAGTGTGAACTAAAATTGCGCCTTGCAATTCAAAGATAAAGTGTTTTTTACTGAATTTGTTGTGCCAGAATAAATAACAGCAGCTGTTGGACGCTACAAGTGGATGCAAAATGTTTCCAAATACACAACCCAAGAAAAAAACTTTTATTAACTTAATGAATCACAAAATAACATTTCTGTTTTGTTCCTCAAAGAACTAAACATCCCTTCACCTGTGAATTTCTTTAACATTTTTCGACCAGATCAACCTGATTGTTCCTTGAAAGTGATACACAGCCTACACTATTTTATGCATGGAGTAATGTGAGCCAACTTTGGACAACATAAATTGATATATCTTCGGAAAGTATTATAACTAAACTGTTATCATTCCATTGCTGTAATATATTATGTATCAACAGTGAGTGTGTGTTTTGTTACTACCAGGTACTGAAATGACTTCTGGTGAAAACCTGCCATAGTTTTCTGACCAATCAAAAAACCTGACAACCATTTACACGAAGTATCATTTTTCAAGAACACAGTTCTTCTTCTTCTTCTGGTTCATCATTTCAACAACATTCCTGATGCAACCCAAGAGTTGCCTCCACGATTTAACAAGAACTGATAGCTTCCCAACTTTTTGCGTATTGACTGAAACTACCCACCAAGTCGTTCTGCTGTCAGTCTATGTACCATAAACCACCCACCAACACTGCGCACAAGCAATACTACACCTACCATTATGAACAGGAAGTGCTCCAAAGTGGCTACCTAGCTCCAACAACCTCTCATGTAAAAGTCTGAAGTGTTTAGTCTCATCTACAGCCACCTGCACGAAGTCATCAGTGAAAGCTGTGGGTAGTGTGTGTCCATTGAGCCTGTAGTGGGGTACAAACCTGCATACAATGTCCCATGTCAGGTCTATGGCCCACAGTTCTATGTTAGCCATCGAGTGCAGTATAGAAATACGACTGGCCTGCAATGATAAGTGTGTTTATTAGAAGGCGGGCGTTGTGCACCCCCCTTAGTGGAATATCATAATGGTGGTATAAAAAGAACTGACTATCATTTGAGCTTTGAAATGTCGAGCAGACAACTCTAAGTATTACAATAGCCCAAGCTTTAATTGGTTGCTGAACTCAGGCTAATAAACAAAAAGAGATCTCAACTAACCAAAGTACCACCTTTGCCTCTCTTGGCCTCCTTGCCAGGTGCCACCACCCGCAGCCTGTCTGCTGAGCGAACTGGTTCATCTGGAGGGGGATAACTACCGACGCTCGTTACAACTCCAAACTTCCAGTCTTGCCCAAGCAGCTCAGAGAGCCTAATCTACAATTTACAGCTATGACAGTAAAACTTACAATCGCAGAACATTCAGATATGTGATAAAGTAGAGTTGTCTTCTCACAGAGCAGACAACTCCAAAACAAAATGCTTACTTTTTCTAGAGGGTCAGCGGCTGTGAGGACATGGTAGGCAGCGTGACTCAATGTTCCTTCCTGTCCTAGTTTGTCTGTATCTATATCACATTTCATTACGGGCTCCACTTGGGACACTCCTACTTCTGTGCTATGTTTAGGTGGATCTAGAGCTAACTGCATTTCACCAGTTCTAATGAATAGCTTTCCATCGACTATCATTGTAGGGTAGATGTCTTGCTACAATAGGCACCAGTGAGATATAAATGGTAACTATATGCTAATTACATTATGTAATGTATTGTAAGGGTAGTGGTGAATGACACAAGGCAGCAGGTGATGACCTGCCAATGCCATGTATATAGTATAGCTGACACAGTTGTAGCGCGGGATGTGAACACTAGCAGGGGTAAGTTATTACTTCTACCTACCATACAATGATTTCTATCTAATGGTTATTTTTTAAATTCGAGAATAATTTCTTACAGAGTACAATAAATGGTACACTTTAGGATGAGCGTAGGGCAGTAATTAAATGGTGGATTGAAGGAGCGCACTTGGAAACCACATCTCTGAGTGCGATGGGGTGCAGGAAATGTGCATTTCGAGGTGAAGGATATGAAATGACAAGCGAGATAGGTTGAGAAACAGACACGACCTTGACACCAGGGATCAAATGCAATTACAAATAGTTACGCTATTAGAACTTCATGCTTTCAGTTTTCAAAAAGTGACCGCACCTTTTGTCATATTTAATTAATGCAACCATAAAAATTAATCTCCATATAATTTTCTTTACTTTTTTTGAAAAACTGAACTAGGCTCTCTTCAGCTATAGAAATGTCATAGATGCAGTAAAAGATCACTATATATATGGTTTGAACGAGTGAAGACTTCTTTTATCAAATGGAACACACTCTGTTACTACCCTACGTGTAGTGTATATGAAAGCACACAAAGAATCCATCATCACGCACCTCACTTCAGTGAAACATCAACAAAGTTAATATTAAAACTATTATATCAAAATCTGACGTCTACATGAAAACAGAATTATGTATCATCGCCCCACCCTAGCTCTATGCACAAGTCATCTACACATACCATTGCACCATCCTAGAGCCGTGGCTACACAGACGGAATGTGGCGAGAAATATGTTTCGTAGAGTCGCTCTGGTGGCTACACACACAGATGCTTGATTACCGCAGCGTTAAGATTGTCTAGTGAGGAAAAAAGGGTATAATTATTATAAAAAGTCATTATAATAACAATTATAAATATAAATTATAATAATTAATTATTATATTTGTTTATAATATTAGATAAATAATCTTATCAGCCATAATAAATAATTATTGTTCATAAATAATAATAAGTCATTTATAAATAAAAAGTACCCTCTTTGGTAGAAGTAACAAAATAGACCGTTGGTCAACCAGTTATGACCAGGTCAAGGTCGCAATATAAAAATATTCACCGAGTCGTCAAACTTTTTCCTTATATTTCATCCAATCGAAAGTGGTTAACGAATAATAGTAACTGTATAATCGCAGGCGTGTCAGACAAAAAACGTGTTTGTAGACCGACATATTGTAAAAAAAACATAGCCCGCAAAGCAAACAAACGCGTTTTCCCGACAAAACGTAAGTGTGGGTAGCCACGGCTTAGCTCTATGCAAGGGTCAAGTCTAGTCAAACACACACGACTCCTTACCTGCAGTCCACTCGAGTCAGAGTAGCCATCTCTAAGTTTAAACTCGTAGCGATGCCAAGGACAAACTAGACACCTCTCCCCATCGATATCTTCGATATCTCCTAAGTCTAGGGGACCTCCTTCGTGGCTGCATACAGCATCCATGGCATGGAAGTTGTCCTCTTCCACATCATATACTAGCACTACATCTTCTGCTTCATGTTCTCCATACAACCTGTGTACATACATGGAGGCCATCGACAAATATACCAGTGAGTACATGCATAGAACTATACATAGACATATATACCAGTAAGTATATGCATAGAGTTATAGTCCAGTGAGTACAGGCATAGAGTTATACATAGACACATATATCAATGAGTACACACATAAAGCTACCGTTGGACCGATCAAACCAAACATTACATATATAATAAACACATAACAGATAAAATCTAAAGCAACAATACTCTAATGAAACATATTTTTGCCAGGAAATTGTTTACAATACACATATTTAAGACCATCACCTGCATTCAGGATTGTCTTCTCGTTTTTTTTCAATGAATCGCATAACTGAAACTAGGAGTTGTCTGCTGGTTCAAAAATTGTTAAGTCGCAAAATGTTTCTCGTCTACTTTTAGCTATGAGAAAACAAACATTATTACGGATACAGAGTAAGAATATACTAAAAACACCTAATCTGTAGTACGGCTGTTAGACAAATAAATCAGCTTATCAAGTATGCTGACCGTTGAAGTGGCTTATCTTTGAGGTCGTCAGCGTCACCCAGACAATGCCACGCCTCCACTTCTACTGTATTCTTTAAACACTCCAACAGTCTCTGGTTGACTCCGTCACTTCCCCCAGGTAAACCGCTCATTGTTTAGTACTTCAGTACTTCTAGTACTTCAGGTAACTAACAGCATATAAATAATATATACTATTACAATGTGTAAACATTAATAATAATGGCATTCGATAAATAATTAATAATTAGCTACGAATTCAAATTCATATCGTAAAAAATAATAACTATGGCACAAACAAAAACATGTATCTTATAATGTCAAGGTTTCCAAACATGCATATTCACCGTTAGTCACTTTAGATTGCACATATCTCTTTTGCCATTATCTACGTATCACTCACCAAACAGGATAGCACATGTATCCGTATTCCCATGCGAATAAGCAAAGCAGTTTCAAACTAAATTAGTCTCAACGGGTAATCACAAATGCGCAACAACCATGACTAACAGTACAATTTTTTTATTGCATTGCAACCTAATCAATAAAAATTCGCACAGAAACGACAGAGACATCACATGAAACACTTGATCACCAACAAGTATATTTATTTCAGCCGATTATTGTGGGGCTATTGCTAAAGATGGAGGAAAGTTTATATAGCTGCAATAAAATAATCTGTATGCGGCAAGTTTCGTGCAAAAAATAAAAATGCAGAAAGTGACAGTGATTGCAATGGATTAAATCTAACTAACACTCAGTTTTTATTTGCCAACCAACTGGTTACCTCGTGCACCATCTAGTGCTTCTAATAACTAGCGACTAAAAACCAAACTCACAATCTTTTGCTGTGAATAAACAACAAAAAGACATGAGAGAAGCTTCTGCGGTTATTAACATTTGTAGGTATTTTAGGTAATAACTTTTGGTTGTTTGAAGTATTTGGTATTTTAAACCAGTATAGTATTTGGAATGCCACTTGTGATGGATTGGGCCTGGAGTCTCCAGCCAGCAGTAGTTTTCTGACAATCAATTACAAAAAAACTATAGCAGCATACTGGAGTGGAGACATGTAGCTGTTATTACATTATGTGACATGGGGAAAAACTTGAAGAGTTCGTCGTAAAACTTTCTGCATTAAGTGCAACCAAATAAAACTGTTATCGTTTGTCAAAAACACCTCTTAAAAAAATGCACTGTTCAAAACATGAATTACAAACGTTAGCAGCCAAGTGTGAGGGCAACGTAAGCTGCAAATGAGTTGCGAGTAGTTAAATTCATTTATTTCCAATTTGTCTTTTACAGTTGCAAGCTGGAGATAGGTTTTCCTTTTATTTTCTTTATAAAATGTACTGCTTAGTTTTGAACTTTTTTAATAATATGTGTCAACGTAGCTGGATACCAAATATTGTCAGCATCTAGCACAGGTATATACAGGAAGCTGAAACTCTATACTTTTTCGGTGTATTAAATATGGATGACTTGATACAACGCAGAACTTGCGATTGTATTGTGAAAGTTCATAATTTAGGCATACTGCTAACTGGTTCATTACAGAAACTTTAACTTCACTCATTTTACTTGCTAGATCATTCGTGGAGGATTTAATATTCTCTTTCGTGAGAATCTGAGCCATTGTGAACATTATAATATCCGTTACAATAGAGACTGAGGCATGGGCCTTATGAATAATAGACTGAGGGGAGGAATTAATTAAGCCACGCAATCAAAAAGCTTCACAGGGCACTTCTACAGGTAACTTGGTTACATTAACTACCATTGTAACATGTAACTGTATAGCCATATTTGGCTAGAAAACACTAAATCCCAATATAATCAATAGGCCAATCAATCTCTATTTTACTATTTTTGTGAATGAGCCTGCGGCTATTTAATTTTGGACAGCTGAATGTTTTGTCAAGTTAGGCTAGTGGGCTAACTGATTAAAAAGGAGCATTAAAGGAAATTTCACAAGACAATCCTTAGTTTCAATTAGGACCAATTATCCTTAGGTCTAATAGTTTTGTTGTACGTATGTTGTGTGATATTGAATCTTCAGTTTAATTACTTTGATTAAAGAAAATAAAAATTCTTTAGCATTTTGCAGGGTTTGCTCATGGGCGGGTATCAAAATGGAGCGAAGTGAAAAAAGCATCAACCCCTTAGATGACTAATTTCAAAATGCCTGAATTGAATGCTTTTTCGATATTTTTTTTCAACAAACATTAATTTTCATTTTTTTTTGCAACGTACTGTAGCTTACTTTATTTAGACAATCTTTCTATAAGTATAACACTATCACCAAATGAAGAAAACCTGGAAAAAACGACATTGTAGCTAACCAACTGGCTGATGACTATATATCGAACTGACTAACAAACAAAGCAGCTGGCTAGCTAGCCAATCAACCAACCAACGAGTACGGACGACTACTTCATGAGTCTACTTTTCTATAGTCGTAATAATAATCTCGGATAACATTGATTGTGAGGGTGGTGATGATCATCAACCATCATGGTGATTACAATAATTAAAAAAAGATTATAATAATTATAACATATTCAACTAATTGGTTTTACCACAAAAAATGTATTCCATTACCATTAATCATTACTTAAAACTACTCAATTAATTACTACTGATGTTGTAAAATAGACGGACAGGTAATAAAAAAAATAATAAAAATGATGATATCAACTCTCAATTAATAACAAATAGCACTGAATGATAACCATGATAACAATATTTAGTATTTATAATATTAATATTACCATTATTTACCTTTCTATCATCATCATTAACAGATAATCAATAATAATAAATAATATATTATATGATAATGATATTGAATGATAATAATAACAATCATAATAATGAGCAATAATTGCTAATATAATTAAATAATAATTATAAGAAATATTTAATAAATTATTAATAAACCGGATCATCATCATCGTGAAGTAAACTTACGATGCTTGGCTGCCCATGATGAAGAAAACCCTCTCATTACTATTAGTGGCCCAGGAAAAGGCCGAGGGAATGGTGGAGAGACTTCTCAGAGGGGAAAGTCCCGGGTTTCTTCCAATTCTGTCTCATCGTCAGCTGAGAGAGCAATGACAGAGGAAATGACTGGTTTAGGGCTAGCCCGTGAAGGTTGCGTGGCGGGACGCCACACTGGGCGTTTTTTCCTTTGTTTTGAGGGAGACTGTCCGCGATGTCTTTACCTGGATGAAGGCAGCCGTATGTGTTAGCATAAGCGACTTTGTGGCCTGGCTATGATGACCGCTCTGTTTGCGTAGCAACAGTACAGAAATGCACTTGTCGCTTGTGTTTCACCTCTTTTTTCTTGGGTGAAGAATGGACATCGCAGTCTTCACGCCGACCTCTTCTTCTGTGAATACGCTCATACTTGGCCAGTTCGGGGAGACCTCTGCGGCCGAGGCTACATTCATGGCATTGAAACATGTTGCTGAGAGGGATGAATAGTCAGCAATGAGGATGCTAAAGGAATTGAGCTTGCTTATACTGTTGAAACGGGCGCATTGATTGGTGCCAATAGCGAGCACCTTGCGAAACTATTTCTTTGATAATATTTCTGTTGAATTATAACATTCTATGTTATTTATAATTAATAGTTACATATATTATTTTGTTGTTGGTATTTTGTTAGCAAAAGAATATTGTATAGCTGATTTGATTACATCATCAATATTTTGTGGTTCATTATTCAATTGCGCAAACAATTGCAGTTGACATATTTAATTTCTGTCCAATCAAGGATGCTGTTTTGATCATACTGCTATATAAGCCGGAACTTTGAACATTTGGGCCAGAGTTGGCAGCGGATAAAGTTGTGCTCTATACTTTTAAAAAAACCTGAATCTCTCAACCCTAGCTGTCGGCCTCTGCACCCACTCTAGAAACAGGTAGTTATAAAACCTACGTCTTATAATAGTAGCTACACATACACTAGTCTAGCCGGGCAAGTTTACATGTTAATTACGCTGAAATTACACACAAGGAGAGCTTGTAACTAAATAGGGCTTCTGCACCCACTCTACTACGTGGCAGTTATAAAAAATACAAATAGTGTAGCTGCCTATACACTACTTTAGCCGGGCAAGTCTGTTGATCATACAGGTTTTGCATTGAATGCATTTCAATTGATTATACAGCTTTTTCCATATGGTTACTACCAATTTGGTGGGTAGAACTACAGAGCAAAATAATTAATAAAAGTTTACTTTCATAATTCAATCGGACTTGTTATTGGTCCTTCAACAACAAATTCAACTGAGCCTGTTATCAGTCCAACTACACCCAACTCAACTGGGTCTGTCATCGGTCCTTCTACAACCAACTGAACCGGGTCTGTCATCAGTCCAACTACAACCAATTCAATCGGGCCTGTTATTGGTCCTTTTACAATAAACTCAATTGGGCCTGTTATCGGTCCTTCTACAACAAACTCAACCAGGTCTGTTATTGGTCCTTCTACAACAAACTCAACTGGGCCTGCTGTCGGTCCAACGATGACAAACTCAACGGGCCTGTTATCGGTACAACTGTACAGAAAATGGCTCCAGCTAGCCAGGTTTGACAGTTATATGCTGTGCAGCTCTATTTCCAGAGAATGACCCGTAATCATCAGAGGACAACACCCAACCTACAGGAAGAACAACAAAGGCGACGAACACTGCTCTTTGTGATGAGCTATCCAAAACTGGACATGACAGGTGTATTGTGCTCTTTCTTCCTATAGTCAATATCTTACGTACTCAGGCTATTGTTCACCTATTTATGTTGCTGTGTATTAGCCACCCTACTATTACATAATATTGTACAAAGGCTACATATAGACAAAGGATTATGTAATCTTTTATAAAAATACTGGCTGCTGCTACCTACAACTCAGAGTAGTTGGAGGAGCACAGACAGAAGTAATAAGAAGGAATAAAAGCTATAATCACTACTCTTTCACAAACACTCTCTCTCTTTTATTGCGTATATATATGAAGAAAACAGTAATACCTACTATTGCAACAATAGAAGTCTTGCAATAAAATACAAGCCTGCAAAGCACAGCTAATAAACCCCTGCAAGTAGCCAGCCTACACTTAGTAGAGCCCTGCAGTCAGGCAGCCGACCTAGTCCAGCACCAAGTCCCACACACAGCCCAGCTATCCTCCTGGCCGGCGCTACCAAGCAGTAGTGCCTGATCAGGCTACTGAACAGCAGCAGTCTGGTTCTGAGAGAGGTGCAGGTGCCTGCTACCTAGTAGTGAATTGCCACGTCACTACAAAATCCTGCACATAATAATAACTACTATTACTAAGTCTACTAGTACCACAACCAATAGTTTTTCAGAGAGTTGGCATAAACTTAGACTAAACTAGTTTATTATAGCTAGCACAAGTGCAATTTACGATTAAAAAAAAGTGAGTTCATAATAATAAACTCAATTTTTTTTAATCATGATGATGATGATTGCCAACAACAAAAAATTAACTATTTATTATTATGAATGATAATAAATCATCATTCATTCATTCATCTCAAAAAAGGTTTTGATGATGATGTTAATCATTATTATAATTATATTATTATTATTAATCATAATAATTATTTATTATAAATAATAACTATTATTTATTATTACCATTAATTATTATTAATATAACATAATATTAATATATTATTATAATTAATAAATTATTATTATTATAATTAATAAATTATTATTATTATTATAATTATTATTATTAATTATAGGGAAAAAAAACAGCCATGATGATGATGATGAAAAATTGCTAAATTGTCCTTGCTAAGTATCAAATAATAATATTGAGAAACTTCATAGCTCGTGAGCAAAATGAATTGAATTTATAAAACAACATAAGAAAGAAGAAAAAACTAAATAGTAAGTGACAAAAGCTGAAAAAAACTGAAGAAGAAAAAAAATGATTTGTGGGAATTAACCTTAGATAATTTTGTCAAACACCAAAAGCTTGGAGCCTTCAGTGGGGCCCCAACTTATCGGCTAAAGTTTTGGGTTATTTTTACTGTGGTGCTGTAACACTAAACTCATTGTGGTTCTAGCCGACAGGAAACAGCTGCAGTGCTGGTAGTGGTATTGTAGCGACACGTAACAGGGAATCACAACATCCTAATTATTATTTAAACAAAATAAAACTGTCATATTAAATATAATTATTTAGTTAGTTTCTCAACTACAAAGATTCATTTATTTAAAAACGTAAGTACAAAAACATTCGGAAAGTATTTGAGCAAAAGTCATAAGTACAATGTAATATACACATCAGTCAATGACGAGGTTCATAATCATTCTCATCATGATGATGATCTGATGACGGTCACGATGGATTGTTGATTGGTAAAAAAATAAATTATTAACAACAACGCAACAATAATAATAAAGTTATTACATTATTATTAGTTTACAACAACTGATGATACAACTAAGATGAGTACTACCAATGTGTCTAAGAAATTATAATCAGTATGAGTATTATTTATTTATTATCAGCATAATAATCATAAATAATAATAATTATAATAATAATAAAAAAAATGTAATTATAATTATTTATTTATTATTATAAAATAAACAGTTATAATAATAATTATTATTTATTATTAGTCCAAGTTGTTAGTAGTAGTAGTATTATTATTCCTTCAACATCCATTCAATCTACTACTACTGCTGCAGAATGTTAAGAAATCTCCTGATCTACATCATGTCCAACTGTAACTGTTGAACTGAATTCAAGATTTCCTAGATGACAGGAGACAAAATGTTATCATCATGGGACAGGCTTCTTCTTCACAGATAAAACTTACCTCGGGGGTTCCCGAGAGTTTAGTCCTCGGCCGAACACACTGTTCATGATATATATTAATAATCTACTAGTAACTGTAAATATCAGTGTTAGTCTTTATGCTGATGATGCATAACTGTATCAACATGTTACCATTCATACTGTTGCTGTCAAATTTCAGACAAATATTGATGCTGTTAATAAATAGTCTGTGAAATCAATGGAAAATACACTTCAATGACACCAAATTTAATGTGATTGCTTACAGAGCCCAAAAATACAAACGTCCTTACAAACTATGAGATTAAAGTATTAAATGGGCCTACTACAAAGTACCTGGGAGTTAGCATACAATCTGTCAAACAACATATGACACCTGTGAAAGAAGCCTCAAGAACTTTTGGTTCCATCAAACACATCTTACATGGAGCCTCTAAAGAATGTCATTTGCTAGGTTATACAAACCCGTGTCGCCCAGTACTAGAGTGTGCTAATACAGTATGGGATCCTACACTTGACAAAGATATCAAGTCCCTTGAGATGATACATAACCTTGCAGTCAGGTTCATTAGCCATCTATCTAAGACGAAAGGATGAATATCTCTGAAGCCTGTTCTGAGCTTGGCCTCCTGACATTGCAACAAAGAAGAAAAAATCACAAACTAGTCTTCTTTATGAAGATTTGCCATGATGAAGTGCAACACAATACTCTGGCTGATGATGAAATCTTTTAGGACTGCCAAAAGATGTCTATGACAACTAGATCTGCTGCCAGAGGTGAACTGACCTCTGTATGCATCATCACAAGTTTACCATAGTAGTTTCCTACCGAAAACCATCAGAAACCCCAGAGGAAATGTGAAATAAATGCACAAACGCCAGCGCTCAACTAAAAACAAAAGTGCAGTAATTCTAACTTCCGCATTACCGATTGGCAAAAAATAAACAGCGGTTGTTCTGACCCATGTGACCATAAAATCTAACACCCTTCTAGCTAACCGAGGCACTTTTTTCACTTTGAGTTCCTGAGTGTTTAATGTCTTCAAAGGTACCATCATTACATAATAATATTATTTATTATCATTTTCGTAGAATAATTTATTGTTATATGGCAATGGCAATAGATGACAATAATAATGATGATGATAATGATCTGTAATAGTATTAATTTTGATAAACAAACTTTATCATAATTTATTTATCTTGTAATTACCAGTGATAAATAATAATAATAAAAATTATTTTATGTTATCATGAAAAGTTTTTACTGCTTTTTTAAGTCATAAATAAATGACGGTCGCTGTCCTATTATCTTCAGGTTAATATCAGTATTATCAGCAAACCGTGGTGCTCAGTATTAATATTATTATCATGTGAGGTTAATAGATAAATGGAATGTAAATATATATTCAATTGTTGCTACCTGTGTATAAACACTTTTTAAGTTTTTTGTTGTTGACAATTGTTCCCCTTTGAGACATAATAAATCACTTGCCAACTAAGTTTTGGGACAACTTCAGTTTGTTTTAATCTGCTACCACGTTTATTAGCAGGATAGATGTTAACTGATAACTAGATTTATAATTAGAAGTTGAGGTGGACAGCATGGCTGAAGGCTCACAGACAACTGATGCCCGGAGCATCCAAGTGATAGAAATGAACATGATGGATAAATCCAAATATTTTCCCTTAGCTCTCGTATCAGGAGCTGTCATACGCACAACTTTGTATCCACTGGGACTAGTTAAGACACGACTTCAAGTACAAAATAAAAAGACGTTTTATAACGGAACCTGGGATGCGTTTAGGAAGATTACACAGATGGAAGGTGTTCGTGGACTGTATCGGGGGTACTGGGTCAATTCTCTTCTCATCTTTCCGCAGGTTAGTGACTCAGTGTAAAAAAAATCCATTTAGGCCAAGTGCAGCGTGTTTAATGTTTTGATGTTTGAAAAGTTGCTCCAAAAATGCTTTTGAAGTTTTCTTGTTGTTACTAAATAATACATTGTTTTATCTAGTTAGAAATTATTCTATGTTAGAGTGTTCACTTCAAACAATGTACCTGCGCTGATATAGATAGAACTGTTGTAGATGTCTTACATAACCACTAATATAGATAGAACTATTGTAGATGTCTTACATAACAGTATACGAAGGCACAAGACAATGGCTACAAAATAACTCTATAGAATCTACCCTAATGAAAAGTTTTATTGCTGGGGGTTGTGCTTCCATTGCCAGTCAGTCATTCGTAGTACCATTAGACATAATCACTCAACATTTGATGATGATCGGCAGCCACAACGTTCCCAAAACTGCTGCCGCTGAACTCCATCCATCCATTAAACCTGGCCATGTTTACTTAAATACTCTGGACATCCAAGTCTCCACCTCTGGCTCCCGGTAAGTATTTGTCTATCTATTACCAAGGCTCCATGCTGCGACGTCGCCCTCACAGAAAGTTGATTTCAGGAAGTAGACGTGGTTTTTCGTCATGGATACGGCGAAGTCGACTTGGTTTTGTTGCATGCATAAGTTGCTGCAAAGCGTCGACTTTTGGCTGACGCTATCGCATTATTGTGTACGCATGCGTCGATACACCGCAAATGTTTTCCGATATCAACAACCTTGCCTCTAGCCTAATCCAATTATAATTAATTAGTAACTGCTTGAGTTTTGCCTCAATTGTTTAGTACATGCTCACCGAGTGTTTGACATCTAATGCTACGTTTATTTAATCACTTGAAATATACACAGTGATTTATTTGAACTTCAAACAATTAAATAATAAATAAAGATTATTATTATTATTTATTTAGTAAAATAAATGAAATAATTATTCAGTCAGTACCCTCATTTATCACTAACCAATGCTGATTGTTCCAGAATTTTCAGACTGGTACAACAATATTGTTTTGTAAAAATAAATTATTTCAATGAAGGTAACTATTGATAAAAAATAATAGACAATCAATTAATATTGAATTGCTAAATATTTATTTAATATATGGCGTGTTTATTATTATTATTTATTAATCTCATTTTCACAAAGTAAATTTGCCAAGTATTGCATTTTATTATTTTTGGTTGTCAGAATAATAAAAAACATACAATAACAATAACAACATTGTTGTTTTAATGTTGCTATGGCTACAAAAGCTCATGCTCAAGTCGCCGGTGTAATGCGACATCTAGTATATATGGATACAAATTTCGCATTGAACCGTTGACTTTCAAAGTCGACTTTTTGTCAGGGTCACGTCGCAGCATGGAGATTAGGTATATATAATACTGTCTGATTCAACTTCTCCGGCGCTCTACTCAGACTACAGTACACTATCTTGGTGTGACTGTGTTATGTAATACTAAACTAGGAGTTGTCCTCTCATGGGCTATTACTACTAAAGCCAGTGTACTGTTATAGTCGGATATCTTACTACTGCCCTCTGAGCTCGTACCCATTGCTAACATCTGATACTAATATATTACAGGCTGGGCACATCCTACATCATCTCCAAAGCAGTGCACAACAAGTACGGTTTTAGAGGGTTTTATAAAGGCTATTTCATTTCTCTAGCCGTCTACGCCCCTCATAGTGCCCTCTGGTGGTCACTTTATGATTTCTATTCAGGTAAAGCCGCACTTGGATGCAAATATTATCTTTACATAGCTTTTTATTTCATAGGAAATATCCATTATATTTTATCAGTGTTTTTTTTTATTTATGATGAATGTGATATCTGTTTTGAGGTATTTTGTCATTTAACTAAGAATTATCTTCTCTTAGAGAGTAGATAACTCTGCAAGCTATGATTTGGTTCTATAATGATATATTTGTAGATCTGATAGCTGGGGCAAGTCCGGAGTGGGTGCCACGGCTGGGCCTCCAATGTATAGCTGCACCGCTGGCTGGTTGCACAGCCACAATTATAACTAACCCTCTAGATGTCAGCCGTACTCGTGTCCAGGTCAGCTGATCAGTTCTTATTTTGCATCGAGCATCCCTTTCATTTGTCTGTTTCTGTTCCTTAGCATGTGATTCTTGTTATTGTAGGTGAGCGGTACGGGCACATTAGTTTCCACCCTGTCTGAATTATGGAAATACGAGGGAATGAAACTGTTCACTAAGGCTATTACTGCTAGAATGTCTCAGTCTACCATTTTCTCTTTCGCTATCATCTTAGGATACGAGACTGTGAAGCGCTGGAGTTTGCTGGAAGAACACAAAGCAGACGTCAGATGGTAGCAGACAACTCCCAACACTCACTCTAGGCAATTACATAATCACAGCTCTGTTTGCATCGTATATTTTTACATTTATTGCGTTCTTTATTTGATAAGCCACTGATGTTCAATGCTAGCAATTTCGATATTTGTGCAAAACAAATTGTTGTTCGTCTTTCCTTTATATATTAGGCAGAATATATTATTATTTTTAGAAAAGAATATAATAAGCATAGCAAACTATTATTTGAAGTCCATGTTTTATGTATAGTTGGATTGTTGACTATACATATGTTTCACTGATGACTCGGTTGGTCATTATTACTGCAATGTGTCTGCAGCTCTACGTATGTACTATGTACTAAGTATTTACATCTTGTCTTTTCATTGGCTAATGGTTAATGACTCGTTGCCATGGAGATTACATAGACAACAATCTCATATATGTATGATAATCAATAAATGTACCCCATCAGCTCGAACTTCAGTATTTTTGTTTGTGGTTTCTATGGAGACCAGTTTTCCTTCACATTGCTAGGCAACCCACCAACTGTTATTCTACAATTGTCTTTTCAAAGAGTAAAATCAAACTTTTTCGAAACGTTTTGATTTGCTGATGACCTGCCATGTTATTGCTATTGTACGAAATTATTGAATATGAAACCACACCAAGGAAACATACTTGTAAATTTGCCTTTATTATGGAAAGTGTTGTCACATTACATAATTCAGTAGAAAATAATTATACAGACTAAAATAAATGAGTTCACAAATTCAAGCAATTTTATACCTTCAAATGTTAACTTGAAGTTTTATTCCATGTGGAAACTCATTGGTCTTTTGCCATAAAATGGATAAAAAACCAAAAATGAGTATCATATTTTCTGATCCTGCTACCAAATGTGAAGTGGGAGTTACGTACTCTTTCAGAGAGTAAACAACTCCAAACTTATACATATCTTCATGCACACAATAACTATGGAAACAAGAATGTTCCTGGTGGTACCACTCGCCTTTCTCAAACTTCTGAAGTGCTAGTATCTAAAATTGATAATACTTAGACATTGAGTATTATCTGTACATGACGAGACAACTACAATCTATACATGAATAGACAACTACAATCTGTACATGACGAGACAACTACAATCTATACATGAATAGACAACTACAATCTGTACATGAATAGACAACTACAATCTGTCCATGAAGAGACAACTACAATATATACACGAAGAAACAACTACAATCTTTACACGAAGAGATAACTACAATCTGTACATGAAGAGACAACTACAATCTATACACGAAGAAACAACTACAATCTGTACATGAAGAAGCAACTACAATCAGTATATGAAGAGACAACTACAATCTGTACACGAATAGACAACTACAATCTATACATGAATAGACAACTACAATTTGTACATGAAGAGACAACTACAAGCTATTACACTGTGACAACATTTCAGGTGTTTAGTTACCATATAATTCATTTTCTTCAATGACTAAATCATCCTCTATTGGCCCAGCCAAGCTGTAAACCAATTCGTCGCTTCCCTCATCAGCAGGCGCTGTATACACTGAGCTGTAATAGACGGATGGATCGATGTCGTTTCCGCTGTTTTCGTAAATGACAGCCTCAGGCTTCACAACTTCATCTGCTACTGCTGGCGCTGTCACTGGACTTGTAGCTGCAATGTTTTTGTCAATCTCTGCGTAGTCTTCTTCGCCATAAGATAGTCGTGGAATTGTGCTCTCTTTATCATCTCTTGAATCACTTGAGTATGCAGGGTTAGTGTACTTACTAGCAGAGCTAGATGACTGGCTATGGGTGGCTGACGCAGCCCTCCTACATAAGTAGATAAATGTATGATGAAACATTGTGTGTATGGGAAGAAAATTTGTGCTAGCTTGAAAATTAAAAAAAAACTGGTCGAAACGTTGGATATCTGCCTTTAAGACCTGATATCAAGTGCAGATGCAATGTGTCAGCATTGTTTAAGTCATTAGTGAGTGAAAGAAGCGCTGACTCTAACATCACCTTAGATAAACTATGATTGAGACGACTGTTATGATTGCCAATGCTGCCGCTCCACCCACTCCGCTGCCAATATACAAACCGAGATTAGGCTCCCCTGTAAGTAAAAGAAATTGGTTGCATGTAAACCCGGGTACAAAATATGCCTGTTTTTTTCAAGGTTTGAGTCTCAAACCAAGAATATTACTTTAACACTGCCAATTTTTTGGGTCAGAAAAAACCACCTACTCATACCCTACTCCGTATCCTACCGTTAAAACCCCCTACCTCTAGACGAAACTCTCTACTAAAAATGTATTTTAAAGTTTTAAATACCTCATAAACTAAAGCAATATTGGAGTTGAAAAAACTATTTTTAAATCGAATAATACCAACAGAGTTAAATTATCATAATCTACAATCTATTTGTGATGAAAAAAAATCAACCTTGCATTTCCGGCGTCATCATTTTAAATCAACAACAACAATAATTTTCAAACCTAAATCGCAACATTTTTGACTAAACATATTGCACATAGTAGAATGTATACAAACAACAGTTTTAAAACAAAATTATGGGCTAGTTTGAGATTATTTCTATTATTTTGGTTACTGTTTTGGTTCAGCACTCTTTGAGGCTAAGAAAAAACAACTGCTCTAGAGGTAGGAGTCATAACTGGAGGTACAACGGTAAGGTATGGCGTAGGGTACGTGTCTGACCCAGTTTATTTGGTTTTTAAATGTTCAGCTCGATAAGCTGCACACTCAACATTTACTGCGCACTAACCATTAAAGACCTGGCCCACACTTCCATGTATCCCGCTATTATTACTGTGAGTGGAACTATTTGCTGTTGTAAGTAAGTACACTGATGTTGTACTAGCTTCTGTCTTGTAGCTGCTTCTTGTCAATAACTGCGAAATTATAGTTGATTCGGAAGTTGTCTTCTTTATTTTTGATATAGTCTCTGCGAAATTTAACAACATATAAGTTTGTAGAACTAATACACAAAACATGATAAGAAAACTATAAAACGTCGAACGTAAATTCACTCACCCATTTTGTAGACAAGAATTCTAGTAGACACACAACCAGGTTTGCTGCAGTCCCATACGCAGCCATCAGAAAGTGTGGTACCTGTTTTGATCAGCTCTTTCGATGTATTGGAACACTTACAGTCAATCCCTTGTAGCCCGGCATAACTGAGCCCTACAAATAGTTGTGTTACTAGATATATAGTAGTAAACAATATCAATGTAATGGTTTGGGCTTTAAAACATTCTATGGAAACATGTAAATCAAGTCTTAAAACATAAGTACTTTTTCTGTGAATGGCTGTGTCAAAGTTTGTGAGCTTACTGTATAGAAATGGATCTAGGGTCCAAATTCCAGCATTTAAATAACCAAAAAATTTTTTTAATAAAAATATTTAATGAAACATATGAAACAAAGATTTCCAATATGTTGCGCTTGCGCAGCTGATAATGAAGGAGCATATAAAGCGAGCCAACTGAAGCAATTTCTGTAGTTACAAAGTTCAGTTACTTACATCATGTACTAGTAAATACTGTACCTTGTGTAAAGCAGTACTTGATGCATTCATCTATCTTTTGTGTTATTTTTTCGCCTGCTTGAGATGACACACTTGAACCAGAAACATTATAACATCCCAGTTCCATGCTGTAATATTCTGTCAAAGAATGTCAACATTTATGAGTTTTGTTAGTTCTTTTGTTTGCTCATCCATAGAATAATCAACTAAGTACGTTACAGAATGTTAAACTAGTATTGAAAAAACATCGATAAGTTGCCGAAAGTTTGGCAGCTAAACTCGCTTACCAAAGTAATCAGAACAACGTAATCGTTTATCTCACAGAAATGTTAAAAATCATGACTTCGATTGTTTTACAATAATAGAATTTTGCTTTGATCTCTTCCTATGCGTAGTGACAAATAATTGTTACGATAACCTCAAACCCCAAGAAAGTTTTGTAGCGGTAATAAATATGTAAAATATTTATTTTCTTTCTGCAGGAACTTTGCTATTGTGTTTGGCATTTATCCAAATAATTGAACTTTGACTGGCTGTTTATTTCAAATACCATCGCAGAAAAACTGAAGCTACGATGGCGGCCATTTGCAAAGGCAGTTTTTCTGGGGTTGAATTAAAATAAAGAAAGCTCAACTAAAACCATTATTTGGTCAAAATCTTTTTCAACGATTTATCAATAAGTTTTTATAACGCCGCATCAGCTGTACTTAAACTTCGTTTATAAACGTTCGGTACAATAAATTTGTATCTCAATTGGTGTACTCACATCTAAATATAAGAAAAAGAAGAAGTAAAATTTGCACTCTTTTGACTTCCTAATCTTCGTTTCAAGCTGTTACTAATTGTAATCGAATGTCTGTACTGCTTTGAGAACAGCCTTGATAATAGTTTGGCACTTGAAGCGTTATCAACTCACTGCTACTCACAAAAGAATAATTATGTCATTTCATGATCATCAAAATATAAACAAAAATATTTGAGAAAACCTGTTGCTTTGAAAAGAGATAATATAAAGTACAATTAGTGGTTATGATGTAAAACAATCACAAAACCAAAAATATTTCAACACGTTAACGAGCGCTAACCTAACTAGCAAACAAACATACTTCTTGTATAGACAGTAACAGACTGATCTCCACCACAACTTCTCTTATCTTCAGCGCAAAACTTGTCACAGCCATTCCATTTGCTGACGTTTGGGTTGATGTCGTCCCCACATTTGCACAGGTCTCCATTTTTTATTCCTGCTAACCTAAAACCTGTAACAGTTTCTGTTTACCGAGCTTGATATAATTAAAAGATGACATCGCATCATTTGCATGTCTGGTGCATGTTCAAACATGAAAACTTTCGATGCACTCAAGTTTTATATATAAAAATTGTGAATGTGAATTTTAAAGGGAGGCAAACATAGTCTGATGGTATTGAGAGGGTTCATAAAAAAATAACAATAACCATCAAGTACTGCTGAATATGAGTATTAGGACCAAAAGGTATTTCTCTTTTAAACTCTGTAGACTGAGGTTGCTGGTTTTTTAGTCCCCAAATGGCATGAAAAACAAAGTAAACTCTAATCATGGCTCTAGATAAGTCTACACCTGAGCTATTTAAACGTGAACAATGACAAATTACTTAATTATTAACAAACTTTCTGTTATACCAGACTTACTCACCAAAGGCAGTGCAGTGGTCTACACACGCCTCCACTGATTCTGTTGAGTTAATCACTGTTACCTCTTGTTGGAATGTTCTAGTGCTTTGGTTTGTGACTTTATAGCAGCCTAAACCAATAATAGCACCATTGGCTGCTGCAAAATGAATAATTTTTTAAATGTATAATTACCTCGTTGAATAAAATGTTATCAGCGTTGAAATGATCTTGAGATAAAAAAGATAAATTCTAACGTTTTTCCATTGCTTGTAACTTGCGTTACTGACCTATGAATTGGTTGAATAATATATAGATGAAAATAGATAATAATACAAATACTTGTTATAGCTGGTTGACTAATACTTATTATAACTGGTTGACTAATACTTATTATAGCTGGTTGACTAATACTTATTGTAGCTGGTTGACTAATACTTATTATAACTGGTTGACTAATACTTATTATAACTGGTTGACTAATACTTATTATAGCTGGTTGACTAATACTTATTATAACTGGTTGACTAATACTTATTATAACTGGTTGACTAATGCTTATTGTAGCTGGTTGACTGATACTTATTATAACTGGTTGACTAATACTTATTATAACTGGTTGACTAATACTTATTATAACTGGTTGACTAATGCTTATTGTAGCTGGTTGACTAATACTTATTATAGCTGGTTGACTAATACTTATTATAGCTGGTTGACTAATACTTATTATAACTGGTTGACTAATACTTATTATAGCTGGTTGACTAATACTTATTATAGCTGGTTGACTAATACTTATTATAGCTGGTTGACTAATACTTATTATAACTGGTTGACTAATACTTATTATAACTGGTTGACTAATACTTATTATAACTGGTTGACTAATACTTATTGTAGCTGGTTGACTAATACTTATTATAGCTGGTTGACTAATACTTATTATAGCTGGTTGACTAATACTTATTATAACTGGTTGACTAATACTTATTATAGCTGGTTGACTAATACTTGTTATAGCTGGTTGACTAATACTTATTATAACTGGTTGACTAATACTTATTATAACTGGTTGACTAATACTTATTGTAGCTGGTTGACTAATACTTATTATAACTGGTTGACTAATACTTATTATAGCTGGTTGACTAATACTTATTATAGCTGGTTGACTAATACTTATTATAGCTGGTTGACTAATACTTATTATAGCTGGTTGACTAATACTTATTATAACTGGTTGACTAATACTTATTATAACTGGTTGACTAATACTTATTGTAGCTGGTTGACTAATACTTATTATAACTGGTTGACTAATACTTATTATAGCTGGTTGACTAATACTTATTATAGCTGGTTGACTAATACTTATTATAACTGGTTGACTAATACTTATTGTAGCTGGTTGACTAATACTTATTATAGCTGGTTGACTAATACTTATTATAACTGGTTGACTAATACTTATTGTAGCTGGTTGACTAATACTTATTATAGCTGGTTGACTAATACTTATTATAACTGGTTGACTAATACTTATTGTAGCTGGTTGACTAATACTTATTATAGCTGGTTGACTAATACTTATTATAACTGGTTGACTAATACTTATTATAACTGGTTGACTAATACTTATTGTAGCTGGTTGACTAATACTTATTATAACTGGTTGACTAATACTTATTATAGCTGGTTGACTAATACTTATTATAGCTGGTTGACTAATACTTATTATAACTGGTTGACTAATACTTATTGTAGCTGGTTGACTAATACTTATTATAACTGGTTGACTAATACTTATTATAGCTGGTTGACTAATATTTATTATAGCTGGTTGACTAATACTTATTATAACTGGTTGACTAATACTTATTGTAGCTGGTTGACTAATACACCACATTTCAGAGATTCCACATCTCTCTACTGTAACTTCTGAGCACTAATTAATTCAATTAGAGTCTTTTGATAATTAAACCGTTTACGTGGCTCACAACTAACAATACCAGCTAATTCTGCACTTCAATGTTTGACCAATGAACCAAGGTTTGCGACACTAGACTGACAAAACTACAATATTACAGCCAACAAGCACCTGTACATAAGGCGTATCAGCCCTTCAATGCATTGTAGTTTATGCCCCACTATATTGGTATAAAATTATATTAAAATTTGCATGAAAGCAATCCAATCATGTCTTTATACAACTATTTTCATGGAATCTGCAGTGACCTTTATCATGCTTGGTTCATGACTCTGAACTATAACTATTGAGGTTGTTTATTCATCAAATCATTCAAAGTATTGTAGCTTTCGTCAAACTTTCTTTAAAAATGTGAAATACACTTCGTGATTATGAAATATTTACATGATGCTCGATCCAAAAATTTAGAGTTATCTTTTATTTAATCACTACTACACCAAAATACAAAGCCCTGAGTTGTGATAAATAGAACAGCACACAACACCACTGACCAACTAAAGCCAAACATTCGTTGAATTACGCAATTCCTTTAAACTGAATTTTATGTTTCTAGTTACTGCAGGCCTGATTGAGCTTCGTAATAATTAACTTTCTTACAGCTTACCTTTCTGCACTTTGGGAACGAATTGTTCTCTTGTCAAATTGATGTATTTTGGTGGTTCCTTTAGTATTTTCTTCATGGGTGGCTTAGATGGTTTCTTTGGTATCTTGATTTTCCTTTTAGGAATATCTAAATAACTTATAAGATAATGTTGTCTGTTTCTAAGACAGTAAGATTATTCAAACATTCCATTGCGTATCACAAACCTCTGTTATATTGATTATCAATGATTAATGAAGATTTGGATCTTGACTATAAAAATATCTTTTATTTGCAAAAATGTTTAATCGAAAACAAATCATAACGATAATTTACTGACACAAGCTCTACACCAGTTATGTAATATCTTACTTAGAGTATATGCAGATATATGGTTGTTGTCTCCACAAGCTCTACCATCCCTTCGGCAGTTCATATCACAGCCAATAGTCTTGTCATTTTCATCAACTCCAGTATTGCCACATCTGCACAAACTTCCTTTGTAAATGCCAGCATTTTTGAAGTCTATACAGAGACGCAAAAAGAATAACAATTTTAGTTACTCCAAAAAGACAAAGGAGTAAAGTAAATTACTCATTCACACAAACCCACTGATTTGCTGTAACGGTATAAATACTGTCACAATAATTTACTAATCATCCTATAAATCAATGTTGTTTGTGGGTTTTCTGATTCCCACCCACCAAATAATGTACTTACTGTGGTTACCACAGTAGATCAAACATTCTACAACAGTTGTAACTTTCTTT
This sequence comes from Cryptosula pallasiana, assembly GCA_945261195.1. NCBI lineage: Eukaryota > Metazoa > Bryozoa > Gymnolaemata > Cheilostomatida > Cryptosulidae > Cryptosula > Cryptosula pallasiana. The sequence continues at coordinate 51,715,786 of OX183130.1, read as the reverse complement.
TCTGGATTCTCAACTTGTGTAAAACTCTTGATATATTTATTGCCATAGCAACCCAAAATTGTGATAGCACTGCTTGTAGTTGTTGCTGAAAAGACATGAACAAATGCATTGATAACAAATACATAACATTGCATAAATGTTTTGTGACTAAATGGAAAAAAAGCTTTGTATAGATTGAAGCTCAAAACAGAGCAGTATGTTTTGTTTGTTGCTGTTTTATATTATTTTTAGATATCTTATTCTGTTAGTAACAAATAAAAACTATAAATGAAAAATGGCAATAAATGTATCAAATTTGAGACACTAAATATCAGCCAAGCTGACAAGTAAACAATCATTGAGCCTTGGTTAGCCCTAGAGCTCAAAAGTCCATCGGCCTCCCTACCCTCCCTCACCAACTAGTCTCCCACACATCAGGCTATTGTGACTTCAAGTGAGACAGCTGTTGTAACAGTCGAAGATGGAGCAGCTCTGGTTGTTTGGCAAACCAAATTAGAGATTACCCTTTTCTTGCATGCACCAGACAATGGTATATAGCCAACACCATCTTGTTAAATCTTAAAAGTAACAAGAATTGACTCAAGTTTGTTTTTGTTTTACTTCACTTTTTCAGTTAAATAGGCTGTAATGCAGACTTGATAATTATTATCATTGCTCGATACAAGAGTAACACCAGAAATGCATGTTTGGCCGTTACTTTTTTTCACAAGAATCTTTCAATTTGTCATTTTGAATCTATGATGATTATACTATCAATGTATTGCCACTATTCCACTGTCCATACAGGGGCTCTGCATAAATACTGGTGAGAAAACTGCACTTTTACAGTAATCTTATTGATGCAAAACCTGGAATATATATATATATATATATATATATATATATATATATATATATATATATATATATATATATATATATATATATATATATATATACCACAGTATTTGATGAAAATGTTTTTGATACATTATACTCAATTAACAAAAAGTTAACTCGGATTAACTTTCTAACTACTAGCTGTATTAAAAATTATTCAGACAGAGTTAATAGTAAACAGAAATTCTTCGAGACTATTGCTATAAGCGACAGTAGAGTTTTATTTCAAAATTTTTTGATTAATTGTTGTGGAAGTTTGCAAACTTGATGGAGAAGGAAGGGGGGGGGGGGGGAGGGAGATGATTGGGGAGATGATTGATGATTGGAAGTGAAATATCGTACATTATCAACCGTACTGAACTTTATGATAAGGGTCATTATCTGAAGCTTACAGCCTATCAGACTTTAGTGAAGCCATTTTGAAGCTGCGGTATTGAGAAATTCTCTACTCAAAAGAAGTAAAAGAGAAAACAAATCCAAAGTGACATCACTCTATCATCTGCCAAAATAAGTGTTTGATTTCGACCTAATTTATTTTATTTTGTTTATCTTTTGGGCTCGAAAAGTTGATGTAACAAAGTCACAGAGTAATTACTACCCCAGTCCTGGGTAGCTATCCCGGGCCAGCATCAAGAATGCTGCTATAAACTGAGAGACCAAAAGTAGGCCAAGAACCTCTACAGACTTTATCCAGATCTTTACCATCACCAGATGCTAGGATTTTGAGAGCCGAAGCCCAGAAAGACCAGAATCTCCAAAGGAAGGAATGGGGACCCCGAGAGACAGTTACTACTGGCTAGGAGAACTTTAACTCCGGTAAAACATCTTACAATATCAACCATAATGAACTTTATAATAGGGGTCGTTATCTGAAGTTTACAGGCTATCAAACTTGATCACAGCCATTTTAAAGCTACGGCATTAAGAAATTATCTAATCAAAAGAAGGAAAAGGGAAGACAAGTCCGAAGTGACATCAATCTATTATTCGCCAAAATCAGTGTTTAATGTTAGCCTAATATCTTTGGTTTTGTTAACTTCTTGGGCTTGAGAAGTTGAGGTAAGAAAGTACAATAGTGCTTTGCACAAAACAGGGGTATGCATTAGAGGATTTGAGGGGTAGTTAAGGATTGGATAACTCTACTGCTGTTAGGGATGCGCGCTTGTCTAGGTGTCACCACATTATAATTGTATGAGAAGTTGCTTGCTCATAAGGTGATATGTTCTGGAATGTTCAGTGGTAAAAGGGTGGGCAGAGGTGATTGAATGGGGGTGTGGAATAACGCTAGTGGATACGGGGGTGGAGTCAAGGGGGCAAGTTTCTCTCATTTTGCCAGACTCCACTGCATTATTGTGAAAAAGATAAAATAAATTACTCAGTTTGACGTAATTAAATGTGTCACTTTCCAACTGTCTCCAAATGTGATATAAACATACCTACCAGCTTTGTACACAGAAATCCACCAGAAGCCTCCACATGCATTGCCATCATCACACTTCTCCGAACAACGCCAGATATCTGTGTAATAATTTTTTAAGCCGTTGTCGCTGCATTTACAGCTCCGCTTATTTTGAATTCCAGCAAACTGAAAACCTGTGCAAACAATAGCTTGTGCTGACAATTTACAGAAAAAAAGATGAGCTAGATATTAAGAATATAAAAGTACAAAAATACAACACTTGGGTCGGCCAGTGACTGGTTGATTGAAAATGTTTAGAACTCAAGCATTTATTTGAAAAACTTTATATGATTTCCAATACACTTGATACATCATATATGTATGCATTGCTCATACATATATGTATGCATTGCTCATTCATATATGTATGCATTGCTCATTCATGTATGTATGCATTGCTCATTCATATATGTATGCATTGCTCATTTATATATGTATGCATTGCTCATACATATATGAATACATTTATATATACAACAATTTAATACTAAATCTAATTCTTCTTTAATGCTCTTCGTCATGAGTAATTAGTAGAGCAGAAAGAATGTTTCTGTTTATGCAATGAAAACATGCAGCGAAAACCTATTTTGTTGTGAAATAATTCTGGAAAATTTAACTCAGAAAATAAACCAGTTTTTTAAGAACTTTCAACCTGGTCACATTTGCTTGTACCAACCTTGTGCTATACAGTATGATAAACATTCTTTTACTGTCCTGACATTTCCTGTCCTTGCTGCCGAGAATTCTGGAGCACTGTTCCATACGGTAGAGTAACATCCCACACTTGAGATTCCAAATTCTACTGTGGATGTACAATAATAGTTATCAATCACCCAGTGGATTAGAAAATCACCTCAACGATGTACATTGTAAGTGATCCAAATAATTTTGAATCAGAAATCGGAATGCACTTGTGGGAAATAAATAGCAAAATACATTATGGGTTAACCATTATCTGCCATGAAAATAACAGAACAACATTTTATTATAAAAAAAATCATTATTTGGCTGATGCAAAACTCCAGAGGATCTTTTTCCAGAAGAAAATAAGAATCAGTTAAAACCATTTTATATCCATGTAGAAAAAAGTACAATTGTTGTGGAACCATTATTGTCATTTACTTGAATGCGTACGGATATTTCTATTACATACAAATAAAACTCAAGCAGGTAACAGCTTGACCAGAATATTTCTGAGTTCCGGTTTAAACTTGCGTAAGTCATTTATTGGTTTGTTTTATAGCACACCGTTCACCCGGCAAAAAGGCTTATTATTACTCATAACAAAACATACTTGAGGAAATTTTAAAGCTGTATGCTAAGTATTAACAAGTATTTTCTTGTGGACAGGAGACTTCAGTAGTAGAAATATGGAGGGAAATCTTGAATTGCTGTTGGAGCTTGTCTAATAGGCTGAGATAGATGATTGAGTCAAAATTGCTTTAAGTATATCTATATTTGGCCTTGTCTAGTTGAATTCATCGTTATTTACCAAATGGGTGTTATTTTGTAGTTTCTGGTTGTCGAGTCTCTTTCTATGGTCTGCACCAGTTGGTGAGAAATGTGTGACCGTTAATTATTGGAAAAATATTGCACTGTATTGTGGTGGATTTTGGGGGCATAAATCCACTAGCTGAGTGTCTGTAGTCCAAAAAACTCTTAGTTCGCAGGCACAGAGAAGTCGGTAACAACCCGGCGGTATGCTACTGTAATGGATTCCGGTCTGTTACCACGGACATCCACTAGTCTCGAGTATTCTACCTCTCTCCAGAGGGGACACTGTACTGACCGACAGTGACAACTGTATAGGGCAACCGAATTACCCGGTAAGGCAAGAGCCCATGGCTCAGACAAACAGTACCGAGTAGTGTTTGCTATAGTGGCTTTATTACAAAGCAGTCCTGAGGGTAATTATTCCTCTAGGTGTTTAGCAATATAAGAATACATGCTATGGCTCATTGTAATGAATGCACAGAGTAACAGTAGGAGCTCTCCTTTTATAGGAGAGCTAAGGAACACAAAACATATAAGAGACAATGCACAGGAAGTAATTCAACCAATGACATTAATTATATAAATACTCAACCAATCACAATGCAATGCAAGATAATACAAGGAGGTGCCAAGTGGCTAAGGGCGGAGTCCTTTCTCCTAACTGTCCAATGACGGCTCCTACAGGGTTCCCAGGCTGTATATAGAATTAGGTCCACTAAGTTGGTACTTTAGGGGTAGGCACTTCCTGTTTACGACCTTGACTAAGTTCCTGGACATCTTTACAGATCCTCGTCTAAGGCGGCCATCTTGTGCCGGCCCAGTACAGCTGTACCGGGTCGGTAGAGGTCACTACCGACCCTGCAGGGGTCAATACCGGCCCTGCTTACTATGCTACCGGCACAGTACGACTTCCTACCCAACAGCTATTAACCAAATGCTGCGGGCAGAAGTCTAGCGCATTGCTTCGCAAGGTTCCTAGTGTAAACTACCCGTTTACCACTAGAGTGCACTGAAATCTACCACACTACCACCAGTTACCTTTAACCTAGAGGCAACAATAGATCGGTATACACCGAATCAGACGTGAAGGAGTATGCTCAACTCCACAACTAGTGAAGAGCCCTTGGCTCAGACGCATAACTCAGTGCTTTGAGCAATATGCATTTACAGGTATTCTTCTCCAAAGAATACTAATAGGTAAAAGTCACAATACAAAACTACATTACAGACTGATTAGATATGGTGCAAGCTATGCCTTTTATAGGCAGAGCACAGGAAGAAAAATAGGGCAATAACCAATAGCACAAAAGTAGAACAAATTGTAGTTGTTTTCCTCCTTCCACTACCGACACAACTGCATCAACTCCACTTGACTTTGAAAATTGCTTCGGTGTCAGCGTCCCAGACTAACCACACAGAGATTACACGAATAAATAATTTATTGTACTGATTCTGTTTAGCAATATAACATGTTACTTACACAAAAATACACTAGACTTCTGCTCTCCTCATGTGCAGCAATTTCTTTTATAGGAGGAGACAGGAAAACTCATCCCCTCATTAGGGGTGAGCCAATAACACATAACGATACAAGTCATACACGCATCAGAAAAGGTAATACAATTTATCATAAAAAAGCGGGCCAATGAGAAAGACCTGCACATGGCAAAGTGGCTCTGGGCTTTCTTTCCGCTCTTTTGGTGGTGCTGAAAATATTCTACTCCTTATTAGGCATCTCTACTTCCTAACCTCTGTTCCTGGCATTTGTATGGCTCCGGTCTCCGTAAAGTGAAAGTTTTCTAGTTCTTAGGGTCCCAGGCTTTTTTTTATCAGCCTTCTTTCTTGACCGGCCCAGGGTACTGACCCGGAGTAGGTCCTCTATGCGTATATATATAAGCTACAGGGTTTATACAGGCCCGGGGTATCTGGTATCCTAAATTCAGAGAAATATGTGTATGTACTGAAGGGGGAAGGCTCCGGGGTCACTTGAAACATCTGTTATTGACAGGGTACGGGGTGTAGGATGGTTTGAGGGGAGGGGGGAGAGCTCTTGCTTGACTACATAGAATACAAATCTCCCACAACATCGTCATGAATAGATAGGCAAATATAAATATACAACAAATGAGGTAAGGTATACGGGCTTAAAGGTAAGTGGCGCCCAGAAGTTGTAGGAGGAGCTGTAGACTCCTTAGACAATCACAGGCACTTCTACTTCCTATGGTAAATGTCTTGGGCTTTGTAGGTTTAGTTTCTTGACTTTCCTCATAAGTACGGGTAGGTATCTGGTGGAAATGTTCTTGTGCTTCCTCTAAGGCTATCTTCAAGTCTCTGGCTATGGTGAATCACTTCCTGCCGGCCAGGTATTTCACTCACAGGGTTGGTAAGGAGTTATGTAGGGTCGATATGGCTCCAATGCAGGGTAGATGCCTGATCGACAGAGGGTCGGTCAGTTTGGTGCAATTAATTATTATTGTTCTGGCCATCTAATGGCTATATAACGATGCGAGAACAAGTACTAACAGATCCACGCACATGTATGTGACATGAAAATTTACCACCGTATTTTTTATTTACTAATGCTAATAATTTTTAGACAGTTTTTTCAAGTTTTAATCATTCTTTTTCAGATAACCCTTAGTACAAACTAAGAGATAGAAGCTTATTAATGCCCTGTATCAACGTGCAGCAAAATTTGCTGACAAAAATTTTTACTTCACACAAAATTATCACGTTCAAAGAAAAGTTTTTACTAGTTTCTTTTTATTTAGGGCTTCAAAGTCAATTTTCCAATTATTGGTTATGTTGACGGATTTTCATTTTTTTGTTACTGACTGATTATATCTCTTTGACATTAGATTTAGAGTAAAGACTTTACAATAAACAATAGTAATAAAAACCACTCTTTCGTTTGTCTAAAACTACCTAGCTATTGTATTATAATCACCCATGGTTTGTTATGCGTTGTGCATGTATGAAAACTGCTGCTTTATCGACACCGCTACCACTAGCAATAAAAGAGCAGCCATTCACAAATAGATTGGATGTTTTAATTACCATTAATATGGATATACCATTAATATGAATATGAATAAACCCAAGCATGATGAAAGTTGTAAGAGTTCAGCGATTGAAGCCTGTTTATCATGTCTGGTTGGTTTGTAAAATAATTTTCGATCAAAACTACAGCATTAATAGCAAAGTTAAATCTTTAAATCAGTTTGTTTGGTGAAGTTGATCGTCATATCTAATAACCATGAAGTAATTATTGTTGGTTAGCTGCAGTAGGATTCGATCAATGCAAAAATTCGTGCAAAATCAAATCCGGCTTAACAAAACGAAGCTGCTGCACACTGATAGTTTCCATTTTCTAGTAAGAAAAACTTGATGTGACAAAATCACTCCACTCACCGTCAGGTTTTGCTTTGCTAACAGACAGTAGAAGCACAAATAGAACTAATGCTATATGTGCATCAAACTTCATCTCCACTCTACAGTAGCTAGCACAGCTATAAAAAGTCACTTATGAGCGTTATTCAGTACGCAGTCACCTAGTAGAAGGAAGTTAGTGATATGCGCTATCACATATATAGCTTGTGGGTTATCTACTGCAGGGTAAGTAAACTGTATGTCTTATCTCAACACACAGTTAATACTTAAAGCTGGCCTTTTGTTAGCACAGGTGACTTGTTATTTGATGGAAGCACTGCTATAATTTAATACACTTCCATTATATGAACAAGAATATGGCATCACAAACTCTTGGCATAAAACTGTTAAATTACAAATTGACCAAAATACAGGCAGAGTTTCAAAATAATAAAAATATTAGTACAAAAGTTATTTATTGTTGCGTTAGACAACAGCCTTTATGTAGTGGATCGTGTCAGCAGGGCTCCCACTACCGTCCACTAACAAACAGCCGTCCACAGCCCGCAGCACGTGGAACAGCAAAGCAGCACACCTCTCCTAGAGGTAACTCAGGGTCGGTCAGACCTGCAGGGTACAACAGAGAAGTCGGTAACAACTTCACTACTAGTGAGGCCTTGGCTCAGACAAACTAGGTATAGTTTAAGTAATAAACACATTTATTTGTCCACATATCATGCTCTAGAGAGGCAGTCGCCTAGAGTAGTTGACAACAGCAGCAGTGGGTGATGAATGGCAATGTACACAAGATAATCCAGCCTTTTATATTCTGGTGGCAGGAAGTGCATTGCATTATGCTAAGTCCAACCAATAAAACCGGAAGTGATTTGACCAATCAGGATAACAACGCATATAATACCTCACAAAAATAAATGTACAAGGTGCCTAGTGGCAAAGGAACAATATTATAACATAAGTCCTCAGCCTTTGGCAGCCTTGGATCCAAGATGGAGGGGATATAGAGGTAGATAGGTCCTGGATATGTCCTTAAATATTGACTCAGGCTACTTTGGGATCTCTAGCTACAGCAGCCAAATTGTTGCCGGCCCAGTATGTCACTTCCGGGTTGGTAGAGGTCACTTCCGGGTTGGTAGGGGTCACTTCTGGGTTGGTAGGGGTCACTTCTGGGTTGGTAGGGGTCACTTCTGGGTTGGTAGAGGTCACTTCTGGGTTGGTAGAGGTCACTTCTGGGTTGGTAGAGGTCACTTCCGGGTCGGTAGAGGTCACTTCTGGGTTGGTAGAGGTCACTTCCGGGTCGATAAAGGTCACTTCCGGGTTGGTAGGGGTCACTTCCGAGTTGGTAGAGGTCACTTCCGGGTTGGTAGGGGTCACTTCTGGGTTGGTAGGGGTCACTTCTGGGTTGGTAGGGGTCACTTCCGGGTTGGTAGAGGTCACTTCCGGGTCGGTAGAGGTCACTTCCGGGTTGGTAGGGGTCACTTCTGGGTTGGTAGGGGTCACTTCTGGGTTGGTAGGGGTCACTTCTGGGTTGGTAGAGGTCACTTCTGGGTTGGTAGAGGTCACTTCTGGGTTGGTAGAGGTCACTTCCGGGTCGGTAGAGGTCACTTCTGGGTTGGTAGGGGTCACTTCTGGGTTGGTAGGGGTCACTTCTGGGTTGGTAGAGGTCACTTCTGGGTTGGTAGAGGTCACTTCCGGGTTGGTAGAGGTCACTTCCAGGTTGGTAGGGGTCACTTCTGGGTTGGTAGAGGTCACTTCCGAGTCGGTAGAGGTCACTGCAGAGCTGGTATCATGTCTGCAGGGCCGGTAAGGGGTGATGGTTCTTTGATTCATCACTTTGAGAGGTCTGTCTGACTGATAGCTTCAGACAGAGTTATCTTTAGGTTGGTATAAGTGCCCAGGGCATGTGTGCTACCAAAATCCACCACATTTACACTGAGCCAATAAATACAACTTTTCATAATTTACAAAGAGAAAAAGATATTAGCAGATTAACTGCACTAAAAAAATGTTTGCCAAATTTTTAGTACTTTTGTACATTAACCAAGGCAGTAAAACTGTTAAATAAAATCCACAGTTGAAGTTTAAGTCAATTGGATGTTTTCTATGAAAAAGGCTGATACAAGCTTAGATATTACATCACCATGTGCTGATAACACACAGCAGAGGCTGATAGAGTTTTATATATAACAAACTGATAGATACAATGAGTGTATGAGATTTACCTTGTTATCTGGTACCCATTCAGGGTTTGACCTTGTGACCTTTATGTTTTTGTGTTTGCTTTATCATTCTATATAATTTACCACCAAGCTTATTTTACCCGTCTAGGATGTACTTGTGAAGGCTTTCATCTAAGAGAACATAACTCCCAACACCAGTTTGGCATTTGCGTTAGTTGACCGGCTCACATCCCCTTTTCCACTACCTCAGGTGGGGAAGACAACTTCGAGTAAACCAGTAAAAAGTAAAACTAGATTTACGTTTCAGATTTTTATAAACTCATTTCACTTTGCAAGGACTTTTGTGTATCACACAAAGTTATGTAAGAATGACTTTTTATTCTTTAAATAGCTCTGTCTGAAAATTATCATGATCAGTAATCGTCAGGGATTACCTATTAGATAGACGGTATTCACTGTTCTTTCTACCATTTTTATATTTGTACTAGTATACACTATTATACGATTCTCACTATTGTAGTTATTTGGTCTGTTCTTCTCTGCTGACTTCAGTTTATGATGACTGAGTGAGACTTTATTATGTAACTGATAAATCACTTAAAGCCTCTACGTCAGACCGTTACTTAAATTTCTCCTCAGTTTTTTACCTCTTCTAACTTTGGAAATGCTCAGAGTACGGAAAGTTCACCTTGCTCATTTTTGAGATAAATAGCTTTGCTTTCTTTAGTAATGTTGACATAAAACATCGGAATTTCATAGTTTTGAAACATGGTACATCAAAGCGTCAGATAGAAATAATGTTTGGATACCCATTTTATAACCAAGAATAGGATTTGCATGTTGCAGAAATTCACCGGTATTTGTTCTCAGGCTATGAAAAGTATATTGCATCAACGAGAGGTAAAGTTTTAAATTAAGAGGCCTTATCCAGCAATGCACACACCCAAGTTAAACACTGAGGTTTCATAATTGCGTGCTATAATTAAAAATGTAGAAATTTTTGGTTTTAAAACTTGTTTTCTTTCAATTTTTTAGATCTTATGTTGAACTTTCATGAGATTGCTCAAAACACAGTTTTGATGGCCTGTTTAAAGTACTACTAAGGTTGGTTTCGGCAAGCTGATGCATCCATTAGGGTTTTATCTAGAGTCGTATATTTGACCCTGGTTTTGTCCGGATGTATTTTTGTTTGGGAAAAATGCGTCATTTTATTTTCTGAAAAAATATATGAACAAAAACATTCAAGAAAATATTAGCAAAAAATATATTTCATGATTTGACAATCTCTCGAATCAGGGTTTCAGGTTTGATACACAATAACTTATTACTAGCTGCGCATAAGGTTGTATGGCAGTTATACTAGCTCGGATTAGAGCAGTGCAGACAATGTGGTACTACAGGCTTGAATATATTGTCCTTGACATAGTGGTAATTGACAATTTTGCAGTGCACATGCGCTGACACCCTAATGAGTGTTTGAAACTGCGGTTATCGTGAAGTGATGAAAAGTTGATTGGTATTAGACCAAACTAATTTATGTGATGTTTATTCATACGACAGGTTTAAAGCCATTATGGGACATGATATGATAACGTGATTTGACAAAAAACCCTGTTTACTTAAACCATACTCAGGCATTAGTTTGCCAAAATCACCCTTATTAAACTTGTAAAATGTTGTAGAATGCGCTACATTTCCTTGTAGGCTAAATCCACTAAAAGTGCATTGTCACAAGCCAAATTCCTCGTTCGCTGGCATAGTCGAGTCGAGAGCTGCCTGGCGCCTTCTGCCACCAATTACTTCTTTCTAGGAGGCGACCATGTGCCGGTGTGGCACCAAAAGTGTGATGAAGGAGTATTCTCAACTCCACAACGAGTAAAGAGCCCTCGGCTCTGATGCATTGCTTACTGCTTTTGGGTAAAATGCATTCATTCTATCCCAAGAATAACGGTGAGGTGCAAGGTCCAATACAATACAATGCAATGCAATGCAACGCAATGCGACGCAATGCGATGCAATGCGACGCAATGCGACGCAATGCGACGCAATGCGACGCAATGCGACGCAATGCGACGCAATGCGACGCAATGCGACGCAATGCGACGCAATGCGACGCAATGCGACGCAATGCGACGCAATGCGACGCAATGCGACGCAATGCGACGCAATGCGACGCAATGCGACGCAATGCGACGCAATGCGATGCAATGCAATGCAATGCAATGCAATACAATACAATGAATTATGACAAAAGCTCTGCCTTTTATAGCCAGAGCGCAGGAAGTAAAACATACTAGTGCCCAATATAACCTAAGTAACAGATAATTAAACAAACGAACATACAAGATATAAACACTGATGAACAACGTAACAGGAAATGAGTTAATGGTAAGTGGTGCCAGAAGTAAGGAACCAAACCGTGGGCTCATTAGCCAAACTTGAGTGTTTGTACTTCCTGTGGCAGGCTTTCTGTATTTCTTGGCCTTGGGTCCAGGCTATACTAGGTATATAAATAGCTATCTGGCAGATATGGCTCTCTGAGTTCTCTAAGGCTATATTCATTTCTCAGGCTATATCAGCTATCTTGATGCCGACCCGGGATAAATTCCCAGCCTCAGGATACCCTGCATATGCTTTGCCAGGGTATCCGGTGTACATAAAAAGTGTTGTTTTGGTGATCCAATGGCCATATTTGTGATGCCAGAACATACGATAGATATATGCGATCGTATAGATCACATAAAAATACGCTACATAGTCATATGAGAGGACAACTCTTCACTCTGGCTGCTAGTTTTTGTTTGCAGCTTTTTATTGGTTTGTTATTGGCTTATTCTCTGGTTGTTGTTATAGTTGTTGTTAAAGTTGTTGATATTGTTATGGTTGTTGGCGTTGCTATAGTTGTTGTGACTGTTGCTGTTATAGTTGTCATTGTTGTAGTTGTTGTAACCGTTGTTGTAATATAATTGCTATATAGCTAAACAACCTAGCTATTAACCGTCACTTTATCCATAGGATGGAATATCATGCATTCATCTGACAATAACATACATTGTTAGATATTACTGTGTGCGAGATAAATGCGTGGCACCACTAAATTGGAGTTGTTTGATTGGATGATGATATATCACAATAGAAAGCTTCAATTGTATACCGAGATTAGATAACTTTATCTTCCTGCATGCACCTAATTAGTGACTATTTGATTCATGGCTAAGCTTCATTATCATTGTCTTATGTTTGAAGTAAAAAATATTTTTATTGTTATATATGAAATACTTTATTAGGATAGACATACATTACATTTATATTGTTGTCATTGAATCAACGCAGAGACAGCTTGTTTTTCAAAAGGAAAAAGACTTGCTCAAGGACAAAAAAAGCCAAAACCCATCAGTGACCAGCACTTGAAGGGTTTGAAGATAGTTGAATAAATTTCAGACAAACAGCTTGTCGTTCAACGAGCCACAAATCTCGCATACCTGATGCTTTCATACAGAAAATAAAATATTCCATAAAATATCTGGACTATGAATAAAAAGTATATAAATAGAAAAAGTTTCAATAAAACAACTGATAAAGGATGTAATTGGACCAATTGTGGTGCTACAAAAACCAGCAGTACTGAAATCTGTTGAGCAAGCAACGAGTCCAGCTCGCTAATTGTCAATAGAAAAAAAGTTGAATATTTGCCAATAAACAAAACCACATTCTATTTCAACCATTTCAATTAGCATAAACACCAAAAAAATCAGGTATTGTATAGATTACATGTAGCTGAACCGTTTTTAATAACCAATTTTTGAAAAATTATTCACCGACAAAAATCTTTTTAACAAAAATAAATAAATTGAAACTCTGAAACTTTTCAATAATTTTTAAATGTTTTCACTCAAATCACTTTTTCAGATTGCAACATTTTGCATGTGTTTACAAAACTTGTAAAATATCAACTATTGTTGGCTGGCTGGTTGTCACATTCAAGTTCCATACAATTCATTCTCCTCCATTACCAAGTTATCTCCCACTGGCTCTGCCTCACTGTAAATTATTTCATTTTCATCTCCAAAGTTGAGATGTGAAGTGTTACAGTATATGTGAGAGCTCAAACTACCTGCAGTGTTTTCATAGACTGCATTCCCACTCTGTTTTACATTAATTGGTGGGGTTGGTGTTTTAGCGTCTCTACTGACACAAGCATAGATCTCTCCATTGACTTCTACATGCGGCATTGAACTCTCTAAATCTTCTCTCACTTTTGTGACATAAGCTGGATTGTTGTAGCTGCTTGTATGTCCAGTAGCCAGGCTTCCTAGACCTCTCCTACAGAAACATTTTAATTAAAAACAGTTCTTTGGTAACTATTAATTTGGTATTTTGTTCTAGTAGTCTGTACTAATAGTCTGTACTAGTAGCAGTGCAATCGGATTGGATTATAATTAATTTATGAACAAGCTGAGAAATAATCTCTATCACAAGCATAAAAATAGATTCTTTAAACCAATGTAGAATGTAAAGTTACAAGACAATCAAAAATCTATGTTTTAGACTGTTCATCCACAAGTCAAACTTCATAAATATAGCTTAAATATTAATCTACAATAGTTCTAACTTTCTATATAGCACTCTGCTTGGCTTACCTTTTACGTATTACTAGTACAACTACTAGTACAATGATGACGCATCCAATCACTGCACCTGCTGTACTACCAATGTATACTTTAGTGCTTCTCCGGATGGCCCTATCGCTCAGTGCTTGTTCACCTGCAATGGCATTATATTCATCATATTGATATAAATGTATCATTCTAATGCTTTTTAGCATAAACTCACAGACATTTATAATTAAAACAGAGAAATAAAAACAATACTACTTTACCAATAATAATTGGGCTGCTCAATAAAAATTTACTAACAGTGGAGAGGTTTAATCTGGTAGTACCATTTAATTTGTGACTAATGCTTGGAAACTACCATTGGTTGGCTTTTTTGCGCTAGGCTATTTATCTTTTGAACAAAAAAATTCCAGATACCAAGATGATACAAACTTGACTCACTTTTCCAGTATGCTCGAGTTGTTTAAATGTTTTATTAGAACACTGCAATGCAGCCTGCCAGAAATAAAATACCATGTACCACTACGATATTAACTCTACGAGCCATCAGAGACGACTTACCATCAAGAACAATACTACTAGTTACTGTCATAACTTCAGTACATCCAGTGGAGTTGTCTGTAGCTGAGTCACCTAATACTGTTGTCTCTTCTACAAGGGTGGTTGTGTCAGGAGCAGATGATATTGTTGTGTTGTAGTCCAGGACCACAGTCTGTGATGTTGTAGATGTAGATGTTGTGGAAGTTGATGTAGTAAATGGTAGAGTTGGGTTCGCTAAAATAAAATTATTGCTTTGATTTTTTACAATAATAATCACTTGGCCGAAGTAAACTTAAAGAAGCTTGAAATGGTAAAAAAGCAACCAACTAGTTTAACAGCAAAATATTGCAGCATTCATGAAAAAAAACATGAAGAATTAAAAAAAATGAAAGTTTTATGCAGAAAACCCGTTTGACCTTAGCTCTGAGTGCCAATAGCTGTAACAAAGTGCTAAGAGTTTAAATGGAGTTCGAGCATTTCCCAAATGCAATTATTTTTAAAATCCTTTCACGATTAGATCAAGAACCAGAAGGTGGTGAGTATAACTAAGACTCTGTAGTTCACAAAAGGAGTCACACTACCTATTGTATATATGTATGTGTACCCATTTCCTGCACAATACACTCCCTTCTTTCCAGCACATTTAGACCAACACTTGTTGTATTTCCTGTTAGATACTTGTGAGTTACCACATCTACACTGGTTACCATATTCTAGCGCTGCATACCTGTAACCTATAAGTGATACAATATTAACTAATCGCAAGACAACAATTGAACATATTGGCACGGTCACCTTCTGTAATAAAACATGCTTACTTATTACAGTTTCTGCTTACATAATTAGATGATATAGATCTGATAGCTTGAAAATGGAAGTATAAATATGGGCAGCAGAAAAAACTTAAATGTGAAATCACAAGACCTTACCATTGTCACCGCAGTAGACAACACAATTGGCAACAGTTGTCTGTCCAGAAGTGAAATAGTGGGAAGTGTTAGAGAATGGCTTTGATGGACTATCAGAGTAACAACCTTTGGTGGTATAGCTATAGGTCTCTACGGTATATACAAACGTTAAATGTATGTTTGATGGACGCTCTTTCTTTATAACATTATATTGTATATACGAGATGAGACTACAAGCAATCATCTACGGCACTAATTATATGTTTTTGTTTAAAAGTTACACTTTTTAAACATGGAGAGTAAAAATTTATCATTTGCTATTACTAAGGCTGAGAGAAGGCAACGCTATAATAAATACAAAACAAACGTACTTATTTCATAGACGTTTGTTTGTCCATGTCCGCCACATTTCTGTCTCCTGTCTCCAGCGCAAGGAGAGTTACAGCTGTTACCTTTACTGTTAGATCTGAATGAATTACCACATCTACACTGGTTACCATACTCCAGTCCTGCATATGTATAACCTACAATATATGTGTATAGTACAATATATGTGTGCAGTACAATATATGTGTGTAGTACAATATATGTCTCAGGTTGTTGATTGTTACGTCAATTATGTCATTTCAAGACTTATAAAACAAAGAGTTAACCACCTTGTCTAATACTCTGTGCAGCAGTTAGAACAAGGATTGAACACCAAAACTCAAACAATACCAAGTAATACAGACTTACCAAGGTTGCCACAGTAGGATATGCAAGACTGGACTGTAGTAGATCCACCATTAAACTGGTGTTTAGCTCCACAGAATGGCTTGTCTTTCTGCATAAATCCATTCTGATAGCATCCCTTAGCAGTGTATCGGTGTGCCTCTGTAATAGCAAGCATATAAACAGCCAGAGTTATAAAATTAATAAGAAAATGATGCCACAATGTAATTTAAAGTCTTCAATCAACTCACTTTTCGCTGCCATAGAACATCCATGTGGGTAGAACAGAACTACTAAAAACACAGCAAGTGTAGATAGATGAGACATAGTCTACACACTAGATCAACTGCCTTACAGCAAGTGTTCCACCTATCTACCTACTCTTATTATTTCAGGTTATCTACTTCCTCTTTGCTCTACTAAAGGAAAACTGCTCACAAGCATCCTTTGAAAACCAAAATAGGCTCTATATTTCTGTCAGTTGATATAACTTTATCACCGTTCATTATCACTCCCAAAGTTAAATTGTGCGCTCATGGGAAAGCTGGTAATGTTAATTAACAAACAGTGAAAACCATGTAAGCAAAGGTTACAATGGATGCTGAGTAGTAACACCAGAACATGGTAATGCAGAATGTAATGTAATGTAATGTAGAATATTCTGCAAAAGTTTGTTATCGCATTCTGTACATTACATACAAGTTCACAAACAATGACATCTAAGACATTTCAACTGGGACCACTTACTTCTATGGCACCGAAGATTACTCCCCTCACCACTATGCATACAAAAACAGTCACACAAACAATCTAACCTTAGCCTTGCCAAAACATGTGGTGTATGCTGACTACCTGGTTGCTTGCTCAGTCAGCACCATTGGAGTTCCTTCAAATGGAGGAGCTGCAGCGAAGTGCTCTAGTGAAAATTAGTGGCCGCCATTACCTATACCCTACCCCCTGCCCTTTCACCCCTGCACCCCTGTCACTACTAGTTCTCCCCAGAGCCCCATAATCCAACTGACATCACCCCACTAGCAGGGATCTCAACCGTTGGGATTTTATCCGAATTAATTGGATTTTGGGGGTGTTAAGTTTCACTAGGGTGGATTCATCATATGTTGTTGACTACCCGGGTTTAGTAGTATAATTAATATCTCACTCACATCGCTCAAGCCTTTCATACAAATATTACTATATACTTTATTTATTTCAGTTATCTAGTCTCAACTACAACCCTAACAAAACAAATGAATAAACTATTAAATAGGTTTCTTCAGTAAAACTAGCAGCACCTCACTTTTACAAATGAGTCATGTAGACATTTCACGAGCTGCTGTCACGAAGTCATTAATTAAAGTAAAAAAGACGTCACTGAATTTTGAATGAGTCAAAATCTGTTCTTTTCTCATGTTTAGGATGATATATTATTTTAAAGATAATGATTTTACAATAGTTTCAGACCCTGGCAGCTGCTAAAATGTTTTTTTAATAACTCATTTAGGAAATTTGAGTTATATTAAATTACCACTATGGCTTGCAGTCGTCTCTGACAAGGCTAAAAATAAGCACTAGCAAGTAATTTAGAAGGAAGTCTACTAGTTCAGTAAACAATTGAAACCATATGTAGTTCACCCGCTGCCTCCTGGTCTTATTGTAAAGTAGAATTAAACTGTACACCAGGTATATACCACACAGTCACCTCTCAAAAATACTGTTCATTCTTGCTGCCTCCTAAGTATGTGCAAATTATCATCTCGTCTGACCACATTGATTCATATGTAGAACGTTTTATTGAACCTTGTAAACATGGTTAGTACATAAAAGAAGTCCTCCAGTTTCACAGCGAACTTCACAAAGTAATTACATAAGGTTGGCACACGAAAATGATGCTTCATTATTACTGCCATCCAACTCAAATGTTGGTACTGAAAACTTATTCAACCTCCTCAAAGTAGTTTTCACACTTTTGAGGAGCATTTTCTTCCTCAATACCATCAAATCAATTGTACAGGTATGCGTCAACAAAATCTCGTAACCAATTGACGATACAGAGCAGATAAGAAAATGCACAGAAGTTTCAACAGCTTATGATTTAAATAGAACAAAAAAACTCATTATGCTTAGTGAGTTACCAACATGATATATGGTCAAATATTTTAATCCAAAGACGTTTTATATATTGCTGTTTTACTCCAAGCATTTACCTTACTTGATCTTGTGTTGTACCTGTTTGCAATACTATCATTTTGATTGATTGTTATATTTTACTTGGAGTATTAGTGGCAGGGACTCTGCCCCAGCCGCCAAAGGCTCTGGCTCTACCGCAAACCCTGTTGGGGAGCAAACAGCGCCCCCCCTCTTTAAACCTCCTAGGTGATATCGCTTGACACTGCTCACCTCACGTGCCCTCAAAACCGCCATGTGAAGTTATTAGGATTTTTTTCAAAGTCCAAAGTTAAGATCCCTGCCACTAGTCTCTATGTCTTTCTTGTCCAATATGATAATATATTCCTGATAGATTCAGCCAGACACCCCTCCACATGTCCCCCCACCTGACCTATCCCTGTGGGAACTCCTTAGCCCAGAAACCCCCCCTTTGTCCAACCTTATAGCTCTTTAGACCAAGTGCGATCCCCTTTCCCCTACTCAAACAATGGCAACAGTTGAGACTATTAATGGCCGGTTTGTCTCCCCTTGGGACCCAGCTCCCAGAGATGTACCTGAACTGATATTACCAGAACCTAACTGACAAAGAACATATGCTCAAAGAGCCAAAAGATATGAAGGGTTATAAGTCGACGCTGTGGTGAAAGATACTGAGCACCAATTCACCTGCTTATTATGGACCAATAAGAGACTGTAGCTGCAACTATCCCACAGCTCTAAAAACAGAGTAGCAAATATAATCATGTTTAGTAGATTGTTAACTGCATCAATGGATGCACCCTGCTCAGTAAATTTTTTATCTTTTGAATGTATATATTATATCCTATTTAACATATGAAAGGTAGTTTTACCACTTTTCATTATTTTACCTTTTAGTATCTTGCTTCGATATAGCTTTTCTTGTTGAGCACTGTTTTACTTGCTTCAGTTTTAACTGGTTTTTATCATCTCTTGGTACCCAATATTAATAATTATTTGTTTAATTTTTTTTTATTTTCTTCTATGCACCTGTGCATACCTGTACCCTACCAGCCATACTAACTTGTATATATATGTATGTATGTATATATATATATACACATATATATACACATATATATAACTATATGCACAAAACTATTAGTTATGTAACACCAACTTACTAACATCTTGTTTTATCTCCATTCTTATACAGGTTAACTCACCTAGATTTGAGCACTCTATGGCAGACGTACTATCACCACTAATATATATATGTATATACACCCCAGACTCCCCTTAGACACCCCGTTCCCCCAAGAGTCACGCACTTGAAGAAACCCTCTTCACCTGTAGTTGATACCTCCGCCACTGCAGTGCGGAAATTCAAGAACCTAGTCTATACCTAGTTACACACTCTTTTTACCTTACCTTCACCCTACCCACCCCTAACTTCCCGCAACCTACTCTTCAGAGCTCCTTCCATTGCCTCCTGAGTTAACAAAGCAGCTGAGCCGTAGCTCTCTGCAAAGCTGCCTTCACAAAGATACGAACTACTAAGTAGGAACTGTGTCATTTTTGGTGATTTTTAAGAAAAGTTCATATCAAAATTGAATAATTAGGCTATCTTGAATAAGCGTTTCACCAAATCCCAACCAAAGTAGATCAAACGCAATTGTAACCAGAAATTTGGTTCACTATCTAGCTTTGGAAAAATTCTGACATTACCAAAAGTAGAAGACAACTTCTCACTAAGTACCGAGGAATGGACAAGGGAGCCATAAAAAAGTTGAAAGGTTAACTGGATCCTGGCACTCTTCAGATAATGCAAAGACTTGGCTACCATCTATGTGTATAATTGCGTTTGGGCGGTTTTAAACCTCATACATTTGGTAGAATTTGAAATTACATGCATGTAATGCTGTGCTAGATCTTTAAAAATCTAGATCCTCTGTCTGACTGGTTGCAACTGTCAGGCATTATCTTGACTGGTTGGTGTTGATGCCAGTGGTGGCTCAGATTTGGACTGAGCGAGATCTAGGTGACTCCGATTTGAACCAAGTTAGACTCGGACAGCAAACCGAGCGTTGATTTTTTTTATTGTAAGCTCATTTCCAGGCCTAGAGTCAGTTTCTGCTTCTAATTTTCACCAGAGGCCATAGATTATACACCAACTAAAGTTTGAGCACTTGTGACTGCTGCCCCCTCCGCTGCATATTGGTATCCATCCTCCTTAGTACAAGTTGCTATAGCTCAAGCTAAGTGAAAATCATGTACAATATTACACTTATCATTAATAACTTGACTAGAAATGTTTGAGATTTGTAGTAGACACTGTTGGTGCAGAAAGTTTCACTCAACTAAACTTACTCTTAAGGAAAACTAGCTATATAACTTTCAAATTTGATTTATTTGCTTATCTTATGTATGACCACATGTCAGGAGGATAAAAGAAATAGATGCGTACAGAGATATATTAAATAGGTGAAGAGATAACCATGGTGTTATCTGTAATAGACAGTCACATCAATGGAGTAATCTACACAATGAATAGACTGCATTGTCTCTACCCGATAAGGCACTAACAATTAAACGATCCAGTATCTATCTACAGTAGGAAAAACGTATGCAACAGTATTACACAGCACAAACAATGGCTTACTGAAAATGGCTGATCACCAACTTATGTTTTCTTATCTAACGATAAATCTATTTTATTAATGTTATTTCTTTATCCACACAGATATAATTGTCATGTATCAAACATATAAAATAATGAAAATCCTACGGATATAATTTAAATATACTTTGTCATTCCACAAACAATGATTGTTTTAAGAATCAATTTATCTGATTAAGTTCCACTGCCAGGTAGTTGTTTATACCAATCACTTATAATTGTATGGGAACAATCTAATTGTTGTTACTGTTTGTATCCAAATATCTACTTGATGCAAAAAACCTGAGACAGTGTTCTCTAGCGTATAAGACTTGCCAATATCAACTGTATGAATTTAATGCTTAAGAACTGAGTAGCTTTTAGAAAAAGATAGATAAAACAATAAATGAAACAGGAAAATGGAACATCTGTCTGAGGATTCGCTGACAACATGCCATCAGTTTTTGTGCAACTTTTCATACAGATGTGTGTCAGTCTCTGCAGCCTCAGCTCCTGTAAAATAACTGTTGTGTTATTACTTACTACAGCATTGTGTGCAACACACAACTTCCATTCTTTGATTACCAAAATATATCAGTTTTTGTATTTATCTCAGCTGGCAACAGGTAATTCAGACATTGTCAGAAGGTGATGAGACTTCCTGGACAGAGTACAAAATGAAAGCTAGGCAGTTTTTTAGCTTTGCAACTACATTGTATCAACTTCAGAGAGATTGTCAAGTACACAAGTGGTCAGACAAGCTGTATAAATGAGTAACAAGTACCTGAGTTATGAGTTGATTTGGATGTATTCAAACCCATATACACATGATCAACATCAGTTGAAAGTCTAACTATATCTGGTAGATTTACATAGCTGTGTCTACCAGCAACATCTTCTTCACCTGCAATCAATCAATACTTTATTGTTATAGCAGTACTTGTTAGTTGGAAGGCTCTAAATTATAACTCATCAAAAGCGTACAAGATAAGAATTCACTAAATCGTAGATGACAAAACGCTATATTCGAAGATGATGAAGTAAAGTTGGAGAAGTTAAGTTTGTGTTACTAGGCGAGTGAGTCTGTTAGAAAGCTGCTCTCATTCACAATCACCTGAAATAGTTCTATCTAGACTTGTATATTGATGATCCATTTCGACTGGAGAACTCTCTGATAGATTTGAACTTGTGTATATGTGAGGTTCTCCATCAGCAGATCCTTGCAACAAGTAAAATTACCTCATTATTTCTTTTACCAATTCAAATTAATATAATTAAAGGTAAGCAAACTAAATTAAGCTGAATAAAAAAATTATATATTACAAGCGTTACCTGTTCTTTTGCCAATGTCAGGTACATTATCATATTCCATTGGCAAGCCTCCTCCAGCAAGAACATTTTTCTGGGTAATTGCTTTTCTAAAAATTACGTTTTTGTTTTTAAAAGTCAAGGCTGTTGTTACTCATTGTATTGCCATACAATTTGTGATATTGTGTTAATGATTTAGATTCAACATACCTTTTCAGTACAACTAGTACAATTACTAGTGCAATGATAGCACATACAGTGACTCCAACAGCACTACCAATATATATCCTGTTACATCTCTGGGTCTCGAAATTATTCAGTTTTTGTCCATCTACAAAAAGTACTTAGATTTTCTCTCCCTATAAACCACAGCCAGACATGAGAGATTATTTGTATTACCGGAGATGCACAGGTAAAAGTACATAGACTATAGTATCTCATTAATTTCAATGTGACTATGTAACATATACTATATTTCTTACAGAAAAAGTTTAGTACTTTTTTCCCAAAGTATGTTTTTGTCAGATTAAACAACCACTGATGGTTAGTAAAATACTGATATCTGCATCGCTTATTGGTTGGATTTATGCCAGTTAACTTAGCGAAGTCATCAATGCAAACAACATCAATGCAATCAATATGGTTTTGTCAGAAACAATAAACTATTATTATTTAGACACTTCAAAATCAGCAAATCATTGTATTGCAATGTACTGTACAATGTACAGCGTACTGGAATCTTAAATAGAATTATGAGTAAATCTGCATTAAATTTGTTTGGCTTAAAAGAGAAAAAATATTACACACATTTATGTTGATAGATTGGATTCTATGTGTATCATATTAGCTGTTCTTTCAGCAAACTACGTACAATTTACCCCCAAAGAATTAACCCTACGAGCCATCAGAGATGACTTACCATCAAGAACAATACTTCTAGTTACTGTCATAACTTCAGTACATCCAGTGGAGTTGTCTGTAGCTGAGTCACCTAATACTGTTGCCTCTTCTACAGGGGTGGTTGTGTCAGGAGCAGATGATATTGTTGCGTTGTAGTCCAGGACCACAGCCTGTGATGTTGTAGATGTAGATGTTGTGGAAGTTGATGTAGTAAATGGTTGAGTTGGGTTTGCTAAAGTAAAATTATTGCTTCGATTTTTTATGATAATAATCACTTGGCCGAAGTAAACTTTAAAGAAGCCTGAAATGTTAAAAAAAACAACGAGCTAGCTAATCAGCAAAATACTGCAGCATTCATAAACCAAAACACGAAGAATTAAAGGAAATGAAAATTTGACGCAGAAAACCAGTTTGACCTTAGCTCTGAGTGCCAATAGCCATGACGAAGTGCTGAGAGTTTAAATGGAGTTCGAGCATTTCCCTAACAGGACGATTTTTGAAATCCTTTCACGATTAGATCAAGGAAAGCAGAAGGTGGTGAGTATAACTAAGACTCTGTAGTTTATAAAAGGAGTCACACTACCTATTGTATACATGTATGTGTACCCATTCCCTCCACAAGATTCTCTCTCATTTCCAGCACATTTAGACCAACAACTACGGTTGTATTTCCTGTTAGATACTTGTGAGTTACCACATCTACACAGGTTACCATATTCTAGCGCTGCATACCTGTAAGCTATAAGTAATACAATATTAACTAATCACAAGACAAAAATTGAACATATTGCAGCAGTCACCTTCTGTAATCAAACATGTTTTCCCTATTACAGTTTCTGTTTACATATTTAGCTAACATGAATCTGATCGCTTGAAAAAGGACATAACAAAGCTGAGATGCAGAAACAAATCAGTAGTGAAATCACAAGATCTTACCATTGCTACCACAGTAGACAACACAATTGGCAACAGTTGTCTGTCCAGAAGTGAAATGGTGGGAGGTGGTAGAGAATGGCTTTGATGGATGATCAGAGTAACAACCTTTGCTTGTATAGCTATAGGTCTCTACAGTATATACAAATGTTAAATGTATGCTTGATATCCAGTCCATCTTTATACCAGTTTTGTATATATATGAGGAAGACTACACGCGATTGTCTAATGCACTAATTTTGTGTTCTTGCTTACACTTTAAAATTTATCATTCGCTATTACTAAGTCTGAGAGAAAGCAACTCTATAACAAATACAAAACAAACGTACTTATTTCATAGACGTTTGTTTGTCCTTGTCCGCCACATTTTTGTCTCCTGTCTCCAGCACAAGGAAAGTTACAGCTGTTACCTTTACTGTTAGACCTGAATGAATTACCACATCTACATTGGTTACCATACTCCAGTCCTGCATATGTATAACCTACAACATATGTGTGCAGTACAATACTTGTCTCAGGTTGTTGATTGTTACGCCGATTATGTCATTTTAAGACTTATAAAACAAAGAGTTAACCACCTTGTCTAATACTCTGTGCAGCAGTTAGAACAAAGATTAAACACCAGAACTCAAACAATACCAAGTAATACAGACTTACCAAAGTTACCACAGTAGGATATGCAAGACTGGACTGTAGTGGATCCACCGTTAAACTGGTGTTTAGCTCCATAGAACGGCCTGTCTTTCTGCATAAATCCATTCTGATAGCAACCTTTAGCAGTGTACCGGTGTGCCTCTGCAATAGCAAGCATATAAACAACCAGAGTCATAAAATTAGGATGGAAAGGAAAATGAAGTCTCCATGTGATTTAAACTATTCCATCAGATAAAACCCAGTTAACTCACTTTTCACAGCAGTAAAACATCCCTGTGGGTAGAATAGAACTACTAAAGATACAACAAGTGTATATAGGTGAGGCATACTTCAAACACAAGTATATTGTAACTAATATTACCGCTATTGTATCAGATATTGTATCTACATTTAGTTATCTAATGTTATCCACTCCCTCAATCACTACTGGAGGAAAAACTGCTCCAAAGTTTTTGTTCGTTCTCTAAACTGCCTTATTATTTTTTGGCGGTATTAATTGACAGTCAGTTGAGCTCACATACTACATAACTTACCTGATAAGAAATCCGCATTCACTTTTTATTCCACTCGTTAGATCTATAGCAATAGCAGATACCATACTTAACCAGCAACAACCTGTACACAAGTTACATTTACCTAGTACTATGGTACCCCTGTTCACTATGCTTTTGTACAACTAACACCCCATCCCTCACCAATAACCCAGTGCTTGCAGAAAAATAATGAAAAATACGATTTCTGAGATGCCTGGAAATGCCTTCCAAAGTCCAGGATGTACACGTGAGTTAATGATGAAAATTTACATTGCTGCTCACCTGTTGTTTCAGATGGCATTGTGGATTGTGTTGCAGAGAATCGCTGAT
The DNA here is from genome assembly GCA_945261195.1 of Cryptosula pallasiana. Taxonomy (NCBI): domain Eukaryota; kingdom Metazoa; phylum Bryozoa; class Gymnolaemata; order Cheilostomatida; family Cryptosulidae; genus Cryptosula; species Cryptosula pallasiana. The sequence goes on along the minus strand of OX183130.1, from coordinate 51,690,171 downwards.
GATTGCATTATCAGTGTTCTTATAACAAAAAGTATCAGTACACATGCTAAAATTCTCAATGGGAGGTTGGAAACATTTTTTTTTCTAAATGCTGGAGAACCTTACAATAGAACATAACTCCAACTGGATAGGCTCCATAAACTGAAAATAGCTTTAGAAATGAAATTTTTTTATCTAATTTAGGAAAGATGGGGGAGCGGGAGGGGGGGGGGGGGATGAGCAGCTGCTGCTAATATGTGCGGTGTTACTAATGTTATTCACAATCCAACGGAGCCCAATTATTGCTTACAATTATTTCTAGATCGCATTGCTGATCGAGCTCTCTACACACAACTCTATACAGTTAACTTCAGCTATTAGCAGATGTTCACTCAAGATTATCCTGGCCTTGCATAACTCTAAAACCTATGTGTGCAAATCAAGCAGCATAATTGGACCATAGGCTGCAAATAACACAGTTAAAAGTAAAGTCTTTTGTCTTACCGATGACACTTGTATATTGTAGTGCAATCGCATGACAATTCAACGTTTCTGCTTTCCTGTACCCACCACTTATCTTCACCACAGAGCCCTTCAACCTTTGCCAAGTGTTCCGCATACCTAGATAAACTTGTACCCACATGTAGTTATCATAAGAATTTTTAAATATGTACGTCTCGGTACACCCCTAACCCTCAAGCCCCTAAACATGTTCCCAGACCCCTGTCACCGCTCTTGTAAAATGACAACCTCTCCAGTAATGGGGCAAGATGCCATTTCAGTGTAAAGTCAGCTGACAGAAATCAGAATTTTATAATGGTAGCTCTGCCTGTATGGGTCTCCAGTTTGATGTCTGTGCTTTTCACGCAATTGCTTCACAGGTAAAGTCAATTTTAAAAACAGTCCTCTTTCAATGGATGGTTCTCTTGTATCGTCATTCTTTATCTTAAACACATTTTTGGCGTCTTGACTTAGCTACCTGCTAAGTTTACAGCTACAACGATTTTAGAAACAACTTTCGTGTTCACCTAAAAAAATAAATTATGCTGCTAATGTTAAATAATTAAAATGTAAATTGATTTATTAAAAAGTTATTTATTACATTTCTATATACATCAAACTTTAACATTTTTTCACAGTCTTCATATTCAAAAGTTTCATATTTTCCCACTTAGATCTGCTCCTATTATACTAGTTCTGATGTCTCTCTCAACCTACAACAGCGCTATGCTTGCTTACAATTCCTTTCTACACATAACTACTTACAGTTAGCTTCAGTTACTTCCAGATGTTCACTCAAGTCTATCCCTGTGTTGTACAGCTCCAAGCACACGTGTGCCTGTCTGCCAGGCAGTACCAATTGGTCATACAAGTAACGCAGTCCAGTGTCAAGTGAAATGTCTTCTCTATAATACTTGCATATGGCCTGAAACAACAACACAATCTTTGCTTGCTTTATTAATGTAATTAATGCCCTTTGTTCTAATAAGAAAAAAAAACTACATAAACATAGTTGTCACTGTCGTACTGGCACAGTGTCCCCCACGGAGGGAGGTAGAATACTCGAGATTAGTGAAATTTTGTAGAAACCAGACCGAAGCCCATTACAACATATTATGCCCACACTAGTACATCATACAGCGCTGGATGTGTGAGGGAATCTGTAGGCAATGCGGCGAGTAATTCTACCCATACACACAGACTGGCAATACAGACAAGCCCAGGCAAGTTGAGGCTAGCAGAGACCACCGCTAGAAGAAAGTCAAGCCCTGTCAACAAGTTACATACAGTAGAGCATAACTAACATCCGATTGGACAATAACTACTGTACTGCTTACCATCGGTTAATATATATTATGATTGAGTGATTAGGATTTTGCAATTGGTTACACACTGTATGCTATTATGTTAGTATGATATAAAAAGTTGTACATGAGCCACAGATTTCAGAACAAGTTATATTTTCCAACCTAAAGCACCTCTCCTATCTTGGATTACTAGGATTCTAGGGTTGTTGCAGTGCTCACTGACTTGTTCAGAGTTTGATACCATCAACACAGTCTTAAGTGACTGGGTTTTCTGGTAGTTGGCTATCAGGCAGGTAGTTGGAGTAGGGTAGGGCAGGTATAAGTCCCTACGACGACTGGGTTGACCAGCTGTTCGGTCACCAGGTAAGACACAGAGTCAGGGTAGGGCAGGTATTAAATCCTTATGCCACAACCAATAAAAGTTGCGTCCAGTAGTAAAGGAAAAACTACTACAGATGAATGTTGAATAGAAAAACACCAACTTTTCTGCTTTCAGGAGCAGACAACTCAATATTTTGAATCAGACAGTCCTTAAATACATGATCCAGTGGATAATTTGGTTTTTAGGCCAAATTATATGCTCTTTGTGGAATAGGAATAATCCTGATTAAACAAGTAAAGCTTCATTTAAAATCGTGTAACTCCCTTTTTATCTTGTAGTAGATTTTGGTGCATGCCAGTAATAAACTGCTTGTGTGCTATCAAAACACCAACATCAGTGCGCTAGGATTCTCCCACCAGCCCTTGTAAAAATTATGTACTGGTAGAATGACTTGCTGTGCCAGTGGCACAGCTTCTAGGGCTGGTCTTGACCCCTGCAGGGCGGGTAGTGACCCCCTGACCTACCCGGTATGGTGATACTGGGCCGGTACAAGATGGCCGCCTTAGCTGAGAATGTCTAAAATCTTCTTACTCTAACCCTTGAGCCAGAAGTACCCTTCCTTGGATTGTCAGAAATATCAACCACAGGCTAGGTATAGCCTCGGGACCCTATAGAGTCAATTACTGGACAATGGAGATACGACTTCACCCTTTAGCCACTGCACCATCTACCTTTTACTTTGTTTTTCAGTATGATTTGTTAACTATTTATATATCCACTACTATTGGTCTATTTACTTCCTGAGCATGCATTCTTATATATACTGAAATATGTAAATGACTTCCTTCCAGCCTACCTATAGAATGGCAGGAGCTCTTATGTTTCTTTGCATTCATTAATTCATGTCTTGCCAATCACCCTAGTGGAAAGCCACCCTAGGACTTTGGTTTTGATGAATAAAGCCACTATGCAAACAGCACTCTGTGTAGTTTGTCCGAGCCGTAGGCTCTGTGCTTGCCAAATGATCCGGCAGTAACTGATCATAGTTGACACTGTCATACCGCACAGTGTCTCCTCTGGAGAGAGGTATAATACTCGAGATTAGTGGAATTTTGTGGAAACCAGACCGAAATCCATTACATTCTGTCGGATCATATCACTGTAATAGTACCACTACAATGAATAATAAAAACTGGATCGGGAAATTGTTTGATGAAGTTTTTTTTATGAACAAAATTATTTATTAAAAGGAAGAATGGCAAACATTTCAAAAACAAACTGGACGATAATTTAAAATATGTAAGCAAGCAAATAAAGAACTTGATCAATTTGCAAAAATCATGACGGTTGTGCACATCTAATTGAAAAGAACAATTCAAGAGTTGAACCAACAAACCTAAAACTTGGGCGGTTAGATACCAAAACTTCAACAAGTACTCAAATGTGCAAATTATTCAGAACTCATTTGCAAAGGCGTATCAAAATGAAGGAAAAACTTGTATGTGACACACGGTAAATCTTTGCGGAATCTTTACAGTCAGTTCTTGTATAACTTCACATACAGATGTGTGTGAGTCTCTGCAGGCTCAGCTCCTGCAATGTACAGCCACAGGCTACTATCAAAAATCGACTATACAACTTATGAAATGGTGATTATTAACCATAAGCACACACTGTAAAAGTTAAATTTCACCTTTTAAAGCAGTTTGTATAGCTGAAACAAACTGAAACTAAATGACCTAGTAGAAACCCAAGTCTTAACTCCAAGCAGATGACTGGAACGGTACTGTTACAATTTATTGATTGATACCTGAGCTGAGATTTTGCCTACAGTCATCCTCATAATAATATCAACAAAAACAATAAACTATGTTATATCGATATAAAGATCAAGTTTTTTACATTTATTAGTTATGGCCTATAACAATAGTTATCATATGATAATTTTTTTCGTCCCATCATGTTTCTTATGTTTTGTATTTCTGTTAATGGTATGGATAACCAATATGGCAGACAAACAACACTACAAGATCTGTCCAAATTAGTTACTCATCCACATTCTGTCAACACTAGGACACTCAGCTATTGGTAATCTAAAAATTTGAAAGAAATTATTTTTTTTCGTTTTTAGGTGACCTAGGCATTGAAAATGTGATTATTTTCAAGTATTTAAAAAATATGTATAAAAAACTGAATAAATTGAATTTACCAATGAAATTCTATATGATTTTTGGCGTTTTTTGTTGTTTTTTGTTCTCACCTTGACCCATTCCAAGTGCTTTAAATATAGCACTTACAACCATTTAACAATACATGTGAAATATTAAGTGAGTAACATCATAAACAAATAAGGATACAGCAATGGGTATACTACAAACAATAGAGTAGCCTAGTATATGGGTTGATTGGTTAGATTGCCACAGTTACTATGCAAACAATAGAGTTACCTACAATGGATAAAACAGAAACAATAAAGTTAATTGAATGAGATACAGGTAAGCAAGGGTATGTCTACACAAGTACCTGCTACTGTTCTGTGTGGACTCTCATACTGTGGACCATCTTCTGCTAAAAGTTTTGGTTGCATCTCTATAGTAGTGTATCTGTGAGCTTCATCTTCTGCTGCTGCAACTGCTTAAATGAGAAAAACAGAAATGGGATTTTTACATAATTGCAAACATTAAAGTTTATTAGAATGAGCTAAAACTTTTGTTTCCACCAGATCTATGTTACCTGTCTGCTGACTACTATTGCTTGCCTTACCTGGTGTCTCATAGTCTCCAGATCCACAGATGGCCGATTCCTTAACAACTTCTGCAGTCTGGGCCTTAGCTCTATCAGCTTTTTTTCTGCAAAACAGTTTATAGATCAAAACTTTTATCACTTCAATTAGCTTAACTGAACCTTGAGTTAATATTAAAAGTTTTAATAAATAAGTGAACACAAAAGCTTGTAGAATACTAACAGAGATTTAAACGCTTTATTAGAGCGTGCAAACAACTTTGGCAATGTAAGTGCAAAAAAACAAGCATTTATCTAAAAATCAGAGAATGTAACCGGATGTCGCTGATGGAAGCAGTTTGATTTGATACTCTAAAAAATATTTTACAATACCATCAAACATAATTGAAACAGCGATTATACTGTGAGAGATTTGCATGATACAGTCAACCCACCAGCCCCCCCACCCCAAGAACCTCCTCCACCCCTTGCGATGTCAACAACCAAGCTAGAGACCACCCCTGAGCCTTTCCCCCTCCGCATTTGTACAAATTCCCGCATAAAATGGATACTGAGGACCCCGACCCTGTATAGACCCTGTATAGACACTGTATAACATATATAACCTACCCTGGGTTACCCCAGGTCTACCCCGGGTCAGCTTCCCTGGGTCAGTATCCAAAGAGGTTGGTATAGTTAGCCTGGGGCCTATGGGATTGGATGCCCACCTCAGAAAGTAAAGTAGAGTGCGGTAGCCTGGAGAGAAGACTAAGAAGTAGATGCCCTAATAAGAAGTGGAAAAGTTCCCAGCCAAGAAAAGAGCGGAAATGTGGCCCAGCATACTTTGCCATGTGCTCGCTGTTGTGATTGGATTGCCTTGTTTACTAAATGTATATTATCTGTTTTGATTGGTATGTTATTCTTATTGCATTGTATGATTGGTTCACCCTAGTAAGGGGGTGAACTTTTCCCTTATTCTCCTATAAAAGGAGCTTTTTCTATGCATTGAGGGTAGAAGTCTAGTGGATCTTGTGAAGTATTCCACCTCGTATTACTAAATGGATTGGATTAAATAAAGTATTATTCATAGAAACTCTGTTATTTTGTGTCTGGGTCGAGGACCCTGGGAGATTGATAACTTCAATTTGGAGTGGACCCCGAATTATAGCAAACAGTTTTGGAGTGTGTCAGTTGTCAGTTGTCAGTTGTGTCAGTAGTAGAAGGAGCGAAACTACTACAATACCTGCAACAGACACTCCCTGTTAACTTAACTATGATAGTTAATAATAGGTTGCCAAGTGTGGCTTTTCAAAAGCCCTTCTTTGTCATACCTGATTGTATATCATCAATATTAATAATGATTATTCCTATTGATTTTTCTTAGTAATTATTTTTGTTATACTTACCTGGAAATTTCTCTAAGCAAAATGAATGCAAAAGGTAGATTTTATCGAAATTGCGGGAGTCTGTGCTTGAAAACGATCTAGGTAGTATACAGATAGATGTTCTCAATTAAGCCAGAAATGCATAAACTCAATGATATCATTTCTTACAACTATGAGGTTTCAACATGTTTTTAAAAACCAATTTATAAGCACAAAGTTCAGTTTTTTTATTTTTATGCGAGCATCAGGAATAATAGTTTGTATGAATTACTAACTTTCCATGTAACGCTACATTATGGTGTCATGGCTCAGTGCTTCTCGATAGCGATAAACCATCATGCTTTTCCATGAGCCAGCAATACAGTAGCGCCAAAGGTCATGAACCCTAATTAGCGAGTCAACGGCGACTTTGAGCTAATGAGTCAATGAGTGAAACTACTGTATGAAGGAAAATTGTTCCAACCAACAATTAGTTTTAAATGCTTTTCTTATGTTTGTTTCATCTACTACTACATACTCCACAGGTAAAATTTTGAAGCAGCAGTGCTTGGCTAATGTGTAATTTATTTATTAAACTTAAAATAATTATTTATTTTTATTATTTTTTAACCACGGCCAATTGATTATTTATTATTATTTAATTTTTATTATTATCAATATCTAAAATAGGGAAAAAAACAAATAATATGAAATAAAATACATAAGTATATTTGTGATCTCTAATTCTGCATCAATTTTAATTAATATAAGTGGTCTTGAAAAGCAACTGTCTCATATCACTGAAATTTCTGTCCAAATTATTTAATTATATTGACTGCAGTGATGCTGGAAATACAATACACGCATGTGCAAACCAGTAGCGCTACGGCATTCCCTATTTCCATAACGCTTCAGTGGTCTGGCGCTATTATAAGTCGCTACTTAATAGCGACTTTCAATAGCGCCACATAATCACGACTTCAGTAGCGATATAGCCATTTCCAAGAGGGGAAAACCCGTGGCGCTACGACGTAGCGCTACGGCGTCGCGTCATGGAAAGCCACTAAATGATGTATGCTCATTTCATCTCTAAAAGTAAGGTTATTTTTTATATGTTGCTATATGTTTATATATGGCTTTTCAGTGGCTGGAGTTCTGAGTGCATCATCAATTCAGCTCAGTTTCATGAAACGTTTTGCCTATCGACAATAAATATAGAAGCAAAACTTTAACGGTTTCTGATGTTAAAATGCGTTTTTCATGTAAAAGTTGGATAGAAAATTCTAAAGACTTCAAGTATGACAAGAAATTTTCATTTTCTTAAAATCGAACCGTATAGCTTTCAAGAAGTCGGATATGCAAAAGTTGAACGAGCTGTAATCACCTAGTTTTACCTGATACATATTACTAGTGCAACTGCTAGTAAAGTAAGTGCACACCCAACCGTTACTCCTACTCCAGCGCTTATGTATACTTCTAGATTTATTTTGCCTCCTTTGTGAGCTGGTGTACACTCATCTGTAAACAAATAGAATGCCAAAAGTGGAAATTAGTAATCAATCTCTTAACTTAAGAATCAAGAGCTCACTTTTGTGTGTTAAATATATTCTGGTCTAACAACTTTACATAGAAATCAGTTTAATTGATCCTTGCTGGATTGTACTTATCAACGAAGTACTTGAACTTGGTAAGTTATCCACAACAAGACACTTACTTAATGTAGGAATTGTAATGGTTGCAGCTCTTGTGGTGGTGCGTGTAGTAGTAGTGGTAATTGAATGTATAGCTGCTGGGACTGTGGTGCTTATAGAATTTTTGGTAGCTGTAGTTGAAAACACTAAAATGCATTCAATATTTTAGAAAACTAACCAAGAAAATTTTTTTCAAGTAAACATGAAGAGTAAAAATGACAATACCCATCCGTTGTTTCAACCTTCTATTGTTTTATTGAAATCCATGTGTCCAACAGTTGATAAATTGGCTTCTACTCACAAATAACACTTCATCAATAAACAAAATAAATCTGCAATAATAAAACAGTAGAAAATATACATGTACTATGGTGTGATGAGGAATACAATGCTTCCTTACCAATCTCATAAACAGAGGTACTGTTAACTCCACCACATATCTGATAAATGTTTCCAGGACAGTTCCAAGTACATCCAGAAGAATCCTCACCATGTCTATCATATCCTGAGTCTCCACAGAAGCAAAAATAGGAGAAATGCAAGCCAGCGTACCTGTAATCTATAAATACACAGTGCAATTGTACTGCTAATCAGTAACTGTGAATGAACACCATAAAATAACAACTGGTATCTCCAGGTGACAAAGATACGACTACTCAAATGGTGACCAAGTAAGAGTTTGCTTCTAAACTCAAGTACTTACATAATATAGACTAGAGCTTCACAAATGCATCGGGCTTATAAGTCAAACAACATTCTCTACACAAAAGCGTGTCAATTATTTACATTATGAAGTGGAATGTTGCACAAAAAATAAATCAAATACAACTCAAATATGACTGGTCCAAAAATTGACTACTCACTCCCTTCAGCACAGTTTTCAACACATATTTCAACTGTGTTAAATGCTGGGCTGGATGATGGTCCTGACAATGCCCTGTTGGTTGAATAATCTTTAAAGCATCCCACATAGTTGTATCTGTACTCTCCTAAAACATAACCAATCTGTTGAACAAAAACGCACTCGAGTTTCATAAATGTTTTTGCTTCAGTCACAACTGCAAAAAGCTTTCTCCATTTCCAGATTTTGACTTATTTTTAATTTCGTATGTTAAAGTTGATTCTAAACTGATTGTTAAAGTTTGAATACTTTGCTAGTCATCAGGCTCAAATATTTATTTCAGCCGATTCACCTCTCCTTGCAGTATTTATGAAACCCCCAAAAATCTGTTTGATTACTTGTCAGGCCTAGAAAGGCTGACTGTCTAGTTGAGCCGGCACACAAGCAATTTGTATGGTGACAACGCTCAGCGGAAATTATTAAAACGGCAAAGGCTGTTACACTTTGTATACAAGCGATGAAATATATATAACACACAAGCCTAGTATACAAAAAGAAAATATCGTAGTAAATTTTGGACTGGTACCACAAAATTATATTAATCTCGAATGCTCTACCTCACTCCAGTTGGGGACACTGCTGGTATGGCTATGCCACTTGTACAAAGACTCCACCAAATACTGCAAACCCCATTATTCATACATACTAGTCCAGTTGTTAGTATACAAGAACACATTTATTTGTATTCTGTACTGCTCCAGGTTGGTTATCCACTGGAGTATAATAGCAAGAGTAAGTGCACTCAACAAATGCAATGAGTATATGAGGAATCCATCTGTTTATAGGCTAGAGCACAGGAAGTGTAGTTTATCATAGCAAATGATACGCCCAGAATACAAAATATAACCAATCAAATGTGCAGTAAGTGATTAAAAAAATCACAGCAACATAATAAAAATACCAACGGATTATTGTAAGTATTCCGTAAAAATGGCAAGGTTGTTTACCAAGGATAAATAGAGTGAACATCTTAGGTGCTGTCCTATCTTTTGGTAGGATCTCAGACTACTTATCGCTGGTGGTCTGCTGGTATTCATTCCTTTGGGTATTATAGTCATAGATCTCTCAGGGTAATCTCCAATTCCTAGGGCCATGTTGTCACATTGTGCCAGCCCAGTAAAGGTCAATACCAGTCCAGTTTTGTATTTAATACAGGGAAGGCAACACCAAACAATTTAGTACTACTGTGGGAGATTTACATGATAGATAGTCAAGTCAGGCACCCTCCCCATCCCTTCCCACCCTAAGACCCCTCTTGTCCTGTCGGTAACGAAGGTATAAAGTAACCCCTGAGCCTTTCCTCCCTTGCATCTACTCAAATTCTCCCGAAAATTGGATACCGACAACCCCGACCCTGTATAGACCCTGTATCGACCCTGTATCCATGTATATAAACATATATAACCTACCCCGGGTTACCCCGGGTAAGTTACCCCGGGCCAACCAAGAAATATGGCAGATTTAAGTAGCCTGGAGTCTTGAGGACTGGATGCCTACCATTAGAAGTTGCAGACTGAAGCTGGAGAGCCTAGGAACAGAGACCAAGGAAGTGAAGTCCCTTATAAGGAAATGAGAGTTTTCAGGACTCTAGAAAGGGCGGGAAAACAGCCCAAGGCTGTTTTGCCATGTGCTCGCTTATGTTATTGGATTATCTTATTTACTAACTTGTATTGCATATTCTGATTGATGTATTGTTTCTATTGTAATATTTGATTCATTTACCCCAATAAGTGGATGAACTTTTCTCCTGTTCTCCTATAAAAGGAGCTTTTGTGGTGCATTAGAGTCAGAGGTTTTCTGGATCTTGTACAGTATCTTTACTTGTATTGCTAAATATAATTGTATAGTAAAGGGTTTGTTGGAGAAATTCTGGTGTAGCGTGTCTGGGTCGAGGACCCTGTGAAGTTGGTAGCATCTCTTTGGAGTAGACCCCAAAGTGTTAGAGGGGTTGGAGAGTGGATACCCTTGTGTCGGTAGTGGAAGGAGCAAAACTACTACATTAACAACAGATCAACCAGCTGACTGTCGATAGGGCTGGTCAACTATAGAGGGTGTCTCTGACCCACAGAGACATCCTCTATTAAGGCAAGTTCCTGTAGGAGCATGTGCTACAGCCTTTAGTCTATAAAATTCCACCACAGCATCTATAACGTACATACCTTGTCCACTAGTAAGTGTTTGAGCAAAGTAAACTACCGCAATAGTTATTTTCAGGAATGTAGAAGTCCCCATCACCAACAGATCACATTTACTGCATGCGGAAGGCTTGTGTTTTGCAAAGTGTGAATAAACACTTACTAGTCATGCCAAACTACTGCCAGCTAATTGCTCAGTCACTCTGTACGCTGGTAAGCAATAACAAAAACTTGATCTCATTACCATTCATGTCAATTCATTGAACACACAAAGATCGAATTCTATTCAAGTTAAGAATATGCACTTATCAGCCAACAATCATGTTGAATTGATCAAGTTTTTCAATGACGACGGTTTTTTTACACAGAAATGGCTCATTCTCATACGTAATCTAGTCACACTGTACAAGCCCTTTGCTTTCTACATCAAAACTGATGCAACTATTATAAAAAAAACAACATTTGACTTACTTCTTGTATATGCTAGTATAAAATGGAGTGCTATGAAGTTCACTCTGACTATGGGTTGCTATTAGTCCACACACAAACATGTGTTTAGGTGACTGTCTGTTTTTGGCATCTGTATCTATACACCTGGGGCTCGGTTTCAGTTTTAAGGCGATCCGGATGCTGTACTGATGCAAAAAATATGTAAACAGCATACATTTTTATTGCAAACTTTGATGTTTACATGCGTAAAAAGTGCACATTTCCTGTTATGCTGCTCGTAAGTGTAAAAGATGACTGAATTGGTGATGTGATGTAAGAGGAAGTAATGTGTTAACGCCAAGTGTTAATGCCAAGTGATTGAAGGGTAGGTAATAAACTCAGAAAAATATTTTCCCCTTCAAATAAAAGTAAATCCAACATTTTTTTTGGGATTTTTCCAACACAAAGTTGAGGGACGGGTAAGTTATGTACCCGTGATTACTTTGATGTATCTCAAGCATTTGCGGAAAAAATATTTAAAAAAAATTGCTAGTTTGTTTTTTTCCTTTAAGATTTTGTAAGCAATCGTGATTACTGATTTGTAAACTTCCAATGCATTATTGTGGTAGATTTTGGTGAACAATCATAGTAAACTGGGAGTTTACTGCACTATCTCCACATTGAGTGCACTAGAGTTTCACCCACAGCCATCGGTAAGATGCTGTGCTGGTGGCGAAGCTTTACTGTGCCAATAGCACAGTGTGCAGGGCCGGTAGTGACCCCTGAAGGGCGCGTAGTGACCTCTGCAGGGCCGGTATGACGACCCAGGGCTGGTCAAAGATGGCTGCCATAGCAGAGAACTTCTAAAACCAGTCAAGATCCGGCACTAAGTCAAGAACAGAAAATACCCTTCCTAATATCCGAAGTAGCTAAGACTGCAAACTATCCAGAGCCTTGGGACCTTGTAGGACACTCTTATTGGACGATGGGAGACAGGACTCCGCCTCTAGCTACTTGGAACTTATTTTATTCAATCTTTATATGTCCCATGATTGGTTGTTTATTTATATATGTAATTGTATTGGGTTATAAACTTCCTGTGCTATTACTCTTGTGTATAATATGCTAATTATTTTCTGTCAGTGCACCTATAAAAGGGCTGACTTTACCTTCATTTATTGCATTCATTCTCATGTCTTGCCAATAACCCTAGTGGATTGCCACCTTAGGACTTTGTCTAGTGAGAGTAAAGCCAGTATTCAAACTAAACTTTGTGTTGTTTGTGCGAGCCATGGCCTCTGACTATACCGGATAACTTGGTTGCATTATTACATCGTTGTCACTGTCGAGCAGCATAGTGTCCCCTCTGAATATAGGCATAATACTTGAGCATAGTAGATATCTGTGGAAACAAGACCTCAATCCATTACATTGTTTGCGTTACATCATTAATCATAATTCATCAGTAGTGAGTCACTTTTGGTTATTAGCAAAGGACAGAGGCTTGCCTGTAAAGTTTTTTTGGGTTGTATAACTTACCCCCACCGCTTTCTCTGCTGTGTTTTGATTCCAATATGAAATCAAAAGCGAGAAAGAATCACAAAAAATGTGTTAATATATTTCCACACTTTCACTTAAACAAATATGCATTCACCCAGTCAATCCAAGTCAAACTGCTACACTGACAAGAGATTTACATTTTACTTCCTTGTTGAACAGTTGCTTGAAATGTTATGACTATCATTAGGGTTGTCTTCTCACAAACATTTTCTGCCTAATGTGATATGTTGACAAGTCTTTCACTGAATTGTTATGGTGTGTTCGAACATTTGTTTTTATAATGCTTTAATGACCATCACTAGTATACAGAAACTGTACAAGTTCACATCATACATCAATGTTGGAGTAGTTTCTGGTCTGTTAACCACAGATTACGAATAAGCTCAAGTACTCTACCTATCTGCAGAGGGGACACTGCCAGTATGGCTAGTGCCACTTGGTCAATACACTCTAACAACTTGGGTAGAGCTCAGGGCTCAGACAGACCGGAATGGTTGTGGTATACAGCGATGTATACTAGCAATCTGCACAGCTTTATGGTGGTAAGCCACTGGAGTTTAATGAAACGCCAAGAACAAGTGGAAATGTAAGAGTAAATACAAAGTACAATGATGAGATCCGGCCTTGATAAGCTGGATCAAAGGAAGCTAATGTTCTAGATAATAATATAGCCAATAATACACACAGGAAGAAAATAGAAGTTAACTTGGTGTTAAAAATCATAACGAATACAAAGTCATGTAAACAGTTAGAAGTAATGAGCGCACAAAAACAAGGGGCAGAGTTATGTCTGCTGACATGCTGTCCCATCTCCTACTAGGTTCTGAGCTTTCCATAGCCTGATGTCCAGTTATGTTTGGGTCCGGAGGTACATATGTCCTGGACTTGCCCTTTTGAAGTTCCACAGATAAATTTTGAGATTCCAGGCTAAAGCAGCCATCTAGTCCTCACCCAAGGTTACTCATAAAGTCACCCTAATAGTCAATCCCGCCCCTGCAGGGTTCTATACCGGACCTGTGGGGTGATCAATGCTGTACTGATAGTGCTGGTCATTTTAGTACACTGGCAGGGACCACCAGTTGCCTGTTGGTGGCTTTGCTCAGCGCAGAAGGGTGTCTTTGAGTCATGGAGACAGCCTCTACTCATATAGGTGCATGTAGAGAGAGTACAGGCTTTAGTCTACATAAATCTACCCCAATGTATCCGAAAGCAACATTACATAATTATCATCTAATAATAAAACCTAAATGTTACCTCATGACAACACCATTGAGGTATTGCAGTACGGTATAATATTTGCTTCTCTTTTTAACTGCTGCATAAGTTGCAAGTACTTCCTTGTTAATATCTAAAGGATCAAAGTACAAAGTCTTCTTATTAACTCTATCGACTATATTTGTTGTGATTTTATAATCAAAATTATCTAATATGTTTCTTGTTTAAAAGGTACATGAGTATATTTAGTTTGGTTTTACAAAATGAACCTTTTTCAAGACCTTGTGGTTGATAGTTGTTACACTTTGCATTTGGCTCTAAAAGTCAGTGGAGAGATGGGAAATGCTCGCTACGCGTATTGTAGTGATTTTCCTCCTTTCACTACAGACGCAACGCAAATCCCCTTCTCACTCTTAGCAACTGATTCGGGGTCCACAACCCAGACAAACATTGTTTATGTTCTTACAAATCTCATAAACAGAGGTACTGTTGACTTCCCCACATTTCTGAGAAATGTTTCCAGATTAGTTCCAAGTATATCCAGAAGAATCCTCACCATATTTATCATATCCTGAATCTCCACAATGGCACAAAAAGCCGGACTGCAAGCCAGAATACCTGTAATCTATACATATAAAACTGAAAAAAACATTTGTGCAGTACTTTATATATTTCCCCATTTCCACTATGCTGAGTAGGAAAATTCGCTGCACAAACAACCTATTGGACTGCTTAGGTGCAACATCAAGGTCTGTTTTTGTTATTTGTGCTCAGGGTGGAAATCTTTCCAAATTTGGCAATTTTTTGCCAATCAAAACGAAACTGCTCTCCGCCATGACGAAATTTTGATTGGGTTTTCCAAAAACAAAGCCTTGGGTTTATTAATAATAATTTTCATATTGTTGGCCATTGCAGTTGGCCAAAATATTCTAAAGGATTCGTCGCAAAATCACACAGAAAAACTCCAATGAGTTTTAATCCAACTTCAATGAATTCTTACAATCCGCGAACGTAATCACCTAAACGATTGATACGCGATTAAACAGCGATTGATTTATTACCACAACCAGTGCAGTGTTTAAGAACCCACACTCAATCACATTGAGATTAAACTTCAGATTGGGTCAGTCTAGCACGGATTAAAAACAAGAGCATTCCTAATAACTGTATATGCAGATTGTTAATTGCATGATGATTATTATTTGGGGCATTGTTTGTCCAGATTTTGATTTAGGATCAATATTAATCTTCATTAGTTGCTATGATGTCTGTACTGTATTTTTCTCCAAGAGCAATTAAACATTGGAGGCAATTTAAATTGGAGTTAGTTCTTCTGTATTGGTTCTAGCATGCAGAAAATGACAATCCTTATTTCAAAATGTGGTAGCAACTTGTATTGAACAAGAAAGCTGAGATCAGTACACAGCAATTGAAAAAGAAATACAGGCATAACTATATAAATTTAACTAAAGATATATAAAACACCATCTGTGAACGGGCTATGAACATAACAACTGGCTTGATTGAATGATGAATAGTATAGTATAGTTCATTATGACATAGATCCACTGGGGTACACTCAGCGTATGTGCGATAGATTCCGAGTCGAAACTGGGAGTTGAAGTCTGATTCTGATCGTTAGGCTCCTGAAACAAGAGTAATATCATTAGGCATCAATTCCCAAAAAGCAGGTATGCCTTAACGAAAACTAAACTAAAGACAACAAACCTTGGGAAGCTGAAGTTGAAGAGTGAGCAACATTGCAGCCAATTGACAATCGCCTGTGAGCTCTTGACCTCTTGTTGACCCAATTCTCATTTCAAGGGACACATCTCTAATAAGGAGAAGTTGTAACCCCCCACCACACGCATCAGTGGAACTAAGTATAGGAAGTAATCCTACCTAATGACTAATGAGAAGTGACAGATGCTACAGCAGGCATACCTAATAAGGAGTGACAGATGCTACAGGAAGTTACCTTATAAGGAGAGACAGTTCCTAGTGCACCCCACCCAACATACCATGTGCTCGTGATCCTGTTTGGTTTATGTTATTGTAATGGTTTTCTCCGTCACTGGATAGAACTGTTACTGGCACTACAAGGAGGGCTATACTGTCCGGCTTTATCTGAACTGTACTAAGAGCGCCACTGCTAAGCAGTACGGCTCTGTGTGGTTTATCTTGCACTAGATACAACCGGATGCTGCTGTATAGTAGGCGCAACTGTGTTCAGGCAACCAGCCTCACAGATATTGTAGTGGATTTTGGGGGCGTAAAATCACTAGCTGAGGTTGGTAGCTTGCTTCCACCAGTTGTTAGATTAACCTGTTACAACAACAGGGTCGGTGAGATACCGAATGTATACAAGATAGAGTACTGCTACTATACAACCAATTGTGAGCCCTCGGCTCAGACACATATCTCAAAGTAGTTGAGTCCACATGCCTTTATTCATTCAGAATAAAACGAGTTAGTAACAATCCCAATTACAACTGATGATTATGACCAAAGTTCTGCCTTTTATAGGCAGTGCACAAGAACAATCATCCAATTACAGTACAATATTGCAATACACACCAATGAGAGTAATTATATAAATACATAGCAAATAAGATGGTAGTAAAGGGCTTAAAAGGAATAGGCGCCCTGTGGTAGTAGGCGGAGTCATAGGCTCATAAACCAATCACAGCTAGTCTCTGGGTCCTAGGTCTTTCTAGCTCTTAGTCCATCATCTTTGGTAAGGGGTAAGAGTGGATACTTCCGGCAGATAGCTCTTAGGTCCTCCCAGGCTACTTCTAAGATATCAGGCTCCACTGATTCACTTCCTGCTGGCCCAGAAAGGTCAGTATAGGTGTACACAGGGTCGGTATAGGTGTACACAGGGTCGGTATAGGTGTACACAGGGTTGGTATAGGCATAAATATAGTTACTGTCCACCTGCTTAGTAGTTGCTAGTAATTCTGGCCATCTAATGGCTATTGTAGTGATACTAGTTGTGCGCAGAGGATGTGTACGCTGAAATCCCCCACAATATCACAGAGTTGGAGGCGACAATGATTTACTGTTACCAACAAAAGCAAACAATGTCTAATCTGACGCACAAAACTGAAGGTTTGACACAAAGTATATAATAACGAGAACGGTAGCAACTGACAGCAAGGGTCGAGTGAAGACTCAACAGTAACTGGTCAAAACAGTTCACTTGCTACACGAGAGTTACTTCTCACTCTAACTACTACTAAATGTCTGCCACTCTGGGCTGAATGCAAGAGTATTTATAAGAAAGGTAAACAGTTGAAAATATATGCATATAATTGGATAGAAAGAATACCCCCAGCGAGGCGTAAAAAAAGTAATCATAATCTGGCACAAAAGAAATCCATGAGTCAATAGGCTAGCCATTAATGCTAAATGATAATATATATAAATATGTGTTAATGCGCCAGTTTACTAGAGGCGGGAATCCATCCTAAGGCTTGGCTGTGTGAGAAGCGGGTCAGCTGTACTCTTGGGTGTATTCAAGCGTAAACATCTAGTGTGTAGTCTTTACGTATAAGAGAGAAATGTTTGTAAGATAATAGCACCGGCTGAAAAAGGAATAGCCACACTGTGCAAATTTATTACATTGTTATTGTATCTTGTGTCCTGCCTTGTGATTTGTATATATATTGTTATCATGTATTTTATTGGCTCACCAATAATAAGGGGGTGAGAGTTCCTGCCCTCTCCTATAAAAGGAGAAAGTGTTTGTTGGAAGGGCACAAGTCTGGAGGATCTTGTGAAGTATTGTGGTAGATTTTGGTGAAAGATACTAGTGAACAGGGCGTTGGCTACACCACTTCTCCACTCTATGCGCTGGCGATGCACCTACGGTCATCGGTAAGATGCTGTGCCGGTGGCAGAGCCATACTCTGCCGGTAGCACAGTACACAGGGCTGGTACCGGGCTGGTAGTGACCTCTACAGGGTCGGTAGTGACCTCTGCAGGGCAGGTATGCTTCCACAGGGCCGGCACAAGATTGCCGCCTTAGTTGAGGAACTTGGAAATTAGCCAGAACTTCTCACCAAGCCAGGAGCCAAAGCTATCTACCCTAACATCGACGGTAACCAGGACCCCAAGCTAACTGGAGCCTTGGGACCTCATGGAACAGCTTGATTGGCCTGCAGGAGATAGGACTCCACCCTTAGCCACTTGGCACCTCCCTTATTTACTCTCTTTTGATTACCTGATTGGTGGACTATTTATATAAGCACTTACATTGGTCTAATTACTTCCTGTACTGTTATTCTTATATGTTTGATACTTGTGAGCTCTCCTATAAAAGGAGAGACATTTCATGTGTTCTGTGCATTCATTCCTATGTTGCCATGGCATTGCTCTTATATTGCTAACCCTAGAGGAATAACTACCATCAGGACTGTCATAGAGAATATAGCCATTAATACAAGCACTACGCAGTACTGTTTGTTTGAGCCATGGGCTCCTGCCTTACCGGGTAATTCGGTTACCCTGCACAGTTGTCACTGTCGGTCAGCACAGTGTCCCCTCTGGAGATAGGTATAATACTCGAGACTAGTGGATGTCCGTGGAAACAGACCGGAATCCATTACAGTATCTTCCTTGTATTGCTAAATAGATTTGTGTAAATAAAGGGTTATTCATAAAAACTCTGTTATTTTGTGTCTGGATCAAAGACCTTGTGAAGTTTGCAACCTCAAGAATTAGCAAAAGCAGTTTCGGAGTGAAACCATTATGTCAGTAGTAAAAGGAGCAAAACTACTACAATACTATAAATGCCAAGGCTTTTCTTCAGTTTAATCATCTCAGGATTACAATCTAACCTGATAAGGAAAGCCAGAGTTTTATCACTTGTGGACTAAAGTTCTTACTGGGTCAGTAGCGCTAGGAGTTAAGGACCTGAAGAATAACAATACAGGAGAGCTAGAGACTTTAAACCAAAAATGATTAAAGCTTTAATCATTTTTGGTTTAAAGTTCTTGCTAACTGATTAAAGTCAGAGTTTAATCACCTGAGAGCAATATATCAACCTACCTACAAATTCTAGCACAGTTGTTGTCAAACTTTAATCCTCAGTTACTCCTTCTAGTAAATACTTTCAAAGGTTCTACTGAAATAACAGATATCACCCCTATTGATGCCGCAGTGTACTCTTATATCAATCATCACGGTGTTTAATCACCTGTTTAATCCTAAGTTTTCCCACTTTTTTGTGTGTGACCCATACACACAGACTGCCAATACATATGCAATATATATGCAATGTATATGTGCCACAGAGCTCAGAACAAGTTATATTTTCCAACCTAAAGCACCTCTCCTATCTTGGATTACTAGGATTCTAGGATGGTTGTAGTGGCCACGGACTTGTTCAGTGTTCGATACTGTCAACACAGTATTAGGGGACTGGGTTGTCTTGTAGTGGGCATCAGGCAGGTGGTTGGACTATTGTAATAGATTCACATAGTGCAGCCAATGCATTGGTTAGCTACAATTGCTTACTGGGTTAGTAAGTGATGCAAGCCACTGGTGTGTTGTTAACAAGCAGTGAACCCTGGGAATGCGCTAGCTATAACACGTTGTATATCTTTATACGCTGACAGTCAGGAATAGGAGCCATTAGTACTAGTTTCGGTAGCGCTCCCGACCCCGTACAACTTGAAACAGTTGTTACTGTGTGTCTCAGTGTGTGGTTTTAACAAGACAACCTTGCTCAGTTGTCAGACGGACTACATGGGAGTACCTCTCTCTAGCAGTTGTCTGGTAAACGCAAGGTGAAAACCTTCACAGTATCATAGGGCAGGCATAAGTCCCTAGGGCGACTGGGTTGACCAGCTGTTCGGTCACCAGGTTGGTAACAGAGGCAGGGTAGGGCAGGTATTAAATGGTTACGCCAGCAGAAGATAAAAGTTGTGTAGGGTGGTGAGGAAAAACTGCTACATATGTGTGTTGAATAAAATAACTCCAACTTTTTCTACTTTAAGGAACAGACAACTCTCATATTGTGAATCACACAGTCTTTGAATACATGAACTCGTGGATAATTTTGCCTTTACGCCAAATTATATGCTCTTTGTGGAATATAAATAATCCTGATTAAAAAAGTAAAGCTTTATTTAAAACAGTGTGATTTTCTCTTTTTCTTGTGGTAGATTTTGGTGCATGCCATTAGTAAACTGCTTGTGTGCTATCAAAACACCAACATAAGTGTGCCAGTATTCTACCCTCAGCCCTTGTAAAACTGATATGCCGGTAGAATGACTTGCTGTGCCAGTGGCACAGCTTGCAGTGCTGGTCTTGACCCCTGACCACCAACCTACCCAGTAGGGTGATATTGGGCCGGTACAAGATGGCCGACTTAGCCGAGGATCTCCAAAACCTCCTAGGAGCTTACTCTAACTTTGGAGCCGGAAGTACCCTTCCTTGAATTGCCGGATATATCAACCACAGGCTAGGTATAGCCTTGGGATGCTATGGAGTCTTTGACTGGACAGTGGACTCAGCTCTTTAGCCACTGCACCATTTCCCTTTAAGTCTGTTCCACTGTATGATTTGCTAACTATTTATACATCCACTACTATTGGTCTATTTACTTCCTGTGCATGAGTTCTTATATATAATATTGCAATAGATTTCGATCTGGCTTCCACGAATATCCACTATTCTAGAGTATTATTCCTCTTTCCAGAGGGGACACCGTGCTGCTCGACAGTGACAACTAGGCAACACAACCGGATCACCCGGCATAGGCAGAACCCAAGGCTCACACAAACAACACAGCATGCAGTTTGAATACTGGCTTTATTCTCAATAGGCAAAGTACTAGGGTGGCAATCCACTAAGGTTATCGGCAAGACGTGAGAAATAAACGGAAGGAATATGAACAGATCCAGCCATTTTATAGCTAGCTGGCAGGAAGTAATTAGCATAAATTCATATAAGCATAAAGGCACAGGGAATAATTAGACCAATGCGATTACAAATAACTGACAAATCATGCGATGATTAAGGTTTAAACGTAATGGGCGCCAGTGGCTAGAGGCGGAGTCCTATCTCCTATTGTCCAATCAGAGTGTCCTACAGAGTCCCAAGGCTCCGGTTAACTTGTGGCCTTGATAACTGCGTATACGAGGAAGGGTATTTCCTGTTCTTGCCCTAGAGCAGGATCCTAGCTGGTTTTGGAGGTCCTCTGCTATGGAGGCCATCTTTGACCGGCCCCGAGTCACCATACCGAGTCGGCAGGGGTCAATACCGGCCCTGCAGGGGTCAATACCGGCCCTGCAGGGATCAATACTGGCCCTGCAGGGGTCAATATTGGCCCTGCACACTGTGCTACCGTCACAGTTAGGCTTTTCCACCGGCACAGCATCTTACCGATAGCTGTGGGTGAAGTTCTAGCGCACTCGGTGTGGAGATAGTGTAGCAAACACCCAGTTTACTATTATCGTTCACTAAAATCTACCACATTATGTAAGTGACTTCCTTCCAGCTTTCCTGTAGAATGGTGGGAACGCTCGTGTTTCATTGCATTCATTATGTCATGTCTTGCCAATCACCCCAGTGGAAAGCCATCTTAGGACTTTGGTTCAGATGAATAAAGACATTATTCAAACAACACTCGATGTAATGTGTCTGAGCCGTGGGCTCTGTGCTTGCCAACTGATCCGACTGTAACTATGATAGTTGTCACTGCCATACCGGCGCAGTGTCCCCTTTGGAGAGGTAGATTACTCGAGATTAGTGGAATTTTGTGGTAACTAGACCAAAATCCATTACATTCTGTCGGATCATATCACTGTAATAGTACCACTACAATGAATAATAAAAACTGGATGGGGAAATTGTTTTGTATGAAGTTTTTTATGTGAACAAAATTATTTATTAAAAGTAAGAATGGCAAGCATTTCAAAAACAAACTGGACGATAATTTAAGATATGTAAGCAAGCAAATAAAGAACCTGATGAATTTGCAAAAATCATGATAGATGTGCACATCTAATTGGAAAAGAACAATTCAAGAGTTGAACCAACCAACCTAAAACTGGGGCAGTTATATGCCAAAACTTCAACAAGTACTCAAATGTGCAAAATATTCAAAAATCATTTGCAAATGTGTATCAAAATGAAGGAAAAACTTGTATGTGAAACTTGGTAAATCTTTGTTGAATCTTTACAGTCAGTTCTTGTATAACTTCTCATACAGATGTGTGTGAGTCTCAGTAGGCTCAGCTCCTGCAATGTACAGCCACAGGCTACTATCAAAAACCGACTATACAACTTATTAAATGGTAATTATTAGAAGTAAACGTACACTGCAAAAGTAAAACTTCACCTTTTAAAGCAGTTCGTTTAACTGAACAAAACTTTCAGTAAATGACGTAGTAGAAACTGAAATCTTAACTGCGAGCAGTTGTTTGCCACCGCACTCGTTACAATTTATTGATTAATTCATACCTGAGCTGAGATTCTTATCTAAAGCAACCTCATAATAATGTCAACAAAAACAATAAATTATGTTATATCGATATAACTATCAGGTGTTTTACATTTATTAGATATTATTCATAACAATAATTCAAATTTTTTGTATTTCTGTTAATGTTATGGATAACCACTATGGCAGACAAACAACACTACATGCTCTGTCCACATGAGTTACTCAGCCATATTCTATCAACACTAGGACGCTCAGCTACTAGTAAGCTAGAAATTTAAAAGAAATAACTTGTTTTTGTTTTTACATGACCCAGGTATTTAGAACGCGATTCTTTTCAAGTATTTAGAAACTGAGTATACAAAATCTGACAAAATTTAATTTACCAATGAAATTATATATGCTTTCTGGCAGTTTTCATTTTTTGTTGTTTTCACATAAACCATTCCCACAGAAAACTCTTCAAAAGTAAGTTATCTGCTTTAAATACAACCCAGATACTCATTTATCAATACATGTGAAAGATTAAGTGAGTAAAATCACAAACAAATAAGGATACAGCAATGGGTATCCTACAAACAATCCAGTAGCCTAGTATTTGTTTTGATTGGTTAGATTGCCATAATTACTATGCAAACAATAGAGTTACCTACAATAGATAAAACACAAACAGTAAAGTTAATTGAATGAGAAACAGTTGAGCAAGGTTAATGCCTACCTGCTGCTGTTTTGTGTGGACTTTCATACTGTTGACTATCTTCCGCTAAAAGCTTTTGTTGCATCTCTATGGTAGTGTATCTGTGAGCTTCATCTTCTGCTGCTGCAACTGCTTAAGTGAGAAAAAGCAGAAATGGGTTTTCTACATTAAAAGTTTATTAGAACGAGCTAAAACTTCTGTTTCCACCAGATCTACATTACCTGTCTGCTGACTGCTATTGCCTACCTTACCTGGTGTCTCATAGTCTCCAGATCCACAGATGGCCGATTCCTTAACAGCCTCTGCAGTCTGGGCCTTAGCTCTATCAGCTTTTTTTCTGCAAAACAGTTTATAGATCAAAACCGTTATCACTTCAATTCTCGTAATATTAAAAGTTCTAATAAATAAGTGAACACAAAAGCTTATAGAATACTAACAAACATTTAAATGCTTTATTAGAACAGGCAAACAGCCTTGACAATGTGATTGCAAAAATAAAACAAGCATTTGTTTAAAAATCAGAGAATGTAACCTGAAGTTGTTGATGGAAGCAATTTGATTTGATGCTCTAAAAAGTATCTTACAATGCCATCAAACATAGTTGAAACAGCTATCATACCTACAACAGACACTACCTATAACTTAAATAGTATACTTAATAATAGGTTGCCAAGTGTGGCTTTTCAAAAACCTATTTCTTTGTCATATATGATTGTACACTATCAATATTAATAATGATTATTCTTATTGATTTTTATTAGTAATTATTTTTATTATATTTACCAGGAAAATTTTCTAATGAGAATGAATGCAAACGATTAAAAACGATCTTTGCAGTATGCAGGTAGATGTTCTAAATTAAGCTGAAAAAGCATAAACTCAATTATATCACCTCCTAAAACTATGGGAAGGTTTCAACATGCTTTTAAAAACAATTTATGAGCGCAAAGTTCAGTCTTTTTTATTTTCACACGAGTATCAGCAATGACAATTTTTTTATGAAAAATATATGCTCATTTTATTTCTAAAATAAACGTTATTTTAGATATTTTACTATGATAGGCCATCATTGGCTTTTCAGTGGCTGAAGTTCTGAGTACATCATCTATTCAGCTCGTTTTCACGAAACGTTTTGTCTATCGACAATAAATATAGGAGCAAAACTTTAACGGTTTCTGATGTTGAAACGCATTTTCACATAAAAGTTGGATAGAAAATTTTAAAGATTTGGAGTATGAGAATAAATTTTCATTTTTGTAAAACGTACAGTACAGTTTTTAACAAGTGCGCAATTGTAGGAGTCGCAAGACTCCAGAAATCGAACGATTTTTTCTCAATTGGGAGCCAGGCTTTAAGAAGTTTGGTATGCAAAGGTTGAATGAGCTGTTATCATCTAGTTTTACCTGATACATATTACTAGCGCAACTGCTAGTGAAGTAAGTGCACACCCAACCGTTACTCCTACTCCAGCGCTTATGTATACTTCTAGATTTATTCTGCCTCCATTGCGAGCTGGTGTACACTCATCTGTAAACAAATAGAATGCCAAAACGTGGAAGTTAGTAATCAATCTCTTAACTTCAGAATCAGGAGCTCACTTTTGTGTGCTAAATATATTGTAGCAGATTTTTATGTCCACTACCTTCCGCTAGGGGGTTGTGCTGGTAGACGCGCAGTCTTGTTCAGCCACAACAATGCACTCAGCCACTTCAGGCCTGATAACCAACAATCTACCTCAACTCAGAGGTGACCCTGAGCCGGTATGGCACAAACAAGGTGTTGTAAAGTGAATGACCGACTTTATCAACAGTATCGAGCCCTCGGCTCAGACATACACAGCTTTCAAGTAGTGTGTAAATATAACCTTTATCCATATCAGAACATAAGGTGGCAGACCAAGGCAATGCACTGCTGAGAGGTAATGCTAGGTAATGCAATGAGTATCACAAAATCTCTGCCTTTTATTGGCAGAGTTACAGGAAGTATCAATGGAAAGTTTCCAGCCGTGCACAGAAAGCATGGCAGCAAGTAATACAGTATATAGTAAGCAGCATTGTCCAATACGATAATGATAACTGAGTTAAAGAGCACTGCCGCCCAAAAGTAAGGGCCAGAGTCTATGGTTAGCTTGCCCAATGATAGGTTGATATAATCCCTGTGAGTTCTTTAGGTGGCATCTGAAGGCACTTGAGCTAGGTTTCGTCTCTCAGGCTATGGCAGCCATCTTGTTACTGACCCGGGATAGCTACCCAGGGTAGGGGTAGTAAATACCCAGGGTTGGGGTAGCAATACCCAGTGCCAGTATGATTAACTATTATTAATAATCACTTAGCAGAGCAATATAATCACTACAACAGATTCCGGTCTTTGTCTATTGCATTCATCGGATGCATACCTGTGGTAGCCACCATCAGGGGCCCTCTGCGCCGTAGTGGTCACTGTTAGTAGCCAGTAAAATCCACTACAAAATTCTGGCCTAACAGCTTTACATAGAAATCAGTTTAATTGATCCTTGCTGGATTGTACTTATCAACAAAGTACTTGAACTTGATAAGTTATCCACAACAAATCACTTACTTAATGTGGGAATTGTAATGGTTGCAGTTCTTGTGGTGGTGCGTGTAGTAGTGGTAGCTATAGTTGAATGTATAGCTGCTGGGTCTGTGGGGCTCATAGAATTTTTGGTAGCTGTAGTTGAGAGCACTAAAATGTATTCAATATTTTAGAAAATTAACCGAGAAAATTTTTTCACGTAAACATGAAGAGTAAAAATGACAATATCCATCCGTGTTTCAACCTACTATTGTTTTATTGAACTACATGTTGCCAACAGTTGACAAACTGGCTTCTACTCACAAATAACACTTCATCAATAAACAAAATAATTCTGCAATAATAAAACAGTAGAAAATATACATGTACAATGGTGTGATGAGAAATACTATGCTTCCTTACCAATCTCATAAACAGAGGTACGGTTTAATCCACCACATATCTGAGAAATGTTTCCAGGACAGTTCCAAGTACATCCAGAAGAATCCTCACCATACCTATCATATCCTGAGTCTCCACAGAAGCATGAATAAGCAAGATGCAAACCTGCATACCTGTAACCTATATGTATACAGTGTAATGTACAGTTTATTGGTAACTGTGAATAAACACAGTAAAACAATAACTCGTATTTCCAGGTGACAAAGTTATCACTATAACTCAAATGGTGATCAAGTAAGAGTTTGCATCTAAACTCAAGTGCCTACATTATATAGACTAGAGCTTCACAAATGCATCAGGCTTATAAGTCAAACAACATTCTCTACACAAAAACTTCTGTATTATTTACAGTATCAAGTGGAATATTGCACGAACAATAAATCAAATACAACCCAAATATGATTGGTCGAAAAATTGACTACTCACTCCCTTTAGCACAGTTTTCACCACATATTTCAACTGTGTTAGATGCGTGGCCAGATGACAGTCCCCTTAATGCTCTGTTGGTGGAATAATCTCGAAAGCATCCGATGTAGTTGTATGTGTACTCTCCTAAAGCATAAGCAATCTGTTTCATAATTATTTTTGTTTGAGTCACAACTGCAAAGAGCTTCTCCTATTTGCAGATTTTGAATTATTTTTAATTTGTTATGCTACAGTTGATTATAAACAGGCTGTTAAAGTTTGAATATTTTGCTAGTCAGCGAGCTTAAATATTTATTTCTGATGATTCACTTCTCCTTGCAATATTCATGAAATTTTCAACAGTCTGCCTCAGTATTTATAAGCAATCACAGTTAATATCTAATATTTTTCTTGTTTAGAAGATATAGCTGTATATTTAGTTGGTTTTACAAAATGAACTTTTTTCCAGACTTCTTGGTTGATAGTTATTGCTCCTTGTATTTGGCGCTAAAAGTCAGTGGGGGATGGGGAAATGCTCGCTATGCATATCGTTGTGATTTACCTCCTTTCACTACGGACACAATCCACTTCTTCTCACTACTGGCAACTGATTCGGGGTCCACCGCCCAGACAAACATTGTTTATGTTCTTACCAATCTCGTACACAGAACTTTGTTTAGTTCCTCCACATATCTGAGAAATGTTTCCAGGACAGGTCAAACTACATCCAGAAGAATCCTCACCATATTTATCATATCCTGAGTCTCCACAGTTGCACAAATAACCGAGCTGTAAGCCAGCATACCTGTAATCTATACATATAAAACTGAAAAAACATTTGTGCAGTACTTTCTATATTCCCCATTTCCACTACACTGAGAGGGAAATTAAATGCAACGTCAAGGTCTAGTTTTGTTAGTTGTACTCAAAGTGGGAAAATTTGCAAATTTGACAATTTTTTGCCGATCAAAACGAAACCGCTCTCCGCCATGACAAAATTTCGATTGGGTTTTTCAAAAGCAAAGCCAGAAGTTTTATAATAATTTCCAGATTATTGGCTATTGCAATTGGCCAAAATACTGTAACTGATTTGTCGCACAATCACATCATGATATGACTATTTTTTTCCGCGCAATGTCTCCAGTTTGTTTGTTTTCTCCATCTGCAATGACTGCACCTATTATATTCCCAGTCATTAACTTATTCTCATCACAACTCACTATTATATTGCTTGTTTTTATTCCAATTACTTTAATCATGTATCGTTTTCATTTGACCTATTTGAACTAAATGTAATGGTACGAGCATCAAAGAACAAAACGCAATACAACATCATCAACATGTAAATAAATTTAGTTTTCTATTTAGTAGTAGTGAACTATCTATACGAGTAATCATTACATACAATTATTATAATGTCACTTACTTATTATCAATGAATTGAAAATTATAACAAGTTATAGTTGACTAAATAGATATCTAATTAAATAATTTGTAATATTATTACAACCCCTATAAACAATTATAGATCATCCTGAGGAATAGTTAGATAAGGAATAATCTATTGTAGTAGATTTTAATACCACTCACATCTGCACAGATACTTAACAATCATTCTGGCATCACTAGAATAGCCATTGGATGGCCAGAATGTCTGTGAGAACGGAGACCGAACTGATCGACCCGACATGAGTAAGGTACCGACTCTGCATCGGTACTATATTGACGCTGTACCGACCCTGTATGAGTCAGTACCGACCCTGTGGGAGTCATACCTGGCCGGCAGGAAGTGCCTCATTCTAGCCTGAGACTCGAAAGTAACCTGAGAGGAACAGAGGACCACATTGAGGAGATATTCACCCTTATCTTTGGAGAAAGCCAAAGACTAGAGCCTAGAAAGACTGATGTACCAACAGCAAGAAGTAGAAATGTGTAGGGTTGGCCAGCTAACCTATCACTCCGCCTAACACTTCTGGGTGCCACACATATTTAACCCTATATACCGTATAATATTTGCCTGTATTTATATCTGCCTGCTCATTCGTTATATTATCTCTTATTTCTGTGTTATTGGTGATTGCAATGAATTACTTGCTGTGCTCTGCCTATAAAAGGCAGAACTTTTGCTATGATAATCAGTTTATATTGGGACTTGTACTTACTCGTATTCTTTTGTAAGAATAAATGCTTATTACTCTCAAGCTCTAAATTATGCGCCTGAGCCGAGGGCTTTATACTATTTGTGGAGTAGAGAGCACTCCTTCACTTCCAATTCAGTGCAGTGCCAATCTGTTGTTACCTCTAGGTGAAAGGTAACTGGTAGCAGCATAGTGTCGAAATGTTACCGACTTCCCTGTGCCAGCGAAGTAGGAGTCTGGTCACAGCACTCAGTTGGTGGATTCAAGCCCCCAAAATCCACTACAATATACTGTAGTGAATTTTTTGGGGCCGGCCGTAATGCCACCAACAGAACCTCGCTCCTCAACAGAGGTTATTTAGCAATCAACTTCAACTGAGGAGTATATCCAACTCCACAACTGTTACAGAGCCCACAGCTCAGACTCACTACTAAACACTTCAGAGTAATAACCATTTATTATTTTACAGCGTTCATTGCAAAACAATCATGGCAATGTATTTTGCTAACTTGGTACAATCACAATCAGTGTCCTGATACAAAATGCGATGAACACAGGCAAAATTCTGCCTTTTATTGGCAGAGACACAGGGCCTGATTGGCCAAATAGCAGAGGTGACAAATAAAAGATCTGTAAGACATAAACGTACAAATCAACAAACAGATTATAAATAACAAGGAATCAGATAGGTTAAATAGGATTAAATAAATAAAGCGCCCAGAAGTAAGAGGCGGAGACTGTCTGTATTGCACCATCGCTTCCTGAGATGAACTCTTAGGCTTGTATAACCTGAGGTTCAAAGCTTCTGGTAATTCTGATGGTAGTTATGTTGTGGATTCAGGCTTTCGTATCTTCTGAGACTAATCTGGATTCTCAGGCTACGCTAGTTCTTTTCTCCCCGACGCGGTACAGATTGGCTGCAGGGCCGGTGGTGATAGCTGCAGGGCTGGTCAGTTGTCTGCAGGGCTGGCAGGGTTGCCTGCAGGGCCAGTGGTGATGGCTGCATGGCCGGTAGAGTTGATATCTGCATTTTATAAGGTTTCTGACAGTGCCAGACTCATGGAATGCTTTCCTGACACTCTGCAAATGTCAGGGGGATCTAGCGCATACAATGTGATCATCAAAATCCATCACAATATTATTAAAAACTTATAATATTAGTAATGGTAAAAAGCTAAAATAATAACTTTCTAATATTATTAGTACAAAAAATGGTAATGATAAATATATAAATTGGAAAAGAAAAATAAGAATTGGTTTATATAAAAAGTTACCATGGTTTTCTAGTTAAAGAACAACTTGAGTAAATAATACATGACATTGCTAATTATTGTTATTATTGAGACAGACTGGTAGGATCTACGTTTTTCATCCTAATATCTTCTTTATGGATGGTGAAATTAAATACCTCTTTTATTATTGTAGTGACTTAGCTGTCTGCGTAGTGTTTTAATTCGTTAAATAGTATGGCCATTATCTAATTAGTAAATTACTTCAAAAAATTTTACTAGTTGCAGAAAATTTCAAATCATCATTTCCAGATAATTTTATAGTTATTATTGAATGACAGTGTCTCCTAGTTATATTATTACCACAAATGCTGTTGTTATGTATTTTCCAACCGATTAATCTTGATAGCTACTTTCAAAATATGCATTCAGGGAAAAAGTTTTATAAAAGGTGAGGAGGTGTCCACAGGAGGAGCCTACCATGGAAAAGGGCAACAGCAGGAAAAAGTGACTGGAAAGGAGCCGAATGCCGGAAGAGGCAACTACAGGAGGAGACGACCACGGGAAGAGGCAACCATGGGAGGGGATGACTATGGAAAGAGGCCACCACGAAAGGAGGCCACCGTGGGAGGTGACAATCATGAGAGGAGACGACAACAGCAGTAGGCAAAAGCAGGAAAAAGCAAAAACTGGAGGTAGCAACAACAGGAGGAGGCAAAAACATAAGGAAACCAAAACAGGAGGAGGCAACAACAAGAGGAGGAAACCACTAGAGGAGGTGACCATGAGACGAGACGAAAAAAGGGAGCAAAAAAAACCGGAAGAGACAATCAGGCGATAGTGGGCTGGAGACTATTTGTTTTATTATATCCATTCATGGTTGTTTACAATGGGTACTGCATCTAGGCTATATATATAAATAGTGTGTAAACATGATAAGTCATAATAGTTATTAAGGTATCTGAAGCTTGCTGCATCGCAAAAACCAAAACTCAAGTTTTGACACAAGTAGCCTCAGTGTTACTTTTACAAAACTTAGCCACAAACTATCGTTCTTTCTGATAAAGTATCTAAGCAATAAATATCAACACTTGATAGATACAACAAAATAGAACAGAATCAAATGTTACTAAGCAAAAACCTGGTGACTACGTGATAGATAAAATGGTGCGACAGAGTCTTCAAAGACAAAGGTGTTACTGTTGACTGCTATACTTACACTATTATTAAACACCTTTAATTTATCCTTCTAAGTAACCATTTCACAATTTTAAACCTCAGTGAAGCGCAGAAAGCAGCATGCTCACTGACTATCAAAATATTAGCCGTTTTAGCTAACTACTTAAATGGTGTGACAGGTAAAAGTTACTACAAAATGCAGGTGCTTATTAAACTGCTACACAGAGGAGACAACTCACTTCCATCTGCGCAAAGTCTTATGCACTCCTTTACTGTGTTAGATGCAGGGCTGAACGAAGGTCCTGATAATGCTCTGTGGGTGGAATGTTCTAGAAAGCATCCGAGATAGCTGTAAATGTACTCTCCTAAAGTGCAAACAACATGCATATGTGTTGAGAACATACATGTTAGCATGAACATTGTATTGTGAGGGAACTTTGGCAGTTGTTAGCCCCTGAGTGTGCAGTGGCCAAACTGTAGAAGTTGTGCACCCCTACCCATTAGACAAGCATATACTATGAGATGATGAAGGCTCCGCACTACCTTTAACCTACTTGATAGGACAATAAACGACTCCAGCAATAACATTGGCTGTTTGCATGTATGCTTGAGTTATCAGATTATATTGTATTGAATTGTCTGTTTATAAATTGTGATGTTTTGGGCCAGGGAGCTCCGTTGTAAAGAAACCTTATACTTGCAAACATCTCGCTCTTATTGGATTATTATAAGTTGCAGCAGTCACTCGCAGGTGTGCATACCTGTATAGGACTTTCAGAGCATACCTACCCTGCTGTACCAGTGTATGACTGGATTGTCAGGATGGCACGCAGGGCTTACAGGGCAGGAGTTAAGACCCTGTATATCCGGTAGTCGTTGTGATAGTAGTTGTGTCCAGTAGTAATCAGTAAAATCTACTACAGTGTACTGGCTTAGAAACCTTGGCTAAAGGTCTGGCCACCCAGACCAGACTTACACCTGACTCCTCACTGGAGAGTTCAACTGAGTCAGGGAACACTTCGGAGCGCTAAACTGAGTGGTCGGGTAATTCGGTAAAAGTCCAGTCTTCAGTGAACAGTAATCGGTTGAAATAGCCCAAAGTGCATTGTGGCTTGTTGTTGACAACCAACAAGCCACAACCATAATTGTTGACAACCAACCGTTCAGCAACCTGACCGTGTTAGTAGTATAATAAGAGGAAATCTGCATGAAATAATGTGTAGAATGTGTGGATCCTCCGAAGATAGGCATCCACTTTCCCCCCGTTCAATACATGGCTTTTTATTACTTCTATATCCCTTTCCCATAGCAGTGGTATAATAGAAGCGGATCTGCATGAAAAACAGATCTGCCAACACATCAAGTTTCTTCATGTGCGTTAAAGTTGTTGGATTGGTTACAGACCTACCAGACATGTATTTGTTAGGTTTTAGATAATGTATAGTTAGTATAATATGTATCTACATAAGAAAACATACCTGCTAGCATATGACATTGTTGTTTTTTGGTATTGTAGTGGGTTTTAGTGTTACCTACTTCTGCACACACACTGTACTTACATTCTGGCATCCTTGTAATTAGCTATTGGAGGGCCAGAATGACTGTAATCATCAATACCGGATTGACCGACCCTGCATATGAGTCAGTACCGACCCTGCATAAGCCAGTACCGACCCTGCATAAGCCAGTACCGACCCTGTATAACTCACTACCGACCTTGTAGGGGTGGCAGGAAGTGAGTCAGTGTAGACTATGGACCAGAAAGTAGCCTGAGGGAAGCAGAGAGCCACCTCCCGAAGATAACTACCCATAAACCCAACGAAAGACAAAGGACAAAGGCTGGAGAGGCTGAGGACTAGAGACAGGAAGCAGATAGGACTGTGATTGGTGCAATAGCATATGACTGCACCTACCACTACAGGGCGCCATTTACCTTTAGCCCCATTTACCTTATCTTATTCGCTATCTATTAATATCTCTCTATTCATTCGTTCCTTATGTATAGTTGTTAGGTGTTTGGTTAATATGCTTAATCACTTTCTGTGAATCGCCTATAAAAGGCAGAACTTTTGCTCGATCTAATCAGTTGTAGTGTGTTTTTTACTACTCGTTTTATTCTGGATGATTAAATGTATAGATACTCAACAGGTTGTAGAGTTGCAGATACTCTTTCACACACCTTTCGGTACTATACCGATCTGCTGTTGTCACAGGTTAAATGACAACTGGTGGCAGCTCGCTACCAACACTAGTTAGTGGGTTTCAGCCCCCGAAATCCACTACAGTATGAATATTTTTACATACCTGTTACAGTATATTTATACAGGTATGTAAATGTGTGTTTGAAAGGAAATGTAAATGATAGACGACAGTGGCACAGACCTGTCAAATATTTGTTGATTTGTTATTTGATTATGCTGGAGGTTTTCCTCTGGGTTTAAATCCCAGTTAATACATTACTTTTTTTTTTTTTTACTTGTTTGTGTTGGTACCAAGTTATGTGTCATGTTTATTTAATTAATGGTGGCTATAATAGCGAGCGTAACAAAGTATATAATAATAGTGTAAAGGATTTCCGTGTGGTATACAACGGAAGCTTTACCGACACATATTGGGAGTAGCCCGTATGTTGTAACAGAGCATAGGATAATTACTGAAAGCAAACAAGTGGTAGCGTGAGCTTCTCAGTGTAAAGCAGTTGTTTACCGTTATCCAAGGCTACCGGTACGGGGGTAGCAATCTCCAATGTAAACGGTTATAATATAGACTATAGCAATAGTAATACTGCAATGGATTCCGGTCTGTTACCACGGACATCCACTAATCTCGAGTATTCTACCTCTCTCCAGAGGGGACACTGTACTGACCGACAGTGACAACTGTATAGGGCAACCGAATTACCCGGTAAGGCAAGAGCCCATGGCTCAGACAAACAGTACCGAGTAGTGTCTGTTATAATGGCTTTATTCTCTAAGCTGTCCTGAGGGTAATTATTCCTCTAGGGTTTAGCAATATAAGAATACATGCCATGGCTCATTGTAATGAATGCACAGATTAACAGTGGGAGCTCTCCTTTTATAGGAGAGCTAACAAACACAAAACATATAATAGTCAATGCACAGGAAGTAAATGAACCAATTACTTTAACTATATAAATAATCAACCAATCACAATGCAATGCAAGATAACAAAGGGAGGTGCCAAGTGGCTAAGGGCGGAGTCCTTTCTCCTAATTGTCCAATGAAGGCTCCTACAGGGTTCCCAGGCTGTACATAGAATTAGGTCCACGAAGTTGGTAATTTAGGGGTAAGCACTTCCTGTTTA
The DNA here is from genome assembly GCA_945261195.1 of Cryptosula pallasiana. NCBI lineage: Eukaryota > Metazoa > Bryozoa > Gymnolaemata > Cheilostomatida > Cryptosulidae > Cryptosula > Cryptosula pallasiana. Next base: position 51,655,628 of record OX183130.1, on the reverse strand, counting down.
CGACCTTGACTAAGTTCTCTGACATCTTTGCAGATCCTCCTCTAAGGCGGCCATCTTGTGCCGGCCCAGTACAGCTGTACCGGGTCGGTAGAGGTCACTACCGACCCTGCAGGGGTCAATACCGGCCCTGCTTACTATGCTACCGGCACAGTAGGACTTCCTACCCAACAGCTATTAACCAAATGCTGTAGGCAGAAGTCTAGCGCATTGCTTCGCAAGGTTTCTAGTGTAAACTACCTGTTTACTCCTAGAGTGCACTGAAATCTACCACAATACTGTAATGTCCTGTTCTTTACTACGGGAGATCTGTATTATTGCAGACAGATCCGGTTTATTCAAGGTACGCAAACTAGTTTCCAAGAACGTGTTATAGTGCTGTAGGCAAAGCAATCACACTAATCAGACGAGTTTCAGGTTTAACAACAGTATATATTATCGATGATATACAAAACCTTGTAACAAGAGAAAGTCCACGAAGTGTGTAACAAACTTGACGATAATTAGAAATCCACTAATTCAGTCCAAGTAAGTCCCAGGACACACTACGTTATCTCCAAACGCACAAGGTGTATCCAATACAAACTCTCCACTAACTCTATAGCACTGGGCGATCTGCCCTTCTATTTATACAAGGGCATAGCAGTTGAAACATGGAACAATATGATTGGTTAAATACATATAATGGTGATTGGCTAAATATAACCAGGCGCATTAATAGTCATATTCCTATAGCGCCAGACATAGAATATATAGATAAAGGTAGTACACAAGATGGCGCCACTAGGGCTTCAATAAAATAATAATAACAATGTATATGTCAAGATGGCTACTTAGAACCACCATAGCCCGGCTCTTCTACGATACGATCTTGTACGGCTGGTATCTTCTCGTCAGGTAAAAACTGTGTCTTTACTAGTTGCTAAGTGTCCAAGATCACTGTCATCTTCTTTGTAGTAATAATAATAAGAACGGGTCCATCATCCAGCGCATGGCTGCTTGTATAAATTGATCACAATAGCATAAAAAGTGTTTATTTGATCAAAATGGTGGATATAATAAAGTACGCAATAATAATAGCGCAAATGACCTAGGAAAAATGGATAATCTTTGTAATAAAAAGTATCTACTAGTATAGTATGAAGAGTATAACATTTTTTTGTAATTTGTAAAATATTTAATGACATTGAGAGAAATATTATTACATTAATATGAATGATAATGAGAAGATTTTTTTTATTTATCAGTTCCCGATTTCCTGACACGGACAGACTCATTCCTGAAACATTATCTACATTGTTATAACTAAAAACCTTATAAAAAGGTAGTAGAGTTGTAATTGTTATCGAATTAATTTTGCATACAGTGTATTGTTTGTTGCATGTACAAATATAAGCTGTTTCTGGAATTGTAGTTACAGAAATTGTGTTGTTTGTTGCAGTCGTAGTTGAAATTGGAGATGTCGTTGAAATTGTAGTTGGAGGATTTTTATATCTTTTGAGATATTCCATAGTTTTATTTGTTTTGCATACACAATTGTAAGCGTCGGTTGTGGGAAAGCATTCTCTGTCGTTTGGGTTTACAATGCATGAAAAACTGAAGAAGCTAGTTTTAAAATGACGATTCAAAATACGCGTTACTAGTCCAATAGCTACGTAAGCAAAAGTTGCTTCGGGGCAGTCTTTTATAGTTGGAGAAAAAACGAAGGAGAATGCTGCGTCTGTAATTAGTGGTGTTGTTGTTGTCGTTGTCATTGTTGTTGTTGTCATTGAGTTGTAACTTTTCATCACTCTAAGTACATTCGGATGTATTCCAAAGCTTTATTGGTTTAGCAGACAAATTGGTGTTTGTCCATCGTGTTATTTCTGCAGTAGATTGGTAGGACTCCGTTAGGGAGTATAGCGCATATCAACGAGTACCTTTAGTATCCTAAAGTTAGATCTAAGAGATGAGTCACTACTCAAACAACTTTGAACCCAAGAGTTCCACGGTGACATCCCAAAGCTCAAGGAGATAAAATGAATAGAAGAGTGTCTGCTGCGAGACAAAGATCGAAAAGTGTAGAGAGCTATAGCAGACAGAGCAATATTTCATTTTCTTGGGAAAGACTGTTTCTCCCTAGTTTGCACTTCCAACTACTAATGTTAACTGTCTCAACCAACAGTTGTAATTGGTTTATATGCCGCAATTAAAATTCTGTATACAGGAGATTGGGATCGCTTCTGTCTTTGTTATCTCCTCAACACGTAATGCTAATGATATCTTGTTTTTCACAGTCTTTAGATTTTCAAAACTCGAATACGACAAACTCACGCCTTTGATGCCATTGACATCAGCGTTGACCATAGTCAGTTTAGTGTTGCTTGAACAATTGCACCTTGCGCATGCTAAGTTGAAGTTTTCAAATTTTTCCGTCATTGGGCAGATCAGAAGTGACACTTTGTAGTTGAATGCCCACAGTTCCTCGTTTCGAAACAGTTTTGCATTTTTGGTAAGTCCCTCTGCATCATTTTCAACTCCCAATATACAAAAATTTTCATTTTGATTGTATTTCGTTGGAGTATTACACAATGATACATTTGGCGAGTTTTAGTTTTTGCAAATAAGAAAAAGGCCTTACAGGTATGAATAACCCACAATATAAAAATTCAGAGGATTAGATTCTCGCTCATCTATTGTCATTTGCATCCGAGTATCTTATACTCCTTTCAAAAGGTGCAAAGTATAAGACATTGTCTCTTTTCATAACTCCATCGACGCATTCCACAACGTTGTCGGTATAGAAAATCCATTAATGTTTAAAAAATAAAGTCGTCAATAGCAATACGATTTTGCAACTCATCTCCAAAGTACTTCCTCATTCAGCATCGGCTTTTAAATGCTTTCACTCAATGGTGAGCTCAAAATTTATACGTAATCTATTCTTGACTTAATCATGACCTTCAGTTAGTTTTGGAGGCGTGAGACGCTTCCATGAAAGTGTTTGGCAAAGTGTAAACATGGCTTTATCTGCGCTTGAGACAATAGGATATGCGAAGGTGTCCACCGAAAAATTCATAGTCTTTTTAAAGTTGAAATATCCACCTAATCATTGAGCTCGGTGTCTCCCAAGGATTGTTTAATGTTAGTCAGTTTATTCGCACTTCACATATCCACGAACTTTATCCTTTTATCTTCAGAACAACAGACAGTCGGATCAAAGTTCCTACAGCAGGTTATGCATTCAAGAGGATATGCTCTTAAAATACAATTAGAACATAGAAACCTGCTTTGTATCAACTTGCGAGCCAAGTTCAAACCCAACACAAAGTAAAATACTTCTTCGGTGACACATTTGATGAGAATAGGACCCGAATGTTCCAAAGGACTGTATGAGAAGCGCGTTTTTACGAATATGGAAACAAGATTACCCAGCCTCGGGATTGGCTTAAGCCTCTGAGACTACTGTTCACCTAAATGCTCTGTGGATTCCATTGTTGTAAGATATGCCACCAAAAGATTCAAACCTGATATCTGGTCCCCAATTATTTTTGTGACTCATTTTCTCCAGCCAGCATTTTCTCCAGGAAAAAAATGGCCGTAAAACACAGGCACTCACGTCAATGGGATTCTACGGCACTTAAAACTCCCTTAGACTATGTGAAGATGACAGGCAAGTTGCCAAGTACTTCTTGGCACAGTGTTCTGTGTACTGGAAGCAGAGAGTACCTCCACTATTTTAGTTATTGATACAATGGTGCATACTGGCCCTTGTTCTGTTGCTGTAGAGTTAACGATTGAGGTACGGATTTAGTCAAAGCTGATCATAAAGTGAGAGTGGCAGCAACTACAAAGAAAATTGAAATAGAGGAAGAGTTCTTCAGGGTAAATAATTAATCTATCACCTCCTGGACTGCAGAGGGTAAACATAACTCTACTTGGGGAGAATGCTGAGGTGGTTCTCTCAAGAAACCCACAAGAGACTAAACTCTCTGTTACAAGGGCGTACCTGCCTAAAGTGCTCTAGCATGCTTAGGAACAATCACAGCTTTGGGTACATCTCTCCTAATTATACATGGATGAAATATAAAGCTGAAGGTTAACAGACATTGGAGCTTGTAAGGTTGCTAGTATATCTCTCCCAGCGTTGAATGCAACACCACGGCTGATACAATTACACCAGAGAGAGTAAGTATTCAGTGCATTCCCATTGCATAAACTTTGATGCTCCTGGTGAAGGTATATATTACCAGAAAATTGGTTTATTAACACTGCACATAGACCCGGCTACATGAGAGTCTGCTAGTTTGTACACTGGGTGGGAACTTACGAAGTTCAGGAAGAGATGGATCAGGACTACTGTCAGAACTTCTTTTAAAAAGCGAGAGAGCTCTCCCATGTATGTCTCCAAACCGAAAGACCATTCATCTCTGCCAAAATTTTTTGTCTCGCTTGTGCAAGATGCCAAAACGTAACAGCTGAGGAAGCAAGCAGTAACTCAGAGTCTTTATGTTATAAGCTTATAGTATGTTTATTATGTCGCATGTTTTGCCACACGCCTTGCACTAGTTGTATTGTACTAGTTGTATATATATGTACATATAAATATATATAAATTAGTATGACTGCTAGGGCACAGGATGTGCACGAGTGCATAGACAGGAAAATAAACAATCAAGTAAATAATTATTGATATTGGGTACCCAAGAGATGTTAAAAACCAGTCGAAACTGAAGCAAATAAAACAGTGCTCAACAAGAAAATTTCGAGGGGCTAAGTACTAAACGGTAAAACAGTAAAAGGTGATAAAACTACTGAGTGACTACGAATTGTTTCATGTGTCTAGAATAAAAAGAAAAAAAGAGGAAAGAAATTCTAGACACAATCATCAGGTCAGCTCTCAACTGTGAAAGTCTGTGACTGAAACAGGAAACAGGAAGCTCAGACCGAAAATGATATAGTGCACAAGGATTGTAATTTGTTACTAGATGTTATAGTAGTAGCGCACAGGCATCAAGAGTGACTATGGGCATAGAGTTACGCCCGGCTGAGTGTAAATTTGCTAGAGTGTCGGCAGGTGGTGACAATTCTTTTCCTTCTAATGAGGGATGACAACTCTGGTTGAAAGATGATGTAAAATTTCTCAGCCGTACAAAAGCGACATTTTTATCAGTATTAGAATATGCTCTGGCATTGGACAAAGCTCTCCATTTGATGTTAAATTGGGTAGATGAGTCTTTAAGTAACCAAATGTTTTGGTTGAGCTCGGTGAAATTTCTTTTTCTGGTGTAGTTAAAAGATGTGTTGTGATTTCTATATGTGGTGTTGAATTCTCCTTCAGTTAGGCCAACATATGTTTTGTTTTGATTATTTGCGGTTACTGTTGCCTGGTAAATTACACCCTTAACCTGGCAGTTGCCTTCAAGGAGACACTCAGCTTTATTCCTACAGTTGCCCGGATAGCCACCCAGGGCCGGGGTAGTAGATACCCTGTGGCGGTATAGTATAATAATGGTTCTATTGGGTGTGATTTAGCGACTAGATTAACAGCAATTAAATCCGGGCTTTGTTGATTGCTTTCCTAGGCTTGCCTGATATCTACAGACTATCAGGGAGACCTTTGGTAAGTAGTGGTCACAGTTGGTGACCAGTGAAAACCAATACAATACCTTGTATACAATAGATAAAGTATATATAATATACATACCTTGTATACAATAGATAAAGTATATATAATATACATACCTTGTATACAATAGATAAAGTATATATAATATACATACCTTGTATACAATAGATAAAGTGTATATAATATACATACCTTGTATACAATAGATAAAGTGTATATAACATACATACCTTGTATACAATAGATAAAGTATATATAATATACATACCTTGTATACAATAGATAAAGTATATATAATACACATACCTTGTATACAATAGATAAAGTATATATAATATACATACCTTGTATACCAGAGATGAAGTACATATGAAATACATATATGTACCTAGTATACAAGAAACAATGTACATATATATTGTAGCTGATTTTGGGGGCCTCTTTTAAGCCACTAAACACACTGTCACCAGCCAAACTCCCTATTCGCTGACACAGTCGACTCGGTAGTGGCCGATAGCCTACTGCCACCAATCACCTCTCTCCCTGAGGCAACCCTGTGCCGGTATGACACTGATATAACCGTGAAGGAGTGTAACTCTACTCCGCACGAATAAAAAGCGCTCGGCTCAGACGCATTACTCAGAGCTTTAGGTTGGAATACATTTATTTTATCTAAGAATAAATAGATGGTAAAGTATATCACTAACAAGGCAAGTAAAAAATTAGAGAATCCAAAATACAAAAAGTGACGACAAAAATCTAGTGTTTTATAGGCTGGTGCACAGGAAATAATTGGCCTAGTATGGATCACTTCCAAAAGTAAAGGCTTAAAGCTTAATTGAACAAATAGGCTTACAAGTTATTAATACTAACTGACTGACTGACTGACTGACTGACTGATTAACTAACGATATATCCTGCAATGAGTTAAATATGCTTGGTGGCCAAAAGTAAGCGACATGGTCATAAATATAATAGCCAATCCTGAAAGCTTAGGTCTTCCACAGGTTCCTGTGGTAAGTCCTTGGTCTATATAAGCTTTGAATCCAGGTTTTGATGGGTTTTGAGGGTAATTAATGGGCAGATATTGACTTTTGAGACCGCTCAGGCTATTTTGGTCTCTCAGGCCATGTCAGCCATCTCGGCGTAGACCTGGGATACCTTTCCAGGGTCAGGGTACCCTACATATATTCTACCAGCGTTTTCGGAATGCATTAATTATGCTTACCTGGTCAAACTCAGCTGTGTAATAGATGCCAGCAATTACTGAGGATGTGCGGGCACAAGTGGAGGTCATTAAATTCCTGTATAATGCTTAACATACCTTGTATACAACTTAAATAATAACTTCAATATACCTACCTTGTACACAAACAAGAACGTGTACAAGAAACTGTAAACCAATGAATAATATCATATTTAGTGTACATTTACTCGTAGCTTATCTTTTCACTCAAATGCATGATAACCGGATTGAAGACTGTAATCAGTGAAATGAAAACTGAACAGCTCAAGTTACACTATGTGAATGCACAAAAGAAACAGTCATCTGCTAACAATTACAATGTTCAAACACTGAAAGCAATATCTTTTTTGTTGAGTAGTTAAAAAAGCAATGCTACTGGAAGAAAGTAGAACATATAAGTTCTGTAAACAGTTGTTAGTAGAACTAGGAAGAGTGTTTTTGCTATATGTTTAGTTTGTAAAACTATTGAACAAATCAGTTAATGAAACTAGAAAAACTTGGAGGACAAATAAAGGAAAGTAGTAAAAAACTGGGGATTTGTTTACCCTGTACTTTTACCTTAACTTCCACTAAAAGAACACCTGACCCCTACTGTTATGTTAAGTATTTATGCTTGCACCGAATTATATATAATATCCAATGAGTAGCGAACAAAACAATAAAAGGCAAACTTAGTGCGAATAAGCAGGCTTGAAGACCGTAGAATGTAGCTGGTATGCGCCTGTATCAAAAGCTATCCCAAACCCACCAAGTTTCCCATGTACTACACTTGTGTGTACGCATGTGTGTACACACAAGTGTACACACAAGTGTACACTTGTGTGTACACACTTGTGTACACACAAGTGTAAATGTGTACAGACGTTTACACACATGTACAAACAGGTACACATTGTGCATATGCATGCACTTTCATGTATGCACATCCTTGTATGTACACACATGTACAAAGCTACTATAGATGACGAAGACAACGTACAGTTTACCCTTTACATGCCTCCTCAATGTATAACTTATCTAGAAAGAGCTTGAGGTAAACGGAGATAGCTTTGGTCCTAATATCACAAGGTACTCCAGTCTAGTGAGATTTAAACTTATACCATAGTAATCAGCTCATTTATATATCGTAGAGTATGAATAATGCTTCACTATTCATTTCAATCGAGCAGTAGAGTTTTAAATAAAATTCGATCAGCTGCATTACAATAAATGGCTGTCATAATAGAGAATATGATATGTTTAATGCAGCAGAAACCCAACACAGGCGTGAAACCAAATGCAAAGCATCATAAATGGAGTGGAGCGCTTTGGGGCAAACAGCCATATCCACATTGAAGTATTGCTAAATGTAAGCAATACTTATAGATGTCCTCTTTCCTCATATCACTGACATACTACATGTACATCACTCTATGGCTATCACTGGCATACTACATGTACATCACTCTATGGCTATCACTCTATAGCTATCACTGATATACTACATGTACATCACTCTATGGCTATCACTGACATACTACATGTACATCACTCTAAGGCTATCACTGACATACTACATGTACATCACTCTAAGGCTATCACTGACATACTACATGTACATCACTCTAAGGCTATCACTGACATAATACAAATATATCACACATCCTATGGGTTTGATATCAATATCTTAAATGATATCAAACCCATATGCTGTTCACTCTAGAAATTATTTCATGAAAAACATTCACTTTATTCATATGATAATTGTCAAGATTTGATTTCGTAACTTGTAAAAAGCGAGGCCATGTAAATTGAGATCATTTCAAGGGTGACAACTCTTTTTCTGCTGTGTTGCAGAAGAAAAATTCTGTTGTACAGACAAAGCAGGTAAGTGAAATATCTTTGGTTAGGCCTGCATGAAACAAATGCTTCCATCGATGTTGATGCAGGTGTATGTATATAACTAGCTTTGGATTTCATTCGCTACAAAGTGCAGCAAGTGTTCGAGAACGGCAGACTCTAATTAGAATATATAGCATTTTATTAAAATTTTAAGGGGTCAACAAGCAATTAGAAAATAATTTTTTCAGTCCCAAAAAATTTTATTTGAGGTTTCTCACTCCCGAATTGGAAAGATGGATGATGAGCGAATAATAGGATAAGTGATGCGAGAGAGAGAGAGAGAGAGCTGGTAAACAATAGCTCAGAGGTCTAATCTCATTATTTTGCATGTTAGTGTAATAGTGATGCTGGGAAAATTGGCTTTTATGCTTTCCTGTGTCCACCCCTTGACTCCTGCTTGTTTCACCTCCTAAATCCCCCATACTCTACCAAATGCTCCACCTTCTCATGGGAACTTTTTCTCTAACCTGTAGTAGACATACTAATTGTTACTAAGTAGATTACTGTATAAAACTCTACTCTTTGGCAAACCTCCTCCCCAACCCTCCAACCCTATACCTCCCCCAGCCCTCCAACCCTATACCTCCCCCAACCCTCCAACCCTATACCTTCCCCAACCCTCCAACGCTATACCTTCCCCAACCCTCCAACCCTATACCTCCCCCAGCCCCCCAACCCTATACCTCTCCCAACCCTCCAACCCTATACCTCCCCCAACCCTTCAACCCTATACCTTCCCCAGCCCTCCAACCCTATACCTCCCCCAACCCTCCAACCCTATACCTCCCCCAACCCTCCAACCCTATACCTTCCCCAACCCTCCGACCCTATACCTCCCCCAACCCTCCGACCCTATACCTCCCCCAACCCTCCGACCCTATACCTTCCCCAACCCTCCAACCCTATACCTCCCCCAACCCTCCAACCCTATACCTCCCCCAACCCTCCGACCCTATACCTCCCCCAACCCTCCGACCCTATACCTTCCCCAACCCTCCAACCCTATACCTCCCCCAACCCTCCAACCCTATACCTCCCCCAACCCTCCGACCCTATACCTCCCCCAACCCTCCAACCCTATACCTCCCCAAACCTCCAACCCTATACCTTCTCCAACCCTCCAACCCTATACCTTCCCCAGCCCCCAACCCTATACCTCCCCAAACCTCCAACCCTATACCTTCCCCAGCCCCCAACCCTATACCTCTCCCAACCCTCCAACCCTATACCTCCCCCAGCCCCCCAACCCTATACCTCTCCCAACCCTCCAACCATATACCGCCTTCAACCCTCCAACTCTATACCTACCCTTCCACACCTCAACCTTTTCAATATGTTCCCAAAAACTCCTTTTACTCCTCTGTGAAATTGACAAATCTGAAAGTGAAGTTGTTCAACTCCATTCTCTCATAAAGTTGGGCCAGATGAAGCCCCTTACACATACCTCACACCGTACCCTACTGTCAAAACCCCCTACCTCCAGTCGAAACTTCCTACCTCCAGTCGAAACTTCCTACTTCCAGTCGAAACCCCCCCCCCCCCTACCTCCAGTCAAAACCCCCTACCTCTAGACGAAATTGCCTACCTCTACACCAAACCCCTACTAAAAGTGCATTTAAAGTTTTAAATATCTTATTAACTAACTCAATGTTGGAGTTGAAAAAATTATTATTTAATAAAATTATATCAACAGATTTAAATTATTGTAATTAAAAGTTTATTTGTGAAAAAAATATCAGCCTTGAATTTTTGGCGTCATCATTTTAGATCAGCACCAACAATAATTTGAATTGCAAGCTCTTTTGGCTAAAATACTTTTGGGCAACGAAGAAAGTAAATAAATAATAGTTTTGAAACGAAATAAAAAATAATTATGCGCTAGTTTAATGTTATTTTCAATATTCTGGTTACGACTATTTAGCATTCTGTGATTCTAAGAAAAAACAACTCCTCAAGAGGTAAGTGGTTTCAACTGGTGATAACGGCGTAGGATATGTGTAGGGCATTTTGTCTAGCCCCATAAAGTTAGGGTGCCGGAAAGAATGTGCAAAGTGAGATTTGTGCTCTCTTTTAAGTTTTTGAATAACAGCTTTGACCAGACTGCTGCCAAAAAAGTTTAAATATTCCATTTAAATTTCACACATAATTCCTACCTGAGCTAAAATGACTTAAACTAAAATCAGGCATTGTATACCATTCCTCTCTAGGTCTGGAGATATTTAAAGATTAACAGAAAAAGATGATAACTTCCTAAGAAATGTGGAAGCTACATAGGAAGATACCAGAGAGCAAGAGAAGTCCACTAGGAAACTTGTTGCATTTGACATAGAAAAATCACACTAACAGGCAGGTTAACTTGCTGTCTCAGTCACCAGCTTGTGATTGGACTATTTTCAACTTTATCAGTATAAATTGAATAATATGCATTATTGTAGTTCAGCATTTTGTCGAGTTTGTACGAAGAGCTTTTGTGTGTAATCTTATATTTTAGCAATGGTAAATTGTTAAACTCTGTGACATATGTAAGCTGTTTGTCTGGCCGGTTGCCACTGTTGAGTTTTGTTGTAACTCGTAGTGTCGGTGCTGAGAGAGTGGAGTTAGAAGCTTAAAGTCACTGGAGGAAATAATCTGAGAGTGAATGAAGTTAACGATACTGTGAAAACAATGAATCTAGACTCAGTTAGAAACCAGGCTGAAGAAATGAAGTGAATCTATAATGCAAATTGTATCTTTATGTAGTTGTAGCATGGAGCGACGACTCTGACTATACTTACCGTGTACCAGCCAGAGGAACCGTTTAACCTTTTGACCTCTCGTAGGATGCTTCCCCTCCTTTCAGCTGGATTGTGTACAGCTCAAGCTTTGACAAAATATTTTACAATATGTCTAGTATGTAATACACCTAGTAGGTGATGTATCTAGCGTGTGGCACTTTGGTAATATCCAATGTACATAATTAGTGTGCCAAATGGCAAACCACAGTCTACTTGAGAATTCAAATCTATTTTCCCCTTGCCTAAATGCATAAAAAAAATATATAACATGTTTGTAATCTATTTAGTTTTTTTGTGCTGGTTTATATAGTTTTCTTTGTTTTATTCTATTGTTTACTCAAAACCGCATGATATCTTAGGAAATCGCTTTGATTGTTTCATTCCACAGAAGGTAAGAGTTTGAGGAGTATTGCCCGGGCTCCTTCTCTTTGGATTGTTATACCTATTACTGCAAACTTGAAAACAAAGTATGATTGAATATTTATCAGTGGCTCTCAGGCTATGTATCCTTTCCCGGCAGATGATGGATAGCAGATCTTGATCGGTTCACACAAATGCGAGAGATGTCTTGTCTTCTTTAATGCAACAGCACAGTAATTAATAGTAAAAATTGGTAATAGTGAATACGGTAATTAATAATAAACAGTAATGACAACAATTATAGCGATTATAATATTTACAAAAAAATGGTAACAATTACCCCTGTGTCAAAAGACAACCTGACTCCTACTAACCCTGCTTGATTTTATAATTGCAATATATTCTGTTTTACATAATTAATTTATTATTAATATAAATTTTTATGATTACTGCCCTTTAATTAGCTTTGGGTGCCAATTACCCCCAGAACGATGCTTAAACAATGCTGAATCAATGACAACGGCCTTATACATCTGGGTTAATGCAATGACATCATTTACATACATCCAAGCAGACCTACGCTGCCAAAGGCTTGGGGAAGGAATCGATTATTTGCAAAGCAAGGCTTCTACTTTAATTCATTAGTGAAGCTAACATAGATTTAATATTTGTTCGCAGAATATTGTTATAAATCCTAAAATGTATTACCAATAAAAAGTTAACTGTAAAGAACACATAAAAAAAATTAATGAGCTTTAGCCATTGTATCTGTAGTTGGCATAGAGTAATCACATGAATCGGGGTCAATAATGGATTATCTTGGTGGTGCAAAACACTCATGTTGATGATTTTCCAGAAAGATGATGTATAGCCTAACATTTGATTGGTCAATAATGCCAACAATAATAAGTACATGCGCATATCATAGAGGAAGTAACTTCAAATCAAGATAACTCAGCCTGTAAACGATATGAGCTGAATAAAATGTTACATGGAAAATCGTGAAAGGACCCTGAAAATTTCATTTTGGGAGCACCAATCATTTGGATCCTCTAGTATATACAATCTGTACAGGAAGTGGAGAGTTACTTTAGTTAAAGCTGCTCTAGGAGAGTTATCTTGTTGTTGATAGCCACAATCTGGTCTGGTATTTATTTTTGGGAGCAATAAAAAGTTTATTTAGAACACTTTCGGTGTTTTAGGATGCTTTTGTATGAATCACGAGAATAACAAAGACAAAGACAAAGCAACAGACAACCCTAGTTTAGTTGTCAGTTGTGTCGATTGTGAGAATGTTGGAGGCCAGTACATTCTGCAGTGAATACATGACAATAGGATTTATCTTTCCTTCTTGTAAGCTCCTGTGTGACAACTCGTTTTATTTTCTAAAAGTGCAAAAAGCTTAGCATTGTTTGTCTATGACGTCTATTTTATATCTCATAGATGAAGCTTATGAGTAAATGGTAGTGAAAACCAAGCATTCAATGATAAGCTGATACATGATATAAATTATCCTTGATATGTTGTTAGTGAATTATTTGTTATGATACGCCACATACATTCATTGCTTTTTATCATTATTTGTGTGTAGAACTTGAGTTCTGTAATAATTTTGCTAGCTAGTGATAACTTTATTTATCACTAAGGGTGTTTTTATTTACTCGCCGCGTCCAATGATGCGACGGTATGCATGAGGTGGAGGCGAGATGTAGTTGGCAATCCATTGGATAATCTTCTCCAATCAAATTTCTTAAATGCGAGGATACAAGAGGCCATGGTTGCAAAGGCCTTACAACTACCGAGAGATATCATTCCCTCTCAAATAAATTCTAATGAGTGAATATGTTTATTTGTCAAGAGCTTTCCACAACCGGCATTGTTCATCAATCAATCAAACTGCTGTCGTATTATTTCATATCTGCAACTCAAGTTTGTGCTCAATGCAGGTAAAGCCCCATGTACAATGCAGGTAAAGCCCCATGTACAATGCAGGTAAAGCCCCATGTACAATGCAGGTAAAGCCCCATGTACAATGCAGGTAAAGCCCCATGTACACCTGTCAATTATTGTTTGTGGAAAATGGCTTAAAACAATTGGCAGCACTTTATTTGAGATTTGAGTCAATCCACAGGTTTTGATTGAGATCAAAGAATTGGTAAGCAATTTTTGAATAAGCCAATCATATCACTCCTCGCAGTTTCAGTGTTTCCAATGCAATTGTTTCTACAGCGCAAGTTTTTATATGGAGAGGGGGTCAATCATAAGTGTGCCTTGTTTGTTGTTGCAAAGCATTTTATGGCCAGCTATGACATTTAATACAGCGGACTTAGCCTGTATTGAATGAGAATAGCAAGTAGCGAAAAAAATTAAGGAAACACCCTGTTGTCATTTCCGATTGGTAAGGGCAAGTTGGTAGCAAATCGGTAGATGTATATGTAGCTTAAATCAACAACTAACCGGTGATGGATTGACAGATATCATGAAATATCATTGATATGTCTCTGGAGGCTTTTATTATTATGCTCTCTACTGTTATTCAATAATGATCATATATCATATGCACTACAAAGTTTTAAAAACCGCTAGTATTGTGTACTTGTTTGCTAGCCACATAAAATGGTGTTAAGACTTATTAAGAACATTATGTAAGGGGTGCAAAACTCTATATAACTATTAATTAATAAGTTTTATAAATATTGCTTCTGCTCCAGCAATAGAAATATTTATTAAAAGGCAATAGGATTGTCACAGAAATGACAAGGTAACGCAGGAGGGCACAAATCTCAATAAAACAAAGCAGCCGAACTATTCATTGCATTCCGGTCACAAATCCAAGAATTAAATCCAGTTGGATAATATTTAATCCAATCCTCGCAATCTGAGCCTTGCCATTGCATAATGATACCTGGTAAATACTGTAATCATCTATTAAAAACACCATGGAGCAGTATATGACAACTCTGTGTAAAATATTAGGAGTGGTAATTATTTTTCAATATTTATGCTATTGGTCCAGCAATAGAAACATTTATAGGAATTTCAGTGATTCATGTAGGAATGGAAAAAATTGTAAAAGAACAGAACTCCCCATAATATGGCGGCAGCTATATATGTCACCGTATTCCTGCAAAAGTAAATACGATATAAAAATATATTACCTGTAGAGGCCTTGTTGCAATCCTAAATAATAACAGCTACTTGCAACTGCCGTGAAAACAATAGCGGCATCTTCATCAGAAGAAAATATACCCAGAATAGAAACTGCTTTGTGGCTACTGAGCTTGAATAATTATTTTGTAAAAGCTGTTAGATTTTGAAATGATGAGACCAGATGGATAGTGGAGCCACTGTGGCACCAGTAATAACACGTGATACTTCTCTCAGGGCCACCAAAATGTGAACAGGCATAATGTGAAATATCGTTATTTTCATTTAATGCAAAATATGACCTGCTGGGTACTGGAAAGCCTCTCTTAAAGATGATGAATAGTGTGCCGTTACCAGGCAAGGGTTACACTAGCTATGTTGGGCAGTGGCATCACAGTCCGGAGTAACTCACATAGTGGAGATCCATCCAGGTTTGTGGTTTTACAAAAGCAGATTAAGGATCTTGGAAATTTCAACACCCCAACCACACCCAAATAAGTGTAACTTGAACATAAAATCTACAATAATGCAAATACCTCCACTATAAGGAGATGGTATCAATGTAAAACACCATTAAGTCCTCTGTCAAACTACAACTGCAGACAGCGGCAGAGAAAAGAGACAGCGACACGTTTTGTAACGATCCTGAGTAAAATGACGTAGCTCTGGTTCGGTTAATCGTATATCGAAACCAATAGAGCAAAGTAGCTGATTGCAGTGTAAGTGTTACTAGGAATAAGGCCCCTGAGAGAAGCCGTTGCTTGTAATGACATGCCAATAATACTTGGATGAGTGAACAACTCCAATAATTGCCAATTTGAAAGCATAGTCTTTTTTTACACAATCTGTGATGCGTATTTCTTTATACTAAAAAAGCCTTTTTCTCTGTGAAAAAATGTTGCATTTGCGCTCAATCAAGCACAAGAAAATATCAAACCTGTTTAAAGCATACATTGCATATTGAGTGAGTGTCTAGGAAATTTGCTGCCTTTGCGTTTGACAAAGAAACACCTGCCTGTTGCAATTGCATTCATCTCAGCCAGCTGAACAATAAACATAGCAAAAAAGTGTTCACAAGAAAAAATGGAAGTTGCTTTCTCTTATCATTTCATTTACAAGCTGTATAGGTGAATGTGTTGAATAACAAATATGTATTGCATGGGAATGGACAGGTGTTGATACATTTGAGTCAACGATACTTGGTGGACAAGTGTTCGTTTACGGGCGGTGAAGAAGGCTTGATTGCTTATAAATGCCTATTGTTTTATCATAAAACCATGCGCATGGGTGTGTGAACAAAAGATGTTTTAACAACTGGAAAGCAGCTGCCACTTTAAAACTGACTTACATGTCATCGGAAATGAATCAACCAATGTGCCATAAGTTGTAGATGATGCAATTTGGTAAACCAATTGATAGTGAGGTAGCTAATTTTTACTCAACAACATAAAGCTATAGTAACAACCACAAATCGATAAATGTTTTCTTTAACTAGCATAGGAAACACTATTTTTACACTTCTAAGAATTTTCTAGGTTTAATTAAAGTTTATTTGCAGTTGCTTATATTGAATTGGTGAAGTACTCATTGCGAGAACAAAAGAATAATATGCGAACATCGAGTGAATCTTGCTTTTCAACCAGTAAAAACAATTAGAAAGGAAATGAATAAAACATTTAAAAAACTCCCCAGTTGTTACAATAACATAATTGCCCCAATAAAAAAGTCGATAATTGTAAAAGCAAAATAATTGAAAATAAAATGGTAAAAACTCTAGCAAGCCAAAGTGTTAGGAAGAACAATGTTGTGCAACAAACTTATAAAAGGCCAAAATGAGAGAAGCTAGTGAAAGAACAGTTTTCTCTAACTATTGCTAATTAATCGATTTATATTTTATAAATATTTAGGAGTTTGACATCGACAGCTAAAAGTAAGATTGACAAAAAACCCTTTGGATGCATTAAATTGCTCTTTCTCTCACTACCGAGTCATCAGTAACTGGCTCATCTGAGTTGTCGGCTTTATTCTGCTTAAAGCTCTCTTCCAACAGGGTGCTACCAGACACCGGCCTGTCATCGGTATCACCATCTTTGTCTTTTACTTCACACGCTAATGGTACTACTGATTCATCGCTATCAGGAGACACTTGCGAAGGCTTTGTTTCGTTTGTTACCACGGCAGCATCTTTGGTGGTTGTGGTTTGATCAGCATCATCACAGGCAGCATCAGGAGTGGCAGCATCTGTAGAAGAGATATCAGCAGCGACACCCATACCACTCGCACCACCTGAACCAGATAAAACAGCGGCTGATTTGGATGCTTGGTTGGATTCAACATCTTCGTTGAGTTTTGGTGTCTCAGTGATGTGATCTGCTGAGAAGGACGAGTTGTTGAATACTCCATTTACTTCACCCTGACTGGCGAAAGAGTCCCTCCTGTAAAAAATTGATAAAATTGTATTATTTGGCTTGAAAGGCTTTTGAATTTTAAAATAGAAACAAACAAACACAACGGCAACAAATAGCATAAAATATTTGTTGGATAATTCTTTAATAAAAAACTTGAAAAAATGAAGTAGTTTGAACTCTGAATATAATGGTGAAAAGAATAAATAAAATATTTGTAAGTTTTTTTGTTGCTGTTGTTACAAAAACAAAAACATCATAACCTACTGGCTACAATTAGGGACTATTGCAAGGCTAAGGCTGATCAAAAATATACCTAGAATAACTCTCGACTATAACCTTGTCAACAACTTTTCCACCCATAAAATAGTTTAAAAATGATCAAGTGGTGAGCAACAGCAAAACAAACTATTCAAGTAACATTTATAAACCTTGGATAGCCACTGTTACACATTGCAGAAGGACCTGAAATCTATTGGTGATTAGTCAGAAACAAAAGTTGTACAAGACAAAAAAGTTTAAACTACGTAAATACCTTCTACGGAGTATGAATAAAACTATGAGCACAATGAGCGCACAACCAGCTAGTCCTCCCAACACACCTCCTACATAGGCTCCTGTGTTTGTCTGGCTAGCAACGTTTGGACCTGAAACAGATGAATCTCTATTTGTTGAAAAATAAGCGAAAGTAGAAGTTGAACTTGGTTGCATATCCAGGAAAAGCAGCCATGGTGATGTGTTACAAAACTTATTCGTTAGATTATGATTCACGTGGAAACATTTCAAATGATTCTTATCCATATAATATATAATATAAATATGTTTACCCTTCGCGGTTGATGGCTTTGTTGAAATCTCAGTATTCGTTTTGGTCGTTGAGGGAGTAACTGGTTTAGTAACAGGTGTTGTGACAGTTAATGTGGTAGTAGTTGGTGTGGTAGTAGTTGATGTGGTAGTAGTTGGTGTGGTAGTTGTTGGTGTGGTAGTAGTTGGTGTGGTAGTAGTTGGTGTGGTAGTAGTTGGTGTGGTAGTTGGTGTAGTAGTAGTTGGTGTGGTAGTAGTTGGTGTGGTAGTACTTGTTGTGCCAGTAGCTGGTGTGGTAGTAGTTGGTGTAGCAGTAGTTGGTGTGGTAGTAGTTGGTGTGGTAGTACTTGTTGTGCCAGTAGCTGGTGTGGTAGTAGTTGGTGTAGCAGTAGTTGGTGTGGTAGTAGTTGGTGTGGTAGTAGTTGTTGTGCCAGTAGCTGGTGTGGTAGTAGTTGGTGTAGCAGTAGTTGGTGTGGTAGTAGTTGGTGTGGTAGTAGGTGGTGTGGTAGTAGTTGGTGTGGAAGTAGTTGGTGTGGTAGTAGTTAGTGTGGTAGTAGTTGGTGTGGTAGTACTTGTTGTGCCAGTAGCTGGTGTGGTAGTAGTTGGTGTAGCAGTAGTTGGTGTGGTAGTAGTTGGTGTGGTAGTAGTTGGTGTGGTAGTACTTGTTGTGCCGGTAGCTGGTGTGGTCGTAGTTGGTGTAGCAGTAGTTGGTGCGGTAGTAGTTGGTGTGGTAGTACTTGTTGTGCCAGTAGCTGGTGTGGTAGTAGTTGGTGTGGTAGTAGTTGGTGTGGTAGTAGTTGGTGTAGTAGTAGTTGGTGTGCTAGTAATTGATGTGGAAGTTGTTTGTGTTGTAGTAGTTGGTGTGGTAGTAGTTGTTGTGCCAGTAGCTGGTGTGGTAGTAGTTGGTGTGGTAGTAGTTGGTGTGATAGTAGTTGGTGTAGCAGTAGTTGGTGTGGTAGTAGTTGGTGTGGTAGTAGTTGGTGTGGTAGTAGTTTGTGTGGTAGTAGTTGGTGTGGTAGTAGTTGGTGTGGTAGTAGTTGGTGTGGTAGTAGTTTGTGTAGTAGTAGTTGGTGTGGTAGTAGTTGGTGTGGTGGTGGTAGTTGGTGGATTGGAGATACTTGCTGTCGTACTACTCAATCCATCATCCCACTTTTCAATAGGTAAATCATAAGAAGCCTTAACTACGAATATACATGACACACAAACCTATATGGCATCAACATGTCATAGTGTGTACAGCTCTCATGGAAGACAAAGTGCTCTACAGACAAGTAATCTTCCATCAACAATCACATTCTTTTTAGCTGTTTATAACGCATATAATGCTTTGAAATGACTGGGTGAGCAACAAGTTCTTTGCAAAATATTGCAGACGGCCAACAAAGTAGACAGCCATTAATGTCAACTAAGTCGATGCGGAATAGCTACGCTGACTATGTTGGTATCAGTGCTGACAAGCACAGTTACTGCCAATAGAACTTGCTGACTGAGCTTGGCAACTAGCTCATGCGAGAAAGGGTTCAAATAAATCTGCAGCTAGCTCACTGAAATGCCAGCCAGAGACACAGTAATAGAAATTTGGAGTGTTGTTGTTAAAGTCTTTGGATGCTTTTAGAGAGTATAAAATGTTGCCGGTAACCACATCAGACAACTGCCGACAGCTGTAACCCTGCTTCATCGTGCATCATATCAAACCAGTGAGTTTTATCATAAAATATTGCTCCAACAGAAAATATACTTTCGCAGATAAATGACTACAATTTTCCATCACAACAAAATAAATATTTATACACAAGATAGATGCTTTTTGTCCAACACCAGATATGTATAATATATGTACCTAATGTGAATACAAAGCATGAAGCGTAAATACAAAACACGTATGAACACTATTTTATGTGACATTGAGTGTACTTACCTTGTATCAAACAAAAAGTATGCAGAAATACCAAAGATAACCAACAAATCTTGGAGCGCATTTTCTCACCAAAGCCTAGACCAGTATATTTGCTTCTGTACCTCCGTCTGTGCATTAGCTGACTTAATGCCAACAATAACTGTGTCACATAAACGGATGAGGTAATATATCACCTGAACAAATTAAATAGTTTACAAGATCTGATATGACCTTAGAAAGAAGCACTTTAGACCAGTTTCAAGTGACCACAATCATCATTGAGGGTTGTACAACGAGTATCGGCATGCTATTTAATAGTTAGATATACAATCGTAGGTGTCTGCTCAAGTAGAGGGTTGAGGAACAACTGATAGGTAGGAATAAAACAAGCTAACGTCAACAATAGACGTCAAATAATTAACACTAATCACTACATGCTCTTCCTGTTATGTAATACGTTTTTGTTGCTAAAAAGACTTTGCCTCATCAATGAATGTTAATCGTTTGTACAACTACCGAGAAATGTCTGATACCTGACAAGCGATAGAACACTAGGCACACTTATTTATGATCAGGGGAAGTGATGTTTAACAGACATAGGTTAACATAGCTTTATCATTATGCAATCTGGACCAGTAGATCTTACTAGACAGTTGATTGAGAATTAACGTTTTTGGTTACAACTATCTTAATTTGATCAACCCTTTTCAAATGGGGGCGATGTCATAAAATAAAGTTTCGTGCTAGTTGTAATGGTACTGCGGAACAAAATACTTTTACACACACTGTACATAGCAGTTAAGTGCATAAATATTGTACTGACTCAGAGAAAAAAACAATATATTGTTGACCAATCCTGCCTTTAACGCAGGAGCATTTCCCTGTCAATGAGTAACAAACAAACTCCACCCACCCAGCCATAAACTTCAATGAAGGCCACAACGCTGCCTTATGCTTACCACTCAATGCATGAAAACATGAAACCATGTATTCAACTTTCATCAAAACTTGTTGCTTTAGTTTAGCGGTCTATGACAGCACCAATGCCCCATCTGCCTGCATCTCATTCCTTTATAAATAACCCCAATAACATATAGTTATTTTATAAGCCTGATATAGGCTGGGATAGCTGAACTGAGCAAAGTAACAAGAATATTCCCCACAAAAAAGACCAGGTCAAGGATCAGAGGCTAATGTAAAAAACCCTGATAGAATTGAGGTTTATTGCTAGTTTTTTGGCTAATTGTTAGGTAATACTAATAATTGCATGATTGGTAGTTGATTGCAAACCTGCTGTTCACTCTTTTTTTGTAACTAAATCCTTCCTAATTTGATTTGATAAGCGCCAGAACTTGTACATGAAAAAACCTGTTTTAATTGTGTGCATGGGTTTCCTTTCAGTCACCTATAGCCAACTATTACAGTATTATAGAAAACCAGTTTTGTATCAGGAGATTCTGTTGGTAGTTTTTTTTGCCCGAAGTTGGTGCCATAAAAAGTTTATTTGTTTGAACAGCTGTGTAGAGTGTTTGAGTTCAAAACTCAGTCGTGTGAAACGATATAGTTTACTCACGTATAAAGTAACAACAATGCTTATCAGGTACAAGATAACTACCGCAGTGATCCAGAAAGAAAAGATTATAACAGTGAAAAATGAAATAAAAAACATCAGGGAACATCAAATATCTCAGCTTTTTGTAGAGTTTTCTTATTGACATGTAAAATTGCTATCAACCATTAATTTACAATAATAGTTACAGAACACAACAATGGGATATAAAAAATCTGGGTATAATAAAAAAGGAACTGAAATAAATTGTTAATATTCGAAAGTATAAGTGTAAAAATAGAAACCCACTAGTGATCTGTTGTGTTTCATTTATGTAGCATGTCTTAGTGGTTGTTAACATTCTCAACTTGAAAATGGAAAGTGAGGTAAAATATGTGACACTAATTTCACCCGATATAACTTTCTGATTGTTCAAACTACCCACCTCTTTGCTCCAGCAACTGAAGCTACTTGAAAGGTACTTGAGGTAGTTTGACAGGCTAAGTTATAAATGATATCACTAGCTGTAATCTACGTTACAGACTAAAAATTGAAATATCTTTCTGATTCGACATCACCTGTGACAAAGATTGTTTGAGAATGAAGGTGAGGAGGTGAAGAATAGAAAGCATCGTTGTAGGGGATTGTTGTGCTACAGACAGTTAGAACCCCCACCCCCGCTCACCTTTGCATTAGATCCCCCTCTACACCCTTTCCGCTATCCCCCAGTGTCAGTTTTATGTGGACCAGGGATTCTCACTTTATAACATAAACAACCTATACTGGGTTAAGAATACCGACCATACCGGGTCTTATACCGGGTCTGTATAGACCCTGTATCTTATATGTACAACATTGAGAGCCTACCTCAGGTTACCTCGAACCAGTATATCAGGCAGCCAACAAATATGGCTGAAAAGTACAGCCCAGGCTCTAGAAGGCTGATTGCCTACCATTAAACGATCAAAGCTAGGATACCAGGACACCAAATAAGGGATGGAAGATTTCAACCGTCTAAAAAGAGCGGGAAAGCAGCCCAGACATGATTTGCCCTGTGTTTACCCTTGTCATTGGCTTACGTGTACATTGCTTACATGAATTGCATTATATCTTTCTATTGATTATGCGTTTGTATTGTTATGGGCCATTGGCTCACCCCTAATAAGGGAGATGAGTGTTTCTCTTCTCCTATAAAAATAACTCTTGTGTTGTATTGAATCAGAAGTCTTGTGGGTTGTGCGTAGAATACTGTAAAGGATTTTGTCGCACCTTTACCAAACAGCTACTAGAGAAGTGTACTGGTTTAGCAATGTAACAGCAATTGCTATTGAGAGCTACTTATTCGCTAGTAGTGGCTCTATGTATAGATGAGCTATGAGTCAATAAGCTCCGTGTTGTGCCGTGCCGTGTGCAAGTATCCTAATACTTTTTGGCCAACTGCCAAGTGAACACACCGGGTTACAATAGCTAACACTTTATTGCTTCAAGAGACAAAAGCTTACTCAGAGTACCTCTCTTTGTAAGCGCACAATCTAATCTGCTCACTGGGCCACATGTTGACAAATTTATGCAGTTCAATATTCTAATGAGCAGTTGAAATATAACAGAAAAGGATTGGTCAATAACATTAATATAGGTCAAACAAAATAGCATAAACAAGCAGGCGCAATGAAAACATATATACAGTCAATAAACATAACAATAATGCGCCAGCCAACTTCTTTAGTAAGGCGGGAAATCCCTTGCTTGAATCTTGACTCATCAGTCTCTGCGGCAGGCACGCATCCACTTCTATACTAAGGCAATCAGGCGGAGCTGAGTCTAGTATGACTAACTAGTGTTTATACACTGCATACTGGCTAGCATAGCATCGATGATAGAGGCCACCTATGCTAAATTCCATTACATAGGCCGCTTCAACTATTAGTATCGCCGTACTCATAGTTAACCAGTCATGAGGTGGCCGCTCCAAGAGAGGAGAGAGGTCTACGCTTACAGCGCAACCCTTTGCACAAGTCCATGTGCGTCTACAGTGGGGGAAATCACACCCTGCATAGTGCACAGAGGAAGTGAAGGGGGCCCACAACCAGTGGGCTAATAAAAGGGGGTGGGAAGGATAACACATCACCCGGTGGTTAATACGGTAGAAGGTACACACAACCAGTGTGACCGACTGAGAGAGGTGCACACAACCAGTGTGACTAACGAAGGGAGCGGAGGAATACCTTTCCTAGAACAGCTGGCCTCGCACTGTCTGTGCGGCTTGCTTTAGTTCGACTATCTCTCCCTTCAGGAGTTCTGCTTGCGCCTTTAGCCTGGCGACTTCTGTCTCTGAGAGGGTGCCCGTGACCACCTTCGTCCGAAGGCCCTGCAACTGAGAGTCCAGTTCAGCGGCACCCTGCTCTATCGCAGCAGCCCATCGCGCCCTGTTCCGCATAAACCGTACTGGCAGATCTACCTCAAGGACTGGAGGGTCTGCTGGTGGGAGCACGGGGGAAACACCGGGTGCGAAGGTCCGGCCTACTGCAAGGGGAGCAGGGGGTGGAGAGGGAGGGGGCCCAGGGGAGACAATCATGGCCTCAGGACTTGGTACAACCACCGTGTGCGGCTTCTTTGGTATCTTATACCCGGTTAGGGGTATAGCCATCAGCGGCACAACGCCAGGTGGTGTAGGGGAGGGTCCTGGGAGGGGAGCCATGACTGCATCACACCTCGAAGGTGCTGGGGGAGGAGACTGGATCTTCCCAGTCTGGGTAGGTTGGCAGGTACCGAATGGCGCTGGATTGATCCATTCCTGGTACCTGCAGAAAGCCGAGTAACTCTCTCGGTCTACAGCATAAATATAGCCAAGGCGTTGGTGGTGATCAGTATCTTCTGAACCTCCACGCGCCCTCTGGTGGCTGTATATGCTGTCTCTGCTGCTACTCGAGTATCTACAGCGGCAAAAGTAGCGTACGTGGTGCTGGTGGACATGCACCGACAGTTGCCTCATGTTCTTTGCTACGAACTTACAACTTGGGCAGGTACTGCGCCGTGCCCTCTTCAAATCTCTCTGGATGGCTTTCTCCGTCTTGGGGGCAACCCACTGCAAGAGTCGCCGGGCAATAGGAGGTTTCTGGCCTACCAGGTGAGGAGCTACCACCTCTTCCTCCACGGTTGGTGAGGAAGGGCAGGAGGCAGCAATGTCAACTAACTTGACTACAGGCGTAGACACCGAAAGAGGCGGTTCATCTACTGGCAAAGGGGAGGTGGGTACAGGTGCTGGGGGCACAGCAGGAGTCCTCGCCTTCCTCCGTGTGGGGATCAGGTCGAGGAGCGGAATCTGTCCACTGGACGCCGTACAGCCAGGCAAGGTGACAATGGCTCGCACGGTCAGTGGAGGAGAACCTAGTGTAGAGGAGGGGGTGGCTGTAAGGGGGGAGTTACCCCGCTTAGAAGGTCCAGCCAAGAGCTCTGCTCCTCTCCTCTTACTAGGGATGATCTTCCCCAGCGTCTGCATACGCTCCCTGGTGACCACGTGAAGCAGTCTAGTACCTATAGGTGGCTTTTCTTGCACCACTACTGTACTTAGACTCAACCCCGGGTCATCCCGGGTCGGGGGAGAACTGGCAGAAAGCTTCGCAGCACTCTGGCTACAAGGGAGAGTGTTCGCTGCCGGCACCGTGGGTACACTGGAGGGTGTGGGGGCAGCTGGGAGTGGTGGAGACTCCGTGGACTGCCACTGAAGAGGAGGTGTCTGCATGAGTGCCAAGGGGTCACGGGAGGAGCTATGGCGGCGAACCCAATTATCCATCAACTCACTCTGACTAGTGACTCCTAGGAGCTCGTTCTCTCTCTCTATCTTCCTTCCCTGGTGGTGCAACTCGGATTTTGACCGGCCGTAGTTCCCTGATGGAGAGGGATAGTCTCCTGGATTTTTTCTGGCATCTCTGCTAGAGTGTCCTCTTTCCAACAACACCCAGTGTGGGGGTGTGGCTACATCCCGTCCGGAGCTATTCTTCTTTCCGGGCGGCACTAACCGTTTTTGGAAATCATTACCCCTAGGTGGAAAACGGGTCGACAATGGGGCCTCAGCGCTTGATGGCTTCTGCTGCCAGCACTTTAAATCTTGGCAGGCAGCAGCGCTAGAACCTGGCCTTCCTGCAGATACCCAGTTTGTGGGGGTTTTCGTAAGAACTCCACCCAGGAGATCCGTTTGAATCTCAGGCATTTTGGCATTTTCGGCCACTCTATCCACTTCTTTTGCAGTTGCAATCAGATGGCATAGTGGCTGTCCATGGTGCCTGGGTGGGCCGACGTTCTTTCGTGGCCGTTGTGATGACACAAGTGGTGGTTGGCTCTCAGTCTCTACAGGGGGTGGGGGCGTCTCAGCCACTGGGGGAGACAACTCCTGCACATTTTGACCGTTTCTGGCTGAACCACTTGTCCGATCTTCACCAGATTTGCTGTCAACAACTGGGGGAGCGGCAGCCCTTCTTGCTACTGGCCGCTCCAAATTTGACACTCTTTTTTCTGGTGGAAGAGGCAATTCAGTCTTCAATGGCGGTGGTTCAAACAGAGGGGACGCAGGCAGGGGAGACAGGGGTGGAGAAGATTGAACAGGAGGGGTGAAAGCGGGTATGGCAACCGCCTCGGTCGGTTCAACCTCTCCAGGGCCCGCTCCTCTGTAGTGGTCTCTCGTGCTTCCCGCCTTCAGTTCTACTGGCTGAGCAGTCGGGTTCACACACCTCCCTACTTCATGTCCTTTGCTATCTGGTTTGTTCAGACTAGCAGCAATTGGAGGGCCTCCGTGTCGGGGCTCTACTAACCCAAGTGGTAGGCAACTCTTTGTGGTGTCCCTACACAGGATGGTAGACTCCTCGCCTGGAGGTAGCTGCGTGGTACGTAGGACCTGAACATTGTTCATTAGCAGTGTACCGTTCTTGTCCGTACAGCGAATCTCTTTTCCTGCTACGACAATGGCACACTCGTTGAACCTCATTCGGCAATCATGGTCAGTGAGGAAGGGCATCCCCAAAATAGCGTCTTCGTTTATGCGACTGACAACAAATGTGGCTTCAGTCTTCACACCACGGAGACGAAGGGTAGCTCTCACCGTGCCATAGAAGGGGATCTGAGTACCGTCGGCTAGGATACCATGTGGCTCACTCTCCTGTACTGACTGTCTTACTGACTCAGGTAACTGGTTAAAGACGTGCTTGGCTAGGAGATTTGTGGTGCAGCCGGTATCGACTAGAAGGGTAACTGACTTGCCTTCAAGCTTCCCTGGGATGAAGTAGCTTGCCCGGTATGGCCGTTCTATCTCAGTGTTAGACCAGCAGTTAGGTTGAACCTTTGCAGCTCGGGAGGGGGGAGGCGACGCTCTACTTCTAGGGCGTGAAGGGCACTCCACTGACGGGCTGACTGGTGCAACTACTGGTTGGTGTCTCTGAGCGGGGGCAGGCTGGTCGTTCCCCGACACGGGTTTTGCTCTGCTTACGGTGGTTGCCTTAGGTTTAGACGGACAGCCTCTACTGTAGTGGCCTGTCTGTCCACAGCCCCAACACTGAGGGGGAACCAACTGCGCCGTAGCAGGCTGTGACACCGTGTGTGGAGGGATCTGTTCCATGACAGGGATGGCAGGTGTAGCCGGTGAAAGGTTTGGCACCACATTAGGAGTGTAGTGGGGAACACGGGCAGGAGCTTGCATCGCTGCAGGAGCAGGGTACACGCCAACAGGGGGTGTATGCATACCCGGCTGCGGCCACTGTCTCATTTGTTGCAACTCTAATGCCATGTTCTGCACTGTCTGGAGTAGATGAGTCATCACACCTTCCGATACGGGTGCTGGCTGCTGGGGTGGAGGGGAGTAGCTCACTGTGGGGTAGTTGTTAGTAACCCGACATGGGTGAGCCATCCCTCCTGGAGCCTGCGACACCATGGCAGAAGTCTGATAATGATGGAATGGTTTCATGGAAGGCTTACTGGGTTCTTCTTCTTCTTCTTCATCACTTTCTACAACTCGTACCCTGTATGGTTTCGAGTCAGGGACTGCCTTGATGTGGAGGAACTCGCTTCCAGCACGAACTGCGTCTTCCAGGCTCTGTGGGTCCACTGCTAACAAATGGCGTTGCAGAAATGGGTTACCCAGGGTGGAGGAAAACGTCTCTAGTATCATGCGTTCCACGTGCCTGTCTGGCAAATCTTCATAGGCTATTCGAACTAGTCTTTCCACCTCGCTAGCATGTTCTTGGAGGGAAGTCTTCGATGCCTTCTTCAAGTGTGCTACACTCTGTAGCGCCTCACGGCGTGTAAGGCCAAAGCGAGCACGGAGTGCTGTGAACACTGCTTGCAGGGTGTTGGGTCTACCACAATCCAGTGCTTCATCACGAAGTGCCTCCCTCACATGGAGCAGGGTTTGGCGAGCATTCCACTCATTGGCTTCAGCGACTTCTAGAAACCGTGTGATGAAGTACTCTACATCACCTTGTCCATTGAACTTGGGAGGTTTGAAGTCCCGTGTAGGAGCAACGGCTGGTGCAGGGTGCTGCAACACTCCTCGCAGGGTCTGTGTGAGTCTGTCTAACGCCTCAGCTTCTGCCGTGCCCACTGGCAACCGCCCAGTGCTCCTGGCTCTCTGTGTGGTCATCAACGTGGAGTATAGTCTTCACAATCAGCAGGGTCTGTCAGCACGGGAGGAGACAACTCCGTGTACCAGATGAACAGTGGAAGACTGACAGCACACTGCGTCAATGCCGTGTCAACACTAGGTGAGAAACTCTGGCCGTATAAAGGCAGGACAGTTTCTCAATCACTCGGTACAGCGTATGCAGGGTTTGTCAGCACGGGAGGAGACAACTTCGTGTACCAGATGAACAGTGGAAGACTGACAGCACACCGCGTCAATGCCGTGTCAACACTAGGTTAGAAACTCTGGCCGTATATAGGCAGGACAGTTTCTAAATCACTCGGTACAGCGTATGCAGGGTACACTGCAAAGCTGAGAGGGGTACCCTGCAGAACTGAGAGGGGTACCCAGGGTTTGAAAGAGATGCCTGTACGTTCTCGCGTGAGCAGTACAGCGACTACCGAGTTCACCGAGCAGGGTGACTGTAGTCCTCTTATCAAACACAGCAGGGAGAGGGGGGTGTTCTGCCGGGTGGGGGGTACCACCGGGTCAGAGCAGGGGGTGTAACAGTGTCCTTGGGTGGTAGTTTGGCTGCTACCAGGCAACTATTACGGTATAGCAAACACCAATACTCGGGGAAAGAGTAGGGGTGGTGTTTGGCAGTGTACAGCTTCTCTAGTAGTGTCTAACGTTCACTAGTATCCCACTGCTGCCACCAATGTAAAGGATTTTGTCGCACCTTTACCAAACAGCTACTAGAGAAGTGTACTGGTTTAGCAATGTAACAGCAATTGCTATTGAGAGCTACTTATTCGCTAGTAGTGGCTCTATGTATAGATGAGCTATGAGTCAATAAGCTCCGTGTTGTGCCGTGCCGTGTGCAAGTATCCTAATACTTTTTGGCCAACTGCCAAGTGAACACACCGGGTTACAATAGCTAACACTTTATTGCTTCAAGAGACAAAAGCTTACTCAGAGTACCTCTCTTTGTAAGCGCACAATCTAATCTGCTCACTGGGCCACATGTTGACAAATTTATGCAGTTCAATATTCTAATGAGCAGTTGAAATATAACAGAAAAGGATTGGTCAATAACATTAATATAGGTCAAACAAAATAGCATAAACAAGCAGGCGCAATGAAAACATATATACAGTCAATAAACATAACAATAATGCGCCAGCCAACTTCTTTAGTAAGGCGGGAAATCCCTTGCTTGAATCTTGACTCATCAGTCTCTGCGGCAGGCACGCATCCACTTCTATACTAAGGCAATCAGGCGGAGCTGAGTCTAGTATGACTAACTAGTGTTTATACACTGCATACTGGCTAGCATAGCATCGATGATAGAGGCCACCTATGCTAAATTCCATTACAATACATCTTATACTGCTAAACAGAATTAGGTAATAAACTATTAATTTGTGGAACTTTGGTGTATTGTGTCTGGGTCGTGGACCCTGTGGAGGTTATTACTGTCTGTTTGGAGGACACTCCGAAAAATTTGCCGTTGATATGAAAGGTAAATGAAACATGACTAAAAGTTTTTTCAAAAGAACGATCCATTCTACGAAACATGTAATCAGCTAAAATTGTACATGAAAAAAATTAAAAAATTGTTCCAAATACTACAAACAGCATAATAACATTAAACAGAAAAAATTGCAAAGCATTAAAGCCAAACAATTGCCTTTTGACTATAAATGTACTCTTGAATACTACATTCGATGGATGAATGATGTCATCATTAAACCCTTAGCTGAGTGAGCCACTATTATATCAAAACTCCCTCATAGTCTGATAGATCAGTAAGTACCTTATATTCTTTTGTACTGGTAAAGTCACCAGTGCAAAGATAAAGCATGCAGCCACCCCTCCCACTGCACTACAAATGTAGAGTTGATTGCTCTTATAGTCTTTGCTGTTACTAATTCTAAAACCATCCAAATAGTTACAGTATATTAGTTAGTAAATGTTTGTAAATAAAAAAGCATCGAATACAGCAGTGTTAAAGTAAAAAGCATCAATAAACACAAAACATTATCACTTCCAATGTGTTTCAAAAAACTACACACCGACACTATTTTCAGATCGAAGCGCCATTTTCTTTTTCTGTGGTTCTGACAGTCACTGGAAGAGTAGAGAATATATCAGTAAATGTGGACATGTTGGATTGTGTAATAACTGCGGTTATTGTTGTGGTTGGTGTGGTAGTAGTTGGTGTGGTAGTAGTTGATGTGGTAGTAGTCGGTGTGGTAGTAGTTGGTGTAGTAGTTGGTATGGTAGTAGTTGGTGTGGTAGTAGCTGGTGTGGTAGTAGTTGATGTGGTAGTAGTTGGTGTGGTAGTGGTTGGTGCGGTAGTAGTTGGTGTGGTTGGCATTTCTTTTGGTGAGTTGTAAGGATATAGTTCTTTAACTACAAATTACACACAATACACATATAGTACACTAAGTTATACACAATACACATGTAGTACACTAAGATATACACAATACACATATAGTACACTAAGTTATACACAATACACATATAGTACACTAAGTTATACACAATACACATGTAGTACACTAAGTTATACACAATACACATATAGTACACTAAGTTATACACAATACACATATAGTACACTAAGTTATACACAATACACATGTAGTACACTGAGTTATACACAATACACATATAGTACACTAAGTTATACACAATACACATGTAGTACACTAAGTTATACACAATACACATATAGTACACTAAGTTATACACAATACACATGTAGTACACTAAGTTATACACAATACACATATAGTACACTAAGTTATACATAATACACATATAGTACACTAAGTTATACACAATACACATGTAGTACACTAAGTTATACACAATACACATATAGTACACTAAGTTATACATAATACACATATAGTACACTAAGTTATACACAATACACATGCAGTACACTAAGTTATACACAATACACATGTAGTACACTAAGTTATACACAATACACATGTAGTACACTAAGTTATACACAATACACATGTAGTACACTAAGTTATACATGATACACATGTAGTACACTAAGTTATACATGATACACATATAGTACACTAAGTTATACACAATACACATGTAGTACAGTAAGTTATACACAATACACATGTAGTACACTAAATCCTCATAATATTAGCATAAATTCTAAAAAACAATTACCTTTGAAACAATTAACGCTTCATCAATATTTAAAGTTACCTTAGCTGCTTGTTGCAGTAGTAAAACTCTAAAGCCGAGCCATTGACCAAAACTTGTTTTAACCAATTTAGCTAAGCAACTCAATATTGTACAGGAATTTGTGATGTGTGTGTGGTATCTGCCACCTATACAGCCTCCGGTGATTGAAGTGATTACTTGTGAGCAGTTATTGTTGGTACTTTATTATCTAATACTCAACAGTGTCGACAGTTTAGTCGAACAGAACGAAACTTACAGTGTTGTATGCTCGTGGCGATACACAGTGAGGAGTCGAGTTGACTGCTACACTTTCGGTTGTTGGGCAAACTGTGCGTAGTCGGACTATTTGTGGAGAACAGAGGACTTAGTGCCGCACGCCAAATTGGTCGTACAAAGGGAGAGCCAATTTGACTGCTCACTTTCTACTAAGTTGCGCTCGCACTGATTGTCGACTAGACCAAGTTGTTGTTGCTTGCTATCTTCCACTTGTGTTTAGTCTTTGTTATCTTTGCAGAGTAAGAATCATCTGAGAGTCAGGTCAACTCTGATTTTATTAGCATGTTACATCCATTTAAATACAAAGAGAGAACAAAGAAAGTGTAAGCCACGCCTTACTACTGATAACCAAACTATTATTTACATACTTTGTGGAAAACTTCTATAATAATTAATATTTAAATAAGCATTAAAAATGGTAGAGCGTGTACAAAATTGGAAATAAGGGTAATAAAATGTTCCAGTGAATGTTTGTGATGTCGTATACTGTACATGTTGTCATGGCGATCAAGGTTGTTGTTGATGTCATCCCCAACACTATTATATACCCGACTTTTTGCTTTTTGTATCAATTTTAGAACAGAAATGGGTCCATTCTCCATCCAACGTAATATGTCTTTAGACCCTTTGAAGCCGATTTTGGTAATCTTTTATTGGTAAACCTTTTCCTCTGCAAAGCGAGCAATGAGACAGACTATTGCGTTTGAGCAAGTTTTATAGCAGTGTAATACAATAATGAGATCACATTTGTTTTGAAAAGTGTATTACTATTGAAAATAAGAAACACCGAGCTGGAGTCGCTAAACTCAGTACTGTGAAACCAACACTCGATTTATTTACAACCTTTAACTTGCAGACTACCGTTTCCCATAGCAACAGAATGCATGTGTATAAGCAAAATATAAAGTATACACAATACATACTTTGTATACAAAAGCTAGTTTACATATGATATAAGTAATCGTTATGAGCACAGAGCATAAAACATAAACACTATAATGCTTGTATACATGTAAAGTCACATGTGTGATATCACAATGTACACTTACGTTGTAGAAAACAAAAAGTCTGCAGAATTAACACAGAGAATATAAACCATATTGGAGTACACTTTTCCTCAAAAACCTGGACCAACGTTTGTACCTCGTCTTGCTGCATGTACATCAGCTTGCTCAATACCAACAATTATTTTGCTATATTTGCAGATAATGTAATATGTCACTTGAACAATTAAAGTGTTATGTAAGAATTGATACCATCTTTAAAGGAAGCACTTCAAACTAACTTTGAGTGTCCACAAAACCTTTTTATCATTGTTTAAAGCGCGTAGTAGTTTTATTGAATTGTTAGATATACAACCTTGAGTGTCTCTTCAAATTGCAGGTTGTTCAAAAGCTGATAGCTAAAAGTTAGCCCTGGAAAAAAGCCAAAAGTTCACCACTGGTCACAAATATTTATTCTGTTATGTAATTACGGTATAATTTTTATACGATGCTTTTGTTCGCTACTTTTGCTTTGTGATAAATTTCTGACTAAAAAGTTTCATTGGCCAATCAGGTATGAGCATTTCACAACTGAAAGAAACACCTCATGTTTGGAGTAAGAAATCTGCTAACAAGGCCGGACAAAATTTTGAGAGTAACCCAAAAAAGAACTAAGTGTAGCAACAAAAGTGAAAGGAAAAGTAACTGGAGGCGATCAAGTACCACAGTTTTTTGTAGAGTATCATTGTCCCAAGCAATTTTATTGTAAACAATTAGGTTACATTGAACGTGACATAATACGGTGATGGGGTAAAAAACTAATTGCACTTATAGAAGTAGCTGAGATAAAACGTAGATATTCTAAAGAATTAATGCAAAAAATATATACTAGTGTTTGGTTGTGTTCAGTTCATGTAATACTTGTTAGTCATTTTCAATATCTGAAACTTGGAATTTGGAAGTCTCCTAAACAATATAGCTGCAGTTTTACATCAAAAAGTTTTCTTGCAACTGAAACTGTCCCAAAAAATCTATTACTTTCTCTCGCGCTCAGGCAGTTAGAACTAGTTTAGAAAGTACTTAGGGTAGTGTCACAGGCCAAGTTATAAGTAATATCACTAGCCGTACTCTGACGTCCGATAAAACCAGGAGTTGTTATTTTATCTGATTCTACATCCTTTGTAACCGAGAGTGTTTCAAAATGAAAATCTGTGGAAGGTGAAGAATAGAAATCTTCGCCAAGTATGCCACTTTCTGAGGTATAACTCTTCCTGTAATTGCAAATATTTTGAAATAATATGATATTTCGGTCACTTGTATTAAAAATTAAAGAATAATTTCAACTTGGGGCTATATGTGTTAGCCTAATACTGTATACAACAAACATGTGGAATTTTGGAATTGGAATATGGCAGTACTTTAAAAAATCTTATTCACCAGCTGATAAAACAGTTAGTACCTCTTGTGTACTACTAGGACAATGATTAGTACAATGAGGATACATCCGGCCACCTCTCCGGCTGCACTACCAATGTAGAGTTCAATGTTCTTTTGGGCTCTGCTGTTATTACCTTCATAACATTTAAAATAGTGACAGTATGTCAGTTACGGAATGCTTGTCCACGTATAATGTATGACAAACATTAAATAAATAGTCATTAGGGTGACAAAGCATAAATAAGAAAACCAACGTTACAACTCTGATTGCAGTAAACTAATAACTCACCATCTGTATTTGTGGATTTAAGAGTAGTTGTGGTTTCTGTGGTTGCGACAGTCATCGAAATAGTAGAAAACTTATCAGTAACTGTGGAAAGAGTGGATTGAACTACAGTAGATGTTGTGGTAGAAGTTGGGGTAATAGTAGTTGGTGTGATAGTAGTTGGTGTAGTAGTAGTTGGGGTAATAGTAGTTGGTGTGATAGTAGTTGGTGTGGTAGTAGTTGGTGTGGTAGTAGTTGGTGTGGTAGTAGTTGGTGTGGTAGTAGTTGGTATGGTAGTAGCTGGTGTGGTAGTAGTTGGTGTGGTAGTAGTTGGTATGATAGTAGCTGGTGTGGTAGTAGCTGGTGTGGTAGTAGTTGGTGTGGTAGTAGTTGGTGTGGTAGTAGTTGGTGTGGTAGTAGTTGGTACGGTAGTAGTTGGTGTAGTAGTAGTTGGTGTTGTAGTAGTTGGTCTGGTAGTTGTTGGTGTGGTAGTAGTTGGTGTGGTAGTAGTTGGTGTGGTAGTAGTTTTTGTGGTAGTAGTTGGTGTAGTAGTAGTTGGTGTAGTAGTAGTTGGTGTAGTAGTAGCTGGTCTGGTAGTTGTTGGTGTGGTAGTAGTTGGTGTAGTAGTAGTTGGTCTGGTAGTAGTTGGTGTGGTAGTAGTTGGTGTGGTAGTAGTTGGTATGATAGTAGTTGGTGTGGTAGTAGTTGGTCTGGTAGTAGTTGGTGTGGTAGTAGTTGGTGTGGTAGTAGTTGGTGTGGTAGTAGTTGGTGTGGTAGTAGTTGGTGTGGTAGTAGTTGGTGTGGTAGTAGTTGGTGTGGTAGTAGTTGGTATGGTAGTAGTTGGTGTAGTAGTAGTTGGTGTAGTAGTAGTTGGTCTGGTAGTTGTTGGTGTGGTAGTAGTTGGTGTGGTAGTAGTTGGTGTGGTAGTAGTTTTTGTGGTAGTAGTTGGTGTAGTAGTAGTTGGTGTAGTAGTAGTTGGTGTAGTA
Source organism: Cryptosula pallasiana (assembly GCA_945261195.1). Classification (NCBI taxonomy): domain Eukaryota; kingdom Metazoa; phylum Bryozoa; class Gymnolaemata; order Cheilostomatida; family Cryptosulidae; genus Cryptosula; species Cryptosula pallasiana. The sequence continues at coordinate 51,620,178 of OX183130.1, read as the reverse complement.
GTAGTTGGTCTGGTAGTAGTTGGTGTGGTTGTAGTTGGTGTGGTAGTAGTTGGTGTGGTAGTAGTTGATGTGGTAGTAGTTGATGTGGTAGTTGTTGGTGTGGTAGTAGTTGGTGTGGTAGTAGTTGGTGTGGTAGTTGTTAGTGTGGTAGTGGTTGGTGTGATAGTAGTTGATGTGGTAGTAGTTGGTGTGGTAGTAGTTGGTGTGGTAGTGGTTGATGTGGTAGCAGTTGGTATGGTAGTAGTTGGTGTGGTAGTAGTTGGTGTGGTAGTTGTTGGTGTGGTAGTAGTTGGTGTGGTAGCAGTTGGTATGGTAGTAGTTGGTGTGGTGGCTGTTAGTGGGGTAGTTGATGTAGTAGTTGTTGCTGTATTAGCAGTTGGAACCGAACTCTGTGCAGTGGTGGGTGTTGTTTCTCTGGTTGGTGTTAATCTCGGAGATGTAGTAGATGTAACTTTAGTGGTTGGGTTAGTGGAAGTTGAACTGGTTACAGTTGATGCCTCAATTACTAAAACATTATTATGTAACACATGATCATATGTAAAGTTGCAGTTTCAGTCAAAAAACAATAGACCTATTCTCATTGAGATATCTACCCGAACTCAGTTTTTTCGCTTAAAATTGTTTCAGAATTCCATTAAAAATTCAGACTGAAACTGTATATTGTTATTATGCAACTGTCAAGCACCCTTGAAGTTTGTTAATTTTAACTACAAGTTTATGTAATATACATATATCTCAATCTAGAGATAAAGTGGTTATAATATACCTACCTTGTATACAAGAGATAAAGTATATATAATATACATACTTTGTACACAAGAGATAAAGTATATATAATACACATACCTTGTATACAAGAGATAAAGTATATATAATATACCTGCCTTGTATACAAGAGATAAAGTATATATAATATACATACCTTGTATACAAGAGATAAAGTATATATAATATACCTACCTTGTATACAAGAGATAAAGTATATATATATACATACCTTGTATACAAGAGACAAAGTATATATAATATACATACCTTGTATACAAGAGATAAAGTATATATAATATGCGTACCTTGTATACAAGAGATAAAGTATATATAATATACATACCTTGTATACAAGAGATAGAGTATATATAATATACATACCTTGTATACAAGAGATAAAGTATATATAATATACATACCTTGTATACAAGATGTAAAGTATATATAATATACATACCTTGTATACAAGAGATAAAGTATATATAATATACATGCCTTGTATACAAGAGATAAAGTACATATAATATACATACCTTGTATACAAGAGATAAAGTATATATAATATACATACCTTGTATACAAGAGATAAAGTATATATAATATACATACCTTGTATACAAGATGTAAAGTATATATAATATACATACCTTGTATACAAGAGATAAAGTATATATAATATACATACCTTGTGTACAAGAGATAAAGTATATATGATACACATACCTTGTATACAAGACATAAAGTATATATAATATACATACCTTGTATACAAGAGATAAAGTATATATAGTATACATACCTTGTATACAAGAGATAAAGTATATATAATATACATACTTTGTACACAAGAGATAAAGTATATGTAATATCACCAGTATCATATTGAGAAATGCCTGCCCCTATATACTTTCCAAGCTGTTCCTCCCAACTTGGCCCCTCCCCTGCCCTGTTCTACTGCTCACCCTGCACTTTCCTCTGCCTCCACCCTGTTACAGCCCCATTCCACTCTCTTTATCTGTTATTTCCTCCTCTACTCACTTCATTTGGAGGATGACTAATAAAGACAGTGTGCTTGGGCAATGCAGTATCTACCGGAGCAACTAACATGCAAGAACACTGTCATAAAGTAATGGCGCAATGTATGCACAATAAAAGAAGGAAATGTGCATCTGACACCAGCATAGACATGCTTATTTGTCACGCAAAACATCTCGCATTACCAAATGTGACTTTCTTTGAATTGTCTCCACTTACATTATTGAAAAACATTGAATCACAATTATCCCTGATTGAAGAGCATAAGAATAATTTAAAATCTCATCATGCATCAACTTTGTCCAATAAAATGTTTTTTTACAGCATTTTTCATTCCCCTCAGCATAGTGGTATAGGCATATATATTCATGGACAAACACATATTTGCAAGGACATACAAGTGGATCGCCACACAGTCACAAATATGTTCTTAACATTTATATATAGAGGTAAGTATCCTTTAAACTAGAGAGAGATTTATATATAGAGGTAAGTATCCTTTACACTAGAGAGAGATTTATATATAGAGGTAAGTATCCTTTAAACTAGAGAGAGATTTATATATAGAGGTAAGTATACTTTAAACTAGAGAGAGATTTATATATAGAGGTAAGTATCCTTTACAATAGAGAGAGATTTATATATAGAGGTAAGTATCCTTTACAATAGAGAGAGATTTATATATAGAGGTAAGTACCCTTTACACTAGAGAGAGATTTATATACAGAGGTAAGTATCCTTTACAATAGAGAGAGATTTATATATAGAGGTAAGTATCCTTTACAATAGAGAGAGATTTATATATAGAGGTAAGTATCCTTTAAACTAGAGAGAGATTTATATATAGAGGTAAGTATCCTTTACAATAGAGAGAGATTTATATATAGAGGTAAGTATCCTTTACAATAGAGAGAGATTTATATATAGAGGTAAGTATCCTTTAAACTGGTGAGAGATTTATATATAGAGGTAAGTATCCTTTTAACTGGTGAGAGATTTATATATAGAGGTAAGTATCCTTTACAATAGAGAGAGATTTATATATAGAGGTAAGTATCCTTTACAATAGAGAGAGATTTATATATAGAGGTAAGTATCCTTTACACTAGAGAAAGATTTAATATGATAGACATACCTTGTATGAGTATTACAATTTGTAAAATGCTGAGCATCCAACGAGTTACATTCATTGTTTAGTAATTGTATAATAGTGTCTGTGCACTATTAATGTTACTGCGACTGATATAACTCCCTCAGAGGCGACACTAGACACCGACACAACCAGATTGCATAATGATATTTTTTTAATCATCGATGAAGTATTTTCAAATACTTAAAACTCATTGAGAAGGGCGAACAACTAGCTGCTTTGACGTACAATAAAAATACCTTTTATGACCTTATATTGGCTAATAAGAAGGATGATCTGGCAGTTATATATCTTACATAAGTATCTGTACAAGTATTATTATGAATTGCAGCTGGTAATAAAACCACTTCGTAGAACCAGTGACGATCTGTTCATGAGCATCCTACAATTTAAAAATAAGAACCCGAGTTTCATCATATAACAGAAAAGGATGTCAAGGATATTTGGTGTTCTGATACATACTACATGGTGACATTAAAAGTATGTGGAACATGATCATTGAACAAAAGACAAAACAGAATAAGTGTTCATAAGTCAATACACCGCATATGCAGCAGAACATTAATTTAGAACATGCTTATTGTTCAATAAATTCTTATAGATTACCAAACGCATCATAAAAAAGCTAACTCCTAATTTCTAAATAATTAAGAAAAACAAAAATAGCATTGTTATAACTTAAAATAGTCTGTAAATTTGCCATTTTGATTAGGATGCTTTGAGTGATGGTAATTATCTTATGTCGTTTTTGAGGTCTATTGAAATGAACAAGTTAGAATTGCTCATGATAATTTATTTAGTGTTCAGCTTTATTTGCTACCTATGAGCAATATAAAAAAATGCTCGTTGATTTTTCTCTATTCAGTGAGCTACTTTTTGTTGACTTACCGGCTCCAAACAGAAAGATTATTTTATAGCTTATCTCCAGGAACGGGTACAAAATGAGTGACATATCACATGTGTCGATACTTGAAAAATTACAGAATTGAAAAATTCATCGATGCTGCACCAAAAAAATTTCACAGGCTGTTGTTATGACAATTATTTTACTTTTTTCCTATCAGCCCACCAGCTAAAAGCGTTCTGTGACGCCTACAAAAGATAATAAAAAAGATCAGATTTAAAGAAATAATAAATATGTCGCTTTTATCATTCAGTTGGTAAAAGCAAATTTTATCAGGAAACTGTGGTAATATGTATTTCTGTAACTTACTAGCAGCAGTTCAATGATATATTGTAATGGATTTCGGTCTGGTTACCACAAAATTCCACTAATCTGGAGTATTCTACCTCTCTCCAGAGGGGGCACTGTGCCAGTATGACAGTGTCAACTATTATTAGTTACTGCTGGATCAGTTGCTATATACAGAGCCCATGGCTCAGACAAACTACACAGAGTGCTGTTTGAATAGTGGCTTTTTTCATCAAAACCATTGTTTCACTATTAATTATATATATAAGCAATAAAACTTGAGCTTGGCTCTATCATAAAAAAACGCTATCTGTCAGTGGATCAGTTAGTGAAATATTAAAGCAAAAGTTAAAATACCCCTTTAAAATATCAGTGCCAGATTTAATATAGATGGGTAATGAAATTATGCTCTGAAGCTGAAAAAGTTCTTCATAGCCTTCAAATTTTTGCTTATCAAAATCAGTCATGTCAGATTTATCGTATTCATAATTGTTTTCAGTGGAAGTGTTTGTCTGTACTACAAGAGAAAACTTTATTCCAATTTATTGTTGAAGATTTGTTCTCTAACAAAAGTTTATATTCAATTGCATTCGTTTGGTCCTGAAGGTATGAACTACTCATTGTGATTATACTATTAACTGCGCAGACTCCATTGTCGAAACTTGAGATGATGTAAGCAATGCAAAACAAAACTTGAGCAAAATTAAATCCACACTGCCGCAGACATTGAAAAATTGTTAGCTTGCCGATTAGTATCTTTGGATGAGCACAACTTCACCTGCTGCTTACAAGTAACAATGAGCCAACCCCAAGGTGTGAGTTTAGCTACTGTGTATGTCCATTGCACTGCCTAACATCTGGTAAAATAACCCAATGAAGTTAGTTCAAATTTAGCAGAAAAAACCGATTACTCAGTTGAAAGAGCGAACTCAATAACTAAGCATACTACTTTAAAATTAGCAAACCAGTCGCTCATGATAGCAAAAAATATTATTACTGATAAACGTACCTTCTCTTCGATCAAGATTCGATTTAGGTCGGAGCAAAACTTTTTATCAATATGCTCCTCAGTGGAACAATTTACAAGTACACTTGTTCAAAACAACAAAAACGAGATGGTTTAAAACTGATGTATAAAAATACCTGATGATTTTCATGATTGGGCACAACAATTAATCAAGTATCGAGGCCTAGCACTTCAAATAGCTGCAGTTCAAATGAGCCTCATTACCAAACTGGGTTCCTTTATTCTGTGTTTCTGTAATTTTGTTGTGTTTTATGTCAAAACAAACACACAATGGAGGTAAGGTGTGACAACAGAAACAATCTAACCAAGTTATAAGCAAACTGCTACTCTCTAAAGGACTTGTTTGTAAATTATGCTTGCCACCAGCGGTATTCTGCTAATAACTTGGATAACTGATGAATGTTGGTGGCAAAGGCTCCAGGAAGTGGCTGGCAAAGGCTCCCGGAAGTGGCTGTATCTTCACTACAACCAAAATTTTTCAACTTTAAGTTTGCATCACAATTTTTTTACTGACAAAAGTTGTAGTTGCTTTTACATTTTAGAGTCAATTATTTTTATTAGATAAGATTAACCACTCTGAAGTGTACCCTTTTTGAGCAGGCGAAATTTTCAAAGGGGAAGCACTAAAGAAGAAAGGAATGACAACTCTCAATATCTTATGTTATTAACAAGTTGTCTATCTTTCTTCTGTAGAATTGCATAAGTATGTAAGTGTTAGGTAAGGAACGGCGCATAAAACGCACACACTGGAAAGGTTTTAGAGTAAATAATGCAGGTAGCAGAGTATGAGAGAGCAACTCCAAGTATATCATTTCAAAATACAACAGTAGGTTCTTCAAACATTGATCATAAATTGCACTTGAGTTTGTATCGTTGCAGGTTGGAGCTTCCTTAACTAAAGTAGTGGTTCTAGTGATGTATGGATGTAGGAGTACAGAGGTGTATAGAGGTATATAGAGGTAGGAACAATGGAGGGAATACAATAGAAGATAAGGGAGATACTTTTATGGCTGGAAGTCACACAATTCCACTATAGTATACTGTCTGACTAAACAAATGTAAAGGAAAAAAGTGACAGCGACTAACAAGCAATTCAGTTCAGTAAACTCCTCTGTGTCACGTAACTGATAACAGTTTTCAACCATCGTGATTTATTCTTGTGAATGCTGTCAAGCAACCTCAGCCATTACAGCAGCTATTAAATTAGAGTTGTAGTAAATCTACTGGCAAAAATGAAATTAACAATATGACTAGCAATATCAATATACTACTCATGCCGCAAAACACATAACGCTTTGGTGAGGTCCCTCGTTTAACAGGAGTGACTTATTAAGCGCTTTCACTTAAGTGAATGCTAAAAACTCGGCCAACTTTGAACCGTTCTCAAATCTGAACACACGCGAATCTGGCAGAATAAGTAGCCGCGAAGAAAAATAAATTTATTGAGTTGTCTTCCCTTACAGCATTTATATGTCGTACAAGCTAAAGAACGAAAGTTTAATAATGATAAGAAAATATTCTTTATTATTATTACTATGATAATAAATAATTATTTCTAATGAAAGAATGCAAACAAATAAAGAAAAACTTTTGGCATGGCTAATGTATTGTAGTTTGACACACAGATATTCAACTTAAATTGTTTAAATTACTATGGCCTGGCTTCAACGATTGTCGCTAGAATTATGATGAGTCATTGTTTTTATTGCTGTATTTAAAACCGAAACATAGATTTCCATAAAACGACTCCGCTTTTTTATAGCAATACATAAACAATGGAAAGACAACTCCTAATTTCGCAAACCAGCGACATTCTCGCCAACACATTCTGGCGTATATTTTTACTCTTCAAAACAAGAGAAATTTACCCGTTGGTCACAACCATGATACCAATTTCACTTAGCCGAAAGCGCCTAGAGTGGACCACCACTGCTTGCTTGTGAGACAGACTACTGTACTTTACCATACGAACGCTGATGGTGTAGATTTGTAGCGTGTTTAATTCCGCTACACATTTAGACTAGATGGCTATAACACAAGGTGACAATGAGGAACTTTCACTCAACATCACTATACAGCGAGAGGGTCAGTTGGGATAGTAAAGCCCTGGTCACACGGGAGCGAATCCTTGACGAAACTGTAAACGAAACTATTTTTCCAAGCCCAGCAAATTCGTTGCTGAGCAAACCGAGTTTCATTGTGATCAAGCAATGCTAGGTTTGGGAAATTCGTCGGTTGCGATGTTTGCTTATGATTGGACCATTGGACCACATAAGCTCATTAATTGGTTCATTTTCTCTGTGCTGCTATTGGCTGGTCTCTAATGCCAGGGTCCTTCACAACAACGTAGTAGCAAATAGTAGCAAATTTGTTTTTTGAAAAATATAATTATTTATTTTATTATATTCATAACGAGTTTTGAATGAAATAAAAAAATAATAATGAATTATAATCAACCAACTTGAATAGTAATGACTGGTCAAACTTAGCTATTTATTAAAATAATCTAAGCCAAACCTTGCTTCAATCAACTTCCATGCTTTTGCATTATGCAGGAAAATATGAGTAGGTTCGCGCACAAAATACAATGCACTGTCATTGGATGAAACTAGTGATCTCTAGGCGTAACAAATCAGTTATAGTTGTGTGACCAGCCTAACGAAACTTTATTTGCCGTGCTTCAGTGACCAACTAATAAAATTTCGTTATAGTTTAGTTATCGTCCTCGTGTGACCAGGGCATTAAGAAAAAAAGTAACAGAGATTTGATGCACAAGCTAGGTGCCATTGAATTCAATCTTACTGAAACAAATTATTGTGCTTTTATTGTAATGATTGCATTCTTTTTCATATGAATAATCAACCAGAATGACATATCATCATAAACAAAATTGTTTATAATGAATAGCAAATTTAGCTAGTCTCACCAGTAATAATACCTTAGACATTATGGAAGTCACCTCTAATGCATAATAGTAGTAAGATATGAGCAGTTCACAAACAGGTGGTTTGAACTGCTCATATCTTACTACTTGTGATGGACTTCATTTAAACTGCAACCAAGGGCAAAGCACTACTGATTTACTAATTTTCTTTTTGTTATTAATCATTTTTAACATTATTATACTAATTGTAATATTGCTGACTGGCTGACACTTCCTCTCTCAGTACTGCTACTAAAGATAGAGTGAGTGTGTCATAAAACAATGACTTCGAATGGATATTCTACTGCCTATTTTATGTTAAAGCCAAAACTTTCTAAACTTCACTTATTTGCAAAGTTTTATAAAACAAAAACTGCTCGAATGAGCTTTTTCATGCTGGTTAGAGATTGCTGATAATATTTTACTGTAATTCTCAGTTTGTACTTGATTAAAAAGAAATCTTTTATAAACAAAAAATGATATAACAAACTAAGAGTTGTCTTTTCATGTGAAGTGATAACTAATTTCTTCATTTAACTTTTGTCACAAGGAAGTTAGCAAGAATCTCATCCAAACTGAGTGTGAGATCAAACAGATGTTGATACTCTTAAGTAAGTTGAGTGAGATATTGGAGTGTGTCTATAAAAGTCGAGTAGGAGCAGATGATGACTTCTAATGCACACTCAAGTTCTCCATATATATAGCACATCCATTTGGAATGAAACAAGGTGTTAAAATTATCAAAAACAAATGTTGCAATGATGGGTATTGGTGATAAGGAATGTCAATGGGTGTTGTATTTGTGATAAGAACACTGTATAATAGATAATATAGCACCACTTGGCAAAGGCATGTAATTTTGGTCTTTTTTACTGGCGGCAATAAATAAAAAACAGATATTTAAATATTTTAAGAACTGAAGTTCTTACAAAGTTTTCCGTATTTTGATTTATCAGTTTAAAAATTAATTCAGGATGCCAAGTCCAACTGCAATCAAATCCAAAACGATATTTAACTCACAATTCTTATTACTTTGTTTCTTCTAGAGGCGGCAAGAACTGCTTATTTCTCTTCAAACTTCTGAGATATAAAACATTTGTGCAAGCCCTGAGGGATGTCTATCAGGACTTTTCTTGTAAGAATTTTGGCATGTATGGACAGCTCTGTAAACTTACTAAACAAAGCTAAACCTTTCAACCTCTCAAACAAACATCTGAGAACGTTAATTTCACAAAGTAACTAAAAACTCCAATATTTGGTTTTACAGAACTTTAATACATTTCAGCTGCAAATATTAATATAGCAGTTGAGCCTTGAATAAATAATCAAAAATTTAATAAAAGAAATGAAACTGATATGCAATAAACGATTAAAGAAACACCATAGCAAGAAGAGCTGATCAAAATATTTTGGAAACATAAAAGAAATGCAAAAATTAAAGTTAAAATACAAACGCTCAAACCATATTAAAAGTTGATTAACACATACAAAACGGCAAAGTTCAATCAAATTTCGAACTGATGCGGTGAGTGCAAAAACTTTTATTCATTCCAAACTATACTGAGTAATTAGAACACATTTTATATATAAGCACGTGGAATGTATGAATAAGCTTCTTGGATTATTTGTAACGAGATATGTAAAACTTCACAGCAATGAATAGAATGCAAACGTCACAACAACTTTCCTAACTCCCATAGATATCATTTTCTACTACTACCAAATCATCTGTGAATGGGTCAGCTAGAGTGTACACCAGGTCATCCTGGCTGTTGCTCACTTCTGGTTGATTGTTCTTTAATGGCTTCACTTTGTTTACTACAGCATACACATCTCCGCTGTCGGTGACCTGGTGGGTGATGTCAGACTGAACCGGTGCAGTATGAGGCTGCACATCCTGGTAAGCCAAAGAAACATCAGAAGCTGAACCTATGGTGTGTGGTGAATAAGAGTTGTTGGTGAATGCCAACTTGCCTTGGGGTCTTTGGTGATGATTGGAATTTCGTCTGCAAATTAGAAAATGTCACATCTATCTTTTAATGTTTTCAAAATCTTTAAAAACAAAAGTTTGAAAGTTCTCCTGCGGTTTATAAAAGAAATAAGAGTTTAACAAATCTCACTCCCAACAAATACAAATCTAAAGTTGGAAGACAAAAATAAATTACATAATATTTGATTGCATGATATTTGATTGCATGATAATTTATTACGTAATACCTGATTACATAATAATTAATTGTATAATATTTGATTTTATAATATTTACTTGTATAATATTTAATTGCATAATATTTGATTTAGTTTTTTTGATCATTAAAAAATAAAGATGAGTATTAAACTTATTTTCCCAGGATTTTTTAATTGAAATCTCACAGTCTTCTGATTATTAAATCAATAATCACCTTTTACGCAATACTAGTACAATTACTAGTACAATGATCCCACATAAAACTAATGCTCCTACTGCACTACCAATGTATACTCCAGTGTTCATCTGGTTTTGGTTGTTCTCATCTGCAACAATACTAATACTATAAACAAAATATTTAGTTGAGCTGTGTAGGGAAATATAAAGCTAATTTGAAATTACTATTTAATAACAAAAGTCAATGTGATGCCTCAGTAATCTGTAATGTCTTTACTGCAGGCAGCACCACTTCCGAAAAAAATAAAATTTGAAACTCACCCTTTGACGGCACTGTTGTCTGCGAAACTGCTGTGATGCTTGCTGTAGGTAGTGCAGTAGTAGGTTGAGTTGTCATAGTTAGCAATGTAGTAGTTAGTGTAGTAGCTGTTGTTGTGGTAGTAGTTGGTGTGGTAGTAGTTGGTGTGGTAGTAGTTGATGTGGTAGTAGTTGGTGTGGTAGTAGTTGGTGGGGTAGTAGTTGGTATGGTAGTAGTTGGTGCAGTAGTAGTTGGTGTGGTAGTAGTTGGTGTGGTAGTAGCTGGTGTGATAGTAGTTGGTGTGGTAGTAGTTGGTGTGGTAGTAGTTGGTGTGGTAGTAGTTGGTGTGGTAGTAGCTGGTGTGGTAGTAGTTGGTGTGGTAGTAGTTGGTATGGTAGTAGTTGGTGTGGTAGTAGTTGGTGTGGTAGTTGTTGGTGTGGTAGTAATTGGTGTGATAGTAGTTGGTGTAGTAGTTGGTGTGGTAGTAGTTGGTGTGGTAGTAGTTGGTGTGGTAGTAGTTGGTGTGGTAGTAGTTGTAGTAGTAGCTGGTGTTGTGGTACTTGGTGTGCTAGCGCTTGGTGTGGTAGTGCTTGGTGTGCTAGTACTTGGTGTGCTAGTACTTGGTGTAGCAGTATTCGATGAGGTATTAGGAGTTGGTGAAGTTGAACTTATCACTGTTGTAGAACTTGAAGTAGAAGAACTTGCTGAAGTGTTTTCAATGACTGAAAAATGAGCCAACAAAAAGAGGTTGTGAAGCAGATCCACAAACACGAACTAAAATGTCACTTTGAAAATAGAACATCCGAGCAAAAATGAAACTTGGGAAAAAGTATTGTGTCCGTAAACCGGCAGATGAGGGCTTGAACACATAAAACATGATGGTGCAGCAAATTTACCTCTAGTGAGGTTAATGCATATGTTGTTTTACATTTCTATGTATCATTGCTAGGCATGACAAAACTTTTAATTCTGATAAAACTGAGTTCACCACAACATAGTGCCTATGGTGTAAAAGTACAACAAATGCGACATGAGTAAATGGTGCAAGGAGTCAGCTGCTTATATTAACAATATGGCTACGTAAAATGTTAAATAACATTGATTGAACAATACTTTACTTTAATGTTAAAACGATTATTAATATTTCAGTAGGTTTATATACACAAGGGTATATGAAAACTTATATCCACATAGCCTTACATAATAACAAGTTGCCTCTGTTAGACGATAGACAACCTACACTGCAGAATGGCACTATAAGGAGCTAACTTGTTGTCCCTGTTGAAAGTGTTTTGGGACGGATACTACCATCCTGGCATTAAATACCATGCAGTCTTGGCACTGAATGATGCAGCGTTGGCATTGATCTTTGCAAGGCCAGTATTGTCCCTTGCTGGGCCGTTGAGGCTGGCATAAGCTCAAGATCAGAAACTAGCACAGGCGATCCAGAAGACTTTATCAGAACGTATCTAACTCTGATAAGCAAGAAATATATACTACAGGCTACAGGTAGCCCCAGGGTTAACCAGGAGATGGGACAGTTATCCAATTGCCGCTCAACCCATTAAATCTGCCTATTTGCCACATGGTGCTTATTCTATGTAATTACTTGCATCACTGTATTATTTGTTGTTATTTTTAGCCTTGTATTTTCATCTGCTTTGCCCTCTTCCTGCACACCCTATTGGTTATATTGTAATGTATGAAACTATTTGGAACTTGTAAATTTTCCGGCCGGTATTTCTAAACAATGTAGGCCACAAAAATAGTATACAGTACAACAACAAAACATAGTTAATAAGATGCACCAATAATCGGTGCAGTATGTATTTCTTGATCATCTTAGCTTAGCTTTGCTGCCACTATTGCTATTAGTAAACTTGCGAAAGCACAAACAAGCAGGTATACTGTTTTGGGTCCCATATGTTTTTAGCAACAGTTAGTGACTTTCCATGACGCGACGCGTAGCGCCATGGGTTTTCCCCTCTTGGAAATGGGTATATCGCTACTCTAGTCGTGATGATGTGGCGCTATTAAAAGTCGCTACTAAGTAGCGACTTATAATAGCGCCAGACCACTGAAGCGTTATGGAAATAGGGAATGCCGTAGCGCTACTGGTTTGCACATGCGTGTATTGTATTTCCAGCATCACTGCAGTCAAAATAATTAAATAATTTGGACAGAAATTTCAGTGGTATGAGATAGTTGCCTTTCGAGACCACTTATATTAATTAGAAGTGATGCAGAATAAGTGTTCACAAATGTATTTGTGTTTTATTTCATATTATTTGTCTTCTTTCCCTATTTTAGAATTTGATCTTAATAATAATTAAATAATAATAAATAATCAGCTGGCCGTGGTTAAATAATAATCAAAATAAAGAGTTAGTTTAAATTTAATAAATAAAATACACATTATCCAAGCACTGCTGCTTCAAAATTTTATCTGTGGTGTAGGTATTAGATGAAACAAACACAAGAAAAGCATTTAAAACTAACTGTTGATTGGAACAATTTTCCTTGATACAGTTTCACTCATTGACTCATTAGCTCAAAGTCACCATGGACTCGCTAATTAGGGTTCATGACCTTTGGGTATACTGTATTGCTGGCTTATGGAAAAGCGTGATGGTTTATCACTACTTAAACCAATGAGCCATGACGCTACGGCATGGCGCTACTGAAGATGCGATCATGGAAAGCTAGTAAATTCTTGGTATGATTTTTCTATAAATCTGCTGAAAAGTGGCTTGAGTAGAAACACAGACAAAAACATTACATAACTGGCTGATTGTAAAAGAGCTACTGTAATACAATTATGTCATTATACCATGCTATAGTGATGCTATATTAAACACAAACTTTTAAATGTGCTTCGAATGCTGATTAATAAGATGAACACTGGAAGCTTGCATTCTGGTTCATGCTCAATTTTTTTTTTTAAAAAATATTGCTAGATTACTACATAAAAAAATGAACCTAATGGAAGTTGCTAAACTTCTTTAAAGTATTTTGTCTTCATATAAAACATCACATAGTGATTTAACTATACTTTCATAAAGTAGATAGTTCACTTAAAAGTAGAATACTGGTTGGAATGAGCAGATGTTGCTAAGGAGGCCCGACCAAAGGTGTATTTATAGAGAACATGTGAGTATTGTTACATAACGTAGCCATTGGAGTAGTGGAATGGAATGCCATTCTTCTTGATAGCTAAGAAGCCAAACACTTTTGGAGTGACCATTTTGTGCTGTGTCACCAAATATTATACATACCAGTTGATCTAACAAGTATGTAACTTTGTGTTGGTTCCATTTACACTATTGAGTGCATGTATATGTAGGGAGCTTCAGCTTCCTTCTTTATCTAACCAACTATATTAGAAACGAAATGGGAACACTGTACTGTGGAAAGTGGTCTATTTTTAAAATTATTCAAATATAATTGCAACCATAATCACAAAAAAGTTTTTTGAGTAATTCAATCTCTGCTTGACTTGACCTCAACTCAACCTTGACTGACCTAGCCTTGATGTTGACTCAACCTACGCTTGACTTTCAATACCTCTACCAAACAGCTGCTAGAGTAACCAAGGCAACCGGCCTGACAGACAAGTCAATGGTGAAAGCTAACAAAACTTCAATACGCTTGAAAGCTACAATAATACAGTACACAGATCATGATTGTGGGTTCAACGCAAAAGGGCCACATTTGAAATTTTGGTCAAAACTAGCCTGAGCATTCTTACTATTGCAGCACCCTGGCACGCACAAGTTGAAGATGATATAAAACAGTAGAAGTCATTCTCAGGAGTGGCTATGATAAATATTTTAATTCTCTAGTTTAGAGATGTTGTTGCTCACTTGCGGTTGTGGGCCCCAAACGCAGCTGGACAGTTTGGGGGGTGCTGTAACCCCCCTAGGAGTGCAAGGTAGAGCCCTGCCCGCTAACACCCTGCGAGCCTTTCTGATGAATCAGAAAACAGTTTCATAGCAGTCCAAACAATAGGAGGATGGTTTATTATGAAAATGTAAAATGAACTATTGGAATGAAGTGACACAGAAATGAACACTGACAGGAGTGAATGTAGACAAAAAATGAACATTGACATACCTGGAATTAATTCCACCTTCATATCTGAAAGCGTCAAAGTTTGTCTCCAGAAACATATAAATTACTGTTTTGGCATGTAATCCAATGAATGCAGAATGTACCAGTTTCCATAAAGATTACATAAGTAATTAGTAATGCTGAAAATACATGCATCCCTTTATCATACCACTGGTACTATAACACATAACATACAAAAGGAAATAATAATAATAATAATAATGATAATGATAATGATAATGACGATGACGATGACGATGACGATGACGATGACGATGACGATGACGATGACGATGACGATGACGATGACGATGACGATGACGATGACGATGACGATGACGATGACGATGACGATGACGATGACGATGACGATGACGATGACGATGACGATGACGATGACGATGACGATGACGATGACGATGACGATGACGATGACGATGACGATGACGATGACGATGACGATGACGATGACGATGACGATGACGATGACGATGACGATGACGATGACGATGACGATGACGATGACGATGACGATGACAATGACAATGACAATAATAAAAATAATAATAATAATAATAATAATAATAGCGATAGCGATAGCGGTAGCGGTAGCGGTAGCGGTAGCGGTAGCGGTAGCGGTAGCGGTAGCGGTAGCGGTAGCGGTAGCGGTAGCGGTAGCGGTAGCGGTAGCGGTAGCGGTAGCGGTAGCGGTAGCGGTAGCGGTAGCGGTAGCGGTAGCGGTAGCGGTAGCGGTAGCGGTAGCGGTAGCGGTAGCGGTAGCGGTAGCGGTAGCGGTAGCGGTAGCGGTAGCGGTAGCGGTAGCGGTAGCGGTAGCGGTAGCGGTAGCGGTAGCGGTAGCGGTAGCGGTAGCGGTAGCGGTAGCGGTAGCGGTAGCGGTAGCGGTAGCGGTAGCGGTAGCGGTAGCGGTAGCGGTAGCGGTAGCGGTAGCGGTAGCGGTAGCGGTAGCGGTAGCGGTAGCGGTAGCGGTAGCGGTAGCGGTAGCGGTAGCGGTAGCGGTAGCGGTAGCGGTAGCGGTAGCGGTAGCGGTAGCGGTAGCGGTAGCGGTAGCGGTAGCGGTAGCGGTAGCGGTAGCGGTAGCGGTAGCGGTAGCGGTAGCGGTAGCGGTAGCGGTAGCGGTAGCGGTAGCGGTAGCGGTAGCGGTAGCGGTAGCGGTAGCGGTAGCGGTAGCGGTAGCGGTAGCGGTAGCGGTAGCGGTAGCGGTAGCGGTAGCGGTAGCGGTAGCGGTAGCGGTAGCGGTAGCGGTAGCGGTAGCGGTAGCGGTAGCGGTAGCGGTAGCGGTAGCGGTAGCGGTAGCGGTAGCGGTAGCGGTAGCGGTAGCGGTAGCGGTAGCGGTAGCGGTAGCGGTAGCGGTAGCGGTAGCGGTAGCGGTAGCGGTAGCGGTAGCGGTAGCGGTAGCGGTAGCGGTAGCGGTAGCGGTAGCGGTAGCGGTAGCGGTAGCGGTAGCGGTAGCGGTAGCGGTAGCGGTAGCGGTAGCGGTAGCGGTAGCGGTAGCGGTAGCGATAGCGATAGCAATAATATTAATATTAATAGTAACAGTAACAGTAACAGTAACAGTAACAGTAACAGTAACAGTAACAGTAACAGTAACAGTAACAGTAACAGTAACAGTAACAGTAACAGTAACAGTAACAGTAACAGTAACAGTAACAGTAACAGTAACAGTAACAGTAACAGTAACAGTAACAGTAACAGTAACAGTAACAGTAACAGTAACAGTAACAGTAACAGTAACAGTAACAGTAACAGTAACAGTAACAGTAACAGTAACAGTAACAGTAACAGTAACAGTAACAGTAACAGTAACAGTAACAGTAACAGTAACAGTAACAGTAACAGTAACAGTAACAGTAACAGTAACAGTAACAGTAACAGTAACAGTAACAGTAACAGTAACAGTAACAGTAACAGTAACAGTAACAGTAACAGTAACAGTAACAGTAACAGTAACAGTAACAGTAACAGTAACAGTAACAGTAACAGTAACAGTAACAGTAACAGTAACAGTAACAGTAACAGTAACAGTAACAGTAACAGTAACAGTAACAGTAACAGTAACAGTAACAGTAACAGTAACAGTAACAGTAACAGTAACAGTAACAGTAACAGTAACAGTAACAGTAACAGTAACAGTAACAGTAACAGTAACAGTAACAGTAACAGTAACAGTAACAGTAACAGTAACAATAACAGTAACAATAACAGTAACAATAATAATAACAATAATAATAATAATAATAATAATAACAATAATAATAATAATAATTCACAAAGAAACAGAAACCACTACGGCGTGGAGCGGACCAGCCAGTCTGGCCAACTCTTGCCCGGCAGTTCTCCTGTGGGAAACCAGGCAGGGATCGGTCGTCAATCTGCTACTGGAACCCGTAATACTGTAGAAACCAGAAAGTGTTGGAGTCGGCAAGACAACATCAACGCAATGGAGTGCTATTTTCTCAGCCAACCAGAGAAACGGGGATATATGAAGAGAATGCATCAGATCTGGAAAGAGAGAAGGCTGTTTAGCATCACCGATCAGAGGATAGCAGACCAGATCAGAGTGATCAACCGAAATGGACTTATGTCAACGCTGGAGATAGAAGAGGTAAAGAGAAGAGTTATGAATGAACCACCAACAACTGAGACAGAAGAACATCCTAATGAGAATGTGAACAACATGGCAGAAGCGGAAGAGGAAGAGAGGCAAGCAACACCAGAACAGAGAGAAAGAGTGCAGACAGAACATGAAAAAGAAATAATAGAGAAACTAAAAGAGATAATGACAAACATCGAAACAATGAGGACAATACCAAAAGCGAAAAAGATACCGAAGGCAAAGATCAGAAAAGAAACAGCAGAAATCAATCATGTCATTGGCTTTGTGGACACCACGGACATTACACAGACAAACAATCTCATCCTGGCTGGAGCACAACTGGTATTTCAGAGACTGAATGCTGGCAGACAGGCGAAAGGAACATCACAGACTGAAAGGGAACCACCTTGGAAGCAAAGATTAGAGAAACAAGTTGTAAGTATAAGAAAAGACTTGGGAACAATGATAAACATCAAAGAAGGGCGCCAACAACCTACAAGATCAATATCATATAAATACAGACTGAAAAGAAAAGGAGTTGAGACCGTGATAGAAGAACTGAAACAACGATTGAAAAGCACAGCGGCAAAGATCAAAAGATACAGTGACAGGGTGAATCAGTATCATGAAAATCATCTGTTTGAAACTGATCAGAAGAGATTCTACCAAAAGCTGAAGGGCGAAGATCGGAATGAGGTGCCAGCTCCTGAACCGGAAGCCGCAATAGAATTCTGGAGTGGAATATGGGGAAGAGAGCATGAGCACAACAGACAAGCTGGATGGATAAAAGAGACTAAAATGGAGATGCGAAGTGTGAACCAACAAGAAGACATGGAAATTAGCGCAGTGAGTTTGAAGAAAGTCCTGGGGAAGTTAGCACCATGGAAAGCAGCTGGACCAGACGGGGTACAAGGTTACTGGGTAAAGAATTTCACTAGCCTACACGATAGAATAGTGACTCACCTCAGTGATGTTGTGAGACAAGGGAAACCACCTAAGTGGATGACTACAGGACGCACAGTGTTGATACCCAAGGATCCGAGGAAAGGCAACATACCATCAAACTACAGACCGATAACGTGCTTACCTATCATGTATAAAGCGCTCACTGCAATGATCTCGGAAAGTATATACAGACACCTGGAGGAGAAAAATTTAATACCATGGGAACAGAAGGGCTGTGGAAGAAGAAGCCGAGGAACTAAAGACCAACTGATTATAGATAAGTATATAATGAAAGACAGTAAGAACCGAAAAACAAACCTGATGATGGCGTGGATAGATTACAAAAAAGCATACGACATGGTGCCACACAGCTGGATTACATCCGTACTTGAGATTGTGAAAGTGGCGGAAAACACAATGAAATTCATCAAAGGCAGCATGGAAATGTGGAACACAATTCTTGAAAGTGAATGTAAAGAACTAGGAAAAGTGCATATCAAGAGGGGCATCTTCCAGGGGGATAGTTTGTCACCACTGTTGTTTGTGCTAGCCATGATACCACTGACATATGTATTGAGGAAGATGAAACCATCATACACAACAAAAGAAAAGAACAGCGTAAACCACCTCCTATATATGGACGATCTGAAGTTGTATGGGAAATCAGAAAATGACATAACATCACTAATCAATACTGTAAGAATTTATAGCAATGACATTGGAATGGAGTTTGGACTAGATAAATGT
Source organism: Cryptosula pallasiana (assembly GCA_945261195.1). Lineage (NCBI taxonomy): Eukaryota > Metazoa > Bryozoa > Gymnolaemata > Cheilostomatida > Cryptosulidae > Cryptosula > Cryptosula pallasiana. Next base: position 51,601,004 of record OX183130.1, on the reverse strand, counting down.
GCCACCATCATACTAAAGAGAGGGAAACTAGCTAGAGGAACTGATATACAAATGCCTGAAGAAGATGCAATACACCAGATGGAAGATAATGAAGAATATAAATATTTGGGAATATTAGAAGCAGATGATATCAAACATAAGAAAATGAAAGACAAGATATTCAAGGAATACTCAGATAGAGTGAAAAGGGTTCTGAAGTCGAAGTTGAATGCAGGAAATTTGTTCCAAGCTATAAACACTTGGGCTGTTTCTTTGTACAGATATGGAGCAGGAGTTGTAGAGTGGACAAAAGATGAACTGAAACAGATTGACAGGAGGACACGGAAATTGATTGCAATGTATTGTGGGATGCACCCGAGATCAGATGTAGACAGACTCTATGTTGAAAGGGGAAAGGGAGGAAGAGGCCTCATGAGCATTGAGGACACAGTGAAGTATGAAAGCCACAGTCTGAAGAAATATACAGAAGAAAGTCAAGTGGAAGAGATACGTAATGCAGGAAGAGTGATAAGATCAGACGAGGAAGACATGACAAAATCAGGATATAGAGACAAGCAGAAAACAACACGTATAGACGAATGGGTTGAGAAACCGATGAATGGACAATACATCAGACAAACGAAAGAACACACGGCAGTAGAAACGTGGAAATGGATGACACGAGGGAGCTTGAAAAGAGAAACGGAGAGCTTAATTGTCGCCGCTCAAGATCAGGCACTGAGGACGAATTACAGGAAGGCCAGGATAGAAAAGAGTTCGGATGACGCAAAGTGCAGACTGTGTAAGAACCGGGATGAGACGATAAGTCACTTAGTCAGTGAGTGCCCTAAAATCGCACAAACAGAATACAAACACCGACATGACAAAGTAGCTGCAGCTGTGCATTGGAGCATATGCAAAAAGCACGGTTTACCACACACAGAGAAATGGTATGATCATAGAGCCGAGCCAGTTATGGAAAACGAGAAAGTAAAACTGCTATGGGACTTTAACGTTCAGACAGATAAAGTGATAGAAGCGCGAAGACCGGACCTCATATTAGAAAATAAAGAGACCAGCGAATGTCAGATTATAGATATAGCAATACCTGGGGACACGAGAGTGATAAAGAAAGAAGAGGAGAAAATTGATAAGTATAAAGATCTAGCATTTGAGATTGGACGACTGTGGAAAGTGAAACCTAAGGTGATACCGATAGTGATAGGAGCACTTGGGACAATATCCAGCCGTTTGATATCTTACATGGCTGAGATTGGAGTACAGCTATCATTTGAAACAATTCAAAAGACTGCCCTGTTGGGTACGGCCCAGATTCTACGAAAGGCTCTACAGTAAAACAGAATAGTGATAACCCTCTGGCCCTTAGCTAGGGCCCGGGCTCACTTTACACCAACCGTCAGGTTGTGAAATTTACTTCCCGAATAATAATAATAACTGTAACATTAATAATGTGCAGGATTTTGTGGCAACGTCACTAGTCACCCTGGTAGCCCACTTGCACCACCTCTAGATAGCAGAGTTGTCTGTCTCTCCAGACAAGCTTGCTGTCAGCTCGGCCGTCTCAGCATTCGCCCTTCTGCATAACTTCTAGAAGGTAGGAGTAGTAATATATGAGCAGATCTCCCTACCAAGTGTTTTTTGTGGATTGGATTCCGGGGTTGAGGCAATGGGTTACGGCGTTGACTGGATTCGCCGAGTTAATATTGTATTTCATTTGAGGGGCATTTGAGTGGCATTTGAGTGGCATCTAAGTGGCATTTGAGTTTTGATTATTTTTTTACTTAATTTGAACTTATATGGCATATAGATTTTGAATGTATGGCATTTAAGCTTTGATAATTTTTTTACATAATTCTACTCATATGGCATCTAGATTTTGAATGTATGGCATTTAAGTTTTGATAATTTTTTGTAATTCGAACTCATATGATATCTTGAGAGAGAGGAGAGAGGAAAAGAGGAGAGAGAGAGAAGAGATGAGTTATATCTACATTAAATAAATACATTGATTAAAAATGAATCAATATATGTTTATATACATTTATTGTATAATAAGTAGGGAAAATCTCTCCATATAGTATAGTTAGAGTCAGTAAATAGTAAGTAATACAAAACAGTACAACTTGTAATGACAATCAATACATAGGCTTTTTTATACATTCATGCATGTATGGATAATTATGTACATATTTATGACTATTTCTGTAAAAACTTTGGAAAAACATGATCAAATTAGCCCTCTAGATGGTTAAATAATTGCAATAGAAAACATTATATCTAATTTTTTGACATTCTTAACTTTTGAGAAAATCATCAAAATAACCCTCTAGATGATTAAAATTTACAGTAAATTATGCATAATACAAAGCACTATAGCTCGCTTTATCCGCTTGAGACTACATGTCATCAGCATTCGAGATTGAGTTTACATATCATCAACACCAAGCTGTTGATCAAAATCTTGTAATTCGTTTTTTAGGAATTCCTTAAGGACTTCATCCTCATTATTCGTTTTTGTTAGTTCCTCATTGGAATTTGTTTGTGTGCAATAATGTTCCCAATCACTAGCGTTGGTTGAAGAAATGAAAACAACATTGTGGTATGGAATAGGATTTCCAATCTTACTCTGTTTTTTTCCTTTGTAAATCATCACACCAGGTGCACATCTTTTAGCTTCCTCGTTGTATCTGATTGGTATTAAAAGTGTTCTTGTCTCTCTTTTTCCATCTTTTTCAGCGACATAGCAAATGCACTTTACGACGGATTCTTCTCCATTGAATCAAAAGGAATGAATCTTTCAACAACATCGATGTAAGCAAAAATTGAACATTCTTTGAAATTGCTCAGATATTCGATGTCGTAAGCGAGTTTGAGTTCTTCTTCACTCATTTTTCTCAGTTTTTCAGCTTCAGCAGTAGCTTCCATTGTGGTTAAGCGTTTTGTGTTGATACGTTTGACATTGTAGTAAGTAGTCTCTGGTTTTTTTGAGTTTTCCATCTCACCCAAGTACAACATGTTGAAAGGCAATGGGTAGTTATCAATATTGAAGCTTTCAACTACTCTACGTGGGCAAATGACTTTCTGAAAATTCTTTACAGTTGAATTATCAAGATAGGTGAGAATGTAGTAATTTCCATATGCACCAGTACTCTGTTCGATAGAAACGATTTGCAAAACTGATGGAGCAGGAAGTGATGATAGTGTAAGAAACCCTCCCATCTTTTTCAAATCGCTTGCCTTCCATTTTTTTGAGAGATTTGGCCATCTTGAGAGCTCTATCAGCATCAGTGAGCAATTCTTTTTTTTCGATAGTGTTTGATGTTGTGGGTAAAACCAGTTTTGGAAGAGCTCGTCTCTTTATTGTTGCTTCTTTTGTGACAGAGTTAGAGTTTTTTCTTTTGGTGGCTGTTTTGAGTGTTTTTTGTTTGTTTTCGATTGGTTTTGAATCCATGTAAGAAGCAGAAAACTCCTCCATAGTATTCTAAAAAAGAAAGAAATAACGTTTGAAATAATGTATAATTCAGCTTTTCATGTGGAACTCAAAGATTATCTATCTCAGACTTTACATTATACCTGAACTATTTTTGATCTTTGCTAGGTAGGGAATAATAAATTTTTTATAATTTACCTTTTATAAAGATGTAGCTCCTAGTAGTTACAATGGAAGGTGTAGTAGATGTTGCTTCTCCGCTCGCTGTTGTAGAACTGGATGCTTTCTGTGTGAAAACAGTGGCTCTTAAATAGCTAAAGTTGCACTGGTTGAACCCAATCTATACCAACCTTCTTTATAATATAACTATGAATCAGCATTTTTTCCAAGAGAAAACCAATGCTTTCGCGGGAATAAAAAAATTATTTTCAGGCTAATAGAAACCAATGTTTTCGCCGGAATAAAAATTTTATTTTCACCCGACTAAACAACAATGTTTTCGGGAGGATTAAAAAATTTTTTTTACGCGAATAGAAACCAATGTTTTCGCGGGAATGAAAAATTTATTTTCACGCAAATGGAAACCAATGTTTTTGCGGGAATAAAACACTTATTTTCACGCGAATAGAATCCAATGTTTTTGCGGGAATAAACAATTTATTTTCACGCGAAGGAAAACCAATGCTTTCGCGGGAATAAATAATTTATTTTCACGCAAATAAAAACCAATGTTTTTGCGGGAACACAAAATTTATTTTCACGCGGATAGAAATCAATGTTTTCGCGGGAATACACAAATTTTTCATTCCCGCAGAAACATTGGTTTTTAATCGCGTGAAAATAAATTTTTTATTCCCGCGAAAGCATTGGTTTTTAGTCGCGTGAAAATAAATTCTTTATTCCCGCGAAAACATTGGTTTCTATTCGCGTGGAAACAAACTTTTATTCCCGCAAAAAACATTGGTTTTAGCTGCGTGAAAATAATTTTTTTATGCCCGCGGACACATTGGTTTCTAATCGCGTGAAAATAAATTTTTTATTCCCCCGAAAGCATTGGTTTTTAGTCGCGTGAAAATAAATTTTTTATTCCCGCAAAAACATTGTTTTTTAGTCGCGTGAAAATAAATTTTTTATTCCCGCGAAAACATTGTTGTTTAGTCGCATGAAAATAAATCATTTATTCCCGCAAAAGCATTGGTTTTTCTTCGCATGAAAATAAATTTTGTATTCCCGCAAAAACATTGGTTTTTATTCGCGTGAAAATAAATTGTTTATTCCCGCGAAAACATTGGTTTCTATTCACGTGAAAATAATTTTTTTACTCCCGCGAAAGCATTGGTTTTCGCGTGAAAAAAATGCTGATTCATAGTTATATTATAAAGAAGGTTGGTATTCATAGGGTTCAACCAGTGCAACTTTAGCTATTTAAGAGCCACTGTTTTCACACAGAAAGCATCCAGTTCTACAACAGCGAGCGGAGAAGCAACATCTACTACTACATCCACTAACTATTAAAAGTTTTTCTGTGTGAATTTAAAAGTTTTCATTGAACTCCAGACTTAATTATTTGACAGGCTTTGACTACTCAAAAAGTAATGCTTTCACACAATAAATCACTCATTCTAACAACAGTAACTGAAGACTCAACATCTACTATATAATATACCAACTGACTGACTACTAGGAGTTTTATTCACAAGGTAAAACTTATTAGCTGAGACATTTAACTTACCTTTCTATGTACTATTGTCACTTCTATTAAAAAAGTAATGATGTTATTGTTATTATAGCACTATGGAAACAGAAGAGGAGGATACTGATGTAGACATACATAAGGAATGGGAATGGCTCATGAAAAATCAAAATGATATCAGTTTTTCAAGCGCTGATAATGAATACATGAACGATGAATGCAATGCTGAATATGAAAATGAAATGGAGATTGAACTTGAAAATGCTTTTCAAGACAAACCTTCGACTCTTCAAGTTTCATCATCTACTGAAAATACGATAGCCTTTGATATGCAGTAAGTTTTTAAATCATAAATTAATAATGTTAGTAGAGTAATTCTTTTTGCTGGTTTTTCTATAGACATCTCATGAATCAGCAAAAATAATGCGATATCTCTTTATTGTGACAGGACTCAGAATATCAGAGAATGAATGTAAAAGAGGGAGTTGAGAATTCATCTCATAGCACACAGTAAGTTTTTGAAAACTTAACTAATAATAATGTTTGAGACATTTTTTTTCCTGATTCCATTTTAAAAATTAATTGATAATGATGTTTAAGTCAATTTTTCTCCAGTTGCATTTCATACAAAATGTATGTGAATGTTTTATAGCACAACTATTATGTGTTAACATTTCTATTGTAGACAAAGTTTAAATTATCAGGAGGAGAATGTAGAAGAAAAAAACCCTGAAATTTCCCCTACTTGGAAATGGTTAGAAGAAAATCTCATTTGTTTTCGTTTACCTGATGAAACAATCAATCAAATAGGCTTTGGTGCTGAACCTTCACCACCAAAGACTAGCATAATAGCTCAATATATAGAGCCAGTTGGGGAGGATATAGTTGAAGAAAATGAGAATGATCCAATGATAGAAAATGAAGAAGAAGAAGAAGAAGAAGAAGAAGAAGAAGAGGAAGAAGCACAGGAGGAAGAACAAGAAGAACAAGAAATGGAAGATTTAAATTTTGAAAGACCTACCCGAGTATCGACCCAAGGTATTGTTGATGATAGCATAGCTCCAACTTTTCAAGATGAAGAATGGGATGATTTGATAGCTAGATATTGGGGAGCTATGAAAACCAAACATAGAGCTGGAAAAGTCATAGAACTTTTAAATGTAAGACTTTGGGATGGGATTCCAAGAGATCAAGCTGATACCTACCAAAATAACTATCATGATTCAGGAGTGTTAGAATTGCTAAAAAAAAGTTTGGAGACAATTGAGCTCGAGAGCAAAAGTCAACTGTAGCGTAGGTTGTATACTAGAAAATAAAAATGATGGTGAACTCCGATACTTTCACTCATCATCAAACAATGCTACCGTATATCCAAAAGCTAAACTGATTGAAACTGAAGGAGATCTTGATGACTTTTTTGTTGATGTTATGGAGACTGATCATCGTACTAATAGCTTGAGACGGAGACCAAATACGACTTGGAGATTGATGCTGATCACAAACATTTCGTTTTATTTCTACAAACTACTCGGAATGGGAAAAGTTGGATCACCACCAGAGCATTTACCCTCTCACCTCATCAACAACAGACACATACGAACCATGTTAAAAAACACAAAAGGAATACGAATTACTGACAATCTTTGTTTTTTTAGATGTCTAGCATTACACAAAGAACTACAAAAAAACACCGGATTTGCAAAAGATCCGATAATTAAGGAGGTGAAGGAGTACCAACAACAATATCATAGTTTCATCTATGGTGATAGTACTAAAAAGTGTGATGGGAAAGGAGTAACAGAAGCTGATTTATTGCTTTTGGAGCGAGCATTTCAACTGAAGATAACAGTGTTTTCTTTAAATGATGATATGACTTCAACAGTTATCTGGAATTAAAACTCCAGTTACAAGGAAAATCTAGGTTTGGATTTTTATATAAATCACTTCAGTCTTATTACAAACTTGGAAGGGTATGTCAGAGCCTACAGATGTCCAACCTGTTCTACTTGTTATGACAGATTGGGAAATCTGAAAAGACACAGATGTTCAATCTCAGACGCAACAACTATGCAGTTTTCTGGAGGACAATACAGTCCTAGCGCTACAATATTCGACAAACTGAAGATTCAATTCCGGATAGATATCGGGTCAGATGATTCCTTGAGATACTATCCGTTTTTTGCAACATTTGACATAGAGTGTTTGTTACCTAATTGCGAAAAAGATCGAGATACACACACAACCATTTACACTAACGAGCATAAACTTTTAAGTATTTCAATTTGTTCAAACGCACCAGGCTTCAACAACCCGCGTTGTATTGTCAATAACGGGGATGATGATGAATGTGTTGGAAAGTTCATTGAATACTTGGAAGATATTAGTGAAGAATCATATAGCCGATTGGAAAAACAATTTTCGCAAATCATAAAACAGATAGAAGGTGAATTACAACGGCTGGAAAAAGCTGAAGAAAAGTTTCGTAGTGATTTTGAACAAAATCGTTTTAGACTGAGAACAGGAGCTGAAAAAGTTCTGGATGATTTGTACAGCTATATGAAAAAACTCCCTATTCTAGGTTTCAATTCACAGACTTGTGATGTCAATGTGATGAAAAGAAAACTGCTTCAAAAATTGAAAGATGTCTCCGGCACAGATTTTGATTTTGTTATAAAAAAAAGGAAACAAGATGCCTGTTATCGGGATAGGATCTTTTTTGTTTTTAGATTGTACAAACTTCATCCCTCCTGGATATAGCTATGAAATGTATCTCAAAGCATACAAATGTGAAGCCGGAAAAGGATTTTTTCCTGATGAATGGATGAAAGACTTGGAACAACTTAATCAAGAACATCTACCTCCAAGAGAAGCTTTTTACAGTTCTTTAAAACAAAAAAACATCAGTGAGAAGAGTACATGATTTGTCAAGAAGCGTGGAAAGATAACGAACGACATGAAGACAATGAAGGATTTTTTAAAATGGTAGAACAACTTGGATGTAAAACCGTTTGTTCAAGCGTTGGAAAGACAAAGATCGATCTACAGAGAGCATGGGATTGATATGTTAAAAGATGGTATATCTTTACCAGGATTAGCGATTCGATGGATGTTCAACAAAGCTCCTCAACCACCTCCTCCATACCTCTCTACATACTTGGATTTCCATGAACTTGGTAACTCGTTTCGACAGACTCTCCCAATTTGTCTGATTGACAACTGCAATGCAGAACTTTATCCTCTAATAAAGAAAAACATAGTTGGCGAGCCAAGTCTAGTGATGCATAGATATCACGAAAAAGGTATAACTAAAATTAGAGAAAATTGGTTGGGAAAAGAAGCGAAAGCTTGTAACAGATTCTATGGAGTTGATGCAAATGTGCTCTATTTATGGTGTATGATGCAATCAATGCCTACTGGTTATCCTCGAAGAAGAAAAATCGAAAACTCCTTTGTCGCTGAACCAGTAAAATTTAGCAAGGCAGCTCATAGCTGGTTACAGTTCCAAATGTTCTCAAAAAAAATCAGACATCAGCTCAATGGAGGGGAAGTTAATCTTGGACAGCGATCATTACCAGTTGATGGATTCTGTGTTGAAAAACGTCATGTCTTTCAATTCCAAGGGTGTTTTTGGCATGGACACAACTGCTCTTATAACAACGCTAAAGAGCAAGAGCTTCAAGCTAGTGGAAGAAAATCAAAAGCAAATCTGTTTAAAACTACGATGGAAAATGAAGAATATCTCCGAGCGCTAGGTTACACTGTAGTCTTGATTTGGGAGTGTGAGTGGATGAAACGTGTAAAACCTCATACAAATTTACAAAAATTTGTCAACACGTTTTACAATTCTTTCTACCCTAAAATACTTGAAAAAAAGCTGAATCAAGAAGAAGCGTTGGAGAGAGTTCAATCAGAGGAATTCTTTGGATTTGTTGAATGTGACATCGAAGTTCCTGAGGAAGAGGGAAAAAGTTCTCCGAAATGCCCCCGATTTTTAAAAATACGATGTTAACCAGAGAACACTTGAGCGATGAAATGAAAGTCTTTGCTGAAACCGAAGGTTTTCTAAAGACTCTTCAACGCTCATTAGTTGGAAGTATGTGCGGAGATAAGATATTGCTAATGAGTCCTTTGTTGAAATGGTACTTGAAACAAGGATTGAAAGTCACCAAAGTTTATCAGCTAATAGAATATATTCCTAGAAAAGCTTTTGAAGCTTTTGGAACATCAGTTTCAGACGCTAGGAGAATGGGAGATGCGGACCCTAGTCAAGAATTACTCGCTACTACTAGCAAGTTGGTAGGAAATGCTACTTAAGGAAAAACAATCACTGATAAAGAAAAACACACCACCATCAAGTTCATTGAAGGCGCGAGAAAAGCTTCATTTCGTATCAGAGTGAACAAATTCATCTCCATGGAAGAGATAGCAGATGATTTTTATGAAATCGTAACCTGTAAACAACTAGTAAGTTTTAAAACAATTATTTTGCAATTCAAAATTTATATTCTCCAAGTTTACTTCGCTAATCAGTATCACCATCATTTCAGCTAACTATGAATGTTCCAGTACACTTGGGTTTCTCTGTGCTACAGTATGCTAAACTGAGAATGCTACAGTTTTACTACGACTTTATGGATAAGTAAGTAAAACCTAATTCCCTACTATTATCATGTATAAGTAAGTAAAACTTCCAAATAATCGAAACAATCTTTTTATTTATAGATATATTGACAGAAGTGATTTCCAATATGCTGAAATGGATACAGATAACGCATACATGGCGTTGAGCGGAACATTAGAAACACTGGTAAAACCAAGTATGAATAAAGAGTTTTACAATGAATATGGTGATTGGTTTTCACGACCATACTGTGACAAACATAGAGATGAGTTTTTAAGAATCAAAACAATGGGTTTAGAATGGAGCATGCAAGAGTGTTGTGAAAAAGTACTAAAACATGGAAAAAGAACACCCGGACTGTTTAAAGAGGAATTTACCGGAGATGAATTGTTGCGCTTAACTCTAAATCCTATTACTGCTGGGGAGAAAAAGGAAACAAGTTTAGCTCCAAAGGTTTGAACAAACGAATTAATCAATTGAACAAAGACAGTTATCCAAATGTATTGAACACAAAAAAGTCGTTTATGAGTAAAAATCGAGGATTTGTAGTAAATGATAAAAAAATGTTGACATACAGCCAAATAAAGCAAGGACTCACATATTTTTATGCTAAAAGACGAGTGTGTTCTGATGGAGTATCTACCGAACCTACTTTGGCTTAAATAAAAGCCTTCATAATAGTCTTCTTTTTACAACAGTTACTATGACTATTTATATATATAATACAAGAAATCATTCATCATCCTTATGAATATCGATAACAAATAGATGGATATTTAACTTCATCTATTTTTATGTTTGAAATTATGTTAAAAGTTTTCCAATATATTTTATAGCATTAAATGTACTTATTGTGTAATAAATGGATATATGAGTTCGAACTATGTATCTAGCTATATTATATGAGGAGATTTTCCCCTACTTATTATGTAATAAATGTATATAATTATATATTGATTCATTTTCAATCAATGTATTTATTCAAGCTAGATATATCTCCTCCCTCCTCTCTCTCAAGATGCTATATGAGTTCGAGTAATGTAAAAAAATTACCAAAACTTAAATGCCATACATTCAAAAACTATATGCCATATAAGTTCAAATTAAGTAAAAAAATAATCAAAACTCAAATGCCACTTAAATGCCACTCAAATGCCACTCAAATGCCGCTCAAATGCCACTCAAATGCCCCTCAAATGAAATACAATATTAACTCGGCGAATCCATTCAACGCCGTAACCCATTGCATTCACCCCAAGTATAATCCACAAAAAAACACTTGGTAGGGAGATCTGCTCATATATTACTACTGGTAGGCCGTGATAGGCAAGAGTCTGCCAGGCAGGTCTGCCTCTCGCCTACCACTTGTCAGTCAACACTAGTTCTGCCAGACCTAGTAGGTCGTCAGAGCTGGTTGCCCTCTAGAGTAGTAAGCTGTAAGTTGCGCAGTGTTCACGTATAAAGCTTGAGTGAGTGTGAGCGATCTTTATTCTAAGAAAGAATTGTCTAGCTGTGCCTCTCGGTATACACTGATTAATGAGAGGCCCAGCAGATGTGTTTATGTAAACAGTTACATAATACTAAGGCAGTACTACAATTTGTAGCCTCGAACATGCTAACACTGTACAAGAAAATAAAAGTTTGAGGCTATAAATAATAATGATAATGAATGATGCTAACAGATGATACAAATGGAATCGCTATAATGTTTGCTATGCTACAGGCGTCGTGCTGTGTATTTCCTGTACAATAATAATAATTATAACAATAACGGTAATAATAACCTAAATAGTTATAAATAACAATAACAGTAGCGGTGGCGGCGACGACGACAATCACGGCGACAATAACGGCAATAACGACAATAACGACAATAACGACAATAACGACAATAACGACAATAACGACAATAACGTCAATGACGACAATAACAACATTAACAACAATAACGACAATAACGACAATAACGACAATAACTACAATAACGACAATAACGACAATAGCGATAATAACGATAATAACGATAATAACGATAATAACGAAAATAACGAAAATAACGAAAATAATGAAAATAACGATAGTAACGATAATAACGATAATAACAATAATAACAATGATAACAATAACAACAACAACAATAACAACAACAATAACAGTAACAGTAACAATAACAATAACTAACGATGACGATGTCGATGATAATAATGATAATAATGATAATAATGCTAATTATGCTAATAATGCTAATAATGCTAATAATGCTAATAATGCTTATAATGCTAATAATGATAATAATGATAATAATGATAATAATGATAATAATGATAATAATGATAATGATAAGAATGGTAATAATGGTAATAATGGTAATAATGATAATAATGATAATCATAATCATAATAATAATCATAATCATAATAATCATAATAATCATAATAATGTGATAATAATCAATAAAACAAATAATAGTTATGACGTTAGTAATAATAACAAATAGTAACAATCAAATAATAGTACATAAGAATCTTACATAGAAAATAATAAATTAGTAAGTAATAACAAAAAATAGTTTCAAATAATGAATAATAACACTAATACATCATATGAGATACATAATTTAATAACCATACATCATAATCATCATTAATTACTCTTGAGAAAAGGATTATAGCTACAGTGGGAAACAACCACCACCATCAAGTTGATAGAAGAAGTTAGCGGTTAAATAATGTTTAATTAATTAATAACCCCAATTATCAACGATAATTACTGCTGCACCAGCATAAATGTTAATGATGATAAAGTTTGTCGGAAGCAAACTATGAGTAAGCAGATTAATATTGTACAGGAATTTACTGTCTGGGTGGTAACCACCTGTACACCTCCCGAACGCTTTGCTAACCCTAGCAAATGCAGTGCACAATAATTGTGTAATTATTGTTACCAGGCTACTACTGACTTTGGTCATGCAAAAGAACAACCGAATCTGGTGTAGATCAAGTGCTGGCAGTGGCAATAATTATTCAATAATTATTGGCTGCGTTTGAACCTCTCTAGGCTCGACAATAATCAGTGCCGTGATTATTGTCTAGTTTAAAGTTTGTTTCGAACTTTGCTGCACACAATAATTCCGCCGGAATTACTGTTTAGTTTATAGTTTGTTGCGAACTTTCGGCCACCGACAATAATGGTGCAGTAATTACCGACAATAATTACGCTGAGTTATTATTGTATAAGTTTGTCTCGAACTCCACAGTTCGGATTGCAATGTGTGTCGAACTACTAGGGCACCAGGTGCTTTGCGTCGTACACCTCGGGTCGAGGGAATACGCAGTAAGAGAGCGAACAATCTTACTTTCCGCCAAGCCTCGTGCTTGCTAATAGTCGACCAGCGCTTGTAGTTATGCTGCTTCTAGCTGTGCTCAGTGCTTGCTTCTTGAGAGTAAGAATCATCTGAGAGTCAGGCTAACTCTGATATTTATTTCATGAACACTCGTATAAAAACAAAGTAGGCGGGTGTGATTAGCACAAGTCACACCCTTAGGTAAAATATTGGCAAACCACGCCTTGCCTTCCATGAAGCACCAAAATGCAAGTAATAATAAATTCGTGGAAAAAGTTTAGTGAAAATATAATAGAATAATTATTTAAGTGTAGCTTGGGTAATGGCAATAGAACTATACAGATTGGCAAGCATAGAACGCACAGTAAGAATGAAGGTGAATAGAATGTAAATGTTCGTAATGGCTACGTAACTAGGTAAACAATATGGCGTCTCTTTATCGAAGAGTGCCAGCGTCCCTTACAATATCATAGTTTTCAAACAGAACCCAGAGTGACTGCATAAATATTGTGTCACTGTACCTACTACTTCATTCATGTAAACACTTTATTTGCTAACTACACTTGGGTGTTGACCTGGAGATTCCAATGAACTAGCAATGATATTGTAGTAGTTTCACGCTTTCTACTACTGACACAATGGTATCATTAAAAACTTCTTCACTAATTCGGAGTCCACTCTGAATTGACTTTATCAACCTCACGGGGTCCTCGACCCAGACACGCAATAACAGAGCTTCTATGAATAATAATTTATTTAATCCAATCCATTTAGCAATATAAGGTAGAAAACTTCACAAGATCCTCAAGACTTCTACCTGCTACACACGGAAAAAGCTCCTTTTATAAGAGAATCAGAGGAAAGTTGCCCCCCTTATTAGGGTGAACCAATCACATAATGCCATATGAATAATATACCAATCAAAACAGATAATCTTTATTTAGTAAACAAGGCAATCCAATCACAACAGCGAGCACATGGTAAAGTGTGCTGGGCTACTTTTCCCGCTCTTTTTCTTGGCTTGGAACTTTTCCACTCCTTATTAGGACATCTACTTCTTAGTCTGTTGCCCAGGCTACCGCACTCCGCTAGTTCACTTTCTGAGGTGGGCATCCAGTCCTATAGGCCCCAGGCTACCTAAATCAACTTCTTTGGATACTGGCCCGGGGTAGCTGACACTATCATGTAAATCTCTCACACTATTCACCACACACATGATACATGCTGTATGGTTTTAGACATCACCCAACACTGAAAGCTGTGCAATCGTAGCACCAATACTAAGCCATCTTACAAGCCGGAAGGAAATATATGAGCTGAGTTTTTCAATTTTGAAACCGTTAACTGAAATCAAGAGAAATATCAATGGTGCTATATATAAAAGCCAATAATATTTTGACCAGACTTGATTAACAAGTTCGCGTTACTCGTTAGTGGTCAAGACCGCCACTGGCCATTCTTTTCATCTATTTTTTTCAAGCAAAACTGCCAGATCAGTCACTTACTCATCCTTTTTCTAATGCAAAAATGCCACATCTGCTTTTACGGCACTGTTTCACTGAGTCATTCATACATGTCCCACAGCTAACAACCTACTGAATAATAATGAAATCGCTTTTTTATTTTTTACAGAGTAAAGTTATGATTAAGATCTGTACATTGTTTTGGTTAACAGCCAGCAAGTGCATTGTGATAGCTTTTATAATCTTCTCCTAACGGTTATTTCTGTAAAATATTTTTAGTACACTTGTCCTCAATGTCGTAGCCTCTGAAATTTTGTACCTATTTAGTTCAGATGAACTGTGTTCCCAAGTCTCCCCCTTTCCCCCCTCACTGAAAAAAACAACCGCAGTAGAATAGTTGAAAATTTTTACCAATGTTCAGCAGGGAAAATGGGCTTTCCAATTACACTGGGAAGTTGAAACTTGAGGAGTATAAAGAGGGGTTTGGGGATCTAAACTGGGGGAGGGGGAAGTTTCTAAAGGATGGGTTGGTGGAGCTTAGAAAAGTGGAGTTAAAGCATTAGTCTATTAAGGACACTAGGTACTAAAGCATTAGTCTATTAAGGACACCAGGTACTAAAGCTTTAGTCTATTAAGGACACCAGGTACTAAAGCATTAGTCTATTAAGAACACCAGGTACTAAAGCATTAGTCTATTAAGGATACTAGGTACTAAAGCATTAGTCTATTAAGGATACCAGGTACTAAAGCATTAGTCTATTAAGAACACCAGGTACTAAAGCATTAGTCTATTAAGGATACTAGGTACTAAAGCATTAGTCTATTAAGGATACCAGGTACTAAAGCATTAGTCTATTAAGGACACCAGGTACTAAAGCATTAGTCTGTTAAGGATACCAGGTACTAAAGCATTAGTCTATTAAGGATACCAGGTACTAAAGCATTAGTCTATTAAGGACACCAGGTACTAAAGCATTAGTCTATTAAGGATACCAGGTACTAAAGCATTAGTCTATTAAGGACACCAGGTACTAAAGCATTAGTCTATTAAGGACACCAGGTACTAAAGCATTAGTCTATTAAGGACACCAGGTACTAAAGCATTAGTCTATTAAGGACACCAGGTACTAAAGCATTAGTCTATTAAGGACACCAGGTACTAAAGCATTAGTCTATTAAGGATACTAGGTACTAAAGCATTAGTCTATTAAGGATACCAGGTACTAAAGCATTAGTCTATTAAGGACACCAGGTACTAAAGCATTAGTCTATTAAGGACACCAGGTACTAAAGCATTAGTCTATTAAGGATACCAGGTACTAAAGCATTAGTCTATTAAGGACACCAGGTACTAAAGCATTAGTCTATTAAGGACACCAGGTACTAAAGCATTAGTCTATTAAGGATACCAGGTACTAAAGCATTAGTCTATTAAGGACACCAGGTACTAAAGCATTAGTCTATTAAGGATACTAGGTACTAAAGCATTAGTCTATTAAGGATACTAGATACTAAAGCATTAGTCTATTAAGGATACTAGATACTAAAGCATTAGTCTATTAAGGACACCAGGTACTAAAGCATTAGTCTATTAAGGACACCAGGTACTAAAGCATTAGTCTATTAAAGATACTAGGTACTAAAGCAAATTAGGAAGGGGAAGACAAACTTTCTGGGCAATTTCTGTGGGAGGTGAGGATGACCAAAAAGAGGGGAGAGAGTGAGATGTTGCAGCGCAGGGGTCAAGGGCACAAAGATGTAAATGCAACTGTCAAACACCACCTTTCATCACAAGATACACACATCCATAATGCATCCAACATTGCTGCTGTGGCATATTACTCACCAACTTCATACAAAGATATCCAGTGAAGTCCACCACATATCTGACTAGTGTTTCCTTCACACTCTAGTTGACACGCGTTAATTTCTCCAGGCACCCTACTACCATCGTTATACGTGTTCAGACAATAACATGAGTTATTTTGTAGTCCAGCATAGCTGTAGTCTAAAGAATAATTGAACAAAAAATAATTAAATGTGTTTTATATATATTTTCAAGAAACAACCACCAGATTAAATAATTAGGTGATCTTTTGTGCGCATGACTATATTTAAAATGTTGCTTATAAAATAGTATAATAAGATTAGTTCTATATGAATAACCATTAATCATGACAAGAAGTTGAGAATTGGGTGGGGGATGATATGTAGTGAATTGAGGACAGGTGGGGGTATTAGATTTCAGACTATGGTATTTGCAGTAATTGTGCCTCAATTTTGCCCTCTGTTAAAACATTGATACCACCTAGAGCTTGTAACCCTTTTATCCCATTCCTGGCTCATGGTCTCTTTACTGCAACTTTTTTCAGTATGGAGCAGATCTCCATAGGATAACGGACCTGCCAACATATCAAGTTGATTGACATACTTGTCAAATTAGGTGTGTAAATTGGTTTTGATTGGAGCCTGCGCAGCTGACAGATATTTCGTTTAAGTTTGTTTCGTTTTGATAGGTAGACTTGTCAGATAGTTGTTTGATACATGAAGTTAGTTATAGTTGATACTGTTGCACAGACCTATCAGATATTTACGTTAATCCTAAGAATAGTCTTTGATGAAAGTTATTTGATCATGCTGGAGGTTTTGCTTCCGGCTTAGATCCATGTTGACAAGTTCCCTTCGTTTTCAACTCAATTGTTTGGGTAGCGAGTTGAGTGTTATGTTTATTTGATTAAAATGGTAATAGGTAAAACAGATCAAGTACATAATAGACAGTAGAGCATATAAAATTTATGTAGTATAATAGGAGCAGATCGCGATACTGGTGTCTAAGGAAAAAATGGTTTGCGTGGTTCCAAGTACCTTTTTGTTTGCACCAAAAGTCCATGAGAAGCTGTAGAATACTTTTTTGTGTGCACCAGGTGTTGATTTCCAGTGGATATTGCGGCGTTTGATTGTATATGACGATGATTATTATCTATGTATTTATTGTACAGCGACTGCTTATATCGGTTTTGATTGTTGGACTAATGTTGGCAACCAACAACATTAGTCCAAAAATCAAAACCGATATAAGCAGTCGCAACTGAGCAAGGCAAATCAAATCTCACAAGATACTATTATAGTATCTTGATTTGCGTTGCTCAGTCGCAAGTTTTGTTATGATTTATTGGTATAATACAATAGGTAAGAGATAATAGGTAAAACGCAGTGGCAGATCTAGAAAGTCACAGAGGGGGGAGCCATTTCAGAAAAAAAATTTCGGCTCCCCTTTTAAATAATTTGCTCTCCAGCTGACTCAAAATTGGTTCCCTCGTGTACAGTGTTGAAGAAACGGCTATGCCACGGGATTCTAGCACCAGTATTTTGCAAGTTTCAGAGGTATTATAATATAACTGCCAGTGTATAGCACCTAAAATGCATTTGAATTAAACCTAGGAAACAATAATAATAATTTAAAAAATAATACATAAAAAGTTTATTTATTTATGATGATGCTTACTTTAATTTAATATATAACAGTTATAATAATAATAACAATAAATTCTTCATTATGATGATGTGACAGTTTAATTATTAAATATTATTATATTATTTATCAATAATAAATTATTATTTTTATTATTATTATATCATAATAACAATGAACTACTACCATCATTTATTATAATTAAACTACTACATCATTCATAGATCATAATAATAATAAACGATAATAATACACACGATAACGATAAAAAATTACTTCAAGTGTAATAATTAAATACTCATTAATAATTATTGGTATTAGTATTATTATTATAAAAAATGATAATAATTAATAAATTATAATCAATTAATTTAATAATAATAATAATAATAAAATAATAATATAAATTATAATAATGATAATAATCGTTATTTATTATAATTATTAACAACTAATAGTAAAAATTGGATTGTTGGTTGCATTGAAGAGACAGTAAGTAACAATGCTTACTTGGGAGCTGAAAATTTTGCAGAGGTCAACCACTCTTGCAATGAAAAAAAAAATAATGGGACTTCTTCTTTATTAAGAATAATATTGGTAGCAGTTTCTGCAATTTTGACGACCTAGACGTAAACTTAGAGACCTTGACCTTTTGGCTGAGCATGTTTGCACCGAAACGCAGACAAAATGTTTGCCCATTCAAACAACCCCGAACTAGAGTCAAAATAATTGGATCTTGGGTTATATAGCTGTTTCTCACAATCATCTTTATTGATTATTAAGGGGCTTCTCATTACAAAAGTCATCTAGACGTTGATATCGATGAAATTTTTCAGCTAATTTCTCAGAACTTTTTTGCCTCATATTCATGGGTGGGAGGGGGGGGGGGGAGGAGCCTGGGTTCCTAGGGCTCACCCTCCAGATCCGCCACTGGTAAAAAGTCTATAGTATTTGTTATAAATTACAAGTTTTGTCTTTATAAATTGAATAATAGTTGTTATAATAAGCAAAACTATTTATACAGTTGTTATTGTAATGGAGATAAAAATTTTGGTAAAGCATGTTGTTTGGTTTTTACTACACGCTAGTATGTTCTGTTGACACTAGCCAGAGCATACTCTTCTTTTAGCATAGAAATGTGAGAAATCTCGTTTTATTTGCCTGTAAATTTGCCGCAATAATAGAGGCCATGCTATGCAATTCCTTTGCGATATTAACTGGTTACATATGTTGTTTAAGACAGCTAACTCCAACTGTTGGAAGCATAAACTAGAGTGAAACAGGTCTCTTGCAAAAATGGAATAGTGCCTCAGTTTGTTACCGTTCTTGATATTTTTGGTGTTCGGCTTCCAACAGGCACTAGTAGTAATATATGAGCAGATCTCCCTACCAAGTGTTTTTTGTGGATTAGACTTCGGAGTTGAGGCAATGGGTTACGACGTTGGATGGATTCGCCGAGTTTATATTGTATTTTATTTGAGGGGCATTTGAGTGGCATTTGAGTGGCATTTAAGTGGCATTTGAGTTTTTGATTATTTTTTTACTTAATTTGAACTTATATGGCATATAGATTTTGAATGTATGACATTCAAGTTTTGATAATTTTTTTTACATAACTCGAACTCATATGATATTTTGAGAGAGAGGAGAGAAGAACGAGGAGATATAACTACATTGAATCAATATATGATTATATACATTTATTGCATAATAAGTAGGAAAATATCCTTGTATAATATAGCTAGAGTTAGTAAATACTAAGTAATACAAAGCACTACAACTTGTAATGACAATCAATGCATAGTCTTTTTCTTTACAATGACGTCATTGATGTACTGATGTTATATCTTAGGAAGGAAGACTTCTGTTCTATGTACTTTTGATTCCATAATGAACTAAAATAAAAAGTTATGTATTAGTATAGGATGATTAAACAAAAATGTAAAATAATTACATGAATTTGAATTATAGTTCTTTTTACATTGGTTAGATAACATTAGATAGTAAAGGGAAGTAACTCACCAAGTTATATTGTTCAGTTTGTTTTTTCTTGAGCATAATTTTCATCAAGTGTTTTTGATTCTCTCTCTTCTATCTAAAGCAAAACAAAACATACTTGCTTTATAAATAAATTTTATCTAATTGGAAGTATTACTTATATCAGTTAGTTTACATTAAATAAAAAAACACTCACTGGGTTGTATTGTTTGACTTGCTCTTCTTGAGTATAGTTTTCACCAGGGGGTGTTGGTCCTCTCAAAGACGTAGAAGATGTGTTTCCTGCTCCCATTGAAAGCACTAAGACCTTGTTCTCAACAACCTCATCTGTAGTAAAGTACTTCATCTGGTTGGAATCATCAAGTTTGTTGGATAGGTTTTGAGCCGTTTCTATCGCTTGTAATGCTGTGAATGTGATTATATCATGTCGATGATAACCAAATCTACTAACTTCACGATTTCTTACAAGTATGACTCCTGTTCCAATTTGTTTGATGTCGTTAGCATGTTTTTCAGGTATATATAGAACTCCCATCATCAAACCATCATATTGCAAACATCTGTAGTTTACCAGTAGCGCATCCATTACCACTTCTCCATTAGGTAATGTTAACTGAGTTGATATTTGAGGAGATTCAAAACTGATTACACTTCCAACAGCAAATTGAGAGAGTGTTGCGATACGAACCATACTGATCAACTGACTAGGTGTTTTTTTTTTATTAATCTACTTAGCTGTTTAGCTTCCTCAAGGGAAATATTGGATGGGAAGTTGATAGGGTGAAAGATTGGTTGCTTGTCTGAATCGAATCCCATAAAAACCACCAGTTTTGGAACATCCGGTTGTGTTGGAGCAAATTTGTTGTAATCCTCATTTCTCACCATGGACCTCACTTGTCGTCTGTTGCCAAATGTTTCGACATTGTAGCGGATAATGCATAAGTTTTTATATACATCCTCAGCTGGTCTTTCGATGGAGATTATCTCCAGAAGCGATGGTGTTTGATTTAAGTGAAGTGGTTGAAACCTTCCAATCATTCTCTTTCATTGGTATCGCAAGAATTGAGCAAACTAGCAGCATTTTTTGACAAGCAGGAAAGATGAGAAAGAGATGGTGCTTTCAAAGTCCAAGCATAGTCAATCGTTTTATTTTTATCCGAATCCCATGGCTTTGGTCGAACTGTTTTCAGTTTCCTTCTTATTATATGTGAATCAGGAGGGATATTTTCTTTATCATCAGAGTATGGTTCGAATGTTGAGAGAAATGAGGTATTACGGTCTTCATTCATATTCAGAGCGCTCAGTGAGAAGTTGAACGGAAAAGAGAGTAAAAAATATGTAACAGATGGTTGGAATTTGAAAAATATTTGAAAAGAATAAACTAACTAGATATTTATAAAATAAACACATAATCAAAACCTAAATAATTTTTCTGATGCATTATGGTGAAACTATTTGATCTTTTATTAATAAGAACAAAATATCAAAACATAAAATTAACTTTCTGAAGTATTATAGCAAATCTAGTTGAACTTTTCTATCAATATATGTTAAAGAATTATTTAGTGATTCTCACCTTATTGACTGAAAGTCTTTCTATAGTTTCAAGTAAATGTAGTAGTTGGTGTGTAGATGTTGCTTCTTCACTAGCTATTGTAGAACTGGATGCTTTCTGTGTGAAAACACTGGTTCTTAAATAGCTAAAGCTGCACTGATTAACCCTATGAAAACCATCTCGTGAAACCCTCTTTATAATATATCTATGATTCAGCAGTTTTTCACGCGATATTCCCGCGAAAGCATTGGTTTTTATTCGCGTGAAATTTTTTTTACTCCCGCGAAAGCAACGGTTTTTATCCCTATGAAAATAATTGTTTTATTCCCGCGAAAGCATTGGTTGCTATCCGCGTGAAAATAAAATTTTCATTCCCGCGAAAGCAACGGTTTCTATTCGCGTGAAAATAAACTATTTATTCCCGCGAAAACATTGGTTTTTATTCGCGTGAAAATAAATTATTTATTCCCGCGAAAGCAACAGTTTCCATTCGTGTGAAAATAAATTATTTATTCCCGCGAAAGCATTGGTTTGTATTCGCGGGAAAATAAAATTTTTATTCCCGCGAAAGCAACAGTTTCCATTCGAGTGAAAATATATTATTTATTCCCGCGAAAGCATTGGTTTGTATTCGCGTGAAAATAAAGTATTTATTCCCGCGAAAGCAACGGTTTCTATTCGCGTGAAAATAAACTGCTTATTCCCGCGGAAATATTGGTTTTTATTCACGTGAAAATAAATTACTTATTCCCGCGAAAGCAACGGTTTCTATTCGCGTGAAAATATATTATTTATTCCCGCGAAAGCATTGGTTTGTATTCGCGGGAAAATAAAATTTTTATTCCCGCAAAAGCAACAGTTTCCATTCGCGTGAAAATATATTATTTATTCCCGCGAAAGCATTGGTTTGTATTCGCGTGAAAATAAATTATTTATTCCCGCGAAAGCAACGGTTTCTATTCGCGTGAAAATAAACTATTTATTCCCGCAAAAATATTGGTTTTTATTCGCGTGAAAATAAATGACTTATTCCCGCGAAAGCAACGGTTTCCATTCGTGTAAAAATATATTATTTATTCCCGCAAAAGCATTGGTTTGTATTCGCGGGAAAATAAAATTTTTATTCCCGCGAAAGCAACAGTTTCCATTCGCGTGAAAATATATTATTTATTCCCGCGAAAGCATTGGTTTTTATTCGCGTGAAAATAAATTATTTATTCCCGCGGAAGTAACGGTTTCTATTTGTGTGAAAATAAACTATTTATTCCCGCAAAAATATTGGTTTTTGTTCGCGTGAAAATAAATTACTTATTCCCGCGAAAGCAACGGTTTCCATTCGCGTGAAAATATATTATTTATTCCCGCGAAAGCATTGGTTTGTATTCGCGGGAAAATTAAATTTTTATTCTCGCGAAAGCAACAGTTTCCATTCGCGTGAAAATAATGCTGATTCATAGATATATTATAATAAAGGTTGGTTCGTGATGGTATTTATAGGGTTTAATCAGTGCAACTTTAGCTATATAAGAAGCACTGTTTTCATACAGAAAGCATTCATTTCATCGTTAGTAACTGAAGGAACAAGATCTACTACATCATCATCTACTACAGCACTCCTTCTTCATCATCTGAATTACATAGGAAACAGCTGAAGTTCAAACAACTATGTGTATAATTCATCTAATTCAAAGAAAACAAGCCTTCATTTGTGATGTAAGTATTTATATTTTGTTTTAATTGTAATCAATTTAAACGTGAAGACATTTTCTGACAAAAACATGATTATTCACTATTTAAGACTGCAAAACTGTTGTATGTAAGTTTTAATTATGATTTATTATGATTATTTCAGGACTTCAAAATGAAAAAAAGTACTCCTTCATCCGAATTTTATAGAGAGCAGCTCAAGTTCAAACAACTAGGAATATCATTCATCTAATTCCAAGAAAGACAAGTCTTCATTTCTGATGTAAGTATTCACATTCTATTACAATAGTAATCAATTCAAGTGCAGATGTATATTGAAAAAAATTGAAACCTTGGTCTTTTTTTATTTTTTGCTACAAAGCATTATCATTTTTTTTTAGAATAACAACGAACTAGGTCAAAGGGAAAGAACTTTCCAACAAAACTTCAACTTGAGTAATAACTGAAGCTACTACTTGTATTGTATATAAATAATGTGTCGAGTAACAAACAACAGATATGTAACAAACACTATTTATAATGAAAAAAAAGAAATGAAAAAAAATCGGAATTGCTTTGAAAATACTAAAGACTACATCGGATGGATAGATGATAGTTTACTCGTTACTTCCTCGTTGTTTTTACAACAAACTTTTCCTGATACCACTACAATAACTTATGTCGTCGCAACTTATCCGGATAATCACTGTAGTCTTTTGTCATTAAAATTACAAAAAACTATTGCGGAACTTTCCCCAACGGACTTTTTCAAGTTCATTTACAATGAACTCTCTTTTTATGAAAGAGAGACTTTAATGCTTGATGAAAGTTATCGAAGAAAATCATTTCTTACAAATTGGAGACGAGTAGGTAAACATTGTGGTGAAAACATGGCTGGAGCTGGTTTCTATAACCTTGAAAAAGACAACGCTGCTCGATGTGTTTTTTGCCAAGGGGTATTACTAAACTGGAAGGATGGAGATGAACATCCGATGAAAGAACATGCTAAAAGTTTTCCGTTTTGTCGATTTGTTAGAGGATTTAACACTCACAATCGTGTGTATAGACCTAGAAAACTACTTGCAGATGAAATGAAAAACATCTCAATTGTCAGAAGTTATACGATGGAAGAACAAAAAACTAGAAGAGGAGTTTTAACTGCAGAAGTATTACCTCTAGGTATACCAATTGATCGTGCTGGTACACCTCGTTTTGCTACTGAAACATCTAGAGAAGACAGTTTCAAACAATGGAAGGGTAAAGTTTCCATGAAACTCCTTTCCAATGCAGGTTTTTACTATACTAAGTTTGGAGATAGTGTAAAATGCTTCTTTTGCTCAGGTGAAATTAAAGAATGGAAAGAGAGTAATCTACCGTGGGAGGAACACTGTCGACGGTTCCCAGACTGTTCTTTTTTACTCGGGAGTAAAAGTGAAGAGTATGTTGAGGATGTTTACATGCGAACGGAAAAAGGCAAAAGGTGTAAGCGATGGGTTGAAAAATATCGAGAAAAAGTAAAACGAATAACGCAAAACAATGACACCGAAGAAATGAAACTTATCTGCAAAAAACTAGGATACAGTCAAAACGATATCGAACAAGTTTTAGTGTTAAATGGAAAACCTTTTGAGCGAATAGGTTTTATGATTGAAGCCTTACATACTTTTGAAAATGATTTTACATCTGTTGAGAATTCGTCAACACTGTTAAAAAATGATGCTAAATCAATTGATTCGTTAAAAAAAGATAAAGATCAGACTAAGCAAAGCAAACTCGCTCAATGTGTGTCTGAGTCACATGAAAAAAAAGTAATTGCAAATCATGTCTCTCTTCTATGTGGTCATCTCATTTACTGTAGTGAGTGTAAGGAAAAAGCACTTACTGAATGCTCATCAGAAGTAAAACCTTGCCCAATCGATGGTTGTCGGGTTGAAATTAAAGCATTTATGAAGATCTACATGAGCTAGCATAACAATTAACCTCAAAAAAAAGAAAAAGTAATGAATGATTAAATAGGTATTTCAATTTGAAAACGAATCATTCTCGTTTTGTAATTCAACAGAATAACAACAATTATGTTACATGTTGAAGACTTTGCTCACCAAGAAGCTTCCGATGCTATAGGACCTAAGACTCTTTTGGCTGAGGTTTCTGATGAAATGTTGAGGATTTATTTTACGGAAGAATGTGTATACTGTGTACTAGGAGGAAGTTTTTACAAGCAACCAATCTATCACAGTAGTAATATATGAGCAGATCTCCCTACCAAGTGTTTTTTTGTGGATTTGATCTTGAGGGTTATGCAATGAGTTACGACGTTGGATGAATTCGCCGAGTTTATATTGTATTTTATTTGAGAGACATTTGAGTGGCATTTGAGTGGCATTTAAGTGGCATTTGAGTTTTGATTATTTTTTTACTTGATTTGAACTCATATGGCAGCTAGATTTTGAATGTATGGCATTTAAGTTTTGATAATTTTTTTACATAATTCGAACTCATATGGCATCTTGAGAGAGAGGAGAGAGAAGAGAGAGAGGAGAGAGGAGAGAGGAGTTTTATCTACATTGAATAAATATATTGAACAAAAATGAAACATTATAAGATTATATACATTGATTACATAATAAGTAGGGAAAATCTTCCTATATAATATAGCTAGAGTCAGTAAATACTAAGTAATACAAAGCACTGCAACTTGTAACGACAATCAATACATACATACATACATACATACATACATACATACATACATACATACATACATACATACATACATACATACATACATACATACATACATACATACATACATACATATGGTATCTTGAGAGAAAGAAAGAGATAGAGGAGAGAGGGAGAGAGAGGAGAGAGGGAGAGAGAGAGGAGAGAGAGATTCTTTAGTTTTCTATACATTCATATATATATATATATATATATATATATATATATATATATATATATATATATATATATATATATATATATATATATATATATATATATATATATATATATATATATATATGGTTAATTATGTACATATTTATGGGTATATTTATATCTACATAGAGAGAGAGAGAGAGGAAATATATCTACATTGAATAACTATATTGATCAAAAATGAAACATTATATGATTATATACCTGATTACATAATAAGTAGGTAAAATCTTCCTATATAATATAGCTAGAGTCAGTAAGAGAGGAGAGATGAGTATTTGGTAGAGAAGAGAGGAGAGAGAGGGGCTTGAGTGTAAATATTTATTTTAGTTATTTACATAATAAGTATATTGAGTACTATAAAATATCTTGGAAAATCATCAAATTAGTCCTCTAGATGGTTAAAATTTACAGTATTTGGGAAATAACTACTACTTTGTAATTATTAATGAAAGAAGTTATGAAATAGCGGTGAGTAATTAAGTAATTCAGTAAGGAAATTGGCTGGAATCGTAGTAATATTTTTAAATACAACATTGCTTTGCAACGACTATTAACGAAAGCAATTATGAAATGTTGATGAGTAACTAAGTAATCTAGTAAGGAAAACTGATTGAAGTCACGGTAATATTTGTTAAAAGATACTTGTGACATGTTTTATCAACGAAAAAATCAAGCAATTTTTAAAATGTTTACGAGTAACTAAGCGTTTCAGAAGGAAAAACCAACTGGAATCACATGATATCCGTTTTTGAAATATTTACGATGAACACAATTACGACATGGCTGTTATCAACGACAAAATCAAGCGAGTACCAAATGTTTACGTGTAACTAAGTGATTCAGTCGGCAAAAGTCGATTGAGATCATGTGACATCCGTTACAAATATTTACGTTAAGTTAGCAACGAAAAAATAAATATTTCTTAGAATATCCGCTATAGCGAGTTATGATAATTTTTTACTCACCCTAAAGGTTTCAGTCCATTTTCGGTCAGACCAAAGTTTATGCGAGAACGATAAACATAATTGGGATATTGCTGTTATCAAAAAAGAAATCCGACCTATAGGTTTTCAGTCCATTTTCGGTCAGATCAAAATTTATACGAGACGTTTTAGGTATTATTTCAGTCGCCGTAATGTTACCAGTTCATTTTCACACGTTTTAAAAAGTAATTAATTATAATATAACGCAAGAGTCATTAATCACCATCTCTCATCTAATCCTATATGTTTTGATCTTTTTAATGTTATGCGTTATAAAGACGCTCGAGGAAAGTCATTAATTACACCTAAGCACTATTTATTAGCATGTTATTTCTATTTAAAACAAACAATGAACAACCATAGACATCAGAATTATCGGTTTATCAATTCAACCTAAAAAGGAAGAGAACTTGATTACATTTATCTCCTGTTTTTATTGTGTTTGATTACATATTAGTGAATGTAGGTGCAATCTTTCACCAAAAGTTAATGAGCATTCCAACTCACTTCCAACAAAACGGATTTATGGTTATACCTCTAATTTTAGTTATCTCCGCTATTGGTCTCAAAAAACATGACCGAAGTATGATTTTATCCACTTGTTTTATTAGTTAGACTGTTACTTTTCTTAAAATATCTCATTGTTTTTGTGTGAAATACAAACAATGTATCAACATACATATACATATTTAAATGCTATCAGTTACCTGTAAAGTATTTTTTACATTCCTAACTCATACTTAATGCTGTAAACTATAATTGAAGTTCTTGCATTTTAATTCACTGTCTGATGATATAAAGATGGAACTACACTGCATCAATGTTTTGCTGTTGATGTGTCTATATGATTGTTTGTGATGTATTTAGTCAACTGCATAGATCGAAGTAGTATGTGTTGTAGTAGAGTATATCAATAAACTGCAATTGAACTAGTTATTAAATGCTATCAGATACCTGTAAAGTATTTATTACATTTTTAACTCATACTTAATGTTGTAAACTATAATTGAAGCTCTCACATTTTAATTTACTGTCTGATGATATAAAGCTGGAACTACACTGCATCAATGTTTTGCTGTTGATGTGTCTATATGATTGTTTGTGGGTATAATCAGTTGACTACATGGTTCGAAGTAGCGTGTGTGTTGTAGTAGAGTATATCAATAAACTGCAATTGAACTAGTTAATCACACATCATATTTTTGCTATAAAATATGTTTGAATGATGTGAGTTGTCATTCAAATGAATTGTAAGTTTCATCCTAGCTAGATATATTTAAAAGAATGACAATCTAGGACTTGTAAAATTTGTTTATCCAATGCTCTACATTCAAAAATTTTAGCTAGGTAGAAAAAGTTTACAGGAGTGGATGGTCCAAAAATTTTAGCTATGTAGAAAGGGAGTTTACAAGCATGTGTGTAGTGCTTAAGCTTATTAGTCTATCTAATCTTTATCTTCCTATTTTTTTAACCAACTTCCTAATTGGCTTCCACTTTTTTAAAAAACAATATCATTTGTCATAGTAATAATCAGAAAATCAGTCTACAAATTAATCTTGATAAATGACTTCAATGTTTTGTATATAAGAGAAAGCATTGTTTCTAAGCAGTATCAGTTTTCATTCATACTTCATTCTAAGTATTACTCTGCAAAACAACAATGGCTAGCAATATCCCTACAACAAATGAGTAAGTTATTTTATACTATCTTTTACAATTTTGTTGCAGTTACATTTATAAATTTATACAATTGTATATATATATATATTACTTGTAGGTCTACAACCTCAAATGAGGAGCTACATGTAAATATAGAGGGAATTGATTTCAGTGCTATGTAAGTATATTATTGAAACTTTATCATTCAACTGTATTATATAGAGTTTTTAATTAATCACAATCTTGAATTATTGTCTTATTAAGCTCTACCGATGATGAAACATTAAAGTGGTTGGAGGAGTGTTTTGAGGAATCAGAGGAGGTAAAAAAGACCAGAGCTAGAGCACAATCGAAGAAGGAGGTAAAAAAGACCAGAGCTACCACATACATTGCCATGAGTAAGTATTTTTTCTGTTTTATGAAAAATGTAAATTTTTCTGTAGGTAAAATAATAACGACTCTACATTTACTACATCATTTTTGTAGAAAAAACATCTACACGCTTTATCGGGAGCGGTAAATGTATAGGGAAGGACGAATCCTTTCTCTCATACGACCAACACACATTTGAATGTAAGTATGATGAAAATATTATTTACTACATACTCATTCAATTTGATAATTTTTTCAAAAATAACATCACTACATTCACATTTTTTTATTTTAGTTCAAGCGGAGAATCCTGAACTTAAAGAATTCAAAGAGTCAATTATCTTAGATGGAAATATAAAAGAAGATAGAGAGTGTTTTAAGTGTAAGTGCTATGCGTTATCTTTATATACATATACCATACTCAAGCAGGCTATCTATATATAATGAGAATTTGTTTATTTTGCTTGTAGATGCAGATAACAGAAGGACAAGGTATTTTCTTTCAGTGCTAACGTTGTTGCTTATAGCATTTTGTACAAAGTTGCTGACCGAAGCACTGAAAGAAAAAAAAAGCAACATTTCGTGTATATTTTGTGGTAAGAAGTTTAAATTAGGAGAGTTGCATGAGCCTGGCCGAGTTCTTTCAAGACATTTCTTTGCTCACTTGTTTATTTTTTATTGTTTATGCGGAAAATCACATACAACATTGAGAGATCTCCAGCAACATAGTTGTATTTTAAAAACTAAAATGTTTTTTATTGTTGATATTGCTAGTTATAATAATTTTGTTTTATTTATTAATAAAAAATATTCTGATTTAGTTAAGGATATTAATTTTCCAAAAAATTTTGCGTTAGTGTATCTCTATCCAATAGAAGGTCATTTTTCTGAAAACATTGTTTTAGATTTTGAATTAGGGAGTAAATGGTTGGCAATAGCTAAAAAACCGGCTGCTGGAGATCAAAAGCTTTTACTTAAAAACCAGTGTAAAAAAATGAGAGCACTTATATCTTCAGATTCTGATCTTTCAGAAACTGAAGAAAGTAATAATGACTTAATTTCTGTTGCTAGTTCACAGTGCAGTCCAAAAACCAGTGTTTTAGAATCTAATACTGTAACAGATAATCCTCAAACTCAAGTAGATTTAAAAGAAAGCCAAAAGATTGATGATAAGAAAATTGATATAACTTCAGTTAAATTAATTTTGAATATAAAAGATGGACTGAAAAAAAAGGGTTTTAATGATTGTGTTAAAATGAAATTAGCGTCTATTAGACAGAAAATGCAAAAAAATTCAGACTTTTCTCAAGAAGAAGTTCTTGTATTAACTGCACTGTTAGGTGAATTTTAAAATTTTTATTTCACTATATTTTTTAGTATTATCATGACTCTGGAATAGGCTTTATGCAACTGTACTATTTTATAATTTCTTACCACAAAATATATAGTTAATACTCTATATATATATATATATATATATATATATATATATATATATATATATATATATATATATATATATATATATATATATATATATATATATTATATATACAGACAATAACCTGTGTTTTTATGAATACTTTATTCATTTGTATACATTTCCTTACTGTATTACTTTGCATAATATTACAAAATAAATATTGCATTAACTACCTTCCTATTGCATCCAAGTTATGTAACAATAAGTTTCCCATCTGTTTGCTGAATCCATAACATTGTTATGAAAAAGACTATAATTACTTAATTATCGTGTCATATCATGACAAACTAACAGCATCCAACTCACAAAACTGTAAATCCTAAAGTATGATGCTTGCGGTTGTAAAAAAAGTCTTCTACTGTCTTGGTTTCCCAAACAAATTATAAAACATTTTCACAATTTTTTATGTAAAAGTGGAGTTGTCTTACCATTTTGACAAAATGTATTATAAATGGGAGTTGTCTTAACATTTTTGAAAATGTGTCGATAACTTGAAATATTTATTTTTGTGTCGGAACATTGAAATTTTGTAACATTTTAGAGTTGTAACCCCGAAAGTTTTACAAATTGGCTAAATTACTAATGTTATATATGAATAAAATACTTTATTACGCTAAATATATACAAATT
The DNA here is from genome assembly GCA_945261195.1 of Cryptosula pallasiana. NCBI lineage: Eukaryota > Metazoa > Bryozoa > Gymnolaemata > Cheilostomatida > Cryptosulidae > Cryptosula > Cryptosula pallasiana. Next base: position 51,569,670 of record OX183130.1, on the reverse strand, counting down.
ATTGCACAATACAAATAATATATAATTTAATGTTCATGAGTTGTTGCTGATAGATTTGGCGAGCCATCAGTCATTCACTTGTACACGTATTCTATCTAAAACCATACATAGACGTCGTTATAACAACTACATTATACTATGGTGAAAAATACGGTTATTAGTAGTTACTTATTACTAGCGAAGATTAACATACCTTAATTAAATTTCCGATATCGAAATCCTGCTAGCTTCGCTTGAAATGTGATTGTTATCTTCATTGCTTTTCTCACTAACATTGTCAACAACTTCATCTTTTTCTTCAAATTTTTTGTTTTCAGAGTCATCATCCGTCATATTATCATCTTCTTCGTCATCAGTATAAGCATCAATGTTATCATCATCATCGTCATCGTCATCGTCATCGTCATCGTCATCGTCATCGTCATCGTCATCGTCATCGTCATCGTCATCGGCATCGTCATCGTCATCGGCATCGGCATCGTCGGCATCGTCGGCATCGTCGGCATCGTCGGCATCGTCGGCATCGTCGGCATCGTCGGCATCGTCGGCATCGTCGGCATCGTCGGCATCGTCGGCATCGTCGGCATCGTCGGCATCGTCGGCATCGTCGGCATCGTCGGCATCGTCGGCATCGTCGGCATCGTCGGCATCGTCGGCATCGTCGGCATCGTCGGCATCGTCGGCATCGTCGGCATCGTCGGCATCGTCGGCATCGTCGTCAGCGTCGTTGGCGTCGTCGGCATCGTCGTCAGCGTCGTCGGCATCGTCGGCATCGTCGTCAGCATCGTCAGCATCGTCATCAGCATCGTCATCAGCATCGTCATCAGCATCATCATCATCATCATCATCAGCATCATCAGCATCATCAGCATCATCAGCATCATCAGCATCATCAGCATCATCATCATGACTTTTTATCAGCTCAGCATCGTCAAATAGGGAAAATCTGAAAGCTTTTCCTTCTTTTGCACTTGAAGTAGATAGAAGCATTAAAGTTTCTTCAACACCCATAATCGTGAGAATTAATTTCTTTGTACCACTTTGAGTTGTCATCGTACTTTTATAGTGGATCATACCGCGTTCATGATTTTTGATCTTCAAAACATTCTCAGGAGGGATAACAATCTTCCCAGTCATCAAAGATCCGTCATTCATCATGTATCTGTAAGTGACAGTGTGAGTGATACATAGAGGCGTTGTATCTTGTTTTCGTTTTTGCTGCTTCGACTTCAAATTTTTCCAAACGGAAAGTCTAGTGAATGTCAGAAGAGTGTTGACAGGAATATTATCGAAAGTGATGATATCAAAGTATGCTTGCAACTGTTTCAATGATTTTTTTCTCAAGATTTTGGCTATAACTCGTTGTTCTAGCCCTTGATGATGATTATCTCCTACAATACGCAGATCGGGTTGATTTTTTTCTAGCTTTCCCATGTACACTAGGATTTGTGAAGAGCTGGGATCGATTTCCTGTAGCTTAACCATAAGTTCTTTGTCAATCAGTGACTTGACTCGAATTCGATGATTGTTTGTTAAAACATATTCGTAATCCAATATACCATAATCTTCAACGTAATTGACATCGAAAACTTCCAATATTGTAGGAATTGGTAAATCCAACAAACTCACAAAATTCCCGATTTCCAACATTCCTTTCTGCATAGCTCCTGTCATTATTCCAGCCATCTCGAGCAATTCGAACTCTCTAAGCCTGTTTACGGTATTATTCTTGGTGTTGCTGAATAAAAAGGAAATTGAAGCTCGAGATAATGTCACTATCGTTTTTTGTTATCCTCCGTTCGTTTGACTTCACTGTTCTCATGCAGATATGTGTAGTCCGGTGTGGGACTCAAAGGAGAGTCAGCTGAAACTACATGATGTTTCATTGCTATATCAGCAGGAGTATTGATGTTTGAGCGAGAAGATGTATCATTAAAGGTGTTAGGATTGGGTCTTCTATCATCAATGTGAATGCTGTTGGTGGTGGAATTGATGGTTGTAGTGGAGATAGCGTTAGTGTTGTTGGTAGCTGTGGTTGGTTCAATATGGAGCTTAGGAAGTGCTTTGGAGTGTGATGTCATCATACCTGCAAAAAGTAAAAGAACTTAGTTTAATGATGTAAATATACTGAAATTATTGTTTTATTAAAAGATTGTTTTTAAAAACTAAGATTCAAAAACCTAGATGTTTCAATTAATTAAAAACAAATAATTATTTTAGTGCTTCTTACCTTGTTGCTCTCCTAATAGCTGTAGTAGATGTTGCTCCTCCGTTAGCCGTTGTAGAACTGGTTGCTTTCTGTGTGAAAACGTTGGCTCTTATATAGCTAAAGTTGCAATGATTAAACCCTATGAACACCATCTCATGTCAATCTCTATAAATCAGCATTTTTTCACGCGAAGGAAATTCAATGCTTTTGCGGGAATAAATAAATTATTTTCACGCGGATACAAACCAATGCTTTCGCGGGAATAAATACTTTATTTTCACGCAAATACAAACCGTTGCTTTCGCGGGAATAAAACTGTTATTTTCATGCGAATACAAACCAATGCTTTCGCGGAAATAAATAATTTATTTTCACGCGAATGGAAACCATTGCTTTCGCGGGAGTAAATAATTTAATTTCACGCGAATAGAAACCAATGCTTTTGCGGGAATAAATGATTTGTTTTCACGCGAATGGAAACCATTGCTTTCGCGGGAATAAATAATTTATTTTCACGCGAATGGAAACTGTTGCTTTCGCAGGAGTAAATACTTTATTTTCACGCGAATAGAAACCAATGCTTTTGCGGGAATAAATGATTTGTTTTCACGCGAATGGAAACCATTGCTTTCGCGGGAATAAATAATTTATATTCACGCGAATGGAAACTGTTGCTTTCGCGGGAGTAAATAATTTATTTTCACGCGAATAGAAACCGTTGCTTTCGCGGGAGTAAATGATTTAATTTCCCATGAAAGAATTGGTTTCTATTCGCGTGAAAACCAATCATTTATTCCCGCAAAAGCATTGGTTTCTATTCGCGTGAAAATAAATTATTTATTCCCGCGAAAGCATTGGTTTGTATTCGCGTGAAAATAACAGTTTTATTCCCGCGAAAGCAACGGTTTGCATTCGCGTGAAAACAAAGTATTTATTCCCGCAAAAGCATTGGTTTGTATTCGCGTGAAAATAATTTATTTATTCCCGCGAAAACATTGACTTTCCTTTGCGTGAAAAAATGGTGATTCATAGAGATTGACACGAGATGGTGTTCATGGGATTTAATCAATACAATTTTAGCTATATAAGAGCCATTGTTTTCACACAGAAAGCATCCAGTTCTACAACAGCTAACGGAGAAGCAACATCTACTACAGCTATTAGGAGAGTATCAAGGTAAAAACTTAATAAATTACAGTTTTTACTCATACATTATTTATTATACTATAGCAACTGAAAAAAATTGATCATCTGTATTTTTTTAGATTCAACCACAAAAAATGGAAATAGTTAACAACACAGAATCAGAAACTCAGCCTAAACCTTTGACTCAAGAGGACTTGATACTTCTACAAAACCTATGCAATAAAAAAATTGAAGAGAGAGTGCGAATTATCTCAAACAATTGTAAATTCATCCAAAAAGACTTGATAGAACAGCTAAATAGTTTTCGAACTGAATCTTTCCTAACATTAAAGCTCTTAGGGAAAGATGTTACATCAGACATTCAGAGGTTACATTATGTATTACAACAACGACAATATCAACTAGATCAGGTAAGCACACCAATTTCTATCGAGTGTGCTCGTAAAGATCTTGCTTTAAAAAAAAGAAACATGCAGCGACAGTCTGCTCAAAGACAAGCTAGAAGGGTAAGGACTCAACAACGTAAGGCACGACAAGCTACAAAAACATCTGATTAACAGTCGATTTTTGATGATAAGGTAATAATTAATAAAAACGCTATTTAGTAAAAGTTTGTAGTTGTTTTAATATTCTGTTTAACCATTCTATACTAATACATAACTTTCATTTTTGTTTAATCAACCTATACTAATACATAACTTTTTATTTTAGTTCATTATGGAATCAAAAGTACATAGAACAGAAGTCTTCCTTCCTAAGATATAACATCAGTACATCAAGTACATCAATGATGACATTGTAAAAAAGATTATGCATTGATTATCATTACAAGTTGTAGTGCTTTGTATTACTTAGTATTTACTAACTCTATGTATATTATACAAGGATATTTTCCTACTTATTATGTAATAAATGTATATATATAAATATATCCATAAATATGTGCATAATTAACCATATATACATGAATGTATAGAAAACTAAAAAATCTCTCTCCTCTCTCTCTTTCTTTCTCTCAAGATACCATATATATGTATGTATGCATTGATTGTCATTACAAGTTGTAGTGCTTTGTATTACTTAGTATTTACTGACTCTAGCTATATTATATAGGAAGATTTTCCCTACTTATTATGTAATCAATGTATATAATCTTATAATGTTTCATTTTTGATCAATATATTTATTCAATGTAAATAAAACTCCTCTCTCCTCTTTCCTCTCTCTCTCTCTTCTCTCTCCTCTCTCTCAAGATGCCATATGAGTTCGAATTATGTAAAAAAATTATCAAAACTTAAATGCCATACGTTTAAAATCTAGCTGCCATATGAGTTCAAATTAAGTAAAAAAATAATCAAAACTCAAATGCCACTTAAATGCCACTCAAATGCCACTCAAATGCCCCTCAAATAAAATACAATATAAACTCGGCGAATTCATCCAACGTCGTAACTCATTGCATAACCCCCAAGGCCAGATCCACAAAAAAACACTTGGTAGGGAGATCTGCTCATATATTACTACTTATCACTACTAAACTGTTACTGTTCACACGTTGATGACCAATGTATCACTTGTAAAAGATATGCTGAAATGGTTGAAGGCGCTACACCTACCAAAAAAGAATTGAGTGATGCTATCGACTGGATTGATAGAAGACAAGTTTTGAAAAACGCAAAAATGGGTTTTTTAGTGCAAGATGAATGGATTAATGCTTTTTTGGATCTTTCCTCCGATCATTTGAAGTCTCCCTTTATGTTAACAAATTTGAGAGCACGATTAAATCCCTACCTATTACCTGTTAGTCAGAGCAAACTGGCTTATCAACGTCTAAAGGATAAATTGCTTGCGATAGCAGAAGGATCTCTATATGCTCATACTCCTGATGAAAAAGAAGACTCAGACAACCCGATAATAACTATTGATTCAACAAATATATCTGAGGACTCATAAAAGAACTGCTACAAAAAATGTTGCTTCATTTATCTCTGAACTACAGAAGAAACATGAGTGGAAAAACTCAAGGATTCAAGTCAATTGCTACATTGGCTGATTTTTTTCCTAAGTTCATAAGGACTCATTTTGAACACATTCCTTTAGAGCGCTCAAATCCTCTTTTTGTTCAACTCATCACCGAAGAAGTATTTTATTTTGTGTTAGGATTCAATCTAGTCCGTAAATCAATACAAAGCATGCTTTTGAGCTGTAATCGTATTTCAAGAGCAAATCCTCTCGAATGCTTAAACTGTTCTAGGAGCTTCGATCCAAAAGTATGCTGTCCGCAAGACAAGTTGATAGATTTTGAAGATCTCAAAAGAGCGATCAAACTGATTGATATAAAGCAATGTTTGAAAGATGCTGAACTGGGTGATTTGATAGATATTTCGATTTTAAGAGGTTTGACTTCATTTCGCTGGACAGGAACACATGTTCTTTTGTCTCAATCTCGATTGGAACCATAGTTACATTTTGGCAACCACTTTGATGAGATTGTTTCACATCTTCAAAAACAGTTGAGAGAGCTGAACAAGCCACTAGCCACTTACGTATAAATAGAAAGAACATCAAGAAAGAAAGTATTCAACTTTCAACACTGAAAGCAAAAACATTTTAAAAAATGAGCTGCGTATTTATCTTGCTACTGGCACTAACATTTCCCAATGTTAGTGGAGTATTCTATACCAACGAAATTGATGAATGTATAGATGGAGCTATGGATAAGAATGATGTCTTGGTTTCTTCACCTTTCGAAAGGACTATACGATATAAAGATGAAAATGGAAAAACTGTGTGCGACTCTACCCTCCAGACTTATTATATTGTGGTTTTTTCATCCCTGGAAGCGCTTCTTGGATCTGCAAGAGCACAACTTCTACAGATGCTGTGTCTTGTAATACTTCAACAAAATACGTTTTGAATCAAGAGGAATGTGAAATAGGTATTACAAATAATACGGAAGGACTTACTCAAAATACAAAAGTATATCGAAATGGGGATTTATGTGCATTTCAATACAGCAGAAGAAGTGTGATCTGTCCAATAAGAAAACAGTTTGAGACATTCAAATTTGCATGCGTGCAAGTGCAATGCAATCATTCGATCAACAAGGAACCAAAACCAGCTAACATCACTAACATCAAAGACTCATCACTTTCGAGTTTTGACAGTTTCAAAACTAGTGGAGTGTTTTATAGCAACAAAATTGATAAATGTCTAGCTGGAGCTATGGAAAAAAATGATGTCTTGGTTTTTTCACCTTTTGAAAGGACTATACAATATAAAGATGAAAATGGGAAAAACTGTGTGAGACTCTACCCTTCCGACTATATATATTGCGGTTTTTTCATCCCTCGAAACGCTTCTTGGATCTGTAAGAGTAAAGATTCTACAGATACCGAGGAATCAATTTCAGCTAACATCACTACCATCAATGATATCGAAGGTGTAAATGAGGAATCAAATCCAGCTAACATCACTAACATCAATAAAATCAAAGGTGTGAATTCATCATTTTCGAGTTTCGACAGTTTCAATGTCAGCGAAGTATTTTATGTCGACGAAATCGATGAATGTATAGATGGAGTTATGGAAAAGAATGATGTCTTATTTTTTTCACCTTTTGAAAGGAGTATTCGATATAAAGATGAAAATGGAACAAACTGTGTGAGACTCTATCCTTCCAACTATTTACATTGCAGTTTTATTATCCCTCAAAACGCTTCTTGGATCTGCAAAAGCAAAACTTCTACAGATACCCTGACCTGCAATACGCCAACAAAATACACTCTGAATCAGGAGGAATGTGCAATAGGGGTTAAAAATAATACAGAAGATCTTACTCAAAATACAAAACTATTTTGGAATGGGGAATTATGTGTATTTGAATACAGCACCTCACGTTTGATCTGTCCACTAACAGAAGAGTTTGAGACAACCAACTTTGCATGCGTGGAATGCAATCATTTGACCAACGAGAAGCCGAAAATAGCTACTATCATCACTAACATCAATGGTATTGAAGGTGTAAATATGTCATTTTCGAGTTTTGAAAGTTTGAAGTCTATTCAAAACAAGATTATCATCAGTATCACATGTCAAGGAGATAACAAAGACAAATGCAATCCCAAGGTTATATATATAGAACTTTAGTTGAAGCATATTAACCAAAGTCCACCGAAATGCAAGTCAGTTAACTCTAGATGATGAAAGCATAAACTTGGTTAAAATCTCTCTCTGAATAAAAATGAAATATCGAATCTATCTTCTATTATTCCCAATCCTAAGCGGTTATTGTCTTGCAACAGAGATTCAACCATTCACTTTATCTCAAAAAGTTTCCGGTTGTTTCGGGGGAATTCTTAATATGGAAGCAGTTAATTCAGTCACTCGTATTTTAAGGAAAAACTTAAAATATCGTGTATATTCACTCACATGTTTCATGGAACCTACTCACCTACGTAGAAGCTGTGACACTCGTGATATGTGGCCTCAACACTACTTTGTTTGCAAAACCGATGAAGCTTTGAATTACATCCGTTTATACGATGAAGGATTACTAACTACAAACAAGTCAATAGTTCCAGCTTTTTCACCATCAATTCCATCTCTTCCACAAGCTCTGGAACACCGAAGCCCTACAAACTCTACTATATACAATTATGAAGAAACCAAAACTACTACTGATTGCGTGTGATATAGATACATCATATGCAAAAACAATTCAGTAGCAATTACAAATTCAACACCATCGATTTATAGAGTTTTTATTTATAATGATTTGGAGGATTTTTCAAAACTTTCTTTGTCTGTATCGGAAGATAGTAAACTTAAACTTGAAGAAAATCTTCTCATCATCTTTGAACCTGAATGTGATGATATTTCTTGTAAAATCATCAAATACTTTACAAATTAAAAAGTGTTTATAAACTTTAACACTATATATTCAACCTATTACACTTTATTATGATATCTATTTTATTACATTCACCAGTAAGCAAATAATGTAATACTTATTATGTAATAATAAAATTATAACAATAACTATAGCGTTGTAGATAGTTATATCATATACAAAAACAATTCAGCAGCAATTACAACTCCATTTTCATCAAAATGACGTCATATGAGTTCGAATTATCTAAAATGATCAAAACTTAAATGCCATACATTCAAAATTTAGATGCCATACATTTAAAATCTAAAGTTTAAAATCTAAATACCGTATAAGTTCGAATTAAGTAAAAAAATAATCAAAAACTCAAATGCCACTTAAATGAACCTCAAATGAAATACAATTTAAACTCGGTGAATTCATTCATGCCATATAAGTTCAAATTAAGTAAAAAAATAATCAAAAACTCAAATGCCACTTAAATGCCACTCAAATGCCACTCAAATGCCTCTCAAATGAAACACAATATAAACTCGGCGAATTCATTCAACGCCGTAACCCATTGCCTCAACTCCAAGATTTAATCCACAAAAAAACATTTGGTAGGGAGATCTGCTCATATATTACTACTGGCACTCTTCCATTTGCTTTATCTCTTTTGGTTTCAGCTTGTCACCAAGGAGCTCTCGGACTTACAGATTTTCGAGTAGCATCTCATCTTTTAAACAAAACTTTAAAAAATCAATGATACTTGATGACATGCTCTATAGCACCTCACAGAGTCTTATCACAATGCTCTGTAACGATATTAGATGAACACCAATTTGTCTTCAAATCTGATAAATCTTTGGAATCTGTCAGAGCGTATAGAGAATAACAACAATTTCGACCCCAGCAAAAACTGCACCATTTTCCTTCATTTTCTCTTCAACGGTAACAAACTGCTTTGAAGGAACTCTTTGTTACACGGAAATTTGACTAGTAATGCATATTTTGAATCAATCATAAAAAGTCAGCTTTTTTAGTTTTTCATGTGTAGTAAACCTATCAATATACTCTGGGTTCCCACACCAGGAAATTATAATTATGGGTGTAATACCACTGCAAATAAAGAATCTCCCAAAAGATATAAAAATCCTCCAACAACTTTAACAACAACTCCAATTCTAAATACGGCTCCAACTAAACGACATAACTACCATAATTACAACTTCTACTCCAACTCCAGAGGCAATCACAACTCCAAAGACAACTACAGCTAATGATTGCTTGTGTGAAAAGCAATATACTATAAGCAAAAAAGTTTGACAGCAACTACAACTAACCCCACCACCTTTTTTATATAGTTTTGAGGTATAACAATATATACATGTTTCAGGGAAAAGTCTGTCCAAGTCAGAAAATAATGAACTGAAGAATGAAAAAAACCTTCTCATTATCATTCATCCCAAATGTAACAATATTTATTGCAACATGACGATTGAATATTTTATATACTTTATACATTCTACTATGTATTATATGCTTTATCTATTACATATGATATTCATTCTACCTATACTTTTATGCTCTACTATCCATTAAATGTTTTAATCAAACAAACATGACACTTAACCAACTATACAAGCAAACGAGTCAAAAAACAAAGGGAACTGGTCAACAGGGAACTAAGCGGGAGGAAAACCTCCAGTATAATCAAATAACTTCCATCAAAACTATTCTTATGATTAACATACACATCAAACTGGTCAGTGCAACAGTATCAACTATAATTAACATCATGTATCAAACAAAGATTTGACAAGTGTACTTATCAACATGATACACTTGTAAACAAAATATCTGTCACGTTTGTGAAGGCTGCTACCAAAGCCAATTTGCACACTTAATATGACAAGTCTGTCAATCAACTTGATATGTTGGCAGGTCTCTCACTTTATGGAGATCTACTCCAGTTATACTAACAAACTGATGAAATAAATAATCTATGTGCCAGGAGTGAAATATAGATGTTACAAGCTGTAGGTGGTATCCATGTTTAAACAAAGGGAAAAAATGAGGCACACCCACGGAAAACATAATAGCCGGAAATCTAATACTCTCACCCATCCTCTATTCATTACATATCCCCCCCCCCCCCCAAACCCAACCCTCAACAGTGTTTCAGGAGAAATGGCTGTTCATAAACATCTGTTCCTATTATACTACTGAGAAACAGTGATATAATGTGGGATAATATCATACGATAATGTTACTCTTACTTGTTTGTCCACAATGGTTCACACAGCTTTCTATAGAGTTATTTGGAATAGTTATGCTCTCTCCTGATTGAAGTTGATCAACTCCATTAAAGTAACAGCCCAAGTACTCATGCCTATACTGTCCTGTGTGTATTATACTTACATGGTATACAAAAGGCAAAACATGTATACAAGAGATAAAGTATATATAATATACATACCTTGTATACAAGAGATAAAGTGTATATAATATACATACCTTGTGTACAAGAGATAAAGTATATATAGTATACATACCTTGTATACAAGAGATAAAGTATATATAATATACATACCTTGTATACAAGAGATAAAGTATATATAATATACATACCATGTATACAAGAGATAAAGTATATATAATATACATACCTTGTATACAAAAGATAAAGTACGTATAATATACATACCTTGTATACAAGAGATAAAGCATATATAATATACATACCTTATATACAGGAGATAAAGTATATATAATATACATACCTTGTATACAAGAGACAAAGTATATATAATATACATACCTTGTATACAAGAGATAAAGTATATATAATATACATACCTTGTATACAAGAGATAAAGTACTGTATATATATTATACATACCTTGTACACAAGAGATAAAGTATATATAATATTCATACCTTGTATACAAGAGATAAAGTATATATAATATACATACCTTGTATACAAGAGATAAAGTATATATAATATACATACCTTGTATACAATAGATAAAGTATATATAATATACATACCTTGTGTACAAGAGATAAAGTATATATAATATACATACCTTGTATACAAGAGATAAAGTATATATAATATACATACCTTGTGTACAAGAGATAAAGTATATATAATATACATACCTTGTATACAAGAGATAAAGTATATATAATATACATACCTTGTATACAAAAGATAAAGTATATATAATATACATACCTTGTATACAATAGATAAAGTATATATAATATACATACCTTGTGTACAAGAGATAAAGTATATATAATATACATACCTTGTATACAAGAGATAAAGTATATATAATATACATACCTTGTGTACAAGAGATAAAGTATATATAATATACATACCTTGTATACAAGATATAAAGTATATATAATATATATACCTTGTATACAAGATATAAAGTATATATAATATATATACCTTGTATACAAGAGATAAAGTATATATAACATACACACCTTGTATACAAGAGATAAAGTATATATAATATACATACCTTGTATACAGAAGATAAAGTATATATTGTGAGAGATTTGTATAAGTATTCACCTGACAATCCCCCTCTCACCCCCATACCCCCCCACCCCTTGTTGTCCCCTGTCCCCTAATCATAAGTTATGAATCCTCCCCCTTCGGTCTAAACACGAATCATCCCCTCGAGAGTGGACCCAGAAGACCCAGATCCTGTGTAGAGGTTATGCCACACCTAAAAAGCTACCCCGGGTTACCCGGGGTCTACCCCGGGTCAGCTACCCCGGGCCTGGGTAGAAAGGAAGTGTAAGAGGTAGCCTGGGATCTAAGCTACCTAATGCCCCAATAAGGATTCCAATCGGACAACTACGAAGCCCAGGAGAGCAAGCTAAGTACCAGCATGTCCTAATAAGGAATGGAAAAATACCAGCATGCCCTAATAAGGACTGGAAGATTACCAGCTACAGAAAAAGAGCGGCAACAAGTGCCCAGAGCAAAGCACCATGTGCTCGAGACTCTGATTGGATAACTTTGTAAATAATCTTGTATGGTATATTGTGATTTGTTTGTATTTACTATTGTGTTATATGGTTGGCTCACCCAAATAAGGGGGTGAGTTTTCCTCCCCTTCTCCTATAAAAGGAGCTTTCTTATGTGATTAGAGGCAGAAGTCTTGTGGAGTTGTTAGATACCATTATATCTTGCTAAATGGATTGTGCATAAATAAAGTATTGTTAATTAAACCTTTGTCGTTGTGTGTTTGGGTCTAGGACCCCGTCAGTTAGTAGCGTTGATTCGGAGTGATTCCGAAGTAACATTCAGAAGTTGATGGAGTGACCCCGTTGTGTCTAGTAGCCAGTGTAAAAACTACTACAATATAATATACATACCTTGTATACAAAGGGTAAAGTACATATACTATACATACCTTGTAAACAAGATATAAAGTATATATAATATACATACCTAGCATACAAGAGATAAAGTATATATAATACACATAGCTTGTATACAAGAGATGAAGTATATATAATATACATACCTTGTATATAAGAGATAAAGTATATATAATATACATAGCTTGTATACAGAAGATAAAGTATATATAATATACATACCTTGTATACAAAAGGTAAAGTACATATAAGATACATACCTTGTATACAAAAGAAAAAGTATATAACATATACATACCTTGTATACAAGATATAAAGTATATATAATATACATACCTTGTATACAAAAGATAAAGTATATATAATATACATACCTTGTATACAAGAGATAAAGTATATATAATATACAAACCTTGTATACAAGAGATAAAGTACAGTGTACTCCTGATATATCAAACGCGAGGGGACCATAAAATTTTGTTTGATATATGAGATGTTTGATATATAAAATCATGACCGTCGGACTTTTTCATGTACACATAATAGGTTACTATTACATGTATTTAAGCTAGGATACTAAGCATTTTGGCTTTTGTGATTGCTGTCTTTAGTTAATTAATAATTAATTAAAAGTAATGGTGTTGAAGCTGAAAATTACAACAATTATGCAATGATTGATGATGTAGGTAGTAGTAGCGGCACATGATGTTGCTGTATATTATTGTGTTAGTTAAGTTACTGTTAGACTAAGTTGGTTTTATCACTTCTAACCACCTATAACAACAAACGTAACAGCTACTACCTGTTACTTATTATTTAATTTATTTATGATATTATTTATTGTTATTGATGTTGTCATTGTTATTATTATTATTATTATTATTATTATTATTATTATTATTATTATTATTATTATTATTATTATTATTATTATTATTATTATTATTATTATTATTATTATTATTATTATTAATAATAATAATTATTATTATTATTAACAAATCATCATGTTGTTATAACGATAATAAATAAATAATGCTTCTCTAAAAAATAACAGCATTATTAATAGGATAATAAATAATAAATTTTTAAGAAGTAGTAATAATAATAATTATAATAATAATGATATAATTATAATAATATAATAATAATAAGCAGTGAGTGTGAGTATTAATTAATTAATTGTTTTAAGTAGTCTAGTTAATATTATTAGCAGTAGTAAGTGTACTGCTTCTTGAACTTTTCCTGACTCCTTTCTTGATGATTATTGCTCTCAATTCACACAGTGACAATAATAATACTGTAAATATATAGAAATGTCTCTCCCCACATTTTGAAAGAAGTCAACAACAACATGTGCATACTGAATGAGGATAGCCTGGGCATCCTCTCTAGCTACAATAAGGACCAATTATCACAACAATAATAATATGGGGTCGACCTACCGGAACTATACCAATGATACAGAGTGTTTAATTGGAATGATAGACCTTGACATTCATATTCCAAGATGGCAGCCCCCATGGAAACCATTCTAACAGTGTGTAATATTGCAATTTATTGTTCGATATGTAAGAAATCATTCGATATAGGAGTAGGTAATTACAATGCATTCAGCTGGGACTGATGCAGTTTGTTTGATATACCCGGATTTTCGATATAACAGGATTCGATATATCAGGATTACACTGTATATATAATATACATACCTTGTATACAAGAGATAAAGTATATATAATATACATACCTGGTATACAAGAAATAAAGTATATATAATATACATACCTTGTAAACAAGAAATAAAGTATATATACTATACATACTTTGTATACAAGAGATAAAGTGTATATAATATACATACCTTGTATACAAGAGATAAAGTATATATAATAGACATACCTTGTATACAAGAGATAAAGTATATATAATATACATACCTGGTATACAAGAGATAAAGTATATATAATATACATACCTTGTATACAAGAGATAGAGTATATATAACATACATACCTTGTATACAAGAGATAGAGTATATATAGCATACATACCTTGTATACAATAGATAAAGTATATATAATATTGTAACGGTTTTCCCCGTGTTAGAGGAGGAAGAACGGTTACTGGTATTGCAAGAGTGTTTTGTTCACTGGCTTTACTCTGTATTTCGTGGTAGCGATGGCTACAGAGTGTCAAGACAGTATGGTCTCTCTGATAAGGAGAGTACTGAATGCTGCTAATTAGCAAACACGACTAGGTTTGGCAACCGGCCAAATGGATTCCATAAGTTTAACAGGGTAGCAGTACATTATTCTGATTGCTACTGAAACAAAACGCACAGAAACTGAAAAACTAATTATGAGTGTAAAAGAACGATAGGTCTCCAAATATGTACTGAATAATGGTCCAATATGTCTGGCAGTCTAGTCTTCTTGGCTGGTCGTTACTACTCTGAATCCTAAGCGTTTTTTCTCAAGCGCCTTCCAAGGTATTCCTCCTGGTAGTTCCAACGATTCCTCAGCTTCTGAGACTGGTGCTGGCTAGCCTTAAATGCCAGCTGAGACACACGAACAATGACTAGACAATACTAGTTTGAGACACGAGCTCTATCTACTAAGAATATTTAATTGTATCTGCCCTGCTGGGCTGCATGCAGCTCTATATAAAGGAGGTGCAAAACTATGTAAGAATAAAAATATATGATTGGCTAAAAAGATTGAGCAATACAAACGAGCTAGCATGGCTCAAGTGTCAAAGTTGTAAATAAATAAAGAAGCGGGAAAGTCCTTCCTGCGCTTGGCTGTAGTGAAGTGGTAGCTCAGCCGCACTCTTGTTCAGTCAGGCATAACTTCTATTAGTATTAGCTGTAGCGTAGTCTTGAATATATATGGTGGTTAGTATAGGTTTAGTAACACAGGCTGAATTATTGCAGCCCTGTGCAATTCCATTACAATATACATACCTTGTATACAAGAGATAAAGTATATATAATATATATACCTTGTATACAATAGATAAAGTATATATAATATACACATCTTGTATACAAGATATAAGTATATATAATACGAATACCTTGTATACAATAAATGAAGTATATATATTATTGTGGTAGAATTTGGTGAATGTTAACAGTAAACTGGTAGTTTGTTCCACCATTTCTCCACTCAGTGCGCTGGCAATGCACCTACAGCCATTGGTGAGATGCTGTGCCGGTAGCAAAGCCATACGGTGCCGGTGCAATGCACTATGGGGTAGAGCATTGGACTGTGGAAAGCCTCCGCATCTGCAGGGTATATTTACTGCACTACGTGCATGTTTTGAGCTAACACCATGGGAAGCTATGTCCGGGCTGACAAGCCTTCGCCGACAACACAAGACGTAGCTCCAAGAGCTTGCTAGTGAAGTAGAGCGCCTAGTGCGCATTGTGTATGCTGATCTACCTCACCGACCCATGCAGAAGATGATGCTGGATATCTTCAGTACCACAGTCGGAAATGCATACTTGCAGAGACACTTGTTGGCCATATAGCCCATTGACGTAGCTGAAGCAGTCGGGGCTAGTAACGAGTACCTGCAAATAAAAACACCATTTGAAGAGCGAATGGTAGAAGAGGATACCGATGAAGAGGAATGGATGAGGACGGTTGCCAAGAGCCCGTCCCAACGTGTCTCCACCACTACTACAGTGTAGCAGACACACCACGCTTCTACACCTGATATCCCGGATCCCATGGCAGCAATCATGGACAGCCTGAAGCTTTTGACTGAAGAGATACAGTTGCTGACAGCGACCCAGCAAGCTACTCCCCCTCTGTTGTTGGATACAGCACCTACACCACGCTGCTTGGACTGTGGACAGCTAGGTCACATGATAGGTACCTGCCCCCAAACTCAGCGTACAGTTCGCTTTTCAGACACCCCCAGACAGGCGGGAAACGGCCGGCACCCGCAGTAGCGCCACCGGCAGCTGACTGCAGCTGGGCAAGTCGGACAACTCCCAGACCCCCTTCTAGTCCGGTAACTCTGACGATGAGTGTACAACCCCCCAAGAGAGTACAGACGGAAGCTGACTGCAGCTGGACGAGTCAGACAACTCCTTAAGCCCCCTTCTAGTCCTGTAATGCTGAAGATGAGTGGACAACTCCCCAAGAGAGTAAAGGCGGCAACTGACTGCAGCTGGACGAGTTAGACAACTCTCAAACCCGTTCTAGTCCTGTATCTCCGGAGATGAGTGAACAACCCTCCAAGAAAATACAAATGGCAGCACCGCCATCGGAACGACCCCACCAGGCCAGCTACTTCCTGGCTGGAAGATTAGCTGCTAGGCCAGCAGCCCTGTTGATTGACACAGGCTGCACAACCAACTTGCTGCCAAAACACCTGTACCAGCAACTGCCACAGTCAGTGGAGAACACGTTGCAGCGTAGTGAGACGCATGGACTCATGGTTGACAGATCTAGGATCCCCTTTTACGGCACACTGGGAGTGAACTTGCAACTTCGTGGGCTGAGAACGAGCGTCAACTTTGTCATTAGTGGCATTAATGAAGATGTCATTATTGTCATGCCGTTCTTCATCGTACACGAGTGTGCCCTGCAATTTCTAGACTCCAAGGTCATCATTGATGGACATGTACTACCATGAACGGACAAGCACGGGCGGCCACTTAATGACAGTGTCCGTCTAGCACAAGTAAAGCTGGCAAAGAACCCCCTTACACCCCTGAAGAAAAGGTACGCCCCTTTGCTAAAGAAGAAGTCCCCGCACAGACACCGATCGTAGAGAGAATTACATGGGAAACCTACCAGGCTGTGAAGAGCCCCCGCCACAAGCCTGTGGTAAAAGATTTGAGCCAGATTGGACCAAAACGATGGGAGCTTGGAATGAAACAGTGTTTTCCACCGCTGGCTACTCCCGTGCAATGGAGAGAGGGGAGCCCTGCTGCTGGAGAGAGGCAGCTGCCCTTCAACCATCAACCCCCTGCTAAAAGATGCAGAGAAGATACAAGCAAACACAGTGCAGAGGCATGCTATGAGAGCGCTCAGCTGTGTCCAGATTGGAATTTTCGCCACTCGCCTACTGGAAAGGCAAGAAAAGCAGGAAAGGTATTAAAAAAACCTGCAAGGGAGGTGCAAACCACATCGTGCTTGGTTTCTAAAGGACCCCGAGGAACTCCCCGACAACCTCCAGTTAACAGAATAACTGTAACTGACCGTCGGAAGAAGTTAAAGAAATTGCCAAACCCCCCCCCCAGTACCCAAGCGCTTCCTGTGAACCAGACGGAGTGAGTCATGGTTGTGAGCCACCATGCAGTTTGCAACAACCACTCATAACCACAGTGAACAGCAGAGAAGAAACAAGCAAGATGGCAAACCACTGCTTGGAGTTAGAAGATATGGAGAAGAATCTACTGCTGGACGCAGATCTGGACGGCTATCAGCCTGCAAAACTCAGGACAGAGTTAGAGGCAATGCCTACAGCGGAGCTGTTTAAGAAACTGGCAGCAGAGGAGAGCAGAACCAAGGAAGCTGGCTACAGAAGAACAAGATGGTGAGCAGCGTAACTTAGGATTTTCAAAATCGCTATTTCAAGATTGCACGCCACAGGATCCGTTGGCTTTATGGAGTGGCAGCCCACCTAGCTATGCTAGGCCTATATCTGTAGACTTACCAAGTACTGGTGACAAAAGATTGGGTGTTTTTTTGAAAAATAAGACTGCTGATTCCCTTAACAGGGCAGTAAAACGAAAAGAGCGGGAAATCAAGTGGGTGCCAGTTGATGCTGCCTGCCTTCTGGCACGGGATGACTCCTTACCTGCCTGGAGCACCTCTGTACTAGCCCAGGGTAACCCTCTGCCGGCCCGGGGTTCTCCAGAAGTTCAGTCAGGAAAGACTGAAACCTTGCAAGACAATTGCTACCGTTATACGCCTTATCGTCAGCCAAAGCCTGTGGTGGTGACTAAGGGTGAATGTCCTACGACCTCTTCACCTCCAACCTTAGTGCCACACAACACTGTACACTACACTTCGGGTTGAAATGTAGTTGGCACCCCTGTGGTATCAGGGAAGCAGGATGTCGAGCGTTCTGCTCCCCCTAAAAAGGAACGGCGTTCTCCTGAGCTTGAGATACGGAAGTTCTTACCAGCACTAAGATCCCCAAGGCCACTGTTGTCTCCTATACACAATCATGTGTCAAAACATGCCCGGCCTTTGCAGCAGCAACCAATTAATGCACTGCATGACACTAACCCTGCACATGCTGTTGTAGAGTCTTGTTCCCGAATGGACATCAAACCAAAACGAACAGTACGGTTAGTCAAGGCTGCCACCCCTCCAGCAGTAGAGGAAGAGAAGATGATTGTTCCTGCTTCACCAACAGTGGACGATGAACCCACTACGTCTTGGTCTGAAAACGGGCGCAGCAATCCATCTAGATGGAGAATGCTACGATGGGTGACTGCGGACACAGACGAGAGAGTTGAGACTCTGATGAGAGAAGCCAGGGACTTCTGTTGCACCAAATGTGCTTACTGAGCCAGGAATGCTCGCCAGCTGAGAGTTCACGCTCTGTTGCATTACCTGCGCCATTACTGAGGTTGTCACTATGCCAGAGAGAGCAGGGATGCGGTTTATTTGCACCAAAGCAAGTTTGATGCCCCTGGAGACACTGTGCATTACCAAAAGACAGGGATTGTCTACACAGTGGATAGACCTAGCAGTAGTAATATATGAGCAGATCTCCCTACCAAGTGTTTTTTTGTGGATCTGATCTTGGAGTGGGGCAATGGGTTATGGCGTTGAATGAATTCGCCGAGTTTATATTGTATTTTATTTGAGGGGCATTTGAATGGCATTTGAGTGGCATTTAAGTGGCATTTGAGTTTTGATTATTTTTTTACTTGATTTGAACTTATATGACATATAGATTTTGAATGTATGGCATTCAAGTTTTGATAATTTTTTTACATAACTATATACATACTTGAGAGAAAGAAAGAAATAGAGGAGAGAGAGGGAGGAGAGAGGGAGAGAGAGAGGAGAGAGAGATTTTTTAGTTTTCTATACATTCATGTATATATGGTTAATTATGTACGTATTTATGGGTATATTTATATCTACATAGAGAGAGGAGATATATCTACATTGAATAAATATTTTGATCAAAAATGAAACATTATATGATTATATACCTGATTACATAATAAGTAGGGAAAATCTTCCTATATAATATAGCTAGAGTCAGTAAATACTAAGTTATACAAAGCAATACAACTTGTAATGACAATCAATGCATTCATACATACATACATACATATGGTATCTTGAGAGAGAAAGAGAGAGAGGAGAGAGAAATCTTTTAGTTTTCTAGCAATTAATGTATATATGGTCAATTATGTGCATATTTATGGGTATATTTATATCTACATAGAGAGAGAGAAGAGAGGAGATATATCTAAATTGAATTAATACATTGATTAAAAATGAATCATTATATGATTATATACATTTATTACATAATAAGTAAGGAAAATCTCCCCATATAATATAGCTAGAGTCAGTAAATACTAAGTAATACAAAGCACTACAACTTGTAATAAATACAAAGTAGTAACAGTTAATGCATAGTTTGTTCCTTTACAATGATGTCTTTGATGTAGTGATGTTATATCTTAGGAAGGAAGACTTCTGTTCTATGTGCTTTTAATTTCGTAATGAACTAAAATAAAAAAGTTATGCATTAGTATAGAATGATTAAGCGAAAATGTAAAATAATTACATGAATTTGAATTATAGTTCTAGTTACATTGGATAGTTTACATTATTAGAAAAGGGAAATAACTCACCAAGTTACATTGTTCAACTTGTTCTTTCTTGAGCATTATTTTCACCAAGTGTTTTTGATTCTCTTTCATCTATCTAAAACAATTACCATGAAAATGTATATATTCAGCATTTTGTTGTAAAAAATACACTAATTACATCAAAAAAGTCCTTTTTTCACCTAGAAAATGTATATGTTCAGCATTTTTGTTGTAAAAAAATACACTATTTACACCAAAAAAGTCCTTTTTTTCCCTGAAAAATGTATATATTCAGCATTTTGTTGTAAAAAATACACTAATTTCACCAAAAAAGTCCTTTTTTCACTTGTAAAATGTATATATTCAGCATTTTGTTTAATTTATGGTAAAAATTAGTAAAACTCACCTATAGTGATATGATAGCCTTGAGTTATAGATTAGCTTCTTGAGCTCTTGTTCTGGACAGTTTTCTTTTTCAGCATCATTGAAGTAGAATCCATGTAGTTTGAGTCTTCATTGGTTTGGTATCATCTAAGCAGGAGAGAAAGTAATGTTGTGTAACATTGAGTCTTCATCGGTTTGCTATCATCTTATCTTCAAAATCCATGTTATTTGAGTCTTCATTGGTTTGCCATCATCTAAGTAGGTGGTAGATCTTGAAAGGAATTTGTGCTGTGTTGGAGAAGTATGCTGTCTTCAAAACTCATGTAGTTTGAGTCTTCATTGGTTTGGTATCATCTAAGTAGGTGGTAGATCTTGAAAGGAATTCTTGCTGTGTTGGAGAAGTATGCTGTCTTCAAAATTCATGTAGTTTGAGTCTTCATTGGTTTGATATGATCTAAGTAGGTGGTAGATCTTGAAAGGAATTCTTGTGAAAGGAATTTTTGCTGTGTTGGAGAAGTATGCTGTCTTCAAAACTCATGTAGTTTGAGTCTTCATTGGTTTGGTATCATCTAAGTAGGTGGTAGATCTTGAAAGGAATTCTTGCTGTGTTGGAGAAGTATGCTGTCTTCAAAATTCATGTAGTTTGAGTCTTCATTGGTTTGATATGATCTAAGTAGGTGGTAGATCTTGAAAGGAATTCTTGCTGTGTTGGAGAAGTGTGCTGTCTTCAAAATTGATGTAGTTTGAGTCTTCATTGGTTTGGCATCATCTAAGTAGGTGGTAGATCTTAAAAGGAATTCTTGCTGTGTTGGAGAAGTATGCTGTCTTCAAAACTCATGTAGTTTGAGTCTTCATTGGTTTGGTATCATCTAAGTAGGTGGTAGATCTTGAAAGGAATTCTTGCTGTGTTGGAGAAGTATGCTGTCTTCAAAATTCATGTAGTTTGAGTCTTCATTGGTTTGATATGATCTAAGTAGGTGGTAGATCTTGAAAGGAATTCTTGCTGTGTTGGAGAAGTGTGCTGTCTTCAAAATTGATGTAGTTTGAGTCTTCATTGGTTTGGCATCATCTAAGTAGGTGGTAGATCTTGAAAGGAATTCTTGCTGTGTTGGAGAAGTATGCTGTCTTCAAAACTCATGTAGTTTGAGTCTTCATTGGTTTGGTATCATCTAAGTAGGTGGTAGATCTTGAAAGGAATTCTTGCTGTGTTGGAGAAGTATGCTGTCTTCAAAATTCATGTAGTTTGAGTCTTCATTGGTTTTCAAAACTCATGTAGTTTGAGTCTTCATTGGTTTGGTATCATCTAAGTAGGTGGTAGATCTTGAAAGGAATTCTTGCTGTGTTGGAGAAGTATGCTGTCTTCAAAATTCATGTAGTTTGAGTCTTCATTGGTTTGATATGATCTAAGTAGGTGGTAGATCTTGAAAGGAATTCTTGCTGTGTTGGAGAAGTGTGCTGTCTGCAAAATTGATGTAGTTTGAGTCTTCATTGGTTTGGCATCATCTAAGTAGGTGGTAGATCTTGAAAGGAATTCTTGTTGTGTTGGAGAAGTATGCTGTCTTCAAAACTCATGTAGTTTGAGTCTTCATTGGTTTGGTATCATCTAAGTAGGGGGTAGATCTTGAAAGGAATTCTTGCTGTGTTGGAGAAGTATGCTGTCTTCAAAATTCATGTAGTTTGAGTCTTCATTGGTTTTCAAAACTCATGTAGTTTGAGTCTTCATTGGTTTGGTATCATCTAAGTAGGTGGTAGATCTTGAAAGGAATTCTTGCTGTGTTGGAGAAGTATGCTGTCTTCAAAATTCATGTAGTTTGAGTCTTCATTGGTTTGATATCATCTAAGTAGGTGGTAGATCTTGAAAGGAATTCTTGCTGTGTTGGAGAAGTGTGCTGTCTTCAAAATTGATGTAGTTTGAGTCTTCATTGGTTTGGCATCATCTAAATAGGTGGTAGATCTTGAAAGGAATTCTTGCTGTGTTGGAGAAGTATGCTGTCTTCAAAACTCATGTAGTTTGAGTCTTCATTGGTTTGGTATCATCTAAATAGGTGGTAGATCTTGAAAGGAATTCTTGCTGTGTTGGAGAAGTATGCTGTCTTCAAAATTCATGTAGTTTGAGTCTTCATTGGTTTTCAAAACTCATGTAGTTTGAGTCTTCATTGGTTTGGTATCATCTAAGTAGGTGGTAGATCTTGAAAGGAATTCTTGCTGTGTTGGAGAAGTATGCTGTCTTCAAAATTCATGTAGTTTGAGTCTTCATTGGTTTTCAAAACTCATGTAGTTTGAGTCTTCATTGGTTTGGTATCATCTAAGTAGGCGGTAGATCTTGAAAGAAATTCTTGCTGTGTTGGAGAAGTGTGCTGTTGGTAGATCTTAACCAGATGTTTTATAGTCTTTGCTACTGATGCATTTCGTCTCAAACAAGAGTCCAAAGTACACATTGTGTCTACAAAATACAAAAAATTGATTGTTACAATTGATTCATTTATTTTCATTGGCTTTATATACAGCGTTTTGTCTCAAACTAGCATAAAATTTAAAAATAAATAATTAGAGCTTTCTACTAGTGTTAAATAATTATTGATATTGATTAGTTTTTACCTTATCACCGCTTAGAGCCAGATGATTTAATTAACTAAAGACAAATAATTATTTTAGCATCTCTTACCTTGATGGTCTCCTAGTAGCTGTAGTAGATGATGCTTCTCCGCTTGCTGTTGAAGAACTGGATGCTTTCTGTGTGAAAACAGTGGCTCTTAAATAGCTAAGGTTGCACTGATAAAACCCTATGAATCAGCATTTTTTCCAATGCTTTCGCGGGAATATAAACTGTTTTTTCGCGTGAATAAAAAACAGTGTTTTCGCGGGAATAAATAATTTATTTTCACGCGAATGGAAACCGTTGCTTTCGCGGGAATACAAATTTTATTTTCACACAAATACAAACCAATGTTTTCGCGGGAATAAATAATTTATTTTCAGGCGAATACAAACCGTTGCTTTCGCGGGAATAAACATTTTATTTTCAGGCGAATACAAACCGTTGCTTTCGCGGGAATAAATAATTTATTTTCAGGCGAATACAAACCGTTGCTTTCGCGAGAATAAACATTTTATGTTCAGGCAAATACAAACCGTTGCTTTCGCGGGAATAAATAATTTATTTTCAGGCGAATACAAACCGTTGCTTTCGCGGGAATAAATAATCTATTTTCACACGAATGGAAACTGTTGCTTTCGCGGGAATAAATACTTTATTTTCACGCGAATGGAAACCGTTGCTTTCGCGGGAATAAACATTTTATTTTCAGGCGAATACAAACCATTGCTTTCGCGGGAATAAATAATTTATTTTCAGGCGAATACAAACCGTTGCTTTCGCGGGAATAAACATTTTATTTTCAGGCAAATACAAACCGTTGCTTTCGCGGGAATAAATAATTTATTTTCAGGCGAATACAAACCGTTGCTTTCGCGGGAATAAATAATTTATTTTCACACGAATGGAAACCGTTGCTTTCGCGGGAATAAACATTTTATTTTCAGGCGAATACAAACCGTTGCTTTCGCGGGAATAAATAATTTATTTTCAGGCGAATACAAACCGTTGCTTTCGCGGGAATAAATAATTTATTTTCACACGAATGGAAACCGTTGCTTTCGCGGGAATAAACATTTTATTTTCAGGCGAATACAAACCGTTGCTTTCGCGGGAATAAATAATTTTATTTTCAGGCGAATACAAACCGTTGCTTTCGCGGGAATAAACATTTTATGTTCAGACGAATACAAACCGTTGCTTTCGCGGGAATAAACATTTTATTTTCAGGCAAATACAAACCGTTGCTTTCGCAGGAATAAATAATTTATTTTCAGGCGAATACAAACCGTTGCTTTCGCGGGAATAAATTATTTATTTTCACACGAATGGAAACCGTTGCTTTCGCGGGAATAAACATTTTATTTTCAGGCGAATACAAACCGTTGCTTTCGCGGGAATAAATAATTTATTTTCAGGCGAATACAAACCGTTGCTTTTGCGGGAATAAACATTTTATTTTCAGGCAAATACAAACCGTTGCTTTCGCGGGAATAAATAATTTATTTTCAGGCGAATACAAACCGTTGCTTTCGCGGGAATAAATAATTTATTTTCACACGAATGGAAACCGTTGCTTTCGCGGGAATAAACATTTTATTTTCAGGCGAATACAAACCGTTGCTTTCGCGGGAATAAATAATTTATTTTCAGGCGAATACAAACCGTTGTTTTCGCGGGAATAAACGTTTTATGTTCAGGCGATTACAAACCGTTGCTTTCGCGGGAATAAACATTTTATTTTCAGGCAAATACAAACCGTTGCTTTCGCGGGAATAAATAATTTATTTTCAGGCGAATACAAACCGTTGCTTTCGCGGGAATAAATAATTTATTTTCACACGAATGGAAACCGTTGCTTTCGCGGGAATAAACATTTTATTTTCAGGCGAATACAAACCGTTGCTTTCGCGGGAATAAATAATTTATTTTCACACGAATGGAAACCGTTGCTTTCGCGGGAATAAACATTTTATTTTCAGGCGAATACAAACCGTTGCTTTCGCGGGAATAAATAATTTATTTTCACACGAATAGAAACCGTTGCTTTCGCGGGAATAAATAATTTATTTTCACGCGAATGGAAACCGTTGCTTTCGCGGGAATAAACAGTTTTTATTCCCGCGAAAGCATTGGAAAAAATGCTGATTCATAGGGTTTAATCAGTGCAACTTTAGCTATTTAAGAGCCACTGTTTTCACATAGAAAGCATCCAGTTCTTCAACAGCAAGCGGAGAAGCATCATCTACTACAGCTACTAGGAGAGCATCAAGGTAAGAAACGCTAAAATAATTATTTGTCTTTAGTTAATTAAATCATCTGGCTCTAAGTGGTGATAAGGTAAAAAACAATCAATAATAATTTAACACCAGTAGAAAGCTCTAATTATTTATTTTTAAAATAAATAATAAAAACTTGTGAAAATGAACTGGTAACATTACGTTGACTGAAATAATGCCTAAAACGTCTCGCATAAATTGTGGTCTGACCAAAAATGGACTGAAAACCTTTACCTTTAGAGCGAGTACAAAATTATCGTAACTTGCTATAGCGAATATTCTAAGAAATATTTTGTTTTTTCCGTTGCTAACTTGACGTAAATATTTGTAACGGATGTCACATGATCTCAATCGGTTTTTGCCAACTGAATCACTTAGTTACTCGTAAACATTTGATACTCGCTTGATCTTTTGGTTGATAACAGCAATGTCCCAATTTGGTTTATCGTAAATATTTCAAAAACGGATATTGCGTGATTTCTGTTAGTTTTTTCTACTGAATCGCTTAGTTACTCGTAAACATTTGAAAATCGCTTGACTTTTTCGTTGATAAAACCTGTCGCAAGTATCTATTAACAAATATTACCGTGATTTCGATCAGTTTTCCTTACTAGATTACTTAGTTACTCATCAACATTTCATAATCGCTTTCATTAATAGTCGTTGCAAAGCAATGTTGTATTTGAAAAATATTACTACGATTCCAATCAATTTCCTTACTGAATTACTTAATTACTCGCAGGTATTTCATAATTTCTTTCACTAATATTTACAAAGTAATATTGTAAATATATAATGCAGTAGATGCTAAATTGACACAAATTTCATTTATATGATTCTAAAACTTAACTAATGTAGTTTTTTACCAGAAATAATAATAGTTTTTAAACAAAAATCAAAAATTAACGCTGATTACATGTATGGTAAACATAATAAGTGTAAATATATATAACTAAAAGAAATATTTATGCTCTAGATAGTTTCATACTCACACAAACTGTTTCTTCGCTACTTTATGTATATGTAGATAAAGTCAATGAAAATAAATGAATCAATTGTAACAATCAATTTTTTTGTATTTTGTAGACACAATGCCTACTTTGGACTTCTGTTTGAGACAAAACACAGCAGCAGCAAAGACTATAAAACATCTGGATAAGATCCAATTGAAGTAACTGCAGATAACTAAAGGAAAAACATGTGTTACAGCATACAGAGTGAACAAGGTGTGTGTAGATTATTACTCAGTCTCATTACACTACTATTACTAAGAATTATTGTAGGTGTTGGATAAAGGATTGAGCAGTAATGTTAATAAATTCTAACCATTGTAAATAATACTTCAACTCAAATAAAATTAATGAAAATTGAATGGAATAAAAGAATATTTCACCAAATACCCCTGTTTTCTTTTGGATATATACAAATAGATGAATATCTAACTTCATCTATTTTTTTCATTTGAGTGCAATTATTTCCCCTCTGTCCTCTTTTCCTCTCTCCTTTCTCTCAAGATACCATATGAGTTCGAATTATGTAAAAAACTATCAATACTTAAATGCCATACATTCATAATGTTTTCTATTGTAGTTATTTCCCAAATACTGTAAATTTTAACCATCTAGAGGTCTAATTTGACGATTTTCCAAGATATTTTATAGTATTCAATATACCTATTATGTAAATAACTAAAAGAAATATTTACGCTCAAGCCTCCTCTCTCTCCTCTCTCCTCTCTCCTCTACCAAATACTCCTCTCTCCTCTCTTGCAGTTATTTCCCAAATACTGTAAATTTTAACCATCTAGAGGGCTAATTTGGTGATTTTCCAACATATTTTATAGCATTCAATATAGTTATTATGTCATAAATGTATATTATTCAATCTAGATATAAATATATCCATAAATATGTACATAATTATCCATATATACATGGTTGTACAAAAAACTACAAAATACACTACTATTACTAAGAATTGTTGTAGGTGTTGGATAAAGGATTGAGCAGCAATTTTAATAAATTCTAACCATTGTAAATAATACTTCAATTCAAATAAAATTAATGAAAATTGAATGGAATAAAAGAATACTTCACCAAATACCCTAGTTTTCTTGTGGATATATACAAATAGATGAATATCTAGCTTCATCTATTTTTTTCATTTGATTGCAATTATTTCCCTCCTCTCTCCTCTTTCCCTGTCTCCTTTTTCTCAAGATACCATATGAGTTCAAATTATGTAAAAAACTAGTAATACTTAAATGCCATACATTCATAATGTTTTCTATTGTAGTTATTTCCCAAATACTGTAAATTTTAACCATCTAGAGGTCTAATTTGACAATTTTCCAAGATATTTATGCTCAAGCCCCCTCTCTCTCCTCTCTCCTCCCTCCTCTACCAAATACTCCTCTCTCCTCTCTTGCAGTTATTTCCCAAATACTGTAACTGTAGATTTTAACCATCTAGAGGTCTAATTTGCTGATTTTCCAACATATTTTATAGCATTTAATATACTTATTATGTAATAAATGTATATTATGCAATGTAAATGTAAATATATCCATAAATATGTACATAATTATCCATATGTACATGAATGTATAGAAAACTAAAAAGTCTCTCTCCTCTCTCTCCTCTCTCTTCTCTCCTCTCTCTTCTCTCCTCTCTCATCTCTCCTCTCCCCTCTCCCCTCTCTCCTCTCTCTCTCTCAAGTAACCATATGAATTCGAATTATGTAAAAAAATTATCAAACTGTAAATTTTAACCATCTAGAGGTCTAATTTGACAATTTTCCAAGATATTTTATAGTATTCAATATACTTATTATGTAAATAACTAAAATTCAATGTAGATATATCTCCTCTCTCCTCTCTCCTCTCTCTATGTAGATATAAATATAGCCATAAATATGTACATAATTAACCATATATACATGAATGTATAGAAAACTAAAAAAATCTCTCTCCTCTCTCTCTCCTCTCTCTCTTTCTCTCAAGATACCATATGTATGTATGTATGCATTGATTGTCATTACAAGTTGTAGTGCTTTGTATTACTTAGTATTTACTGACTCTAGCTATATTATATAGGAAGATTTTCCCTACTTATTATGTAATCAATGTATATAATCATATTATTTCCCAAATACTGTAGATTTTAACCATCTAGAGGTCTAATTTGGTGATTTTCCAACATATTTTATAGCATTTAATATACTTATTATGTAATAAATGTATATTATGCAGTGTAAATGTAAATATAACCATAAATATGTACATAATTATCCATATATACATAAATGTGTAGAAAACTAAAAAGTCTCTCTCCTCTTTCTCCTCTCTCCTCTCTCTTCTCTTCTCTCTCATCTCTCCTCTCCCCTCTCCCCTCTCTCCTTTCTCTCTCTCAAGTAACCATATGAATTTGAATTATGTAAAAAATTATCAAAACTTGAATGCTATATGAGTTAGAATTATGTATAGAATTATCAAAACTTAAATGCCATACATTCAAAATCCATATGCCATATAAGTTTAAGTTAAGTAAAAAAATAATCAAAACTCAAATGCCACTTAAATGCCACTTAAATGCCACTCAAATGCCCCTCAAATAAAATACAATATAAACTCGGCGAATTCATCCAACGCCGTAACCCATTGCATAACCCCAGATAATGACCCCACAAAAAAACACTTGGTAGGGAGATCTGCTCATATATTACTACTCCTAGCTACACTAGGTTTGTGCCAATTCATTAGGTGGGAAAATCCACCAGGCAGCGTCGTGCCTAGACCTTCACAGACATTCTTGCACCATAATGACCGTCTGGCCACAGTGATAGAAGTACACGTTGCCACCCTAGAGCCACAGCTAGGCAAGCTGAGACGACTGCTCATCAGCCAGGCGCTGGATACAAAGCAGACAGAAACGGCCAAGGTAGAAGCGAGGCTTGTAACTGCTGAGGTGGAGCGGCTGCGACAGCTGGCCGCCAGCTTCAGAGGTGCTCTCTTTGAGGAGACACCGTGACTCATTTGTATACCTGTCATGATTACTGATGTACATTTGTGTATGCATATATATATATATATATATATATATATATATATATATATATATATATATATGCATGTGCATGCATGCATATTCATGTGAGCACATGAAACAATTTGTAGTCAGCCAATAGTTTTAACATCTTTTACTATTTTACCTTTTAGTATCTAGCTCCTCGATTTTTTCTTGTTGAGCACTGTTTTACTTGCTTCAGTCTTGACTGGTTTTTCATCTCTCGGGCAACTAATATTAATAATTAATTATTTATTATTTATTTATTTGATTGTTTCTATTTAGTCTAAGCCCCTGTGCACACCCTGTGCCCCAGTCATACTTTTACTTATATATATATACACATATATATATATACACACATATATATATATATATATATATACATATATATATATATATATATATACATATATATACATATATATATATATATATATATATATACATATATATACATATATATATATATATATATATATATATATATATATATATATATATATATATATATATATATATATATATATATATATATATATATATATATATACATATATATACTAAAATGTAAAATGGTAAAAGGTGGTAAAACTACTGAAAGACTACAAATTGTTTCATGTGTCTAGAAAAAAGATGGAAAAAAGAAAATATTTCTAGACGCAATCATCAGGTCGGCTCTCGGCTGTAAAAATCTGGGATGAAACAGCTTCACGTATCGAAGTTTGACAATATAGCTGATAGCCTTCTGTTTATTGGGTCTGGAATGCTCCTCAAAACCATTGGCCGGTGGTTTGATTTGCAGTGAATGTAAGATGTGATGTTGTTAGGCTTGTTATACGATCTATATAAACCAGTCTAGAGGTTCAGGGTTGTGTCAAGAAAGTTTGCTATTGCTTTGTTCACTTCAGCTGTTATCTTAAAGCTAAATCTTTTGGATAGACAGCGCAAAAGTCTTTTAGTATTTTCAGCCTGTCTAGTTGTCAGTTTTAATACGCCCAGTTAGCAATCTTGATAAAGTCCAAAGGTATTCCCAAATTTGTTTGCAATGGTATAAAACCAGAGGAAGCCAACAAGCCCGAACGTTTTGGCCCCGTCGAAACTACCCATTGGAACATCAACAAGATCTGCTGATATTGTTTTACCCCAATACTTTTCGTAGTTCATCAAATTCGATTTATTTCAGAAGTTGATTCTCCTTCTTTCTTCATCAGTGATCTCGACATAAGCTGTAGCAAAGTCAAGGGCTTTATTCATTAGATCTTGAGTGATGGATGTATAGAATTCGACAAGGTCAATCAGTATAAAGCTACAGCATGTTTTGTTACTGATGTTATTAAACCACTGTAATGCTGCTGTTTCCACCTTGTTTTTGAAACACATGAAACATTTTGTAGTCCACTAGTAATTATTTTCCATCTTTTCCTACTATACTCTTTTATTATTAGTGTATAACATATATATACGTATGTATGCATGAAGGTTATACTACATTGTATAATGGTGTGTTTACTTTGTGTAAAACAGAGAGTATGCAGAATTAGCAGAGGAAGTAACAAAATATCAGAGTTTGGAGAGAACAAACAAATACTTAAGTTCATTTTCTGGCACAAATTCATTGTGAAAACAATTGAGGGCTACAAGACGATAGTAAAAAACTGCCAGTAACCAAGTCAAACAATTGCTTTATCATGTCAAACCTACAAGCTGTATCATAAAATATTACTCTAACAAGAGAGAAAGTTTTGTAGATATATGGCTACAATTTCCTACCGCAACAAAATACACATTTATAAACAAAATACAAAATATACGTCGTGCATACTTTGTATGCAGCATAGTACATAAATAAAATTAAATTTGTCACTACTAATTAGTTTCATGCAATAGATGGTTACTTGCACTCTCCAGATGCACTTTAAAAGTTTTAAAGTTCAGTCAGCTAGGCTAGTGCTGGCAACATAGTGTGAGTTGACACTGGGAGTCATGGGTCTCTCGAGTTGACATCTGTTTATATTGGGGGGTGCGTTGTGGCTGGTCAATGGATAGCCTGGTGTGGCTGGGACTTGGGCCTCCTTGACTCTCACGCATTGTGCTTTGCACCGGCATTTTGGTGGGGCTATGTTAGTACCAATTAGTCCAGCTGGTTGTTAAGTCAAACCTAGTCTAGGAGCCTGGCCAGCTTGTGGGATTTTTGGCGCTCCACTATCAAACACCCACCAGCGTCTAGGAAAAACCCTGGGTGTACTGAGAGTTGTTCTTTCTTTTTCACAATAATAAGGTAAGGACCCAAAGAATTTTGAAGAAAGTTATCATATTTAAATAAGTTTTCGCCGATGACTTGATAGCGTTTCCTGCTGAAAAAAAGGTACTGTTGTAGTAAATATTTACACAACTTTATAATGCAGTATACTGGTCTCACAGACACCTTCCAAATATGGGATCTATTCCAGCTGTTGTTAAATTTGATTCTGCTTCTTATTTTACTTGTTATAATGCAATCTTGATGAAAAATATATAGTCAAATTACAACTCTCAGTACACCCAGGTTTTATCCTAGGCTCTGGTGGGTGTTTAATAGTGGAGCGCCACAAAATCCCACAAGCTGGCTAGGCCCCTAGACTAGGTCAGGCCAACTGGCCGAAAGTATACTTATGACTGTAGAAACTATTAGTAGATAGCGCAAGCTTTAGTAAAAGATAGCACAAGGGTACGTCATAGCTAGCACATTTATTACCTAACTATTCTTTAACTGTTTTATTTTACTATAACAATAGATTTTTCTATCTTTGTCTTTCAGACATCACGATGTGTTTGTTGAATAAATGTAAATAAAAATTTCACATCAGTAAAGTGATAATACTGACATTACTGACTAGTGCTCTCCCATGTGTATAAATTATAAATAATATATGTGCTTTGTGTGAATACAAAACATAAGTTGTATACATATAACACATGTATTTATGCTATTTTAAGTGATATTGCCATGTACTTACCTTGTATCAAACACAAAGTATGCAGAAATAGCACAAAGAACAAACAAGCACTGTAATACATTTTTTTTTTACAGAAATCTAAACTATTATCTGCTCCTCGTATTTTCCCCGGTACATCAGCTGACTGACAATTACTGTTTCACAAATTCGGATGAAGTAATCAATCACTTGAGCAAAATTAAGTGTTGTACATGGTCTGATAAGATCTAAAAGGGAAGTACTCCAGACTAACTTTAAGTGAATACAACGAGGTTAGAGTGTTTTACAAAACCTGTTGACAGACAAATAAAAAACAAATTTGCCTCAGTTAGAATAATTAAGCGTAAAAATTATATAGCGTTCAGTCTATGGCTACAAAACCCAAGTCATAAAACCTTTGTAAAGATTCAATTATCTGCGATCAACCAACATTTTTAGGCACCTAGCCCATGCACCCATTCTCTTCCACTGCAAGTAGAGCAATGGTGTATAAGCAATTATGATAATTTAACTTGCATAGTTACGTTGCCTTCTGGAGATAACTGCAAACTTGAACTCCAAGCCTGACGGGTCTTATCATTTTTATACCGCTCCTAGAAACCACCAGCTACTCCAGATATGTAAGGCACTGCTGGTGGACTCAAGTTTTTTGAAGTGGATCTGTGGTACAAAGCAGAAGTGCACTTTAGATTAGAAAGAGCTATTCTGTAATAATGGCTCTTTCAACCTGAAGTAGCTTCTTTTTCCTTCGCAAACTGCTCTACTTAATCAACAGGGCTCTCCATCATTCCCAGATACATTGAGCGACACCAGTAGTTTGAATTGTACAATCAACATGCTATCCTCCTAACATATTGCCCCCAAAGTAGAGAATGAATCACAGAAATAATGGGCATGCTCAGTGTGTATAGCTTGCTCCTATTGTTCTTACCAATGCTAAACGTTTGATCTTCAGTTGTTACATTTCACTAACAACAAACTATTTTAAAAGACTGAGATCTGTGCCAATAGAATGCCTCATCGAACCTTTTTTGGGAACTTCTAGGATGTAATGAATGAATCCACTTTGCTAATTCTGAATACAGAAGTTCTAACTTGGCGTAAAGTTTTTTCCTTGCGACAACAATTTAAAGCATAAAGCAGTTGGCACCACAATGATGATAATGACTGTTTCCAGGGCAAGATATTTAGAACAGGTGAGAACTTTCAGAAAAGGCAAAGTTTAAATATTTATGTGACCACAAAAAACCTGGCATTGACACTTGAGGCCAGAGTTTTAATTGTTGTGTTGGTGCTTCATTGAGCTTATACTTGAAACAAGCACTAGCTTTTAAAAAAATTTCATTGGACTGTAAGCAGTTTCCAGGATAGATGGTTTTTGAGAAGAACTGGCTAGTTCTTAGAAATAAAAAAATAGAATCGGTAAACAAGCCGAGGAACTGAAAGACAATTACACAATTGCAAAGAGCACTAGCTAATAACTTGGGGGACCTGTCCTTAGGGTTGCCCTCGCGCCATTTACCTGCGATCCAGTTTACTCTCGCCATTTACCTGCAACTAGATGAGACTAGACTGGACTAGACCGGACCAGACCAGACCAGACCAGTCTAGACTTAACACTCCTGTTTTGTGGCGAGTGGGCCTCCTCTTTTTTGTTCTGCTTCTTTGCCCCAGAGCTTGAACTGTTGAAATTCGTCACTGGATGTCCAGTCGACACTTTTCGCTAGCTAATAGCGTTCAGCAATTTTGTTCTAGGGCTCCTCTTCTATTAGAGTGTATTTCTCTTCATTGGATGGAAGGCTGAATCTTCTTCTTGTTGAACACTGTGAACCAGTCTTCTGATCAGCTGAATCATCTGGGAGATGTGGTGATGGCCCCTCTTCGACACGTTCTTCAGATGGAGCAGTGTAGGCTCTTCTTCAAATCGACAAGCAGTCTTCTCTCTTCTTCATCTGATGAGTGAATGTAGAATCCTAGTAGGCAGGCCAGCGCACATCCTGGGCCACCACGTAACATCTATATCTTTAGACACAGAGGAGCGTGAGCATGAGCGATGGATTAAAGTTGCCACTCAATATATTTGTTAAAATGATTTCACATATTCACGGTGTAGTATTAATCTAATGGATAATTGTCAAATGATTCGAAAGCAGCAAGTATTGGCTATATGCATATTGTGCGAATATGGATGGATAGTGACTTTATAACAACTAATGTAATATAATATGACGGTAGAAAGCATATGAGAGTGAAAGAAGTAATGGCCAGGTGGAGACAAATCAAAGTTGTGACAGGTAGTTCCATAGTGCTATCACCAACATACAGTAGTAGTAATATATGAGCAGATCTCCCTACCAAGTGTTTTTTTGTGGGGTCATAATTTGGGGTGATGCAATGGGTTACGGCGTTGGATGGATTCGCCGAGTTTATATTGTGTTTTATTTGAGGGGCATTTGAGTCGCATTTAAGTGGCATTTGAGTTTTGATTATTTTTTTACTTAATTTGAACTTATATGGCGTATAGATTTTGAATGTATGGCATTTAAGTTTTTGATAATTTTTTACATAACTCGAACTCATATAGAATTTTGAGAGAGAGGAGAGAGGAGTTATATCTAGCTTGAATAAATACATTGATTAAAAATGAATCAACATATAATTATATACATTTATTACATAATAAGCAGGGGTAAACCTTCCCATATAATATAGCTAGTGTCAGTAAAGCCTAAGTAATACAAAGCACTAGCTTTTGTAATGTTAATTAATGCAGTCTTTTTCTTTACATTGCATCTTAAAAAATCCTCAAAGTAGCCTTCTATATGGTTAAAATTTACAGTATTTGGGAAATAATTGTAATAGAAAACATTATATCTATTAAAATTTACTGTAAATTTTATGTAGTACAAAGTACTATATCCTTCATTTATTCACTTGAGACTACATATCATCAGCATTTTGAGATCAAGTCTATATATATATACGATGAATGATTTCTTGTATTATATATATATATATATAGTTATAGTAACTATTCTAAAAAGAAGACTATTATGAAGGTTTTTATTTAAGCCAAAGTAAGTTCGGTAGATACTCCATCAGAACACACTCGTCTTTTAGCATAAAAATATGTGAGTCCTCGCTTTATTTGCTTGTATGTCAACATTTTTTTATCCTTTACTACAAATCCTCGATTTTTACCCATAAACGACTTTTTTGTGTTCAATACATTTAGATAACTGTCTTTGTTCAATTGATTAATTCGTTTGTTCAAACCTTTTGAGCTAAACTTGTTTCCTTTTTCTCCCCAGCAATAATAGGATTTAGAGTTAAGTGCAACAATTCCATCTCCGGTAAATTCCTCTTTAAACAATCCAGGTGTTCTTTTTCCATGTTTTAGTACTTTTTCACAACATTCTTGCATGCTCCATTCTAAAGCCATTGTTTTGATTCTTAAAAATTCATCCCTATGTTTGTCACAGTATGGTCGTGGAAAACAATCACCATATTCATTGTAAAACTCTTTTTCATACTTGGTTTTACCAGTGTTTCTAATGTTCCGCTCAATGCCATGTATGCGCTATCTGTATCCATTTCAACATATTGGAAATCACTTCTGTCAATATATCTATAAATAAAAAGATTGTTTCGATTATTTGGAAGTTTTACTTACTTATACATGATAATAGTAGGGAATTAGGTTTTACTTACTTATCCATAAAGTCGTAGTAAAACTGTAGCATTCTCAGTTTAGCATACTGTAGCATGGAGAAACCCAAGTGTACTGGAACATTCATAGTTAGCTGAAATGATGGTGATACTGATTAGCAAAGTAAACTTGTGGAATATAAATTTTGAATTGCAAAATAATTGTTTTAAAACTTACTAGTTGTTTACAGGTTACGATTTCATAAAAATCATCCGCTATCT
Source organism: Cryptosula pallasiana (assembly GCA_945261195.1). Taxonomy (NCBI): domain Eukaryota; kingdom Metazoa; phylum Bryozoa; class Gymnolaemata; order Cheilostomatida; family Cryptosulidae; genus Cryptosula; species Cryptosula pallasiana. The sequence continues at coordinate 51,532,988 of OX183130.1, read as the reverse complement.
CTTCCATGGAGATAAATTTATTTCCTCTGATACGAAATGAAGCTTTTCTGGCGCCTTCGATGAACTTGATGGTGGTATGTTTTTCTTTATCAGTGATTGTTTTTCCATAAGCAGCATTTCCTACCAACTTGCTAGTAGTAGCGAGTAATTCTTGACTAGGGTCTGCATCTCCCATTCTCCTAGCGTCTGAAACCGATGTTCCAAAAGCTTCAAAAGCTTTTCTAGGAATATATTCTATTAGCTGATAAACTTTGGTGACTTTCAATCCTTGTTTCAAGTACCATTTCAACAAAGGACTCATTAGCAATATCTTATCTCCGTACATACTTCCAACTAATGAGCGTTGAGGAGTCTTTAAAAAACCTTCGGCTTCAGCAAAGACTTTCATTTCATCGCTCAAGTGTTCTCTGGTTAACATCGTATTTTTAAAAATCGGAGGCATTTCGGAGAACTTTTCTTCCTCTTCCTCAGGAACTTCGATGTCACATTCAACAAATACGAAGAATTCCTCTGATTGAACTCTCGCCAACACTTCATCTTGATTCAGCTTTTTTTCAAGTATTTTAGGGTAGAAAGAATTGTAAAACGTGTTGACAAATTTTTGTAAATTTGTATGAGTTTTTACACGATTCATCCAGTCGCACTCCCAAATCGAGATTACAGTGTAACCTAATGCTCGAAGATATTCTTCATTTTCCATCGTAGTTTTAAACAGATTTGCTTTTGATTTTCTTCCACTAGCTTGAAGCTCTTGCTCTTTAGCGTTGTTATAAGAGCAGTCGTGTCCATGCCAGAAACATCCGTGGAATTGAAAGACATGACGATTTTCAACACAGAATCCATCAACTGGTAATCCTCGCTGTCCCAGAGTAACTTCTCCTCCATTGAGCTGATGTCTGATATTGATTTTTTTTGAGAACATTTGGAACTGTAACCAGCTATGAGCTATCTTGCTAAATTTTACTGGTTCAGCGACAAAGGAGTTTTCGATTTTTCTTCTTCGAGGATAGCCAGTAGGCATTGATTGCATCATACACCATAAATAGAGCGCATTTGCATCAACTCCATAGATTCTATCACAAACTTTTGCTTCCTTTCCCAACCAATGTTCTCTAATTTTAGTTATACCTTTTTCGTGATATCTATGCATCACTAGACTTGGCCCACCAACTATGTTTTTCTTTATTAGAGGATAAAGTTCTGCATTGCAGTTGTCAATCAGACAAATTGGGAGAGTCTGACGAAACGAGTTACCAAGTTCATCAAAATCCAAGTATGTAGAGAGGTATGGAGGGGGTGGTTGAGGAGCTTTGTTAAACATCCATCGAATTGCTAATCCTGGTAAAGATATACCATCTTTTAACATATCAATCCCATGCTCTCTGTAGATTGATCTTTGTCTTTCCAACGCTTGAACAAATGGTTTTACATCCAAGTTGTTGTACCATTTTAAAAAATCCCTCATTGTCTTCATGTCGTTATCTTTCCATGCTTCTTGACAAATTATGTACTCTTCTTCACTGATGTTCTTTTGTTTTAAAGAACTGTAAAAAGCTTCTCTTGGAGGTAGATGTTCTTGATTAAGTTGTTCCAAGTCTTTCATCCATTCATAAGGAAAAAATCCTTTTCCGGCTTCACATTTGTATGCTTTGAGATACATTTCATAGCTATATCCAGGAGCGATAAAGTTTGTACAATCTAAAAACAAAAAAGATCCTATTCCGATAACAGGCATCTTGGTTCCTTTTTTTATAACAAAATCAAAATCTGTGTCGGAGACATCTTTCAATTTTTGAAGCAGTTTTCCTTTCATCACATTGACATCATAAGTCTGTGAATTGAAACCTAGAATAGGGAGTTTTTTCATATAGCTGTACAAATCATCCAGAACTTTTTCAGCTCCTGTTCTCCGTCTGAAACGATTTTTTTCAAAATCACTACGAAACTTTTCTTCAGCTTCTTCCAGTCGTTGTAATTCACCTTCTATCTGTTTTATGATTTGCAAAAATTGTTTTTCCAATCGGCTATATGATTCTTCACTAATATCTTCTAAGTATTCAATGAACTTTCCAACGCATTCATCATCATCCCCTTTATTGACAATACAACATGGGTTGTTGAAGCCTGGTACATTTGAACAAATTGAAATACTTAAAAGTTTATGCTCATTCGTGTAAATGGTTGTGTCTGTATCTCGATCTTTTTCGCAATTAGGTAACAAACACTCTATGTCGAATGTTGCAAAAAATGGATAGTATCTCAAGGAATCATCTGACCCGATATCTATCCCGAATTGAACCTTCAGTTTGTCGAATATTGTAGCAGTAGGACTGTATTGTCCTCCAGAAAACTGCATAGTTGTTGCCTCTGAGATTGAACATCTGTGTCTTTTCAGATTCCCCAATCTGTCATAACAAGTAGAACAGGTTGGACATCTGTAGGCTCTGACATATCCTTCCAAATTTGTAATAAGACTGAAGTGATTGATATAAAGATCCAAATATAGATTCTCCTTATAACTGGAGTTTGAATTCCAAATAACTGTTGAAGTCATATCATCATTTAAAGAAAACACTGTTATCTTCAGTTGAAATGCTCGCTCCAAAAGCAATAAATCAGCTTCTGTTACTCCTTTCCCATCACAACTTTTAGCACTATCACCATAGATGAAACTATGATATTGTTGTTGGTACTCCTTCACCTCCTTAATTATCGGATCTTTTGCAATTCCACCGTTTTTTTGTAGTTCTTTGTGTAATGCTAGACATCTAAAAAAACAAAGATTGTCGGTAATTCGTATTCCTTTTGTGTTTTTTAACATGGTTCGTATGTGTCTGTTGTTAATGAGGTGAGAGGGTAAATGCTCTGGTGGTGATCCAACTTTTCCCATTCCGAGTAGTTTGTAGAAATAAAACGAAATTTTTGTGATTAACATCAATCTCCAAGTCGTATTTGGTCTTCGTCTCAAGCTATTTGTACGATGATCAGTCTCCATAACATCAACAAAAAAGTCATCAAGATCTCCTTCAGTTTCAATCAGTTTAGCTTTTGGATATACGGTAGCATTGTTTGAAGATGAGTGGAAGTATCGGAGTTCACCATCATTTTTATTTTCTAGTATACAACCTACGCTACAGTTGACTTTTGCTCTCGAGCTCAATTGTCTCCAAACTTTTTTAGCAATTCTAACACTCTTGAATCATGATAGTCGTTTTGGTAGGTATCAGCTTGGTCTCTTGGAATCCCATCCCAAAGTCTTACATTTAAAAGTTCTATGACTTTTCCAGCTCTATGTTTCGTTTTCATAGCTCCCCAATATCTAGCTATCAAATCATCCCATTCTTCATCTTGAAAAGTTGGAGCTGTGCTATCATCAACAATACCTAGGGTTGATACTCGGCTAGGTCTTTCAAAATTTAAATCTTCCATTTCTTCTTCTTCTTGTTCTTCCTCTTGTGCTTCTTCCTCCTCCTCTTCTTCTTCTTCTTCTTCTTCTTCTTCTTCTTCTTCTTCTTCTTCTTCATTTTCTATCATTGGATTATTCTCATTTTCTTCAACTATCTCCTCCACAACTGGCTCTATATCTTGTGCTATTATGCTAGTCTTTGGTGGTGAAGGCTCAGCACCAAATCCTATTTGATTGATTGTTTCATCGGGTAAACGAAAACAAATGAGACTTTCTTCTAACCATTTCCAATTAGGGGAAATTTCAGGGTTTTTTTCTTCTACATTCTCCTCCCGATAATTTAAACTTTGTCTACAATAGAAATGTTAACACATGATAGTTGTTCTATAAAACATTCACATACATTTTGTATGAAATGTAACAGAAGAAAAAATGACTTAAACACCATTATCAATTAATTTTTAAAATGGAATTAGGAAAAAAAGGCTCAAACATTATTATTAGTTAAGTTTTTAAAAACTTACTGTGTACTATGAGATGAATTCTCAACTCCCTTTTTTACATTAATTCTCTGATATTCTGAGTCCTGTCTACAATAAAGAGATAACGCATTATTTTTGCTGATTCATGAGATGACTAAAAAGAAAAAAAAAAAATTGCTCTACTAACATTATTAATTTATGATTTTAAAAACTTACTGCTTATCAAAGGCTATTGTATTTTCAGTAGTTGCTGAAACTTGAAAAGTCGAAGGTTTGTCTTGAAAAGCATTTTCAAGTTCCATCTCCATTTCATTTTCATATTCAGCATTGAATTCATCATTCATGTATTCATTATCAGCGTTTGAAAAACTGATATCATTTTGATTTTTCATGAGCCATTCCCATTCCTTATGTATGTCTACATCAGTATCATCCTCTTCTGTTTCCATAGCACTATAATAACAATAAAATCATTACTTTTTAATAGAAGTGACAATAGCACATAAAAAGGTAAGTTAAATGTCTCAGCTAATAAATTTTACCTTGTGAATAAAACTCCTAGTAGTCAGTTGGTATATTATATAATAGATGTTGAGGCTTCAGTTACTGTTGTTAGAACGAGTGATTTATTGTGTGAAAGCATTACTTTTTTTAAGTAGACAAAAAATTAAGTGAGATAATTAAGTCAGATAATTAAGTCTTAAGTTCAATGAAAATTTTCAAATTCACACAGAAAAACTTTTAATAGTCAGTGGATGTAGTAGTAGATGTTGCTCCTCCGATCACTGTTGTAGAACTGGATGCTTTCTGTGTGAAAACAGTGGTTCTTAAATAGGTAAAGTTGCACTGATTAAATCCTATGAATCAGCATTTTGTCCACGCGAAAACCAATGCTTTCGCGGGAATAAATAATTTATTTTCACGCGAATAGAAACTGTTGCTTTCGCGGGAATACACATTTTATTTTCACGCGGATACAAACCAATGCTTTCGCGGGAATAAATAATTTATTTTCACGCGAATGGAAACCGTTGCTTTCGCGGGAATAAATAATTTATTTTCACGCGAATAGAAACCGTTGCTTTCGCGGGAATAAATAATTTATTTTCACGCGAATAGAAACTGTTGCTTTCGCGGGAATACAAATTTTATTTTCACGCGGATACAAACCAATGCTTTCGCGGGAATAAATAATTTACTTTCACGCGAATGGAAACCGTTGCTTTCGCGGGAATAAATAATTTATTTTCACGCGAATGGAAACTGTTGCTTTCGCGGGAATACAAATTTCATTTTCACGCAGATACAAACCAATGCTTTCGCGGGAATAAATAATTTATTTTCACGCGAATGGAAACCGTTGCTTTCGCGGGAATAAATATTTTATTTTCACGCGAAAGCATTGGTCTGTATTCGCGTGAAAATAAAATTTGTATTCCCGCGAAAGCAACAGTTTCTATTTGCGTGAAAATAAATTATTTATTCCTGCGAAAACAACGGTTTCCATTCACGTGAAAACAAAGTATTTATTCCCGCGAAAGCATTGGTTTGTTTTCGCGTGAAATTAAATTTTTTATTCCCGCGAAAGCAACGGTTTTCCATTCGCATGAAAATAAATTATCTATTCCCGCGAAAGCATTGGTTTTTATTCGCGTGAAAATAAAATTTTTATTCCCGCGAAAGCAACGGTTTCCATTCGCGTGAAAATAAATTGTTTATTCCCGCGAAAGCATTGGTTTTCGCGTGGACAAAATGCTGATTCATAGTTATATTATAAAGAAGGTTGATATTCATAGAGTTCAACCAGTGCAACTTTAGCTATTTAAGAGCCACTGTTTTCACACAGAAAGCATCCAGTTCTACAACAGCTAGCGGAGAAGCAACATCTACTACACCTTCCATTGCAACTACTAGGAGCTTTCTCTTTATAAAAGGTAAAATTAAAAAAATTTATTATTCCCAACCTAGCAAAGATCAAAATTAGTTTAGCTATAATGTAAAGTATGAAATAAATAATCTTTTAGTTTTACATGAAAAGCTGAATTATATATTATTTCTTCCTTTTTTAGAATACTATGGAGGATTTTTCTGCTTCTTACAAGGATTTAAAACCAATCGAAAACAAACAAAAAACACTCAAAACACCCACCAAAAGAAAAAACTCTAACTCTGTCACAAAAGAAGCAACAATAAAGAGACGAGCTCTTCCAAAACTGGTTTTACCCACAACATCAAACAATATGGAACAAAAAGAATTGCTCACTGATGCTGACAGAGCTCTCAAGATGGCCAAATCTCTCCAAAAATGGAAGGCATGTGATTTGAAAAAGATTGGAGGGTTTCTTACACTAGCATCACTTCCTGTTCCATCAGTTTTGCAAATCGTTTCTATTGAACAGAGTACTGGTGCATATGGAAATTACTACATTCTCACCTATCTTGATAATTCAACTGGAGTGAATTTTCAGAAAATTGTTTGCCCAAGTAGAGTAGTTGAAAGCTTCAATGTTGATAACTACCCATTACCTTTCAACATTTTGTACTTGGGTGAGATGGAAAACTCAAAAAAACCAGAGACTACTTACTACAATGTCAAACGTATCAGCACAAAACGCTTAACCACAATGGAAGCTACTGCTGAAGCTGAAAAACTGAGAAAAATGAGTGAAGAAGAACTCAAACTCGCTTACGACATCGAGTATCTCAGCAATTTCAAAGATTGTTCCATTTTCGCTTACATCGAAGTTGTAGAAAGATTCATTCCTTTCCGATTCAATGGAGAAGAATCCATTGTAAATTGCATTCGCTATGTCGCTGAAAAGAATGGAAAAAGAGAGACGAGAACACTTTTACTACCAATCAGATACAATGAGGAAGCTAAAAGATGTGCACCTGGTGTGATGATTTACAAAGGAAAAAAACAGAGTAAGAATGGAAATCCTATTCCATACCACAATGTTGTCTTCATTTCTTCAACCAACGCTAGTGATTGGGAACAATATTGCACACAAACAAATTCCAATGAGGAGCTAACAAAAACGAATAATGAGGATGAAGTTCTTAAGGAATTTCTAGAAAACGAATTACAAGATTTTGATGAACAGCTTGGTGTTGATGGTATGTAAACTCAATATCAAATGCTGACAACAGGTAGTCTCAAGCAGATAATGAATGTATAAAAAAAGCCTGTGTATTGATTGACATTACAAGTTGTACTGTTTTGTATTACTTACTATTTACTGACTCTAACTATATTATATGGAGAGATTTTCCCTACTTATTATACAATAAATGTATATAATCATATATTGATTCATAGAAAAGTCTAAAGGCGCTATATTATACAAGAATATTTTGCTACTTATTATGTAATAAATGTATATAATCATATATTGATTCAATGTAGTTATATCTCCTCGTTCTTCTCTCCTCTCTCTCAAAATATCATATGAGTTCGAGTTATGTAAAAAAAATAACAAAACTTGAATGTCATGCATTCAAAATCTATATGCTATAAGTTCAAATTAAGTAAAAAAATAATCAAAACTCAAATACCACTTAAATGCCACTCAAATGCCACTCAAATGCCCCTCAAATAAAATGCAATATAAACTCGGCGAATCCATCCAACGCCGTAACCCATTGCCTCAACTCCAATGTCAGATCCACAAAAAAAAACACTTGGTAGGGAGATCTGCTCATATATTACTACTTACAGTTAATATTAATAACTAACTAATGCTTAATTGTTACTTCTCAGATTGCAGTTGTGAAAAAACAAATCCATTGAAATTGTCTTGGTGGATAACCTCTCTATAACACTTATACTACCTAAGTACAATTAAAAATAACTTGGATGTTAGCTCTCTAAGAAAAAACACAATTTTGTCAATGTCAATCGCTAAGATCTTGAGAGCAAACAGGCTAGATTCTATGAGCATAAAATTATCTAGGAGAGGTAATTCTATGACTAGCAGTGTGTATCTACATTGTGATAGGAGCTTGACTTTTCCACAGTGTGTCAATTTTGTCAACAAGCAAAAACTTAGAACTTTTGAGAGTGAGCCAATTAAGCTGTAGGAGGACAACTTCTCCACAGCGCAACTAGTTGAGATTTTCAACTAGCTTTAAATAGTTAGTTATTATTTCTGACCTTTTTGCTGTAAGTCCTCCTTGTAGTTGTAGAATATGCTATAGTAGATGTTGTTCCTTCAGACGATGTTGCTGGAGTGAATGACTTATGTATAAAAACAGTGCTTCTTATGTACTCAAAGTTGTACTGATTGACCCAAGCGGAAATCTTACTTCACTGAAAAAAGTGTTGTTTACTTCGCTCAAAAATCTCTCAATAATGCATAAAGATTTATCGAGCAAAGAAATTTTTTTTCTGCAGAAACAAGTCAAATTGCACAATGAAACAAAGTCAATAATTTCTCCTGCAATGATACAAACATCCATTGACAATTTTGGTTACTCTTCGGAAGTTCTCACAGTTTGAGATTTAGCTTCAACTTGAACCCTTTATATATTGTACTCTGGTGTCTTTAAATTGATGCTCATCAGTCCATTAAAAGGGTACAAATTTACTTTCCATGAATAAACCAATGATATTGGTTATTGCTTGCATGAAATTGTTCATACGATTGGAATTGTATTCTGCGGTTCTGATTGAGGAGACTTTGCTTAAAAGGTTTTGATCAGTTTTTAACGGTTTCTGGTAGAGACTATGTTACTTTGCTCTTGAATAAGCAAAGAAATTTTCATTTTTAATCATGTGCTAAAACCCGTAATGGTTACACTTGAGTTACATTCGGCATAGCTTTGTTTTATTAAGTAAGCATATCACAATTGTTTCAGCCTTCATCCTCAATTATGCTCACCCATGCAACCTGTCTCAAACAGATAATACTGTAAGAGTAGCTGTGAGAGAATGCTTTATTCAATGATTGTTTCTTGGGCATTCAGATTGACAAAACATGGCTGTTGTTCTAATTCCACTTGAGCTTCTGCTTGTCAAAGACATGTCTTTGTTTGTTCTGGTTACGTAGTAAGCAAACTATCGTATAATTTTTTTTCTAATACACTAAATACGGTTTCTTCACCCAGCACCCATTGAAAGGCCTTTTGTTCATTTGAACATGGTACAATCTTCTACTGATTAAGTTATTTTTAATTTTTCACTCATTATAAGGTTACCCAAATGTGAAAAGTGTGTGAGGTTACTTGGTGTAGCATAATCCAGGATCTGTGTGATAAAAAGTATCAAGCAAAGGAAAGCAAATACCAAGAAGTAAAAGACATTTGAATCTGACAGAGTGCTGAAAATAAGACACGGCTGAATTTTTTTTCAAGTGTCATTCTATTTGTCTACCCCCATATATAATGAGTTTGCTTTTTTTACATGCTGTTTTACATGAATTGTAATCTGCTTCTCTTTCCGTAAAACCTTTACTAGCCACATCTCTAAACTCATTAATAAAAAGAAGTAAAATATTTTGCCACTTTGGTGTCCGAATCATCAGTTCCATCTCATTATAATCCCTATTCTTACAGTACACTTCTGTTTTCCGATCCTCACCCATAGATAGCCCCAAAATTAAACTCAGTAGAGTGGGCCAACAAAAATCACTGCTGTTTTCTTCGCCCCCTTCTCACTCAGTTTAATCATAGGTATACTTTGCCGTAGTACAGTGACCCCCCCCTCCCGTTTCCCACTTCACTGCTATACAAATCCCTTGCAGGCCCCACCAGTTACACCTCGTTAGCTTGAATGGATATTCAGCCGGCCCTCTTTTGAACATCAATATATATAAACATACACATGTAGATAGACATTGCACTCAAGCTTTCTTGCTCTGGGGACACAGATTTTCCATCCAAATAAGGCAAAGAAGCCAAAACTAAAGAATGAAAAGACAGATCTACTCCGACTTTGAGAAAGCCAGTCAGATAACTTTATTTCGATTGTACTCAAAAATTATAAATATATGACTTAGTTTCACCTGTGTTAATAGGTAATTAGCTATTGCCTGTGTATATTGTGTATTACCTTTTTTGTAGTTTTTGTATACTTTAAAGGTTGTTACTTTGTGTTATTGACTAATATTTCTGGCTCGTTGTCACTATTGCACCTGAGGGTGGTTGGTTGGTCAATTGGATGGTTGGTTGGTTGATTGAAGTCAAACCCATGTTGATGTTGCTCAAAAAGGCATGAAGTTGTGTTAATGTTTATTGTATGTTAACTGTGCTAATAGCAAACAGTCTCCCACTACAGGCTAAATATTCTCAATACCATTTTGTCTAAAGTTCATATTTTTGTGCCAAAAAAGATGTTCAGGGTGCTTGGAGCTGGTTGAATTTTTCGCAAGCTTACACCATGACATTTGCTCTTACACCTATTTTTATTTCAGCTTCTCGCCTTGAAGATGCCTATTTTCTAACAGACCCCATAAATGAGACTGCTGCAGCAACAAAGTCGGTCACATTGTAGCCAGAGGGTTGAGAAGGATACTGGATGGAGAAAACTATATAAGCCTTTACAACCGGCTAAAGGTAAAAAGTTTGAAAATCATAATGTCAAGAGTCTGCTGACAGAGAAAAAAATTAAGCGCTTTACAACCAAAAATGAGAAGATAAAGGCTTCGATGGTGGAGCATTTTAACAGCACTGTGAAAGAGAAGATTCACAGATATCTGAAGTACAAAGATGACGACACATACATCGAGGTTTCATCCCAGATGGTGAGCGCGTACAACAACACTATTCACATCGACTATTCACAACAAAACCAGAAACTCATGTGGAATCGAGTGTACTGTAGGAGGCAAGCACAGTTTGGCTAAAGAACCATAGTTGAAAGTTGGAGATTATGTGAGAATTAGCAAGGCACGAGGGGCGTTTGAGAAGGGATACACCCTGAACTGAACCATTGAGATCTTTATAATCACCAATGTGTTAACCCATGAAAAACCTGTCGTATACAAAGTGAAAGATCTGGCGGAAGAGAAGATCGAGGGGACCTTTTACGAAAAAAAGTTGCAAAAAGTAAACAAACCTTCAATTTTCAGAATCAAAAAGACCTTGAAAAGAAGAATGAGGAGAGTTAAAAGACAGATACGGGTCAAATGGTTGGTTATGGAGAAAAGTTCAACGAGTGGGTGGATGAATAGTTTATAAGGAATTAGCGCTTGTCGTCTCCATCATACGACTGCAAAATTTCGATGCTGATAACTTTACCCTCAAACTCTAATGCTGGAGAGTTTCCCAATAACACCAACTCCGATTTTACAGTGAGACCATATAAATATTTGAATATCATCGGCGTTAACTGGGAGGTAGCTCTGCTAAATACCCTGTACTCTAATAATTGGAAAAATGTGACCGAGGGTAAAGAGAATGCGTGGAATGAGATTGGAAAAAAAGTTTGCCATCTCCTACGGCAAGGTAGCCAACACAAGTTTACTGACCAACAACAATCCCGATTCGACTCTGAGATTTTCCAATGACCTGGCATAAATCTTTGGACTTGAATGGAAAAGTTATATTTCCCCGAGGTAAATACAACAACGTCACATCTCCTGATATAAATTTCGGACTAACCTCGTCATACGTCTATTCCAACATTGTCGATAATAGGATGGTAGGCGATACGAATGTGTATCTTTGCTAAGAATAGTATCAGTGCAAGGAAAGAAGAACACTGTCGTGTACCTAGAGTTTAAAAACTTGCACTACGTCAAAACTTCATCGCTGAGTAGCAATCTCATCCAAGGTCTTATAACGAGCGACGTCAGTGCGGAAATACCATTTGATGGTGGAAAGGCCGTGCTAACAGCTCACTTTAAAGAAAGAAAGACGCAACGAGTTTGGTACATTACACCCTCGAAGACTCGAAAGATTTTTTCCAAAGAGTACTACAAAATGCAAGCTAGGAATGGAATCGGAGTGCATAGCGGGCGCAGAGTGATGCCTAGTATGAGAGGCAACAGACTTGGTAGTGTTTTTTCAACTGTACTCAAACCGGCAACACCTTTGTTGAAGAAAGGTGCAATAAGTTTGGGTAAAAGAGCACTGTCTGTAGGTAGTAACATAGCGCGTGATGTCATCGACGGTCATAGTTTTGCATCATCTGCAAAAAAGGGAGGATTGGAGGATCGGGGAGGATATGTGCTTGGCGCAGTGAGGCTGTATCGCGTCAAGAGGAGAGGAGGAGAGGTCCACGCAAGCGTGGTCATTCCATATTTTAGCAAGCATAGAATCTATAAAGATGCTGGGGGGGGGGGGGTGGGCGCCATTTGACTTCATAAGGGATATCGTTTGAGCAATCATCACTCGCAAAAAGATGGCTAGTCTAAATGGAACGACGGGTAATAAGTCGGAAGGTTCTCCCTACAGCATAAGCCCTGCGCTGGACATGTTTGCGGCAGAGCCCACAAACATGTCGGCAGAGATATTGGAATGCGTTGTATGCAGACCCGATAGGTTGGATCCTTACGGCTGGATCGAGTTGACCTTGACAGGGAGTAATGAGCATTACACAGATCAATACAATTCATTTCTGCAACTCGAAGCCACAGTTGTCCAAGACGATGGAAGTGATATTACGGGTAGCAATGACAACGCACCCGTGTGGATGGGAGACTCGACCAATGCAATGTTCAAGGATATGAAAATGTGTATAGAATGTAACAGTGTCGAATATGCCAACAATTATGGTTTGCAATCCTACTTTTTGCAACTACTCAAAACTAGTGCCACTGCAAAGAAATCTCAGGGACGTTTGGAGGGTTAGGTGTACAATGATTCTACGGGTAAAGACACTGCACAACACAGCATTGTTGACAAAAAAAAAGAAAAGGGGGTTTATCAAGGGTGGGAGACGTTGGTGTTCTCAAGCAAACCCCACCTTGTGCGTTTCGATCAAACAAAACTTATAGTTCCCGGTCTGACTATGCAACTGGAGTTTGAACGGGCTTCCAGCAAACTGGCTTTGTTCGGTGCTGACTAGTCACCAATACGAGGAGCGAAGATCAGAATCGACAAGTTTGAACTGCATCTTAGCATAGTCAACATAAACCCTACGATACAAAACTCTCAACTCAGTTCAGCGTTGAAAGTACACAACTACATTTATCTGATTGAGCGAAAGCAATTAAAATTGTACGGATTTTGCAACGGACTGGCACAGATTGACATAACATTGGAAGAGAACAACCAGAAACTAAAACAGATCTGTTAAGGCTTGAACGATTACAATGCTCTGAGCAGACGTTTCACCAAGAACCTGTTTAGGATGCAACATGCTAATGTCATGAGTCTCACATTGAGAGTTGTCAATTGTCCGGTTGGAAAGAGATGTGAGCTAAACTATACCAAAGAAATTTTTGGACAGGAATATCATCAATTTCTACACACTAGTGGATCTTTGCTCGATGGTGAACGTATAGGTGTTATGAGATAATAAGATCTAGATGGCACCACGATTCATGGATTCAACTTGACAGGTGATTTTCTCAAAGAACGTTTTCACTCGATAATAAATGTCAAAATGAGTGCGGAGATTCAGTTTAGCACCAACACAATTGAAGGTTTGTCCCTGGTCGCCTACTTTGTAAAGGGCGGTGTGGTAAAGATGGAAAGCATTTTTCAATTAGCTATTTCTGGTGATGTACTGCTTTAAACAATAATCCAAAGATGAACACCATTCAGATTCGTTCAATAGTATCCTGGGATGATATCTGTCACGCCGAAGGTGGCCACATTGGAGCTAGAGATCAGTTTTGGACGGAAATTTGCAATTTTCCAATGTGATTTACCACTCATTATTCCCATCAACCTGGAGAGCAATGGCTAACTGTATACGTTGATGATTTTGGTGTGGATGTTTTTTACTCATTTGAGTGACCCGTAGGCTTTTAGCCAGACGAAAGCGAGTTGCTGAGAAGACAGAGAAGAAATAATCCGATACGGAGTGATGAGAAGTGGGTGCAAGACTTTTGGTCAACTGTATGTGGCGGTTACTTATTATTTTAAAGCTGAGAAAGAAAATAGTTTTTTTGTAAAAAAAGTTACTTTTTAAATTTCACATTTGTAACTGAAATATTGTTGTACATGGTTGAGACAGCAAAGTGAATGTCTTAATTTTTTGAATTTACTCTGCTGGCATGAAAGTGGGAAAACTACACACCTTCAGATCATTGAAACAGACTTTTCTTCAAACAATAATATCAAAGCCCTACCACCCCAGCCCAGATATTGGAGGGAAGTGAGTGGAGAAGCAGAGGATGGAGTATGGACGAAATTGTGAGAAGCTTGCAAGATATAGGAGACAATGAGATGAGCAATCACTCAATATGAGGATTTATCCTACAGACTTATCCTAGCTACGAGTTTACATAAGACAATACACTATAATGAATAATCGGAGTACACGTACAAGGAACCAGTCTGCTAAGTAAATTGCTAAGTAAACTATTATAATAACATTTTATTTGATATAACAAATAAAATTAATATAAAATAGATATTAAATTAAGTATTTGCATTGATTACTATGAAACCTAGGCAACTAATGTGTGACGTTCAAAGTTAATGTTGAGCTCATCTCTTACAAGGTGCAAATAAGACTCTCTCCCTCCCTCCCTCTCTCCCCCTCTCCCCCTCTCTCCCTCTCTCCCTCTCTCCCTCTCTCCCTCTCTCCCTCTCTCCCTCTCTCCCCCTCTCCCCCTCTCCCCCTCTCCCCCTCTCCCCCTCTCCCCTCTCTCCCTCTCTCCCTCTCTCCCTCTCTCCCTCTCTCCCTCTCTCCCTCTCTCCCTCTCTCCCTCTCCCCTCTCCCCCCTCTCCCCCTCTCCCCCTCTCCCCCTCTCCCCCTCTCCCCCTCTCCCCCTCTCCCCCTCTCCCGCTCTCCCCCTCTACCCCTCTCCCCCTCTCCCCCTCTCCCCCTCTCCCCCCTCTCCCCCCTCTCCCCCTCTCCCTCTCTCCCTCTCTCCCTCTCTCCCTCTCTCCCTCTCTCCCTCTCTCCCTCTCTCCCTCTCTCCCTCTCTCCCTCTCTCCCTCTCACCCTTTGTTAATCATATAATTAAACAAAATTAAAACACACGATAAACCGGTGCTCACAAGAAGGTACCTTTCAAGTTCTGATGATACATGGTGTCAACAAAATGGTAGTTTGAACCAGGATAACTTTATTTCCTTAGACACCATGAAAGAGATCTGCTCAATTACACTACTATCATCTAGTATCGAAATTATGACTCCTCAAACTCAAAGTATGCTCGTTTGGAATTATCTCAGCTTTATTGTGACATTGACTGCACTGAATCAAACAATTCCATGTAAGACAATGGATTCAAAATTATTTAATTATACATATATATCTAAAAACTTGATCCTCTTGGCTTTCACTACAATAAACGTGGTATACATGACATTAGATAGAAAAATCACTTGGACTTTAAATTGATTGATCAATTCTCAGAATAATTTATGTATATGTAAATGTTAAAACTTGCTGTGGAGTTGACCTACTGTAGAAGAGTATTTGGCTTTGAAAATTATTCCCGGTGACAAATTGATGAATTCGACAGAACAACTGACATTCCATGACATTGGTAAGACTTAAATCGGAAGGGCTTTACAAGATTTTATAAATCATTTTGTTACAATAAAAATTAATAATGATGTGCTTTAGGCAAAATAATAATGGCATGAATGAAGAACAGATGTTAACACACTACATGCAGCGCCCCATCATTGTATCCAATAAGTACACGTTTAACCGTGGTTGAACATGGAAAGTGCCTTTGTGTTTTCTACACTTCGTATCCTAAAGCATAAATTACAGATTCGTTGAATATATTATAAAGTAAAAGAATTATTTAACTGAGCAAGTAAGTGTGTAACTTAAGGGGGATAAATATCGGGAAATAGTAGGAAAGGTTGGCCTGTGACCGTCTCATGAATTTTATTTAGGCGTTTTATTTAGCTGCAACCTTGATTGTCAAGTTATTATTTATCAAGGAAGTCTTGAAGCAAGATAACATAGCACAATTCAATAGTTTAGAGCAAGAAATAGCTATTAATGTAGGTGTAGAATGATAACTAAAAGCCTTGGCAGCAGTTGTTTACCATTTTATTATAATAAATAATCTTCAAAATACACATAACGGTAAGAGATGACTTTACCTGAAGGGTATCGAGGTTAGGTAAACTCTAAATAGTCAGCATCTGCTGGATTGCTTCTTTTATCTGCAGCAGGAAAGGACAAAAAATAGAGTTATCTTCAGTAGTTGTAGAAATGGCGACAATCAATCGATTGTTTCCCTTCACATCACAATCTACCTAACCTCCCTTGGATACAACATTACTCATCAACTCACAAACAATGAAGATCACACAGAAAATTGATATATGGACGTTCCAATAACTTTACCTGCACCAAATTGATTCACCGGTTGTGGGTCAGCTCTTATGTAATCATAATCAGGTTCACCAGCTGAAATGCCCGACTGTGCTGACTCAATGCACGAGTATTCATGGAGCTCTCTACCTGAGGCATCTGTGCAAATAAGGTTTAAATACAACTATAAATAGTGTCATGTGGTGCAGCAAGCTAATAGTCTTGTAGTTATTGACGTAAAAAAGTTACAACGATGTTCCAATAAGTTATTCTTGCGACTAGGCGAAGGAGTTAATTTTACCAGGTTGAGCATAGTTGCTGTAATCATTTAATTTATCAGGTTCATCGTAGAATGGTGGAGGAACAGCAGTGGAAAGTCTTGGCCGCTGTATCTTTCTCTTTTTGCTAAATAAATGTAAGTTATTCAAAATCGGTTTAGTAATAATCATTTTATGGATACGCTTGTTTCAAATAAAATGTCTCATTTCCATCTTCAAACTGTGTTCATCTGTTTTTTGTTTTATCTCTGCTAATATACTACACAACAGATGAGAATAGAAAAATGGGAGCAATCAGCTTTTTTCTTACATAAGTGAAATGCATGGTTACTTTGAGATCAAAATGGTTAGAATATGAACACATTTGTATAGTGTATAGTGTATAGTATAGTGTATAGTGTAAATCATAGTTTGATTCAGAAGTGTTTACAGGGATATGCACTGTGTACTCAAGTCATAAAGTTCAAAAATAAATACTTGTAAGCAGGAAAAAAGGATACTCAAGTGGTTGTTGCTCTTTCGTAGAAATGTGAAAAGGACTTGATGTGATTCAAGTGTTTTGTGTCACATACTTGTACACACTCTGATTAGATTAACTTAAGTTAATATCCAGTTTTTAGAACTTTATGGCTCTCACAAGTAACCTGAGAATTTGCACTTCCACTGATATTTATATGGAATCATTTAATAACGCTTGTCAAGATCTATTCAATCAAATATTTCCTTCACCATTCCTTTTGATGCCGTAAAAAACAAAACTATTTCAAACCATCAATGTTCGCTTTATTACTACCAAATGCAAGTCTATATTAGTGAATGCTAACTAGTAGTGTGGTATACTTGACTAAATCTTTATAACATAATGAATATCGGACACCAATGTGTTATGGCCAGAGTTTGTGAGCTCAAAAAAATTGTATTTTGTTATTCAATGCTATTGTTTAATCTCAAAATGTTAGTCACATTTTGGCACAAAAGCGCGTATGTGCAACCTTACAAACGCATTAGTTGCTGAATGTGGGTGACAACAATTTCTGTACAATATTAATACTTCAAATATTTATGGCGTTTGGTTAGTTTGTTGGGAGTTGTGGTACTTTCATACAATGTCGAGTAAATTTTTTCTAATGCAACTTCCTTGTCACAGTTGTTCTTTCTGAGTGTCTAAGAATGCTAAATAGCCTTGACCAAATTACTAAAAACAATCATAAACTAGCTCACATAATTTTTATTTATTGCATTTGAAAATGACTATTTACATTTTATGTTTGCCCTAATTTCTCTCAATCAAAAGAAGAGTAATTCGGGTTTGAAAATTATTCCTGTGGCTGATTACAACCACAACAAGGAAAATGAACATCTGGCGTTTTTTTAAAACAGCAAAAATTTAAACTATGATAGCTTGAGTCTTAATATATTTGTTGACTTAAAAAGTTACTTTTCACTACTTTAATATTGCTTTAGTTTTTTGAGATATTGATACTGTGGGAGATTTGCATGATGATCGAGTGACGACGGACCCCTCCCCACCCTTCCCCTGCCCTAAGAACCCCCTACACCCCTTGCACCCTCAGTAGCAGAGCTTATAGTACCATCAGAACTCCCCCCTCCCTCGATAGCTACATAAATCCCCCTAAAAAGGGATACCGGGTACCCTGGGCCTGTATCAACCCGGTATCACTCTATACAAACATATAGTGACTACCCAGGGTCCACCCCGGGTCTACCCCGGGTCCTGACCCCGGCCCAGTATCCAACCTGACTGATTCCGAAAGCCTGTGCCCCTAGGAGTCTGCAAACCTTAACTGAATGGAGACCGGAGCCTCGCACTTACCAGGAGCAGAGACTAGGAAGTGGTGCTTCCTAATAAGGAGTGGAAGAGTACCACCACACTAAAAAGAGCGGGAAGCACAGCCCAGTGCTATTTTACCATGTGCATGTATTCTTATTGGCTTGTTTTGTTATTGAACTTTGTACAATGTCATATCATTTGTGGATCTTTTATATTAAATTATGCTACTGATTACGCCTAGTAAGGTAATGAGTTTGCCCCTAATCTCCTATAAAAGGAGCAGCTGTGCATTGTGAGAGTTAGGAGTTGAGTGGATAGTGCTAAGTACCCTTTTATTGTGTCGCTAAATAGATTATGGAACAAAGTATTTACTCGATAAATCTCTTTGTAGTGTTTCTGGGTCGTGGACCCCGTGCAAGTTGTTAAAGTCTATTCGGGATAGACCCCGAAGTGTGAGAAGAGAAGGAGAGGATTCCCTTGTGTCAGTGATAGTGGACAGAAATCTATTACAATACATTTTATGGTCAACGGTAATAAATATCTTATAGTTGCTCTGATGCTAGTAGCAGGAAACAAAAACAGTGCCACAAGTTGGTACAAAGCATTCATAATAGAGCGTGTTTGTATTTTTCACCGTCAAAATAAACCCAGCCAGGGGACTCCCAATCCCATCCATTCATCCGTACAATTTCAGCTAAATTATATATTATTTTTTCCACTCATGAATAAAACATTTGTCAACTCAATTTCAATTTGAATATCCTGCAATATCTAAACAATTGAAATATTTGAACTTTAGCGTAACAACTTGAGCAGTTTGTCTTTGAGGTTTTCAAATGTCACAGTATCGATTTAAAAACAAGTAAAGATATAATTGTCAAATAACAAATATTGACTCTGAGCTTAACGAATGGAATCATAAACTACTCACCACTTGTGAACTACTAGCACTATAACTAGTACAGCCACAGCACATGTAGCTATTGCTCCCAATGCACTACCCACATAAAGTGCTATGGTAAGTGTTTGGTCCTCGGTGTTGGAAGAACCACCTAAGCATAAAATTTTTTTTTATTTATCTGTAATCATTTCTCTCTGAATACCCATCAATCTAACTTGCTTTTGAAAGCATCAAACATTGCAATAAATTTATGTGAGGCAGTAGCTTCTACAAGCTTACCTTGATTGTCTGCTGAAGATAAGGAGGCTGTGCTTGTAATTGAAGGCTTGGCAGAGAACTTTGACACAGTAACGTCTTGTGTTGTAGAAATAGTTGTGGTAAAAGTTGGTGTAGTAGTTGGTGTGGTAGTAGATGGTGTGGTAGTAGTTAGTGTGGTAGTCGTTGGTATGGTAGTAGTTGGTATGGTAGTAGTTGGTGTGGTAGTAGTTGGTGTGGTAGTAGTTGGTGTGGTAGTAGTTGGTATGGTAGTAGTTGGTGTGGTAGTAGTTGGTGTGGTAGTAGTTGGTGAGGTAGTAGTTGGTGTGGTAATAGTTGGTGTGGTAGTAGTTGGTGTGGTAGTAGTTGGTGTGGTAGTAGTTGGTGTGGTAGTAGCTGGTGTGGTAGTAGTTGGTGTGGTAGTAGTTGGTGGGGTAGTAGTTGATGTGGTAGTAATTGGCGTGGTAGTAGTTGGTGTGGTAGTAGTTGGTGTGGTGGTAGTTGATGTGGTAGTAATTGGTGGGGTAGTTGTTGGTGGTGCAGTATTTGGAGACTGTGTGACTAAAAAAAATGATCAATAAGATTTTTTTGAAGCTTCAATTAAACAAGAAGCTAGGGTAATTTTTAAAAACATCACCCATCTATGACCATACAACAATAAGGAATGATTGCAATAAAAACTCAACAAAAACATATTTAGCTGCCAACTTCTTAGCCTGATATCAACAAAGAACAAACCATTCTTGTGGTTTCTCACCCAAGGTCTTCTAACAACCCTCAATTGCCTAACAAGATCTTAGACCTTTACACATCCAAAAATATTCATACAGTAAAATCCAAGTAAAACAAGCTTACAGTTGTAGAAGATAACTGATTTAATAATTGTGAAAAACTAGGTTAGCCTAGCCCAACTTGTTGAAATGAAGAACGCAGAATTTTCGAAAGAAAGTAATGGCAGTTATTACAATTACTGATTCTACTTTTAAAACTGAAAACCTGTGCAACTATTTGATCATTGCTCCTTGTTAACCTGATAATATACAAAAAAACCTTAGCGATAACACGATCCCCAACTTATCTAGTGAGGTTGTTTTGTTGATAATAGAGTGAGAGAACTTAGATGTAGGGGGATACCATACCGATCCCCTCCACCCTTTCCACGCCTTTTGACATCTGCGCCCCACATTCCCTTGAATCCTGTTCATAACCAAATTATGCAACCCAATACAAGACCAGGAGTCCCTCCATTATATGATATGTAATTGATGGTAACCCAGTATATTGGCTATACTGGACCGGTATGCTAACCTGAAGTCCATTTTTAAGTTTTAAAGGACTTGTACCAGCCCAGTATCCTGATTTATTCAACCAGTTTACACCGACTGAAGGAGTCTTAGGAGCAGGAGGTTACATACCCATCTACACATAAAAAATGAGTATCTTTGGATATGACGCGTAGGCTAAAGTCCCATCTATACCATATATAGAGACCAAACTTCCCCAGTCCCCCGATTGAATGAAGTGTTGACTATGGAAGCTGGACCATCTTTGTCATATTTGATTGGACATTATTGCTGAGCATGTTTTCTTACAAGGAGTTTTATTGGTGCATTAGATATGTGACAGTGTTTGGGTGGTGAATCCCTAATAAGGGGATGGAAGCTCTTCTCTACAAGTAATAAAGGAGAGGAGCTGCTGTATTCTGGTTGAACTTATTTGGACATTGAAAAGCTGCCATGTTCTACTAAATGGAGTGTAGATAATAAATTTTTCATCTTTTTATGTTTTGTAGTATGCTGAGTCCAAAACTCTACCGTGGCTGGCAACGCCTATGATGAAGTGTACTCTGTGGGAATTGGCAGAATGGACTCTGTGGCAGTGAAAGAGAGAATAGAACCAATGAGAGAGAATGGGTAATAATCACAGAATGTATTTACATGTAGTTGTTGGTGGTACCTTAGCATCGGTGTCAAAAAACTACCACAATAGATAATTATACCAGGATATATTGTCTTACCAATTTCATACACAGAGTTTAACCAATGTCCTCCACATAACTGGTCATTGTTTCCAGGACAGAGGTAAACACACCATGTCGTGTTACCATACCTGTCATACCTTGAATCTCCACAATAACAGCCAGTGCCATACTGCAGTCCAGCATATTTGTGGCCTGAAAATAAGTTTTTCATAGCTGACAAATCACAAAAAATAAACTGAAACTTTCTTGTGTAAATGGCAAAACTTTGTTGCAGAGAGAGTATATTGATCTGCATACACGTGCAACTTTGTTAAACTTTTTCATTGCGGTGTCAGAATATCAACATGGAGTATTACGAAGAACAGCGAATCCGCACACCGTATAACAAGTGAGCTTGCAAATAACAAACAGTACTGTATGTTGGTAGTAAATGTAAGTTGCATGATGTTGTATCTTATTATGAATTTATTAAAAAAGTATATCGTAAAGAAAAATGTAAAGCAACTTTTTTGTTAAAGTCTAGGTTTGCACTTCAAATACAGAAAATGGATTTATTATCTAGTGTGCAGGGCGTACTTACCCCTATCTCCACAGCGATTTACACAATACTCAATAGTGTTTGATGAGCTGTTGCCTGCAAACACTGGCAATGCTCTCACAACCCTTTCGTTGAAACAACCCATGTACTTGTATGAATATTCTCCTGTGGAGTAAAAAGCCATGTGGAAATATAAACCATCACACTGTATGGGTGTATAGATCATCATTGTAGACTGTTGTGGTTTTGAATGCAAATAACCAGAGTCATGATTTGACTTTTGGACATTTAAACAAACATGGTATTGCAGCTGAAAGACTCAGGGTACTATTGTTATTTCTTGCATATGCAATGTGTTACAAAACGTTAAGTTTTACAATAAGATGATAGAAAATCTAAAATAGCTTATCGGGTAACAATAATTGAGGTAAACAACTGGTATTTAAAACCCTTAGTAACATATAAAGTATCTGCTGCATGTACAACAAACTGAATGTATAAAAATATATTTAATGATTTTATGTGAGCTGATTTGTAGTGAGACGGCTTCCTCAAAGCGCTCTGAGATAATTTACTGCAATTAAACTTGATACAAAATATAGAAAAGAAATAACATTTTTATCTCTCATTATTTTGACAGTGTGATTTGTCTATTGCTAGCAATGGTGCATAGTTTCATTAAAAGTACCTTGTATGCCTCTTACAGCTAGCAGAAAGAAAACTAAACTGACAGTTAATATAAATTCTTTCAAGCTCTTCATTGTTGGCTGATCATCAGAAGCAAAAACCTAAAAAAAAATAGAAAGACTCTGAAAGGGAAGATTGGTTTCACAGACAAAAATTATAATCTGAAAATCATTTGGAACAATTTTGCACTAACATTCTTTCAAAAAATTCAATTGGTCATTTAAAAACACATTGGAATGCGATAAAAAACAGCACAGATGGTATGAACTGTTATACACCAGTGGTATAATTTCAAATTTCTATAAACATTTTATCTGAGTGTAGCTTGTATCAAGCTTTGTTGCAAACACTTGTTCAAATTTAATATGTGATTCAAAATCTTTTCTATAGCTAAAATACTTTTATGCATATTATAAACTTTTGAAATGCTTTAACTAACTATTTGGCCAAAGCTCGGTGGCACACCAAAAATTTTAACACAATTACAGACTTGGCGATGAAAGTTATAGAAGACTCAAGAAACATTTAAAACTCACCCATTAAATGTTTGCTTCCAGCTGGTAGAAAGTAATCTAAGGTTGTCTGACTTCTAACAGTAAACAACAAAACATGCTTAAAGTATTGAAACACCAAAGGCCATTTAATACTGTAAACAAGATCTGAGATGTTGTTGAGACAATAAAGTGCTTATGCAATCCGCCTCACAAGTTCTTAAGTGGAAGATGAATGTTGCTGGTTATCATTGCTATAAACACTTCAAAAGTTTTGATATGCTTCTCAGAAAGAGAATGTTTTACAGTAAAAAATGTGTTACAACAAACATTTAGAATGGATAAGCGATTTAAAAATATTATTTACCCTAACAGTTGGAAGGATTACAACATTGTCTCTTAATGAATAAAGCACTTTTAAGTCGGACATTTAGTATTCGTAGGCTGAAATCAGTGAAATTAAATATTTACTCGTTAAATTGTGATTAGAATCAATTTTTTTCAGCTTTTACTGTGAAATGTTTGAGTACTTAAAAATTTCCTGAGGTGGAATGTAAAAACACATTTAGGCAATGGTAATTTGAACCTTAACTTCTTACCTGTAAATTCTGCCTTATTGATGAATGCAGTAACCTGGCAGGTGACTTGTACTTTTAACTTTGCTTTGATACCTTAAAAGTACTAACAATCATAGCACAAACTTGATCGGCAGCAACCAATCAAAGCACAGGCTTCATTGGTGATAGCCAATCATAAGGCTTAATAATATTGCCTGAGTAAAAAACTTTTTAAACATTAAGCGTTGCAGAACTATTTTTTTAAAATGTTACATAAATTCGTGGACTCAAAAACTGACAGTTGTAAAACTTATAAAAGTTTTTACACATAACCAAACTTTCTGTCTGTAGGGTAAACACTCAAGCATCTGCCATGCTAGCATGTTAACACAAGTAGTAATATATGAGCAGATCTCCCTACCAAGTGTTTTTTTGTGGTTCTGGTCTTGGGGGTTATGCAATGGGTTACGACGTTGGATGAATTCGCCGAGTTTATATTGTATTTCATTTGAGGGGTACTTGAGTGGCATTTGAGTGGCATTTAAGTGGCATTTGAGTTTTGATTATTTTTTTACTTAATTTGAACTCATATGGCAGCTAGATTTTGAAAATAGGGTATTTAAGTTTTGATAATTTTTTACATAAATCGAACTCATATGGCATCTTGAGAGAGAGGAGAGAGAAGAGAGAGAGGAGAGAGGAGATAGGAGTTTTATCTACATTGAATAAATATATTGATCAAAAATGAAACATTATAAGATGATATACATTGATTACATAATAAGTAGGGAAAATCTTCCTATATAATATAGCTGGAGTCAGTAAATACTAAGTAATACATAGCACTACAACCTGTAACGAAAATCAATACATACATACATACATACATATGGTATCTTGAGAGAAAGAAAGAGATAGAGGAGAGAGGGAGAGAGAGGTGAGAGGGAGAGAGAGAGGAGAGGGAGATTCTTTAGTTTTCTATACATTCCTATATATATATATATATATGGTTAATTATGTACATATTTATGGATATATTTATATCTACATAGAGAGAGAGGAGATATATCTACATTGAATAAATATATTGATCAAAAATGAAACATTATCTGATTATATACCTGATTACATAATAAGTACGGAAAATCTTCCTATATAATATAGCTAGAGTCAGTAAATACTAAGTAATACAAAGCACCACAACTCGTAATGACAATCAATGCATACATACATACATATGGTATCATGAGAGAAAGAAAGAGAGAGAGGAGAGAGAGAGGAGAGAGATTTTTTAGTTTTCTATACATTCATGTATATATGGTTAATTATGTACATATTTATGAGTATATTTATATCTAGATAGAGAGATGAGAGAGGAGATATATCTAAATTGATTAAATATATTGATCGAAAATGAATCATTGTATGATTATATACATTTATTACATAATAAGTAGGGAAAATCTTCCTATATAATATAGCTAGAGTCAGTAAATACGCACATGTCCATATTCATGTACATGTGCATAAATGGACATGAATAGGTACATGTCCATATTCATGTCCATATTCATGTCCATATTCATGTCCATATTCATGTCCATATTCATGTCCATTTATGTACATGTCCATATTCATGTCCATTTATGTACATACCTATGTTCATATTTATGTACATGCGCATGTCCAAATTCATGTCCATATTAACATTTTATAGCTATGTACAGAGGAGAGAGAAGAGAGGAGAGAGAGAGAGATTTTTTAGTTTTTTATACAACCATGTATATATGGATAATTATGTACATATTTACGGATATATTTATATCTAGAATGAATAATATACATCTATGACATAATAACTATATTGAATGCTATAAAATATGTTGAAAAATCACCAAATTAGTCCTCTAGATGGTTAAAATTTACAGTATTTGGGAAATAACTGCAAGAGAGGAGAGAGGAGTATTTGGTAGAGGATAGAGGAGGCTTCAAAAAAGAGCTACAAAAAACTAATCAGTACACAACTCAGTTTATTAGGTAGTAGCGCTTCAAGGAGGTACAAACACTGATTGCTGACAAGCAGCAAATTTTAATGCAGATTGGGAGAGGAAGCTTTTTTTAGACCCTATAATCATCCTGATTGCACAGGTTTTAATATCAATACAAAATGAATCTTCCACCTTTAAAATATGATGAACGTTATTTTGCTATACCAGAAGAGGAGTATCATAGTTTGATGGAAAAGATCAGTGGGGCTAAATCAACCGACCAAGACAAGTTTGCATCATCATTGTATGACAACCCGACAAAAGACAAAATGGTGAGAGATATCGAGAAAATCCAGAATATTTTGGTTGAAACGAATGAAATAGTAATGGGAATCAAAAACGAGTTGCTTGAGCACAAAAAGACAAATGAAAATGTTCAAAGCACAAAAACCTATCAGAGTGATGTTGGAAAGATTAGGGGAGAGTACAAGCAACCAAAGAGCTGGAGCTCTGCTAAAACATCAAAGCTCTCATCATCATCGTTTGATAGAAACACAATTGATGATGATAGCAATAGAGATTCGGAGAGAATGATGCAACAATTAGAAGAGTTTAAAAAGAAAGTATCCGACATGACAGCTAGTAAAGACAATCAAGCGTTAGGTGTAAAAATATTGTATCAATTAAGAGATTCTGGAAAATACAATCCGGATACTGACAGGATAAAACTCAAGGGAAGATGGCTTAGCGCTAAGCTATCAAAGAATTTGTTGCAAGATGTACTAACTGATAAAGACTCAATAAGATCAACAAAAGATAACTACAGTAGATTTAAAAGTCTGCTCACCACTCAAGGAATCACAACTGTCAGGAGATCCTCATGAAAAACTTATTTTAGCTACCTAGTTGTTAATTCAAACATCTTAGCAACAACTTATTAGCTCAAACATGACTTTGTTATACTCAATCCTTTATCCAACACCTACAATAATTCTTAGTAATAGTAGTGTAATGAGACTGAGTAATAATCTACACACACCTTGTTCACTCTGTATGCTGTAGCACATGTTTTTCCTTTAGTTATCTGCAGTTACTTCAGTTGGATCTTATCCAGATGTTTTATAGTCTTTGCTGCTACTGCGTTTTGTCTCAAACAAGAGTCCAAAGTAGGCATTGTGTCTACAAAATACAAAAAAATTGATTGTTACAATTGTTTCATTTATTTTCATTGGTTTTATCTTCATATACTCTAGTTGAGGTTCGATTATTTTAAACATAAATAATTAACACCAAAATGATTGGAATCGTAGTAATATTTTTTAAATACAACATTGCTTTGCAACGACTATTAATGAAAGCGATTATGAAATGTTGATGAGTAACTAAGTAATCTAGTAAGAAAAACTGATTGAAATCACGGTAATATTTGTTAATAGATACTTGCGTCATGTTTTATCAATGAAAAAATCAAGCGATTTTCAAATGTTTACGAGTAACTAAGCAATTCGGTAAAAAAAACTAGGGATGTTGATGAGTAACTAAGTAATCTAGTAAGGAAAACTGATCGAAATCACGGTAATATTTGTTAATAGATACTTGCGACAGGTTTTATCAACGAAAAAGTCAAGCGATTTTCAAATGTTTACGAGTAACTAAGCGATTCAGTAGAAAAAACTAACAGAAATCACGCGATATCCGTTTTTGAAATATTTACGATAAACCAAATTGGGACATTGCTGTTATCAACCAAAAGATCAAGCGAGTATCAAATGTTTACGAGTAACTAAGTGATTCAGTTGGCAAAAACCGATTGAGATCATGTGACATCCGTTACAAATATTTACCTCAAGTTAGGAACGGAAAAAACAAAATATTTCTTAGAATATTCGCTATAGCAAGTTACGATAATTTTGTACTCGCTCTAAAGGTAAAGGTTTTCAGTCCATTTTTGGTCAGACCAAAATTTATGCGAGACGTTTTAGGCATTATTTCAGTCAACGTAATGTTACCAGTTCATTTTCACAAGTTTTTATTATTTATTTTAAAAATAAATAATTAGAGCTTTCTACTGGTGTTAAATTATTATTGATTGTTTTTTACCTTATCACCACTTAGAGCCAGATGATTTAATTAACTAAAGACAAATAATTATTTTAGCGTTTCTTACCTTGATGCTCTCCTAGTAGCTGTAGTAGATGATGCTTCTCCGCTTGCTGTTGAAGAACTGGATGCTTTCTATGTGAAAACAGTGGCTCTTAAATAGCTAAAGTTGCACTGATTAAACCCTATGAATCAGCATTTTTTCCAATGCTTTCGCGGGAATAAAAACTGTTTATTCCCGCGAAAGCAACGGTTTCCATTCGCGTGAAAATAAATTATTTATTCCCGCGAAAGCAACGGTTTGTATTCGCCTGAAAATAAAATGTTTATTCCCGCGAAAGCAACGGTTTCCATTCGTGTGAAAATAAATTATTTATTCCCGCGAAAGCAACGGTTTGTATTCGCCTGAAAATAAATTATTTATTCCCGCGAAAGCAACGGTTTGTATTTGCCTGAAAATAAAATGTTTATTCCCGCGAAAGCAACGGTTTGTATTCGCCTGAAAATAAATTATTTATTCCCGCGAAAGCAACGGTTTGTATTCGCCTGAAAATAAAATGTTTATTCCCGCGAAAGCAACGGTTTCCATTCGTGTGAAAATAAATAATTTATTCCCGCGAAAGCTTTGGTTTGTATTCGCGGGAAAATAAAATATTTATTCCCGCGAAAGCAACGGTTTCCATTCGCGTGAAAATAAAGTATTGATTCCCGCGAAAGCTTTGGTTTGTATTCGCGGGAAAATAAAATATTTATTCCCGCGAAAGCAACGGTTTCCATTCGCGTGAAAATAAATTATTTATTCCCGCGAAAGCAACGGTTTGTATTTGCCTGAAAATAAAATGTTTATTCCCGCGAAAGCAACGGTTTGTATTCGTCTGAACATAAAATGTTTATTCCCGCGAAAGCAACGGTTTGTATTCGCCTGAAAATAAAATTATTTATTCCCGCGAAAGCAACGGTTTGTATTCGCCTGAAAATAAAATGTTTATTCCCGCGAAAGCAACGGTTTCCATTCGTGTGAAAATAAATTATTTATTCCCGCGAAAGCAAGGGTTTGTATTCGCCTGAAAATAAATTATTTATTCCCGCGAAGGCAACGGTTTGTATTCGCCTGAAAATAAAATGTTTATTCCCGCGAAAGCAACGGTTTCCATTCGTGTGAAAATAAATTATTTATTCCCGCGAAAGCAACGGTTTGTATTCGCCTGAAAATAAATTATTTATTCCCGCGAAAGCAACGGTTTGTATTCGTCTGAACATAAAATGTTTATTCCCGCGAAAGCAACGGTTTGTATTCGCCTGAAAATAAATTATTTATTCCCGCGAAGGCAACGGTTTGTATTCGCCTGAAAATAAAATGTTTATTCCCGCGAAAGCAACGGTTTCCATTCGTGTGAAAATAAATTATTTATTCCCGCGAAAGCAACGGTTTGTATTCGCCTGAAAATAAATTATTTATTCCCGCGAAAGCAACGGTTTGTATTCGTCTGAACATAAAATGTTTATTCCCGCGAAAGCAACGGTTTGTATTCGCCTGAAAATAAATTATTTATTCCCGCGAAAGCAATGGTTTGTATTCGCCTGAAAATAAAATGTTTATTCCCGCGAAAGCAACGGTTTCCATTCGCGTGAAAATAAAGTATTTATTCCCGCGAAAGCAACAGTTTCCATTCGTGTAAAAATGAAATATTTATTCCCGCGAAAGCAACGGTTTGTATTCGCCTGAAAATAAATTATTTATTCCCGCGAAAACATTGGTTTGTATTTGTGTGAAAATAAAATTTGTATTCCCGCGAAAGCAACGGTTTCCATTCGCGTGAAAATAAATTATTTATTCCCGCGAAAACACTGTTTTTTATTCACGCGAAAAAACAGTTTATATTCCCGCGAAAGCATTGGAAAAAATGCTGATTCATAGGGTTTTATCAGTGCAACCTTAGCTATTTAAGAGCCACTGTTTTCACACAGAAAGCATCCAGTTCTTCAACAGCAAGCGGAGAAGCATCATCTACTACAGCTACTAGGAGACCATCAAGGTAAGAGATGCTAAAATAATTATTTGTCTTTAGTTAATTAAATCATCTGGCTCTAAGCGGTGATAAGGTAAAAACTAATCAATATCAATAATTATTTAACACTAGTAGAAAGCTCTAATTATTTATTTTTAAATTTTATGCTAGTTTGAGACAAAACGCTGTATATAAAGCCAATGAAAATAAATGAACCAATTGTAACAATCAATTTTTTGTATTTTGTAGACACAATGTGTACTTTGGACTCTTGTTTGAGACGAAATGCATCAGTAGCAAAGACTATAAAACATCTGGTTAAGATCTACCAACAGCACACTTCTCCAACACAGCAAGAATTTCTTTCAAGATCTACCGCCTACTTAGATGATACCAAACCAATGAAGACTCAAACTACATGAGTTTTGAAAACCAATGAAGACTCAAACTACATGAATTTTGAAGACAGCATACTTCTCCAACACAGCAAGAATTCCTTTCAAGATCTACCACCTACTTAGATGATACCAAACCAATGAAGACTCAAACTACATGAGTTTTGAAAACCAATGAAGACTCAAACTACATGAATTTTGAAGACAGCATACTTCTCCAACACAGCAAGAATTCCTTTCAAGATCTACCACCTATTTAGATGATACCAAACCAATGAAGACTCAAACTACATGAGTTTTGAAGACAGCATACTTCTCCAACACAGCAAGAATTCCTTTCAAGATCTACCACCTATTTAGATGATGCCAAACCAATGAAGACTCAAACTACATCAATTTTGAAGACAGCACACTTCTCCAACACAGCAAGAATTCCTTTCAAGATCTACCACCTACTTAGATGATATCAAACCAATGAAGACTCAAACTACATGAATTTTGAAGACAGCATACTTCTCCAACACAGCAAGAATTCCTTTCAAGATCTACCACCTACTTAGATGATACCAAACCAATGAAGACTCAAACTACATGAGTTTTGAAAACCAATGAAGACTCAAACTACATGAGTTTTGAAGACAGCATACTTCTCCAACACAGCAAGAATTCCTTTCAAGATCTACCCCCTACTTAGATGATACCAAACCAATGAAGACTCAAACTACATGAGTTTTGAAGACAGCATACTTCTCCAACACAACAAGAATTCCTTTCAAGATCTACCACCTACTTAGATGATGCCAAACCAATGAAGACTCAAACTACATCAATTTTGCAGACAGCACACTTCTCCAACACAGCAAGAGTTCCTTTCAAGATCTACCACCTACTTAGATCATATCAAACCAATGAAGACTCAAACTACATGAATTTTGAAGACAGCATACTTCTCCAACACAGCAAGAATTCCTTTCAAGATCTACCACCTACTTAGATGATACCAAACCAATGAAGACTCAAACTACATGAGTTTTGAAAACCAATGAAGACTCAAACTACATGAGTTTTGAAGACAGCATACTTCTCCAACACAGCAAGAATTCCTTTCAAGATCTACCACCTATTTAGATGATGCCAAACCAATGAAGACTCAAACTACATCAATTTTGAAGACAGCACACTTCTCCAACACAGCAAGAATTCCTTTCAAGATCTACCACCTACTTAGATCATATCAAACCAATGAAGACTCAAACTACATGAATTTTGAAGACAGCATACTTCTCCAACACAGCAAGAATTCCTTTCAAGATCTACCACCTACTTAGATGATACCAAACCAATGAAGACTCAAACTACATGAGTTTTGAAGACAGCATACTTCTCCAACACAGCAAGAATTCCTTTTAAGATCTACCACCTACTTAGATGATACCAAACCAATGAAGACTCAAACTACATCAATTTTGAAGACAGCACACTTCTCCAACACAGCAAGAATTCCTTTCAAGATCTACCACCTACTTAGATCATATCAAACCAATGAAGACCCAAACTACATGAATTTTGAAGACAGCATACTTCTCCAACACAGCAAGAATTCCTTTCAAGATCTACCACCTACTTAGATGATACCAAACCAATGAAGACTCAAACTACATGAGTTTTGAAAACCAATGAAGACTCAAACTACATGAATTTTGAAGACAGCATACTTCTCCAACACAGCAAGAATTCCTTTCAAGATCTACCACCTACTTAGATCATATCAAACCAATGAAGACTCAAACTACATCAATTTTGAAGACAGCACACTTCTCCAACACAGCAAGAATTCCTTTCAAGATCTACCACCTACTTAGATCATATCAAACCAATGAAGACTCAAACTACATGAATTTTGAAGACAGCATACTTCTCCAACACAGCAAGAATTCCTTTCAAGATCTACCACCTACTTAGATGATACCAAACCAATGAAGACTCAAACTACATGAGTTTTGAAGACAGCATACTTCTCCAACACAGCAAAAATTCCTTTCACAAGAATTCCTTTCAAGATCTACCACCTACTTAGATCATATCAAACCAATGAAGACTCAAACTACATGAATTTTGAAGACAGCATACTTCTCCAACACAGCAAGAATTCCTTTCAAGATCTACCACCTACTTAGATGATACCCAACCAATGAAGACTCAAACTACATGAGTTTTGAAGACAGCATACTTCTCCAACACAGCAAGAATTCCTTTTAAGATCTACCACCTACTTAGATGATACCAAACCAATGAAGACTCAAACTACATCAATTTTGAAGACAGCACACTTCTCCAACACAGCAAGAATTCCTTTCAAGATCTACCACCTACTTAGATCATATCAAACCAATGAAGACCCAAACTACATGAATTTTGAAGACAGCATACTTCTCCAACACAGCAAGAATTCCTTTCAAGATCTACCACCTACTTAGATGATACCAAACCAATGAAGACTCAAACTACATGAGTTTTGAAAACCAATGAAGACTCAAACTACATGAATTT
Organism: Cryptosula pallasiana; assembly: GCA_945261195.1. Lineage (NCBI taxonomy): Eukaryota > Metazoa > Bryozoa > Gymnolaemata > Cheilostomatida > Cryptosulidae > Cryptosula > Cryptosula pallasiana. The sequence goes on along the minus strand of OX183130.1, from coordinate 51,500,181 downwards.
TGAAGACAGCATACTTCTCCAACACAGCAAGAATTCCTTTCAAGATCTACCACCTACTTAGATCATATCAAACCAATGAAGACTCAAACTACATCAATTTTGAAGACAGCACACTTCTCCAACACAGCAAGAATTCCTTTCAAGATCTACCACCTACTTAGATCATATCAAACCAATGAAGACTCAAACTACATGAATTTTGAAGACAGCATACTTCTCCAACACAGCAAGAATTCCTTTCAAGATCTACCACCTACTTAGATGATACCAAACCAATGAAGACTCAAACTACATGAGTTTTGAAGACAGCATACTTCTCCAACACAGCAAAAATTCCTTTCACAAGAATTCCTTTCAAGATCTACCACCTACTTAGATCATATCAAACCAATGAAGACTCAAACTACATGAATTTTGAAGACAGCATACTTCTCCAACACAGCAAGAATTCCTTTCAAGATCTACCACCTACTTAGATGATACCCAACCAATGAAGACTCAAACTACATGAGTTTTGAAGACAGCATACTTCTCCAACACAGCAAAAATTCCTTTTAAGATCTACCACCTACTTAGATGATGGCAAACCAATGAAGACTCAAATAACATGGATTTTGAAGATAAGATGATAGCAAACCAATGAAGACTCAATGTTACACAACATTACTTTCTCTCCTGCTTAGATGATACCAAACCAATGAAGACTCAAACTACATGGATTCTACTTCGATGATGCTGAAAAAGAAAACTGTCCAGAACAAGAGCTCAAGAAGCTAATCTATAACTCAAGGCTATCATATCACTATAGGTGAGTTTTACTAATTTTTACCATAAATTAAACAAAATGCTGAATATATACATTTTACAAGTGAAAAAAGGACTTTTTTTGGTGAAATTAGTGTATTTTTTACAACAAAATGCTGAATATATACATTTTTCAGGGAAAAAAAGGACTTTTTTGGTGTAAATAGTGTATTTTTTTACAACAAAAATGCTGAACATATACATTTTCTAGGTGAAAAAAGGACTTTTTTGATGTAATTAGTGTATTTTTTACAACAAAATGCTGAATATATACATTTTCATGGTAATTGTTTTAGATAGATGAAAGAGAATCAAAAACACTTGGTGAAAATAATGCTCAAGAAAGAACAAGTTGAACAATGTAACTTGGTGAGTTATTTCCCTTTTCTAATAATGTAAACTATCCAATGTAACTAGAACTATAATTCAAATTCATGTAATTATTTTACATTTTCGCTTAATCATTCTATACTAATGCATAACTTTTTTATTTTAGTTCATTACGAAATTAAAAGCACATAGAACAGAAGTCAATCCTTCCTAAGATATAACATCACTACATCAAAGACATCATTGTAAAGGAACAAACTATGCATTAACTGTTACTACTTTGTATTTATTACAAGTTGTAGTGCTTTGTATTACTTAGTATTTACTGACTCTAGCTATATTATATGGGAGATTTTCCTTACTTATTATGTAATAAATGTATATAATCATATAATGATTCATTTTTAATCAATGTATTAATTCAATTTAGATATATCTCCTCTCTTCTCTCTCTCTATGTAGATATAAATATACCCATAAATATGCACATAATTGACCATATATACATTAATTGCTAGAAAACTAAAAGATTTCTCTCTCCTCTCTCTCTTTCTCTCTCAAGATACCGTATGTATGTATGTATGTATGTATGAATGCATTGATTGTCATTACAAGTTGTATTGCTTTGTATAACTTAGTATTTACTGACTCTAGCTATATTATATAGGAAGATTTTCCCTACTTATTATGTAATCAGGTATATAATCATATAATGTTTCATTTTTGATCAAAATATTTATTCAATGTAGATATATCTCCTCTCTCTATGTAGATATAAATATACCCATAAATACGTACATAATTAACCATATATACATGAATGTATAGAAAACTAAAAAATCTCTCTCTCTCTCCTCTCTCTCTCCCTCTCTCCTCCCTCTCTCTCCTCTATCTCTTTCTTTCTCTCAAGTATGTATATAGTTATGTAAAAAAATTATCAAAACTTGAATGCCATACATTCAAAATCTATATGTCATATAAGTTCAAATCAAGTAAAAAAATAATCAAAACTCAAATGCCACTTAAATGCCACTCAAATGCCATTCAAATGCCCCTCAAATAAAATACAATATAAACTCGGCGAATTCATTCAACGCCATAACCCATTGCCCCACTCCAAGATCAGATCCACAAAAAAACACTTGGTAGGGAGATCTGCTCATATATTACTACTAACACAACCAAATTGGACCAAAACATACTTGTTGACAATCACCGTAAATTTTACATACACAGAACCATTCCAGATGTTGTCAAGAGAAGAGTTGTTGATTAATATACCAGGAAAAAACACATGCAGCTATAACCTTATTAAAGAAGTTTTGGAGAGCTTCAAGTATGAGTCAAGTAATTCATGACACAAAAATTTGTCGAGATAAAGTTGGGTATCCCATAAAATTGTCCCATACTTGGGAACCAGCCATCTGCTGCTTGTCAGCCTACAATAGCAAATCTATAACCCACCGCACTTATATTTGCTTTTTATTTGATATGTGGTACTTAAAATGAATGAGGAACTTACTGCATCTCTCTTTCTTTTCACCGACTTGAAACCCATTTCACTCCAGCTTCAAAACTAGGCACTAAACATGCAAAGTTTTTCATCCAAAAGTTAATATTTTTGTTTCATGCTTCACGACTACAAAAAGTTCACAATTAGTAGAAAAACATCAGCAATATTTTTATAAACTGGAAAAAATTCGCCTAAATACATGATTTATAATAGTCCTGGTTGACTATAAGCTGACAATTATTCTCTGGTAATCCCACCAATCAAAGCATTATTTCTAAAAACGCTATAGGAGCATTATAAACAAAATAGTTGGTGACATTTTCACTACTGTAACCATACTGTAACTCTGATCATTTACATGAAAAAAAGATAAAAAGATTCAGTAACGTAAAGTAATCAGAATAATGAACCATTGATTACAATTATTGACACTGCTATTTTAAAAACTTAACTGTGAAGCAAAATACTCTACATCGATTGGGTTTGGTTACAGAACATGAAAAATTAACTATCTTAATGATAATAAGTTGAAATAGGAAACACTTCCACAAATAATAATGACAACATGAGTTGGAAAAGTAAAACTGCAATGCGCTATACATTTACTTGAAAACTGAGAAAAAATTACAATATAATTTAAAACTTAACAAAATCGTGTGAAAATAAATAACATAAATATCAACAGTTTTTTTTAGTCTAACAATCGTCTACTGCAATACTTGTGTTGTCTAGTAGTTAGATATCAAACTCCAAATGCTTTTACTGCGAAAATAACGACATTTCTATTAAATTCCGTACATTGGACTTTCAATCATTTCCAGATCATCTGGTATATAGAATCACAAAATGGTTAAGCAAGAGCACTTTGGGTATCATTGGCAGCCGTTTGGACTTCAATAATCGTATCTGATACAGTGCTGTAGTCCACAATGCTTTCTTTAGCCTCAGAAACTTCTTCTACCACTTCATTAGGTATGGGGTACTCTGGTTCAAAATTGTCAGAAGGTGTTAAAGCTGTTTTACTTTATTGACTAATGTGTAAGACATCACCGGTAGCTGTCATATGATGTGTTGTATCCGTGCAAGATGGGACATCGTGCTCAGAGTTCTGATTGATAAGCACTATATCAGAAGTGAACCTTGATTTGATTGTACGCGATGAATATAAATTGTTATTGAATCTCTTTCCCTGAGCTGCACTTGGTCTTGGTTAATGGTTCGTACTGTGAAATATATCTAGGATTACATGTCCACCTGTAGCACTGACACCGATCCAGTATCTGTTTATACGGGCCCAGAAAACCTCTATACCAGCTCTGTAGTCATCTAAATTGGCCAACAAACCATTGTCTATCAGGATGTAGGGTCTTACTTCACTTGCAGCACTGATACAGACCCTGTGCTGTCGTACAGGCCAGCTTTCAAGAGACATGTAACAGAGCACTGCAGGCCCTGTCTTGCTATATACCGACCCTGGGCATCTTTGTTAAGTCTTGTGTAGGTTGTCACAACCCTTCGTTCATAGATAAGTACTTTGTATCTGCCATTCAAGCTTCTACAGCTGCTAGAACTACTAAAAACACTGATCCTGACCAGGAATACGGTTCATCTCTTCACCAATCGCAGTAGAACCGAGTTGCTTCTTGATTGAGCACACCATGGCCAATCAAAAGCCTTGTAGTGCCAGCAGACACCAGAAGAACATCTCTGAATAACCCGAAGACTAATGTAACAGACCATCTGACAGAAGCATTGCAAGGTGTTATGCAGCCGCCCCTTGACAATGCTCACTCACCATTTAAGGCTTCAAATTATGAGGGTAAATGCGATGCCGAGTATTTTATCTCATAGTTTATTGAAGTGACAGAGGCCAGTGAGTGACTGGAAAACCTGACCATGCAACGTCAATGGGAAGCGCTTCATGGCAGTCCACCTCAGCTACAAGCAGTTTTGCTGTTTTGAGAGCTCATTTTAGTCTCATGCCTAGGAAAGTTATGTTTTGACTTATCAGTCTGCCAGTCTGCACAGACAATGCAAAACAATCTTCCAAGAGCATGCAAATGAGGTCTAGTGCTTAGTACACGCTGTGGTCAATGCAGCGACACATTCATAAACACAACCAGCACCACTGCTGGAAATGCCTATTTGCAAAGGCATATCCTGACTATTCAGCCTGCTGGCTTAGTAGGTGTGGTAAGAGTAAGTAACGAGTACTCATAAATAAACATTGCTAAGGATGAAAGCCCTACTTACTTGAGGACCACAGACAATGATACAGGTGACAAAGAAGAGTAGAAAGAAACCACCACTAGAAGCTCTCTTACAATAGTGCTCCTCAACACACCTATCCAGCAATTGCACATTGCACCTCAAGGCGCAATGCACAGTGCACCTACAATAGAATCCCCTTACCTCCTGTTGAACACTGAGTTATCTATCACCGGAATCACAGGAGAAAAATATATGGAGAAGAAAAGGCGGCAGAACCAGACCAGTAACATAAACCAATGTGGAGCTGCCATGTGGTGAATAAGAAGAAAAACACTTATGTTTTTTATAGCGGTTAAAAAGAAAACCTAGTAAAAGACCATTAAAATGCACCTCCATGCTGTAGGTCATTTAGGAAACTGCCATTTCAATTGCGCACTAACTATATATAAAAACAAAACTATTACTATCTAGTGCTTTGCTAGTTTTGTCCCTTGAATTTAATAGATTGTATTTTTCTATTTTTGAGACACATTTCATTATCATGATTAATTATCAAATAAAGTTTTAGCTGCCAAGTTCAGTCTACTACCACCGGAAACTTAGACTAGAATCAACCATAGACATTCACAGAAGCATTGTAGCAAAAAGTTTCTATTTGTCTACAATACCCTTCAATAACCATTCTAGCCAATTGTGACATTATTGTGGTAGACTTTGATGAACTTAACCTGTAAACACTGACCTTCACAGGCCCTCACCCTTACCTACTTTACTTACCTACTACCTGTCTCTGTGGGTCAGGGACACCGCTTAGTGTTGATTTTACATGGACAACAGGCAACTGGTTGTCCCTGTAGCAAGCAGTAGAGCAAGCAGAGCTGCCTTTCCAGAATCAAAAATATGACAGGGCCGATGGTAATCTTTTACTGGGCCAGTAGTGACCTTTACTGAGCCAGTAGTGACCTTTACTGGGCCAGTAGTGTCCTTTACTGGGCCAGTAGTGACCTTTACTGAGCCAGTAGTGACCTTTACTGAGCCAGTGGTGACCTTTACTGAGCCAGTAGTGACTTTTACTGAGCCAGTAGTGACCTTTACTGGGCCAGTAGTGACCTTTACTGGGCCAGTAGTGACCTTTACTGAGCCAGTAGTGACCTTTACTGAGCCAGTGGTGACCTTTACTGAGCCAGTAGTGACCTTTACTGGGCCAGTACTGACTTTTACTGGGCCAGTAGTGTCCTTTACTGAGCCAGTGGTGTCCTTTACTGAGCCAGTGGTGTCCTTTACTGGGCCAGTAGTGACCTTTACTGAGCCAGTAGTGACCTTTACTGGGCCAATAGTGACCTTTACTGGGCCAGTGGTGACCTTTGTTGAGCCAGTGTCAAATGAGTGACATCGCCTGAAATATCAAGAATAACTGTGGAGCTGCAGGAGGCTAAGTTTACCAACTATCTACCTCTAAAAGCCAAGAAAGAGGGACGCCAGCCCTAGGACGTACCAGGAGATAGGAGCTTATATCAGCAGACACTTTAACCCTTAATTCCGCCCCTTTATCCTTGGGCGCTTGTTCTACTTAACCATTTTGAATTAGCATCTTACACGCTATTATATTTAAACCTGTATTGTTATCTGTCCAAATAACTTCCTGTAAACCTGATTGGTTGCTATTTGAATTCTAAGCATATCCTTGGTTTATGACAATGTTAACTTCCTGGGCTCGTATACAGCTTGTATACACTATTTGCATTTGTACAATTATGTCTACTTTTGCCACTTCACTCTAGAGGACTACCTCCCTAGAGCAGTATGGAATAAAAAAACTATAATTATACTACATCGATATAACTAGTTTGTCTGAGCCGCGGGCTCTCATTGCTAGTTGTTAGAGTCACTTGGACAACTGACACAAGCCATAATGGTGGTGTCCCCTCTGGAGAGAGAGGCAGAGTGCTCGAGCTTAGTAGGAATTTGTGGCACCAGACTGGAATCCACCACATTATGAAGTTTGTCTCCAATAAAAATTTATGCAGGAAGAAGCGGGGCACATTGTGAATAATACACTTAGAAAATGGAGAAAACTACCGACGTTGTAAATTCAAAATATAGAGCACATTCAGATTAGGGTACATGTGTTGTGTGTTAGTTTCTTACACAGACGAGAACCTTGGGTCTAAAGGTGAAGTTTGCTCCAAAGCTGAAGGTCTTTTTACTTGCTACAAACTTAAAAAGGGATGTTTATAGACATTCACATGTTTGTGCCATTCTTCAAGTGATGCACACTGCACTGTCTCAAAAGTGATCACCAAGGATTAAACTTCTAGCTACTATAAATCAAAAGCCTGCCTGCTTGGATACACCTTAGCTGTTTTGCGATAAACCATAAATGTATCTGCCTCGTACTCATTGAACAAAGGACTAAAATAATAGGTATTTGTAATTCAATATCATAAATTGAAACAGAAGAGTAGTTGAAACAGGATAAATTTCAATAAATTTTGATAAGTTTTTTATAACTCAAAAATTAGATAACTCCCAATTGTTGAATAATCCAAAAAAACATACAAAAATGGCATGGTTACAATCAAAGATAGTCTGTAAAATCCCCCTTTTTGTTTAAAATATTGATAGCAATGGTAATTAGGTCATAATATTTTGAGGTCAACAGAACCGGTCTATAAAAATAAGCAACACAGATTCATTTGTTATAATTTATTTATTGTTCAGTTTCATTCGTCAGCTGCAAACAATATAAATAAATGATGGTCAATTATTTTTTTACTCAGTGAGCTTATTTTTGTGACCCATGAGTTCCAAACTAAATGATTATTCATTGATTAAAATTATTGCCAACCTGATAATTTTTCTTGCCTGTTGTTTGGCAAACATAGATTGCGAGTACACTTGATGTGTCAAACTAAAAAAACATCACTTAAAATGATGTTTTCAAAACTATTTTGTTAAACGTCATTGAAAAACTTGGTACCTCTGTTAGCTTTTACTCCAGCAAGAAATTCTACATCCATTTACAGGAGAAAAATCAGATTGATTAAAGAACGATATTATTATAATACAATGAATTCACTTGTAAATATTGAAACTAGCTGCTAGGATTATCTGCTAAAGTCTAGCCTTTGATTATAAGAAAAGTTTTAAGTGACAAACTTGCAGTTGTGACAGAAAGAAATGACATATCAGAATATCCATAAGAATTAGGTTCAAACAATTGCATTTAATTTTTTTGCTCCCATGATATGATTTAGTTAACATTAACATATAAATTAACATAAATGTAGAGCAATTTTTATCACATTACATGCAGTGTCTGTTACTTGTTCTGTAGTGGTGCACATATAAATATCATCAACCATGGAATATACCTCTGCCTTCTCTATGCCTCATATCCTAAATTATAAAACATAGTTGTATTGAATGAACTATTCAACGACAATGTCATTGAGCAAAGGGTGTGTTTGTGTCACATGGGGGGGGGGGGGGGGGGGGTCACATAAAGACAACAGTTTGGAAAAATGGAGTCAGAAATGCTATCTGTTACATCTTACATTGGCGCCCTACTTAGCAATATCTTTCACAGTCATCAGCATATTTCAATTAATGCAATACAATGTAGTTAACATTACATAATGCAATGGTTTACAGCTGGGTAATATTACATAATACAATGGTTTACAGCTGGGTAATATTACATAATACAATGGTTTACAGCTAGGTAACATTACATAATACAATGGTTTACAGCTGGGTAACATTACATAATACAATGGTTTACAGCCAGAAATAGCAGCAAGCTTAGTTAAATAATGATGTTTACAAACTTGGCAATAAATATTTATTGTTTTATACTAACTGTGCAAGCTATAACAGATTATCCTTAAAATACATAGGATGTAAAAGGCGTTTTTACCTGAGGAGTACTTAGGTTGAGTGAAGTCAAGATAGTCAGGATCTACCAGAATGGATCTTTTACCTGCAGCAGCAAAGCGCAAATTATGGAATCATCTGTGGCAGGTACGTGCCAATAAGCATATCGTTTTCCACTCACACCACAGACTATTCAACCTCCCATGGATGCGATAATTATCACAAACTCACAAAACAATGAAGATCACGCAGAAAATAGAATGACCTTTCCTAGCTATGTTGATACAGTTTCTGCTTACAAGTATTTTGATGAAGTATTTTTGTCAGAGTTACTTTTATGAGATGTTTCGATAACTTTACCTGCACCAAAATGATTCATCGGTTGTGGGTCAGCTCTTATGTAATCATAATCAGGTTCACCAGCTGAAATGCCCGACTGTGCTGACTCAACACACGAGTAATCATGGAGCTCTCTACCTGAGGCATCTGTGCAAACAAGGTTTTAATACAACTATAAATGGTGCCATGTGGTGAAGCAAGCTAATAGTCTTGTAGTTTTTGATGTAAAAAAGTTACAACAATGTTCCAATCAGCTATTCTTGTGACTGAGCTAAAGAGTTCATCCTACCGGGTTCATCATAGTTGCTGTAATCGTTTAATTTAGCAGGTTCATCGTAGAATTGTGGAGGAACAGCAATGGAAAGTCTTGGCCTCTGCGTATTTCTCTTTTTGCTAAATAAATGTAAGTTATTTAAAATCGGTTTAGTAATAATCATTTTATAGATATGTCTGTTCCGAGTAATTTTTCCCATTTCCTTCTTCAAACTGTGTTCATCTATTTTTTCTTTATCTCAGCTAATATACTACACAACAAATAAGAATAGAAAAATGGGAGCAATCAGTTTTTTTTTTACATAAGTGAAATGCAATGTCACTTTGATATCAAAATGGTTTGAATATGAACAGTCACTTTGATATCAAAATGGTTTGAATATGAACACATTTGTATAGTGTATAGCGTATAGCGTATAGCGTATAGCGTATAGCGTGTAGCGTGTAGCGTGTAGCGTGTAGCGTGTAGCAGGTAGCGTGTAGCGTGTAGCGTGTAGCGTGTAGCGTGTAGCGTGTAGCGTGTAGCGTGTAGTGTGTAGTGTGTAGTCTAAATCATACAACTTTGTAAAATAGTTTGATTCAATAGCGCTTACAGAGATATGCACTGTGTCCTTGAGTTATAAGGTTCAACAATAAATACTTGTAAGCAAAAAAAAGGACACTGAAGTGGTTGTTGCTCATTCGTAGAAATATGAAAAGGACTCGATGTGCTTCAGGTGTTTTGTGTCACATACTTGTAGGCACTCTGATTAGATTAACTTAAGTTAATGTCCAGTTTTTAAAACTTTATGGCTTTCACAAGTAGCCTGAGAACTTACAATGCCACCGATATTTAAATGCAGCCATTTAATAACGCTTGTCAAAATCTAAAAAGTGATGTAAAGTTGATTTTGCTTCTGGAACTAAAATCTATTAAATCAAATATTTCCTTCACCGATCCTTTTGATCTTGTAAAAAAGAAAAACTATTTCAAACCATCAATGTTCGTTTCATTAGTACCAAATGCAAGTCTATATTAGTGAATGCTAACTAGTAGTGTACTATACTTGACTAAATCTTTATAAAATAATGAATATCTGACACCAATGTGCTTCGGCCCAAATAAGTTGTATTTTGGTATTCAATGCTATTGTTTAATCTCAAAATGTTTGTCACATTAGACGTATTTGGACACTGTTCACAGTTGAACAAGCACAAAAGCCCACATGTGGAACTTTGCAAATGCATTAGTTGTTGAAAGTGGGTGGCAAAAGTTTCTGTACAATATTAATACTTCAAATAATTATGGCGTTTGGTTAGTTTGTTGGGAGTTGTGGTAATTTAATACAATGTCGAGAAGATTTTTTCTCATGTAACTTCCTTGTCGTAGTTGTTCTCTCTGAGTGTCTAAGAATGCTAAATAGTCTTGACCTAATTGCTAAAAAGCAACCGTAAACTAGCTCACTAGATTTTATTTATTGCATTGAAAATGACTATTTACATTTTATGTTGCCTTAATTTTTCATGATCAAATAAAGTGCAATTTGGATTTGAAAACTGTTGTTGTTGTTGACTACAACCACAACACGGAAAATGAAAATCTGGCATTTTTTTATAACAACTAAAATCTAAACAATAATAATTTGAGTCTTAATAAACTTTTTGACTTAGAAAACTACATTTCACTACTTCAATGTTGCTTTAGTTTTCTGAGATATTGTGCATGCAACAAACCACATGGACGCCAGTGTGAGCGTGTTATGGTTAGTGATAATAAATATCTTACAGTTGCTGTTATGATAGTAGCAGGAAACAGAAACAGTGCCACAAGTGGGTACATTGCATTCATAATAGAGCGTGTTTGTATTTTTTACCGTCAAAAATAACGCAGCCAGGGGACTCCCAATCCCGTCCATTCATTCGTGCAATTTCAGCTAAATTATTTGTTATTTTTGCCATTCTTCAATAAAACGTTCGTCAACTCAACTTCAATTTGAACATCCTCCGAAATCTAAACAGTTGAAGTATTTGAACTTTAGCATAACAACTTGAGCACTTTACTTTTGAGGCTTTCAAATGTCACAGTCTTGATTTACAAACACATAAATAGATAATTGTCAAACAACAAATATCGACTCTGAGCTTAATGAATGAAACCATAAACTACTCACCACTTCTGAACTACTAGCACTATAACTAGTACAGCCACAGCACATGTAGCTATTGCTCCCAATGCACTACCCACATAAAGTGCTATGGTAAGTGTTGGGTCCTCAGTTTTGGAAGAACCACCTAAGCATAAAATTTTTTTTATTCATTTGTAATCATTTTTTTTTTACTAGCCATCAATCTAACTTGCTTCTGAATGCATCAAACATTGCAATAAAGTTATGTGAGGCAGTAGCTTCTACAAGCTTACCTTGATTGTCTGCTGAAGATAAGGGGGCTGTGCTTGTAATTGAAGGCTTGGTAGAGAACTTTGACACCGTAACGTCTTGTGTGGTAGAAATAGGTGTGGTAAAAGTTGGTGCAGTAGTTGGTGTATTAGTATTTGGTGTGGTAGTACTTGGTGCGGTAGCAGTTGGTGTGGTAGTAGTTGGTGTGGTAGTAGTTGGTGTGGTAGTAGTTGGTGTGGTAGTAGTTGGTGTGGTAGTAGTTGGTGTGGTAGTAGTTGGTGTGGTAGTAGTTGATGTGGTAGTAGTTGATGTGGTAGTTGTTGGTGTGGTAGTTGTTGGTGTGGTAGTAGTTGGTGTGGTAGTAATTGGTGTGGTAGTTGTTGGTGTGGTAGTAGTTGATGTGGTAGTAGTTGGTGTGGTAGTAGTTGTTGGTGCAGTAGTTGGAGACTGTGTGACTAAAAAAGATAATCAATAAGATTTTTTTGAAGCTTCAATTAAACAAGAAACCAGGGTAATTTTTTAAAACATCACCCATCTATGACCATACAACAATGAGGAATGGTTGCAATAAAAACTCGAGCAAACATATTTAACTGCCAACTTCTTAGCCTGATATCAACAAAGAACAAACCGTTCTTGCTGTTGCTCACCCAAAGTCTTCTAACAACCCTCAATTGCCTAACAAGATCTTAGACCTTTACACATCCAAAAATATTCATATAGTAAAATCCAAGTAAAACAAGCTTACAGTTGTAGAAGATAACTGATTTAATAATTGTGAAAAATTAGGTTAGCCTAGCCCAACTTGTTGAAATGAAGAAGGCAGAATTTTCGAAAGAAAGTAATGGCAGTTATTATAATTACTGATTCTACTTTTAAAACTGCAAACCTGTGCAACTATTTGATCATTGCTCCTTGTTAACCTGATAATATACAAAAAACCTTAGAGATAACACGATCCCCAACTTATCTAGTGAGGTTGTTTTGTTGATAAAAGAGTGAGAGAACTTAGATGTAGGGGGATACCATACCGATCCCCTCCACCCTTTCCACGCATTTTGACATCTGCGCCCCACATTCCCTTGTATCCTGTTCATAACCAAATTATGCAACCCAATACAAGACCAGGAGTCCCTCCATTATATGATATATAATTGATGGTAACCCAGTACATTGCCTAAGCTGGACCGGTATGCTAACCTGAAGACCATTTTTATAAGTTTTAAAGGACTTGTATCAGCCCAGTATCCTGACTTAGATAACCAGTTTACACAGACTGAAGGAGCCTTAGGAGCGGGAGGTTACATACCCATCTACACATAAGAAATATGAGTATCTTTGGATATGACGCTTAGGCTAAAGTCCCATCTATACAATATATAGGGACCAAACTTCCCCAGTCCTCCGATTAAATGAAGTGTTGACTATGGAAGCTGGACCATCTTTGTCTTATTTAATTGGACATTATTGTTGAGCATGTTTTCTTACAAGGAGTTTTATTGGAGCATTAAAGATGTGACAGTGTTTTATTGGTGAATCCCTAATAAGGGAATGGAAGCTCCACTCTACAAGTAATAAAGGCAAGGACCTGCTGTATTCTGGTAGAACTTATTTGGGCATTGAAAAGCTGCCATATTCTACTAAATGGAGTATTTACAATAAACCTTTTATCATTTTATGCTGTGTAGTATGCTGAGTCCAGAACTCTACTGTGGTTGGCAACCCCTATGATGGAGTGTACTCTGTGGGAGTTGGCAGAATGGACTCTGTGGCAGTGAAAGAGAGAATAGAACCAGTGAGAGAAAATGGGTAATAATCACAGGATGTGTTTAGTTGTTGGTGGTACCTTTGCATCGGAGACAAAAAACTACCACAATAGATAATTATACCAGGATATATTCTCTTACCAACTTCATACACAGAGTTTAACCAATGTCCTCCACATAACTGGTCATTGTTTCCAGGACAGAGGTAAACACACCAAGTTGTGTTACCATACCGGTCATACCTTGAATCTCCACAATAACAGCCAGTGCCATACTGCAGTCCAGCATATTTGTGGCCTGAAAATAAGTTTTTCATAGCAGACAAATCACAAATAAGAAACTGAAACTTTCTTGTGTAAATGGCAAAACTTTGTTGGAGAGAGAGTATATTGATCTGCATACACGTGCAACTTTGTTAAACTTATCAACTGCGGTGTCAGAATATCAACATGGAGTATTAAGAAGAACAGCAAATCCGCTCACCGTATATACAAGTGAGCTTGCAAATAACAAACAGTACTGTATGTTGGTAGTAAATGTAAGTTGCATGACGTTGTATCTTATTATGAACTTATTAAAAAAGTATATAGTAAAGAAAAATGTAAAGCAACTGTTTTGTTAAAGTCTAGGTTTGCACTTCAATTGCAGAAATTGGATTTATTATCTAGTGCGCAGGGCATACTTACCCCTATCTCCACAGCGATTTACACAATACTCAATAGTGTTGGATGAGCTGTTGCTTGCAAACACTGGCAAAGCTCTCACAACCCTTTCGTTGAAACAACCCAAGTACTTGTATGAATATTCTCCTATGGAGTAAAAAGCCATGTGGAAATATAAACCATCACACTGTATGGGTGTATAGACCATCTTTGTGGACTGATGTGGTTTTGAATGCAAATAACCAGAGTCATGATTTGACTTTTGTACATTTAAACAAACATGGAGTGGAAGCTGAAAGACTCAGGGTACTATTGTTATTTCTTACATATGCAATGTGTTACAAAACGTTAAATTTTACAATAAGATGATAGAAAATCTAAGATAGCTTGTCGGGTAAAAATAATTGAGGTAACCAACTGGTATTTAAAACCCTTAGTAACATATAAGGTATCTGCTGCATGTAGAGCAAACTGAATGTATAAAAATATATTTAATGATTTCATGTGAGCTGATTTGTAGTGAGACGGCTCTCTCAAAACGCTCTGAGATAATTTGCTGAGAATAACCTTGATGCAAAATATAGAACAGAAATAACATTTTTATGTCTCATTATTTTGACAGTGTGATTTGTCTATTGCTAGCAATGGTGCATAGTTTCATTAAAAGTACCTTGTAGGCCTCTTACAGCTAGCAGAAAGAAAACTAAACTGACAGTTAATATAAATTCTTTCAAGCTCTTCATTGTTGGCTGATCATCAAAAGCAAAAACCTAAAACAAAAATGGAAAGAATCAGAGAGGGAAGATTGGTTTCACAGACAAAAAGTATAATCTGAAAATCATTTGGAACAATTTTGCACTAGCATTCTTTCTCAAAATTCAATTGGTCATTTGAAAACACAATGGAATACAATACAAAACAGCACAGATGGTATGAACTGTTGTACACCAGTGGTATAATTTCAAATTTCTATAAACATTTTATCTGAGTGTAGCTTGTATCAAGCTTTGTTGCAAAGACTCTTTCAAATTTAATATGTGATTCAAAATCTTTTCCATAGCTGAAATACTTTTATGCATATTATAAACATTTTATCAACCTGCAAGGCTCATGTAGAAATCAGATACCCGGAAATTGAAATGCTTTAACTTACTATTTGGCTGAAGCTTGGTGGCGAACCAAAAATTTTACCACAATTACAGAATTGGCGATGAAAGTTATAGAAGACTCAAGAAACATTTAAAACTCACCCATTAAATGTTTGCTTCCAGCTGGTAGAAAGTAATCTAAGGTTGTCTGACTTCTAACAGTAAACAACAAAACATCGCCTAAAGTATTGAAACACCAAAGGCCATTCAATGTTGTACACAAGATCTGAGATGTTGTTGAGACAATAAAGTGCTTATGCAATCTACCTCACAAGTTCTTAAGTGGAAGATGAATGTTGCTGGTTATTACTGCAATAAACACTTCAAAAGTTTTGATATGCTTCTCAGAAAGAGAATGTTTTACAGTAAAAAATGTGTTACAACAAACATTTGGAATGGATAAGCGATTTAAAAATTTTATTTACCTTAACAGTTGGAAGGATTACAACATTGTCTCTCAATGAATAAAGCATTTTTAAGTCTGACATTTAGTATTCGTAGGCTGAAATCAGTAAAATTAATTATTTACTCGTTAAATTGTGATTATAATCAATTTTTATCAGCCTTTATTGTGAAATGTTTGAGTACTTAAAAATTTCCCAAGGTGGAATGTAAAAACACATTTAGGCAATGGTAATTTGAACCTTAATTTCTTACCTGCAAATTCTGCCTTATTGATGAATGCAGTAACCTGGCAGGTGACTTGTACTTTTAACTTTGCTCTTGATACCTTAAAAGTACCAACAGTCGTAACACAAACTTGATCGGCAGCAACCAATCAAAGCACAGGCTTCATTGGTGATAGCCAATCATAAGGCTCAATAATATTGTCTGAGTAAAAAACTTTTTTAATTTTCGCGGACTCAAAAACTGACAGTTGTAAAACTTATAAAAGTTTCTTACACACAACCACATTTTCTGTCTGTAGGGTAAACACTCATGCATCTGCCATGCTTGAATGTTATCAAAACTGATTTGGACCAAAACATCTTTGTTGACAATCACTGTAAAGTTTACATACACAGAACCATTCCAGATGTTGTCAAGAAAAGAGTTCTTGATAAATACACCATGAAAAAACACACGCAGCTATAATCTTATTACGGAAGTTTTGGAGAGCTTCAAGTATGAGTCAAGTAATTCATGACACAAAAATTTGTCGAGATGAAGTTGGGTATCCCATAAAATTGTCCCACACTCAGACGGTCAAATGAGAATACTTGGGAACCAGCCATCTGCTGCTTGCGAGCCTACAATAGCAACTCTTTGACCCACTGAGCTTATATTTGCTTTTTATTTGTTATGTGGTACTTAAAATGAACGAGGAACTTATTGCATCTCTCCTTCTTTTTACCGACTCAAAACCCATTTCACTCCAACTTCAAAACTAGGCACTAAACATGCAGTTTTTCATCCCGAAGTTAATTTTTTTGTTTCATGATTCTGACTACAAAAAGTTCACAATTAGTAGTAAAACATCAGCATGGTTTGTGATAGTCCTGGTTGACTACAAACTGACAATCATTCTCTGGTAATGCCACCGATCAAAGCATTTATTTTGAAGAACACTATAGAAGCATCGAAAAAATAGTTGCTGCCCTCTTCATTTCTGTAACCATACTGTAACTCTGATCATTTACATAAAAAAGGTAACAAGTTTCAGTGACACAAAGTAATCAGAATAGTCAACCATTGATTACAATTATTCACATGTTATTTCAAAAACTTAACTGTGAAGCAAACTACTCTACATTGATTGGATTTGATTATGGAACATGACCAATTAGCTATTTTAATGATAATAAGTTGAAATAGGAAACACTTCCACAAAAAATAAGGAAAACATAATTTGGAAAAGTAAAACTGCAATGCACTACATTTACTTGAAAACTGAGAAAAAATTACAATAAAATTTAAAACTTAACAACATCATTACTTAACTATGTGAGAATAAATAACATAAATATCAACAGTTTGTTTTAGTCTAACAACCACGTACGGCAAAACTTGTGTTGTCTGGTTAGATATCAAACCCCAAATGCTTTTGCTGCAAAAATAAAGACATTTCTATTAAATTCCTTATATTGGACATTCAATCATTTCCAAATCATCTGATATATAGAATCACAAAATGGTTAAACAAGAACACTTTGGGTATCGTTGGCAGCCGTTTGGACTTCCATACTAGTATCTGATACAGTACTGTGGTCCACAATGCTTTCTTTAGTCTCAGAAACTTCTTCTACCATTTCATTTAGGTATGGAATACTCTGGTTCAGAATTGCCAGAAAGCGCTAAAGGTGTTTTACTTTATTGACTAATGTGTAAGACATCACCGGTAGCTGTCACATGATGTCTGGTATCCGTGCAAGATGGGACATCGTACTCAGAGTTCTGATTGATAAGCACTATATCAGAAGCAGACCTTGGTTTGATTGTACGCGATGAATACAAATTGTTATTGAATCCCTTTCCCAGAGCTGTACTAGGTCGATTCTTCCTGTGAATTATCTCTAGGATTACATGTCCACCTGTAGCACTGACACCGAAACAGTATCTGTTTATACGAGCTCAGAAAACCTCTATACCAACTCTGTAGTCATCTAAACTGGTCAACAAATCTTTGTCAATCAGGACATAGAGTCTTACTTCACTTGCAGCACTGATACTGGCCTTGTGCTACAGGCCCTGCGCTACAGGCCCTGTGCTACGGGCCCTGTGCTACCGTACAGGCCAGCTTCCAAGAGACACCGACCTTACAAGTGCACTGCATATTCTGTATTCCTATATACCTGCCCTGTACATCTTTGTTAAGCCTTGTGTGGGTTGTCACAACCCTTCGTTCATAGATAAGTACTTTGTATCAGCCATTCAAGCTTCTACAGCTGCTAGAACTACTGAAAAAACTGATCTTGGTCAGGGATACTGTTCATCTCTTCACCAACCAGAGTAGAGTTAAGTTGCTTCTTGATTGAGTAGATCATGTTCGATTAAAAAGCTCGTAGTGCCAGTAGAAGTCGGCAGAACATCTGTTAATAACCCGGAGACTAATTTAATAGACCATCTGACAGAAGCATTGTAAGCTGTCATGCAGCCACCTCTTGACAATGGTCACTCACCATTTAAGGCTCCAAAATATGAGGGTATATGTGATGCTGAGTATCTTGTCTCATAGTTTACTGAACTGACTGAGGCCAGTGAGTGACTGAAAAATATAGCCATACAAAATCAATGTGAAGCTTTTCATGGCAGTCCAATAGAGTGTGGGAAACCACCTCAGGTACAAGAAGGTTTTGCTGTTTTGAGAGCTCATTTTAGTCTCATGCCTAGGAAAGTTATGTCTTGACTTATCAGTCTGCCAGTCTACGCAGACGATACAAATCAATCTTCCAAGAGCATGCAAATGAGGTCGAGTGCTTAGTACACATTGTGGTCAATGCAGCGACACATTCATAAACAAAATCAGCACCACTGCTGGAAATGACTATTTGCAAAGGCATATCTTTGCTATTCAGCATGCTGGCTTAGCAGGTGTGGTAAGAGTAGGTAACGAGTATTCATAAATAAACATTGCTAAGGATGAAAGCCCTACTTACTTGAAGACCACAGACAATGAGACAGGTGACAAAGAAGAGTATAGAAAAACTGCCATTAATAGCTCACCTACCATAGTACCCCTCAACACACCTATCCAGCAAGTGTACATTGCACCTCAATGCACAATGCACCTACAATAGAATCCCCTTGCCTCCTGTTGAACACTGAGTTATCTCTCACCGGAATCACAGGGGAAAAATATATAGAGAAATAAGGTGCCATAACCAGGCCAGTAGTATAAACTAATGTGGAGCTGCCATGTTTTGAATAAGAAGAAAAACACGTATGTTTCTTATAACTGTTGCAAAGATTATTAATATGCGAGCTGGCACTTTGGGAAAACCTAATAAAAAACCATTAAAATACACCTCTTTGCTGTAGGTCAATTAGGGGGCTGCCACTTCAACTGCGCACTGTATAAATATAAAACCAAAATTATTATTATGTAGTAGGTTGCTAGTTTTGTCCCTTGAATGTTATAGATTGCATTCTTATATTTTTGATATACATTTCATTATCATACTTAATCATCAAATAAAGTTCTTGCTGCCAAGTTCAGTCTACTACCACCAGAAACTTATACTATAACCAACCATAGACATTCACAGAAGCATTGCCGCAAAAAGTTTTTATTTGTCTACGATACCCTTCAATAACCATTCTAGCCGATTGTGACATTATTGTGGTAGATTTTTATGAACCTAACCTGTGAACACTGACTTCACAGGTCCCTAAATACCAGAGGCTGTCTCTGTAGGCCAGGAACACACCCTAGTGTTGATTTTACATGTTCAACAGGCAACTGGTTGTCCCTGTAGCAAGCAGTAGAGCAAGCAGAGCTGCCTTCTCTGTATTAAGAATATGACAGGGCCAGTAGTGACCTTTACTGGGCCAGTAGTGACCTTTACTGGGCCAGTAGTGACCTTTACTGGGCCAGTGGTGACCTTTACTGGGCCAGTAGTGACCTTTACTGGGCCAGTAGTGACCTTTACTGGGCCAGTGGTGACCTTTACTGGGCCAGTAATGACCTTTACTGGGCCAGTGGTGACCTTTACTGGGCCAGTAGTGACCTTTACTGAGCCAGTAGTGACCTTTACTGAGCCAGTAGTGACCTTTGCTGAGCCAGTAGTAACCTTTACTGGGCCAGTAGTGACCTTTACTGAGCCAGTAGTGACCTTTACTGGGCCAGTAGTGACCTTTACTGAGCCAGTAGTGACCTTTACTGAGCCAGTAGTAATCTTTACTGAGCCAGTAGTGACCTTTACTGGGCCAGTAGTGACCTTTACTGAGCCAGTGGTGACCTTTACTGGGCCAGTGGTGACCTTTACTGGGCCAGTAGTGACCTTTACTGGGCCAGTAGTAACCTTTACTGGGCCAGTAGTGACCTTTACTGAGCCAGTAGTGACCTTTACTGAGCCAGTAGTGACCTTTACTGAGCCAGTAGTAATCTTTACTGAGCCAGTAATGACCTTTACTGGGCCAGTAGTGACCTTTACTGAGCCAGTGGTGACCTTTACTGGGCCAGTGGTGACCTTTACTGGGCCAGTAGTGACCTTTACTGGGCCAGTAGTAACCTTTACTGGGCCAGTGGTGACCTTTACTGAGCCAATAGTGACCTTTACTGGGCCAGTAGTGACCTTTGCTGAGCCAGTAGTAACCTTTACTGGGCCAGTAGTGACCTTTACTGGGCCAGTAGTGACTTTTACTGAGCCAGTAGTGACCTTTACTGAGCCAGTAGTAATCTTTACTGAGCCAGTAGTGACCTTTACTGGGCCAGTAGTGACCTTTACTGGGCCAGTAGTGACCTTTACTGGGCCAGTAGTGACCTTTACTGGGCCAGTAGTGACCTTTACTGAGCCAGTAGTGACCTTTACTGAGCCAGTAGTGACCTTTACTGGGCCAGTAGTGACTTTTACTGAGCCAGTAGTGACCTTTACTGGGCCAGTAGTGACCTTTACTGGGCCAGGGCCAAATTGTGACTTTGCCTGAAATATCAAGAATAACTGTGGAGCTGCAGGGGGCTAAGTTTACCAACTATCTACCTCCAAAAGCCAAGAAAGAGTGACGCCAGCCCTAGGACATACCAGGAGATAGGAGCATATATCAGCAGACACTCTAACCATTAATTCCGCCCCTTTATCCTTGGGCGCTAGTTCTACTTAATCATTTGGAATTAGCATCTCACACGCTATTATATTTAAGCCTGTATTGTTATATGTCCAAATCGCTTGCTGTGAACATGATTGGTTGCCATTTGAATTCTAAGCATATCATTGGTTTATGACAATGTTAGCTTCCTGTGCGCCAGCCTATATAAGGCCGGAGCATGTATATACTATTTACATTTCTACCATTGTGTCTACTTTTGCCACTTCACTCTAGAGGACTACCTCCCTAGAGCAGTATGGAATAAAAAAACTATATTTATACTGCATCAACCTGACTAGTTTGTCTGAACCGCGGGCTCTCATTGCTAGTTGTTAGAGTCACTTGGACAACTGACACAAGCCATAATGGTGGTGTCCCTTCTGGAGAGAGAGGCAGAGTGCTCGAGCTTAGTAGGAATTTGTGGCACCAGACTGGAATCCACCACATTATGAAGTTTGTCTCCAATAAAAATTTATGCAGGAAGAAGCCGGGCACATTGTGAATAATACACTTAGAAGATGGAGAAAACTACCGACGTTGTAAATTCAAAATATAGAGCACATTCAGATTAGGGTGCATGTGTTGTGTGTTAGTTTCTTACACAGACGAGAACCTTGGGTCTAAAGGCAAAGTTTGCTCCAAAGCTGAAGGTCTTTTTACTTGCTACAAACTTAAAAAGGGAGGTTTATAGACACTTACATATTCATGCCATTCTTCAAGTGATACACACTGCACTGTCTCAAAAGTGATCAGCAATCATTAAATTTATAGCTACTATAAATCAAAAGCCTGCCTGCTTGGATACACCTTAGCTGTTTTGCGATAAACCATAAATGTATCTACCTCACACTCATTGAACAAAGGACTAAGAATAATAAGTATTTGTAATTCAATATCATGAATTGAAACAGAAGAGTAGTTGAAACAGGATAAATTTTTAATAAAGTTTTATAAGTTACAGAACAACTCAAAAAATTAGATAACTCCCAATTGTTGAATCATCCAGAAAAAAACATACAAAAATGGCATGGTTATAATCAAGGATAGTCCGTAAAATCCCCCTTTTTGTTGAAAATATTGATAGCAATGGTAATTAGCTCATAATATTTTGAGGTCAACAGGACCGGTCTGTAAAAATAAGCAACACAAATTCATTTGTTATAATTTATTTATTGTTCAGTTTCATTTGTCACCTACAAACAATATAAATAAATGATGGTGAATTATTTTTTTCACTCAGTGAGCTTATTTTTGTGACCCATGAGTTCCAAGCCAAATGATTATTCATTGATTAAAATTATTGCCAACCTGATAATTTTTCTTGCCTGTTGTTTGGCAAACATAGATTGCGAGTACACTTGATGTGTCAAATTAAAAAACATCATTTAAAATGATGTTTTCAAAATTATTTTGTTAAACGTCATTGAAAAACTTGGTACCTCTGTTAGTTTTTACTGCAGCAAGAATTTCTACATCTATTTACAGGAGAAAAATCAGATTGATTAAAGAGCAATCTTATTATAATATAATGTATTCACTAGTAAATATTGAAACTAGCTATGAGGATCATCTGCTAAAGTCTAGCCTTTGATTACAAGAAAAGTTATAAATGACAAACTTACAGTTGTGTCAGAAAAAGTTGACATATCAGAGTATCCATAAAAATGAAGGTCAAGTAACTGCATTTTATTTTTTTGCTCCCATGATATGATTTAGTTAACATTAAAATATAAATTAACATAAATGTAGAGCATTGTTATCACATTACATGCAGTGTCCGTTACTTGTTCTGTAGTGGTGCACGTATAAATATCATCAACCATGGAATATACCTCTGCCTTCTCTATGCCTCATATCCTAAATTATAAAACATAGTTGTATTGAATGAACTATACAACGACAATGTCATTGAGCAAAGGGTGCATTTGTGTCACAAGGGGGGGGGGGGGGTCACATAAAGACAGCAGCTTTGAAAAATAGAGTCAGAAATACCATCCGTTACATTTTACATTGGCGCCCTACTTAGCAATATCTTTCACAGTCATCAGCATATTTCCATTAATGCAATACAATGTAGTTAATATTACATAATACAATGGTTTACAGCTAGGTAACATTACATAATACAATGGTTTACAGCCAGAAATAGCAGCCAGTTTAGTTACATAACGATGTTTACAAACTTGGCAATAATTATTTATTGTTTCATACTAACTGTGCAAGCTATAGCAGATTATCTCTAAAATACACAGCAAATGAAAGGCGGTTTTACCTGAGGAGTACTGAGGTTGAGTGAAATCAAGATAGTCAGGATCTACCAGAATGGATCTTGTACCTGCAGCAGCAAAGGGCAAATTATGGAATCATCTGTGGCAGGTATAGATAATGGGTCAACAAACAGATTGTTTTCCACTCACCCCACAGACTGATTATTCAACCTCCCATGGATGCGATATTTATCACAAACTCACAAAACAACGAAGATCACGCAGAAAATAGAAAGACCTTTCCTAGCTATGTTTATACAGTTTCTGTTTACAAGTATTTTGATGAAGTATTTTTGTCAGAGCTACTTTTATTAGATGTTTCGATAACTTTACCTGCACCGAATTGATTCATCGGTTGTGGGTCAGCTCTTATGTAATCATAATCAGGTTCACCAGCTGAAATGCCCGACTGTGCTGACTCAACGCAGGAGTAATCATGCAGCTCTCTACCTGAGGCATCTGTGCAAATAATGTTTCAATACAACTATAAATAGTGTCATGTGGTGAAGCAAGCTAATAGTCTTGTAGTTTTTGATGTAAACAAGTTACAACAATGTTCCAACCAGCTATTCTTGTGACTGAGCTGAAGAGTTCATCCTACCGGGTTCATCATAGTTGCTGTAATCGTTTAATTTAGCGGGCTCATCGTAGAGTTGTGGAGGAATAGCAATGGAAAGTCTTGGCCTCTGTGTATTTCTCTTTTTGCTAAATAAATGTAAGTTATTCAATATCGGTTTGGTAATAATTATTTTATAGATATGTTTGTTCCGAGTAAAATGTCTCATTTCCATCTTCAAACTGTGTTCATCTATTTTTTCTTTATCTCAGCTAATCTACTACATAACAAATGAGAATAGAAAAATGGGAGCAATCAGCTTTTTGTACATGAGTGAAATGCAATGTCACTTTGACATCAAAATGGTTAGAATATGAACACGTCTGTATAGTCTAAACCATACAACTTTGTAAAATAGTTTGATTCAGAAGTGTTTACAGAGATATACACTGAGTACTGAAGTAATTTATAGGGTTTATCAATAAATACTGGTAAGCAGAAAAAGTAGACTCAAGTGGTTGTTACTCATTCGTAGAAATGTGAAACGGACTTGGTGTGCTTCAAGTGTTTTGTGCCACATACTTGTACACAGTCTGATTAGATTAACTTAAGTTAATGCCCAGTTTTTAAAACTTTATGGCTTTTACAAGTAGCCTGAGAACTTACAATCCCACCGATATTTAAATGCAACCATTTAATAACGCTTGTCAAAATCTAAAAAGTGATGTAAAGTTGATTTGCTTCTGGAACTAAAATCTATTAAACCAAATATTCCCTTCACCGCTCCTTTTGATCGCGTAAAAAATAAAAAATTACTATAAACCATCAATAATTGTTTTATTAGTACCAAATGCAAGTCTATATTAGTGAATGCTAACTAGCAGTGTGGTATACTTGACTAAATCTTTATAAAATAATGAATATCTGACACCAATGTGCTTTGGCCGGAGTTTCAAAGCCCAAATAAGTTGTATTTTGGTATTCAATGCCATTGTTTAATCTCAAAATGTTTGTCACATTAGGTGTATTTGGAAACTGTTCACAGTTGAACTGGCACAAAAGCGCATATGTGCAACTTTGCAAATGCATTAGTTGTTGAATGTGGGTGACAAAGATTTCTGTACAATAATAATACTTCAAATATTTATGGCGTTTGGTTAGTTTGTTGGGAGTTGTGGTATTTTAATACAATGTCGAGAAGATTTTTTCTAATGTAATTTCCTTTTCGTAGTTGTTCTCTCTGAGTGTCTAAGAATGCTAAATAGCTTTGACCAAATTGCTAAAAAACAACCGTAAACTAGCTCACTAGATTTTATCTATTGCATTTGAAAATGACTATTTACATTTTATGTTGCCTTAATTTTTCATGATCAAGTAAAGTGCAATTTAGATTTGAAAACTGTTGTTGTTGTTGATTACAACCACAACACGGAAAATGAAAATCTGGCATTTTTTTTATAACAACTAAAATCCAAACAATAATAACTTGAGTCTTAATATACTTTTTGACTTAGAAAAGTACATTTCACTACTTCAATGTTGCTTTAGTTTTCTGAGATATTGTGCATGCAACAAACCACATGGACGCCAGTGTGAGCGTGTTATGGTTGTGCATGCAACAAACCACATGGACGCCAGTGTGAGTGTGTTTTGGTTGTGCATGCAACAAACCACATGGACGCCAGTGTGAGCGTGTTATGGTTAATGATAATAAATATCTTACTGTTGCTGTTATGATAGTAGCAGGAAACAGAAACAGTGCCACAAGTGGGTACAAAGCATTCATAATAGAGCGTGTTTGTATTTTTCACCGTCAAAATAAACCCAGCCAAGGGACTGCCAATTCCGTCTATTCATCCGTGCTATTTCAGCTAAATTATATATTATTTTCTCCACTCATGGACAAAACATTTGTCAACTCAATTTCAATTTGAATATCCTGCAATATCTAAACAGATGAAATATTTGGACTTTAGCGTAACAACTTGAGCAGTTTGTCTTTGAGGCTGTCAAATGTCACAGTATCGATTTAAAAACAAATTAAGATATAATTGTCGAACAAGGAATATTGACTCTGAAGTTGACCTATGACATCATAAACTACTCACCACTTGTGAACTACTAGCACTATAACTAGCACAACCACTGCACATGTAGCTATTGCTCCCAATGCACTACCCACATAAAGTGCTATGGTAAGTGTTTGGTCCTCAGTGTTGGAAGAACCACCTAAGCATAAAAGTTTTTTTATTCATTTGTAATCATTTCTCTTTGAATAGCCACCAATCTAACTTGCTTCTGAATGCATCAAACATTGCAATAAAGTTATGTGAGGTAGTAGCTTCTACAAGCTTACCTTGATTGTCTGCTGAGGATAAGGGGGCTGTGCTTGTAATTGAAGGCTTGGTAGAGAACTTTGACACCGTAACGTCTTGTGTGGTAGAAATAGGTGTGGTAAAAGTTGGTGGAGTAGTTGGTGTGGTAGTACTTGGTGTGGTAGCACTTGGTGCGGTAGCAGTTGGTGTGGTAGTAGTTGGTGTGGTAGTAGTTGGTATGGTAGTAGTTGGTGTGGTAGTAGTTGGTGTGGTAGTAGTTGGTGTGGTAGTAGTTGGTGTGGTAGTAGTTGGTGTGGTAGTAGTTGGTGTGGTAGTAGTTGGTGTGGTAGTAGTTGGTGTGGTAGTAGTTGGTGTGGTAGTAGTTGGTGTGGTAGTAGTTGGTGTGGTAGTAGTTGGTGTGGTAGTACTTGGTGTGGTAGCACTTGGTGCGGTAGCAGTTGGTGTGGTAGTAGTTGGTGTGGTAGTAGTTGGTGTGGTAGTAGTTGGTGTGGTAGTAGTTGGTGTGGTAGTAGTTGGTGTGGTAGTAGTTGGTGTGGTAGTAGTTGGTGTGGTAGTAGTTGGTGTGGTAGTTGTTGGTGTGGTAGTAGTTGGTGTGGTAGTTGTTGGTGTGGTAGTTGTTGGTGTGGTAGTAGTTGTTGCTGTAGTAGTTGGTGCAGTAGTTGAAGACTGTGTGACTAAAGAAAAATCAATAAGATTTTTTTGAATAATCAATTAAACAAGAAGCTAGTGTAATTTTTTTAAACCTCACCCATCTATGATCATACAACAATAAGGAATGGTTGCAATAAAAACTCAAACAAACATTTAACAGCCAACTTCTCAGCCTGATATCAACAAAAAACAAACCATTCTTGTAGATTCTCACCCTAAGTCTTCTAATAGCTCTCAATTGCCTAACAAGGTCTTAGACCTTTAAACATCCAAAAATATTCATACAGTAAAATCCAAGTAAAACAAGCTCACAATTTTAAAAACTTGCTTATTTAATAATTGTGAATTCTTAGTTTAGCCTAGCCCAACATGCTGAAATAAGCAGGACAGAATTTTTGAAAGAAAGTAATAGCAGTTACTATTATTTTTTATTCTACTTTTATAACTGAAAACCTGTGAAACCATTTGATCATTGCTCCTAGTTAACCTGATCATGTACAAAAACCTTTGCGATAGCACGTTCACCAACTTATCTAGTGAGGTTGTTTTGTTGATAATAGAGTGAGAGAACTTAGATGTAGGAGGATACCATACCCCTCCCCTCCACCCTTTCCACACATCTTTACATCCGCACCCCACATTTCCTTGTATCCTGCTTATACCCAAATTTTGCAACCCAATACTAGACCAATAGTCCCCCATTATATCATATATACTTGATGGTAACCCAGTATATTGCCTATGCTGGACCGGTATGCTAACCTGAAGTCAATTTTATAAGTTTTAAAGGACTTGTACCAGCCCAGTATCCTGACTTAGATAACCAGTTTACACAGACTAAGGAGCCTTAGGAACAGGTTACATACCCATCTACACATAAAAAATGAGTAACTTTGGATATGAGGCTTACGCTAAAGTCCCATCTATACAATATATAGGGACCAAACTTCCCCAGTCCCCCGATTGAATGAAGTGTTGACTATGGAAGCTGGACCATCTTTGTCATATTTGATTGGCCATTAATGTTGAGCATGTTTTCTTACAAGGAGTTTTATTGGTGCATTAGATATGTGACAGTGTTTTATTGGTGAATCCCTAATAAGGGGATGGAAGTTCTTCTCTACAATTGTAAATGGAGAGGAGCTGCTGTATTCTGGTAGAACCAATTGGACATTGAAAAGCTGCCATGTTCTACTAAATGGAGTGTAGATAATAAATATTTCATCTTTTTATGCTGTGTAGTATGCTGAGTCCAGAACTCTACCGTAGTTGGCAATGCCTATGATGGAGTGTACTCTGGGATTTGGCAGAATGGACTCTGTGGCAGTGAAAGAGAGAATAGAACCAATGAGAGAGAATGGGTAATAATCACAGGATGTATATAGTTGTTGGTGGTACCTTTGCATCGGAGACAAAAAACTACCACAATAGATAATTATACCAGGATATATTCTCTTACCAACTTCATACACAGAGTTTAACCAATGTCCTCCACATAACTGGTCATTGTTTCCAGGACAGAGGTAAACACACCAAGTTGTGTTACCATACCGGTCATACCTTGAATCTCCACAATAACAGCCAGTGCCATACTGCAGTCCAGCATATTTGTGGCCTGAAAATAAGTTTTTCATAGCAGACAAATCACAAGTAAGAAACTGAAACTTTCTTGAGTAAATGGCAAAACTTTGTTGGAGAGAGAGTATATTGATCTGCATACACCTGCAACTTTGTTAAACTTATTCATTGCGGTGTCAGAATATCAACATGGAGTATTAAGAAGAACAGCAAATCCACTCACCGTATATACAAGTGAGCTTGCAAATAACAAACAGTACTGTATTTTGGTAGTAAATGTAAGTTGCATGATGTTGCATCTTATTATGAATTTATTAAAAAAGTATTTAGTAAAGAAAAATGTAAAGCAACTTTTTTGTTAAAGTCTAGGTTTGCACTTCAATTGCAGAAGTTGGATTTATTGTCTAGTGTGCAGGGTATACTTACCCCTATCTCCACAGCGATTTACACAATACTCAATAGTGTTTGATGAGCTGTTGCTTGCAAACACTGGCAAGGCTCTCACAACCCTTTCGTTGAAACAACCCAAGTACTTGTATGAATATTCTCCTATGGAGTAAAAAGCCATGTGGAAATATAGACCATGACATTATATGGGTGTACAGACAATCATTGTAGACTGTTGTGGTTTTGAATGCAAATAACCAGAGTCATGATTTGACTTTTGTACATTTAAACAAACATGGTATTACAGCTGAAAGACTCAGGGTACTAT
The DNA here is from genome assembly GCA_945261195.1 of Cryptosula pallasiana. Lineage (NCBI taxonomy): Eukaryota > Metazoa > Bryozoa > Gymnolaemata > Cheilostomatida > Cryptosulidae > Cryptosula > Cryptosula pallasiana. Next base: position 51,471,036 of record OX183130.1, on the reverse strand, counting down.
TGTTATTTCTTGCATATGCAATGTGTTACAAAACGTTAAATTTTACAATAAGATGATAGAAAATCTAAGATAGCTTATCGAGTAAAAATAATTGAGGTAAACAACTGGTATTTCAAACCCTTAGTAACATATAAAGTATCTGCTGCATGTACAACAAACTGAATGTATAAAAATATATTTAATGATTTTATGTGAGCTGATTTGTAGTGAGACGGCTTCCTCAAAGCGCTCTGAGATAAATTGCTAAAAATCAAACCTGGTACAAAATATTGGACAAAAACAAAATTTTATCTCTCATTATTTTTACAGTGTGATTTGTCTATTGCTAGAAATGGTGTATAGTTTTTACTAAAAGTACCTTGTATGCCTGTTACCGCTAGCAGAAAGAAAACTAAACTGACAGCTAATATAACTTCTTTCAAGATCTTCATTGCTGGCTGATCATCAGAAGCAAAAACCTAAAACAAAAATAGAAAGAATCAGAGAGGGAAGATTGGTTTCACAGACAAAAATTATAATCTGAAAATCATTTGGAACAATTTTGCACTAACATTCTTTCACAAAATTCAATTGGTCATTTAAGAACACATTGGAATGCAATACAAAACAGCACAGATGGTATGAACAGTTGTACACCAGTGGTATAATTTCAAATTTCTATAAACATTTTATCTGAGTGAGCTTGTATCAAGCTTTGTTGCAAAGACTATTTCAAATTTAATATGTGATTCAAAATTTTTTCTATATCTAAAATACTTTATGCGTATTATAAACTTTTTATCGGCCTGCAAGGCTCATGTAGAAATCAGATACCCGGAAATTGAAATGCTTTAACTTACTATTTGGCCAAAGCTCAGTGGCACACCAAAAATTTTGACACAATTACAGAATTGGCGATGAAAGTAATAGAAGACTCAAAAAACATTTAAAACTCACCCATTAAATGTTCGCCTCCAGCTGGTAGAAAGTAATCTAAGGTTGTCTGACTTCTAACAGTAAACAACAAAACATCGCCTAAAGCATTGAAACACCAAAGGCCATTTAATGTTGTAAACAAGATCTGAGATGTTGTTGAGACAATAAAGTGCTTATGCAATCTACCTCACAAGTTTTTAAGTGGAAGATGAATGTTGCTGGTTATCACTGCTATAAACCCTTCAAAAGTTTTGATATGCTTCTCAGAAAGAGAATGTTTTACGGTAACAAATGTGTTACAACAAACATTTGGAATGGATAAACGATTTAAAAATATTATTTACCTTAACAGTTGGAAGGATTACAACATTGTCTCTCAATAAATAGAGCATTTTTAAGTCTGACATTAAGTATTCGTGGGCTGAAATCAGTGAAATTAAATATTTACTCGTTAAATTGTGATTAGAATCAATTATTTTCAGCTTTTACTGTGAAATGTTTGAGTACTTAAAAATTTCCTGAGGTGGAATGTAAAAACACATTTAGGCAATGGTAATTTGAACCTTAATTTCTTACCTGTAAATTCTGCCTTATTGATGAATGCAGTAACCTGACAGGTGACTTGTACTTTTAACTTTGCTTTTATATACCTTAAAAGTACCAAAAATCATAGCACAAACTTGATCGGCAAGAACCAATCGAAGCACAGGCTTCATTGGTGATAGCCAATCATAAGGCTTAATAATATTGTCTCAGTAAGAAACTTTTTTAAACATTAAGCGTTGCAAAACTATTTTTTTAAAATTTTACAAAAATTCGCAGACTCAAAAACTGACAGTTGTAAAACTTATAAAAGTTTCTTACACATAACCACACTTTCTGTCTGTAGGGTAAACACTCATGCATCTGCCATGCTTGAATGTTATCAAAACCGATTTGGACCAAAACATCTTTGTTGACAATCACTGTAAAGTTTACATACACAGAACCATTCCAGATGTTGTCAAGAGAAGAGTTCTTGATGAATACACCATGAAAAAACACACGCAGCTATAATCTTATTAAGGAAGTTTTGGAGAGCTTCAAGTATGAGTCAAGTAATTCATGACACAAAAATTTGTAGAGATAGAGTTGGGTATCCCATAAAATTGTCTCACACTCAGACGGTCAAATGAGAATACTTGGGAACCAGCCATCTGCTGCTTGCGGGCTTACAATAGCAACTCTTTGACCCACTGAGCTTATATTTGCTTTTTATTTGTTATGTGGTACTTAAAATGAATGAGGAACTTATTGCATCTCTCCTTCTTTTAACCAACTCAAAACCCATTTCACCCCAACTTCAAAACTAGGCACTAAACATGCTAAGTTTTTCATCCCGAAGTTAATTTTGTTGTTTCATGATTCTGACTGCAAAAAGTTCACAATTAGTAGTAAAACATCAGCATGGTTTGTGATAGTCCTGGTTGACTACAAACTGACAATTATTCTCTGGTAATGCCAGCGATCAAAGCATTTATTTTGAAGAACACTATAGAAGCATCGAAAAAATAGTTGCTGCCCTCTTCATTTCTGTAACCATACTGTAACTCTGATCATTTACATAAAAAAGGTAACAAGTTTCAGTGACACAAAGTAATCAGAATAGTCAACCATTGATTACAATTATTCACATGTTATTTCAAAAACTTAACTGTGAAGCAAACTACTCTACATTGATTGGATTTGATTATGGAACATGAGCAATTAGCTATTTTAATGATAATAAGTTGAAATAGGAAACACTTCCACAAAAAATAAGGAAAACATAATTTGGAAAAGTAAAACTGCAATGCACTACATTTACTTGAAAACTGAGAAAAAATTACAATAAAATTTAAAACTTAACAACATCATTAATTAACTATGTGAGAATAAATAACATAAATATCAACAGTTTGTTTTAGTCTAACAACCACGTACGGCAAAACTTGTGTTGTCTGGTTAGATATCAAACCCCAAATGCTTTTGCTGCAAAAATAAAGACATTTTTATTAAATTCCTTATATTTGGACATTCAATCATTTCCAGATCATCTGGTAAATAGAATCACAAAATGGTTAAACAAGAACACTTTGGGTATCGTTGGCAGCCGTTTGGACTTCCATACTAGTATCTGATACAGTACTGTGGTCCACAATGCTTTCTTTAGCCTCAGAAACTTCTTCTACCACTTCATTAGGTATGGAATAATCTGGTTCAGAATTGTCAGAAAGTGCTAAAGCTGTTTTACTTTATTGACTAATGTGCAAGACATCACCGGTAGCTGTCACATGATGTCTGGTATCCGTGCAAGATGGGACATCGTACTCAGAGTTTTGATTGATAAGCACTATATCAGAAGTGAACCTTGGTTTGACTGTATGCGATGAATACGAATTGTTATTGAATCTCTTTCCCTGAGCTGCACTTGGTCGATTCTTTCTGTGAATTATCTCTAGGATTACATGTCCACCTGTAGCACTGACACCGAAACAGTATCTGTTTATACGAGCTCAGAAAACCTTTATACCAACTCTGTAGTCATCTAAACTGGTCAACAAATCTTTGTCAATCAGGACATAGAGTCTTACTTCACTTGCAGCACTGATACTGGCCTTGTGCTACAGGCCCTGCGCTACAGGCCCTGTGCTACGGGCCCTGTGCTACCGTACAGGCCAGCTTCCAAGAGACACCGACCTTACAAGTGCACTGCATGCCCTGTCTTCCTATATACCTGCCCTGTACATCTTTGTTTAGCCTTGTGTAGGTTGTCACAACCCTTCGTTCATAGATAAGTACTTTGTATCAGCCATTCAAGCTTCTACAGCTGCTAGAATTACTGAAAAAACTGATCTTGGTCATGGATACTGTTAATCTCTTCACCAATCAGAGTAGAGTTAAGTTGCTTCTTGATTGAGCAGATCATGTTCGATCAAAAAGCTCGTAGTGCCAGTAGAAGTTGGCAGAACATCTGTTAATAACCCGGAGACTAATGTAACAGACCATCTGACGGAAGCATTGCAAGCTGTCATGCAGCCACCTCTTGGCAATGCTCACTCACCATTTAAGGCTCCAAAATATGAGGGTATATGTGACGCTGAGTATTTTGTCTCATAGTTTATTGAAGTGACAAAGGCCAGTGAGGGACTGGAAAACATGGCCATACAACATCAATGTGAAGCGCTTCATGGCACTCCTCTGGAGTGTGGGAAACCACCTCAGATTCAAGCAGTTTTTGCTGTTTTGAGAGCTCATTTTGGTCTCATGCCTAGGAAAGTCATGTCTTGACTTATCAGTCTGCCAGTCTACGCAGACGATACAAAACAATCTTCCAAGAGCATGCAAATGAGGTTGAGTGCTTAGTACACATTGTGGTCAATGCAGCAACACATTCATAAACAAAATCAGCACCACTGCTGGAAATGACTATTTGCAAAGGCATATCCTGGCTATTCAGCATGCTGGCTTAGCAGGTGTGGTAAGAGTAGGTAACGAGTACTCATAAATAAACATTGCTAAGGATGAAAGCCGTAGTTACTTGAGGACCACAGACAATGAGACAGGTGACAAAGAAGAGTATAGAGAAACCGCCACTAGAATAGTACCCCTCAACACACCTATCCAGCAATTGCACATTGCACCTCAATGCACAATGCACCAACAATGGAATCTCCTTACCTCCTGTGGAACACTAAGTTATCTATCACCGGAATCACAGGGGAAAAATATATGGAGAAGAAAAGGTGGCAGAACCAAACCAGTAATATAAACTAATGTGGATCTGCCATGTGGTGAATAAGAAGAAAAACATTTATGTTTCTTATAGCGGTTGCAAAGATTATTAATATGCGAGCTGGCGCTTTGGGAAAACCTAATAAAAAACCATTAAAATGCACCTCTTTGCTGTTGGACAATTAGGAGGCTGCCATTTCAACTGCGCACTATCTAATATTTAAATGTAAGTCGGTTTTTGCGATGTTAGCTTAAAACTCCGGCACTACTGAATCAATTTTAATAAGAAATACATATTCAGAGTCGTCATTAAATTCTCTAGGTTATAACACTCTTGAATTTTTACTTTGCTAGAGGATCGCAGCAATATTTCCAATAGAAACCTCATTCTCATCAGTTACTCCAAGTTATATCTGGCCATATTTTTCTGCCTTTCATGACATGTTCGATTTCTTTTGATTATATTCCGACATGCTACAACCTGTTTGATTGGTCAGCAGTGCTACAGCGAATCAAGTATTGATATCTGTGCGCCAAACTGAATTGTTTTGCTAGATTTTTTCGATCTTATAATTGCTTCTCTACCGACTCACCGATCAACTGTACTTGCCTTTCACATTCCAACATTATCTCATTGCTTATACCAGCCTGATATTGTTGTTTAGCAATTTTCTTGAAGCCCGTGGCTATATTATTAAAATGATTAATATAATGATAACAATAATAATATATAACAACGACAATAAATAATTGTTAGTTTTAATAATAATCAAAATAATAATTAATAAACACCATCTCCTCCTGCATTGTTATTTTTATGCTTGAGTAACTGTTATTATTTTTATTATTATCAGTAGTATTATTTTTTTTCATTATTTCTATTATTATTATTTTTATTAATATTTGTATTGTTTTTATGGTTATTTTTACGTTGTTTTCATTCCTTTTATTAATTATTATTATTATGACTATATAGACTAATAATAAAAGTGATAATAATAATAAAAGTAGTTCTTATTTATTTAATAAAATAAAAAATAACAAAAGTATTAATTATTAGTCATTGATTATTGTTATTGTTACTATTTATTACTGTTATTACTATCTTTATTAAAATTATCATTGTTGTATAAAAGTAGTCGTTTTTCTTTTTTGTTTAAAAATAATTTTTAGTGAATAACACTGTGGTGGAATACTGCTCATTAATATTAGTACTGCTATATACTCTCATCTCTTCCATATCATTATATTCCTCTATTTAAGCACGAACAACTTTGATACAAATAAATATCATAAGCATTGAAACTTACGAACAAAAACCATAGTCACAGTGTATCATAACAATAATAACAACAATGAATGAGCAATACTGGTAATGCATAAAAAATAATGATATACGCCGCAATAAAAAGAAAAGTAATCAAAAGGAACCCAATGTATCAGAGTTGTTCTCAATTTCTCTGGCTTTGTTTATCAGCGGTAATTTTTCTTATTTGCTTTTTTCGCTTTTTAAAGTTGTTTACCATGACAAAAAATACTTAATAATTATGAGTAGGTCTACAACAGCAGCGCTAAGTGAGTCTATGTTTAAAGACTTGCAATATTTTTGACTAAAGGTTTCTAATTAATAAAATATTATACAAAATTATACAAAAATTGCATAATGAGAGTGACAAAAATAGTCATTTGAGGAACTTAATCCGTAATATGTGCATAATTTGTACACAATTTGTTTATTTTAATGATATTTGACTTTACCTGCTGCTCAGCATACCATGAAAAAAACTGGCTCAATTATTCCAAACAGCTTTTCTCCAACTCCACAAGGCTTACGTAAATTCAGAGAAAATAAAAATGATTGTGAGTTTTTGTTACAATTGGGTTGTGAGTGCCACACAGTGAACAGTGCATGTTTAGCTGATTTACTTACACAGTTGATGCAGCATTCTAAAATACATTTTTGAAATATTGACCAATGGGTTACATAGTCACTAAGCATATGTTTTGATATGGAAATTTAAAATACAAATACTTGAATATCCACCAGGCTCTTTGAGTTGGTTTTTCACTAAATGCACAACTACAGCAAAGCCTTGAGTTGAATTTTTGGAAATATAATCCATGTTTTATGACAATCTCCTTTGGTGGGAAAATAAACTTAAAAAAATGCTTTTTACCCCCTGGAATATCTAGACTCGAGCTATTACGAAAGAGTTGCACGCTCAACTCTTCAAAAAGAAAAGTCAACGTTTTTGCAAGTTGTTGTTATGGGTGGTGATGTGAAATAGGGAGAGCAATGTGTTGCATGGAACAACCGCTACACTTCTGCAAATGTTGTGTAATTATGTTCAGAGATTCAATTATGTTATGAAGCAAGAGGGAAATTGGCACACCCATGCGGCTATAAATTTATAATTTGTGCCGACAAGAATGTTCCAAGAACTGTTAGATGCTCTGACAGCACATTTCGTAAAATATATGATCATTTACATGATGATTGAAACATGTAGACAAATTGAGCATCCTCAAGCCAACTGGCAAGTCAAAACTGGAAAAAAACTCTATAACACTAGCCCCTCTTGATCTCCCTAACATCGTTTTCGCACTTTTTATGTTATCTCCCCGAGCAACGCTGGGTATTTCGCTAGTATAAATATAAAACCAAAATTATTATTATGTAGTAGGTTGCTAGTTTTGTCCCTTGAATGTTATAGATTGTATTTTTATATTTTTGATATACATTTCATTATCATAATTAATCATCAAATAAAGTTCTTGCTGCCAAGTTCAGTCTACTACCACCAGAAACTTATACTATAACCAACCATAGACATTCACAGAAGCATTGCTGCAAAAAGTTTTTATTTGTCTACGATACCCTTCAATAACCATTCTAGCCAATTGCGACATTATTGTGGTAGATTTTTATGAACCTAACCTGTGAACACTGACTTCACAAGCCCCTAAATACTAGAGGCTGTCTCTGTAGGCCAGGAACACACCCTAGTGTTGATTTGACATGGACAACAGGCAACTGGTTGTCCCTGTAGCAAGCAGTAGAGCAAGCAGAGCTGCCTTTTCTGTGTTAAGAATATGACACGGCCGTTGGTAATCTTTTACTGGGCCAATGGTGACCTTTACTGAGCCAATGGTGACCTTTACTGGGCCAGTGGTGACCTTAACTGGGCCAGTAGTGACCTTTACTGAGCCAATGGTGACCTTTACTGGGCCAGTGATGACCTTTACTGGGCCAGTAGTGACCTTTACTGAGCCAATGGTGACCTTTACTGAGCCAGTAGTGACCTTTACTGGGCCAGTAGTGACCTTTACTGGGCCAGTAGTGTCCTTTACTGGGCCAGTAGTGACCTTTACTGAGCCAGTAGTGACCTTTACCGAGCCAGTAGTGACCTTTACTGGGCCAGTAGTGACCTCTACTGGGCCAGTAGTAACCTTTACTGAGCCAGCAGTGACCTTTACTGGGCCAGTAGTGACCTTTACTGAGCCAGTAGTGACCTTTACTGAGCCAGTGGTGACCTTTACTAGGCCAGTAGTGACCTTTACTGAGCCAGCAGTGACCTTTACTGGGCCAGTAGTGACCTTTACTAGGCCAGTAGTGACCTTTACTGGGCCAGTAGTGACCTTTACTGATCCAGTAGTGACCTTTACTGAGCCAGTGGTGACCTTTACTAGGCCAGTAGTGACCTTTACTGGGCCAGTAGTGACCTTTACTGGGCCAGGGTCAAATGGTGACTTTGCCTGAAATATCAAGAATAACTGTGGAGCTGCAGAAGGCTAAGTTTTTCAACTATCTACCTCCAAAAGCCAAGAAAGAGGGATGCCAGCCCTAGGACCTACCAGGAGAAAGGAGCATATATCAGCAGACACTCTAACCATTAATTCCGCCCCTTTATCCTTGGGCGCTTGTTCTACTTAATCATTTGGAATTAGCATCTTAACCGCTATTATATTTAAGCCTGTATTGTTATCTGTCCAAATAACTTCCTATTTGAATTCTAAGCATATCATTGGTTTATGACAATGTTTGCTTCCTGTGCTTGTATACAGCTTGTATACACTATTAGTAGTAATATATGAGCAGATCTCCCTACCAAGTGTTTTTTTGTGGATTAGATCTTGGAGGTTATGCAATGGGTTACGATGTTGGATGAATTCGCCGAGTTTATATTGTATTTCATTTGAGGGGTACTTGAGTGGCATTTGAGTGGCATTCAAGTGGCATTTGAGTTTTGATTATTTTTTTACTTGATTTGAACTTATATGGCATATAGATTTTGAATGTATGACATTTAAGTTTCGATAGGTTATGATAATTTTTTACATAACTGTACACATAATTATAACTCATAGGGTATCTAGATTTTGAATGTAAGGCATTTAAGGTTTGATAATTTTCTGTAATTCCGACTCATATGATATCTTGAGAGAGAGGAGATATATCTACATTGAATAAATACAGTGATTAAAAATGAAACAATATGTGAATATATACATTTATTGTGTAATAAGTAGGGAAAATCTCTCCATATAATATAGCTAGAGTCAGTAAATACTAAGTAATAACAATTAATACATAGTCTTTTTTTACAATGATGTCTTTGATGTAGTGATGTTATATCTTAAGAAGGGAGACTTCTGTTTTATGTGCTTTTGAATTCGTAATGAACTAAAATAAAAAGTTATGTATTAATAAAGAATGATTAAACAAAAACTTAAAATAATTACATGAATTTGAACTATAGCTTTAGTTACATTGGATAGTTTACATTATATAGAAAAGGGAAATAGCTCACCAAGTCGCATTGTCCAACTTGTTTTTTGAATTAGAGACTATCCATCGCTAAAACACTCATCATTTTTTTTCAGCAACATATCCTGTCTCAAAATCATCAAAGTCTCCACGTAGAAAATCTTCAAGTTCATCATCATCATCAATTTCTAATATTGTTTTGTTGTGCTTTGCTTGATCACAATATTGTTTCCAATACATTCGACTGAGACTGTATGGAGAGCAAAATGAAACATCGTATTCTGTCTTAAATTTTCCGTGGGTTGTTTTTCCTCTGTAGATCATCACACCTTGAGTATATCGGTTAGCTTCTGAAGCATATTTGTCTGGTATGGCAAGCGTCTTCAACAGCGTTTCTCCACATTGTTCAATGCTATAACGGATACAAATTACATTCGACTGCCCTCCTTTAAATCGATGAGGAACGAATCTATCAACAACATCTTGGTAAGGAAAAATAGCGCCGGGTTGAAAAATATTGAGGGTGTTGATGTTCAAGAAGCGTTTGAGCTGACCTTTAGTCAATGTACTAAAATATAGTGATTCCTCTTCAGCTTTCTTTTTGCTTAGAGGATGACTGGTAACACGTCTGACATCATACCAAAGAACGCTTTTATTTTTTAGTTTTCCCTTTCTACCCAAATATACAACGTTAAACGGAGGGGGGTAATTATCACAGTTGAAGTTTTTAGCTATTTCAACTGGACAGATGAGTATTTTGGGTTCGAGTTCATTTATATCTGAAGGATCATGGTAGTGTACTTGAGAATATCTACACTTCTCCTTACTTGATGGATGTATCACACCAGTCACTCGCATAATGCTTGGGATAGGAAGATCTTCAAATGTTTTGCAAATCGGAACTTTTGGTGAGTCAATCACTTGAGAACCTTTAGACTTTTCTAATTCCCTAGCTCTCCTTTCGTTGAGACATTCAACTGTTAAATGAGTTATAGCTGCACTCTCCATTGTTTGCTTATCAACGGAAGTAGTTTGTTTTCTCACTATTTGTTTTCGTTTCCTTACTATTCGCTTTTTTGGAGCAGTTTTCCTTCTCTTAGGAGTTGTTTTGCCGTTTTTCATTTTATTTTCTGTTGGATATGGATCTGTGCTAAGGAGCTCTTCAGAAAGAGCATCCATAACATGCTAAAAATAAAAGGGTAATATTTGCATGAGTGGCTAAGAGTGTATTTATTACTTAGAGTGTCTTATATATATATATATATATATATATATATATATATATATATATATATATATATATATATATATATATATATATATATATATATATATAACATACATCAAATATATGGGCATTATGACTTGGCCACCTGTTACCATCATTGAATTACACACAATCAAGGGACGCTGACAAAAGTAGACCGACTATTGATGCTGCTTTTATTCAATCAATGCCATTCTGATTTTGATCATATGGTATCTTTTTTTAATTGTATTGTTTTTTTTTATCAAACTGTTGTATTTTATTGAACAGTAGTACATTGCAGTTTTCAAGGATTAAATTATCAACAAATTACGTCAGTTTTGATTATTTGCCAATCTTGTGCAAAGGTATACACAATATATGTTATATAGCCTACAGATATGCCGGACTACAACAAGGTACATTCTGTTATTGTGGGAATGATGGATATGACTTACATGGTACACCTTCTAATGGAGAGGAAGCATGTACAGCTCGATGTGCAGGAAACAGTAGTCAGATATGTGGTGCATATTACATCAACTCTGTGTATGAAGTTGGTAAGTAGTATTTATTGATACTGTAGTCATTTATTGTATAGAGGTTATTGTGAGATGTAGCAAGAAAGTAAAAAATGTTGTGGATTCATCTCTTGGGCTCGGTTTACACTAGTACGCTACAAAACACGGTAAAAATTTGTAACAGCTATGGTTCAGTACTGGTCCGCTCCAAAGTGCCTGTTCAAACAATCTTTTGTCTGGTGCATTCCTTTCGTATCCGTATGAAACACTTTGGGGCCCCGTTTCAGTTTTGAGGCGATACGGGACCGGTAATGGTGCGAACCTGAATGAACAGCCGGCGTTTTTGCTGCGAACTTCAGTGTTCTCATTTGTACGATGTACGCGTAATGCACCCGCGTAAACGGGGCTTTGGATTTGCTACAATATACAATACTGTAACTCCATAAAAAACTTATAAAACTGTAAACCAGAGAGTTATGGCTCTCGGTTTGTTACTCAAAAAGTCACGTTCAATATATTGTAAAATATTAGCTGGAATTCCAAGCATTTCAGTCGTCATCGCTGTTTGATATGATCTGTCATATGCAGCATTACTTCAGTTTTGAAAACTACACGATATAATAATGAATAATTTAAGCATATACGGAAAGGCAAAACACAAATTGTAATAACGTTTTCAGTATACTAGTTGGCGTCCATTGGCAGCATTGCGCTTGTTTTACTCAAACTCATGATCTACAGTCGTGGTGACCTGCATCTAATGATGGTTTTTTCCAGGCATGCTGCAACTGATTCTATTTGAAATGCCAACCAAAGTTCTATAATCCCCAGTAAAACCATTGACTCACATGTTTGATGAGTCAATAACTTATGACTCTATGTGCATTTTTATTGCTTGGGAGAAATTTTACCATAACAGCAATTTATATTACATCAACTCTGTGTGTGGAGTTGGTCGGTGTTACATAGTTTGTTCGTCCGTCCGTCCGTCCGTCCGTCCGTCCGTCCGTCCGTCCGTCCGTCCGTCCGTCCGTCCGTCCGTCCGTCCGTCCGTCCGTCCGTCCGTCCGTCCGTCCGTCCGTCCGTCCGTCCGTCCGTCCGTCCGTCCGTCCGTCCGTCCGTCCGTCCGTCCGTCCGTCCGTCCGTCCGTCCGTCCGTTTGAACTGCGCCTCGAGGGCAACCCTAAATACGGGTCTCATAAGCTTGGAGCTTGTGTGAACAGCACCCTATACCCATGCCCGCCGTTACACCGGCTACTCTTCCAAAAAAGCAGAGGGGGGATCTTTTACTAGCATGACTCCATAGTTATTATGGAGAGTGCAATCAAACTAGGGACCACGTTATTTTTATGCCCATATCCGACCAGGCAGAGCATATAGGAAGCCGAATATCTCGCTCACAGATAACCGTGCTGGGAATCGAACCCCAGATCCTGGATTGAAGTGCAAGCACTTCAACCACTAGACCACACCTGCCTCCTCCTGCCTCCTCCTCCTACCTCCTCCTCCTGGCTCCTCCTCCTGCCTCCTCCTCCTGCCTCCTCCTCCTGACTAGCTGCAGGAAGTGTTTCCTTGAAAATATGTTTTAAACAAAATCATTATACAATTATACACATTACACGCACATTCATTACTGGTCAGACAAGCTGTGGAGTTTAGGTTCATTACGTTTATGAAGTTATGAATACTGCAACAACTCCACAAAAGATTACAAGTGTGTGTCTATTAATCGCAAAAACTATTGATCATTGCGTTTAGAGATACTTAGTACCAACTCATTTGTAGATTGTATTTGTGTAATAGGAATAGTTTTGCTAAACGTTGTCTTTTTCGTAGCAGGCTCTTATGAGTGTTTTATTTGCTTGCAGTACAACTATCGGCCACTACACTTCCTACATCTACATCTTCCATATCAACTGAGTGGACTACATCAACATCTGGTGTATCATCTTCGATGGCAAAAACTACGCTAATACTACAACGAACTACAAGTATAAGCTTTACTGAAACTGTTGCATGTATTGTGCTCTGCTCACCATCACAAATTTTAGAGAATCAAGCAAGGTTAAGGATCCTCTCCTTGCCCTCAGCATCTGGTACCCCCATTCATTACCCTATGTCTTATATCTACCCTTAGCATACATACTCTTTGTTCATTAAATAACCTTCCCCAACTTTAAAATGGCACCCACTCTCCTTCCTTTGTGATGGCATGGTAATGAAGGGAAGCGGGTTCTTGTTGGCCAACTTCACCTCTTTTATATTTCCCTTTGCTCTTCCTTGGTATTTTCAGACACCAGAATACTGTATTGAATTTTGGCATCTCCTCTAACTATTGCAACTGTGTATTAATGAGAAGGTTGACTGGTACAGTGAGGATTAGTTATCATTAGAATTAAAAACTGTTATTTGCTCCAAGGTGACTGAGAAGCCATTTTATACAACTCGACTCAACCCCAACTTGACCAATTAGCAGATGAAACTATTGCCACTGGCCAGATACACTTATCAATGATAAAAAATTTTCGCTATTTAGTAGGTTGAAAGATTTGAAAGTATTAATATACAGAATGCTCTTCTACTTCTCACAGCTAACAACCTACTAAGTAATAATGTGGGCGCTTACATTTTAGGATTGGGCTACAGTTGAGAATATTGAAGTCTGATTAGCTCCTTAGTAAGCAGGTGTATTTAAAAAGCCATTATAGCCTTCTTCTAATGTACCGAGCCTTTGGCCCACTTTTATCTAGGTACATATGTACGGTGGTGTGTGAGCAGTGCAGGCTTTCAGTGGCTTGACTAAAAGAGGGGAGGCTAACACGGGAGGCTAAAGGGTGAGGGAGGCTAGAGATAAGGGAGCGAAACATAAATTACTATGCATATCAGTTAGTAGGACAGTTAAGGAAAGAGAAGGAAAACTTACTGGACCATTCCTGTGGGGGTTAAAAAGTTTAGGAACAAGGGAGAGGAAAAAAGGCTGTGGGACTTGTTACTACCTCTCCTTGTAGAACCTGTCACTCTCTCTCCTTGTAGGACAAGGGTAGAGGGTAACAGGAGTGGATACAAAGAGTAGAGGTGGATTCAAAACTAATCAGACACACAAATTCATTACAATTTTTCTTAGTTTCTCAAAAACTAGATAGTAAGTTGCTGGGAAATCACAGTTACATACTTCTTGGAAAACCCATTTTAGTCTAAATTTTGGTTTTGTAGGTAAAAGTAACTCACTACCAAGCAATTTGAATGATGAAATTAAAATGTATGCTGGAATTGCAGTAGGGGCTGCCGCTTTGTGTGTGAGCACTATAGCAATAATGTTAGCATTAGCTTTATGGTAAGTGGTGCAGGTTAATGTTCATTGACGTTCATGTATCTGTGTTTGTTTGACTAAAAAATATCCAAATTAGTTTGAGCGACAGTATTTTTTGATTTTGAGACCAAATTTCCTTCTACAGGAAAAGAATGAATAACAAACAGGTTTCAACAGCCATAACAAAGAAGGACGCCAATGCAACAATGAACTCTGTAAGCAACAAAGAGAATGAGCAAGGTTAGATTAAGCGTAATCGTTTAACCAAGAAATGAGAAAGTGATAAATTGCCAGTTTGATACTTTGTATTGCAATCCGTTTTAGCTGAAACTTGATTGCAGATTTCATTTGTGCATATTTTTGTTTGTACAATCCCGATAAACACCACATATGTTTAAAGCAGTAAATATTGTCGATCGGAGGACATTAAAATTGATGGCAAACATCGGGATTAGATCTATCAGTTTATCGATAGCTTTGCTCCTTGTAACATTGATGATTTGGTTGCGAGCAAAAAATGTTCTGGTCTTTTCTGTAGATCTCTGAGGTTAGCTCAAACTTAATGTCCATATGTCATATTCATTGCAGTTAATTTTGTGTAGCTCAAAAAATTTAATGAACAATAACATAGGGGTCTTCTTGCAACTGATAGAGGTTTAAACCTGCTGCCTTAGCCGACACCACCAAACCTGGTAGCCAGACTTATTAGGGGCGTTGATGTGCTGAGCAGTGAAGTTGAATCCTCAAAGGACGTTTTTATCCACTTGGTTATGGGACTGTTGATGTCCAATGTGCAATGACCAATGTGCAACAAGGTTCAATTTACCACATATCAACAAGTTTAGCCAGAGCATTGAGTACTGACAGCAAATATAAATCAATGAGTTGAGTCTTCTAAAAATTTGTCATTCACGTTAAACAATAGTGATTCTTTGTTGTGAATATATAATAATTGTAATGATATATTCATAATCAAAATAAATGATAGTAAAAATTGATCTAGTAATCAATAAGTATACTATAACTTAATAATATCAATAAAATAATAATTTAGAATTGTTATTTAGCAGAGGCATCTGCTGTTGTGAAATCGTGAAGGATGCATATATACCCTAGAGGACTTAAATTTCGCTAGAGTTTAATTTTGCTACCTACGTGATTACAATTGGTTCACAAGCAAACATTTCGCTAGCAGTTCTGCGGCAATTATGTTCTGGGTACACATTTTCGCACCCGGTTTTTCATATTATTGTTATTATAATAGTAATAATAATAACAATAAATAAAATAATTATTATTATTTGCCTAAACAACATCAACAACAACGTGATGTATTTATTTACATGAGGGTATATTATCTTCTTGTACTTTTTAACCTCGCAATAAACTATCCCCTAAATATGTTCTCATCTGACAAAGGTATGGCAGTGCCAAAAAAATAAATCACAAATGAAATGGTAGAGAACAATATTTATTTACCTCTGACCATGACATAGTGCATGCTGTTACGGGCAGAAAAATGCTGGAATGAGAGACGTAATTGTTAGTCCCTCAATGACAAATAGAAACTTCGGCTCAGCTAGCGAGCCAAGTTGCTGTTCTGTATGAAACAAAATCGGAGTGGAGCTTATTATTATTTATTATTATTTTGTTGCTCTTCATTATTTTCATTGTTACCACAACAATGGTTATAATAATCTTAATATCATATTTTTCATTCTGATATATCATTATTAATAATAAAATATATTAGTATTTGTTTTGTGTTCATGTTGACATCGTATCACTGGGATTATTTTTTTCAAATTTTTCTAATATAGGGGCTGGAAAGAAGTTCATTGGAACTAAATTTCGCTACATCAGCACTCGCGAAAACCGCGAAAGTTTGGTCCGGCGAAAACTAAAGTCCTGTAGGGTAGAAGCTTTTGCTTTGTTGATAGAATTTTTCAATAATTTACCTTGTTTGAATCAGAAAGCTTGCACAGTGCTATCAGTATACATCTACCTGAACATTTCTTATTTAATAAAGAAATTGTTCGCCAGCGAAAATAAGTTTGTGTTTAGTAAACAGGAAGAATTACTTGAGATTATCTGTCTAGCATTGGATCACATTGTTAGTTATGATTAAAAGAAAAGGAAAAGTCTGAATAGCGTCTAAAAATTTACTCTCTCTTTGTGATAGCTTTTTGCACAACATGACGGTTGCCTGTTAGCCAGTGCTGGTAACTTGGAACAAAAATAAAGTCTCAAGTTCGACTAGATTCTTTGACTTTTTAAATAATGACTTGCTAACAGTCTCAATGAAATACTTGATATTTTAATTGACGGTTCATTAAAGTGATTTCTGAGTTACTTGTTTTTCCATTAACTTGAATAAATTTTTAAGCATGATGTTGCAATTTAATTGAGCATTTTTATAGTTTTATTTTAGACCATCTTCATTATGTTAAAACATTGCTTATTTATTATGTCAATGACATTTTTTTTCTGCTGCTCAAAGTAACTGCTTATGTGTATTTGCAATCAAGTCAAAGTTGACTCGGTTATCGAACTGAATGAAGAATATGAGTGACTTAAATTGAGCTATCAGCGAGTCTAACAATTCGCTTTGATTTACTTGTTTCTACTTGAAAAAACATGGTACTTGAAATGCTTCATAATAAAAGAGTTTGACTTGACTTGTGACGTGGTGTTAAATGCCTTGTAATTGCAGTTTTGTGACTCGATAACGGAACTGCTTTTAGCAATTAGACTAAACATGTATCCTTAGAATAACAGCTATATCAATTAATTTGTGTGCTTCACTTATTTGATGTACTGGTTAACATGTCTGTTTGCTGGACTAGGTGCTGTTGTTGTGAGGTCTCCAGTACATATTCCAGCCAGGTATGCTCTATTTTTTTTTTAGTGATGAAAACACTGAAAACAGAGTCAAAAAGTCAACCAATTGAGAGACTCTGAAAAATACCACATTTAAACAATTCAGGGTATGGCGTACTGGAGGTAATTGGTGCCAATGGTACATCTGTTGTAGGTAAAACTGCTGGAGAAGTTGGTGATGATTATATGGAGGTAGTAACAGCTTGTGATGAAACATACATCACAGGTAAATCTTTTGTATTCAGTAGTGCAATCTATTCCGTGTTTTACTCAATTATTTTCATTTACAGATTCCATGACTTTAAAATATGCTAGAGTATTTGCAGAAGGCATAAAAAGTTTCACAGGGAATGGTGTTTTGAAAATTAGTTTTAATTTTTAATTAGGATTGATTAATATAATTGGGAGTTACATGTATAACATTCTTTTGCATTTTAGTTGAAATTATTTCAATAACAGGTTGGCTATTGTAGCACAATTCGAAGCTGTGGATGACATACACACTTATGAAGGACTACAAAAAGTATAACTGTACCTGCAGCAACTTGCCAAGGAAATTCTAACACTTACGATGATGATTTCCAGAATGGTCTCTTATAATGAAAACTTTTGCTTTTGCTAGCAGCCTCCATCTTACATGGTTTGATTCATTTTACTCGCTTTCCGTAACATAAATTTTTCCCAAATTCAACATCGCGCTTGACATTGTGACATTTTGCTTCAAGCTAACATTTTTACTGTTATAGTTTCAATTAGCATTATTTGGTAATGTTGATCCTGAAGTGTTCTCCAATGTAGTCATGATGGGCAAAAACATTTACAAATTAACAGACCTTTGAAAGATTATCGATGGTTTATTTCCTTATAAGCATTGAGAACTTATGCACACATATTTTATTACCACCACTAGAGGTCTATAGAACTTCTTTTGGCTATTCCTTTCCTACCAATTTGTGTGTTTATCTAATATCATATAACAATAACAATCAATCTGAGGTGGATATAGAAAAGCTGCAAAGCAATTCCTTTATTTTAGTTCATTTATTGTAATAATTGTTTGCTCAAGAAGGAACAATGCAAACTTTTATCAAGAACTTACTTGTGGGTTGTTGAAAGAATATTTGAGAGATTGTAAAACTTACCTAACGACCAATAAACATCTCATAGTCCATTCTACTTGTCACTCTACATTGCTCTAAGATTACCATAATGTGTGTTATTATTTCTTCCTTCTAAACTGCATTTTAAATGATAAGCCATAGTTAGTTCAGTTGATGCTAATATTTTTAAAATTCTGAAGACTTCAGTCTCCATAAATCTTGTCAAGAAATACTTGGTTGATAAAGATCAGCTGTTAAGTTTCCATGCCAAGTGCCCAAAAATGAAGAGCAGGCAATTGAGAGTAAACCTCTTTTTGGAATTTCATAGCTCTGTTAAACGTTATTTTTGAGTGGTTCTAGTCAGGGTGTTACACCATGAGTGGATATGCACAACGTCTATACCAGTTTAAAAGATTGTTCTGCTGATATTCCTGGGCGTAACCAAGTATTTGTGGTCTCAAAGTCTGTATGCCCTAATTACTCACTTTTGTTATTCTCAGATTACAAGACTATAGCCTGAATATTTGATGCCCAGTTTGCTCAGTCAAGTATTATCTTTGGGATCTACACAAAGTGTGTTTAAGTTGTACGTTAACTGCCTGAACTTCTGAAAACAAACTTTCTCTTCTTTTGGTTTAAAACTGATAACAATACTTTGGTTAATATGTGAACTTTCAGGTTTTGTTGTAAGATTAGCGCTGTAAAACTGTGAATCTGAGAAGATTTCGCCATCTCTGAAAGATTTACATTATGCAATGTCATCATCTATCTAGAAACAAAACACTGACCATTCATCGACAGTAGTCTCAGGTATGTACTAAAACACCTGCACTTCTGTTGATTTCTTGTATTATTTGAAAAACTAAGATAACAAAAAGTTTCATTCACAGTTTCGATTCAAAAAACTTATTTCAATCACCTTTCAAAGACAACTGATACTTCTGGCTGAAAAAATCAGAATTTGAACAGTGCAGCTGTTTGGTTACTTGAATGTTTAGCTGTTTAGTTATTTGCTCAACCGCCAAAAATTCTGCAGTAGTTCAGCTGAGTGAAGAGTCAACAAACAGTGAAGATATGCTAGTGTAATACAGTTTTTGAGTTATATTTTTGAAGGATGACATACCTATATATATATGTGTAACTACTCCACTCAACAATGTCTTCTATTTTTGATATACCAGTTGCTATTACTGCAGTAGAGAAAGAATTGTTGAAACAATGTGTTTCAGTTTTAAGTTGTTTTTAAAACTATCTATTACCATCTCAGATTGTTGGCGGCATCGAGTTGAGGCTAGGAATAGGTAAAAATATGTCTGTCTAAGTAAAGCGTAAGATTATTACGGGGTAGTTTTTGAAACTAAAAGTTGTTGTGAAAGGAGTTTATTACAAGTGCTGGGGAGGAGAAAAAGATGGAAGTATAATCTCAAACAGCAGAAAGTTTAGTGCTTAGTAGGCACAGCAACCGACATGTGAAGTACTTCAAAAGCATGGAAAGTTAGTCCTTCTAGTCTTAGAAGTTGGCAAACTTGTATCCATCAAACTTCAATATTTTGACTAAATTTACGCAGTTTTTGAAATCTAACCAATTTTGTTACAATCATACATTTAATATTATTATCAAGAGAGGATACAGCAATCTACAGTACCTGTTTGTATGCTGACTCAGTTTGTCAATACTCCTACCTAGTTGATGTAGGATCTCCAAGGTCATTTACTTGTGTCTTTGTTAGATATTGCCTCATCTATGGCTAATATACTTGATCAAAGCTTGTGAATTTAAGACAATCATATGTGCAAAAATATTGTAAAATGAATGGGTTTATTTTTTACTTACTCTACAGTTTTCTACTATTTGTAAATAATTTTTGTTTATTGTATGACTTGTGAATGCTAAAACACACATATTAAACCAAATTTTTTCCCAAAGCATCAAGCTATATTGTTCACCAATTAGCTATTTATTGCAGATTCAACATGTGTATAGACTTGACCATCTTATAATTTTGTGAGTATTCTGGAGACTTACAGATTTTTAATAAAGAAAAGAATGGAAAAATAAAATCGTATAGCAGTTTCTATGAGGTATTTTTCTACTATTTCTTAAATCATTTTCTACTGAAAAATAATCATACGGTTTATCTATAATAAGAGTATTCGTAACCTGTTTGTCAAAAAAAATACAAAAATAATAGGTCTTCGTAATTCAATACGTCTCGCATGCAACGAACATTAGATTAGAACAACATAAATATTCAATGAAATGCTATAGTTTACCAAACAAAACATGAAGAAGATGACTTCCAATTTTTAAAATAATCAAGAAAATAATAAAATTTGAACTGCTATAAACTGAGATAGTTTGTAAAGCTGCCCTTCAATTTAATAAATTTTGAACGCTTGCAATTATTTTGAATTATTTTTCAAGGATATAAAACCGGTCTACAAAAATGAAAAAAATAGTCTCGCTCGTTGTTATTTATTTAGTGTTCAGTTTCATTCGTGGCCTACAAACAATATAAATAAATACTCCTTGATTATTTTTTTTTTATTCAGTAAGCTACTTTTTGTTGACCCACAATTTCCGAACAAAATGAGTATTTATTGATTAAATTTATTGCAGGTCTGATTATTTTTTTTGCAATGTAATTGGCGAACAGAAGTCCCAAATACTCTTATTATTGGCAGTTAGTTATGGTATAGCTGGGAGGGTGCACCCTCCCAGCTATACCATAACTAACTGCTAATATAACAACTGAAGAACACTTCTACATTCTTCTTCAGGCAGCTGATCAAGCTAAAGTTTTATAGTTTGTTCACAAAATTCAGTTTAATCCATTTATTTTTATGGAATCTTTTAACTAAATGATTTGTTATGGAGTTGTGCTCTTATTAGTTCTAACTATGGTATAGATACATTCGAATCTGAATTGCACACAATTTCTTTGGATACACAACTGCTGCAAAAACTTGGCTTGCTTACATAAAAGGAGGGTTTTCCATAATCAAAAATATTTGTTTACACGTTTTCAAAAAGTTTCAGAATCTAGTATCTCAGTCACTTGTGATTTTGCAGAGGTGCTTTAGTTTAGTAAAATTTTTATTGATAATTGGCATTCTGTTAATAAGTACAGTGTATAGTGTACATGTGATATGTTACATAGCAATTATCTCAAAAACTAATTAGGCTAATAAATGACTGTTTTCAAGTTAACAGTTACCGAAAATTTGAGATCGCCATTATTTAAAATTTATTCCAACAAAAGTTAATTGCCAGATTTTCATTTCTGAATTCACTATATTACTCAATAGAAATATTCATCAAGTTTAAATTATAGGCATTTTGCTGACAAAACAGATTGATATTTGGTGAACATAAATAAGCGTTTTTAAAATCATTAAAGAATAAATATGAGCGTATTTACAATTATTTAGAGATACCTTGAAATTCTACGTCGTAATTTGGTTTTTTGTAACACATCAAAGATTTCAGCCTTTTTATTCTCACATTTCCTGAGGCCTTCAAAGGACTGTGACCAAATTATTCAATCAAAGGTTTTCTCGTGAGGCTTGATTAGTTATGATAAATGTATGGTAGGTCTAGGGTAGGTGATCCTGAGTGTGAGGCATCTGCTAGCTAGCTGATATTACGTTATGCATTGGATTTTACCAGACATAATACATGGTCAACGCTTACTAAGGTCCCCCTAACAGCTTGCAGTCATTAGAAAAGTGTAATTGAGCAATCCCACAAGACTGGTATTGATTACAGTTACACTAACAGTTAAAACAGTTATAGAATCAGTAGTTCATTATGAGGCCCTGCATAATCCTATACCTGGCCCTGCATCACTCTATAACAGCCCTGGGTAGCTATCTCGGGCCGGAAGCAAGATGGCTATGGTAGCCTGAGGGAGCAAATCCAGCCTAGAGTCTCCAGACCTTTGCCATCATCAGATGTCAGGTTTTCAGAAGCAAAGGCTGCCAAAAACTAATATCTCGAGAAAGGAGAAGAACCACCTAAAGACAGCTGTTACTGGCTGGGAAAACATTGACTCCTCCTTGTACTTCTGGGCACAAGATCTCTTTAATCAACTATCTCACATACTATTGTAATAGATTCCAATCTGGTTTCCACAAATTTCCACTATTTTTGAGTATGATGCCTCTCTCCAGAGGGGACACTGCTGCTCGACTATGACAACTATGTAACACAACCTAATTACCCTATACATAGGCAGAGCCCATGGCTCACACAAACAACACAGCGTGCAGTTTGAATGCTGGCTTTATTTCTCAACAACTAAAGTCCTAGAGTGGCAATCCACTAGAGTTACCGGCACGACATGAGAAATAAATGTAAAGAATGTGAACAGTTCCAGCTCTTTTATAGGTAGCTGCAAGGAAGTAATTAGCATAAAATCATATAATGTTAAAGGCACAGGAAGTAATTAGACCAATGCGATCACATATATAAATAACTAACAAATTATACAATGTATAAGGTTTAAATGAAATGATCGCCAAGTAGCTAGAAGCGGAGCCCTATCTCTTACTGTCCAATCAGAGTGTCCTACTGGGTCCCAAGGCTCTGGTTAGCTTGTGGTCTTGATATCTACAGGTACGAGGAAGGGTATTTTCCTTTTCTGTCCTAGAGCAGGATCCTAGCTGGTTTTGGAGGTCCTCTGCTATGGCGGCCATCTTTGACCGGCCCTGAGTCACCATACCAGGTCGGCAGCAGTCAATACCGGCATTGCACACTGTGCTACTGGCACAATAAGGCTTTCCTACTGGCACAGCATCTTACCGATTGCTGCGGGTGAAGCTCTAGCGCACTCGGTGCGGAGATAGTTTAGCAAACACCCATTTTGCTATTGTCATTCACTAAAATATATCACACTATTAGACACAGTTTATACCCGTTGTAGTTTATCGTTTATTTGTATTTACATTGCATGTTATTGGATTGCTTGGTTAACCAGGCCAAGTACTTCCTGTCGTTTCGTGTAACTCAACTTATAAAATGCTGAGCCTTTCATTAACTCAATGCGTTTAATACTTACCATGCACTGCTATATCAATGCCACTATTTCTCCTGAATAGAATAAATGTACTACTTGAAATCATTGAGTTGTATGTTTGGGCTGAGGGCTCAGCACAGTTGTGTAGTAGTGATTGCTCCATTGCAGCAGCTTGAAGTTCCATCCCGGCACAGGTTCACTTCTGATTAATGTTTCTTAGGTCTTGGAAGGCTGACTGTGTTGTTGTACTGGTAGACAGGAGGTCTGCCAATGACAACTGCTTGGTGGTTAAGTAGTGGACCTCCAGAATCTACTAGAGTTGCTGCTGTGAGTTTATAATTAACTTTTACTTGATTTTGTATATTGGGCTTGTTTTGCCGCATTCAGAGGTCAAGAGACATTTGCTGGGTCATTTTTACGGCGTAAGTAGCTCATAGTAATGATGGTGGTGGGTGAATACTTGTGTTATGGACCAAAATTCCTTAATTGCTATACTTGGCGTGGTGTACCGGTTGGAAAAAGCACTTCCTAGCTGTTTATTGATCAATATAGTGTTTTTGGGAATTATAACAGGAGCATGAAGGCAAAGGGAAAGATGTGTATGTCAATTGGAAACATGAATTCAAATTTTTTCCTCAGATTGCTTTAGACTAACTATTCTCAATACTACTGAAATGTTTTTGTTGACTCATAACTATAGCTAGACAAAGAGGCCATGTTAAGATATAGTTTATTCAGGCGACTCTAAATTACATTGGTATGCTTCCTTATTTTTTTGGATTGCTTCCAAACAGAACTCCTTCATAGTATATTGGCAAATGATAAGGCAATAAATTGTTATTCTATTGCAAGATTACAATGTAATGTTTGACTCTGGCATTGATGAGTGTATCATTTATCAAACTTCAAGTAAATTTGGTATAGCTCATATCTCTATCAGTAAATTCTCTCCTAGTCAATTACTTCCTTTTAGAACCACGAAAACCACAAAAAATACTTCAAGTAACAGAGCTTTTTTGTACAATGTAGAAATAAAAGAATGCCATTTGCAGGCAAATGCTTGAATATCTGAAAATCAGCTTGCATACAGCAAATTTAAAAAGCGTGAGAGTAGGTATTATGCAATATTGTGTTGGTATTGTGTTTAACAAGTTTTGCATGCTTTTTTGGTAATTTTTTATACAAAGCACACTTGGTAACACTTAGAGTGTGTGACATCTACTCATCTTAGCAATAAAACTTGTTATTGGTCATTTGACATCCACTTATAGATTGTATCTTATCATTCACATGACTCAGCGTTACATCTTACTTCATTGTCAGACTAGTAAGTAGTAACTACTAGCAGCTAGGGATGGATGTTCGTGGGACAGTGAAAATAGTTACTGCTTTACTGTACTTTTTATTTATTGTCTGTATACAAGGTATGTATGTTTGATATAGTTTATCTCTTGTATACAAGGTATGTATATTATATATACTTTATCTCTTGTATACAAGGTATGTATATTATATATACTTTATCTCTTGTATACAAGGTATGTATACTATATATACTTTATCTCTTGTATACAAGGTGTTTATATTATATACACTTTATCTCTTGTATACAAGGTATGTATATTATATATACTTTATCTCTTGTATACAAGGTATGTATATTATATATACTTTATCTCTTGTATACAAGGTATGTATACTATATATACTTTATCTCTTGTATACAAGGTGTTTATATTATATACACTTTATCTCTTGTATACAAGGTATGTATATTATATATACTTTATCTCTTGTATACAAGGTATGTATATTATATATACTTTATCTCTTGTATACAAGGTATGTATATTATATATACTTTATCTCTTGTATACAAGGTATGTATACTATATATACTTTATCTCTTGTATACAAGGTGTTTATATTATATACACTTTATCTCTTGTATACATGGTATGTATATTATATATACTTTATCTCTTGTATACAAGGTATGTATACTATATATACTTTATCTCTTGTATACAAGGTGTTTATATTATATACACTTTATCTCTTGTATACAAGGTATGTATATTATATATACTTTATCTCTTGTATACAAGGTATGTATATTATATATACTTTATCTCTTGTATACAAGGTATGTATATTATATATACTTTATCTCTTGTATACAAGGTATGTATACTATATATACTTTATCTCTTGTATACAAGGTGTTTATATTATATACACTTTATCTCTTGTATACAAGGTATGTATATTATATATAATTTATCTCTTGTATACAAGGTATGTATATTATATATATACTTTATCTCTTGTATACAAGGTATGTATATCGCATTAATTTATCTGTTGTACACGAGGTGTGTATGATATATTTACTCTAGTTCTTGCCTACAAGATATGGCTTTTATATGTAGTTTATTTCTTGCATATATATATCGATTATCTATATTATACACAGGACAGTATACATATATTTATTTGGGATGTTTCCAAGATGGGGCTCACAGAGCTCTACCAGAAGTGGGTGAATCAAGTCCAGACAACTCTGTAGAATACTGTGTAAACCTCTGTGGACAAAAAGGTTTGCTATTATACTATGAACTAATGGTTTAGCTTAGTAAAACTTGCTGTGCAGGTAGACAAAAGTCTTATCTCTAACAATCCCTGTATTTATCGACCATCACCTACTGCAGTATACACAGTATATGTTATATAGACTACAGATATGCTGGACTACAACAAAGTAAATTCTGTTATTGTGGGAATGATGGATATGACTCGATTGGTAGACCACCAACAGGAGAGGAAGCGTGTACAGATAGATGTGCAGGAAACAGTAGCCAGATATGTGGTGCATATTATCACAACTCTGTGTATGAAGTGGGTAAGTAGTATTTACTGATACTGTAGTCATTTATTCTATATAAATCATTGAGAAATGTAACAAGAAAGTAAAATATGTTGTGGATTCATCTCTTCGATGTTTTACAATGTACAACACTGTAACTTCAAAAGAATATATAAAACTTAAAACTGATTAGCTATGGCTATCAGTTCACAACTCGAAAATTCACTGTTTAATAAATTGTCAAATATTAGCTGGAATTCCAAGCATTTTGGTGGTCATTGCTGTTTGATATGACAAATCATCACATGTGGCATCGCTTCAGTTAGAAATAATGATGCATCATTTGAAGGGGTAAGGAAATGTGAAACAAAAAGCTAAATAATGCTTCCAATACACTAGTTGGCATCCATGGGCAGCATTGCAGTGGTTTTATTGAAGCCAACGTAACCTTGTCATCAACAAATGATGCTCTGCAGTTGCTGTGCATTGTATTACTCGATTTTTTTTCCTACACACCACAACTGATACAATTTGAAATGCTTGCCCAGTTTCTATTATCCACCATAGAAATATTAGGGTGTAACAGTTTCAGCTTCAGCCTCACAGGCTTGATGCGTCAATAACTTATGATTTTGAGCACTTTTGTATAGCTTGAGCGTTTTTTTATCCTAATCACAATGTCATCAGCATTCAGTTTGATAAATCACAACCCAAAAACAAATATAACTTCAGGTAGTTGGTATTGCGTGTGACAGATAGACTGTCAGTTTATTACCAGTTTTATACATTCACAATGTTATCATGCTACATTTGTTTTATAATTTTGATGTATTAAACTATTTCAGCTTGTTACCAGCTATCATCATACTTAGTCAATATCATGTTTTACTTACAGCTGTAATTTTTGAATCTTTTAAGATGAAAATTATTTTTGGGTAACTCGACTTTGTATATTAGTTTGCTTGGTCACATTGAAAGTTCAAGCGAGTGTCATGATATCCAGTTCCTGTGCACAGGTAAGAAACATTCACAGTATGTTTGAATAATGTGGCAGATTTGTCTGCAGAAAACAATTAGTGAAAATAAAGGTTACAAAAGGTTTTGCTACTCTGAAGTTTATGCTATATTGTAAGATTTGTATAAATGACTACTACAACTGACATCACAATTTAAACTGGCTGCCAGCCTGCTTGCGTTTTTGATGAATTTACTCAATCATGTACACACTATGACATGTGTACGGTCTGGCTATGAGTTGAATTCAGGGTGTAGATTCAGCTCGCAAAAATACGTTTCTAGGGTTCTGTAACCCTTTAAGTTCGTAATTTTTATCCCTGGAGATGTATAATGATTTGCTTAGTGGAATTTTTTTGTTTTCTTCATCATAAGGATAAACAAAAAAAGTTTTTTCATAAAGTCTGCTAATCAAAATTATGGTTTAAACATTAACATCTATGCTCATTGCTGGCTCTACCTAGCATTGAGGTACAAGTATGTTGCAAAGGACAGCAGTAAAATTGCAAATGAAGTTACTGTTACTCAATATATGTTTTCACAAACTAAACCACCTGTTTGTGTACAATGATGGGTATTTGATAGCAAACAGTACATTTCCTTTAAAGTAGCAGCTTTCCATTTTACTCAATGATTTCCTTTGTTGTATTTGCAGTCAAGTTATCTACCAGTACATCTTCGTCCACTCTATCTGGTGCAGCAACTACTGTTACTGTTTCACCTTTCTCCAGCTCAACAGTTATGTCAACTGAGACAATGATCAATGGTGAGCAAACAATGAATGCTGACTTTGTCATACAGCTACTGTTGTGTCTCAGTCAATTGTTCTGCTTTTTCACATCAAAGAATGAAGTAATTTTCACTTTTTTTTACATACTTGTATTTTTTATTATTGGTTTATTAGTCATAAATTGAGTTGATTATAGGTTAGTTGTTTTATAGATAAAACTACATCAAGCAGCACTGGTAACCAGATGAACGACGCCATGTACATCGGTGTTGGAGTAGGTGCCGCTGTTTTGTGTGCTGTTATTGCACTAGTAGTTGTACTAGTAGTTCGTAGAAGGTGAGTTTACTTGAGTCTTTCCCACGATGATGTAAGCCAATGACATCATAGTTCTTTGTTCTATATCATGATCATAATTTCAGCTCCAATTCAGCATTAACTACTGATCATTTTAAGGCTGGTTCCCATAGGCTTTAAGGGATCCCAGACAAGTTGCAGATAGTTTAAGATAACAGATCTGAGACAATCTGAGACAATCTTAAACAGTCTCAGACTCTTGGTTCCCATAGAAAAAATTTCTTAGGATATCTTAAGATAAGATGTCCTAAGACAGTCTGGGACTATCTAAGACACATGGTTCACATTCACATACAGTCTTAGACTATCTTAGACAATCATCAGAGGCGGCCAATGAAATTGCAACTTTTGTGAATTTTAAAAATATAACATTTGTTTTATGATATTTATTTGTGTATTATACATAAAGTGGACAACGAAGCGACTCACAATAACATTAGCACTAAAAGTTTGGAACTGAATTATAAATTTTTTCAAACTAAAAAACCTAGCAGATGTAGTTAAAGTCTCTGTGTTAGTGTCTCGGTGTTTCATCCAGAGTTGTTACTGGCTTCCCAGCTTGCAGCCAACTTCCTCAGGATACTGATCATCATAATTTGCTAAAAAATAAACAAATAATTTATGTCCATTGTAATTTGTTCACTTTACTACATGCATACACTATTCATGATAAATATACATACATACAACAAATAATATGTATTATAATTATTATTGCTTTATCATCAAAACAATTCAACATTCTTATAATTATTATTATTAACGATGATTCACTAATGCAAAATAAGAAATGAGTGAATAATAATTATTAGAAGAAAAATATATATACATATTACATTTATTATATGTATGTACAGTACATATATTATTATTATTTTTATATATATTATATATGTGTGTCAATTCATTTACTTATCTTATCAATGACAGTTGTTTATCAACATCAATCCACAGTGAGCCATGTATGATAGATAACAAACAGGAATTCCTGTTTATTACCAATAATAATAATTATAATAATAATAATAATCATACATGACTCACTCACTGTGCATCAATCATAATAGTATTTGAGAAAAATAATAAAACAATGAATAACAATATTATTAAATAGGATATAATTTATTATTATTAATAATTAATTAATATAAATAATAATTACAATAATAATAAATAAATAATATATAATATTTATTTTTTATTATAACTGTCTGTTGTTAAATAATTTGAAAGCCTTAATTTTTTACTATTACCCCAACTATTATGATTGTTCTAAACGAAGGTTATAGAAACTATTGCTACTTACACTGACTGGCACTTGATGCATTGACAAAGAGAGTATTTCACACTTCAAAATACCAATAAAAAAAGAAACCACTGCTTGTTCGTTGCCAGGTGGAAATAAAGCGGAACGAGCAAGTGCATTGTGGTTACACTATCAGATGATGATCTGATGCAATCGCACGACTGGTTCACATAGACTTGTTGCATAACTATCGTAGTCGTAAGGTCGTAAACTAGTCGTAAAAGTTTGGCTTGTTCAAACTTTCCCGATTTGATCTTACGACCTTACGATTGTTGTAACACATCGTAGTGAATCGTAAGCTGATTACGATTGTGGTTCACATAGACTTGTTGCTGCGATCTTACGACCAGTCGCCGTCTTTTCTACGACTGTTACGACTCTATGGGAACCAGCCTTTAGTTGACAAATATTTTACGTAACATGCTTTTCGTAGAAGTTTCAGGCTTCTCAAACATTTCTTGAGTTAATTTTTGCGACAAAAGTTTTATTCTTTTGTTAACTGTTGAAAAAATGCTTGTGTGTAACCTCTGCTATATTTTACAGAAAGAATCCCCGAACAAGACCAAGTGCAGCTCAGGGAAAGAGATTCAATAACAATTCGTATTCATCGCATACAATCAAACCAAGGTCTGCTTCTGATATAGTGCTTATCAATCAGAACTCTGAGTACGATGTCCCATCTTGCACGGATACTAGACATCATGTGACAGCTACCGGTGATGTCTACACATTGGTGAATAAAGTGAATACACCCTCAGCACCTGTTGAGACTTTTGAACCAGAGTATTCCGTACCTAATGAGTTAGTAGAAGAAGTCCCAGAGGCTAAAGAAAGCATTGTGTATTATAGCACTGTGACAGATACCAGAAGTCAAGTCCAAAGAGCCCCCAACGATACCCAAATTCTTCCTGTTTATACAATCTCTGATTCTGTACCAGATGATCTGGAAATGGTTGAAAGTCAAATATATGGGATCTGATAAAACATGTTTATTTTTGCATCGCAGGTACTTTCAGCTAACAAGTAACACAAGTTTCTCAATAAATGCTTGTTAGCTTGGTGAATTAAACATTTGACTCGTTTTCTATTTTACTTGGCATGGTTAAGTAATGTTTTTGTTATGTTTTAGCAATTTCTTATTTTTTGTTAGTGTTCAGTAATTGTATCGCATTGCAGCTGCACTTATCCAGATTCTATTATCACTCTTGCTAGTCATTTAGAACTTAATATCATCAAAAGAGTAAGCTGTGCACATTTCCTAATCAGATACAATAAATGTATAGTATTTTGCTTCACTGTTAAGTCTATTATTTACAGTGTCAATGTGCATAGTCAATGGTTGTCTCTCCTGGTAAAGTCATTTGCTGAATAGTTTTGATTTTGTTATGTGAGTGATAAGAGCTACAACCATGGATCTAATATACGTGGACTAATAATTGGGCAGGTTTTTTCCTCACTCTACAAGTAAACTAGAAAATGCTGACAATGTTACGTGAATTAAATAGCAGTTGTTGAAGTATTCCCGCCGTATTAAAATGACAACGCGGAAATAGCAATAAAGTATTCTATTGAGATAGGTGAATCCTCTATCACTAATTCTGCCTGAGTTATTGAATAATCAAGCATGAATTCTATTAGTAATTATTATAATACTTAGCTAGTATCACTGTTTTAATATTTTTTCTTATCATTATTTTATGTTAATGTTATAAGTTTTATATACTACTACTTAAATTATTCACCATTACTACTGCCTATTATTTATATATATATTTCTATATTATATAATTATTTACAGGCTATAAATTGTATGTATATTTATATACTGTTATTAAAATATGTTTATTAGTTATTTCGTTTCATTCTATTATTTGTTATCACTGTTAATCACTACTATGTAGTAAATATAAACATGGATCAATGACATTATCAATAAAATTATTTTAATATTATACTATTGATACTTAGTAATCACAACTATCAATATAATTATTACTAAGCAAACAGAGATCTTACATAGAACTCTATCACAAATTACCAGAACCATAAACTTCTAAGAGGGAGTTTTCTTCAGTTGACCGTACTCTGGGGAGCTCCATTTATGTAAAACCAAGCTTAGTTACGCATCACGTCAACGGTAGCCATCAAGTGTTTTATCAATAGTCGTCAACATGGTCAGGACACGGAGGTTTCACAGGTTATAACCAGTAGCTGCGCCCAGATATTAGTCTATTCTACAAGGTCCATGGCTACAGCTCAGTTATAGGTATACAAAGTTAAAAAAGCTGCAACTGTTTAACTTTAAATAGTTTTAAATTTATCTTTTAAATAGCTGCGTCAATTGGTGACATCATCAAAGTATTAGTGTTGATCTTTGGTCCACCAAGATTACCAAAATCCGTATATAATAGCTATATCTTTCATTTCTTGAGAATAATCCCAATTTTTTTAATTTGTGAGTTTTTAGTGGTCGGACCCCATGAAATATAATCAAACTGACTTTTGGATAAGAAAGCGTGCATGTTCAGTAATTGGTTTTACTGTTGGAGTGAGAAGTGTTTCAAAAGGTGACAACTCAGTGAGATGCAACAAGTTAGTCATTCATTCCAAGTACCATGTATTCAATAAAATACCAATATAACTTGATTAGGTCAAAGGAGTCTGCTTTTGAACGTCAGCAAGCAGCAGATGGCTCGTTCTCAAGCATTATCATCTAACTCACCCTGTTTCTGTCAAGTTTATGGGACACTCAACTTTATCTCGACAAATTCTCGTGTCATGAATTACTTGAGTTGTATTTGAAGCTCCTCAAAAGTTCCTTTATAACATTATAGATGCCCGTGTCTTTTCCTTTAAGTGTCTATCAACAGCTCTTTGCTTAACAACATCTGGAATGGTTCTGTATATGTGGGCTTTACAGTAGTTGTCAATAAGAGCTCTTTACTCCAATTCAATTAAGATAATATGGAAACATAATTGATGCATCAGGGTTAACTTTACAGACAAAAAATGTGTTTATACTTGATAGAAAAATTTAAAAATTTTTCAGATGCCAGGTTTTGAAATGACATTTAAATAAACAAGTTTTTTACATAATCTTTTTTTCAAATTGAAAATTGCAAGTCTTGGAGTTTGTAGCGCACAGTTCTGATAAAAGTTTGTTGCTCAGACGGTATTACGGAGCCTGATAATTGGCTGCTACTAATGTAATGTGTGCCATGATTGGCTGCTACCAATAAAGTGTGTGCTATGATTGGCCGGACCGTTCAGGCATCACAAATAGAGCTAAAAGCACAGTTCACCTGTCCGGCTACTGCATTCATCAATGAGACAGAATTCACAGGTGAGATTTTGAGTCTCTAATTACCATAGCCTGAATGTGTTTCTTGCTCTCCACATTAGAAATTTCTCAAGCGCCATATGAAGTTTTATAATAAGAACTGATGCAAGTTTATGTTAACCAGGAAATAATCATTAAGTTATTTTTTTTATTGATTTCAGTGTACAAACCTTGAAGATTACATTTAAAAATATTTTATTTACTCATTAAGCGACAGTTTTGTAATTATTCCGTCTGCTAAGATGAACAGTTTTTGTAACTTCGGCATACACCCCAGACCTTCATTGTATGAGTCATACCGCAGCTTTTGAAGTGTGTATAATAGTCATAACCAGTTACATTCTTCTGCCATTTCAGAGTTTGTGAGACAGACTGTTTACGCACTTCGTCATGTTAACAACACTTTAGATCCTGTTTACACTCTTACATACCTCTTGGTCTCCCAATGTTCTTAGCTCAGTCTCGTGACTTGATGTTCAAATCAGAGTAATCACTAACTACTTCAGATCACTTGACAGCAAGTGCTTAATGAGGTGAGTTTCTAAAAGTAAGTGACTTTTTTCCTTAAAAAAATTATTCAAAACCTTTCTACCATTTATATTGTATTGTATTTCAAGCGAAGGATTTCCAAAATGTGTAAGCAGAAGTTTTTTTCCAATAGTGCTCAAGTGAAACAACTTTAAGTATACGTTTGTTGCATATTAAATCAAGCATCCCCCTCAGATTTGAGTTAATGTTCCTATTGTTAATTTTAGATTTCTGCTGCTGATGATTAAACAACGATGAACAACTTAAAGGAATTTGTACTAGTTGTCAGTTTGTTTTTCTCTATACAAGCTGTGGCAGGCATACAAGGTATTTCTACTTAAAACTGATGAGTATTGCCAGTAATAGATGTATCACTAGATCAAAAGAAGAACAGATAAAATCTTTTTTTTTGTTCAATGTTTTGTATCAAATTTATTTGCAATGAAACATTGGCCAATAGTTATGAGTTGTGATACAATTCAGCTCACATAACATATGCAATCATCCCTTTATACATTGGTTCAAGCAACAAATGTTTTGTATATTACATACGGTTTTAGTTGTTAGTTATTTCTTCAATTTCTTCCATACACAGCTTCAGTAGATTATTTTCGCATAAACTAAGTAGCAATAATGATATTTTCTTAAGAATTTAACCTAAGGTTAACTAAGATTGAGCAAAATATTTACAAAATCAACTCATGGCTTTGATTTTGTTTATTCAAATTCAGATGGTTCATATATCCACACGACGTCAACACTTGCATTTACACTCTGATTCAATTTTATAGCCAAATATCCGTATGTGTACTTGGGCTGTTTCAATGAAGACCTACCAAGAGCCTTGCCAGTGTTTGCAAGCAATAGCTCATCCAACACTATTGAGTATTGTGTAAATCGCTGTGGAGATAAGGGTAAGTATGCCCTGCACACTAGATAATAAATCAATTCTCGGTAATTGAAGTGCAAACATAGATTTTCACAGAAAGCAGATTTATTTTTTCTCTCCAATTAACTTTTTAGTGGCACCATATTAAGATGTAACATCAACCAACCTGCTTTGTGACGCATGCAAAACTTACATTAACAACCAGATTACATGACTGTTTGTTATTTGAAAGCACGCTTGTATACATCGGCAGACGATTAACTTTTTCATTTTATTTTTGCGGTTGTTTTTACTACATGTGCAAATAAAAATGCTTAGGGTTTTTTAAGTATTGGTAATAACAAAAACACCAACCCAACGTGTTTTCATGTTTTTCTAGATGAAACCATTGCAATTACAGTGTTTTTGGTGTTTAGTAACTCTGTATAAAAAATTGAAAACATTGATTTATCAGTGTTCGTGTTGTTGCCCATCTCAATTTCTTTCAACTGCTTTTTTATATTTGTTATATGAAGTTTAATACCGCACTAAACAAGTATCATGATCTCGCAGGTGTATGTAAAACAAAATATTCTTTGTCCAATTCCGTTTTGTAACTCAGACAAGAAACCTTTTAGTTTTTTACTGTGATGTTCAGTCATGAATAACTTATTTTCAGGCCATAGATATGCTGGACTGCAGTATGCTACTTGCTGTTACTGTGGAGATTCAGAGTATGACCAACATCGTCCATCAACTTTTTGCAACTTCTTTTGTCCTGGAAACAATGACCAGATCTGTGGAGGCCATTGGCTAAATTCTGTGTATGAAGTTGGTAAGAGATTCTACTCCGTCGTGCGTGACCTACCAATGTAGAGTAGAGACACAAACAGACTACACAAGGCTACAAGCTAAAATAATGGGTTACCCAGACCCTATTTACCAATATAACTTAACAGCTCTACAAAATCTGATTAACTTTTGTCATAATGCAGCAGGTCCTTGCCTTTATTACTTGTTGAGAGGAGCTTCCATCCCCCTTATTAGGGATTCACCAATAAAACACTGTCACATATCTAATGCACCAATAAAACTCCTTGTAAGAAAACATGCTCAACAATAATGTCCAATCAAATATGATAAGCATGATCCAGTTTGCTTAGTTGATGCTCCATCCAATTAGCAGTAGAAAATTTGGCCTCCAAACATGGTATGGTGGGCTTCCTAGCCTGCTCATCATCTTCACGGATCCTTCCTTCTTTTGATGTGTAGACGGGCCCTAAGGGTCCATTAATTTGTGTTAAGTCATTAACTAGTCCAGGATACTGGCCCAATGTAAGCTCTTCATGACTTATATAATGAATTCCGGTTCAATAGGTTGATGTAAGAGCAATACTAGGCCGTTATCAAATATATGGGCCACAATGGAGGGACCTCAGGTCTTACATTGGGAGAGCTAGATTGGTTATAAATATGATGTAGGAAATGGGGAAAAAGATGCCGCAAGGGGCAGGTGGGGTGGTGGGGAGGGGATATGGTACTACACAACTACGACTTCCCACATTATTGTCTAAGGAACAGTCTCACTAGACAGGTTGGTCCTTGTGCTTTGAGTAACCTTTGGTATACAGTCAGGTTTACATACAGCATTGATAAAATAATTTTAACGGTTTCTGGTTTTAAAACTAGAACTGTATTGTTCATAAAAAACTGGAACTGCTTTCTTTCAAAAAAATTGTTCCTGTTCATTTTAGTAAGTTATTCTCGCTAAACTAATGTTTCAGAAGCATTAATAAAGGCTTTTTTAAAATAGAGTGTTTGTTTTGTTCGGATTTTATTGTAAGAATTTGGTCGAATGTGCAAAAGCCTAAAACCTTGTTCGGCAATTGAAGATTACTAGAAGGCTTCAGATTGCCAACAGTGATAATTGTGTTAGAGTTTTTATTGCAAATATTTCCTGTTGTTGTTTTATCAGAGATGAGTTCAATTATGAAATTTATACCGGTTTAGATTTTAATTGAGGGTTTGAATGACCATATTTATTACATGTTTTTTTAGTGATGCAGTCTTCTACTACCACGCCAACTACTTCCACACCAACTACTACCACAACAACTACTACCACACCAACAACCACCACATCAACAACCACCACACCAACTACTACCCCACCAACTAGTACTACACCAACTACAACACCAACTACTACCACATCAACTACTGCTACACCAACTACTACCACACCAACTACTACCACACCAACTACTACCATACCAACTACTACCACACCAACAACTACCACACCAACTTTTACCACACCTATTTCTACCACACAAGACGTTACGGTGTCAACGTTCTCTAGCAAGTTTTTAACTACAACCACAGCTCAGTTATCTCCACCAGCAAATCAAGGTAAGCTTGTAGAAGCTAATACCTCACTTAAAATTGCTTCAACGTTTGATGTTTTCAGAAACAAATTAAATCGATCTCTGTTCAAACAGAACAGATTACAGATAAATAATTAAAAACTAACTTATGCTTAGGCGATTCTTCCAACACTGAGGACCAAACACTTACCATAGCACTTTATGTGGGTAGTGCATTGGGAGCAATAGCTACATGTGCTGTGGTTGTACTAGTTCTAGTGCTAGTAGTTCAGAAGTGGTGAGTAGTTTATGATGTCATAGGTCAACTTCAGAGTCAATATCCGTTATTTGACAATTACCTATTTATGTGTTTGTAAATCAAGACTGTAGCAATTGCATTTGGTACTAACAAAGCAAGTTTTACTGGATCGAAATTATCGGTGTGGAAAATAAATGAATTAATAAACTTTTAGCCCTAAACAAAATGCTCCATCCATTTGCAGATTTTGACAAACATTATAGAATGGTTCCATTTGAATATCATTCGGATTGTAAATTTTCAGGTTATTTGTGAAAGCCATAAACTTTTAAAAACTGAAAATTAAGTTAAGTTAATCTAATAAGAGTGTGTACAAGTATGTGACACAAAACAATTGAATCACATCGAGTCCTTTTCACATTTCTACGAATGAGTAACAACCACTTGAGTGTCATTTTTCTGCTTACCAGTATTTATTGATAAACCCTATAAATTACCTCAGTACACAGTGTATATCTCTGTAAACACTTCCGAATGAAACCATTTTACAAGACTGTTGATTTAGGCTAAGATGTGCTCGCTTTTAAACCATTTTGATGTCAAAGCGACACTGCATTTCATTTTTATAAGAAAAGAATTGATCGTTCCCATTTTTCTTCCTATTCTCATTTGCTAAAAATTGAATGGTGTGCTCACAGATGTTGTGTAGAATAATAGCTGATATGAAAAATAGATAAATACAGTTTGAAGGAGGAAATGAGACATTTATTTGAAATAAACATATCTGTAAAATAATTATTACCAAACCGATTTTAAATAACTCACATTTATATAGCAAAAAGAGAAATACACAGAGGCCAAGACTTTCCATTGCTATTCCTCCACAACTCTACGATGAACCTGCTAAATTAAATGATTACAGCAACTATGATGAACCTGGTAGGATAAACTCTTAAGCTCAGTCACAAGAATAGCTGGTTGGAACATCGTTGTAACTTGTTTACATCAAAAACTAAAAGACTATTAGCTTACTTCACCACATGGCACTATTTATAGTTGTATTGAAACATTATTTGCACAGATGCCTCAGGTAGAGAGCTCCATGATTACTCGTGCGTTGAGTCAGCACAGTCGGGCATTTCAACTGGTGAACCTGATTATGATTACATAAGAGCTGACCCACAACCGATGAATCAATTCGGTGCAGGTAAAGTTATTGGAGCATCTAATAAAAGTAACTCTGACAAAAATACTTCATCAAAATACTTGTAAACAGAAACTGTAACAATATAGCTAGGAAAGGTCTTTTTATTTTCTGCGTGATCTTCATTGTTTTGTGAGTTTGTGATAAATATCGCATTCGTGGGAAGTTGAATAGTCTGTGGTGTGAGTGAAAAACAATGTGTTGGTTGGCACGTTATCTATACCTGCCACAGATGATTGCATAATTTGCCCTTTGCTGCTGCAGGTAAAAGATCCATTCTGGTAGATCCTGACTATCTTGACTTCACTCAACATCAGTACTCCTCAGGTAAAAACGCCTTTTATTTCCTGTGTATTTTAGAGATAATCTGCTATAGCTTGCACAGTTAGTATGAAACAATAAATAATTATTGCCAAGTTTGTAAACATCGTTATGTAACTAAACTAGCTGCTATTTCTGGCTATAAACCATTGTATTATGTAATATTACCCAGCTGTAAACCATTGTATTATATAATGTTACATAGCGTTGTACTGCATTAATCAAAATATGCTGATGACTGTGAAAGCTATTGCTAAATAAGGCGCCAATGTAAAATGTAACAGATGGTATTTCTGACTCTATTTTTCCAAGCTGTTGTCTTTATGTGACCCCCCCCCCCCCCTCCCCATGTCACACAAACGCACCCTTTGCTCAATGACATTGTCGTTGTATAGTCCATTCAATACAACTATATTTTATAATTTAGGATATGAGGCATAGAGAAGGCAGAGGTATATTCCATGGTTGATGATATTTATATGCGCACCACTACAGAACAAGTAACGGACACTGCATGTAATGTGATAACAATGCTCTACATTTATGTCAATGTTAACTGACTCATATCACGGGAGCAAAAAAATAAAATGCAATTACTTGACCTTCATTTTTATGGATATTCTGATATGTCAATTTATTCTGACACAACTGTAAGTTTGTCATTTATAACTTTTCGTATAATCAATAGCTATACTCTCGCAGATAATCCTAGCAGCTAGTTTCAGTATTTACCAATAAATATATTATAATATAATAAGATTGCTCTTTAATCAATCTGATTTTTTTCACGCAGAAATAATGTAGAAACTCTTGCTGCAGTAAAATCTAACAGAAGTACCAAGTTTTTCAATGACTTATAACAAAATAACTTTGAAAATATCATCTTAAATGATGTTTTTTAATTTGACACATCACATCTATGTTTGCCAAACAACAGGCAATAAAAATTGTCAGGTTGGCAATAATTTTAATCAATAAAGAATCCTTTCGGTCGGAACTCATGGGTCAACAAATAGTAGCTCACTGAATAAAAAGAATAATTCACCATCATTTAATTATATT
Source organism: Cryptosula pallasiana (assembly GCA_945261195.1). Classification (NCBI taxonomy): domain Eukaryota; kingdom Metazoa; phylum Bryozoa; class Gymnolaemata; order Cheilostomatida; family Cryptosulidae; genus Cryptosula; species Cryptosula pallasiana. Next base: position 51,431,308 of record OX183130.1, on the reverse strand, counting down.
TTTTGTAGGTGACGAATGAAATAGAAAAATAAATAGATTATAACAAATGAATCTGTGTTGCTTATTTTTATAGACCGGTTCTGTTGACCTCAAAATATTATGACCTAATTACCATTGTTACAAATGTCCTAAACAGAAAAGGCAATTTTACAGACTATCTTTGACTATAACCATGCCATTTCTGTTTGTCTTTTTTTCTGGATTATTTGAAAATTGGGAGTTATCCCATTTTTGAGTTGTTCTGTAACTTGTAAGAATTTATTGAAAATTTGTTTTATTTCAACTACTCTTCTGCTTAAATTTATGATATTGAATTGCAAATACCTATTGATTTTTGTCCTTTGTTGAATGAGCACGACGCAAATACGTTTATGGTTCATCGCAAAAAAAGCTAAGATGTATCCAAGCATGCAGGACTTTGATTTGTAGTAGCTATAAATTTAATGCTTGGTGATCACTTTTGAGACAGCGCAGTGTGCATCACCTGAAGAATGGCAAAAACATGTGAGTGTCTATAAACATCCATTTTCAAGTTGTAACAAGTAAATAGACCTTCAGCTTTGGAGCAAGACTGCACCTTTAAACCCAAGGTTCTTGTCTGTGTAAGAAACCAACACACAACACACACACGCACCCTAATCTGAATGTGCTCTATATTTTGAGTTTATATCGTCGGTGGTTCTCTCCATCTTCTAAGTGCATTATTTACAATTTGGCTCGCTTCTTCCTGCATAAACTATTATTGGAGACAAATTTCACAATGTAGTGGATTTCAGTTTGGTGCCACCAATATCCTGCTAAGCTCGACTCGAGCACTCTGCCTCTCTCTCCAGACGGGACACTGCCAGTATGGTCTGTGCCACTTGTCCAAGTGACTCTAACAACTAGCAAGCAGAGCCCGCGGTTCAGACAAACTAGTCAGGTTGATGTAGTAAACATAAATTTATTGTATTCTATACTGCTCTAGGGAGGTAATTCTCTAGAGTGAAGTGGCAAAAGTAGACATAATTGTACAAATGCAAATAGTAGTAGTAATATATGAGCAGATCTCCCTACCAAGTGTTTTTTTGTGGATTTGATCTTGGGGGTTATGCAATGAGTTACGTCGTTGGATGAATTCGCCGAGTTTATATTGTATTTCATTTGAGAGGTATTTGAGTGGCATTTGAGTGGCATTTAAGTGGCATTTGAGTTTTGATTATTTTTTACTTAATTTGAACTTATAGATTTTGAATGTATGGCATTCAAGTTGTGATAATTTTTTACATAATTATATACATAACTTTAACTCATAGAGCATCTAGATTTTGAATGTATGGCATTTAAGTTTTGATAATTTTTTGTAATTCGACTCATATGATATCTTGAGAGAGGAGAGAGAGGAGATATATCTACATTGAATAAATACAGTGATTAAAAATGAAACAATATGTGAATATATACATTTATTGTGTAATAAGTAGGGAAAATTTCATATAATATAGCTAGAGTCAGTAAATATTAAATAATACCAAGCACTACAACTTGTAATGACAATCAATGCATAAGCTTTTACTAAAACTATCTTGAAAACCTTCAAAACATGATCCCAAATGGAAAAAAATGGATAAAGTTAGATATTCATCTATTTGTTTACATCTACAAAAAAGAGGTATTTTGGTGAAATATTTTTTCATTTTATTCAATTTTCATTAATTTTTTTACAAAAACAAATCATCCTATAAATGGTTAAATTTCATCTAATTGTACAAATTTACAAAAAAAACAAGGTATTTGGTAAAATATTCTTTCATTTCATTAAATCTTCATTATTTTTTTGCAAAAAAGAAATCATCCTTTAAATGGTTAAATTTTATCTGTTTGTATATCTTTACAAAAAAAACAGGCTATTTGGTAAAATATCTTCTTTATTCTATTCAATTTTCATTAATTTTTTCAATAATTGCTTGAATACAAATTATTCATTATTTTCTTATTATTAGGTAAGCAACCTATCATACAAAATTAGTTTCCTGAGTGAGGGTTTTATCCTGCATTTTCCTTTTGAATTTTTTTCAAAAATTCACCATTTTTTTCAAAAACAATCATTTATATATACAATTTCCATTATCTTTTTAAACAGAACAATCTCTATCTCTGAGAGGTTGGAGATATTGGGGTAGAAAACTTAGACATGATGATGAGAAGGCTATGGATTTTCCCATTTAAGAACAAACCATTTTCGATGGCAATTTCAATTCTGAAAAGTAAAACAATGTAATTTGTTTTTCAAAATGCAATCATCAGAAAGCTTCTGTCATGATGAGGAGGAGGCTATGGATTTACCCATTCAAGAACAAACCATTTTCGATGGCGACTTCAATTCTAAAAACGAATTAGAACTGAAGTATGTGGTATTGCGTAATAATTTTTTTAAAAGAAAAAAAATTATTTTTCAAAATGCAATCATCAGAAAACTTCTACCATGATGATGAGGAGGTTATGGATTTACTCATTCAAGAACAAACCATTTTCGATAGCAACTTTAATTCTAAAAACTAAATCAATCTAACTTTTTTATTCTTTGTCTCCCATGAAATTGTTCAAAACAAATTAGAACTGAAGTATGTGGCATTACATGATAATTTTTTTAAAAGAAAAAAACACATAAAAATCTACAAATTACTCCTCTAGATAGTTCAAGTTTACAATATTTGAGAATTAATCACAATAGAAACATTAAGCCTACTTGATAAAAAAAGAATTTGACTGTTAAATTTAACTATTGATTCAATGTTATTATTTGGATCTTTTGAAAATAAACATTTCAATGAAAACATCATATTTAGTCTTTGACACACTTGAAACCATTTTCCAGTAAATTTCACCAACAATACTTTAGAAATGGAAAATAAACATTTCAATGAAAACATCATATTTAGTCTTTGACACACTTGAAACCATTTTCCAGTAAATTTCACCAACAGTATTTTAGAAATGTTTACTATATATTTACAAGAAAAATGTGGTATTTTGGTAAAATATTATTTTATTCCATTCAATTTTCAATATATTTACAAGAAAAATGCAGTATTTGGTAAAATATTCTTTCATTCCATTCAATTTTCATTAATTTTTTGAGCGAAGGTTTTATCCTACAGCATTCTTTTTAATTTTTTATGTTTTAAAACAGGGTTTTATTACAAAGTTTTTTTGTTTTTCAACTTTTTAAAAAAATAATCATTATAATATATAGTTTTCGATATTTTTTTAAAAAAATAAATATATATATATAGATTTTCACTTTATATTCTTTTATTCCATTCAATTTTCAATAATTTTTTGAGTGAGGATTTTATCCTACACCTTCCTTTTAAATTTTTTATGTTTCACAACAAGGTTTTATTATATGACTTTTTTTCTTTTTTTTATTTTTTTAAAAAATAATCATTGAAATATATAGTTTTCGATATTATTTTAAAAACAATATATATATATAGAGATTTTCACTTTATATTTACAAAACTTTGGTATTTGGGAAAATATTCTTTTATTTCATTCAATTTTCAATAATTTTTTGAGTGAGAATTTTATCCTACACAATCCTTTTAAGTTTTTTATGTTTTTTTTGAATTTTTTAAAAAATAATCATTGAAATATATAGTTTTCGATATTTTTTAATTTTTTTGTACTTTTAACTTTTTAAAAACTGTCAAAAAATCACCAAATTACCTCTCTAGATGAATAAAATTTACAAGTAAATAATTGTAATGGAAAATACCACATCTAGTTTTTACATTCATAAAACTGTTTTATAGTAAATTTTCTGTAATACAAACTACTATAGCTTACGATATCAATGGTTACAAAGCACTTTTCTTGAACAATGTCTTCTTTGATGTTCTTCTGACATATTATTAGACCCAGAGAGGAATTCTTGTATTCCGTATTCTTTGTGATCCAATAATTGACTAAAATACAAAAGTTATTCATTATATAAATAAATTTTACCGAACTTAAATTTTACTCTTGGCTACATTAGATAGTTTACATTATATATAACAGGAAAATAACTCACTGAGTTACATCATTCAGCCCATTACTTTTTAGGGAAAGTTCTTTACTCTGTTTTCTTTTTACGATATAATGGACTAAAATAAAAAGTGATGTATTAGTATAGCATGATTAAAATTAATGTAAAATAATTATAAACTTCTGTTATTTTTTCAACTTCTATGTAAAAGAAATACACTGATTACACACGAAAAAGTCCTTTTTTTCATCTGGATTCGGAATGTATAAATATAAATATATATATATATATATATATATATATATATATATATATATATATATATATATATATATATATATATATATATATATATATATATATATATATATATATATATATATATATATATATATATATATATATATATATATATATATATATATATATATATATATATATATATATATATATATATACTATATATATATATATATATATATATAATTTTAAAAATGTTTTACAACAAACACTCATGAATAATCCATTTATGTGATAAAACGTGTTATTTACGTGAGAAATTAAGCATTTTTGTAAAATAATTATAACCTTTTGTGATTTTTTTTCAACTTGTAGCTAAAAAAATACACTGATTACACAAAAAAAACCTTTTTTTAATCCAAAGTATATATAATTTAAAAATGTTTTACAAAAAATGTTTATCAATTGATCATTTATGTGAAAAACTAAACATTTTTGTAAAATAATTTTAACCTTTTGTTATTTTTTAAACTTAAATGTAAAAAAAATACATTGATTACACAAAAAAGTCCTTTTTTTAATCCGAAATAAATATAATTTAAAAATGTTTTACAAAAAATGTTTATGAATTGATCATTTATGTGAAAAACTAAACATTTTTGTAAAATAATTATAACCTTTTGTTATTTTTTAAACTTTTATGTAAAAAAAATACACTGATTGCACAAAAAAGCCCTTTTTTTAATCCGAAATATATACAATTTAAAAATGTTTTACAAAAAATGTTTATGAATTGATCATTTATGTGAAAGACTAAACATTTTTGCAAAATAATTATAACCTTTTGTTATTTTTTAAACTTTTATGTAAAAAAAATACACTGATTACTCAAAAAAGTCCTTTTTTTAATCCGAAATATATATAATTTAAAAATGTTTTACAAAAAAATGTTTATGAGTTGATCATTTATGTGAAAAATTGAACAATTTTGTAAAATAATTATCACCTTTTGTTATTTTTCCAACTTTTATGTAAAAAAATACACTGATGACACAACAAAATCCTTTTTTAATTCGAAATATATATATAACTTAAAAATGTTTTACAGAAATGTTCACAAATTTATCATTTTAAGTGGTTTTTTATTGTAAGAATACACAAAATTTTCACAAATCAACTTTTTTAAAATTATGGTAAAAATTAATAAAACTCACCTATAGTGATATGAATCCCTTGAGTTATAGATTAGCTTCTCGAGAGTTTGTTCTCCACAGTTTTCTTTTTCAGCATCATCGAAGTGGTTGAGAAAATCCTCAGATTTTGGATTATCAGTCAGTTCCGAGGCTTGGACGAAGGCTTGATGAGCTGCGAGTACACTGATGTTGTAGAAAATTGAATTGTCTGCGTTTCGACTCAGACCCTTGAACAAAATCACTCCAAATCTCTCCGATGTCACAGCAGAAGCTATTTGATGAGGAATGCGCATATCTCCGATCAGTAATTCTTCATCTACAACACTTCTGTATTGAACTAGAAGAGTCTCTTCATTTCCATTCCATCGCCTGTCAGATTTTGCTATAACTTCAGGGTTTTGGAAACATATGACACTATCTGTTGGGAAATCCTGAAGATTAGCTACCTCGAAATAAGCATTGATTTGTCGCATACTTTTTTCTGGTAATACATCAAACGCATTCTTACACCTCAAAGTAGTTCCTGTTTCTGTAGCAGCACGAAAAATTGCTTTTCCAGTCTTTTCAACACCCATGTAGATCAAAACCAGTGGTCTTATTTGCGAAGCTTCATTGACAAGTAATCCTGCTGCTAATGGAATAGTGCTCTTCACTCTAACTACCTTTCCATCCTTTTTATAGTTGTAGATGATGACACAGTTCGTTTCATCATGGAGCTCAACGGTTAACACCTGCATAACTGTAGGTATTGGTAAATCTTCAACTTTGACTATGTTTTCAATGTTTCTTCTGGAAGCTGGAGATAGAGTACTTAACAGAGAGGCGCTTTTGATGATGAGAGTTGCCAGAGTATTCAGACTGGCGCTTTGAAAGGGAATCGTAGTGCGTTGAAGAAGTACATTGTCATCAATCACCTTCTTATCTTGTGAAGGTTTTGGTTCTTTATTCTTCAGTTGTTTTGTATTGACTTGTGTCGACATTCTAAAAGATAAAGTAAAAATCCATGTTATGATTTTTTGATTTCTTTTTCAAACCAATTTGAAGATATATATACATATATATATATATATTTACTCAATATCATACCGCTGTTAGTATCTAAATCGATAAAAATTAAATTATACTCATTCAAGTTGACTTACCTCCAAACAGAAAAGTCCTTCTAGCAGTTGTAGTAGATGATGTTGTAGTAGATCTTGCTCCTTCAGTTGCTAATGTTGAAGTGACTGCTTTCTGTGTAAAAACAGTGCTTCTTATATAGCTAAAATCATGCCATTTATCATAAGGTTAAATTAATGAAACATTGTTTTTACGGAAGAACACCAATGCTTTCGCGGGAATAAATAATTTATTTTCATGCGAATACAAACCATTGCTTTCGCGGGAATAAACTTTTCATTTTCAAGCGAATGGAAACTGTTGCTTTCGCGGGAATAAAAAATTTATTTTCACGCGAATGGAAACGATTGCTTTCGCGGGAATGAATAATTTATTTTCATGCGAATACAAACCAATGCTTTCGCGGGAATAAACATTTTATTTTCACGCGAATACCAACCAATGCTTTCGTGGGAATAAACATTTTATTTTCATGCGTATACAAACCGTTGCTTTCGCGGGAATGAATAATTTATTTTCACGCGAATACAAACCAATGCTTTCGCGGGAACAAACACTTTATTTTCACGCGAATACCAGCCAATGCTTTCGCGGGAATAAACATTTTATTTTCATGCGTATACAAACCATTGCTTTCGCGGGAATAAACTTTTTATTTTCACGCGAATGGAAACTGTTGCTTTCGCGGGAATAAACATTTTATTTTCATGCGAATGGAAACTGTTGCTTTCGCGGGAATAAAAAATTTATTTTCACGCGAATGGAAACGATTACTTTCGCGGGAATAAATAATTTATTTTCACGCGAATACAAACCAATGCTTTCGCAAGAATAAACATTTTATTTTCATGCGAATACCAACCAATGCTTTCGCGGGAATAAACATTTTATTTTCATGCGTATACAAACCGTTGCTTTTGCGGAAATAAATAATTTGTTTTCACGCGAATGGAAACGATTGCTTTCGCGGGAATGAATAATTTATTTTCACGCGAATACAAACCAATGCTTTCGCGGGAATAAACATTTTATTTTCACACGAATACCAACCAATGCTTTCGCGGGAATAAACATTTTATTTTCATGCGTATACAAACCATTGCTTTCGCGGGAATAAACTTTTTATTTTCACGCGAATGGAAACTGTTGCTTTCGCGGGAATGAATAATTTATTTTCACGCGAATACAAACCAATGCTTTCGCGGGAATAAACAGTTTATTTTCACGCGAATGGAAACTGTTGCTTTCGCGGGAATGAATAATTTATTTTCACGCGAATACAAACCAATGCTTTCGCGGGAATAAATAATTTATTTTCACGCGAATGGAAACCGTTGCTTTCGCGGGAATAAAAAATTTATTTTCACGCGAATACAAACCAATGCTTTCGCGGGAATAAAACATTTATTTTCACACATTTACCTATATAAGAGACAACGGTTTCAGACAGAGAGCATCCTGTTCAACAACAGTGAGCAAAGGAGCAACATCTATCTACTACATCTTCCATTGCAACTACTAAGAGTTCTCTCTTCATAAAGGTAAAACTTAAATTCATTTATTTCCGCTAGCTAACACAACTATCTGAAGGCTTAATGACCTATCTATCTTTAAATTGATTATAAAGAATTGAACCAATTTTTTCTGTTTTTCAGAATGAATACTCAAGACGTAGGAAGTCAACCATTGTATCTAAAGTCGGAATCTCAGCCTGATGAAAAGGTAAGAATTAATAAAAAATACTATTTAACACCTGTTGAAAACCTTTAATTATTTTAGTTATCTAATTATCGCTTGTATTTTAGAACAATACAACAACAAATCCAATCTACTTAAAGGACTTCCTTCCAGAAATGTATCATAACTATGTGATAAATAATGATGTTGTTGAAGAAAAAGCTGTAGAACGTTTGACATTTCAAGTTATAATATTCTGTATAACTCAACACATGATGAGTATGGGGATGTGTTGTAAGAAACATGATATATCTACAGAACGTTTTGATGACATTATAAAAAACGGTTTCGAAATCGTTTTGTCAATGGTGGAAGTTGTTAATATTAATAACTTTTTAAAAGAAATTGAAAGAAGTGCTTGGAATCAAATAGTTTTCAAAAAATTATACAACATGACGTGGAACAAAAAAACTTTTTATAAATTCAGAAAGCATATTTATAATTATGTCCAAATAGATAAAGCTCTATCCTCTTCTGTAGGTATTTTAGAACTAATGTTAGAAGCGTTTCATACATATTTATGAAAAATTTTTAGTTGTTTTTTATTATTTTACAATATTTTTTTCAAACTATTATATTTTATTTCTTACCAATTGAGATGTTAAAAGCGGTATGATATTAAGTAAATACATATATATATATATATATATTTGAATGCATCCTTTGTTGTCTGTCTCCACATCCCAATAGTTTAATAAGCACATTCTCAATCTACCATAACTCTATGATCTTAACTGCTTTTGGCATAAATACATATATATATATATATATATATATATATATATATATATATATATATATGTATATATATATATATATATATATATATATATATATATATATATATATATATATATATATATATATATATATATATATATATATATATATATATATATATATAAATATATATATATATATATATTTATATATATATATATATATATATATATATATATGTATATATATATATGTATATATATATGTATGTATATATATGTATGTATATATATATATATATATATATATATATATATATATATATATATATATATATAATATATATATATATATATATATATATATATATATATATATATATATATATATATATATATATATATATATATATATATATATATATATATATAGTTGACAGTATAGTATGTGTTGTGTCTAAAGGTACAAACTAGATACTGATCTGAATGAAACTCAAAACAAAACGGACAATTGTTATTATGTTGTGTCATGACTCGATATTGACATTAAATAAAGGTTGATGCAATGCACCTGTATATCAGCAAGTTTAAAAATAAAAAAAAAACAAAAACTGTGAAACAAAGAAACAAACAAAAGATGATTCAAGGCAATAGTGTGCGAACATTATCATGATGCCAGTCACCAGGTGCCAAGGAGCAGACACCAGCAGCACAATGTGTCAACCGCAATGTCTATTACTAACGCCTGAACAGGACAGCAACCACAATGAAAACAGTGACATCTTACATGTAACACAGAACTTGACATATCAGTGATTAATATTTTATGTGTGAGAATTATTAGACATCAGGACTTGTTCTGAGTGCACACAAGTTGTACTAAGCTAAAGCCGGGAGTTACAATAAAATACCGTACCGTTCTGCCCACAAATGTTTACACAGTATTCTACAGAGTTGTCTGGACTTGATCCACCCTCTTCTGGTAGAGCTCTTAGATTTCCATCTAGGAAACATCCCAAGTATACATGCGTATACTGTCCTGTGTATCAAATATTCAAATATACACACAATTTATACCAGTGACTTATTTATATAATACACAACCATTGTACACTAAATAAAAAGTATGTGATGCACTTACCCTTTACACAAAGAAGACTTTGTGTACACAGAAACAAGGCAACAGATGTAAACATATCAAACAGTAATCAATAGTCACTACTTTTGCTATCCTCTACATTCATGAGCAGTAGAATTGTTGAAGTCTTCTACTGTTTATGAGTCATTATAAATAGACTAGATATAATTCTTGGTGAAATATTTATCAGCTACTCATGACAACATTTAACTGTGAATGATACCATCCAACATAAAATGCTAAAGATTTCTGTCAAGAGTGCTCAGGGAGGTGCTTGTGAACGTTTAAGTATTTGTGTTTGGTTAAACTTATTAATATGCAAATACGGTGTAAAATGTGGCACGCAAAGATAAACCACTAGGCATGCAACAAGGAGAGGGATGTATGTAGAAGAAATAGCACTTTAAAACTAGATAAATATCAATTCAACAGCCTTCAGGGCTGGTTTACAGCGGCAAAGTTTGCCACCAAATCTCGCGACTTAGACAGGAAAGCTGAATTTAAACTCTCCATAAAGCTACAATTGCTGAGCTGAGGGGTTGCCTACTCTCTCTTGGTCTCAACTGCTGGTGTGCACTTGGTGCCTTGACTAGCAATGCTTGTGCGCAAATGGGGACGGTCACTCAAATTTTTTTTCTTCTTTTTCGTTTCTATACATGTTCATTGATGAAATAAACCAAACAAAGAGACAAACAAACAAGCCAACAAACAAACAACTAAACAAACAAACAAACAAACAAACAAACAAACAAACAAGCAAACAAACAAACAAGCAAACAAACAAACAAACAAACAAACAAACAAACAAACAAACAAACAAGCAAACAAACAAACAAGCAAACAAACAAACAAACAAACAAACAAACAAACAAACAAGCAAACAAACAAACAAACAAACAAACAAACAAACAAACAAGCAAACAAACAAACAAGCAAACAAACAAACAAACAAACAAACAAACAAACAAACAAGCAAACAAACAAACAAACAAACAAGCAAACAAACAAACAAGCAAACAAACAAACAAACAAACAAACAAACAAACAAACAATGCGAGGCTAAGCATTAATGAATTATCACACGAAAAGCTTCATTTTGCATTATGTGGGATAATATTGTCAATTTAACAGCAATCTCGCCAAATTTGTTGCTTTTAATGGGTGAACAGAAAACCTTTACATAATACTGGTACATACAAACATATTTTTTGCCTAGCTATGATGTTGAGTACCAACCAATAAAACTCTGCTAATGGGACATTTCCAGAACATTCTGTAAATTATTTAATAGGCTATGAATGTTGTCAAATGCAGTGGTAAAAGCATTGAAAGAAAAACAAAAACATGATGGTGATGGCTTATCTACAGTTGACGTTACATCGCTTATTATGTTCAAGTAGTATATGAATAAAGTTGTGAATGAAAACAGATACCGTATCATGGCAAACAATAATATGGTGTTGTGCACTAGCTGTATGATAAATTTTATTTAAAAATGTTTATTAAGACTTTAACCTCTGCACTTTCTCCAACTTCGTAAACAGAATTAGCAAAGTATCCACCGCATTGGCATTGCCAGCACGTGTCATAACATGCTTCTTCTTCCCCCAAATCGTCTACCATATCTGACATACCCATTGTCCCCCAATAATAATTAGTACTTCGTTGTAGTCTGGCATATCTGTAGTCTACATGCACTTGATATATATTGTATATCGATCAATATTCAATGTCTGATTATCACAGGTAACAATAAACATGCATTTCTCTCTTGATGTAAATCAATCAACATATAAACTCTGATGTAAGGTAGCCAAGCAAACTTTTCTGTCCACAAAAGTCCACACAGTATTTTACAGAATTATCTGGATTAGATCCACCCTCTTCTGGTAGAGCTCATTAAAATCCATCTTTGAAATATTCCTAGTATATGTATAGTGCCCTGTATAAGATATATATAGAAGGCATAAGGCATAAATTGTATATAACTTACTGTAGTGGATTTTGGCCTGGCTTCTACGGAATAGCCCTAATCTTAAGTATTCTCTCCAGTGGGGAAACTGCCGGTACGAGAGTGACAACTGCTGTTCATGTAATGACGGATCAGTTGGCCGACACAGAGCCGTTTGCTTCGGCAAACTACAGGCAGGGTTTAAGATGTAAATGAATTTATTTGCATGTTACCAGGCAGTAAATCATCTAGAGTGGTGGCAAGTGGAGGGATGGGTGTGGATGACATCTATCGGTCATAAAGATTTCTGGGAACTCTTGAAAAAATCCTGAGAAGTTCAATCTTATAATTTGTGTTATTACTTACTTTAAAACCTCAAAACTGTTAAAATTTTGTATTGATTCAACTATTATTTAACATTTTTGGTACCATTAAACAATAAAACTTCTCTAAGTTTGCATGGGAGTTAAATAAAAAGTAAATAGGAAACGTTGAGGACTTCTCAGGACTTCAAGACCGATTTCATCCCAGTATCTAGAAATGAATGCAACGAACATAGTGAAATCCAGCCTTTATATAAGGCAGGCTGGCAGGAAGTAATTTGCATAAAACATATAAGGGTACATCAAAAGAAAGTAATTTGACCAATACATTATTAGAACTAACAAGATAAAATTGTAATTGCAATTAAAGACTGAAGTATTTTAGGGAGTAGTAACAAAAAATCTAGTCCTATGTGACTGTAATCTTTGCACTTTGTTAGTGGAACCACTCACTAAAAACTACACTACCACATTTTTCTTATTAAAAAGCACCAATGGAAACACGAACATGTTGGTAATCATAAGATTCATCGATCAATATATATTTTTCCAAAAATGTTTGATGTGAAAAATAATTTCACACCTTCAGACCCTTGCTAACAGTAAGTTACAATTTTAATCATTAAGCTAGCTGGCAAATTTGACAACTTCACATAAATTGCTGATGATAAAAAACAGTTTGCATTGTCTACATCCAAAATAATAACTAGTTTGCTCACTTTGCAGAATACTGCTCAAACTTTTTATTTTTTTTCCAATTAAACCCTCCAGCCACTTAAACACGATTTCTTGTAGAAATTATTTTGACAAAATTATTTTTCATTCAAATAATTGTTTACTGAGCCAATTTGGCCGAAACAGTTTTCAATTTATGTTTGGTGTCCTACCTTGAGCCTTTGTACACAACACATAGGATCAAATTAATGTTTGTCTGTAAGGAAATGTCAAGGACAATGTTTTGGTACCAAAATTATGTGGATCGCAGTTGTGTTTCATGAGTTATGTCTATATTTTACTTTTGAAGCCTTTTTCAAAAGTGGAATAGCTGCGTTGCCATAAAAGATAAACTTGAAAGTTTAAATTTCTGACAGAAAAAATATAGGAAGATATGACTAACATTTGATTTGTTGCTAATTTGTTACGTACCACTTTGGGAAAGCATTAAAAAGTACTGAGTTTAGTAACTTTTTAAAAAATGAAAGTGAAAAAACGTGAAAGAGTTTTGTTCGATTGCTTTCAAGTCAAAAATACTGCATCGACACACTGTTGTACATCTGTATTGCAAACTTCACTTAAATCATCTAGCTGGTTTTAAATGAAAAACCGTCTTTTGCTATAAAATGAGTTTTTTTCCAAACTAAGATGACTGCCTCCACCTTAATTTTGAACATCGTTTCATCATTATACATAAAAAGACGAGTAAAATGCGCTATCATACGAAAAAATTGTAAATTTTTGTCAAATGGTTCCTGTTTGTCAATATGATTTAGAAAGTCATGGACTTCTTTTCACTCTTGAAGTGTGGTGTTCTGGAATGTTCTAGAAAAGTGTCAATTGCTTATTACAACCTCTAATACCTGAACTCGACATCGCAACAATTTTTGTGGCTCTATCTATAACAGTTTTTTCAGAAAAAGTGGCAAAAATGTCTTAAAATAAGAATTACTAACTAAAACAGATTTGTATCCTTAAGTGCAGACAAAAAAATTTCAGAGAAACGTAACAAAACAAAATTGTGTCAGAGTTGACTTGAACCCTTGCACTCGGTCAGTGCAGCCACACTCTAAAAACTATGCCACCATGTTCTATCTGACTAAGTGCATTGAAAGCACATTTAACATTGCTAATCACAAGATTTATCAATAAACATATCTTTGCCAAGACTTTTTATTTGGAAAACATTTCTACAACTAGCATTAGAATCAGACCCTCTTAGCAGCAGGTCACAACATGAACCATTATGCCATCAAGCAATGTTGACATGTTGACAATAAAATGCGGTATGCTTGGCCTACACACAAAATAACATCTTAGCACGCTCACTTGACAAAAAACTGCACAAATTTTTCAAAAGACTTTCAGATTTGTTCCGTTAGCCTCCTGAAAACCATTTCTGACAAAAATTACTTTGACAACAATATTTTCTCGTTTGAAACCTGTTGATTGAGCAAATTCTACGGCTCTCAATTTATATTTGTTGCCCTACCTTGAGCCTTTGCCAGTAAAAAATGAGTTCAAATACATTTTTCTCTGAAAAGTCATCTCAAGGAGAAAACTTTGAGGAAAAAACCAAATCAATCAGAGTAGTGATTCACAAGAAACGGCCATATTTAGATTTAAAGCCCCTATTTAAAAAAATGAATAGCTGCATTATCAATATTCCTAGAAACTTGGAACATCAAATTTTTGAATGAAAACCTTCGGGCTACATGACTAACAGTTTCACTTGTCTCTGGTTTGTTTTGTACCACTGCAAGAAATCATTGAAAAGTGCTGTGTTTAGGTAGTGCTTAAAAACTGAAAACAGAAAAACTTTTAATAATTTTGTGAGATTGCTTTGAAGTTCAAAACGGTACATAGGCGCACTATTGCACACTTGTGTTAGAAATTTCAGCTAAATCAGCCAGCCTGTTCTCTAACGGGAAGCTGTTTTAAGCTGAAAATTGACGTTTTCATCTAGAACCAAGATGACTGCTCCTAAATTGATTTTTAACAACGTTTTACCATTTGATATCAGGAGATGAGTAAAATTCACCAGCATCCACAAACTGGTCATTTTTTGTCAAACAGTTCTTGTTTTTCAGGCCATTCAGAGGCTAAAAGAATTGTTTTGTTACCTGTTTTCACACGTGAATTGCAATGTTTTGCAATACTCTAGAAATATGCAACTAAATTATTTTAACGCTCAGCACCTGAAATTTATGTTGCAAAATTTTTTGTAGATCTATATATAACGGTTTTTGTGAAAATGTGGGAATAATGCTGCAAAGTTCATTGTAAAGAAACAGGAATAACTAGACATTTGGTTTGTATTCACAAGTGAAGACTTAACGATTTTATAGAACATTCTGAGGGAGATTTGAACCCAGGTACCAGATTATTGTAACCTAAACCAACAAGTTCTCCTTAATACAACACATGAAAACAATCCAAATGTTGTTAATTTACAAAGTGTTCAATTATAAATACTTCCTTGCGCTGTTTTAAAATGAAAAAAACTCTCTACCCCCAAGGATCGCACCCAAATCCCATTTGCAGCAAGACGTAATGTTAACCATTAAAACATGAAGCACTATTTACAGCTGTACATAAATAGCTAATAATAAAAAACAGTATGTTTGGCCTACATGCATAAGAATATCTTAATGTGCTCAAGTCACGAAATATTGGTCAAATTCGCCTAAACTCGTCTTTTCGCAGTTTATGGGTCATATGCCGCACTCCTGCATTTCCAATGTATAGTTTGTAGGACCTCTGATTTCCAAAAGGAACCTCAACCATCCAATCGATTGGGAAGCCTAGCCTCTCAACCCATCATCATATAATTGGAAATTTCTCCGTGGCAGGGTGGGAAGTGCCTCTAAATGCCATCTTTGCTTGCGGTAGTAGAAGGTTTCATTTCTCTTGTCCTCGCCATAATAGCAGTGCCTTGGGGTTGGTGTGGCAGCATCTGAGTCTTGTGTATACCTTACAAGGGGCATAGCTCAGACATTGGAGTAGATTCAAACTGGGCTCCCGGATTAGTATGCATTTGTTCTGGGAGGTCCCAGTAACAGAGCACCTGCTTCACTAGAGTTGTGACCATGGTAGGGCGTGGTTACTGGAACAGCATTAGCATCCTGCCACCGGGTACAACAATTTGAGAGTACTAAGATCCACTTGTTTTTCCAATCAATCTCTCGCAGGGGCCTACGAGGTCTACTGCCAGCTGTCGAGATGGCCCGCTGGCATATAGGTGCTGCCTACCGGACTTGTTTTGTATGCAATCTTTTTTTGCTACCTGACACACTTCACAAGATTTGAAGAGCCTTCCAATCTCACTGGCCATCCTTGGTTAATATCAATATGGTTGTAAATGCTTGCAAATCCAATGGACTTATGTTTAGGCAAGAGTATGGAATGTTGGTAAGGATGCTGACATACAGCACATTCTTTGGACCTCTCTTTATGAGTTAGTTGGATCATGAGTGTCCTTTCTTGCTGGATGGTCATAGTGTCCTTTTGACTGTGTAGAGCATTTAACTCTTACTTTCTTCCTCCAGCTCTTTCTTCGAGATTCGTGGTCTCCCAGCTAGTTTCTTGTATATTCAGGTTACTGGGTGGTGACCAATTTGTTGACATTACTATTATTACTATTACCGTTACCATTACCGTTACCATTACAGTTACTACTGCCGTTACCGCCGCCGTTACCGCCGCCGTTACCGCCGCCGTTACCGCCGCCGTTACCGCCGCCGTTACCGCCGCCGTTACCGCCGCCGTTACCGCCGCCGTTACCGCCGCCGTTACCGCCGCCGTTACCGCCGCCGTTACCGCCGCCGTTACCGCCGCCGTTACCGCCGCCGTTACCGCCGCCGTTACCGCCGCCGTTACCGCCGCCGTTACCGCCGCCGTTACCGCCGCCGTTACCGCCGCCGTTACCGCCGCCGTTACCGCCGCCGTTACCGCCGCCGTTACCGCCGCCGTTACCCGCCGCCGTTACCGCCGCCGTTACCGCCGCCGTTACCGCCGCCGTTACCGCCGCCGTTACCGCCGCCGTTACCGCCGCCGTTACCGCCGCCGTTACCGCCGCCACCACCGCCGCCACCACCACCGCCGCCACCACCGCCGCCGCGGCTATCACTATCGCTATAACTACTACTATCACTACTACTATCACTACTACTATTACTATTATTTTTATTAGCCGTACAATACAAACCACATTTTTTTTTCATATTGTTATTTTTTATATCAATCAATAGTTTCTGATAATAATCATTCTGATAAAAATCATAATAATAATAATCTTTCTAATTCTTCAAAGTTTTCTGCTTTGGTGCTGGCTTCTTAAAAATTGATAACTGTTAACGATAATTATCAATGATAAGTGGAGCCGAAAATAAACTGAAGTCTCATGAAAAGCTTAAAACAACACATGGTCAATCAAACTGTGGGCTAAAGAGGGTAGTAAATGTATAGTACAATCTTCACACTTGTGACCATTTCGTCTCTGAAGCAATCCCTTTAGCTTTGGCTGCCAAACCCTACACAAAAAGCCCTGTTCACTAAACCGATAATCAAATGGAATCGATTAAAATGTTGCTAAGACAACACGGGGGCATAAAACGCAGAGCATATTCAAAGCAAAATACACATAAGGCCTCGAATGTTGGCCTAAGACTTGAGCTAGATCAATGCCTTGCCACTATAGTTTTAGCACCCCTTAATATATGAGCAGGTGGAATGATAATTTTTACTCCTTGTGGGGTGTGAAAAATAGATTAAAGATAATGTCTAGTAAAATATTTACTAACAGGCAGTGACAATGTATAACATTGAATGATACTATGCAATATTAACTGCTAAAAACATTTTTCACGTTTTCTCAAGGAAAATTTTTAACGTTAAAGTATGCAACTTGCATATCTTTTGATTGCGGTTATTGACGTTCAATTATGATAATGTGCCCTATAAAAATCAACTGCTGTACATGCATTTAGGCAACAGAAGTTAGGTAATAAAACACTAACTGATAAAATAACACTTAGAATATTGTAATAGTTTTTTTTATATCTAGGTAGTACCAGATATGCAGCTCAACAATCAACCAATAAAACTCATTACAAGCAATTGTTTAACCTGAACAGGCTACTTCAAGCGAATAACTGCAAGCACTCTCTACACAACCAGAACTGTTTTTAAGTGTGCACAAGTTAGTAGCTGCTCTTTCTCCCATGACTCCAAATTAGTGAAGGGTAGTTATCTTAGCTCTTGATCTATATGCTTAATTTTAATTTTTAATTAAGTTTAATCAAGCGAAAATTAAAACTTTCCAAAGCTATTTAAACTTAGCTCAGGCTACTGGTAATGCTCACCGGAGTGGTGGTTCTCTGCAGGAAGAGTCTGCAGGACAACTCTGAATTTTAGGTGTTCAGCTTTTTCATATTTCACAATTGGGGCCATGAGAAAACTGAGATTCTGTCAATAGTAAGGGAGTGGTGAGGGGAGCAGAGAGAGAGGAGAGCGGAGGTACAATGAAGCATTTGAGAAAGTGTGTACCATGGCAAAAACTCCAAGATTATGGGTCAAAACCATTGTGTGAGTGTGATGAAATCAATTATTGATTGTGATAATCTAAGAAGTGAGTACAGCTCTTTGGTGTAAATATGGGTTGAAGGAATAAATGAGTTATAACATATTGAAGGGAAGGAGGAGAAGAGTGCAGGAGTAAAGCCAGAGAGAAGAGAATACAAATTTGATAAGGTATCGGTATCAATTAATTATAACAAAATCTTTGTCAAGTTCCGGAATCACTGTAAGCCCTGCACCAAAGCCGGTCTGAGCACACTTAAGAATCTAAAAGTAAATGTATAGGACACCAGTTTATCTTTTGAGCGCAACTTGCAGTTTTGTCGACTTTTCAGGATGTTTGTGAACTGGTGGCTTTCCTACACAATAAGCTATTTACACTTCATTCAACATACTATTTACACTCTCCACTGCATCCTTTCACCTTCAAAAAAACTCGTTCCCACCAATTTTACCTTGCATCTGGTGAACATTTTCATATATCTTTTAAATCTTCAACAAGCTTTGCCTACGCGTGGAGTCTTTCACTTAAACAGACTGCACAATCATTCTTACTGATGGATTTATTCAAGGATTAATGAATGAGCATTCAAGTATGAGATTAAAGTCAAACAAGTCATGAATAACATATCCAACTATTTGTGATGAAACTCTATAATGAAGTGAAACCCATTGATCCAACAAAGCTTACTTTATGTCAGCAATGGTAACTTTCTAAACCAAAAAATATCTTTTTACCTAAAACATAGCAACAAGATATGTAACTAGACATGTGACTCATCTAAACTATACAATGTTAGAATCATCCTGCTGTTCATTTTGAAGCTATGCATTGTTCAGCTGGAGACTGCATACCTACTATAACTAATTTTAGCCAAACAAACAATTGCTCTTGGTGGAGGAGTTTAATAATCTTTTGATTTTTGCATAAATGTAGCATTTTTTATTCAAATTTTAATAATAATTACAAAAATAGTCAATAATCTTTTAACTGATACCTGCAGCAGTACTTTATAAGTAGTTTTTTTTATCTCTTGCCATCTTTTGTTATCGATGTTTTATTTTTACTTGAATTTTTGAGCTGAAGAAATTGATAATTTTCTTTTCAGATCTGAGCTTGTCATTGTCATCAAACTATGTTTAGAAACAGGAATGGTATTAACCATTTTATGATTCAAAAGTTATTCATCTCCCTGAGTTAAGTTACGGTAACACAACTTTAATATTGTTTGAAAATATAGAGATAATTATATTGGGCTGCAGTTGTAGCGCAAAAGGGTGACAAACGTAGCGATGCAAAGCGTTTTTTTTTATATTGTAATTTCATTCAGGATTTGCTTAGAGTAGTTGGTGAGTTTGACTTTTGTGGAACTACCAGGAATGAAGCTAAACAAAATAGTCAAACTCACATTAGGCCAGATTACAATTTTGCTTAATTTAGCTTGCAGCTTGTTCTAGTGTGTACACGCCTCTGCTTATTAAGTCATAAAGTAAGTATTGTTTGAGAAAAGTCACTGTGGAGTCACATAAACGTTGTTCTTTGTTTCTCCGGTGGTGGTGGTAACTGCATTTACCGCTTAATTGAAACAAGTTGTCTAGATTACAATGGTGAATGATGCATACAAAAATATTTGTTACCCAAACAATATGATAGTGAAGCAGTGAAAATACAGGTCTCTCAGTAGATAATATCAAAAGATCATTTCAGACTTTTGTCAATTAAGATAAGTGGCTTAGTATTTACATGGATGGTGCAACTAGTTAGCTTTGATTTTCAAAAAATGCCCAAATTTTAGAGCAATTGCAACTTTTGCAGTTCCAATATAAAAAAGTCTTCAACTGAATATTAAAGTTGTAATATTAGAAGTTTTAAAATAAAAAAAACTTAAAATCGAAAGTGAGGAAGTTATTTTGGGCTCACATTCAAAAGTTTCCAAGGCTTTAATGGCTTGTGGGCACTGAGCAACTCCTGAGGTCAGGCTACACAATCGCTTATTTCACACGAATCATGGTTAATTTATGATGATCACATCATGTTTTTCTAATTAGCCTGGAAAGCATTAGATTTTTTAGCAATCAACATGTTAAAATTTCACGATGCACTTTACACGGTGCATAGTAAAGAACTGATGGAGATTTGCTGCTGCAGTGGAGCTCCATTCCTCGTGCATCACATGTATAAATGTTCATAGCAACGTACATAAACCAAATAAATACGGCATCAATCAACATCATTTACCAATGACCACATAGTATCTATCATTGAGCATTTACAATTGTTATCGTAGTAATGACAGCGTTCATCTTTAGTTGGCTAGATACAATGAATTGTCTCTTAATAAATAATTATATTTATGAAAAACAATAGAAACTAGTTTTAGCTGAAAGAATGCATTGTATCTGAATAATTATTATTGTTACGAAAAAAACATAATGAATTTTAATCGAAAACTGACAATAGGTCCAAAACTGATTATTCAGGGTGATTGGTATTGGCTAGAATATAATGAAAGAGGTGACAACTCCTCATTGGTCAAATGAAATTGTAGAAAAAGTATCACCATGGAGTACCTACCCAAACGTACGATGCCTTTGTAAAATGTATAAATATCTACAGCCAAATAGCCGAGGCTTCACCCTCAAGCTAAGCTCAGAAATCAGCACTTTATAGGCATTTTCGGATCGCGAACGTTCATTCCAAAATGGGCGAAATTTTCGTTTTTCGGCAAGTACAAAACCTGTTTTTTGGAACTCTATGCTGAACGGTGGTTTTATCGTTCAGGGGGTCGTCCACCCTATGACGTTCTTGATCCGAATGCGTAGAGTTCTCCTATAATAAATATTTTTGCAAATAATGAGCCCTTTTACGTTAGTTACAATAACAAGGCAAGAGTGATGAGGCCTCAAGTTTAATTTCTAACAATAATAATAAAATAAATAATAACAAGTCTTGAAGCATGTTGATGTTGAAATTATTTTTGGACACATTTTACTGAGGATGGTGAATTAAAATAAAATTGTAATAAATAATTATAATATAAGAAAAATGTATGATAATCATTATTAATATTACTGTTATTCAAATGATATCATCATTAATATTATTATAAGTTCTTATAGTTTTTTTAATTATTCTATTATACTTTAGTTAGTAAAAAAAAAACAATTGTTCAAATAGCCAAACATCACCAACTGATAATAAACATTGTTAAAAATGAAAAATAGTAATTAGTAAAACACATAAGTAACTGGTAATAATTATCAAAATTATTACTTACTTTCTTATAATATATAACCAAAAAGCTGTCACCTCAGCAGGATGCGCCTTTTACTATTCACTGCGACACTAGAAAAAAAGAAGAAGATAACTCCGATGAAGTGAACTTTTGATTTTGAACGTTCATGCATAGAAATTATGCCAGGAACGAACGTCAAAATTGCATTCGGAAGCGCTTTCCCGTGCCAATTTTTTCAAGGCATGGACGTTCTTGATCCGAAAATGCCTAATAGCTACCCCTGTAATCTAAAGATAAACTAAGACATGCAACTTAACTTGCAGATTCCGAAATGAAAATTTTTTTACTGAAAACTCGTACTTTGGGGCAAGCTTCTAAATTAATGCCAAAGTAGTCCCGACAATATAATGATCTGTCATTCTAACTGCACCCATTAAACAACTTTTTTATTTAAAAGGCTATAAGATTTAAGGCAAGCTCTGTGACAATAAATTACTGTTCAGCTTTTTTTACATTTGATGGGAACTGAACAGCTGGTTTTAATTATCTAAGAACTGATAGTAAAGGTTTAAAGAAGCTACTGTATACAATGTCACAAAAAAACTAACTTTATTAGGGCTAATGTGCTTCTTGATTGAATTTTGACCGATTAAAAAGAGGTTTACAAGGAAGTAATAAAACACTCTAAGATAAATTTATAGCAATGTGCTATGAGTAAAAGACTTGAGTAGGAAGTACCATGTATATATTGTAGCGGATTTTGACGTCCACTACCTTCCGCTAGGGGTTTGTGCTGGCAGATACGTTGTCTGTGCAGCCACAACAAGGCAGTCAGCCTCTTCAGGCTTGACAAGTAACGGTCTACCTCAACCCAGAGGTGACCCTGTACAGAAACTGCACACACAGTGTTGTAAAGTGAGTGACTGACTTTAGCAACAGTGAGGAGCCCTCGGCTCAGACATACACAGCTTAATAGTGTGTAAATAAACCATTTATTCTTCACAGAATAACAGGTAATGCTGGCAATACAAGACAAGAGAACACACTCTTGCCATATCAATAAGTGCAATGAGTGTAGCAAAACTTCTGCCCTTTATAGGCAGAGTTGTGAAAAAATACTAGCCATGCACAGGAAGCATGGCAGGAAGTTATATGATATAAAGTAACAATATAATACATAGTAAGTGGTATTGTCCAATAAGATAAAGCTAAACGAATTAAAGAGCACTGACGCCCATAGGTAAGGGGCGGAGTCCATAGTTAACTTGGCCAGTAATTGGTAGATATAGTTCTTGAGAGTTACTTGGCCTTGGGTCCACTTTCCTCTACATTTAAGGGTAGATATCTTCGGGAGGTGGCATCTGGAGGTTCTTAGGCTAGGTTTCATCACTCTGGCTATGGCGGCCATCTTGTTGCTGACTCGAGATAACTACCCAGGGTCGGTATAGTAAATACTTAAAGCGGAAGTGATTTATTCTTAATAATAATTGCTTATAAGAGCAATACAATTGCTGAAACAGATGCCGGTCTATGTCTGTTATAATCAAGGGAGGCATGCCTGTGGTAGCCACCAACAGGGGGACCTCTGTGCTGTGGTGGGCACTGCATGTTGCCAATGAAATCCACCACAATATACTGGTGCCAATACTTTATATAGTTGTTTAGCTTCTTACACAATCTTTCCACAGACTAAAAATCGAGTGAACAGTGAAATTTATTGAGCGGTCACAACTAATACACAAAACATCTACTTGCATACATGATTGACTTAGTGTATTCCCAGTTGTACATAGTTTACGGAATTGAAGCATTGGTAGTCTATGATTATCTTGCTGGCTTCTCGAAAAACATTTTAAAAATCCTGCTACCCCCAATCAACACTAAATAAACCCAAAGTAGTGATAATTGAAGCTTGGAATAAATACGGTTAATGCGAAATCTAAAATGATTAACATGGAGAAATGAAATGAATAATCAAAACCCGATGAAGTAAATATAGCAATTCTAGGAAGAAAGTATTTAGCAGAGCATAGGTAGGAAACTGTTAGAAAGTTCCTGTTCACATCACTATGGATATCAGTAAATCGTTGGAGACTGCTGGAGGTATTGTTGTACTTTTTATAGTCCTTCATAAGTATGCTCATCATTCAGGGTTGCAGCGTCTGCTACAATAGTCAATCGAAAATGAAACTGTTTCAACTAAAGTGTACTGGTTAGCTCACACTAATATTTAGTGTATACTGTTGAGTCTAAGAAAGAATCACTGTAAAACAAGTCAATAAAAGTGAAGTTGGCATACGAGGAAATAAGTTGTCAGCTGCTTTAATACTAAGCTTGAATGAACCACCATTTTGTGTTCAAAGTCGGTCGTCAGTTTCTTGTTTGTTTTCATTATTTTACGTTTGCGATTTTTTATTCCTTGACAAACAAAATGTAAAATTATTAACAATATTAAATATGCTTATCTTATATTATTCAAATTTTTTTAACTTAGTGGTAGTCCACTCACCAGTGATGATAAATAAAATACAATAGTAATAATAACATTGTGATATCATAATAAATAGCATGTTTATTTTGATATTTTACTCAATGCATGACTTGCAACTGTTCAATGAACTATGGGAGGTAAAGTGAAACTTTAATTGCAATAAGAAAAATAATACATAGTGAACCGAGAAAGCACTGAATTGAAAAAAAAATTTAGAGTGGATGCTACTTTTTTGAAAATTTTATAATTAAAAGGAAGTGATCTGCTTGCTAATTTGCTAGACAGGCCAATAATCTTGAAGCGCTCTATCATTGTTTGATGAAATAAAATGTAAAACCGTTAACATTAACATTTAAGCGTAAAACTATCACCCTTACCTGCTGTGTAAGGGTCATCACAAGCTGTTACTACCTCCATATATTCATCACCAACTCCTCCAGCGGTTTTACCTACAGTAGATGTACCATTGGCACCAGAGTTGGATCAAGAAAGTATAGACAATTTTTGTAATATTATTGTATCTAGATTGAGTTTTATTTAGAAAAGTAAAACATAGTAAAATTTCACTCATCCACATCCTCACAGGACAAATATCTACGTTACCTGCAGTCAAGCTATCAACAACAGTTACATCCATCTTCAAATATTCACCATCTGTTTTCAAATCTACATTGCTGTATCTATGACTATTCACATCTGTTATGTTACTCGCAACTGCACCTGCACCTGCAACTGCAACAACATCTGCACTGGAGTTTACACAACAACTGGTTTGCAAACTCGAAAAAAAAAAATCATAATTTTTTTTCAGCAATTTCCATTTCCTGGCAAAACAATTAGGTATAGACTAACCTTTTCCATTATCTGTCTTGCTTACATTGTTCATTGTTGCATCGCTGGCATTCATTTTTATGGATGAATTAGTGTTTTTGCTGTCATCTCTTCTTCTATAAATGTGAGTGTGAACATGTAATTGCAAATATCATTCATCAAACTAGTATTCATATTTTTTGCTCCTACTAGAACAACCACATGAATACAAACGATATAAAGTTTTACCACTCACCTCATACGTACAACCAACGCTAATGCTAAAATGCTGACACACAAAGCAACACCTCCGAGTGAAACCCCAGCATACATGATAATGGCAGCATTAACATCAAATGAGTGACCTTCACCTGCAAAACAAAGACCCGGAATAAAATGTGGCAGTGATATCTAAAAGCTGGGTTTGTCTAAATTATCACATAGCTACGGTTTCCTTGTAAATTCCTACGATGCTTTTAAAAAAATTTAGGTAAATATTTTGGTTTTAAAAGTGACAAACAAGACAAACAGAAAAATTCAAGAGGGATGAAATTCAGAAGTGAACAGAGACCGCCATTGAATGTAAAAGTTTACAGCCACTGGAAGATTGGGGAGAGTTACACAGTAAGATAAAGGATGTAATCAGCATCAGATGGATACGAGTGAAGGAAGAGAGTGAAGTGGGCACTGACAAGGATGGATTACTGTAGCTTGCTCCTTAAAAATCTTCCATAATACAAATTAGCTAACGGTGATGAGTGGAATTCATAATACATGCAACAGTTTCATCAATGTTTATACTTGTAGTTTTTGGTGGAGCTAGAGTAGTCGTTGTATATGTAGATGGTATGCCAGATGCTGGAGTAGTCGTTGTAGTTGTAGATGGTGCCCCAGGTGTTTGGGTGGTCTTTGTAGTCACACTGACTGAGAAAGGCGAGGTCGTTGATACTTTTACTGCAAGTAAATACCACATTATATTTTTATAATTAGCCAGGGAAACATCCAGTTTTCTAGCAATCAACAATTTAAAAGTTTACGATGCACTTTGCACGATGCATAGTAAATAATTGATTGTGATTGGCTGCTGCAGCGGCGCAATCTCTCGAAGTTTATGAGAGCTCCGTTTCTGTGCATCGCATGTATGAATGTTCATAGCTAGCAACGTACATAAACCAAATAAATATGGCATCAATCCACACCACTTACCAGTGACCACATAGTATCTATCATTGAGCATTTATTATTGTAACAATGACCGCCTTGGTTTTTACTTGGCTTAGTAGAAGAGTTAATTGTTCTAAAAAACTAAGAACTATTTTCATAATCATGAAAAAAAACAATCAAAAAATTTCAGCAGGAATAATGCATTGTATCTAAATGATTATTATTGTTACAAAAAAATGTAATTGATTTTAACCAGACAACTGGGAGTAGGCTCAAAACAAATTATTTAAGTTGATTCTATTGGCTAGAAAATAGTGAAAGAGGTGACAACCCTTTATCGGCCAAAGGACATCGTAGCAAAAACATCACTGTGTAGCACCTACCTAAACGTGCGACGTGCTCGTCAAATGTCAAGTGTGTAAATATGATGACTGTAAAACCCAGGGTCAAGCTCATGCTGAAAATTTCATTCTGAACGACATAAACTTTAACCTCTGTCACAGGCAGTGCTGCAGTCCAATGCGCAGTAATATAACTTGAAGCAACATGCGCAGCAAATGATTGTTATTAGATTAGAATAGTACTACATTTGTGACACAATGGCGCTGCATTATTGCTGCATTAGTGCCACTTTTTAATTGGATTAAACCAGTTTATACTAAAGTCGCTGGTTATATAATAGAACACTGAGTTGTCGATTGCCTCAAAACCCTGTGTATTTATTGATTGCCAAGCAAATCGGAACAAAAACTCTAATAAACTCTAATCATCTAATGATATTGTAGTTCAAAAACCTTATTAATTAATTTTAATATTTTTTTGAAAGCAAACTACTCTTATTCATGGAGTGTTGAAAAAAAGGTTTCAACCAATGTTTCAAACTGTTCATAAAAAGTGAAAGAGAATAAAAAATTTTTTTTACAAGCAAAGAGGTAAAAGTGGAAACAATTGCTTGATCCAAGCCATACATTAACCATAAACGATCAATAAATATATAAACTGTTGTAATCCATCAAAAAATCAATATCATATAATTAGTCAATGGAAAGGAGAAATAAAAGTTTTTAGCAAATGTTCAAAAGTTAGTTGTATTAACTTAGAACCTGTAGGAAAATAAATATTTGCAGTTGAATAACAAAATTGCTATCTGTGAGGCTAAGCATCAGTTATTAACGAGCTGTTACCAAAACCAAAATTTTAGTGAAAATAAAGTAAATGTAAAGTAATCTTCAAATTATAGTAGGGGTTTTAATCAAATTTACATAAAAAGAATTGTCTTCGAAAAACCTATCCTTACCACAGATGCAACAGCTGTTGTTACTTTTAATGAGTTAACAGAAGAGGAAGTTTACTTCAAACAATTGCATATGAAGAAACTGAATATCCGGTACCAACCAGTAAAACCCATGTCAATGCAACATTACCGAAGAATGCTGTCAATCATTTAATGAAAACACGCAGAGAAAAGGTGCATGATAGTAGTGGCATTGTTGAGAGTTTGACAAGGTTTTGTTTCCAGTGTTTGGTATTACACATACAAAGTTGCCAATAAGATAAAATAGGATGCTGTATCACAACAAATGATAATATGATGTTGTGTAAAGTTGTATGATGATTTGGTGCTGGGAAGACATTGATTGGTGTCGAACTCGTGAGAAATCGGGAAGATTCCCTAATTATTTTTAATTGACTCTGTTTTAAACTTGATTAAATTCAATTGCTTAATAATAAAAGGAAACGTTAATCAGTATTCAAATAAACAAAATTTTAGCTGGTTCAAAATTTTAAAAAGAATACTGTAACTCATAACACAAATTTCATGGAAAAAAAACCTAAAAGCTTCCTAAGGATTTCCTAAATATTTCAAAACCAACACGGTGCTGGGATGACATCTATCACTCTTGAACTCCTAAGAAATGCTTAAGATTTCATGATTATCTTTAAATAGCACTCATGAAAGATTAATTTGATTTCATTTTTTAAGAACAAAAAAAAAAAATTGATTAATAGATCCATAAACAACTTGAATTGTTTTGAAATTTTAAAATGAACGTGGTGTGTAATAACACAAATTATCAAACAGATATCCTCAGGGGTTCTTCAAGTTTTTCCGAAAAAGTTCAGGGACCGATAGATATCGTCTTAACAACCCCAACACTGAGAATTTTATTCCAAAAATAAACTTACAAGCGAGCCAAGAATTACAGCTACTCACGGTGCAACACTTACCAACTTCATACACAGAGTTCACGTAATAGCCACCACATATCTGAGTATTGTTTCCTGCACATGTATCTGTGCATGCTTCCTCTCCTTCTCTACCTTGTGAGTCATATCCACCATTCCCACAATAACAGAATGTATTTTGTTGTAGTCCAGCATATCTGTAGTCTATATAATATATACTGTGTATACAGCAGTGACTGATGTTTGATAAATACAGGAATTGTTAGACACCGGACTTTTGTCTACCTGCACACCAAGTTTTACCAAGCTAAACCATAAGTTCATAGTATAATAGCAAACCATTTTGTCCACAAAGGTTTACACAGTATTCTACAGAGTTGTCTGGACTTTCTCCACCTTCTTCTGGTAGAGCTCTTGGAATCCCATCAGTGAAACATCCCAGATAAACAAACGTATACTGTCCTGTGTATAATATAGATATGTGATATACAAGAGATAAACTATGTGCAACATAGATACCTTGTACATAAGTGATAAAATGTATATATTATACATACCGTGTATACATGAGACTAGGTTTATATAATATGCATACCTTGTATACAAGAGATAAAGTATATATAATATACATGCTTTGTACACAAGAGATAAAGTATATATAACATACATACCTTGTATACAAGAGATAAAGTATATATAATTTACATACCTTGTATACAAGAGATAAAGTATATATAATACACATACCTTGTATACAAGAGATAAAGTATATATAATATACATACCTTGTATACAAGAGATAAAGTATATATAATACACATACCTTGTTTACAAGAGATAAAGTATATATAATATACATACCTTGTATACAAGAGATAAAGTATATATAATATACATACCTTGTATACAAGAGATGTAGTATATATAATATACATACCTTGTATACAAGAGATAAAGTGTATATAATATACATACCTTGTACACAAGAGATAAAGTATATATAATATACATACCTTGTATACAAGAGATAAAGTATATATAATATACATACCTTGTATACAAGAGATAAAGTACATATAATATACATACATTGTATACAAGAGATAAAGTATATATAATATACATACCTTGTATACAAGAGATAAAGTATATATAATATACATACCTTGTATACAAGAGATAAGGTATATATCACATACATACCTTGTACGCAGACAGTAAATAAAAAGTACAGTAAAACAGTAACTAGTTTCACTGTCCCACAAACATCCATCCCTAGCTGCTAGTAGTTACTACTTACTAGTCTGACAATGAAGTAAGATGTAATGCTGAGTCATGTGGATGATAAGATACAATCTATAAGTGGATGTCAAATGACCAACAAAAAGTTTTATCGAAGCGATGAGTAAATGCCTCACACTCAAAGTGTTGCCAAGTGTGCTTTGTATAAAAAATTACAAAAAATCATGCAAAACTTGTTGAACACAATACCAATACAATAGTGCATAATACCTATTCCCACAATTTTTAAATTTGCTGTATGCAAGCTCACTTATTCAAACATTCAACTTTAAATATGTTTTTTATATTTATATGTATGTTTTGTATCGAAAAAAAATTGTCACTGAAAGTAATTTTTGTCGCTTTGTGGTTCTAATTGGGCATTGGTTGAAATACTATACAATAAAGCGCTCGTCAGTATGAAAGTAATTGGTTTTTAGAAAATATACTGATAGAGATATGAGCTACACTAAACGTACGTGAAGTTTGAGAAATGATACACTCATCAATAACAGAGCCATATAATGCATTATAATCTTGAACTTCAACAATAATTTATTGCTTTTAGCTTTGCCAACATTTTATGAAAGAGCTTCTGTTTGTAAATAATAAAAAAGAGGAAGCAGTCCAATTTGACTTAGAGTCTCCTGAATAAACTACATCTTAACATGTGTAATGGAATTGCACGGTGCAGCTCGCTAATCTCAGCCGGTGCTATATATATATCTACTCTACTACATAAAGACTACCCACTGATGGCTATGCTTGGATACCCACAGAGTACAGCTGAACTGCCGGCTCGCCTAAGCCAAGCTCAGGAAGGATTTCCCACCTCTAGTGTTTCTCTTACATATATCTATTTATAGTTATGACTCATTATTAGTGTGCCAGACTGTTATTGCTTTTTCTGCCTCGCTGGGGGTATTGTATTTAACCAATCACATGCGTATGCTATTAGTTGATTTCTTACCCTGTATAAATATGCTTGCATTCTGCCCAGCTCATCAGTTCTAAAAAGGAGTTCATAGACAGCTTTGGGACAAGACGCTCAGATAGCAGAGGACTCAGGCGTGACTTGCAAGTGAACTGTTCTGACCAGTTTTATGTTGAGTTTTCTCTCGACCCTTGCCTATAGTTACAAACCGTTCTTTATTCTGTACTTGTGCCAAGCATACACTTTTGTGCGTACAATTAAACATTGTTTGTTTTGTTAGTGGTAATAAAGTATTGTTACCCTAAATCTTGTGATGTCTGTGAGGCCGGTTGCCTGATCACAGCTGTGTCTGCTTGTTAGCAGCATCTGGTTGTATCTAAGGGCGATTGATAAACCAATCTAGCCTGTCATTCTAATGCCACGCTACCACGTTAAGTAGAGACAAGCCGGATCACATAGCACTCTTGTAGGTACATGTAATAGTTGACCTCATACACGGGGAAAACCGTTACACATGACGTCTTTGTTTAACTGCAGTTGCGAGTCAACAGAGAAATTTCGGTAGTTTCGAGAAAAATTAGTGTAAAGTACTTTGAGGAAGAAACTTGGATTCATTTTCCCAATTGATCCACACATCCTTCCATTTGCCTTCATGCTCCTATAATTCCCAAAAAAACATATTATATGATCAGTAAACAGCTAGGAAGCACTTACTCTAACCAGTTGCACTGTCAAAGTACAGCCATTAGGAAATCTTAGTCCATAACACAAATATTCACCCACCAACCTCATTACTCTGAGCTACTTACTCCTTATAAGTGACCCAGAAAATGTCTCTTAATCCATAAAGGCGGCGATTCAAGCCTAACATACAAAATTTGGTAAAAGTTTTTAATGGACGCAGCAGTAATTCTAGCAGATTATGGAGTTCCGCTGCTTAACCTCTAAACAGTTTTCATGGGCAGACCTCCAGTCTACCAGTACAAAAATACAGTCAACCTTCCAAGGCCTGACAAATGACAATCAGAGGTGACCCTGTGCATGGATGGCGCTTCAAGCCGCTGCAAAGGAACAGTCTTTACTTCACAACTGTGGTGAGCCCTCAGCTCAAACATACAACTCAATACTTTCAAGTAGTATACATTTATTCTATTCAGGAGAAATAGTGGCATCGATATAACAGTGGTGCATGGTAAGTATTAAACGTATTGAGTTAATGAAAGGCTCAGCATTTTATAAGTTGACTTACATGAAATGACAGGAAGTACTTGGCCTAGTTAACCAAGCAACCCAATAATATGCAGTGTAAATACAAATAGGCGAATAATTACAACGGGTATAAACAGTGTCCAATAGGATGCAAGATACTTAATTAAATAGATTTGGTACCCAGAAGTAAGGGCAGCATCAATGTTCTCCAAGCCAGTAACGATTGTTTCCCGCCATTTTCTGGAAACCCTGGTCTTTGGCGGCTTTGGTTGCTGAAATCCTGACATCCGAGGAAAGTAAAGGTCTGAATACAGGTAATGGAGACTTTGGTTCTAGGTTTGCTCCATCAGCTTATGGCAGCTATCTTGCTTTTAGCCAAAGACAGCTACCAAGAACCGGTATAGAGTGATGCAGAGCCGATATACGATTATGCAGGGCTGCATAGTAGCAGCTATTAATTATACTGCTGTTTTAGCTATTAGTCTAACGACAATCGATGGTAATACATGGTCCGGTTGGATTGCTTAATTAGGCTTGACTGATACCTACAGGCTGTCAGGGGAGCATTAGTAAGTGACATAGGTAATATCCATCACATACCTTAACATGAGCTAGCTAGCAGATACCTCACATTCAGGATAAGCTATCCTCAACCTACCACATAATCATAACTAAACACGTCCTCACTAGAAAACCTCTGATGAGGCAAGAAATAATTTAGTCACATTCCTTTAAAGACCTCAGAAAATGCTAGAATAAAAAGGCTGAAATCTTTGATTTGTTACAAAAACCAATTTACAACGTAGAACTTCCAACTGTTACCCAATAATATTAAATATGACCATACTTGTTCTTCAATGATTTGGAAAACATTTATTTTTTTTTACCAAATGTCAATCAGCTTTTTCAGTCAACATATGTAAAATGTGAATTTGATTTATATTCCTGTCGGGTCATTTAGTAAATACAGAAATACAAATCTGGCAATCATCTTTTTTCAGTTTTTTGCTGACTACAAACTTGAAAACAGTTTCTTCAGTCGTATATTAGTTTTAGTTTTTGAGATAATGGTTATGTAACATATCACATGTGCACTGGTGTATACTTATTAACAGAATACCAATGTTCAATAAAAATGTCACTTAACTAAAAAAACCTCTGTAAAATCTGACATTTTTGAAAACCTGTGAACAACTATTTTTAGTTTTGGAAAACCTTCCTTTCATATAAACGAGCCAAGTTTTTGCAGCTGTTTTGGATCCGAAGAAATTGTGTGCAATTCAGATTCGAATGTATCTATACCAGGAGATAAGATACTCAACATCACCTGAGCCCTGATACTTTGGAACTTTAAACGGTACATGAGCATTGCCAGGAGGTGGCCGTGTGACAAATTGCCATGCTTCTGTCCAACAATTCATTACGTTAGTCTATGGATTGCGAATAATTGTTCTACCAGTACTACGGGTTATCTGAGCAGCTATGCCCACTCTATAGATAGGGGACTTGGCTTTATTCTAGTTGGTCTAGTGATGGACTATAACCCGCGCCAAGATTAGCGTTTGTATCAGTTCTAGCAGCTGTAGAAACTTGACTGCTGGATACCGGTTGGTATCTTCGGATGCAGGACTTCGCAACCTTTATGGGCCATACGAAGATTTACAGGGCCAATGGATGAATAGGAAGGGCCTGTGGTACACTTGAAGGCCTGTATAGCGGTTTGAAGAATGGTATCAGTGCTGAAGGTGGAGGAGGACCCTATGTCCTGATAGCTACTGGGGATTGACCGTTGTAGATAACTATGCAATTGCTATCAAAGTTTTCTGAACTTGTACAAACAGATACGAGGTTGGTGTAAGTGCTACTGGCAGAGTAAGGTTCTCTTTTTTGATAGGTAGCGCTTATTGACCTGCTCTGATGACTACAGAGTTGGTCGGTAGTTGGGCCTGTTGGTAGCAGTGCCAGTAGTAGCACGAAAGAAGAGCACAGGCTGGACAGGTACGTTTCTCCCACCGCTGCCAACAATGTAGTGGATCGTGTCGGTAGCGCTCCCAGTACCGTCCACTCATAAAAAACTGACCACAGCCGGCAGGGAAGTTTGATGGCATCATCATGATATAACCAATAAACATCACAGGAAGTACAATGAACCAATGAAAGCAATATATATATACAACAATACATACAACAGTGCACAAGATAAAAGAGATATGGTGCTTCGTGGCAAGAATAAGAGACTGCAGGCATAGTTCTGAGTCTTGAAAAGCACTAGATCCATGGTTGGAGTAGTTCGGTTTGGGATATGTCCTCCAGAGGCTAGTTTGGTTACCATAACTATTTCTGCTACCTGGTATAGCACTGCAGGGCCAAAAAAGGTCACTGCAGGTCCGGTATGGAAGGCTGCATATTACTGTACTGAGCCAGTAGGGCTATTATATTAACATATACTAGGGGCCCTGACATTGTTACTGAGCAAGAAAAATTATATAAATTAGTTTATGGTTGCTTCCATGAGTTGAAACTACCGTGAGAAGACAACTTGTGTTTATAAAGACAGTGAGCCGGGTTTTTAAGAGTGCAGAAAAGCGAGGGGAGGGGGGGGGGGGAGACTGTTAATTGAAGGATGAAGGGTAAAAGGAGGAGAAGATCAGGGGACAGGGACATAACCAACATGAGATAGGTTAAATGTTAATTTGTGACCAAGATCTCCCGCAATATTATGTTTTTGTAGCAGCGAGTAGAACAGAGCTTTGCATAAATTTGATTGTGACGCTCACAATATTTTAGGAGGCTTGTTTGAGCAATGACTTCTAAGCATTTTTATGGATTATTGTTATTAAATGTTATAAATGAATATTATTGCTAACCAAACTTATTTGAGTAATTTAAAATTCACATAAATGATTAATAAATTTGGTAATCGTAAGAAGAAATATTACTATTTACATCACTTTATAATAATCAATTTGTTAGACTTTTCATCAAATAGATATTATATGCCATCACTCATTCCACTCATATTTTATTATTCATCATAACATCGCTAACTTATTAAGACCTTTACATGAAACTCCATGGCTAAAATCAACAAGGAAATACTTAAAACTAAATACTATTGTAAAAGATTTATGTGGTAATCCTTTTTAGGCCCGTGATTCTCTCCTTTGTCCTAGTCCCACACATGCTATGCCATGATACCCCATCGTCATACCTACCTCTAATATTTCTTTCATACTTTATTTTTTTCTCCGAGGAGCAACAATCACCCCATATCAGCTTCAGTGTGTAGCTGATGCTCTTATGGAAGCAAACACAAAGTTTAGCTGAAACCCTTGGAGTTGTTTGCCCTTGTGAACATATATTAAACACCTTTCTCCGGCCAACACTAGAAACTCCCAGCATTCTTTCCTCACGCTTAGCTCAACTCTCTTTTTTCTAATAAACACAAATATACATCTGGAGAACTAAACTATACCGAGTAGCAGTTGTCCCCTCCGGTTAAATCGATTATGTCATAAAAAACTACTACAAACAGTTTTCATAGCACTTAAACTTAAATTTAAACCTAGTTTTGATACTTGCCTCAACTTTAAGTTTCTCGAAAGCCTCTTGAAGCACAAATTTAAATCCTCAATCTCCACATAGTCTTGAGACAATTACCAACTTATATAATGAAACCGGTGTCAGAGATGGGACGCTTCTTGGGTGGCTGCTGCTAAATGAACAAAGTGGTGCTCAATTGAGGCCAAAACTAACAGATTAAAAACATCAACTTGACTTGTACATTTTGTAATTTTGTTGGCCTATTATATTTTTTGGTGATTGATTTATTTCTCAACTGTTGATAAGCTACATTTTCTTATGTGAATGTTTGCAACTAATGCCATTCTTAGCTGTCAGTAAGATGTACCAAGTTCACATGATTGTTGTAAAACCTAGTTCACTCATAGTTCACTCATAGATTATTAAAGGGTAAATTATAGTGCAGCTAGCTGTTTTTTGCTAAGGACAGCCAAACTCTTTACAATATTTCTAATTGTAATAAAGTAAAATGAAAAAAGAAAAATGGTGGTTGACGGCCACTTACTCGCTACTTCTGCATCGCAATAATAGGGATAATAAATGTTGCCGTGGAAACAATGTAAATATATACTGCTGCCAGCAAACAAGCTGTTGCTAACTGACACCCACCGTTATTTGCTGTCGAGGATGTTACTGCTGTAGCCAATCAAACAGGAGTATAAACCATTGTGTTAATGTCTAATGCACAAGTTGGAGCATATAGGCAGTTAAAAGCTTCCAGGTACCTCGATCAACTATCAGAATTTTACGGAATGAAAATCAAGCAAATTACATGAGAAGTTTTCCACTTGCTTTCTAGTAAACTTTATTTTTCTTTCGTCATCTAAATATAAAATCTAGTGAACATAATGAATAGACTTGATTGCTAATAGTGTGGTTGATTTAATCTGCATTCAGGTTTGCCTAACTGATGATTAATTTAAACTCACTCCACTCCTATACCTATTCTTTGTGCGAAAATTTTTATATATCATGAAAGGATTATGCGGGCAAAAAACCATGTCTGTTGCCGAAAATCCCTTTGTAATACATAAGGATTTTTCATGCCAAAAAAACTTTTACTTTGAGCGAAAATCCTAATATTTTATAAAGGCATTTCTGCATGAACTAAACACAATTCTTCACGCGAAACAAACAACTTTGCTGTGCAAAAACGCTTACTAATATACAAGGATTTTTGTGCAAATTTTCTTTCTCTGTGCGAAAATCCTTTTATAATATGGAAAGAATGTCGTGTGAAAACAACTTGTTTATCTTGTAAGCTTGAGTCAATCGGTGCAACTTTAACTATATAAGCGCTGTTTTTACACACAAATCCTCCACTCCAGCAGCAATGTCTGAAGAAGAAACATCTACTACAGCATCTACTACTAATACTAGGAGGACTCTCAGCAATGAACTAAAATTTAATAAATAATCATTATTTAGCACCAGTTAGTAAAAATCAGTTGGTTACACTGTAAAGTGACAGATAGTTACCATCTAAGTGCTAATCATTTGATTTTAATTGTACATAGAAAGTTCAAAATCTGAAAAGCTGTCCTCATAAAATCTAGTTGGTGTGCTCTCAAGTCAACAGTCTTTGATGATGACAAAACTGTCCTTTATTGTCAGAGAAAAAACAACTTGGTTTTAATCATTTTATTGTGCTTTTTTAATCTTTTATTTTTTTATATTAATACAAACATCGTCGTTTATTTTTTAGATTACTATGGATGAAATTTCTATCCCTAAGAGAAAATAAGCTGCTGCAAAAAAACACCAACAACAAAGCAGGCTTTCCCTAAACTAATTACGCCTACAAAACAAGTCCATGAAGAGAAGGTTGGTGATGAAGTGTTCTCAAATGTAGATGAAGCTCTAAAGATGGCTGTTGGTGAGGAAGTGTTCTCAAATGTGGATGAAGCTCTAAAGATGGCTAAGACTTTGAAGGATAGAAAGCAAGGGAATTTCAAAAGATCAGAACTTTTCAAACGCTAACAAAACTCACTGTCCCAACCGTTATAGAGGTGGTTGATGTCAATTGCAATACTGGAGTATATGGTAACTACTTCATTCTCACCTACTATAGCAATTCGGATGCGAGAAAAATTTAGAGAGTAGTTTGTCCAGGCAAGATAGTTGGGATCCTGTCTTGCCAAATATCCATTACCTTGCAACGGCGTCTACTCGGGTGAGGTGAAAAACCCCAAAAATGAGATTACTACTTTCTACGATCTCAAACGCATTAGCACAAAAAATTAAACTTGACAGAAATTGCTGCTGAAGCCAAGCAATTGAAAATGATGACTAAGCATGAACTCAAACTCAGCTTCAACATCAAATATCTCACTAATTTTAAACAGTGTGCAGTTTTTCATTACATCGGCGTTGTTGAAAGATTCATACCTCATCGATTTAATGGAGAAGAATCTGTTGTAACTTGCATCCGTTATGTCTTGGAAAAAACTGAAAAGAGAGAGACAAGAACGCTTCTCTTACCAAACAGATACATAAAAAATAAGCTAGAAAATGTGCTCTGGGTGAGATATATTACAAAGGAAAGAACAAAGAGTGACAATGCAAACACATATCACAATGTTGTCTTTCTCTCTACATCCAGCAGCGCTGATTGAGAACAAAACCATTGTCAAGCAAAAAACTATGAAGAGATATAAAAATTAGATGCAGGCAGGGTTATTGCCGATTTACCGCATGAGGAGTTTATCGAGCTCTGAGGGGAACTCAGCGCTGATTATAACTAGTCGACTATTTCTACCATTTATTATGAAATTTTCCTCAGTATTACAAATACTGTATTAAGCTTTTATATACTTCATTCCCTTATTAGTAAAAACTTCTCATCCAACCTCTGGCTTTATAATTAACATTATATAAATTTTATCTTGTGTATTTTACCTATTATACAAATGAACAATAACAAAACACAATACAAACCTTCAATATTTTTTCTTATATAACAAAGCTTTACAATAATACAACACTTTATTGTTATACAATACTCGGTAATAAAACTATACAAAAACCTATACAATGTGAATCTAACAACCAAACACAATGCAAACACCCGGTATAAGCAATACACACCATGTTTATAAACTAATCAACTCCATAATTTAAATCACTATACAAATTACAATATAAACGACCCTGCACAATAAATACTTAGTTCAAACGAAGATATTAAAAATTAAATTATAACACCTGGTGCACACAAAAAGGTACCTCACTAGTTCTCATGGTGTCTGGTGCAAACAAAACGATACTTGGAACCAGGAGAACCTTAGACTCCATGCCGGAGATCTGCTCCTAATCTATTTCTAATGAGTGAAGCCAGGAAGAGAAAAATACAAATCTAATAAGTTACCATCATCACTTTATTGTAACAAAATCTTTGTCAAACTTGAGAATTACTGTAAACTCTGTTTCTCTATAGGAAAGTGAAACCCATTGGTCAAACAAAGCTTTCTCTGTTTCAGTGATAGGAACTTTCTAAATCAAAAAACATTTTCAACTAAAAATTAGCAACAAAATATGTAACTACACACGTGATTCATCAAAACAATACAAAATTAAATAAGCTTGGAGTTTATTTTGAAGACTAACTACAATCTAGAAAAATGTTTTAAGGAAAGAAAAATGTTATTCTGGAGTTGTGCTCTTTTCAGCTGATTCCTTCATATGCACTACAACTAGTTTGAGCCAAAAAAACTTTTGCTCTTTGGTAAACGAGATCAATAAATGTTTGATTTTTTGGGGTAAAAATTTGTTATAGGGTCAACGAGAATTTCTATTTTGGTCTATCATTTTTAACTAGTAACTGCAGTGGTCATGTTATATTAGTTTCATTATCTATAGCTATCTGCTATTATTGATGTTTTATTTTATTTGAAATATTGAGCTGAAATAATTGAATCTCTTTTTTTATTATTTAATCTTGTCATCGTCACCAAATTGCAAAAAAATACATGAAAACAGGAATGGTAACGGTCAGTTCATGATTTGGAAGTTTTTCATCTCCCTGAATTAAGTGATGGCCGACGCAAGCGCATCAATTGATTTATTTTCTCTCTGACCTTATTGGCCGGTCTGTCATGTCAGTATCATCCACAACGAGCGCATGGTTTTCATAGTGGCACATTTGGTTTTTGAGTGAGAATTATTTATTTTGTTATATGCATAATGGACTCCAGATGTATAAATGACAATAATTATAACAGCAATAAAAATACGTAAAATAGTCATGGCTGGTCAAACTGAGCTATTAATTGAAATAGTCTAATCCAAACTTCGCTTTCATTTATTTCCATGCTTTTGCATTGTGTAGGGAATGATGAGCAGATTTTCACACAAAGCGCAAACTCATAATCAATAGGCTTTAACAAGACAAGCTATTGTTGTTTTTCCCATGTATAACTATTCTATCTTTAATCGCTGGGCTTCAACTGATTATAATAAAGTTCAATTATTGTTTTGTTTCATATCCTCATGTGATCAGGCCAGTAAAGTACCAATAATGCTGACTGAAACTAAGCAACTGGACCCTTATTACTCAAAATCGACACTTTTACCACCGCACCGAATTCAGCTTGCATATTGTTCCAAACTGCACAAATCTTTGGGTTCTAATCCGTAAAGTGAAAATCATGTTAGCAAAGTAACCAGCAAGTCACACAAACATTGTTTTGTTTCTCTAGTGGCAGTAACTGCATTTACCACCTACTTAAAACAACTAGCTTAGATTGCAATTGGGAATGACGCACACCGAAATGTTTGTCGCCCAAATAATATGACAGTGATACAGTAAAAATGAAAGTCTTTCAGTAGATAATACTGACAAGACATTTCAGACTTTTTTCAGGTAACATTAAAAGTTCAGGTAATAGAACTAAACATCCCCAATTCCTACATGAATGCAAAGTGTTTTAGCGCAATATCAAATTTCGCAGGTCTTTTACAATCAAATTCCTTCAATTGAACACCAACCTTTAAAATAAGCAAAATTGAAAATCAAAAGTGAGAAAGTTCCTTTGGACTCAAGTTACCAAGTTCTCAAAGCTTTATTTTAGTGCAACTTTCATCTTCAAGCTAAGCTCAGACATCAGTACTCATTAGCTAACCCTGTAGTCTAAAGATAAACAAAGACGTGCAACTTGAACTTGCAGATTCTGATATGAAAAGTTCTTTACTGAAAACTGGTACTTTCGGGAAGCTTCTTAATAGTATCAAGTTTTTCCAGGCATTTCAATAGAAGGTACCCAAACTGAAAGTATCAAACAACTTTTGTCAAAAAGGTTAAAAACTTTAAAGCAAGCTCGTTGACAATAAGTTACTGCTAACCTTTTTAAGTTAAAAGGGAGCTGAGCAGCTGACACTGATCGTCTAAGAACTGCTAGTTAGGGACTAAACAAGCTACTATGATTACAGCCACAAAAATACTAACTTGAGTTGGACTAATATACTTATTGGTTAAAGTTTCAACCAATTAAAATGAGGTTTACAAGGAATTAATGAAACACTTTAAGATAGGCTTATAGCAATGTGCTATGAGTAAGGGACTTGAGTAAGAAGTACATGATGCATATACTAGTATCAACACTTCGTAATTTTTTCCCATCCTAAATAATACATCCACAGACTAAGAATTGATTCTGATGCAAGCTTTTTTCACCTCCAGTGAACCGTCACACTCACCTGGTCTTTGAACGATGTAGAAAATACTCAAGTGCCCATCTACACCCTATGATGGTCAACAGCAGCACTTTGCTGAAGTGCTTTCGACCATCAGTGATGAAATGCACTGTTAATGAGTCAAACTAATAGTACTTTGCTGCCCAGGTTTGAAATCATTATAGAGTGTATAGATGAGACAACAAAGCAAAATCACTACAAGTGATTCCCTGTGAAAAAAAGTAGTAAAAAATGACTACAGAAATTCAATGAGGACTAAACCACAGTTCATCTACTTCCCTATGTGTAGGGTATCTGCAAGAACCTTAAATATTTGTTCACCTACTGCAGATCAACCATCATTATCGAATGCAGTGTATAATGAGTGGTTTCATGCTAGTAGAGGATCAGTCACAACTAGTATACAAAACATCTACGTACATACATAAGTGACTTGGTGCGTTCTTAGTTGTAGATATCGTTGAGAGAATTGAATCATTGATTGGTAGCCTATATTTGTATTGCTAGTTTTGCTTGAACTGTTTTAAAAACTACCGGCTTTACTGCAACCAATCAACAGTAAATAAACCTATAATAGCCATAATGTAAACTTCAGATGAAAAGTGTTAATGCAAAATCTGAGAGGAATAAAATGGGGAATGAAATAAACGATGAAATGTCTATGAAATAAATATATCAAATCTAGGAAGAAGGTATTTAGCAGAAAATAGGTAGGAGACTGTAAAGCCTTGGCTACACACACCTACGTTTTGTAGAAATATGATGAAAAAAACGTTTCGTAGCGTCGCTCTGGTGGCTACACACACAGATGATTGATCACGGCAACGCTACGGAGTGTCCAGTGAGGCAAAGAGAACATAATTATTGAAAATAATCAATGTAATAACTTTAATAAATATAAATTATAATAATTACTTAATTATGATATTTGTTTATATTACTAGATAAATAATTTATTATCTGTGATAAATAATTAAAGTTTATAAATAATAAATAATTGTTTATAAATAAACAGTAACCTCTTTGATAAAAGTACTGTTGGCCAATCAGTAATGACCAGGTCAAGGTTAAATTATAAAAAAGTTCACTGGAGTCGTCAAATTTCATCCCTATATTTTATCCAATTGAGAGTAGTTATTTAATAATAATTGTCCAATCACCGAAGCGTCAGACAAAAAACGTTTTCGTAGACCAACATGTTGGTCTACGAAATTGAGCGTCTTTTTGTAAAAAAAACGTCGCTTGGCAAGAAAAAAAACGCGTTTTTACCGCATACCTACAAAACGTAGGTGTGTGTAGCCACGGCTTTAGAAAGTTCTTGATCACATCACTATGGATATCAGTAAATCCTTGCAGACCACTGAAGTTATTGTTATACTTTGTGTAGTTCTTCAGAAGTGTGCCTAACGGATGTGTCATTTAAACTCACTCTGTTCCTATACCCTCTCTGCCCCTACTCCACCCCTACACCCCTCTCTGCCCCTACTCTGCTCCTATACCCCTATCTGCCCCTTCTCTACTCCTATACCCCTCTCTGCCAGTACTCCACTCCTATACCCCTCTCTACCCCTACTCCACCCCTACACCCCTTTCTGCCCCTACTATACTCCTATACTCCTCTCTGCCCCTACTTCACTCCTATACTCCTCTCTGCCCCTACTCCACTCCTGTACCCCTCTCTGCCCCTACTCCACTCCTGTACCCCTCTCTGCCCTACTCCGCTCCTACACCCCTCTCTGCCCCTACTCCACTCCTATACCCCTCTCTGCCCCTACTCCACCTCTACACCCCTCTCTGTCCCTACTACGCTCCTATACCCCTCTCTGCCCTTACTCTACTCCTACACCCCTCTCTTCCCATACTCTACTGCTATTCCCCTCTCTGCCCCCTCTCCACCTCTACACCCCTCTCTGCCCCTACTCCACTCCTATACCCCTCTCTGCCCCTACTCCACCCCTACACCCCTCTCTGCCCCTACTCCACTACTATACCCCTCTCGTCCCGTACTCCTCTCCTATATCCCTCTCTTTCCGTACTCCTCTCCTATACCCCTTTCTGCCCTACTCCTCTCCTATACCCCTCTCTGCCCCTACTCTACTCCTACACCCCTCTCGGCCCCTACTCCACTCCTATACCCCTCTCTGTCCCTACTCCACTCCTACACCCCTCTCTGCCCCTACTCTACTCCTCCACCCCTCTCTGCCCCTACTCCACTCCTATACCCCTCTCTGCCCCTACTCCACTCCTATACCCCTCTCGGCCCCTACTCCACTCCTATACTCCTCTCTGCCCCTACTCCACTCCTACACCCCTCTCTGCCCCTACTCCACCCCTACACCCCTATCTGCCCCTAATCTGCGCCTACACCCCTCTCTTCCCATATTCTACTCCTATTCCCCTCTCTGCCCCCTCTCCACCCCTACACCCCTCTCTGCCTCTACTCCACTCCTATACCCCTCTCTACCCCTACTCCACCCCTACACCCCTTTCTGCCCCTACTATAGTCCTATACTCCTCTCTGCCCCTACTTCACTCCTATACTCCTCTCTGCCCCTACTCCACTCCTGTACCCCTCTCTGCCCCTACTCCACTCCTGTACCCCTCTCTGCCCCTACTCCACCCCTACACCCCTCTCTGCCCTACTCCGCTCCTATACCCCTCTCTGCCCCTACTCTGCTCCTATACCCCTCTCTACCCCTACTCCACTCCTATACCCCTTTCTGCCCTACTCCTCTCCTATACCCCTCTCTGCC
Source organism: Cryptosula pallasiana (assembly GCA_945261195.1). Lineage (NCBI taxonomy): Eukaryota > Metazoa > Bryozoa > Gymnolaemata > Cheilostomatida > Cryptosulidae > Cryptosula > Cryptosula pallasiana. The sequence continues at coordinate 51,387,247 of OX183130.1, read as the reverse complement.
CCTACTCTACTCCTACACCCCTTTTGGCCCCTACTCCACTCCTATACCCCTCTCTGCCTCTACTCCACTCCTATACCCCTCTCTGTCCCTACTACGCTCCTACACCCCTCTCTGCCCCTACTCCACTCCTATACCCCTCTTTGCCCCTACTCCACCCCTACACCCCTATCTGCCCCTACTCCACCCCTACACCCCTCTCTGCCCCTACTCCACTACTATACCCTTCTCGTCCCGTACTCCTCTCCTATATCCCTCTCTTCCCGTATTCCTCTCCTATACCCCTTTCTGCCCTACTCCTCTCCTATACCCCTCTCTGCCCCTACTCTACTCCTACACCCCTCTCGGCCCCTACTCCACTCCTATACCCCTCTCTGTCCCTACTCCACTCCTACACCCCTCTCTGCCCCTACTCCACTCCTACACCCCTCTCTGCCCATACTCCACTCCTATACCCCTCTCTGCCTTTACTCTACTCCTATACCCCTCTCTGCCCCTACTCCTCTCCTCCAATACAATTACAACCAGGGATTTACAGCTAACTTCAGAGATGCCTCAACCCATAAACAGCGTCATCACGTTACTCCGCAAACTGGAGAGCTTAAAACTTAAAGTCGTCAGCCCTTCAACACCCTCTTACATGCCATTTTATTGACATTTTTGCAAAGCTCATTGCCTTTCCTGACATCTACGTAAGGTTTTTCTGCTTTTCGCATTACCGTGAATGAGAAAACATTGCTATATCACCCTAATTGAGTGTTGAAATAGATTACCCATTGCAACAAAGCATTACTGATACTTGAGACAACGAAACCAGCACTGCAGACATCACCACCGGATTGACAAACCTTGTAAAAAGATAATGTCAATCAAAATAGAGTTTTGAATTAAAAATTTTAGGGACATTTCAATGTTTGTTCGATCAAACATAAATGGAGATATAATTTAATCTATCTAAGATGCCTTGAGATAACCATCTTTTACCATCTCTAGAAAAAAAACAATGACTGACAACTCTCTAGTAAATTTTCATAAGCAAAGGTGTTAGTGCTTTTTGATTTGAGCTCATAGTTTGGGTTCTCTGTTACAAGGCGCTAGCTTTACTTGCATTTTGCTTATAGCAGTTTGAATTGTTTTTTTCGGGAATATTCAGAATGCTAGTTGACAGAACTTTAATTAATAGAAGGGGTTTTCGATCCATTCAGCGTTGAAATTTAATCTTTAATGTCTATTTTTAGCCATCGGATTAACAGCTTGCCAGTAGGCAACTTTTTTTAACAGGTTTCAATGAGTGAGGCCTAAACGATATGCCATGATATGCCTGTAACGGTATGAAAATAAAACACAACCTGGTGATTTTTCTAAGGAGTTGTCTCTCCAAATAAACTCTTTTCGTGGCATCCCTTGCTACATTAGCCAATCATGGTCAAGCACTACAAGTTTTTATTGTGAAATGAAAATATTTGTAATAATAGGTTTACAATCAAATGAACATAACCAAACCAGCTGGTTAGCCCCAATTATTAGGCTTACCATTGCTAAAGAATAATAATAAATAAAAACTTTTGAATTATCACTTTGAAGAACTAGTTAGTGTTGTAAAATAATAAAGCACACATTAAAATGTTTATATTGTTTTTGTTTTTTTTTTCATAGCTTACCTAGTTAGAATCTAAAAACATGCACTGTGGTATCGTACCAACCAATTAGTCATGTATAGCTGTCTATTGGAGATTTGATAACTAAATAGTTTTTGAGCAAAGATAAGTTGTTGTTTTCTGATCAGAATGCAACGCTTGAAGTGTGCGTTGTAGAGTTTGACTGCAACTTTAGATGTCAATGAGTTACAGAAAGAAAAAAACTCTGAAAACTTAGAAGAGACTTACACTCTGACTACAAGATTTGTTGGATTTCGATTATAAAATCATAACAAAGATAATCAATAGAGTTTATAAGAATACTTTGTGCTTTGATGCTTTAGATATTAAAAAGGAAGTACTAGCATGTTATGCAAAAATTAAAAAGAGAAGCAAATATTATACCATACTGCAATACCTCAATGTGTTGTCATGAGGTAATATTTAGGTTTTATTAATTGATAATAATTATGTAATGTTGCTTTCAAATATATTGCAGTAGATCTATATAGACTAAAGCATGTAGATAACTATCTCTACATGCACCTATATGAGTAGAGGCTGTCTCCATGACTCAGAGACACCCTTCTGCGCTGAACAAAGCCACCAACAAGCAACCGGTGGTCCCTGCCATTGTACTAAAATGACCAGCACTATCAGCATATCATTAATCACCTCACAGGTCCGGTATAGAACCCTGAAGGGCTGGGATTGACCATTAAGGTGCCGTTATGAGTGACCTTAGGCAAGTACAAGATATCTGCCTTAGCCTGGAATCTCAAAGTTTTCTGTGGAGCTTCAAAAGGGCAAGTCCAGGACATATCTACCTTCGAACCCAAACAGAGCTGACCATCAGGCTATGGAAAGCTCAAAACCTAGTAGGAGATGGAGCAGCATGTTAGCAGACAGCTCACCAATAACTCCCCTCCTTGTTTTTGGGCGCTCATTACTTATAACTGTTTACATAACTTTTGTATCTGTTATGATTCTCAACTCCAGGTTAAAGTCTATTTTCTTCCTCTGTGTATTAATGGCTGTATTCTTATCTAGGAAATTAGCTTCCTTTGATCCAGCTTATCAAGGTCAAATCTTATCATCATACTTTGTATTTACTCTTACACTTCAATTGTTCTTGTCTTGTCATTATACTCCAGTGGTTTAACTACCATAAAGTTGTACAGAATGCTAGTATACATCGCTGTATACCACAACCATTCCGGTCTGTTTGAGCCCTGAGCTCTACCCAAGTTGTTAGAATGTATTGACCAAGTGGCACTAGCCATACTGGCAGTGTCCCCTCTGAATATAGGTAGAGTACTTGAGCTTATTCATAATCTGTGGTTAACAGACCAGAAACTATTCCAATATTGATACATGATGTGAAATTGTACAGTTTCTGTATACTAGCGATGATCATTAAAGCATCATACAAAATGTTCAAACACAACATCACAATTCAGTGAAAAATGTGTCAATACTTCACATTAGGCAAAAAATGTTTGTGAGAAGACAACCCTAACAATAGGCATAACATTTCAAGCAGTTGTTCAACAAGGAAGTCAAATGTAGATCCATTGTCAGGTAGTGGTTTGACTTGGATTGACTGAGTGAATGCGTATTCATTTAAGTGAAAGTGTGTAAATGTAAACACATTTTTTGTGATTCTTTCTAGTTTGTGATTTCATATTGGAATCAAAACAGAGCAGGGAAGGTGGCGGGGTGAGCAATAAAACCCAAAAAAAAATTAACTGGCAAGCTTCTGTCCTCTGCTATTAACCAAAAGTGACTCACTACTATTAATGATGCGATAAAAATAATTCATTGGAAAGTTACGAATCGATGATCACAATTGCTTACGAAATCCTAAAGAAAAAAACAAACTAGCAATTTTTTTTAAAAATATTTTTTTCTGCGAATGCTTGAGATACTTCAAAGTAAGCTCGGATACATAACCTATCCGTCCCTCAACTTTGTGTTGGAAAAACCTAAGAAACAAACTTGAGTTTACTTTGATTTGAAAGGCAACATATTTTCCTGAGTTTATTACCCATCCTTTAATCACTTGGGGGAGCACATTACTTCCTCTTACATCACATTACCAATTCAGGCCTCTTTTTCACTTACAAGCAGCATAATGGGAAATGTGCACTTTGTACGCATGTAAATAGAAAAGTTCGCAATAAAAATTCATGCTGTTCGCATATGTTTGCATCAGTACAGCATCCAGATCGCCTTAAAACTGACACCTAGCCCCAGGTGTATAAATACAGATGCCAAAAACAGGCAGTCATCTAAACACATGTTTGTGTGCGGACTAGTAGCAACCATAGTCAGAGTTAACTTCATAGCATTCCATTTTATACTAGCATATACAAGGCCTCAGTCAAGTGCCTTTTTTATAGCAGCTCTATCAGTTTTGATGTAAAAGGCAAACTAGAGTTTGACAGTGTGACTAGATTATATTTTAGAATGAGCCATTGCCGTGTGGATAAACTTCCGTGATTGAAAAGACCCAATCAATTCAACATGATTGTTGGCTGATAAGTGCATATTGTTAACTTGAATAGTATTCATCTTTGCGTATTCAATATATTGACATGAATGGTAATGAGATCAAGTCTTTGTTATTGTTTACCAGCGTACAGCGAGACTGAGCCATTAGCTGGCAGTAGTTAGCATGACTAGTGAGTGTTTATTCTACACTTTACAAAACACAAGCCTTCCGCATGCAGTAAAAGTGATCTTTTGGTGATGAGGACTTATACATTCATGAAAATAACTATTGCGTTAGTCTACTTCGCTCAAGCACTTGCTAGTGGACCTGGTATGTATGTTATACATGCTTTGGTAGAATTTTATAGACTAAAGGCTGTAGTACATGCTCCTACAGGAAGTTGCCTAAATAAGGGATGTCTCTATAGGTCAGAGACACCCTTTATAGCTGACCAGCTCTACCAGCAGTCAACTGGTTGATCTTGTTGCTAGTACTAAATTGATCGGTGTTACCTCCCCTGTATTAAATACAAAACTAGGCTGGTAGTGACCTTTACTGGGCTGGCACAATGTGACAACATGGCCCTAGAAATTGGATATTACTCTGAGAGATCTATGACTATACCACCCAAAGGAGTGGATACCAACACAACACCAGCGATAAGTAGTCTGAGATCCTACCAAAAGATAGGACAGCACCTATAGATATTCACACTTTTTACCCTTTTCAACAACTTTGCCATTTTTACTGAACACTTATTGTGATCCGTTGGTATTTCTATTATCTTTTGGGATTTGTTTAATCACTTCCTGCACATTTGATTGGTTATATTTTGTATTCTGGGCATTTAATTTGCTGTGACAAACTATACTTTCCGAGCTCTAATCTATAAACAGATGGATTCCTCATATACTCATTGTATTTGTTGAGTGCACTTACTCTTGCCATTATATTCTAGTGGATAACCAACCTAAAGCAGTGCAGAACACAAATAAATGTATTGTACACTAAGAACTCGACTAGTATGTGTGAATAGTGGGGTTTGCTCTAGTTGGTAGAGTCTTTGTACCAGTGGCATCGGCCATACTGGCAGTGTCCCCCACTTGAGTCTTGGACACAAAGTATGTATATTATATATACTTTATCTTTTGTATACAAGGTATGTATATTATATATACTTTATCTCTTGTATACAAGGTATGTATATTATATATACTTTATTTCTTGTATACAAAGTATGTGTATTATATATATTTTATCTCTTGTACACAAGGTATGTATATTATATATACTTTATCTCTTGTATACAAGGTATGTATATCTTATATACTTTATCTCATGTATACAAGAAATGTATATTATATATACTTTATCTCTTGTATACAAGGTATGTATATTATATGTACCTTATCTCTTGTAAACAAGGTATGTATATTATATATACTTTATCTCTTTTATACAAGGTATGTATATTATATATACTTTATCTCTTGTATACAAGGTATGTATATTATATATACTTTATCTCATGTATACAATGTATGTATATTATATATACTTTATCTCTTGTATACAAGGTATGTATATTATATATACTTTATCTCTTGTATACAAGGTATGTATATTATATATACTTTATCTCTTGTATACAAGGTATGTATATTATATATACTTTATCTCTTGTATACAAGGTATGTATATTATATATACTTTATCTCTTGTATACAAGGCATGTATATTATATATACTTCATGTCTTGTGTACAAGGTACGTGCATATCATCTTTTGTATTTAGAGTCTGTGTATGATATAGACTAAACATATATAATACATTTATATACATCACTATTGTATGTGTATGTGTTGATGTATGTTGCATATTTATATACTTGTGTATCGAATGTATTGAATGTACTGTACCTCACTCGCCATATGTAATTTGTAAATTGGTATATAAATCTTATTCGTTACTCGGATTTAAAACTATACATAGTGAGCATTTCCCCTTCCCCCCTCCACTGAGTTTTAACACCAAATGCAAAATGTAATAATTATCCACCACAAGGCCTGGAAAAAAGTTTTTTTGTAAAATCAATTAAATATACACATGTATCTTCTAAACAAGAAAAATATTATACAATACCTGTGATTGCTTATAAATAACCAAACAGACTGTTGCAGGTTACATAAATATTGCAAGGAGCGGTGAATCGACTGAAATAAATATTCGAGCCTGCTGACTAACAAACTATTCAAGGTTTAACAACCGGCTTATAATCAATTGTTACTGTGTAACTTGGTAGACTATGTAACTTAAGAAATTACAAATAAGCCAAAATATGGAAATAGGAAAAGCTTTTTGCGGTTGTGACTAAAAAAAAAATAATTACGAAACTCGGTTGCATTTTTGTTGAACAGATTGCTTATGCTTTAGGAGAGTACACACACAACTATGTGGGATGCTTTCTAGATTATTCCACCGACAGCGCATTGTCAGAATCATCATTTAGCCTAGTATCTAACACAGCTGAAATATGTGTTGAAAACTGTGCTAACGGAAGTGAGTAGTAAACTTTTTGACCAGTCATATTTGAGTTGTATTTGGTTTATCGTTCTTGAAGTTTTCCAGTTATTAATGTACATAATGTGAAAGCTTTTGTGTAGGAAAGATTGTTTGACTAATACTGCTAATACTAAGACTGCTTCATTTTTAAATCTGTATTAGATGTTATGTGGGTATGTGAGTTTAGAAGCAAACATTTACTTTATCACTATTTGAGTAGTCATAATTTTATCATCTGGATATTCCAGTTATCGTTTTATTGTGTGTATTCACTGATTCCAATAAACAGCAAAATTACACTGTATATATTCAGGTTACAGATACGCAGGCTTGCACCTCGCCTATTTGTGTTTCTGTGGAGACTCAGGATATGATAGACATGGTGAGGATTCTTCTGGATGTAATTTACCATGTCCTGGAAACATTTCTCAAATATGTGGAGGAACTGAACATAGTTCTGTATATGAGATTGGTAAGGACATGAACAATGTTTTCGTTGAATGATTATCAATTTAAAATTTATTTTCATGAAACTTATTTCAGACAAAATGCATTATCCATAACAGATCAAAATTTTAATCTATGATGCATGCATTAATGCAGCTGAATAGCTAACACAACTCAGCTATTTTGTGCTAGTTCTATTCATTTGCACTAAAATATCAATGAGCAATAATAAATTGCATTATATAAGTTATTTAGTGTATCCAACAACAACAACTATAACAACTACAACAACTACGACCACTACTACCACTAAAACACAATCAACCTCTACCTCCATGAGCCCAGATAATGATATCAATACAGATGGCTCAAATAATTCATCACATCTCAATGATACACAATATTCAGGTACGTCAAAAATCTCGTTTCACACAACTAGCTTTAAGAAGTGCCGCTCCACGTTGTTAGATAGGTTGCTATCTCAATGACTAAGTGTGCACTCTGTATGTTACAGATAAGTCCATGTCAAATAAGGGGAGGAAGATGACAGCACCAAATGTGTCTATTGGTGCAATAGTAGGAGCAGTAGTTGTATGCGCTGTTATTGTACTAGTAATTGTACTAGTTGTACGTAAAAGGTAGTTATTTAGGCTAGTCTGAATAACCGTGTCTCGGTATTTTTCACAGTATTTCTAGACATTCACGGTCACAATAGTACCAAGGCAATGATGTTTGAAGCTGAGAGCTAAAGACCTTTGCAAGAAAACTTGAGTGGCCTGACACTTATTATAAAGTAAAGTTGAGAAAAACTAACTGCTTAGAAAAACAAAAGCTTAATAATGAATCACTAACCTATTGTGACTCAAAGTGATCGAACACTGTTTTTTGTTTGGAAATGAAAAGACAAAACCGTTTTGTTGCGGACAAAATCAAACAACCTCTGTAAGCATGTTTTTTGTTACTTGTGCTTAGTTTGTAGCATTTTATGTAAATTACAGACGAGTATCAAGAGAAGCCAATGGATTGCCAACCGCATCTCACATCCCATCTAAGTGCAATGGCACACCCAATTCCTCATCTACTAGTGCCAACGTTTGTCAGGGTAGCCAGACACAAAATACCTCTGCAGCCGATGATAAGAGAGAAGATGAAATGTACATGAATGCTGCATACTGCGCATCTGCTGCTGAACCTGTTAATGCTGACTTGGTCATAGAAGAGAATCCATTATATGGAACATAAGAAACTTGCTTTTGCTCTTTCGTTATAAATAGATGACTTCTCAAAGTAAATGCTTGAAGCACAGTTTGTGTAAAGCTGTTTTGCATTTCTCACTATTTCCATCAGTAAATAAAATCTTCAATTTTTAAGTTCAACTTTTTCAATGAGTAGTAATTGTATTATAACAGCTGATATGTTTTCCAACCTTTTGCCTATGAATATATATACTTGCACAACTGGTCTGATTATGATAAACATGTTAAAAACTGTAAAAGAAAGTGATTTTTCATTACGCTAGCATTTCAAAATCGACATGCTATTTCAAACTTGAAAACAACTTATAGCACTATGCTTCAAGCTTCTTTTACAACTTCGAGCAAAAATATTTACGCTTCTGCTGCATTGCAGTTCTTTTATTGTGACTGATTAATCAAACAAAGCTTTTATGTATGAAGCTTTTTAAAGCAAATGGTTTAATGGACAAGTATGTTGTGAATGACAACAACACATGTTTTTGTCATTTGCTCACACTGGGAAATTTTATGGCACCATTTGTTGCATGATATGCCAAGTTCAACAGTGGCTGATAGTTTAGTAGTGAATCAAAACAAGATACAGTGATGTCTTTCATTAATATTTAAATAGCTACGACATTAGTTCATTCAATGAGTTTAAATTTTAGTGGAGCCTTCAGACGACCGTATAAAGTTTGTACAAGTTTTTGTAATGACACATCCTTCTGTCTTGATTTGTGAGCCACAGCTTGAAAATTCTTCAATCTGGTTGATGTATATCTGAGAAGTAGCGGATAGCTGTGACAGGAGAAATGCCACACACCACAAGAAAAATTTAACATTACAGGCAGGCTGTTTCACTCTGTGACAGCAATTTTTTGTCAGTTGTTCTCTGCTTTCACTGAACATTTTGATTCTCTAAAAATTGATCTGCCACAAAATTTAGTTGGTCAGACAACTCTTTGTTCCATCCAGTTGCCCCAAAAAAATCAAACAAGGTCAAAGATTACATGGTAATCAATGCATTCTCAACACAGCTTGCTCACTATTAATTAATGATTCTTATTTCTTCTACTACATGATTAATAATAGTAGAGCACAAATTTAACACTCTTACTGAAAAAACTTCAAAATTTGACTTCCATTGCATAAATATTATAGGCAGATCAATTTTAGGAAACTTACAGATCTTTATTACAAACACCAAAACCGTTACAGAAAAGTTTCAAAGGTTGATTTTTATGAACAAAAAACTTTCAGCCACTTTTTAGCTAACTTGAAGGCTTCTACAAACAGAAACTGCTATAGGAAAACCTCAAAACTCCATTTTTATGGCATAAAAAGCTATTTCAGGCCAACTTAACATAAGTTGAAGGTGTTCTTCTGAACGTCATAACAGCGACGGAACCATTTCCAAAGACAAATTTGTTTGAACAAAAAACTGTTTTTGGGGCTGATTCAACTGGTTTGACAGATTATTTTTTTTTTTACATATGTCACAACTATTACAAAAAGATTGATATATATTGCACAAAAAGCATTTCTAGGCCACATTGTCATAACTGTGTAGTGAATTTTAGTGTCACATCTACCCTGTGACCAACCTTACATTTACATATTACCATAGAGGTGACTTGAGCTTAGGGTTTTAACCAGACATGTTATGCGGTAGTGTCACCGCATAACTACTACTACTATGTCACTGAATTTTCTACTATGGTGGTGACACTCTGTGTCACCACCAGAAAATACAAATGCCTTACCAGCCCTGCAGTCATCTATGCCTGCCTTGAAGCAATCTTTGCTCACCCTGCCACCTACCTCATCGTCCCTGCCATACCATTGCGGGTCAGAGACAACATAGCCATCATAGACAGAGGTTTTAATATAGCCCATTGCCACAGGGAGATGAATTCAAACCCTTAGTACTACTAAACGTGACCAGCTTATCAACCAGAGGCTACAAAAGCCTCTTACCTTTGCCACTAGGTACCATATCTATTTAAATTTGTTCACTGTCATATGCAATATTGTATTTGTATTATTTGATTGACTTAAATTACTTTCCGATTACATCATTGGTTACATTTTCTATACGCCACCGGCTTCCTTCAAGCCAGCCTATATCAAAGCTGGCTCTCTGTATACTCTGCTCTCATCTACTACTGCTGCTGTTGTGCACATTCTTAGGTGATTGACTCCCTACAGCAGGGGTGGGGAAAGTGCGGCTCTAGAGCCGCATGCGGCTCTCTTCAAAATCCAGTGCGGCTCTTTTACATATGAAGCTTTTTACACACTGATCAATGATAGTTTATCTTATTTATATAGCATATAGCAAAAATTTCTTGCGCCAAACACACTGTCAGCTATTTTAATAACTATAATAAAACTTGGAGTTGCCTGTTCTACTAGAGAGCCTAACTATAAGAAAATTATGGATAATTACAAACAATCTCATAGCTCACATTGAATGACAGTGTTGTAAGATAGTTTTATGGTTCTACCCATTTGCGGTGTCTATATTTTGTGTTTCTATATTTAGGCTGTTTTAGTAGCATGCAAGAACATTATTATGCCGTAATAATTAAAAATATAATATTATCTAAATGAAAGTATATCCATTAATATATCTATCTGACACTTTAATACACGCGGCTCTTAAAAATGGCACAATATTCAAATTTGGCTTTTCTATGAAAAATTTTCCCCACCCTGCAATAGAGATAAGATTTGAGACAATAAAGATGTTCTCACACTTGAACTCATATTATTTAGTTTAAGCTCTGGGCTCACCTTGCTGTGAAGTTGTGAGCCACTTCTCTGTTGTAACCGACAGGTCTTACTGCTTGCTATACCTCTTGGAGAGAGGTGTTGTTAGGTTGTACCACAAATTGAGTGCTCTGAACAGTTGGTAGTTGGTTCACATTCCAGTGGGCTAATTACTATCAACAAAGGAAAGTAGAAGGGTGACAGGTGTTTGTGCTTGTAGAGCACAACTGCACTCTGAACTTGCTATTCTGACAAATCTACCAGTGTTGATCTCCTGCAATCAAAAACACTCCCCAGAGTAGCGACCCCGGTGGCATTATGGCAGTTAGATCCTGCATGCCTTTCTATGGAACAATAAAAGTGCCTCTTTGCCTAAAAGACTTCAATTTTGACATCTTATTTATAGTTTGGCGCATTAGTGAGAATGCCTTTGAATACAAATATTTTCGCACCACATACCAATATCAGGTGGCACTTGGAAACACCATGTTCACTGTGGGTGACTGCCAACTTCAATGTACCAATGGGAATAGGAAGTTTTATTATACTACTACTAAATACATTGTCGCAAGCCAACCTCGCTGTTTGCTGGCACAGTCAAGTCTGTAGCTGCCAATAGCTTGGTGCCATCAATTACCGCTCTCCGCAGGCAAGCCTGTGTCGGCATGGCAATGAGGATACTGTAAACGAGTTTGTTGCATGTGTTACTTTACAACTCCTGTGTAAAAGTAACAGTGATAAAGCAAGAGCACAGGATAAGATCCAATTCAACTTGAAGGAGCAAAGGTAAAAATTCTGTCTCTTGTAGGCTGGAGTATATGGCACAACTGCCCAATATAATAGCAATATCCAACAATATATCAGTAAGACATAATTTGAAGTATGAATGCAGAAATTATAAAAACTGTTCATTCACATACGATGCATAAGGTTAAAGTATATAGTGTCCAGAGGTAAGTGGCAGAGTAATAAGAGTAGTTACAATCCTGAGAGCTTATCCCACAGCTTCCTGCTTTAAGTTTATAGCCTAGAATCCAGATTACATTGAATCTGTGGATGAATATTTGATGAGTCTGAATGCCTGAAACCATTCAGCCTACATTTGTCTCTCAAGCTATGAAAACCATGGTTTCTGCATGGCTGTGATAACCAACCTGGAGTTGGTCACCCTGCATATACTGTGCCAGGGTAGCGATTATGCATTATTATCACTACTATTGTGTTCATCCACTGGTTATATGATTGATGCCTCTGTTTTAGGAGACATGTGCTGAATGAGAGACTATTGAAATCCACTACAATTTGACACCAACACCAATTGCAAGCTAGAACAAGGCTATGAGGTTAAAAATTACATTACATTATATTATTAATCCTACCAATAGCACTGACTGTTTTCTGCATAGTATTGCTTGCATCTACTTATGACTAATACAGCCGTTGCGCAACATCAATGTTGCAATTTTTCTGTTGTTTTTTGGCATCTGGTGAAAAGATTTTTCTGCTTATGATGTTGTTGCCAATAGAATCTAAGCATGAATGTGTCAGGTTTATAAATGCCAATGTTTGCAATCCCTTTCACAATTATTTAGCAACCAATTAAAACTATGTTGGATGAATCATAATAACCAGTGTTTCTTGAACATATTTTTAGAAGTATACGGGATGACCACATACACGAAACAGATTGTAGAATAGCTAATTTGATGAAAGAGCTTTTGCTAAGGATGTTACCTTATCCATTACTTAATTGGCAAGTTTGATGAGATATGTAGATCCACTGTAACACGTTTAGCCAACAGGATACATGCTTGCCAAACATGCAGCGAGATGTCGCCTTGATCCTAGAGCCACATCTGTTGACCGGATGGCAGCGGCTGATTGACGTATTGCCTTTACTTGATCATGGCAGCATACGTTTTAACTAGAGTAATAGCTGTCAACACTCAAGCAAGAAACTCGTGCTTTATGCCAGATGGTAAATAGTTTTTATAAACAGTGATGAAAGGCTATATTAACAATCATACATTGCTCTATTTTTGCTTCGTCAATGCATCGCTAATGAGTCTTTGGTACTTGAAGCTGAAAGGGGTGAGTGCTTCGTTCCAATGCAAAAGTTTGCTGATTATTTTAGGTTGTAACAGTCACATAAATTAGACTACTTTTGGTAGCCATGAAAATTAATTGGGAAGACTGAAAGACTAGGTTGCCACTTTGGGTTTATACCAATATAGAATAAGAATAAAGAACAAGAATGAAAATGGAATAGAAGTCAATAATTTTACAACAAATTGAAAGCGGATGATGAATTCAATGATGTAATAGTCGGTGTCATTAATTGCTTTCAAGGACCAACCTGTTAAAGATCCTTTGGTGTAGTGAGGCCAGGTATAACAGGTCTACAGAGTTGTGTTTAGAGCAAATAGAGAATCTATATCAAAATTCTTATCAATAGCTGTAGATGTAGGGAATGGAGCAGAGATGAGGAGGGCACACATAGTTAACATTGTTGGTTTACTGCATTTCTCTGAATTCATAGCTATTACCATTAAAAGCTACCTATATAACCGATATGCATACATTTTTATTACTAGTTCACCTTTCAATCTTAATAGAGACCATTCCATAGGTTGATAATAACAAGCGCTGTGCAATGGATATTTATCAATATTCATCATACTTTAAGCAACGTTGTACTTCAGTGATAGCTAGCAATAGGCACAGTTTCAGTTTCTGACATAAACTCGATTTCGTAACAGTAGCAACATCTGACGTAAAACCAATCAATTATGTGCATTTGGCTGAATCTGCGTATTTTTGAGTGATTGACATGTTGCTATGAAGACAACGTTTGAATCTATTTAGTGAATACATAAATAGGCTTACGCACAAGTCAACAACATCTTAGTGCTCACAACTGGTGAAATTTGGCTTGGCTAGCATTCGATAGAGACTGAATGAAAATGGCAGAGTATGCTGAAAGTTTAGCCAGAACTTACTTAAACAGAGGAAAACGTTCTAGAGACTGGAAGGACTATTTAAAGGTGAGTCATTCATTGGCTGCACAAAAAGTGATGCCACAATAATTTTCTATAGAATGGGTGTCGGTGAAGTTACTCGTTAACCAGTCATCCGGAGAGTGTGGACCTTGAACAACAATGTCTACCGCAAGAGTTTATAATCAATATAACATTGTTGTGTCAAAAAGATCCAGATTACATACACTACTTGCTGTCACATCAACTTTCGGTTTATGATAGATGAATAAACCATCATCTAAAAAACACCAGTAAATGGTGAATAGTAATTTTTGAACCGAGCAAGAATGCATAAATTTGATAACCGACTGAAAAAAAGGCCATAAAGAGCTTTACATATTTGTGTAAACAATATTTTGATGATGCTAAAAAAATGTTGAAGATTAGCTCTATCAGCTTGTTTAGACAAAAACAAGTTTATGTAGTTTTATTACGGTAATGAAATTTTGATATGGCCATTCAAGTTCGCATACTAGAATACCTTTAGTACCTGACCTGAGCGTTTGCCTATCCAACAGTTATAGCAGAACAACTAAGCTTTACTTAGCAAAAACTATTCCAACAGTTCAAAAAGAGGTTAAGTTTTAATCAAATTATTTGCATGTGTGCTCCACATTTCAGTTCCCGGCCACATTATTTCATAAAAAACTCAAAAGTGATTGTTGTAACAAGAGTGATGCAATAAAGTCTTTGTCCTATATATTCATGTGTGAGAATACTCTCAGGTTAGCTACTTAGACAGCTATGTGTGTTGTAGATGAGAACTCTGTGCTTTAGAAATGTATTGTAGTTGTTTTGATAAACCTCTTTTAAACCAGAGTAAGCAAAAAATTGTATTACAATACCCCTTCCTTATCCTCCTACATCCATTCCTGACCCGTAGCACCCACTTCCACCATTTTATGCAGTCATTTGTTTCCTTAAACTCATTCAAAACCTTTCAAAGACCTTTACTTCTTGTCACTGGCTGCTAAAACATGCGTTTCATCTTTGGTTAAAATCTCCACTTCCTTGGCCACACTGAAACTCCCTTCTGTGCAAAGACCATCACATGGTCTATTCCAGGGATTACGTAAAACTGTTACACTTGATTTAAAAACTACCGAAATTAAACGTGTCATCCGCAATTCGTTTGGCAATAGTGCCAGAACCAGAAGCAATGGAGAGAATCCCACAGTCAAAAAAGTTATTGAAACTACCGTTTTCAGCAGTATATGTACGCTGCTATTGAAAAAAATTATGAAAAGTCTTGAAAGCACTGTTTTGTACACAGCCTTTAACCAAAAGACTTTAAATCTGAGCGTACTGATGCACAAACTAAACACGTCTCCAGAGTTGGTCATGAAGTTGGAGTAATGCCAAGTGCCGAGTATTGCTATGTGTCTAGTAATTTTGGAGGAAACTAATTATCATTTCCGCAAATCAAAACATCAGGCCTGCAGCTGTACTATTGTAGTGGGTTTTTCCTTTCCACTATTTACCCACTAATCAGCTAACTAGGCAAACATCCTGCTTTCTAGCGCAGAAGTCGGTCAGCCTCTACGGTGTGACTGCCTTCTATTCTCCGCCCACCAGTGAGAGTACTGGGCCAGTATCGCACCAGAAACTACTACAAAGGGTTTACGTCAATTTCTCAACCAATGTGAGTACTCACCTCAAACCGATAGCTACAGTAGCGTGCTTTCAAGTTTATACATGTGTTTATCTTATAAAAGTCCCAGTACAAGAGCAAACGCAAATGGCACACAACAGTAATGAAATAAATGTACGATGAACAAAGCGAATGCTTGGCCATTTATATGCCAAGTCACAGGAGGCTATTGGCCTTCTCAATGAGTAAAACAATCATATATAACGTATGTAGTTGAACAAATACATGAACAGATCAAAAACACTGAGAAATGTGTTAACATGCTTAGGGTTACATCTATCTGGTGCCCAGATGCAAGGGTAGAGTTACTGAGTTGATATCAAAAAAAAAAAAACCTTTTCGGAAGTCTCTGAATCTTCTAGAGGACCCTCAGTCTTTACAACGTATTTTAACTAAATTACTTGTATTTGGGAATGGTAAACATGTAAATATAATCTCCCAAGTTTCTTGGGCTGTCTCTTGGTCCTCTAGCTGGGGCAGTTATCTTGATGCTGGCCTGGAATGTCCTCTCAGGGGCATATACCCATATATTGAGCCGGCATTGTTCTTTATGTATCGTATCATCAAGTTATAATACTGTTTATTGTTACCGGCACAATGAGTGGCTTGTGCCAGTGCTAGTGTAAGTGTGCCTGACGGCAAGAGACCATCAGAAACATCTCCACAAAACAATGGTTGGATCAGGTATCCATTGAAATCCATCACACACCCATGAAGTATTCTTTGGTATTAGTTGGCTGATGGCAAGCATATTGCCTGTATTGTTTGTGAATGCAAACTAATTGCCAACCCACTGCTTTGGTAAAAATTCAACTGCTACAAGTTTTTTGCTGAAAGTTTTTAATGGCCCGTATCCAAAAAATGCACTGAGTTATTTTATTTTTATGCCTACGGATGTATATTATCAGCTGGAATTCATCTGCATTAGTAGTATAATAGGAGCAGATCTCTGTAACAAGATGTGCTTTTTTGTGTGGATCATACAGCAGCGCCTCAATCTAACCCCCTCTCCCAGTCAACACATGGCTTCTTTTTACTTATTTTTTATCCACGTTCTTCCTCCTGGCTCATGGCTTCTTTTTCGATGACAAAATCAGATTCCAATTTGCGTCTTTGTCAGAGCCGAGGTGAAAAGCATTACTTTATATGTTGATGTATCTGCTGCTTGAGGCAATGGAGTAAAGGTAAGTTGTGTGCCATAATTTGAATGATAAAGCAGAGTCACACGCTGTAGTGTTTATTGCAACAATGATAATAACCAAATTACAATAACTAAACGTGAATAAAATACTAAAATAAAAACATTCTAGTATTACAAAAAAGTAAAGCCTAATCAATTAACTACCCTCTATATTGTTTCGGGCCAATCATCGTACTTCAAACTCATTTTCTTGATTATAAATGAGATTTTATAATATAACGTGATGTTAAGACAGTGAGAACCTGTTGAAAATGTGAATGTTTGTAATGTGACTGTTTGAAATGTAATACAAGTACTGGGTGAGGTAGTTTGTAAAATTAGCTGTTAGGAAAGTAATAATAAAAAATGTGGTGAGATTCGAAAACGTTGTGAAAATGATTTTTTGTTAGTTCGGTGAAAATGTGTAAGAAGTTATTTTGTTAAAAATTGTTTGTACAGCGCCTCAAACATTGATGTTTTTGAGTTAATATTGTAATCCTTTTGGTAATTAGACTTTGATTTTGGTTCGTTGCATGAATTTTTACGATTTTTGGTTTTTACATCGGTGTTAATTATGCTTTTTATCCCGGTTGGTACATTCTTTTGAATATTGGTTTGAGCATAAAGTCAATAAAGAGTACTGGCTGGGACTTCGATGATTGTTGAGCTATTATTTCAGTTTACCTATAAAATTTATAGTTAATTATACCTTTTTTCGAGAGTAAGAGTACAATTTTGACAATATAATAAAACTTTAATTACCAAAATCGAGCACAGAATCTCTCAATCTCTGTGGAGGTTCACTTTTTAGGCACCTTAGAATTTGACAGTTTTCATGTCTAAAACTCTTTAGCTGTTGTACCCAACTTTTTTTGATGATATTAACACTGCTTGCAAGAATTTTTAATGGGTTTTCAATTTGATCATCACACTAGTTTTGCAAGAGAGTCAAATCTGGTTCAGGCAAGTTTCTAAGAGTTTTTTCTTCTATTTTATCATCTTTGTTGATATTTTAATGAATAGACCTAAAAACAAAAAAACTGTGAAAACCTAATGATAGCTATTGCAGACTTTTAGTAAGAGCTTAAAACAGAGTCCAAAACAAACTGCATAATTATGAATACTTAGTTATGGATATAATAAAGAAGCAGAATATAGTTTGCTCTTGGATAAAGCAGTATTTCTCAACGGCAAATACTTTGCAGTCTTGAGAGCAAAGTTTTAGACTCTATGAGTACATTTCTCCAGGGTGAGCTGGTGAAGGACGATTAATAATAAATAAGTAGAAGTTAGGCGTTGCATCTCTGATAAACACAATTCTGTCAACACCAGAGACTTTGCAGTCTTGAGAGAGCAAAAGTCCATGTATATTATAGTCTAACTATTCCTTGAAGAATATTTTTTGTCTCACAAAGGTAACTACAGCAGGTAAAGTAATCGAATTTTTGCCCAAAGGAAAGTTGTTTTGTTACTCAAAAATCCTTTTATAACATAGTCTAATTTTCATGCAAAGAAAATTTTTATGTTGCATGAAAATTCCTTTATAACACGATTCGATTTTCGCACAGAAGAATATTTTTCTGTTTGGTGAAAAACTGACCAAGTGACTCATTGGCTGTAAGGATAGGTCATTTGGTGCAACTTTAGCTATTTAAAAGTCGCTGTTTTTAAACAGAAAGCATCTACTTCACCAACAGTCACTGAAAAAGTAATATCTGCAGCAGCTACTAGGACTCTCAGCGGCAAGGTAAGAAATAACAAATAGCTATTTTATACTAGTTGAAAAATTCAACTGGTTGTGCTGGGGAGAAAGTCATCTCCTAGAGCCTAACAAGTTTGATTTCTCAAAACCGCAAAGTATTTGGCGCCGATAAAATTGATTTTACCGGAGAGGCAACAACTAGGTTCTTGCTATTATTATTACCAAGTCTGTAGTGAGCGATGGAGAAGGTGTACTCCAAGAATCTAAAGAGTTTGCTCTGTCAAGGCAGCAAAGTCTTTGGCGCTGATGAATACTGTTTTATTGAAAAGCAACAACTAGGATATGTTTATTTATTATTAGTCATAGTTATGTAGCTTTCACTGTGGAGAAAATCATTTCTCATAGGGTCTGAATAGTTTGCTCTTAGGACTGCAAAATAAACTATTTTCTTCTTTGGCAAAATTGTATTAATAATGAATAAGTAGAGCCTAGTTATTGCTTCTCTTATAGAATCAATTTTATCAATGCCAACGACTTTGCAGTTTTGAGAGCAAACTGGTTAGGTTTTAGGAGAAGACTCTCTCTCCAATGCAGTTAGTTGAGTTCTTCAACTAGTGTAAAATAATTATTTATTAATTCTTACTTTACTGTGTACAGTCCCAGTAGCTGGAGTAGTTGTTGCTCCTTCAACCACTGTTGCTGGAGTGGATGCATTGTGTCTTAAAACAGTGGTTCCTAAATAGCCAAAGCTATTCCGAATGACCTATCCCTACAGCCAGTGAAAGTCTTTGGGCGAAAATCCCTGTTTTTTGAAGGAACAAAGGTTTTTTTATGCAAATATTCCTAGATGATATAATCTTGTTTTTTGCTCAAAATATTTTTTTGTGTGAGAAAACTATATATAAAAAAGTTTTGTATTTTGCACAAAACATTTTTTTTCATTCGACAATCCCTATATATAATAATCTTGTTTTTTATGCAGAAATAATTTCTTTTCCATTCGAAAACCCCTGTATGATAAAGTCTTGTTTTTTCCATGAACATTTTTTCCGTCCGAAAAATTTCTATATAACACAGTTTTGTTTTTTTGCTTGAGAAAAGTTTTTTTTGTGCGAAAATCCTTCTATGAAAATGTATCGTTTTTCGCACAAGATAAATTTTTTTGTTACTCGAAAGTCCTTGTGTTTCATGATAAAAGTTAGGTTATGTTATATAGTGATTTTCAAGCAACAAAAACTTTTTTCTGGTGGAAAGCAAGAAAATGTTAAATGGAGATTTTCGAACAAAACTTGTCTTTGTTCTTTTGAAAAACAGGGATTTTCAAGCAGGGCTTTTCATTGCCTGTAGGAGTATGTCAGTTGTTACAACGTTAGCTATTTAAGAGCTACTCCGTTCGAACACGTAGCATCCACTCCAGCAACAGTGACTGAAGGAGAAACATCTACTACAGCTACTAGGACTCTCAGCAGTAAGTTAAAAATTAATAAATTATTATTTGATAGCTCAACTAATTGCACTAGAAAAAGTGTGCTCCCAGAACCTAACCAGTTTGCTCTCAAAACTGCAAAGTCGTTGGCATTGATAAAATTGGTTCTATTAGAGAGACAATAACTAGGCTCTACTAATCTGTTATTGCTTGTATTTATGTATTTATATTGCGCTGGGAGATTTTATTTATTATAAAGTTTTATTATGTTGTTTACACTAGAGAAATCAGCTCCTGTGACCTAAAAACTTTGCTCTCAGAACTGCCAAGTTTTTGTGCTGACTACTACTATTTTGTCATGGAGGCAAATAGGTTATACTTATTTATTATAAACTGTACTTATGCTTGCGCAGGAAAATTCTATTTCGTATTTATTATTTATTGTACATTTCTAGTTGCTTTGGAGAAATCATCTCCTATAACCTAATAAGTTTGTTTTGAGAACTGCCAAGTCTTTGGTGTTGACAAAGACAATATTGTGATAAAGGCACAAAATAATATAGTTATTTGATATTATTTTTATTTATGCAGTTTGAGCTGGTAAAATGAGGTAACATAAAATCTAAAAAAATTACTTTCGATGCCAAGTCTTTGTCGCTGACATACAGTTTTGTCAAAGAGGCAACTAGATTATATTTATTAATATTTTTACCTTTGTAGTTTGTGCTGGATTGTTTTTTTTTATTATTATTATCAGCATTATTATTACCACTAACTGTTTACCATTTTTTCACTCAACTATTTCAGTACTACACTATTTTTTATTACTAACTTGATTCATGTACTATTTTGCTAAAATTTAGTAATCAATTTACTATATTTCGGTTTTACTCTTTTAACTATTGCCATACTAACCCTACGTATCTCTATATATGTGGATACATGTATGTAATGCTTGTGCACATGTAGCACTGTGCCTCTTTGTTTTGTACTACATATGAAGTACTGAACCTACTTATACTGCTTCCTTAGATGTAAATTCATAACCTGGTAGAATGTCACCTTGTAGTAAATAAAATGACAAATACTTGACTCTTACGTGATGTTATTGTCTCGTTTTTTCTTTTTTTCTTCTTGAAGAAATATTTTTTTCATCGCTAAACAAGTTTGTAAAATTCTACGGTAGCAAAAAACTGTAAATTTGTAAGTTGACAAACTTTTAAATTGACACTTACTAGCTTGCTAACTAATAACTCACAAACTAATCAGCCATTGCTCAAAACTATTCAATTGTAAACTTCAAACTCCTAAACTAACCTGTTGCAAAATTCTGAATTAGACAATTGTACACCTGTAACTCGTAAACTACCGAAATATAATATTGTAAGTTTTAAACTATCCGATAACTTAGTAAACTGTAAATTTTTAACTTGCAAAACTTTCAAATTTACAAATTTGTAAAACTGTACGTTGTAGGTTGCAAAGTAAAAAAGACTGATTACTCATAGTTTTTAAAACTAGTTAGCTTTCATTTTGTCTTTCAGTTAACTCTTTATTTAACAAATGAGTGATGCTGAGGGGAGGATAACTAGAGGATACTTGAGCATCATGGATTGAACTCGATTGCAGCTGACCAGGAGTTGATAAAAAAAAATGAAAACAGGAAAAGAGGAAACGAGGTTGAGTGTGCTGAACTTACAAATGGAGTAGAATGTAGGTTTCAAACTAATAATAAACCCAAAACTGTGAACCTGCGAAACTCATAGTTTGGTAAAATGTTATTTTGTAGCGAAAAAAAGACAAAACTGTGAATTCACATGTTTTTAAATTGTTATGCCGTAGTTTGCTAGCCAATACCTCACAAGCAAATCATTTGTTACTCAAAACTAGTCACTGGTAAACTTATAACTTGTAAACTAACGGTTTGTAAATTTCAGGATCATATAAATACACTTACTCATTACTGTTAGTCCAATAACATTCTCTCTTCCAAATATTCAAATTACTTCCGTGGCATTTTTTTCCTTTATAACCTTATTCATCCCTATTACCACTACATTTTTTTGTTTTGTTTTGATAGGTGACGTAGAATACATTGGTACGACTTACTCTATAACCTTCAGTAGGAAATCTGGTATGAAAAGCCATTATCATGATGCTCATGCAAAAAAGCTTGGCGATGACTTCAAGTTGTATAAATTCAATAAACGCTTCAAAGAGGTCACCAAACGAGA
This sequence comes from Cryptosula pallasiana, assembly GCA_945261195.1. Classification (NCBI taxonomy): domain Eukaryota; kingdom Metazoa; phylum Bryozoa; class Gymnolaemata; order Cheilostomatida; family Cryptosulidae; genus Cryptosula; species Cryptosula pallasiana. Next base: position 51,364,874 of record OX183130.1, on the reverse strand, counting down.
CAATTTCAAACTGCGTAAAACATTCAAGTAAGTGAAGGAGTTAAAGAAACTGCAAAGGAAGGGAGACAAATGCCTCATTTGTGGAAAAAGATTTCAGCAAAAGCTACTCGTTATATTGTCATTTGCGTTTTAATCATCGGTGTTCTGCCCTTTACCACAGTGCTGCGGAAAATGCAGCATATTACAAAATGTCATCAATATTTCTTCCTCCAGAGATGTTCCAGGACTAAATATTGTACTCCCATTCTATTCTTCATACTAATTACTCTCAACAGAATTACTAGAAGAACTTTTATAAATACTACTAGATAAATTATTATAACAATAGGTATATCAAAAATAATTTCTATTCAGCTTTATTACGATTATTTCTCGCAAAAGCGATAACCATTACGCAAACAACGGTCCAGCAATATGAAAATAATGCAATGCTTTCCAGCAAAGGTCAAAGGAGACAATAAAATAAGTATCAATAAGTGTTGTGTCAATAAAGATTCAAACTGTGGCAAAACTGGGGTACAACAACAAAAAAGTAAAAAAATCCATTGGTCAAGAGTGGGAGAAAGAGACAGGAAGTGACCATGTGCCAAGATTTGGGGCTAAAAAAAATACCAACAGTCATCCATGTGTCAACAGTTGCCAATACTCGGGATCAGTTCCATGGCGCGAACCTTAAAACAAATCGGTAAAAGAAGCTCAAGTCGGAGCAATGGAATGAGCCTCGAAAAAGTTTCACAAAAGTTACTGCAAACATGCTCATATTACACAAAAAAAAACGGTAGAATAAAACAATATGCTAAAATAAAATAAATATCAAGAGGCATTGTCAACAGGAATCAAACTTGTGGCAAAACTGTTAGACTAATGCACTGCATGAAAACCCTACCTTGCTTGCAGATCTGTTTGTATTATACTCCTTACATTGAGCAGTAGAGTATATGATGGAATGAAATTATTCTGTTGCAGGCGCATGGACTAGCTAACTATTGTGTTGCTGCAGATCCTACACCAGAGAAGTGTAGGTTAGTGTATGACATAGAGGTCAGCTGGTATCAAGGTAATCATCCAATCAGCTTCGAAGAGTATCAGAAACTGACCAACCAGCACAAGCAGGAGCTAAGGACGTACCGGGATGGGGTTGAAGCAGACTTTAAACCTTTGGATGCTCTAGGAATGCTGCTAGATGCTGACGATGTCTACAGTACTGAAAACTTGACCAGAGCAGAACAGTTTTGTGATAATTTGTTTGAGCTGAGTAGGAAAAGCAGTGATGAGTTTGTAATCGTGACTAAAAAAATCATAGAGTCAAGTGTTGAGTTACTCAAGCGTATCAATCGAGACCCTCCTTGTGACTTTGCTGTAATTGGATTGGGATCTGTTGCTAAAGGGGAGGCAACTCCATATTCCGATGTAGAATATGCATTCATTGTTGAGCGAGATGACAAAGAGTATTTTGAAATGTTAGCCATGGAGAGCTATTTCAGAATCGGCAATCTAGGAGAGACGCCTTTAAAATGCTTCAACATTGAGGAACTAAAGGTGGACAAACATTCTCCATCAGTTATTCCTGAAATCAAAACTGCTGGGTTTAGAATAGATGGCATCTCCAAAAGTGCTGGTAACATTCCAACTGGTAATGGCCTTGAGGGAGGTCAACCACTAACATTTACCGTGGATAGCTTAATGAATCTGTACAAAACATCTGCTCAGTCGCCTTTTGATGGAATGGCTGGAGATAAATCAGACATGCTGTCTTCTACAGTTGTAATCTACACAAATGAAGGAGATCAATCTCAACTGTACAACCAGTTTATAAAAGAACGAATGGCGTACGAGCTAAATGTAGCTCAGAATAGCATCGATGTCAATGAAAAGAGGACACAGTCATTCGTGAAAGACATCCAGGTCTTTACTTTCGCTCCCGAGTTTATAAAATACCAACCTCCCCAAAACATGAACATTAAGGTCAAGTCTGACATCTTCAGATATCCGACTTTGCTAGCCAACAATATCAAAATGTTTATGGGGTGGAATGAACGCTACCCTTGGCAGATATTTTCAAAGTTACGGTCTCTTGGTTACATCGCTGGAGAAACCCACTTGCACACCAGGATTGTGCTTGCTCTATCAATATACATGAGGTCTAGAGCCTATCTTCATCAGAGATCTCAAACAGAGTATGTTTCCCTGGTTCCACAGCTGGCTGAATCAATGAAGAACTTGTACCAAGTACCAAGTTCTTTGTTTGTGGTTTTAGGCTGCTTCCTTGTGCCTCTTAAACGTTCAGTAAAGTCTGCAGTGCAAAACATGCCATCAATAACAGAGAATGCATCTCTCGCTGATGCAATCATCGCAATGCTACGATCAATAAAATGTAACGCAAACGGTCACATGTCCAAGATTGAGATCTGTTACTTTGCTGGAGAGTACAAACTTGCGAGCAAAGAGTTGAGTAAAGTCCTAGAAGCTGACCTTGACTCCATAAAACCCGTTGAGTTTCTAGAAAAAGTTTTCTTGCCTGCTGACTGTCACTCAGCAAACAATGGCATGGCTCTCTGCTGTTACATCCTCTACCATACTGGGTTCTACGCAGCTGCGGCAGGTTGTTTTAGCTGGCTCATTGGCAATGTGCCAGGTAACATTGGCTTCTGGAAACTTCTCTTGGCACACTGTAAAAAGGAGACGGGTGACTACAGAGCTACAAGGGAAGTCATAAATGAGGTAGGGGTCTAAGTAATATACTTTCAATATGGGATATTTGTGTAAAAGATTGTACCTGTATGGATAGGGCAAGAGTTTTTAAATGTTTGCTTTGAGGTACAATGATGTTGTTCACCTAGTAAACTCATTCAGCTCATTTTTTTTGAATACAAGTCTATACAACATTTATTGCCTTTCACACTGCACACATAGGGAGCCAAGTATAAATGCACCAATTGTCATTGCAGGCCAAACACTGTCTAGATCAGAGCTATGGTTTTCACAGTACTGACTCAGAGAAGCCATCCCATGCACCAGGCTCCAACCACAGGGATATCTCAAACAGCTACAGGGATATTGGATCGGTATATGAAGTATTGGGTGAGTATAAGGAAGCCATGAAATACTACAAACAGGCTTTGAAGGTGGATGAGGAAATGTTTGGTGAAACAATACACCCTGACATAGCTGCTGATTACCATAACATTGGATGCGCTTATATTGGACTTGGTGAATATGCGACCGCAGCGAATTGTCTGAATAAATCACTCAATATGAGAAAAGATATTCACGGTGTAAACAACAACCATCCAGATACAGCTAAAGGCTACCATAAAATAGCGATAACATACGGCGCTAGGGGTGATCATACAACAGCTCTACAGTATAACCACAAATCGTTAGCAATGAAGATACCAATATACGGTGCAGATTCCAATCATCCAGAGATTGCTATGAGTTACAACAACATAGGTAACATTTGCAGAGATCAAGGTGATTATACATTAGCACTGGCCTATCATAAGAAGTCATTAGAGATGAGAACCGCTGACAGTAGTCACCGAGACCTAGCTCTTAGTCACAATAACATTGCTATTGCATATAATGATCGGGGTGATCACACATTAGCCCTGGAACATTACAACGAATCGCTAAAATTGAGAAAGTCTATGTATGGTGCAGATGCTAACCATCCAGATATAGCCACCATTTACAACAACATTGCCCTTGTACATAGAGATTGTGGTCATCACAAATTAGCACTGGAATATCACAGAAAATCACTGGCGATGAAAGAAGCTATATACGGTGCAAAAACTAACCATCCAGATATAGCTACCAGCTACAATAACATCGGTATCGTACATAGAGACTGCAGTGAACACGCATTGGCACTTGACTATTTTACAAAGTCTTTAGAAATGGTAAAAGATATATATGGTGCTGACAGTAACCATTCAGATATAGTTATGGGTTACAACAACATTGCTGTGGTACTCAAAGATCAAGGTGATCACACAACTGCGCTGAAATATCACGTCAAATCACTGGAAATGATGAAAGTGATGTATGGTGCAGACAGCAACCATGCAGATATAGCCAGCAGTTATAATAACATTGCTCTCATACATAGAGAATGTGGGGACCACATGCTAGCACTAGAATACTACACAAGATCGTTAGAAATGAGGCGAGCTTCATACGGTGCAGACACTGACCATCCGTTCATCGCTGACAGTTACAATAACATCGCTGTTGTTTATAAAGAGTGTGGAGCTCACACTTTAGCCCTGGAGTATTATGCTAAATCACTAGAAATGAGGAAAGATATTTTTGGTGCAAACACCGACCACCCAGATATAGCTGCAAGTTACAGTAACATTGCCATGGTGTATAGCGGCCAGGGAAATCAGGCTTTGGCATTGCACTACCTCAACAAGTCGCTGGAGATGAGAAAAAAAATATATGGTTCCAACGCTAACCACCCAGATATAGCCAGCAGTTACCATAACATGGTTGTTGTGTACAGAAACGGCGGAAATATCACACTGGCCCTAGAATATTGTAACAAGTCAGTGGAAATAAGGAAAGCTATATATAGTGCTGACACGAATCATCCAGATATAGCTATGGGTTATAATAACATTGCCGTGTTATACAGTGATTGCGGTGATCATAAATCAGCACTGGATTATTACAACCAATCAGTCGAAATGAGGAAAGTCATATACGGTGGAGAATGCGACCATCCGTATATAGTAAATAGCTACAACAACATTGCCGGTGTATATAGAGATCATGGTGACTACACGTTGGCAGTGGAATATTACAACAAATCGCTACTGATGATGCTAAATAGACATGGTGAGGACCCTCATCACCCATTTATAGTAGCATGCAAACAAAACATTGCTGACACTCTTCAGATGAGAGAAAACAGCTCATGACAGTTCGCTGTTACATTTTCTCCAGAAATTGCTACTGTTTAGCAATGAATAGAAAGTTATCAAAGGTTGTGTTCAATATTGTGTTTGATTGATTGATCCGTAAGAAAACTTCTACCATTGCCATTGTTTTATATATGCTGACTGCTTATAACAATTTCCATGAACTAGCAGTTTATAAAACTTATCACATTATTCATAATTTATCTATCTATAACTAGTATTATAGCTGACTGTTGTATATTTTAAGCCTGTATTAGACATTGTCATTTCTATACAGCGTTATTGCTTGTGCAACAATTTATTGGAACCTCCTATCGGTTTATTCAGAATCAACTTAAACATGTATTCATTGAATAAATATTCAATTTACAGTTAGGAATTATTAAACACTATATACTCCCTTACTAACCAGCAAACAACCAATGAGCTGAAAGTAGAGCAACTCATGATAATAACTTGGGGAGTCGATTGCATGAGGAACAAAGATCTGTTAAGGATTGTTATGATAAGTGAAAAGTAATCCTTGGTTCAACCACAAGCTTTTACACTACATTTTTGCTGTCACCCATTTATCAAAAAACATTAGCAGTACAACAGTAGTGATGGCTTTGCTTCGTTGGGTGGAGGATAAACTTAATCAATTGTGGTAAAAGTAGTACTGTCAAAAAAAATTGGAAGGGTTGATATATTGATAGTATAGGTGTAGTTAGCTATAATATGATGCTTAAACCTACCGCCTAACAATGTATATGACAATAACAGTTCTTGAATGAGTGAATAACTGATATATGTATTTATTATGCTATAAGCCAAACCAAAACTTTGGAATGAAAATTTATTTCATAATTTTTTAAATATGAAGAAATTAATGTAACTTCTTATTTTTCAGGAACAACACTGCCATAACTCAAACTTGTGCAAAAATATAGTCTTCGCGGAAAAACAAAGTTGAGCTGTGTAACAGCAAAGAAATTTCTAGGGGAGCAGTGGCTCTGGATCCATTCCTCTATCAATCTGATTTGTTTAGCACTGGGCTCCAATTTCTGCAGCCACTCCTCCTCTTATTGCTCTTCACTGGACAGATGCGCGGTGGTGGTATCAAGGGAAGCTTGCTGTCTGCTGAAGGGTTGCTCACAGAAATAGCAGTACGTGGTGGCAGGCCTGGCTGCTGAGCTGATCGCTAGTAGAAATTTTTCATCAGTTTTTGCAACTGAAGACAATCCTCTGTATGGCTGCTGGTAGATGAAATAGTGGCAGAGGTATGTTAAACGGCAGAGCGGAAACATGTACACGTCCATTCCGTGCAAAACTTTGAGTAGCTAAGATCTTGGTGGCATAAGACGGGCTGGTTTGAACTTGCTTGAAAGTAGAGCTGACATCAACCAGGGTTGTATGAGTAGTGGCTAGGAAGTATTTGCGCAAAGTTTTCAACGGGTCAGAGCTGTTGGAATAAAGGAGGGCTGTCAAAAGAATTTCACAGAGAGCCTTGCTAGAACCTTCTCTTTGTTCTGACATTAAGGAAGGAAGGTTGGCAATGCCAGAACTGATGCTATACTCGGTTCCATGTGATAATAGCCATATGAATGACTTATCTCCTCTTTCCTCTTACTGGGCTGACTTTGGAGCGCAGGAACTTGCTGAATCTTCTTGCCAGGAGGCTGGAAATCAGTGTACGGCAGCACTCCCTGCCACTCTCTTTGTAGACTTTTAGATTGTGGAGAGAGTATCTGTGAAAACCCACCATAGTTTCCTGACCACTGGCTATTTTGACCTTTTTTTCCCAAAATGTTTACTCTTTTCTCACTCTCTATCAGATGATGTAGCGGCTATTCACAGTGGATGGGGGGGGGGGGGGGGGGGGGATCACATTTTTATGGAGCCATTGTGTGATAAAAATCCATGACTGTTTCTCAGTTGTGGAGGGGTAGGAGGTGACTCAGCAATTCTGGGGAGTGGGGGATAACTCAGGTGCATTGTAACCCCAAAAGAAAAAAAACTTGGTCCGATTCACCGGGAATGATGGGTAGAGAAGCAAGTCTCTGCACTACAGGCCGCCCGCAGTAAGGAAAGAAGTACCAAATATGCATCTTCATTTGCCTGGCTTACCACAGACATCATTGCGGCCTTGACACCAGTTATTTGGAGAGTAGTACTAATTTTGCAATAGAATAGGATTTTTGTGCCATCGATTGCCATTCCATTGCTATAACGTTCTTTTAATTTAATTCTTTCAACTCTCCTGCCAACTGGTGGAACATCTGCCAGCCCAGTAGGTCATTAATGCTTAACATGAGAAAGGGCCTTTGTTCCGTATTTCCAAGTAGGAGGTAGCTTGCATTGTACAGACTTTCTACGGGATTAAGGGGTATCACTTTTACAGTTCCCTGCATTGGTCTCTTCTTCTCTCAACCAGGCGGCTGTGCACAATATAGTTTGTCCTCCGCTGGGTTACCTTTACTTCCTCTAGGACAGAGTTTGAACTCTTAGTTGAATGAAATGGAAAGAGATCCATAAAAGGAGGGGCTGAAACTTGGGCCCATGTTTTTTAGTATATGTATCCCCTTTTTGTAGTGTTGCACATGAGCGTCAACTGTGACGGAGCCTTTTGTAACACTTGAACAGCTTGCACTGTAAGCTGGGTGTTCGGCACCACAAAAAGGATTTTGGAAACACTGGCACTGTCTGTAGCCACCAAACTCATTTTACTTGAACAAGTGTTCCTACTTACTGCCACGATTGGTAAAGATAGTGAGTATAGTGCTAGAAAAAAACAGTCCTCTTACATTTCCATCAGGTTTTGCAAGAGCAAGATGAAAAATAATTTTTTGAATTCTTTTCAAATAGTTTTCATTCTCCAACACTTGACATTTGCTTGTATAATCTGCTAGTATTATGGATATACAGTATATTTTTTTTACTGGATATTCAATGCCAAGAAGCTGATGATTATGAAACGGTGAATTATTTGACTGGAGCTGAATTTGACTCTACTTACCGACAACAAAAAGCAAATAATGTTTTTCACAAGAATGTGCAACAACCATCGCAGGCATTCAAACATAGGTTTTAATTGCTAAAACTTTTTTGACGTTTTCACCTAAATTTATATGAACAATATTACCTATCAACACTACAAGGTATTTCGGAACAAGTAATTCGCAAGAAATTCATCGCTTCAGCGTATAATAAATTATTTGGGAAGATGTGCGAAGAAGAAGGGAATTTTCTTCCGAATTTCAGCAGGTATTGTAATAGATTTTCAAGTCACTACTTGGACACGTATGGTGATTGATATACTCGGTAAACTTGTTGGTGCTGCGCTGATATTCATGCCTGCTGGCCCTGTAAGCAGTTATGCTTGATTGATTGACTAGCCCTGGGGGTGGTTTCAATTAGAAGTTGGCCCTAACTGGTCCTATAACCAATTAGTGACAATTTTAAGACAAGCCTAGGCCCAAACTAACCTTGTTTCAATTAGGTGGTTGCTAATTTGCTGCAGATGATCATTGTGTATTAGACCGAAGCATCAGTGATCGCACACAATATGCTTGCTATCGCTTGGTGATGTAGTTGTGTACAGGAATTTGTGTCTGGGTGGTAGCCACCTGTACACCTTCCCTACGCGCTCTGCTTCTGCCCAAGTCTACTCACAACAATTTGCTATTATTGTCTGGAGAGCATTTACTGGTTTGTGCAATTATGGGTGCGACCGAATCTGGCGTGGAATGCTTGCTGGCAGTGGACAATAATTATACTCTAATTATTGGCTGCATCCGAACCTTTACAAGGTTCGACAGTAATTGTAAATTATTGTCTAGTTTATAGTTTGTTGCGAACTGTTCCACCGACAATAACTCTGCAGGAATTATTGTTTAGTTTATAGTTTGTTGCGACCTGTGCCACCGACAATAATGGTGCGGTAATTCTACTTGTCTACTTCGACTCAGTCGAGATTGACATTAATTACGCTGAATTATTGTTGTGCTAGCTTGTGTCGAACTCTATGGTTCGGATTTCAGTGTGTATGCCGAACTATCAGGGCACCAGGTGCTTTGCGTCGCACTTCTCACCGTAGCGAGGGAATACGCAGTAAGAGGGCGAACCGCTCTAACTTTCCGCCAAGCCTCGTGCTTGCTAATAGTCGACCAGCGCTTGTAGTTATGCTGCTTCTAGCAGTGCTGCTTCTTGAGAGAAAGAATCTTCTGAGAGCCAGGCTAACTCTGAACTTTATTGTACTAACATGAGTTTAAATACAGGGTAGGCGGGTACAAATTACAAACCACGCCTGAGTAAAAATATTGGTGCAAGCCACGCCTTGCCCTTACATCAGCACCAAAAATGTAATAATTAAAAACGTGGAAAAATATAACATGTGATAATAATAATTATTTGGTGTACAAGATAGAACGCACTAAATAGACTCTAGTATCGTAGGCACACGTAAACAATAGAACCTTGCACAGACACATACAATGCGTAGTGAGTAAATATTGAGATGCAAACGTAGACATGTCGTAGACAGTGAGTTACCAGCTTAATTCTTAGACAAAGGAATAAAACAATGAGATACAGGCTCAGTCGGTAATTGCGAGATAATGTCTTACTGAGTAAATGATAATAATAAAATAGGAGCGAGTACTGGCGTCCCTCACAGTTGCACTAAGGCGAGACCACTGAAACCACTAAGATTTTCCTAGAAACGGCCGCACTAAAATTTGATTTGATTATTATTATAACTTTCAAATAGCTGCCTTTGAAAATTGTTCATTTATTAGTTCATCAAAATTAATAATTTTTAAACAATGTATATTGCTGATATAAATGTTGTTGTTGTTTTTTGAGATAATTTGATTTACGAGTATTAATACAAATGCAAGCTAAACAATATAATTGTTTTTGGAAGAAAATGGCCACAATAAAATTTGGTTTAGATTGTCATGACTATTTCAAATCATAGTATTTCTTTCATTTTTATTTTCTAATCACAATTATTATTTTACCAGATATTATTTGTCAATATCTCCCACAATTTTTTATTATAATTTCTGTGAGATCATTATTACAGGCAAATAAATGCCAAGGACCTTTTTATAACCACGAGTGTGTGGTTATAGGATCTGACCTAAACTAGTCATAAAGCAGTCGTTAGGTTTTGTAATTGAAATGGTCCTAAACGCCTACGACAAATTAAGCCTAAATTAACGACCAAAACGGCCTTAGGAAACTTTTATGACGCTAATTGAAACCAACCCCTGGAAAAAGCTGGATGCTTTCCGACCCTGTAAACCTTAATGCTAAATTGATCGATTAATACTAGACAAGTATGAACACTACAACAGGGTACAGTTCACATCTCCCACTAATTTTAATGGCAGTTATTACATAATCTTAGCACAGGCTCTACACTGCCGAACTCGAACTCTACTATATCTATTAATCTAATCGCTAGCTTGTCAACACCAAACTGCAAGAGCACTGCTCAAAGAAAGACACTAATTAGTGTCAGCTGCAACTCTTCGTGAAAAAGGCAAAGTTGAGAACGTAATAGTTTGTTAAAATCGCACAAAACTTGGCAATTATTATTGGTATTACTACCAGTATTACTACCAGTGTTATTACTTGTATTATTACCAGTATTATTACCAGTATTATTGCCGGTAATACTAGCAGTATTATCGCCAGTAATATTACCATTATTATTGCCGGTATTATTATCAGTATTATCATCAGAATTATTACCAGTATTAATGCAGAAGACAGCAACGAACCCTGCTTCTCTGTCATAAACACACGCGTGCGCCTTAACACTCAACTGTAATTAGTTCTATGCCTACATGATCAATTTGTAACAACAGGCGTGACCTGCTGCCATATATTTTCTTCGACTCTATTATTATTATTTTAAAGTAGCCCTTATATATGTAAGAGTAAAGTCAGAGTAATATTGTGCAGGATTTTGTGTTTATTGGTAGCTATGCACTGCAAAAGTTCCCACAGTTAACAGTGAAAGACGGTTTTGTTTACTTGTGTAGGTTATTCTGTGTGTTTAGGTTGGCGTCCAGACCATATGGGTCGAATTACCTATACCGAACAATTCGTGAGGACCGAAAGACTTAGTACCATACGCCAACTTGCAGTCATATGCAGCAATAGTCAAAACGACCAATTACTTTCCACCAAGCTTTGTCTGCATGGGTTGTTGGCTAGTGTAAGCTGTTGTTATTCTTGTACTTTTGGCTGTGCTTTCCTTCCCAATCAGTGTAGAGTGAGTATCTTCTAAGAGTCAGGTTAAATCTGACTTATTTGGAAGAGGTAAAAAATTAAATAGAACTGAGAACAAAGAGGTCGTAAGCCACGTCTTACAAGACCATAAATAACTTCTTACAGTTTCGTGGAAAACCACCTAAATAAATAATTAATAATTAAGATAAATATAATTTTCATTGTTAAAAAGTATCTAGAAGTGACTAGCAACAACATAAAATCTATAAGTATAAAAAGTGGTTGTCAGGGGAACCGTTGTTTTCGATTGCCTCCCTCACACACTCCTCCCCTTTTGGTGAACATCGGGCGAATAACCAAAACTGGGGGCGGCATCAAAAATCTCATGTTAGGCCGTACAGCCTGTTCTCAGCTTGTCGGTGCTCGCCCATTGGCTTCCTGACACATCCTGTACAGCTTCAGGTGTCGGCCATTTTGTACGAACCCTTGTTCGTCCTTCTCCAGTCTCTAAGTGTGATTGGGGTAGGTCTGTGTGATAGTATAGGGGCCCACATAACTCAGTTGTAGTTTCGGGTTGCTGCTTTGGTTCGTCTTTTATTCTCCTTTGCCACCTGGTCTCCTTCTTCAAACTGAGGAGGTTTTCCCATCTCTTCCTGACGGGTTTGCTGCTGCTGCTGCCTGACAGATTCGTGGGCCAGCTCCAAGTTGTCTTGCACTTGTATAATGTGTTCTGTCAGATTGTAGTTATCCAGGGTTGGGGCTGAGCCCGTTAGCTGGTCTGGAAGCCGGACTTCTCTTCCCACCATCATCATGTTAGGCTTTTCTCTAGTTGTGGAGTTGGGGGTTCCTCTGCAGGCACGCATGTTTTGTAGGAGTAATCTGTCCCACTCATCCCGTCCTTTGGTCAGTATCAAGGTTCGTAGTATGTCACCAAGTGTCCTGTTCTGCCGTTCGACCATGCCATTCCCTTGCGGGTGGTAGGGCGTGGTTCACGTTTTACATATCCCCCACAGGGCGCACAGTATTTCCTGTAGAGTGGACTCAAATTGGGCCCCTTGGTCCGCATGCAGTTGCTTGGGTAGGCCCCAGTAGCTGAAGATCCGTTCATCCAGGATTGTGGCCACCGTTGGTGCTGTGGAATCTGGCAGGGCTATATCATCCTGCCACCTTGTGAAATGGTCTGTGAGTACTAGGATCCATCTGTTCTTTCTTTTTGTCAGTGGGAGTGGGCCCACTAGGTCCACCACAAGTTTTTGGAAGGGTCTCCCCGCAAACAGCTTCTGGCCTTCTGGGGGCCTGGTCTTCGGCTCTTCCTTGCTACCTGGCACAGACCTCGCAACTGTTCACTAGTCGGCGCGTCATTGTGGACATGCCGGGCCAGTACCAGTCTAGCATTATTCGAGCTCTAGTCAGATGTATTCCTGCGTGAGCTATCTTATGGGTCTCCCATATAGTCTTCTGTTGCGAAGAAGGAGGACACACAGCACAGTACTTGGTCCAGCTGTGTCGGTCAAACCACATGACCAGCACCTTTTTTGGTCAGCAGATCTGTTGTGCACTTGCGCAGGAGACTGCTCTTGCAAGCTTTTGTGTCTTACAAGCATTAAAGTGTTCATAACTTTACCTCTGCGTATCAGGTTTGGCAGGTTGGCGGCTTACTTGTTTGTTCCTCTGTGTTTGGTGGAGCTCAGTGTATAGTATTTACACTAGTAGTCGAGGACAGGAGCCATAACTACCACTCCGGTAGCTCTCCCGACCCGGTACTACTGCTACTGCTGTTACCACGTGTCTCTGTGTATAGTAGGAAAACCGGCTTGCTAGGCTTTTGGAGTTTCTACACCAGTCAACCCCTCTCTAGCAGTGTTTGGTATAAGCATTGTACAGTGTTGAATGGCAAAAACTTTTGCAATGTTACCAGCGATGATCGTTTGTGGTTTATTACACGGTTATTTATAAAATAATACAACTGCTTTGAACTTAACTAATCTTTGCTGCAGGTAGTTAATTATCACAGTATTAAAAACAAACATTAATATATCTTTTCAACAAAAATTCACTTATATACTTTTGATTATAACCAACGAATAATAAATGTTATCATTTATTGAATGATAGCCAATGTGCTACTAAAATCCTAGGTCACTACACAGCTTTCCTTGCCAGCCAACAACCCCGTGATATTTTTTTCATTTATTTCATTTTACACAATAATAAAAACAACCAGCAACGCTAGTCAACTGAATTGCACACAGCAAAGCATTGACCGCAACTGCCTCTGTGGGCGTGGTCTAACCAACGGTGGTAAATTGTTAGTTGTGGACATATATGCCGCTGTCACCAATTATTAGTGGTAAAAAACCACAGCGATTTAAAGATAATTTGTCATGATATGGGTACATAGTAAATATACAAAGTTTTATTCATAGTATGAAGTAAAACTCCAAACAAAAAATCATGTGAGATCTGGTGATATTTTTCAGAAAAAAACAAACTTCATTAATTAACTCAAGACTCATAGTAAAGAAACAGGTAGTCAACTTTTAATGCTCAGTGTGAGTATTACAATCTAATCCTACAGCGATTTCACTCTCTGTCTAAAAATTTCCTACGTTTGATCTTAATCATACACATCATACTATTACTTTTCTAGCTAAATACATTAACATAAGTTTCTTTTTATATTTTCTTATTCTAGTTTGTACTGAAATCCTGATGAAAAGAAATTAATTCCGATCAAATGTACGAAATAACATTCCTGGACTCCTTCACAATAATCTTCAATTAGTTTCCATAGGCAGGCAGTGATGTGCTTTTTCTCATCATCATCAAGGTAAGACAAATGGTCTTGATGGGGATGAGCCATCCAGCAGATTAAAAGCAAAATGAAGGTCTTGTGAGGTGTGAGTATGATGGCGTTTTAGAAAGTTGTAAAATCCAGGTTGTTATTTATTCCGTTGAGCGAAGCAATTCCATCCTTTTGCACACAAGGGCTGAGGCTCTTTTGGAGAGATATGTGGAGACATCCCATCATAAGTTCTGCAACTACCATGCACCTGTACTGAGCTACCACACACTCACCCATGTTGTTCCACCGCTGATTTGACCTTTTTACTATAGCAAGGCTTTCAAACTTATGACCCTCCGTGATCCAAAATTGTGCAAATGCGCTCTGTTGAAGTACTCTTCCAGCTGCCTCACGCTCTTTTCCAGCAGAAAACTACATGTTTGTCTTTTTTTTATTTTGAGATAACTTATGGCTCTCTAAAGGATGTCGTTCCAAGGTGAATCGAAATTTACAGAGAAGCCCGTTTTGCTTTGTTCACCAGCAGCTCCTATAACAGCAGGAAAAAACATCCGAGACAGCTGTTTATTTTGTGCAAATAAAATATTGAAAATGTGAGAATATTTTACCCGAAGGAATAAGGAAAGTAGCAATTTTGTCATGGATGTAAAAAAACCAAACTTTTGAGAAACTTCTGCTTGAGTCAAATTAAAAATGAGCAGTAGTTTGCCCAAAAAAACATATTGAAATTTGGAGAAACTTTCATGCAAAAGAAATAACAAAAATAGCAGTTTTTTAGGCAAATAAAGCTTTGAAATTTGTGAAGTACTTGGTTACCTTTTAATATGTTTGACTCGATCCCTGACAAGGGAGTACTTGTCTTAGTCCGCTGGTCCACGCATCAATTGAACTCCGAGTCTTCATATATAGACCTGGTTCATTTCTGTTTCCTGTTACACCTGCACTCCAAGTTCATGCGTTTTCCTGCTGAGCTGTGTATAGGGTGCACCAACACCTCTACACTAAGACAATGGGAAAAATTCCACAGCAGCATGCATTTCACCAAAATCAATACACAGTACACATCTCCATGAAGTCATCAAATACTCATCAGTTTGGCAGTGAACCACACTCACGAGACCACTGTACATTGCTTGTTAGTGTAATTGTTGATGTGCGCTTGCAATTGTTATTTGAACTACGATAAACATGAAACTGCTCAATAAGTAGAGAGAGAGTTGTACAAAAACATGTACTGTAACTGAAAAAAATGATAAATGAGACCGACACAAACAGAAATCAAATATGTACAGAAAACTTATGCATGACACTCATCAGTAGAGTGCCGCTTTTAGGCAGCTGGTCTGCGCATCGTATGAACTCTTCTTCTTCCCAGAAAGGCCTCGTTCATTACCTGTTCCTGCTACAAAATTGTGATAATTTTCTGTGTGAGCGAAGTAAAAGAAAAACCAAAACATGTTAGCAGTTACAAAATAATTTAACTGACAGGTTTGTAGCCCCCCAGCTCAGTCATCATTAACACGTCAGACATCACAAACATTGCATGACACTTTTGTCAATAATCGACATGGTATGGTGGCAGGTGTATTTGTTTTACACAGGTATGCTCCTATTACACTCCTAATGTAGTTTCACACATCAGCTGAAGCTGCTGTTTTTGTATCAAAATTTGGGGTGCAGTTAGCGAGAACAGGTGTCTGATTTCAATTTCACTGATGATTGATTTTCAATATTCAATTCTTCTATTTTGTTAAAATTGGCTAAACCCTAGACGATACACAATACTGTTTATACAACTCATTGAACAGCAGCCGCTGCCAACTACGCTTTAAAGCACTACGTAAATAATCTAGTTATTGTCTTGCATTACCCACTCTAAAGCCCTAATATCCACAAGGATTATGTTATAGGACTATTGTTGACTCAGGGTAGAAAGGAAGTTTATGCAATATATATATAGGGTTTGACTCTTGTAACAACCGGTTGTGAATCTGACTAATTACGGATAAGAAAATGAAAGTATCTGTGGGGCTGCTCTGCTTTTTCTCTTTTTTTGCTTTGATACAAGGTATGTAAGTTATACTCTCTATTTTTAAAAAGTAACTTTTGTGTAAAAAGTCAAACTTTTCAATGCATTTATTGACAATAAACATTGTTGCGTGTCATTGGACATATATTTGCAATTGGCAAAAAATTATGCACAAAAACTATTTATACATTTCAGGGATTACCTACAAACGTTTGGGCTGTTACAATGACGAGCCAGGTCCCAACAGAGCGCTACCAGTTGATCACAAAAGCTACTTCAAAAACACTCCAGATCACTGTGCAAAGAAATGCGCTGGTGGGTGCCCTTCAATATTCATTTAGTGTTATCATAATCGATATCAATTAATCAAGTCCTTTCAGGGAACTCGTTTTGGATAGGTCTATTATTTAAATCAAATCATCATAAATTATATACTAGGATGCATTCCTAAATAACAAACTATCTAATGCAGCTTACAGGTACTTTGGAGTACAAGAAGGGTTTGAGTGTTGGTGTGGTAACTCTGGATATGACAAGTATGGTCCAGCATCTGGTTGTTTTATCCCTTGTACTGGAAGTATTTCAAAAACCTGTGGTGGAAAACACATGAACTTTGTATATGAGATTGGTAAGGAAGTGTGCCTAAGGAAAATAATTTTTTTTCATTCAGTTTTTAACCAGTAGTTAAAAGATGTTTTACCATATATGTTTAATGTTTGAAGTTCCTACTACCACCACTACAACTAAAAAAACCACCACTACTACTCAGCAAAGTCGTGAGACGTCAGGCAGTGTGTCATTGAGTGCTCAAGTACCAAATGGTGAGAAATATTTACAATAATTGTTTTACGCTTATTGGTGAAAGGTGCTGCCTCTTAAAAGGTGCTGCCTTTTGAAAGGTGCTGCTTTTTGAAAGGTGCTGCTTTTTGAAAGGTGCTGCTTTTTGAAAGGTGCTGCTTTTTGAAAGGTGCTGCTTTTTGAAAGGTGCTGCTTTTTGAAAGGTGCTGCTTTTTGAAAGGTGCTACCTTTGAGAAAGTTTACAACTACATCCTCTGTATGGAGTCAAAAATACTCTGCAGTTTTTTAACAAATGTCTTTATTTGTTTAGAAACATTTTATTTACTCAAACCTAGCATCTTCATTGAGGTTACCTGCTGACTTGCATGTGGTGTTTGCAAACCATAATTATATCACAATGTAAATTAATACGAATCTATTTAGAAACATTGATTGCTTTTTATGATGGAAAGTGTATAGGAATTAATATAACTTTGGTGACGTTAGAACAAAAAACCCATTGAGCAAAGCTGGTAAAACATTGAGCTAAAGAGGATTTTTTACTCAACATTCTTTAAAAAGTTTTTTAACTATTTAAAAACTGAAAAGCTACAAAGATGAACTTAGCCAGATTGTGAGGTAGGTTTTTTTGTTTCAATAAAGCAAATTTATTTTTGTTGCACAATTAAAAAAGTTACTGATCAAGACTTCTGCAATTCAATGGAAGCCACTTTGAGGTTCTAATTTTTGGTCTTAATAATATTTCAAAATTAGAACAAGTTGGAAAATAGTCGATGCTTTGATTTGTTCAAATGACTTCATCAATAGTTGTAGCAGACACTAAAAAAATTACTCTCCATACTGCCAACACCTAGTTTTTGACGATTTCCTACAATGTGCTTGCTAATGGTTTGAATAGTCTGCCGATATGTTACAAACTACCTCTTGCATAGATTTTACTTGCATTTTGACTGGTTTGATTCTGAGATTGCATCATTGCATCACTCTAATAGATTATCAGCTTAAACATCGCATATTATTACTAAGTCAGTCAGCATTCATTCTCGATTATATGAAGGGTAGAGTGAAGTGAAACAAGAAGGTTTAGTGCTAACATTTTGTTGATACAGCTATTCAACTTTTACTGTGTCAGCAAATGTGTCCTTATATAAACATTTAGCTGGCCATTGTGATTATATCCAACTTTTCATGGATATCTCTATCAGCAGTTGAACAAATATTTGTTTAGGGTTCATGAGGAAAAAGAATGTCCCAGTCAGTAGACAAGCTGAATCACAATGCAATAAAAAAAGCTTCCTCAGCCTCAAAATAATGAAAAATAAACTTCTTTCTCGGAAAGTAGTATATCAACCAGCCAATCAACAACCTCTCATCTCTCTCATGAGCTAATGATGTTATTTGCTGGTGAATTGACCAATAATAAATAGCAAGTTGTGACTAATACGCACTTTGGACAATAACATAACTTGTGATTACAATTGGTGGTATATTGACCCATGTCAGCCAAGTCATACACTTCTATAAACACATGTTGGCTGGTTGCTTAGTAAGTGCTTTGAATCAAATTGACACACTATTGTCTTCTTGAATAACCAGCAATAATAATATTAATTTAAGTTTGGTTCGGAAACGTTCACATACATAGAGATGTTGATTTACACAATATTGACTCAAAAAACTTCAGCCTAGATCTGAATGTGTTCATGAACGTGTAACTTACATAGCTGTACATACATAGCTGTACAAGAGGGGAGGGAGAGTGAAAGTCTTTGCCGTAACAAAATCTATTCGCATGAGCTAATCATGCATTGAAACCTCTAGCAATTAATAACAGTTTATATTGATTGTTATTCAACATAAGTTAATGTTACATTGTGTTTGTTAGCTGATTTATAGCTCACTGTTATACCATATTCAATGAAGCAGAGAAAAAACAACATGATTAACTGCAAAGAGAATGTTTAGAATTTAAACCAAACATGGGTGCTCCTTAATCACAAGTTTGATAAACTAGATACTAAAAATTTTGTTCTTGCTCACACTCCTAGATACTACCTTTGCTCAGTATAGGATACTCAGCTATGTCGTCTCTCATAAGAAGCCCTTTGAAATGTCCCCTCAGAGGGTGAATACTCAACTTTGTGAGTATTTGGTCAACAGAGTTAAGAAATAAATGAATGTGAACTTTCGCATTGCTGAACTTTTGGTTCTCTCTCTGTATATAAATGAGTGTTTTTCTAGATAGTTTATAACTACAAGATCATTATGCTCCGCCAAACCGTCTCACACTCTAAAACATCTACAGGGCAAAAGTACGGGGGTGGACAAAGGAATGGAAGGTGGAATAGAAATAACAGGAAATTAATATATCATATATAATTTATCTCTTGCATGCAATAACTGTTCATTATATGTACTTGATCTCTAGCATAGAATGTATGGGCATTGTTTATACTTTATCTTTCCTATACAATAAATGTGCGCTTCAGATATTTTATCTATTCCAAGGCATGCATCATCTCTTGTCTACGACAACCTTACACTATATTGAAATTAGTTCTAAAATGGTATTATTTGTTAGTGTCGTGGTGCAACATTAAGCATTTCTCTGAAACAAACCCAAACGAGTACATACTTGGTGTTACATAGAACGTTATTTATACATTGCAGGCATCACCTACAAGTATTTGGGCTGCTACAAAGATGAACCAAGCCCAAACAGAGCACTACCACATGGCTCCAAAAGCTACTTAGGAAACTCTCCACAGCACTGTGCATTTGAATGTGCCGGTGAAGATTTTTTTTGTAACTCTTGTTCACTTTTTCCATTGTTGCCGCCGACCATTTTTTCGATAAACACTTGCACAACATAGACTTTTATACTTTTTAATAACAGGAAATCAATATTCTGTTCTTATGTGCATACAATCAATGCTCAACTTTTTACATTGTAGCTTATGTATACTTTGGGGTGCAGGAAGGATTTGAATGTTGGTGTGGCAACTCTGGATATGATAAATATGGTCCAGCATTTCTTTGCATCTTTCCTTGTACTGGAGATACTAAACAAACTTGCGGGGGAAAGCACGAGAACTCTGTGTATGAGATAAGTGAGTATTGTAATGGATTTTGGCCTGGTTACCACGAAATTGCACATACCTCGAGTATTCTACCTCTCTCCAGAGGGGACATTGTGCTGGTATGACAGTGTCAACTATGAAAGTTACTGCCGGATCATTTGGCAAGCACAGACCACACGGCTCAGGAAAATTTCCCTGGGTACTGTTTGAATAATGGTTTTACTCATCAGAAACCAAAGTCTTAGGGTGGCTATCCACTAGGGTGATTGGCAAGACACAACGAATGAATGCAATGAGTGTGAACAGAATCAGCCTTTTTATAGGTAGGCTGGCAGGAAACTATTTGCCTAATACATATAAGAGTAAATGCACAGAATGTAAATAACCAATTAAAACAAATATATAAATAGTAAGCGAATCATGCAATGAATAAGGGTTAAAGGTAATTGGTGCCAAGTGGCTAAACGGGAGTCCTGTCTCCATTGTCCAATCATAGGCTCTGCAGGGCTCCAAGGCTACACCTTGCTTGAGGTCCTCATTTCTGTCATTCCTAGGAAGGGTACTTCCTGTTCTTGTACGAGAGTTAGATCCTAGGTAGTTTTACGGATCCTCAACTATGGTGGCCATCTTGTACTGGCCCTGTATCACCATACCGGGTCGGTATGAAGTCAATACCGGCCCTGCAGGGGTCAATACTGGCCCTGCATGCTGTGATACCGGCACAGTAAGGCATTCCACCAATACAGCATCTTAACAATGGCCGTGGGTGGAACCCCAACACACTGATGTGGATGTTTGAATGATAAACAACCAGTTTACCACCGACATTCACCAAAATCTACCACGGTATCAATGCCTAGTGACACTGTATTTTTTCCATTCGATTTCTTCGCAATAATTACTATATGCTTTAAAGTATATTCTGTGTTTGAAGTGGCTCTCTCCCGTACTAAACTACCAATACTACATACAAAGACATGAAAAGCCCATCAGTGTGCTACTGTCTACTAAAATACCAAATAATGCAATCCATTGCAAAAAACCTGCTGTGTGTTTGGTTCCAGTTCAGAGTTACCCACTCAGCATGTGAGCATAAGCATTGGCAAGATTTCTGTAACAAAGTGTAGGGTTTTTTAAACAAGAAAGCTACTTTCTGAACTTCTTTTGAATTCAGTAAACAAAAAATATTTTATCGCAATTGCTGTTTGTTGTGGAAAGATGCTGTTAAATGTAGCTTGACAAAAAAAAACACTGTGTAACAGCTGACATCAAAGAAATAAGAGCTAAACTAACATTTAAAAATGAATTACTAAGAAGGAGCTTAAACCAACTTTGAAACTATTGAGCTAATGAAATAAAAGTTTCGTTGATGAAGCAAGCATTTACTTTACTCTGCTGCAGATTTTATAGCACTTTGATCTCAGTAAATCTGAAGTACATCGACCTAGTGTTAATTTATTTCAATGGGAAAAAAATTCACTGAGTTTTTTCTTGTATTTAGTTTTTGTTAGCCGAATCGAAATGTTTATTTGTTTATTTGATTTCCTTGAGTTAACTTGATTAACCCTTTTATAATCATGCAGGTAGCAATGCAACGTTCATTGGCACAGCTGAGAAAGGATCTGACGTCAGAAATCTGTGCATTGCTGCAGCAGTTGCTTTATGTGCTACTGTTGTGGTTGCGTGGTTCTTGATCTACTCATACTGTGAGTTGAAGTTATACAATTTTTGTAGAAGCTTGTACAAAGCTTAAAAAGTTAAACACGCTAATGGTTTAAAATAAATTTTTGTTATATCTTTAGTAAAAAGAAGAAAAACAGGAAAATTTGATGATGAAAGAAAAGAAGTTAAACCCAAACCAAGTGTAAGTAAACAAACCTTCGCATTTGATGGAGTAGTGAAAAGTTAAAAAATCATGTCTAAATAAGCATTATTTTTTTAACTAAACTAATACAATCGAAAGCAAACTTTGAGAAATGTTTCAACAATAAGCATGTATGTCATGGCTATTGTAAAAATGACCAGAATTATCGGCATAACTGTGTTGTGAAAAAACTGACCTATCAATAAATTTGTTATAAATGTTAGTCAAATGTAGAAAATGGAGTTGTGGATTTTGACATCTACTAGTTCTGAGTCAACAAACGAGTTGTGTGAATTTGATTTAGGGGTATCAACGTTTCTAATGAAGTTGAAGCCCAAATGACTACTAAGCCTGAAGGAGAAGAACTAAAACGGCTGAGCTTCACCTGGCTACAACTTCTGCTGTACATTTGCTGATATTGTTGTTGCAGAGTGTTTGAATGATTAACCATTCTACATAACATTTATTTTTTGATACATTTCATCCGTTTTCTCTGTGGGTTTAAATCGTGTTAGTGCGCTTTTATAAGATTGCAGCAGAATTATTTGACAGCTGCACCTGCCTGCCCAGCTATAATTAAAGTTTGACGTAAGCGATTTGATATACAAATCAATGTATTTTCTATTGAATGTAGCCATGAATTGCTTAACATAAAACAAGAGTGTTTATTTTTGCTATAGCTGTTCTACTTTTATTGCAGTGAGTGTGTTTTTGAATAAACATTCAGCTAGTTAAAATGATCTTGCCCAACCTTTTAATCGGAGGAAGCTATGCAACTATACAAAGTAGTTTCAAGCACCACATGATAGTAATATCCAGAATACAAGGATTAGATTACAACATAATCCATTGAATTTAATTTATGGATTCAATTTTGGAATGTCGTGAAAGGTTTGGATTTGTGTCCTCCTGTGCTAACTTGTCATTTTTTTGTGATGAGTTCGTTGGTGTTGTAACAAAATGTTTCTGTTTGCGGAGAAGTAGCAATAGTTATAAAATATATAAGATATTAAATTAATGAACTATGTAGAGTTGTACCCTGCAACATATTCTTCTTGGTGAGTAATAACTCCAGTAATCAAAGTGGCTAGCACAAAAAAGTGTAACAAAAGTATTTGAAAAATAAAGAGACTCTACAAATAAACAGCAAAACAACCACATTAAATATTATAAAATATTAGCAATAAAAAATAAATAAGTTATTGATACTAAATAATCGTAGATTGTATATAGTACGCAATCCACAACAATATATCCTTGATATTTTTTGCTATTGACCAAGTTACTAGAAAAGAAAATAATGCAAGAAACATTGAGATTCAAGATGATTAAACACCAATTTTATAAAAAAAGTTTCCATATTCAAAGCTTTTTTCAAAACTTCAACTGGTAATTTTAACCAAGTACAAGAAATAATGCTTTGTACAAGTGTTTCTACTCCCAATAAATGGCAGTCTGGTTCCAAGACAAGAAGAGAGCACGTGAAATCTAATATATGCAAGTGAGTTACTGATCTATGAAAAAGTTGAAGTTTGTTTGCAGAATAACCAAAGGCTTAACTGTTCTTATGCTGTGCTCAACTGATGAAAACAGACAAGTAAAATGTGTTATACAGTTTTTTTTTAAAACTAATAAGATATACTGTTGTATGTAATATTAACTCAATGTAACTGGCCAGCTTCTGTTGCGTAAGTAGGAATGTATTTACATAACCCCTTAGCTTGTGAACGTGATTTCATCAACTTCCTTCTTGAAAATCTCTCACAGGTGTTTGTCATTGAGCAAAGTAATCGTTCGCTTCGCCTCATTGTTATTCATGATCTGATATATAGGGACAAAGAAATCGTACAAACAAACGTTGAGCCTTGTATGAACATTGCAATGCAATTATATTAACAAATCTGCCTTACAGCGCTAGGAAACATATGCTTTGGAACATTAATTGTGGTGTTTGGTTTATAAATCAAAAAATTGATCTTTGATAAGTAAACAAAGTCTTAATTTGGAATTTAGTTGTTTAAAGCCAGACAGCCCTGTCGTGGTAATGGAACGCTCTCTCAGGTAGTGGCAAAGTTTTTTTGTTTTCCTTATCATATTGGCTCACTCAATAGCTTCTCTTTACGAAATGTCACCATGTCATTGCTGTTGACATCAGTAAGCGTTCATGTCAAACAAGAAGCTCTTTATACTAAACAGCTTGTATAACACTATTGTTTAGTCAACGGCCAGCTCATAGATTAAACAAATATAGTGGATATCCATGCTCTTTGCTCTATTGCTTACTTGATGAACTGATTGGAGAAACTGAATGTAATTAAAACAGCCCTTTTGTTATTGATGACTAAGTGTATAACTTGAGCTGCTGCTAGTAGTCAACCTGACTAGTAAGGACCTAGTTGACTTATTACTAGCTGCAAGCCTTCCGAACAAACAAAACATCTTATGAAGATGTATGGCTACATGAGTATATATATTGGTTTCATCTTACCAGCTGTTGTTTGTACACAAGGTTTGTATATCACATATACTTGATCTCTTGTATACAAGGTATGTGTATTATATATACTTTATCTCTTGTATACAAGGTATGTATATTACATATACTCTATCTCTTGTATACAAGGTATGTATATTATATATACTTTATCTCTTGTATACAAGGTATGTATATTATATATACTTTATATCTTGTATACAAGGTATGTATAATATATATACTTTATCTCTTGTATACAATGTATGTATATTATATATACTTTATCTCTTGTATACAAGGTGTGTATACAAGAGATAAAGTATATATATTATACATACCTTGTATACAAGAGATAAAGTATATATAATATACATACCTTGTATACAAAAGATAAAGTATATATAATACACATACCTTGTATACAAGAGATAAAGTATATATAATGTACATACCTTGTATACAAGAGATAAAGTATGTATAATATAAATACCTTGTATACAAGGTATGTATATTATATATACTTTATCTCTTGTATACAAGGTATGTATATTATATATACTTTATCTCTTGTATACAAAGTATGTATATTATATATACTTTATCTCTTGTATACAAGGTATGTATATTATATATACTTTATCTCTTGTATACAAAGTATGTATATTATATATACTTTATCTCTTGTATACAAGGTATGTATATTATATATACTTTATCTCTTGTATACAAAGTATGTATATTATATATACTTTATCTCTTGTATACAAGGTATGTCTGTTACATACACTTTATCTCTTGTATACAAGGTATGTGTATTACATATGCTTTATCTCTTGTATATTAGGTATGTATATTATATATACTTTATCTCTTGTATACAAAGTATGTATATTATATATACTTTATTTCTTGTATACAAGGTATGTATATTATATATACTTTATCTCTTGTATACAAAGTATGTATATTATATATACTTTATCTCTTGTATACAAGGTATGTATATTATATATACTTTATCTCTTGTATACAAAGTATGTATATTATATATACTTTATCTCTTGTATACAAGGTATGTCTGTTACATACACTTTATCTCTTGTATACAAGGTATGTATATTATATACACTTTATCTCCTGTATATAAGGTATGTATATTATATATACTTTATCTCTCGTATACAAGGTATGTATATTGTATATACTTTATCTCTTGTATACAAGGTATGTATATTATATATACTTTATCTCTTGTATACAAGGTATGTATACTATATACACTTTGCCTTGGTATACAAAGTATGTATATTGTATATACTTTCTCTCTTGTATACAAGGTGTGTATATTATATATACTTTATCTCTGGTATACATAGTATGTATACTACATATACTTTATCTCTTGTATACAAGGTATGTATATTGTGAAGGATTCCGGTCTGGTAACCACGGACATCCACTAAGCTCAAGTATTGTACCTCTCTCCAGAGAGGACACGGTACTGCTTACCAGTGACAACTGTGCGAACAGGCAACCGAATTACCCGGTATAGCAAGAGCCCATGGCTCACATAAACAATACCTAGTAACGCTTGTATAATGGCTACATTCTCATAAGATGAAGTCCTAAGGGTAAATATTTCTCTAGCGTATTTGTTGCAAGACATGAGAATGAATGCAAAGAGTGCAAAAATATTCTCTCCTTTTATAGGAGGACTGACCGGAAGTCATCAGCATAAATCATATAATACAATTAGTACAGGAAGTGATTTAGTCGATGCAATCAAGTATATAACTAGCTATCCAATCAGGTAATGTAAATAGGTTAAATAATAACGGCGCCAAGTGGCTAAGGGCGGAGTTTTATCTCCATGGTCCAGTCAGAGGTCCTACAGGGCTCCTAGGCTATAGTTAGAGTACGGTCCACTGGTTCGGTAATCCGAGGAAGGGTACTTCCTGTTCCTGGCCTTGACTAAGTTCTTAGATAGTTTCGAGGTTCCTCTGCTATGCCGACCATCTTGTGCGGGCCCAGTATAGCTATCTTGGGTTGATGAATGGTCAATACCGGCCCTACAGGGGTCACTACCGGCCCTGCACACTATGCCACCGGCACAGTATGACTTCTCACGTAAACAGCAGTTAACCAAATGCTGTAGGCTAAAGTCTAGCGCATTGTTTGCCAAGGGTGGGTAGTAAACAACCTGTTTACTAGCAACTTCCATCAAAATCTACAACATACCTCTCTCCATCAAAGTTATAACCTGGCTTTAATTACAGAATATCAAGAGCAAATATGTGGGTGGATAACTCCGTATCCGGATTAGATACATAGTTGATACATTTGTACAGATATATATATATATAAGCATAGTAATTAGGAGTATATATGGATTATATATAGTCCGGCGTCTTATTAGAAGAGAGCGCCCTTCAGGCTGGTAGCTTGTTGACACAACCGTTCTATATCTGTGGTAATAAGTCGAGCTTTCGACTTTGCTACCGTTGTCTGTTCGTCACACAGAGTTGACTAATCAATAGTCTTCGCAGCTGTCCTAGCTGCTGCTCGAGGGCAGTAACATGATCTTCTATTTGAGTGGCCAAACGGTCACTGTGGTGCAGGAAATTGAGCAAAGGCCTAGGAACTGTCGCTTTTGCACTGGCAACCTCTGGCTTTGAGGCTGGCATGAAAGTTGCGCTGGATGGACTGGCGGCCGTTTTTGGTATCTTATACCCCGACAAATATGGCCATTGCTTGCCCTTGCTAGCCGTCTTCTTCTTAGGCGCCTCACTGTGCACTTGGGAGCTCAGTCGCTTTTTGACTGGTACCCTGGGAGTTGGCTCCTCTTGGTGTGTTGGTTGACACCGTTCAAACTTGGGAGGATTTTCCCATCTGATAAATTGACAGAACCAAGAGTAGCTCGGCCTGTCGACCATGTAAGTTATCCCCATTTTCAGATGGTGGATAGAGTCTCCCGGAGCATCAAACTTGCTCTGGTGTGAGTAGACTGCGTCGCGGCTCCCACTTGCATAATGACATCGACAGTAGTGCCTCAGGTAATCCTGTAAGACATGCACTCTTAGCTGCCGTACGTTCCGTGCTTGGTAGTTGCACTTAGTGCAAGTATACTCCTTTCCTACTTGTAATAGGTGTTCCACCCGTTCTTCTGTCTCAGCCGTGATCCACCATAGCATTCGCCATCTTGTGGGGCTCTTTGGGCCATCCTCCTTCCATGAGGTAGTAGGCTCATCATCTATTGTAGGTGATGGGGGAACTGGTGCCTTCTCCTCTACTTCCTCCTCTACTGGAGGGCTTGGTGTTTGTACCAACCGTAAGGTTAGCTTAGGCGTTTTGTTCACTTCGGAGCGTGGATCTAAAACAACAGGTGCATTACAAGTTTCATGCAACATGTTAATTAGCTGCCTGTATTGCAACGGGTCTTGCTGTACCGTAGTGTTATGTATGGGTGAGAACAGTGGCCCTGGAAGCTCTAGTGCTGACAGAACATTCCGTAGTTCAACTTTAGGAGAGCGCCGTTCCTTTTCTAAGGAAAGTTAACTCCTTTTCTGCTCTTCCCACTGTACCGTGGGGGTGCAAGCAACATCCCAAGCTGGGGTGTAGTGCACTGTGTTGCGTGGCATTAAGGTTGGTGGTGAAGAAGTCGTTAGACGTTCACCCTTAGTCGCCACCACAGGCTTTTTCTGCCGGTAAGGCTACAAGGGTAACTAGTGCCTTGTACTTCTTTACTGACCGAAATTCAGGAGGACTTCGGGCCCGTACAGGGTTACCCCAAACCAGTATAGAGGCGCTCCATGGTGGTAGGGAGTCATCCCGGGCCGGTAGGCAGGCAGAATTAAGTGGTACGCACTCAATCTCCGGCTCTTTTTTGTCTACTGCCCTGATAAAGGTGTCAGCAGTTACAACTTGTGGAAAAACACACAATCTACTGTCACCAGCGAGTGGTGAGCCTACATATACAGTTCTAGCACTGCTAAGTGGGCTACCGCTCCGTAGCGCCAAGGATCTTGTGGTGTACAGTTCTCCAAAAACTATTTTGAAAATGCAACATTTAATCGCTCATCCTCTTCCTCTTTCTCAGCCAGCCTCTCTACTGCAGACTCCTTGTACAGCTCGGCTGTTGGCATTGCCTGCAACTCTGTCTCAATTTGCGTAGGCTAGTAGCTCTTTAGATCCAGCAACAGATCCCTGAAATCATTGAGTCCCAGGCAGTGATCAGACATTCTAGCAGTAGGTGTTTCTATTTCTGTGTCTTTCATGGGTATGAGTGGCTTCTTCAAGCTGCCAGCTTGTTCGCAACCCTGAGTCCGTCTTTCTGGCTCCAAAGGAAGTGTTTGGGTACTGGGGGCTGTTGGCCACTTTTCTAACTCTCTTTGGTGACCAGATACAGTTACTCTGTTAACTGGAGGTTGTTGGGAGTTCCTGTAAGTTTTTTAGAAACCAAGCATGACGCAGTTCGCGCTTCCCTTGCAGGTATTTTTAATACTTTTCCTGCCTTTCTTGCCTTTCCATTAGGCGGGTGGTGGGAATTCCTATCCGAGCACAGTTGAGTGCTCTCATAGCATGCTTTTGTACTGTGCTTGCTTGTTTCATCTCTGCATCTTCTAGCAGGGGCTTTATAGTTAAAGGGCAGCTCCCTTTCCCCATTACAGGGGCGTAGCCAGCTGGGGGAAACACTGTTTTTCGCTTAGCTTCAACAGTTTTGGTCTGATCTGGCTCAAATCTTTTGCCACAGGTCTGTTGTGGGGACTTCTTCACAGCCTGGCGGGTTTCCCATGCAGTCCTTTCTACTGTGGGTGTGTGTATGGGGACTGCTTCCCATACAAAGGGGTGTACCTCTTCTTCTGAGGTGTAAGGGTGGTTCTCAGTCAGTTCTGCTTGTGTCAGCCTGACACTGTCACTAAGTGGCTGCCTGTGCTTATCTGTGAAAAGTAGTACATGTCCATCTATAATGAATTTGGAATCTACAAATCGCAGGACCCACCCGTGTATGGTAAGGAACCGCATGCCAATAATGGCATCTTCACAAAGTTGACGCTCGTCCTAAGCCCACGAAGTTGCAAGTTATCTCGCAGTGTGCCATAGAAGGGGATCCTAGATCTGTCGGCCATAAGACCATGTGACTCTCTACGCTGCAGCGTGTTTTTTACTGACCGTGGCATTTGCTGGTACATGTGTCTGGACAGCAATTTGGCAGTACAGCCTGTATCAATCAGCAAGGCTGCTGGTCTACCGGCTAATCTTCCAGCCAGGAAGTAGCTGGCCTGGTATGGTTGCTCCAACGGTGGTGCTGCCGTCTGTACTCTCTTGGGAGGTTGTCCAATCATCTCCGGAGTTACAGGACTAGAATGGGGTTTGGGAGTCTCTTCGGCTCGCCCAGCTGCAGTCAGCTGGTGGTGGCACTACTGCGGGCGCCGGCCGTTTCCCAACTGTCTAGGGGTGTCTGTCGGGGGCAGGTACCTATCAGGTGACCTGGTTGTCCACAGCCCCAGCAGCGTGGTGTAGGTGCTGTCTCCAACAGAAGAGGGGGAACAGTTTGTCTGGTCACTGTCAGTGACCGTATCTCTCCAGCCAGCATCTTCAGGCTGTGCATAACTGCTGCCATAGGATCTTGTAGGAACGTGGTGTGTCTGCTGCATTGAGGTAGTGGTGAAAACATGTTGGGATGGGCTCCTCATCCATTCTTCTTCCTCTTCATTGGTATCCTCTTCTACCATTCGTGCATGAGCCTGAGGCTCTTCAAATGGGGACTTTATTTGCAGGTACTAATTACCGTCCCTGACTGCTTCAGCTACGTCAATAGGCTGTATGGCTAAAAAGTGTGTCTGCAGGTAGGCGTTTCCGATTGTGGTACTGAAAATATCCAGCATCATTCTCTGCATGGGTCTGTGAGGTAGATCAGCATACGCAATGCGCACTACTTCACTAGCATGCTCTTGGAGCGACGTCTTGTGTTGTCGGCAAAGGCTGGTAAGCAGGGACATAGCTTCCCTTGTTGTTAGCCCAAAACGTGCTTGTAGTGCAGCAAAGATATCCTGCAGATGCAGAGTTTTTCCACATTCTAATGTTCTACCCCGTAGTACATCTTGTAAGTGTAACATGGTCGTGTTCTCTGGCCCCTCATTTGTCTCCGCCATTTCCACAAACCTGTCAATAAAATATTCAACGTCTCCTTCACCATCGAACTTCGGAGCCTTGAGAGTAGCTGGTGCGTTGCCTTGGTTAGGTCTCATCATGGCTTGCAATGCTTCTGTTAGTCTGTCTATTGCTGTAACTTCTGGGTTGCCAGCGGGTGCTCTACCAGCGCTGCGTGCTTGCTGGTTGGCCATCCTTTGCAGATAGAGGAGTAACTCAACTC
The DNA here is from genome assembly GCA_945261195.1 of Cryptosula pallasiana. Classification (NCBI taxonomy): domain Eukaryota; kingdom Metazoa; phylum Bryozoa; class Gymnolaemata; order Cheilostomatida; family Cryptosulidae; genus Cryptosula; species Cryptosula pallasiana. The sequence goes on along the minus strand of OX183130.1, from coordinate 51,334,301 downwards.
TAATCTAAGTGTTGGTCAGTGCAACTGAATCCCAAGTCGGGATCAGTGCTTCCAGTGGCTATAGCAGACCTAAAGATAGGTGTAGGGGACACTGTGACAGTATCTGGCACTCCGTAGCTTGTAACAACCGCTACAAAACTTTTGTGTACTGCTGCAGGGCGGAGCAAGCTCTATGAGCCTACAGACAGGTGTGTAGGGACACTGTAAGAGGATACAGTGCTGGGGTCAGTGTTACCAGCTGAGTAGCACTCCAAGCTGTAGTAAACTCAATAGCCGAGTCTGTATAACGGATACAAGACTCTCTCTCTCTTGTACAGTACCGATATCTCTATTTGCAGGGTGGAGCGAACTCAGCGAGCCGGTAGGGAATACGGTAAGCACCTGTACTAGACTGCTGCAAATGGAGCAAGCTCTACAGTTAATACAGACAGCCCTTAGTGGGTTATACTGTGCCGGGATAGCTGCTGCAGGGCGGAGGGCCTCAACGAGCCTGCAGAGAAATCCGGTAGTATATTGTCTCAATAGTTTCTTCAGATCTACACTCCGTAGATCAATCTTCTTCTTCTTCTTCTTCTTCTTCTTCTTCTTCTTCTTCTTCTTCTTCTTCTTCTTCTTCTCCTTCTCCTTCTCCTTCTCCTTCTCCTTCTCCTTCTCCTCCTCCTCCTCCTCCTCCTCCTCCTCCTCCTCTTCTTCTTCTTCTTCTTCTTCTTCTTCTTCTTCAGATCTACACTCCATAGATCAATCTCTTTCTTCAGTGGTACCTGGCCTGCAGTGTATTCGCAGGGCCAGAGGGTAGCGTAAAAGAGCACAGCGTGGCAAGGTACCACCGCTGCCACCAATGTAATAGATTCATCCATTAGGCACTAAGCATCCACTAAGCTCAAGTATTATACCTTTCTCCAGAAGGGACACTGTACTGCTCGACAGTGACAACTGTGCAAACAGGCAACCGAATTATCCGGTATGCCAAAAGCCCATGGCTCACTCTAACAATACAGATTACGGCTTGTATAATGGCTATATTCTCATAAAACAAAGTCCTATAGGGTAATTATTCATCTAGGGTATTTGTGGCAAGACATGAGGATGAATGCAAAAAGTGCATGAATAGTCTCTCTTTTTATAGGAGGACTCACAGGAAATCATCAGCATAAATCATATAAGAAAAATAGTACAGGAAGTGATTCACCCAACAACACTTCTGTCGTGGGGATACCCAGCAGCTGGTCCCCCTGAATGCTTGAGGGTTGCTAGCATTCAACTAAGTTCGCTTCTAGTAACAGATTATCATCATCTTCTTTGAGCTGCAGACACGAATTGTGGTTTTCCCCTTGCATCCTGGCTAAATGTGTAGTGAGCAACTGTAAGAGGTAAGCTAACTGCTCAGAGTGAGTGGTTGAAGGAGAAAGGAGTGCATTTCTTCTGCAGTCTGACTGCATGCTGTTTTGCCCTACTTGTTGGTGGGTGTTACTCATGGTACACTCACAGAAAAACGCATGTCAGTTTTAATCTAATTTCAATTAATTCTTACTATCAGCGAAAGTAATCACCTGAGTGATTGATATGCGATTAAACAGGGATTGATTGATTACCAATACCAGTGCACTAGTGAATAACCCACACTCAATCACACTAGGATTAAACTTCCAATTGGGTTAGACGAGCAGGGATTAAAAACAAGAGCATTTCTAACCACTGTATATGCAGATTATTAATCGCATGATGATTATTAGTTAGCTTGTCCAGCTTTTGATTAAAGTTAGGATCAATATTAATCTTTGTTGGGTGGTATGTCTGTACTGCTCTTTTTGGTGGTCCCATATTTGGTCTAGGGTGACCTGTAGGTGATGTGGCTATGGTAGAGCGACGTGTGATTGATGGCTGGACGACTCCTGTATTTACTGCACGGCCTCCAGTTCGGCCAGTTCAAGTCCGACTTGGACGAATTTGGCTGCTGTGAACCAGGTGTTACTTTATTTTCAGGGGAGGAACTTTGAGGGGAATGTGGTGCCAAATGGAAGTTTTGAGGTAATAAAAAGTTGAAGAGTGGGAGGGGTATGTCATGGAAAGGGGCTCTTTCTTCTGCAGGAGCAGCACCACGCATGTTGGGGCAATGGACTGGCTCTAAGGCTGCATGGGCTTGACTGTAGGGTTTCAGGTACGCTCTATATGGTTTGAGGCAGTTGCCGTTCTGTACGGATTGCTGACTGTGTCGGTTGATGAGGTAGGTGTGGTTGCTGTAAGTCTCCTCTATCAAGTATGGTTTGATGAGTTTAGGTTGGAGATTTGGGACTTTCGCCTTTCCTCCTTCTTTTGTTTTCCCACCACACCTCATCACGCTCTTGAACAGGGACAATTCCTCTCCATCGTCCCCTCATATTTGTTTTTGTTCCATCCTGAAGGCCTCATTGACTTCCTCAAGTCTCTGTTGTAGGGCTTGAGCGCATTGGTGTACTGGTACACACTCAATCCTGTGGGGATGGTAGGTCAATTGGTATGAGAGACGCAGCTCCCTTCCCATCATCAGGAAATTTTGCATCTCACCTGTGGTAGAATGGGGTCTGGCATGGAAAGCCCTCATTATTTGGGAAAGAATTAAATCCCATTCTTCCAGCTGTCTTTTCTGGAGGATAAAGCGTAGGGCGTCTCCTAACACCCTATTGTTACGCTCCACGTCTCCGTTGGCTTGAGCGTGACAGAAGGTAGTCCAGGTCTTCTTCACCTGCCAGAGGGTGCACAACTCATGCATGAGACAAGATTCAAACTTGGCTCCCTGATTAGTGTGCATCTGATCAGGTAACCTGAAATATTACAATACATGTTTGTCAAGGGCGGTAGCCACTACTGGGGTAGTAGTATCAGGGAGAGAGAGGGCATCTTGCCAGCGGGTAAAGTGGTCCGTTAAGACAAGATTCCACTTGCTCCCCCTATCGGTCTCGGGAAGAGGGCCAACCAGGGCTATGGCCAACCTCTGCCATGGTCGGCCAGCACGCATTTGTTGCCAGGCCAGATTAGGTTTTGTGCCGGTGTGCTTAGTGCTTAATGTTAATTACCCTCCGCACATCAACGGTCATGCCCGGCAAGCACCAAGTAAAATTCAACCTCATGAGGGTCCATTGTATGTCTTGGTGGGCCATGACGCGGATTTCCCACACTACCTTCCCTCTCAGGCTGGGGACACAAAGCACACCAGTGGGATCTGTTCTGTCTGGCTTGATGTATCTCCCCCCGAGACCGTCTTGTCGGAGCTGCATGGAGTATCACCCTTTTTCCAACTGGAGTAAGTCATTGCTCCCTAGTTCTAGCTTCTGGGGGTCAATAGGGAAGTAGTTTTTTGGATGCTTGGTAGACGATTGCCACAGGGTGACGGAAGGTCTTCTGGGCTTCCATCAAGTCTGGGTTGGGGGCCATAGGACATGGGCTAGTGATAGCCACCACTTGAGGACTAGGCAGAGTGGGGGTCCAATAGCAGAGGTTGGAGATGAAGGGTAAGGGAAGAGTTGGGGAGGGTCTGGGTTACCTGTTCCTTATTGGGTCCGCCATCTCTGGCCTCAATATGACTGCACTGCTTGCAGTCTGGGGACACCTCCTACTGAGGCCATCTGTGTTTCCATGCAGGTGTCCACCCCAATGCTCAATACTAAGTTGGAACTCTGACAGAGTTTCGAGCCGTCTGGCTACTTGGCTGGACGGCTCCGTTTTTTCACATAGCCAAATGAGGGAGGCATGGTCAGTCGTGAACTGTAATGTCTGCCTGTAGAGATAAGGCCTGAAATGTTTGGTTAGTTTGGGTGACACAATAATTGCGTTCAGGGGGACTCAGGGTCTTGCTATAGTATGCTCTTACCTGTTTTTCACCCTTTTGGACTTGAGAGCGGACGGCTCCGACATCGTTGTCACTGACATCTGTATCCGGTATATAGGGGCTGTTGGCATCAGGATAACTGAAAATGAATGCAGAGAGTAGTCTGTTTTTAAGCTGTACAGCAGCTTCTCTGTGAGGGGCTGTTCATTCCCAGGGAACGTCCTTACAGGTAAACTTAGTCAGGGCTTCGCCGTAGTAGACAAACGAGGAAGGTACTTTTGGTAATATATGTCAGCACTGAGGAATGCCTGTAGCTCCTTAAGGCAGGTAGGGGTGGACCAATCACAAACCGCTGCTATTTTTTTGAGGTCAGTAGAGACACCATGCTCACTGACAAAGTGGCCAACGTAGCGGACTTGAAATTGTAGAACTTTACATTTCCTGGGCTTCAGCTTGAGACCAGCTGCTCTGAGCTGCTGCAGCACTGCTGCCAGCCGATAAAGATATGTGGGGAAATTGGGGCTGATGACTATGATATCATCCAATTACAGAAGAAGCAATTTCCAATGGAGGCCATGAAGTACCCATTCCATAAGCCTCTGAAAGGTGGCTGGGGCATATGTTCACAAATGGGAAGGCCCTTCCACTTGTGCAGGCCTGATCGGTTGGCGAAGGCGGACTTGTTGACTCCATCGGAGTCCATTGGTACCTAGCAGTATCCACTCACCAGGTCGCGGGTACTGAAATAGCGCCTACCTGATAGAGCCGCCAGGCTCTCGTCTATCCAGGGAGGGGGTAGGCGTACCGTTGTTTCACAACATTCAAACGCCGGTAATCGATACACAATCACCATGGGTGGTGTTTTCTTCACTAACACCACCGGGTAGCTCCAGACGCCAGTACTTGGCTCTATTAACCATTGCTTGAGTAGCTTCGACACTTGTTCCTTGGCCTCCTGCTCCTTGTGGGGTCCTAGCCTGTGAAAGGGGGGGGGGGGGGTTGTCGGATAGGCTGTGCACCAGGCTTCAAGGGGATACTGTGTGCCACGAGATTGGTACAACCTATATCGTATCTCCCTTGCGGAATACTTCTTCGTAGGGGTGTAAGAGTTGGGCAAGCTGGAAGGCCTTCTGGGGGTGTGGCAGTTACCTAGTGCCTTGGTATACAGCTCATGTAGTTGTTCGGGGACAAAGGAAGGAATGTTGGGGGAAGGGGAACCGCCTTACTCTTCTCTACTGGTGATCCTCCGTCACTGGTCTGCATACCGGTGTACCTTCCTATGGTTTTCCGGCCCTCAGATCCAGTGGTTGACTGGTCAGGTTGAGGCACCTTACTAATAGGTGGTGTCGGTCATTGAGGGGGGGGGGTGCAGACTGGCGGCTAGAGGTGGTGAGTCCGAGACCCCTTCGGCAATGCCAAGGGAAGGTGTGTGTGGTGAGTGGTTCTACACAGTACAGTCACCTCTGTGTGTGGGGGTATTTGGGTGTCTCGGATCACTTGGACACTAGTGGTGAGCATTTTTCCCTGTTGCTCAGCGCACAGTAGTTATTGATTGTTTATTTCTATGACTGAGAAGTTGAAGTTCATGCATCACTGATGGGAAGTAAGAAGAGGCATGCCCAGAATGGCATCCTTATTTACCTGGCCTACTACGAAAGTAGCCTCCGTGTTAACATCTCGCGTACGAATGGACAGGTGGAGGGTGACAAAGAAGGGGATGCGGATCCATTGGCCAAGACACTGTGTGAGTAACCTTCCTGTAAATAGTCTCGAGTGGCAGGAGACAGCTGAATAAACAGCTGTGACAAGGGATTGGTGGTGCATCCTGTGTCGATAAGTACTGACACCGGCTTTCCTTCTTTTTGACCTGGCATGAAGTAGCTCACTAGTCGGGCACTCTGGTGGGGGGGGGGGGCATGGGAGGTGGGTTGGCTTGACAGCCAAAGGTTTGGAGGTAGGGGTGTGCCGTTCTTGAGGGCAAGAGGTTCGCTCAGTAGTTGACAGAGTTGAGGGACAGGGAGGGGGGTGGTACTCTCTTGTTGGAATGCTGACGGGGTGTGTGTAATTCCACGTCCTGTGCAGGACGGCACACCGTGTGACAGTGGTCAGCCTGGACAACCGAGAGCTGTCTGTGGAGGGGGGGGGGAGTTCAGTATGCAATGAAGTGGGATAGCAGGCTGGAAATGTTTCACTTCTGATATGTGATACAGGTTGGCAAAAATCCACTTCTCCTATGTCTTGTAATGGAGGGGGGCGGCGTACCGGTTGACAGTTGGCAGCTGCCAGGGTTCTGGATGTGTGTAACACGTCTCTTCTCTCTCTGTGGAGGAGAAGTTTGCATGCAAGGGTTGTATTGCTCCAATCTTTCGGACTCTTTTCTATAGTCCCGGGGTGCCCGGGGCATTTAGGTACCGGATTCCTGCTTCGGGCGACACCTGTTTCTTGACTGACGGTTGGCAGGAGTTGGGGTGGCTGGCCATGGGTTGACCGGGCAATTCTATTGCAGATAGCCAATAGCACCACACCCCCAAAACTGGAGGGGAACGGATGTAGTGGGGGTATGGGGGTGGCTGTAAGGGGGACTGGGTTGCTGTTGTAGTCTTTGTAATCCTTCCGACTGGAGTTTGAGGGCTTCTGTTAGCATCTGCATGTTTTTATCAGGGCAGCGAGGCTGTCTTCTGGTAAAATGGCCACCTGATGAATCCGGTTAGGGGGAAAAGTAGTGGGGGGGGGGGTGGGGGCCTGTCACTGAGTGGCGGTGACTCTTCCTCATCACCCTCTACCATTCTCGCTCTTGAAGGTTTGTCCTCAAAACCAGTTTTTGTTTGCAGGAATTCGTTACTAAGCTCTTATGGCTTCTTCGATCGTGCGGTGGTTGGACTGCTAGCAAATGCTGTTGTAGATAAGCGTGACTAATAGTGCTGGAAAAGATCTCTAATAGCATTTGATCAACCCTTCTGAGCGGCAGGTCATCGTACGCCACACGGACCAGTTCCTCCACCTCATTTGCGTGCTGTTGTAGCGAGGTCTTGGAAGAGCGGCGCAGCACAATTAACTTGACTTGTGCCTCTTTAGGGGTGAGTCTAAAGAGTGCACCTAGAGCGGCAAAGACACCTTATACGGGGAGGGAGGGGGGGGGGGGTGCGGCCAAACTCAAGCTCCTCAACCCTCAGCGCCTCTCCGAAGTGAATTATAGCAGTAGCTTGGCCCCAGTCGTTGGTATCTGCAACCTAGATAAAACGAATACTAAAGTACTAGACGTCCCCTGTGCCGTCGTACTTGGTTGCCTGGAAAGGCATCTGTTCTGGTCCATGGGGAGGTTGCACCAACCTCTGCAGAGCTTCAGTAAATTTCTCCAATTCTACCTTTGGTTGAGCTCCAATGGGGTTCCTGCCTGCACTCCGAGCTCTTTGAGTGGCTATATCTATTCAATGGCAAGCTATGGGGTATGGAGTGGTAGTTTTGGCAAGGAAAAAACCAGTATACAGGTTATCCCGGGCCGGGACAGCCTCTGGGAAGGGGAGGGGTAGCATACAGGGTGATACTGGTGCTGAATAGCTCCTGGAGAAAGGGGGGAAACAGTATAAAGGGTGGTACCGGCACCGGGTAGCTTCAGAATACAAGGGAAAGGCAGGGTATGCAGGGTATACTGGCAAAGTATAACTTCTGGGTAAGGGGGGAATGGTTACAGAGAAATGAATCGCACTGTATACCTTTGGCGTAGGGGTGGACTGGATACAGTGAAACGGCTGGCACTGTATAACTTCGGAGTAGGAAGGGAATGGAGACAGTGAAATGGCTGATGCTTTATAGCTTCTATCTTCCTTCTTCTCTCTGTTGTGTTCTTCTGTTTGCCTGTATCCCACTGCTCCCACCGATGTAGTGATTTTCCTCCTTTCACTAAATACATAAGGGCATCAACTCCACTGACTCTGACAACTACTTCTGGGTCCGTTCCCAGACTATTCACGAAGCGACTTACACAAGTGAACAGTTTATTATACTGATTCTGTTCAGCAATATAGCTCGTTGATGCACAAAAATACACTAGATTTTTGTCTTCTAAGCAGCACAAGAGCTCCGTTTGATAGGAGGCAAGGAGGAACATTCACCCCCTTATTAGGGATGAACCAATCACATACAATAACAAAAATAATGCATCAATCAAAATACACAACACAGGTGACATAAACAAAGCATTGCAATAGAAAGGGTGAGCACATGGTGAGATAGCTCTGGGCTGCTTTCCCACTCTTTTCTAAGCAGAAGAACTTTTCCGCTCCTTGTTTGGTATCCTGACTTCCTGATCTCTGACTTTTACTATCTGCAAGGCCCCTGTCTCCATAAGTGATAGATTCTTGAGCTTTTAGGGCCTCAGACGTTCTTTAGCAGCCATATTTCTTTACTGGCCTGGGGTACTGACCCAGGGTAAGCCGGGGTAGGTCCCTTATACCTATTTATTTAGCATACAGGGTAAATACAGGCTCAGGATAGCCGATATCCAATTTATGGAGAACACAATGTAATGGTGCTGGGGGGGGGGGGGGGGTTAGCTCTGGGGTTACTTCACACTTTCTCTACGAACAGGGTAATAGGTTTTATAGGGGTTGTGGGGAAGGGGAGGGCGGGGAGAAAGGCCCTGAATTTTATGAATGTTTTATGAATCTCTCGCAATATATAAGAATGCATGCACTAGAAGTAATCAGGCCAATAACAATAGTATATAAGTAGTCAAAAAATCATGTGATAGAATAAGGTTAAATGTAATTGATGCCAAGCGGCTAAAGGGCGGAGTCCTATCTTCATTGTCCATTTGTAGACCTTGTAGGGCTCCGAGGCTATTCCTAACCTGCGGTCGATGTATCCGGTTATCATAGGAAGGGTACTTCCGGCTCCAGGGTTAGAGTAAGCTCCTAATTGGTTTTAGAGATCCTCAGTTAGAGTGGCCATCACCATACCAGGCTGGTCAGGGGACACTACCGGCCCTGCAGGAGTCAAGACTGGCCCTGCAAGCTGTACTATCAGCACAGCGAGTCATTCCACTGGCACACCACTTTTACAAGGGCTTGGGGTCCAATTTTAGCGCACTGATTGTTGGTGTTTGCTTGCAAACGACAGTTTACGACTGAAATGCACCAAAATCTACCACAGTATGTTACATGTACTTTATATTTTGTATACAAGGTATGTATAATATATATTCTTTATCTATAGTGTACAAAGTATGTATATTATACATACTTTATGTTTTGTTGACTACCAATTGGTTCAGTTCATTATACAATAATATTCTATGTAATACAAAACTAGAAAGGCAATCTTTAACAAAAAGTTTGTTTACCAGTGGCTCTCATTTAACAATAAAGCAACTCTTCCGCATGATAGGTACATTCCTCATTTTTTAGGATAGTACATTGTATATCAGCATTTGTACAGCATACAATTGTGGCAGCATCGCGTTGGTGACAAGTTGTAAATAAGAAAAACTATATTGTTTCTCAGTCTACTAAAACAGTATTTTCAATGGGTTGGTTAGGTTATACCAGGTATCCTGCGTTTTCCGATGAAATCGCTCTGGCTAGAGAGTATTTCTTCACTCTTTGTGGGAATGCCAGAGAAGAAAAAAACAGGGAGTTTTGAAGTCTTATCTATGATGGCGAAAATGATAAATAAAGAGTGCCGAATCTCACCACAGTTTTTAAGCCAACAAACTTTACTCATACCGACTGTGTCTCAACACGTACGCATGTGGCTTATGCTTTAGGAGAGTACACATACAACTATGTGGGATGCTTTCCTGATAGTTCCACGAACAGAGCATTGTCAGGATCATCATCCAGCCCTGAATATAACACTGTTGAAGAATGTGGTAAACGGTGTGCAGCTGAAAGTGAGTTGTGTATTGTTGCCTGCTTACACACAATGTGTAAATGATATGCTATATACAATGCTACTATTATTGCATACTCCAACTGGTAAAGGCACTTAGTGTCAAAATTAATGAGCAAGTAAACTTTTTATTTGTAAAAAATCACTTGGCTCTTTTGAAGATTTAAGAACATTTGTTTTATTACAAAAAATGCAGTCATTCCTTGAGGTCAAACTGACAAGGGCTGCTGACTGTCTTGAAATTACCCGCCAGTTTCTTTGTGTCAGTTAGTTACTGATTAGTGCTGGTAATGTCTGTCGTTAAAAAGTAGTGGTATGGTTATAAATGCTAAGTGTATATATTCAGGTTACAGATATGCAGGGTTACACCTCGGTTATTTGTGTTTCTGTGGAGACTCGGGATATGATAGACATGGTGAGGATTCTTCTGAATGTAATTTACCATGCCCTGGAAACATTTCTCAGATATGTGGTGGAATTGAACATACTTCTGTGTACGAGATTGGTAAGAATATAAAAATGTTTGTAATCATTTATGCATTACATAGTCTTTGGTCACACCAGTTTTACTCTTGACACCACTCATCGATCAACCTATTCATGACTTTGGGCTTTGGTACATTCTAATAAATATATTCTATATATTGTTAGTATGTCTACTATAAGTGTACTAGCAATATACGTATAAGAATATATAGCAATGGAGGATATAATCTCCAAGTCAATGGTGGAAACAATTGCGACGAAGGCAAGACAAATTTTTGTTCCTAAATTAAAACTAATTTTCTCAAGCCAATTTGCAATTAATGTGGTTAGCATAGGTATTTAACATAGGAACGGGAGAACAAACAATAATTTGAATGGAAATACATGCTTTGACTTGGGAACATTGGCAGCCAATGGGAGGACAAAAATAGTTTCCAAATACGCTCGATGTATGAAAAACATGAACAACAAGTGATGGTAGCTCTACAAAAATATTTACATAGTGAACTAGTGCCTAGCTTATTTTATTGTAACAATTGTCAGGTGAAATTTCAGGTTGGTTACATAATTTTGTGAGTGCAACTACGACTAATAAGTTGACAACAAAATGGAGCACACTAACTAGATTACTGGTCTACAACAGTCAATTCTCACCCCAGTTGTCCCATTAGAAAAAAATATTGAAATGCATTACTCAAAGTATAGCAGGCCTATGAATACTAGCAAAAAACAACAGACAACCAACTTTGAGTTATTTAACGTTTAATAGCCGAGTGGTTTTCATAACACTTGGTGTAAAAAAACTAGAACGAAAGTTTTGGCTCGAAAATAAAACTATACTTTTTCTTGAAAACGAACTGCTTGCATTTGTTTAATGTCCGTATGATGGATGTAATTCCACAAGGCTTCTTTGCCCATGAAAGTTCTCACAGCTTGCAAAATGCTTACCTCCATGTATCTTTGAATAATCAGAGAAGCAAGAGCATTCAATCTGTACAGTACTAAACCAAAATAACTAGTGACTCTTGACTTGACTACCGAATCAACTTTTCTTCTACAAATTAGTTACGAACTATGAACTAAAATTTATTAAATATTGTTATTCATTATCAGATAAATCAACAATGATATTGTAGTGTTTTTCTATCGTTAGTTACACCACCGACACAACGGCTTCCATGTACTCCTTGATTATGCTTATAATGTCCAGACAAACGACAAGAGTGTTGCTTGTTAATAATGATACTTTATTATTAACATTCTATTTAGCAAGATACAATGATTACTGCAAGTCATACATAACGACTCCACAATAACCCACAATAACTTCTGCCCTCCTGATCTTCAACAATTCCTTTTATAGGAGAGACCAGGAAGGCACACTCCCTTATTAGGGTAAACCAATATAACAGATCCTTATAAATTATCAACAAATCATCACAATCAATACATAAAATAAACAAAGACAATCAAATAGAAAAGTGCACACATGGCACATTGTTTACTAGCTCCAAGGCTCCTCCTCCTTAAGCTTGGGTCCCACTTCAAGGCTCTCTCTCTTGTATTACTTCAATAGGCTGTCATGCTTTCTTGTGCACTCAAGCTCATCCATTAGTGGCCATATATGCCCGGCTAATCTCCGAATGGTGGCCATATATGACCGAGTGAATCTCCGAATGACTCATCAGTGTAGTGGGTGGCTGGGCATGCATTATAAGTTAGTAGTTGCACAGCTTGATCTAGAAGCATCCATACAAACACCTAAGCTGTGCAAGGGGAATGGGTTCTATTACACTCTTCTGGGGTGGCAAGGGTGCAGGGTAGGGGGGGGTTGAGGGGGAAGGAAGGGGCTGGGGTCACTGATGTTACACAAATCTCCCACATACTCCGCTCCATTAGGGACACCGTCTCTAATTAATGAATCAACAACAAAGATTTGTGGGGTACTCTTTGTCTCTGTTTGCGTTCTAACGCCAGATCTACTCCGTGGGGGTGGTGTGAGATTCCTTCTGAGGGTGGTCCATCTATCCCGAGCCAGGGTAGTGCCGGGGTCACTGGGAAAAGGGGGATTTGGCTTGGGGGGTTTCATTACACATTGACTGTAGCTATAATCAAGTTTTGTTGAAGGAATGATTGTAGTAGGGACCAGGGGGAGGTTAGTGGGTGGTCTTTTAGCTGGAGCAAGGGGTGGAAACTCGTCTAAGTCGGTTGGGGGGGGGGGGGAAAGGCACAAGGGTGGTGAGAGCTAAAGGGTCACTGGCCGTAGCGTTCTCGAGTATCCATTTATCATAGGCGCGTTTCAATTCACCAGGTTGACTTGACGTGGCTGCTGGTAGCGTAGTGGGTGCTGACTCTCCTGTTATGCCTAGCAGCGGATCCTCGCTGTGGCTAGAGGGTGGCTGATTTTCAGCTAGATTAGCTTCGAGCAGGAGGTTGTCGTCGTCATCCTCGAGCTGTAAGCAGGCGGAAGTTTCGGTGCTCATACTTTGCAAGTAGTTCTGAAGGAGCTGTAGTAAGCAAGCGGACTGCTCAGTAAGCAAGTTAGCAGACAAACGGGCAATATTTTCTTGACTATTCAGCTGCAAACCGGTTTGCTCTGCCACTTGGGGGGTATGACTCCTGACAGAGGGGGAAAAGAGGGGTATCTTTGGGGGCTCCTGCAGGGGGGTTGAATGGAGAGAGCAAGCTGAAGTTTGGAGGGGGGGTAGGGGAGACCCTAGCAATTCTTTTAAGACTAGGCAAGGGGGGGGTGTGGTCCTCAGGCTTAGTAGTGAATGCTTTAACCGTAGCCAATAACTTGGTTCTTTCTTCCTGTAGTGTATCACTTCTTGCAGTGACTTGGTGACACCAAGGTTGGCCATATCTTTGGGGTGGTCCTACATTTCGTCTAGGGCGGCCTGTAGGTGCTGGGGCTAAGGGAGGGGGGGCGTGCAACTGGCGGGAGGACAACTTCTGGGTTTACCGTATGACCTACTGCTCGGCCAGTTCTCGTCCGATTGGATTGATTTTCGCTGGAGAGATTCGGTGAGCATTCTTCTACAGGTTGAGGTGCTCTGGGTGCTGCTCTCTCTACAGGTTGACTTGCTCTGGGTGCTGCTCTCTCTACAGGGGGAGAGATTGGAGGGGAGGGGGGCGCCGCATAAGGGGAAGGCATGGGGAGGTCCAGGAGTGGAAAGGGTATTTCTTGTAAAGGGGGAGGGGGTTGTGTTCTCCTGCGGGGAGCAGCGCCACGCATGTTGGGGCGGCGGACGGGTTCCAAAGCTGCAGGGGCTTGTCCGTACGGCTCCAGGCATGCCCTATACGGTTTCAGGCGGCTGCCATTTTGCACTGACTGTTGGCCGTGTCGATTGATCAGGTATTTGTGGTTACTGTAGGCTTCCTCTATTATATAGGGGCCCACGAACTTGGGTTGGAGTTTGGGGTTCTCTCCCTTCCTTCTCCTTTGGTTCTCCAACCATACTTCATCTCCTGTTTTGAATAGAGACGGCTCCTCTCCTTCGTCTCCTCTTATCTGTTGCTGCTCCATTCGGAGAGTCTCATGAACCTCTTCAAGTCTTTCTTGTAGGGCTTGGGCGTATTCGTGTACGGGCACACACTCAACCAAGGGGGGGTGATAAGTTAGTTGGTCGGGGAGCCGTAATTCCCTTCCCATCATCAGGAAGTTTGGCGTTTCGCCTGTAGTAGAATGGGGGGTGGCACGGAACGCTCTCATTATTTGGGGGAGAATCAAGTCCCATTCGCCGGGCTGTCTCTTCAATAGGAGAGAGCGTAGGGCATCTCCTAATACCCTATTATTGCGCTCTACTAAACCGTTGGATTGGGGGTGGTAGGGAGTGGTCCGAGTCTTTTTTACCCGCCAGAGAGTACAGAGTTCGTGCATGAGACTCGACTCAAACTGGGCACCCTGGTCGGTGTGCATCTGCTCGGGTAGTCCGAAGTAGCAGAACACGTGTTCGTCGAGGGCAGTGGCAACAACAGGGGCAGTGGCATCAGGGAGGGGGAGGGCATCTTGCCAACGGGTAAAGTGGTCTGTTAAGACAAGTATCCACTTGTTTCCTCTATCGGTCTCAGGGAGGGGGCCCACCAGGTCTACGGCCAACTTTTGCCAAGGGCGGCCGGCATACATTCGCTGCCGTGTGGGGTTGGGTTTTGTACCGCCATGTTTAGCCCGCTGACAGGTTTCACAACTGTTAATGGCTCTCCGTACATCCGCGGTCATACCTGGCCAGTACCATGTGAGGCCTACTCTCTTCAATGTCCGTTGTATGCCTTGGTGGGCCAAGACGTGTGTCTCCCACACTACTTTACTTCTCAGGCTGGGGGGGCACACAGCACACCAGTGGGCTCTGTTCTGTCCGGCTTGGTGTACCTCTAGAATACCATCTGGGCGGATCTGCATAGAGTGTTGGCGTTTCTCCAGCTGTCGAAGTTCATTACTTCCGAGTTCCAACTGCTGTGGGGGAATAGGGGTATGGTTCTTTACCGCCTGGTAGATGATGGCTACCGGGTGGCGGCCCGTTCTCTGAGCGTCCAGTAGGTCGGTGTCAGGGGGTGGGGGGCGAGTGATAGCTACCATTTGAGGGTGTGACGGGGTGGGGTCAGCTGGGGCGGATGGGGGAGGGGAGAAGGGGTGGGGCAAGGTTTGCAATATTTCTTTCTTCGTGGGTCCGCCGTCTCTGGCTTCAATGTGATTACATTGCTTACAATTGGAGGGACACCGTCTACTAAGGCCGTCAGCATTTCCATGCAAGTGTCCACTCCGGTGTTCGATGGTAAACTGGAACTCCGACAGAGTTTCGAGCCACCTGGCTACTTGGCTGGACGGCTCTTTACGTTTACATAACCACATGAGGGAAGCGTGGTCTGTTCTCACCCGAAAGGTTCGACCGTAAAGGTAGGGCTTGAAATGTTTTGTGGCTTTGACTACGGCCAGTAGTTCTCTGCGAGTGACACAATAGTTGCGTTCAGGGGGGCTCAGTGTTTTGCTATAATACGCTATCACTCTTTCTTCACCATTCTGTAGTTGGGAGAGGACAGCTCCAACACCGTCATCGCTTGCATCGGTGTCCAAAATGTACGGGCTATCGGCATCTGGGTAGCCGAGGATGGGGGCAGACAGCAGTCCAGCTTTAAGCTGTACAAAAGCTTCTCTCTGAGGGGTGGTCCATTCCCATGGAACGTCCTTGCAGGTTAACTTGGTCAGGGGCTTGGCCGTAGTGGAGAAGCGAGGAAGGTATTGTCGGTAATACCCGACTGTACCGAGGAATGCTTGGAGTTCTTTAAGGCAGGTGGGGGTGGGCCAGTCACGGACTACTGCGATTTTGTCGGGATCCGTGGAAACACCATGCTCACTGACGAGGTGTCCAAGATAGCGGACTTGTGACTGTAGCAGTTCGCATTTGCTGGGCTTTAATTTGAGTCCTGCTGCTTTGAGCCGCTGTAACACTTCTGCCAGCCGGTGTAGGTGGGTGGGGAAGTCGGGACTGATGACAATAATGTCATCTAGGTATAGGAGGAGTGACTTCCAGTGAAGTCCATGTAGTACTCGTTCCATGAGTCTTTGGAAGGTGGCTGGGGCAGAAGTGAGGCCGAAGGGGAGGACCTTCCACTTGTATAAGCCTGAGCGAGTTGAAAAGGCAGATTTGTCGCTGGCGTCTGCATCGAGGGGCACCTGCCAATACCCGCTCACTAGGTCAAGGGTACTAAAATACCGACTTCCAGACAGCGCATCTAGGCTCTCGTCTATACGGGGGAGGGGGTAGGCGTCCTGTTGAGTTACCGCATTTAGACGCCGGTAATCAATACAGAAGCGCCAGGTGCCATCTTTCTTCTTCACCAATACTACGGGGGAACTCCAAGCACCAGTGCTGGGTTCTATCAAACCCCGTTCGAGCAGCTTGGCTACTTGTTCTTCAGCCTCTCTCTCTTTATGAGGCCCTAGCCTGTGGGGATGTTGACGGATGGGTTGTGCGCCAGGTCTCAGGGGAATGCTGTGGGCTACTAGGTTGGTAAGGCCGACGTCGTGGTCACCTTTACTGAATACTTCTTCATATGAGTGCAAGAGTTGTGCCAATTTGAACGCCTCCTGGGGGGTGTGACAGTTGCCTAGTGCTTGGACATACAACTCTTTTAGATGCTCGGGGACAGGGGGGAGAATGGCAGTGGAGGGGGGAGAAGTGGGCTCATCTTCTTTTACTGGTGATCCTACATCACCGTTGTGTACTCCAGTGTACCTTCCTATCGTTTTGCCAGCTTTCAAGTCTAGCGGTTGGTTGGTGGGGTTGAGACACCTCACCAATAGCTGATGCCGGTCATTCGGAGTATTAAGACTGGCAGCTAGGGGGGGGGGGGGGAGTTGGGGATACCTTCTACGATACCGAGGGGAAGGTGTATGGAGTGGGTAGTTCGGCACAGTATGGTTGCTTCGGTGTGGGGGGGGATCTGAGTGTCTCTAACCACCTGGACTCCAGTAGCCAGTACTCTGCCTTGCTGGTCTGTACACAGCAGTTCTTGGCCATTAACTTCTATCACTGACAGGTCGAACTTCATGCGACACTGATGAGAAGTGAGAAATGGCATGCCCAGAATGGCGTCCTCATTTATTTGGCCTACGACGAAAGTGGCTTCCGTTTTGACATCTCGCAGCCGAATGGGTAGGCGGATGGTGCCAAAGAAGGGGATGTGAGATCCGTCGGCTAACACACCGTGTGAATCACCTTCTTGCAGGGAGCTCTTAGTAGTTGGGGCCAGTCGATTGAACAGGTGTTGCGATAAGAGGTTGGTGGTGCATCCAGTATCGATGAGTACTGACACTGGTTTTCCTTCTACTCGACCGGGTAGGAAGTAGCTTGCCTTGTAAGGGCGCTCTGATGGGGGGTAAGTGAGGTCAGCGGGTTTAACTGCTGAGGGTTGGGGGGTAGGGGAGCGTCTATGTCGAGTACGGGAGGGTCGCTCAGTGGGCAACGGGGTTGAGGGGGGGGAGTAGTTTCTTAGCCAAAGACTGACGAGGTGGGGGTGGCTCGGTGTCCTGTGTAGGGTGGCACACCAGGTGACCGTGGTCAGCAAGACTTTGTCTATGAGACGGGGTGGGTTGGGTATACAGGTCAGTAGGGTAGTAGTCCGACCCTGCGTCACTGGGTACCGGGGAGTAGAGCTCTTCGTCTCCTATATCTTGGAGGGGGGTATACCGGTTGGTGGTGGGTAGTTGCCAGGGTTCTGAGATGGGTACTACACGCCGTCTCTCTCTCTGCCGTGGGGGAATCTCTAGTACGGGGTTGTACTGTTCTACTCTAGCCAACTTTCTTTGATAACGCCGGGGTGCCCGGGGGCAGTGAGGGGCCGGTCTCCCTACTGCGGGCGGCGCCCGTTTTTTGACTGCTGGTTAGGGGGGGGCGGGGTAGATGGCCAAGGTTTGACCGGGCAACTTCTTTGCAAATGGCCGATAGTGCCACAGCCCCAACACTGGAGGGGGGCGGATGTAGGGAGAGGGTGGGGGAGGGAGGGGGCAAGGGGTGGGTTGACTTGTTGTTGTAATTGTTGCAATGCGTCGGACTGGAGCTTAACTGCTTCGGTCAACGTCTGTAGGTTCTTCATCAAGGCACTGAGGGTGTCCTCTGGTAGGGTGGCCGTCTGTTGGACTTGGTTAGGGGGGGAGATTGGGGAGGGCCGGTCACTGGGTGGGGGTAAGTGTTCTTCCTCCTCTTCCACTATTCTCACTCTGGAGGGCCTGTCTTCGAATCCAACTTTGACTTGCAGGAATTCGTTTCCAGCTCTAATAGCCTCCTCAATCGTGTGTGGTTGGACTGCCAGCAGGTGCCGTTGTAGATAGGCATTACCAATAGTGCTGGCGAAAGTCTCTAGCACCATTCGGTCGACTCTTCGGGGGGGTAGGTCATCGTATGCCACACGAACTAATTTCTCCACTTCGTTGGCGTGTTGTTGTAGTGAGGCTTGGGCAGAGCGACGCAACACAATTAACTTGGCCTGCGCCTCCTTTGGGGTGAGTCCGAAACGGGCTCGGAGGGCGGCGAAGATACCTTCTACGTGAGGGGGGCGTCCACACTCTAGTGCCTCGTCCTTCAGTGCTGCTCGGAGATGCATCAGGGCTGTAGCTTGGCCCCAGTCATTGGCATCTGCGACCTCGAGGAACCGAGTGACAAAATACTCGATGTCTCCCGTCCCGTCGTACTTTGGGGCCTTGAAGGGTGTCTGTATTGGTCCTCGGGGAGGCTGTACCAACATCTGCAGAGCTTCGGTGAGTTGCTCCAGCGCTACGGTAGGTTGTGCTCCGACAGGGTTTCTACCGGCACTCCTAGCTCTTTGGGTGGCCATGTTAGATACAATGGCAAGCTAGGGGGGTTGAGTGACTGTTTTTGGCAAGAGTAAGCTGGTATACAGGGTATACAGGCTCGGTGTGGCTTCTGGGGAGAGGGGAAGGTGGTATACAGGGTATACAGGCTCGGTATAGCTTCGGGGTAGGTAGTATATGGCTATACAGGCTCGGTGTGACTTCTGGGGAGGGGGGAAGGTAGTATACAGGGTATACAGGCTCGGTATAGCTTCGGGGTAGGTAGTATATGGCTATACAGGCTCGGTGTGACTTCTGGGGAGGGGGGGGGGAAGGTGGTATACAGGGTATACAGGCTCGGTATAGCTTCGGGGTAGGTAGTATACAGAGGGATACTGACACAGAGTAGCTTCTGAAGAGGGAGAAGGTAGTATGCAAGAGATACAGGCTTGGTATAGCTCCTAGTTCTTCCTACCTTCTTCTCTCTCTAACTTCTTCTTTTCCTACCTTCTTTTCTTCCTATCCGTTGTGTCTCTCTTGTTCATAGAATCCCACCGCTGCCACCAATGTAGTGTTTTTCTATCGTTAGTTACACCACCGACACAACGGCTTCCATGTACTCCTTGATTATGCTTATAATGTCCAGACAAACGACAAGAGTGTTGCTTGTTAATAATGATACTTTATTATTAACATTCTATTTAGCAAGATACAATGATTACTGCAAGTCATACATAACGACTCCACAATAACCCACAATAACTTCTGCCCTCCTGATCTTCAACAATTCCTTTTATAGGAGAGACCAGGAAAGCACACTCCCTTATTAGGGTAAACCAATATAACAGATCCTTATAAATTATCAACAAATCATCACAATCAATACATAAAATAAACAAAGACAATCAAATAGAAAAGTGCACACATGGCACATTGTTTACTAGCTCCAAGGCTCCTCCTCCTTAAGCTTGGGTCCCACTTCAAGGCTCTCTCTCTTGTATTACTTCAATAGGCTGTCATGCTTTCTTGTGCACTCAAGCTCATCCATTAGTGGCCATATATGCCCGGCTAATCTCCGAATGGTGGCCATATATGACCGAGTGAATCTCCGAATGACTCATCAGTGTAGTGGGTGGCTGGGCATGCATTATAAGTTAGTAGTTGCACAGCTTGATCTAGAAGCATCCATACAAACACCTAAGCTGTGCAAGGGGAATGGGTTCTATTACACTCTTCTGGGGTGGCAAGGGTGCAGGGTAGGGGGGGGGGTTGAGGGGGAAGGAAGGGGCTGGGGTCACTGATGTTCCACAAATCTCCCACAATATTACAGTGCAGTTTACCAGTCACCACATGTGGCCGTTAACAACTTAACAAAAGTCCCTCTGATAGTCCGCAGGCATTGAGCAAGCCTAATTGAGCAATTCAACAAACTTGAAGTTGATTGCAATCACATTAATTGCTAAAATGGCAATGGACTTGACATTTATTGCTAGGCTGGCCCTGTAAAAGTCTAAATTACTATACATGCCATGGGTAGCTCTATCGGGCGGGCATCAAGATGGCTGCCAAAGCCGGAAAAATGAAATTTAGCCTAAGGACTTCTAGGACTTATATCCAGGTGATCACTATCCTCAGAAGTAAAGAAACCAAGATCCAAGGCCGTAAACAACCAATAACTATAGGAAAGAGGAAGTATTACTGGCTGGAATGCCCATAGACTTCGCCCCTCACTTCTGGGCACCAGTTTCCTTTAACACATTTATCTATTAATCATTGGCTAGTATTTTTACATACATTGTTATTGGTCCACTCTTGTATTTTTTGTGTGTGATTGGAGTGTTTGGCAAATTAGGCCAAACATTTCCTGTCACTTCCTGCAACTTTGCATATAAAAGGCAGAGCTTTTGTTCAGTTCGGTGCAGCTCATTACAGGTAATTGTTGTGTTGCCACCTTTTATTCTTGATAAGAATGTCTCCTTATACTACTCAAAAGCACTGATTGTGTGTCTGAGCCGAGGGCCTGTTACAGTTGTTAAAGTCCAGGATCTCCTTTACAACTACAACTACAGCACTGTAGTTGCGAGTGCCGTCCCAGCACAGGGTCACGTCCGGAGAGAGGTTGACTGTCTATTGTCAGGCCTTGAGAGGCTAACTGTCTTGTTGTGCCAGCAGACAGCAGTTTTCCCAGTGACAACTTTAGTGGAGAAGTAGCAGTGTGCCAAAATTTGCTACAACATTACCGATGGTGCTTATCATTATCATCACACCAAAAGTTATTATTGATAAACTCATACAACATTACTGATAATTATATTGAATCGTGAATATTTTTATATATCATTAATATTTTAAAAAATCTATGATTAGTTATTATTATCATTTGTTGTACATGAATAAGTAGTTGTTTTATTTATTTATTTTATTAACTAACTTTTACTATTGTCATAAATTTTCATAACAATAATTAACGAAAAAAGATGTATTTCACCTAATAGTCATTAATACACTAATACTAATATTAATATAACAAACTATACCAAATTTTATCTGAAGTTTATTTATATTATTTGATAAATATAGCGTATTAAGTTTTTCCGCCAAGTTATTATTATTTATCGTAATTTTTTGCTCAATTCTAACACTCAATATACACTCTCTGTACACACTCCACTCCTACTCCAAACATTCGGGGTCTACTTCAAAATAGACGTTAAATACTTCATGGGGTCCGTGACCCAAACACACTACACAAATGTCCAAAAAATAAATACTTTAATAAACAACTCTAGTTATCAATTTAAGATGGTTAATGCACAAGAACCACAAGATTTCTGATCGTAAAACAGTACAGGGGATCATTGTATAGCAGGAATAGATGAACACTCACCCCCTTATTAAGGGTGAACCAATCAAATATAATGATACACCAAACACGGGCTAAAACAAGACAATACTCTAATAGATTTCACATAGTCTAGCCACTGTCAGCTGCAGTCAATGCTTACTAAGCTAAAAGCGATTTGCAGCCAGTATGTTGTTGACTGGTGAGTCACTGGAATATGCTAGCTGAGCAAGTCTGAGCTTGTTCGGTTGATATCACTGTTAGCTGCGGCGGTGGTGGTGGCTAGTGCTCTGGATAAGCAGGTCTTTTGCTATATGGGCAAACCCGAGCAAATGCACACAGACTGGGGGGGGGGGCTCAGTTTGGCTCCCACTTGATGTAGGAGTTGTGTGCTCTGTGGGGTATAGAAAAGACCCGTATCACCCCCTACCATCTACAGGCCAACGGGGTTGTTGAGAGGAACAACCCGGTGCTGCTGACTCTCTACTGTCTCTGCTCTTGAGGCGCAGTCCAGGTGACTGGGACTTGCTGCTCTCTCAACTGATGAGGGCCTTCAGAGCCACCCCTCACTCAACTACAGGTGAAACGGCCAACTACATGATGCTGGGCAGGGAGCCGCAACTGCCAGATCAAGTATCCTACCACCTCCCTCTGACTGATGGCATGCCAGTGCATGAGTATGCCCAGAACCTCATGCTGAGATTGGAAGAAGTGCATGAGACTCTGAGAGAGCAGCAGATGGAAGTTAGAGCGGAGGTAGGAGAAGAACCTGGTTTATACACAGTTGGAGACAAGGTGTGGTTAGAGAACCGTCGTAGACGCCATTGAGAGAGCCCCAAGCTACGGGCCAAATTCATCGGCCTCTTTGAGACTGAGCAGGCGTATAGCAACCACACCTACCCCATAAGTGGACATGGCCAGCAGTTAGTACAAAATGAGTGCCGCTTCAAGCCGTTCTACCCAAGTGCTGACCCCAGAGGGCAAGCACCAACAGCTGTGGAGCCAAGACTGCGCCCTAACATGCGTGGCATTTGAGCCCCCCTGTCCCCTCTACCAGCAACCCCTCTGTTCAAACCACCTCCATTTGAGACGGAGTTTCCTCTTCCTGCAAGAAATAAGCAAATTTTTGAGCGGCCAGAGATACACAGGCCTGCCACCCCCCTGCTACTCCTGGGGAATTTGGTGCAAATCGATAAAGCAGTTTGGCCAGAAACGAACAGGAAATGCGGGAGTTGTCTCCCCAGCAGCTGAGACACCCCACACAGACTGAGAGCCAGTCACCCCATGTGTCACCACAATGGCTACGTAGGAATGTTGACCCACCCATGCGCTATGGACAGCCACTATGCCACCTGGTTGCAACTGCAGAAGTGCCTAGAAGAGCTGAAAATGCTAAATCTCTGCAGATTCAAACGATTCCTCTTGACTAAGTTCTTACAGAAACCCCAAAAGCTGATTATCTACAGGAAGACCAGGTTTTAGCGCTACACCAAAGTTTGGTTTCTTGGCAGCCAAACCCACTGAGGGTTGAAGTCGCAAAGTTAGATTGTTTGCACCCCAGGGGTAATAAACTGCACAAACAGTTGATGCTACACGGCAAGGCAGGTAACTCCCGACAGGACAAGGTCACCCTCCGTGCTGGGTGTCAATGGAAAGAAAACACTAGCAAAGGTGCCAACAGAAATTCAAGTGAAAACCTGTCTCCATCAAGAAGATACAGCTGGAAAAGGTCTGAGTTTAGATGCCAGTCAGATACTACTCACCCACCCCGCTCTGCTGCTCGCACAAATGCCAGTCAAGATAAACCAGCCTACAGCGAGCGGCACAAGGCACTTCCACACAAGTATCCAAAGTGACTGGATGTGCTACAGCTGCTGACCGCCCCATGGACTGCTCTAACAACGTTTCACCTAAACAGAGAGATGGGTGCCTTCAGCTGCAAGTGGAAGAGAATTTTGAGATGGAGATCACCTCCGCCACTGTGCAGCCACCTCCCCCCCTTCTATATGAGGTCCCTCTCTTCCTCAGCACACTCCTCCTGTGCAGAGAGCCACCCCTGTACCCCTGGTACACGGCACCAAAGAAAACAGAAGAGAAGGCTTACTCCTAGGAGCTGATAATCAGGTGGAAATGATGGATAGTTGGGCGCGACTTTACAGTGTTTCCCGTGGCCCTCTTGCTCTCAAGCAACCTCCTCCTTCCCAGTGGCAGTTCACGGAGTTTCCCCCCTTTCAACTGCTTAACTGCCCCCAGTGTGCCCACTGTGCCTGCTGAGAACACTCTTACCTACAACCAGAGTGTTGCAAAGCCTACTGCACTTCTCTCTCTACCCATGGCTCCCTTACCCCGGCCGGGGGTGACCCAAAGTTAAGTTTCAGTACAGTGACTGTTAAACCAGAGCAGTCCGCAGGTATTGGGTTACCTCAGGAGGTTACTCTTGAGCATATGCAGATACTGGGTAAGATAGTGCCTGGTAAAAGGAGAGGAGCAGAGCTTTGGCTGGACCTTCCGAGCAGGGTAACTTCCCCTTACAGTCACCCCCTCCTCTATACTTGCACTTCGTTGGTTAACAGTGAGAGCTGTCTCCACCCTTCCTAGTCACACGGTGTCCATCAAACAGGTCCCCATAGTTGACCTGATCCTGCACATAAGAGCGTTGGTATTCCTGCCGTACTCGCTACACCAGCATCTACCCCTCCTGCTTTTACCCCTCCTGCATCTACTCCTCGGAATTGTCACCTCTAGTTTCTACTCCTGTAGTCAGGTTGGTAGACATTTCTGCCCACCGCCCCTCCTCGCCTACCATTGAGGATGAGTGGCCCCTCACCTAGATGGAACAAAACTCCCTATTGCTCGGCGACTCCTTCAGTGGATCGCCCCTAGTACGAAGAAGGCCATACCGAAGCAGTTGAGGAGAGCGCGGCGAAACATCTGCCCCCTGTGCAAGTTCCCTGCTAAGAACAGGATGCAGCTATTTGTGCACGTCCACCAGCACTAGGTGGGCCATTTCTGCTGCCGCCGGTATGCTAGTAGTAGCCGGGACAGGGTGTACTGTCACCATAAGAAGCACAGAGACCCTGAGGACCCGTATCACTACCAGCGTCTTGGGTATATCTAATCAGTAGTTGGGGAAAGTTACCCTGCCTTCTGTAGGTATCAGAAGTGAACAGATCCAGGACCTTTTGGTGTCTGTCAGCCTACTCAGATCGGAGATTCACTAGTCTAAGGCAACCCCTGCTCCGCCCCCTTTCTCGCAGTCAAAGGTTGTACCCTTGATGGCTCTCCACCTCACTGGGCATACGATATCCAGGAAGCCATGTACGGTGACCGCACACAGTTCCAAGGTCATTGTTGTCTCTCCCAGTCTCCCATCCTCCAGCCTCTGTTCCCTTAGTAGTCCACCCAGACCCTCCACCTCCTGCTCTTCCCATGCTCCCATCAACAGAGCTTCCCCTCAATGGGGGAGAGCTGCCAGTTCGGTTCTTGCAGAACAGGGCAAGATGGGCTGCTGCAATCAAGCAGGGTGCCGCTGAGTGAATTCACAGTTACAGACTCTCAGGATGAAGGTGGTAATGGACACCCTCTCTGAGGCTGAAGTCGTCAAGGTTTGGGTGCAAGCTGAGCGCCTGAAGAGAAAAATAGCTGAACTGGAGGATGCCGCGCAGACCGTACGAGATCAGTTATTTTAGGGCAGATGTCCCCCCCACATTTTTGTCCGTCACACTGGTTGTGGGCACCCCTCACCTCCTCTGACAATCAGAAATGGTAGCGAATTCCCACCCCCCCCCCCCCCCTCCCAGACGCACGTGGTCTTGTGCGAAAGGGTTGCTGGGTTTTAAGTACACACCTCTTCCGTTATATGCATATCTTTGTGTGTGCTATTATGATCTGGGAGTATGGTGTTATACGTTTCTCTCCCGGACTACCCATTTTACCTGTAGTCGGCTGCCTACTAATGAGATCCTCCTCACCTACCCTGTTTGGCTCGGTTATTAGCCGCCAACCTACGTTTGGTTAACTATTAGTACGGGTGTACTTATAGTTGAAGCGGTCCATGTAATGGATTTCACATAGCGTGGCCACTGCGTTGGTTAGCTGCAGGCACAGCTTATTAAATTAGTAGCGATTTGCAGCTAGTATGTTGTTGACCACAGGTGGTGAGTCACTGGAATGCGCTAGCTGAGCAAGTTTGAGCTTGTTCAGTTGATAGCACTGTTAGCTGCGGCAGAAGAAGATGCTAGATGCTGAGCCAAGGAAGTTCCTACCTTTACTACAGTAGATGATTGCCCTGCGAATTTATGACTAGTTAGTATATTTGCTATTGCTTTGTGTGGCGTCTGCCTACTGCTATGTTTTTTCTTTACTCATATATGTAGGACCTGATATTTTAGTAGCCAATCAGGCACTTATTATTTCAACCGCTTTATTTTGATATTGTACCGCATAAAGATAAAGAAATTTTAGCCAAGCGGGCAGAGTTGATTGTGAGCTTGGACAGAGAGCTCCTAGACCAGTTTTTGTATCTTGAGCTTAAAAAAGTATTCATAATCTGAAACTCTGTGTGTTTAGTTTGGCAGGTTGCCTGGTACTGTTAGTTCATCTGCACATGGCAGAACCCAGAGCTATCTTTACTACAGATAGCATTGAACAGAGCCATCACTACTCATAGGTAGCGCTCACTAGCAAGCATTTGAAGAACTGCTAACTAGGTACACTTCTCTAGTAGCTAGGTAGTAAAGGTGGAAAAAATCCTTCACAATACAAACACGCAATAACATAAGAGTTCAATCGTATCGTTGACCCTTTAGTGGCAAGTAGCTGGTTCTTATAAGGTAATTTGGGTTACTAAGACTGTTTCCCTGCATTCCAACTTCTGTATTCATCCTTGATACATGGCTATCCAGTCCTCTGGGCCTTAGACAATCTTTTTCCTAAGCTTGGACACTGGTGAGAAATAAGTTATCTATGTCTTATATGTTGTATCCCGGGTTAATATAGACCGGGATATGACCCGGTATAGCCTGCTGCCTTAACCAGGGATAGCTTATACATAGTATAAAAGGGGATCCCGGGTCCATATGAAAGTGATCCTGGGGGGATGAGACTCATGATAAAGCCATGTGCTACTATTTACAAGTTGTCCAATTACATCTACTTCATTTCCCTTTTAATTGCCATAAAACTGAAGTTTATATTTAACACAAGAACCATGCTTTGTGTTGTAATTTTTGGTACTGCTTGACCCAAGTAACAAAATACATGCAGGAAACAGCCATATTGTTTCGTTTGAATTTAGGTAACTTTCGAAGTTTTATAGTATACTATTCACTGTCCACCAATCAATGATACTCTGCAAGTGGTACTGCTAGAACGAGTTCAAAAATAATTTTCTTAATTGTATTATTTTAGTTTTTTGAGATATTGCTCATGCCATACGGATGTGAACATATCACGTGGTCGTCGGTGTGTGCATGATAGCAGATTGATCGAATATAAATTGTATTGTTGACTAAACAAAAAAATGTAAAAATAATCTGATAGCTGTAGCAAGCCCATTGATTTATAATTTTGAAAATCTTTGCACAATGGCTGTTACTGGGAGGACCTCATTCTAAGCCAAGTTTTTGCAAGTCCTCTTCAACGCGTTTTTATAAATTATTGCATATTAAAAAGAAACTGAATAAAGGTCAGGTTTGATTGCGCTTGTACTGTAAATGGAACTACGAAGAGCACAGCTCCCTTAAATAAACTTTTGACATAAAACCATTGGAATAGATACATTAATTTTAGTTCAGTCACGCACTGATGACACAGCACATTTAAAAGTTAATACTTTTAAAAATGAATGCTTAGATTATTGTAACCAAGTGCATTGAGTAGCTAACAATAAAAAATCTTTTAAATGTTGCAGTATCCACAGTTAAAATAATTGACTTGAATAGCTCTCCAACACCAACTGATACGCAATATATAGGTAAGAAATGTTACATATCAACATTAGTGCAAACAAGTCCTGATATTCAAACTTTTTTTATTGTCTGTCAACAACTGATTTTTGTAACTTGCAGATCATGGCACTGGAGATATGGCTAGGAGTTTATCTAATTCAAGAGTGTATATCATTAGTGCAGTTATGGTGGTGGTTATATGCGCTGTTGTTCTACTGGTAATCGTACTAGTTGTACGTAGGAGGTAAGTTATTTAAATTAGAGCGATACCAGTTGACTTGTTACCTTTTACCATATTTTTGGTGATTCAATATAACGGAAACATAGATGAATATTTTTTAAACTTTCCCGTAGATGCCACAATAGCAATAAAGTAGCTTTGGTTGTCTTTATGTTGTTTTTATGGTGTAGTAATAGTTGTTTTTCTGAGTGATGAAACTGCAAAAAACTTTGTGCAGTTTAAAATAATCCCGTTTCATTCTGAGAAGTAGAAGTTTGATAACTAGAAGTGACTACACTCAGTGTTTGTTGGAGTGAGAAAGATAAATTTATGTATTTAAAAAAATGGCTCACTGAAACAGTATTGGTGAAAGTTACATTTTGAAATTGCATTAATTATGTTATAATTGATTTAAAATGCAGGAAAATCTGCAAAGAAGCCAATAGGTTAACATCCCCTTCCCACCAAACTTCTGATCGTAACAATAGCCTGAATGCTGCAACAACTGAAGCAAATGTTTATCAGAGTAGTGGAACAGATACTTCGGGGATTAACAGAGAGAGAGATGAGGAAATACATTTGAACGTCATGGATAGGTTTAATCTGGACGACAACACAGCCCAAACATTGCATGCTGAGAGTAACAATGCTGCAGAATCTGCCAATGCCGACTTGGTCATTGAAGATAACCCATTATATGGAACATAAAAGTATTACTCTTTTTATTTGTGCCACAAATACCTGCTTGCACCTGGGTGCTGCGAGGTTTTGGGAAATTTTAACTTTTTGTCGCTATTATTGCGGTAGGTAAAGTTTGCACATCACTTGGGCACTTTTCAATATCACAATGAATGGCTGAATAGATTTATATTGTTTTTTCAAAATACGCCCAACTTTACAGATAGCTTAACAGTGCTTCAAAAGTAATCAAATACTAAGGCCATAACCAGTACATGAAAAATCTTGCAATCTAACATACTTTCTACACTCTGCATCTGTAACTTCAAACATCATGTCTTACATTTTTTTCCAACGTTCACAATAAAACTATTATTCCGCTTAGTTAAGCTCCTTTTATTGTGAATGATGGCCAATCCACTTTTTTGTGTATTAATTATAAAAGAAAGTTTTTGCAACATAATTTGTAGTGAGTAACAGCAAAATATTATAAAGGATATTACTTGTTTTGACATGAAACACGTTCTGCTACAAAAACTCCGTCTATGGTCTAACTAGTGCCTCCTGACATCTAGTGACTGCTGTTTGTTTGTCTCTGCTCAGGATATATTTTCATTTTCTCAATTACCTTCTTCAACAACTCCTATTGCCATGCTGGCCAATATTTCTAGGTCAGTGGAACCCTGTTCCAGAATTCCATAACTACCGAGTCAGCTCTCCGCCCTCAAGTTATCTACTGACTGCATGTGATCTCCAATGGCAACCATCCACATGGGAGACTTTGTATATCTGACAAACACACAGTTAGATATATTTTATATACTCTATGGTTTGCAGTAACATGAAAAATGCTTTACAAACTCTGATAACAACTTACTTAACCTTACCAACTACTGATAAATACATGTATACACAGCAGTGAATATGCTAACTACAATAAATAGATCAATGATACAAGAGTTCAGAATTAGCCCGGGCATTGGTGCCTAACGTTCAAGTCACCACAGGCTAGCTGGCGAGTTCCTCTGCATCATTCAGCCATCTGGTTTCTGTTGCATTATCATCTCTCTTGAGTACTCCATCTCCACTTTCTGTGCTGTGTGCAGTTCCGCCGAAAGTTCGTGTGAGATTATTGGCAACAAAGAAAGCTTCCCAACTCTTCTTTCAAATGGATTTCGATTTCTACAAGGAAGATGCTGTATAAAAATATTTGACATTGAAAACTAACTTAAATTCTATTCAAATTTGCAAGTTAATTAACAATTTAAGAGGGGGTTGCAACTTTTAGTATTGATAAGCATTGTAATACCTGCAGAGACACAACTACCGCGTTACATGGCAACAACACGAATGCAGCAGTTCCTCAAAAAAGTAAGATCTAAACCGGACTAGACAACCAAACTGGCTAGAGCTGCTATTTGGATTAGTGAGAAAATAACAAAGATAATTCCAACCAGTGGTTTATTGTAGTTAATACTATGGTATTTCCCACATACGCCCAGCTTGATGAAAGCGTTAATGATGATTGATGATGAAATAATGGAATAAGTTACAGAGAAAAATGAAGTTTCATTGGAAAAACTGATGAAATGAATTAAATTAAATATATTTTATAATAGTTAGCAATAAAAATCATTTAACAGCACTGTTTATGATTGAATTTGCTTTTTGATAATAGTTTTATTAATTATAACTATTATACTGGAAATTCGTTTATTATGCGTCTTATAAACAGACAATTAATTAATGCTTTCATTGAACTTCTACTCTATCATAATACATGATGAAGTTCTATTTGTTTTTAATGCTTCAACTTATGTATGTACCAGTCATAATATAAGCAATGACACGAGGTATTTTCGAATCGAGAACGCCCATGCCAAAACAGACGAAACTTTCGTTTTTCGTCGAGTCCAAAAGCATGTTTTTTCGAACTCTATGCTGCCGGTGGTTTCACTGTGCAGCGGGAGGTGGGGGGAGGTCACCCACTCTATGAAGTTCATGATCCGAAAGAGTACAGTTCCGCTATGCTAAATATCTTTTGCAATTATTGAGCCCTTTTACGATAACTAAAATGACAAAACAGAGTTATGAGGCCTCAAGTTGCAGTTCTAACAAAAATAATAATAATAAACAATATAAATAAATCTTGAAGAATGTTGTAATTATTTTTGTACATATTTGCTAAGGATGTTGAATTATAATAAAATTATAATAAATAATTATAATATAATGAAAAGGCATGGTAATCATTATTATTAGTGTTACTGTTATTCAAGTGATATA
The DNA here is from genome assembly GCA_945261195.1 of Cryptosula pallasiana. NCBI lineage: Eukaryota > Metazoa > Bryozoa > Gymnolaemata > Cheilostomatida > Cryptosulidae > Cryptosula > Cryptosula pallasiana. Next base: position 51,303,860 of record OX183130.1, on the reverse strand, counting down.
ATTATTTATGCTATTATAAGATGTCATTGCTGTTATAAGTAATCATTTTATTATTATACTTTTGTTAGTAAAAAAAAAGGTTATTCATTTTTTTAATAGCCAAATAGCAGCTACAGATAATAAACATGGTTACAAAATGACAAATAGTAAAATACATAATAGTTAGTAATAATTATCAAAATGATTATTTACTTGGGATTTCTTTATATTAACAAAACAATTGACGCTTCACCAGTATGCATCTTTTACTATTCACTCTGACACTAGGAAAAAAGAAGACAACTCCGCATAAAACAAGGTTTTGATTTTGAACGTTCATGCATAAAAATTATGCCAGGATTGAATGGCAAAATTGCACTCGGAAGTGCTTTTCCATGCCAATTTTTTCAAGACATGGATTTTCTTATTCCGAAAATGCCTACTGTTCTGCAAGTTCTATCATTTGTGGGTATAATGCGTTCTATTACCACCAGCGCCACTAGTAGTATAACGATCTCACATACAGCTACTGGTTCAGCGCAATGACGTGATTGCATGGAGATGCTGTGTGTGAACAACTGCAAAATGAGAGTTGCTCGCCACTAAAACTGTAAAAGCTCACACACCCTAAAGATGTCCCGAGTTGATTTTGCAAACGAATTTCGTTCTGGCTCGCTGCCTAGCAAAAATAGATAAATGCTCAGGATATCAAGCATGTCTGATAATTTGCTGGCATACGAATTGCTGATTGGTTGGTACATGATACAGCGAGTGATATTTTTTGTTTCGTACAAGGCAAAGAAAAATTTATCCATGGCTATATATACTTACTTATCAATGCAGGAAAATAATATTGCTATAATAATTTCTTTGTTGCTACATATTAGCGGAGAAATGTGGCTAATGACATGTTTTGAGAGCGTCACACTGATAATCACAATTATTAATTACCTGCATAGTGATGATAGAATAATTGACATCAGTTTTGCAGTTTTGTGGGAAGCGCTGGCCTCTAACTACCAAAATATGGGTAACCTACAATAATAGTATTTACAATGATAAATAATAAATTATTTATCATAATGCGTGACACTAAAAAATTAATTACAAATGAAGTTGAACAAAGATATTTTTATTTATGCATTATGGTTTATGCAATGCATTGCATAAACAGATAAAATTATGCACTTACTATAAAAATATAACTCTACCTGTAATCACTAGCAAAGTTCTCAGTGTGCTTTTTCAACAAAGTGGCAGGCGGCTTCTTTGGTGGGCAAATTGCTGTTCAGGACATGTTTCACTGATAAGTGGATTCATTGTCAAAAACCGGGATGGAGAAACCCTAATAGATGGTGACACCCTGATGGATGGCGAAGTTGGATCACTTGTTGACAGTTGTGATCAGCTCATTGACTAGCTCAGATTTGAGGTTGAAAATGCACAAATTATACTAATGCAGAATTTCAAGTTATTGTTTTAGTTTTTATTTCTGCAAATAAAAAATTATTTACAATAGAAGGAAATAAACTATTTAAAAGAAATATTTGATGATGAGTATCCTTTCTAGAGCATTTTATAATATTTTTTATTACTTTTGAGACCAGTTTCTATTTTTTACTTTGTTTTTATTGCCTTTGAGTATGAAGTTTAGAGTTGTCTTCGCTATTAAAAGAAGACAACTACCACTTGTTTAGTTTCTTCCCCTTCACTATTTATTTGCTTCGTGGCCATATTTGCAGTGGTAAGACATTTCTAACCATGATTATACTTCAAACATGTAACAGGAGAAGCAGTTACCAGATAGTTAGTACAGGAGCTATGCTGCAAAGCCCTGCCATGAGTGGGGGAGGAGTAAAGTGGGCTTTGAAAATTACAATTGCAAAATAAATGTGAAGAAATTATACTGCACTTTCCTGCGGAAAATAATATACAATATTAGCAAGCAAATAAGCATATTGTAATATCGGTTACCACAAAACTTTTCTCTATTCTCAAGCATTCTATCTCTCTCCAGAGTGGACAATGCGCCGGTGTGACAGTGACAACTTTGATACCTACTGCCGGGTCAGCTGGCAAGCACAAAGCCCGCGGCTCAGACAAAGTTCACAAAGGGTTTTTTGAATAATGGCTTTCTTCATCAGAAACCAGAGTCTTAGGGTGGCTCTCCACTAGGGTGATTGGCAAGACACAACGAATGAATATAATGAGTGTGAACACAATCAGCCCTTTTATAGGTAGGCTGACAGGAATCTATTTGCATAATGTAAATAGGAGTAAATGCCCAGGAAGTAAATAGACCAATTAGAACAAACATATAAATAGTAAGCGAATCATACAACAAATAAGGGTTGGAAATAAATAGTGCCAAGTGGCTAAAGGGCGGAGTCCTGTCTCCATTGTCCAATCATAGGCTCTGCAGGGCTCAAAGGCTGTGGTGGATTTTTGGCAGCACACATGCTTTTTACATACCTGTACCCTCACCCAGAGGTGACTCTGACACTATTAATTAGTCAGACAGGCCTCCCCAAGCTATGTAATCAGTAGTCATCACTTAGAAATATATGATTGTCACACCGACCCTGCATGCTTACTGACCCTGCAGCTACCGACCCTGTAGTGACTTTAACCGACGCTGCAGTGACCTTCACCGACCCCGCAATGGCATACCGGGTCGGCAACAAGATGGCCGCTCTAGCCAGAGCTCTAAGAACATCTATATCAACTCCTGAGGACGTATCCAGGACCTAGCTACCTCCACTTACTGTCTACCTGGATCGTAAGGCTAATTAGACTAAGGACTTAATTGTATGGCTTATTCCATTGCCACTATTGCGTCTTATCAATTTAAAATTGTGTGATTTTGTATATATTGTCATTTGATTGGTTGCAACACTTCCTGTGATGTTTTATTGATTGCACCAACATGATGCAATACACTTCCTGTGATCAGCCTAAAAAGGCTGCTTTTCCATATATACTTTGCCACTTATCACTTGCTGCTTGTGCTTTTGACTTCTCTAGTCGATTGCCTCCCTAAATTTTGATATGTAGACAATAAATGTATTCTTTTACATAAAACTATACTCAGTTTGTCTGAGCCGAGGGCTCACTAGTAGTGAAGTTGTTACCGACTTCTCTGTTGCTACCAGCAGGTCTATACCGACCCTGCGTCACCTCTAGGAGAGAGGTGTTGCTTTGCTGTTTCACTAGCTAGCGCTGTGAACGGCTGTTCTCAGTGGACGGCAGTAGGCGCCATTCCGACACAAAAATCCACTACAAGGCTACATCTAGCTTGAGGTCGTCTTTTTCATTATTCTGAGGAGGGGAACTTTCGGTTATTTTACTGGAGTAGGATCCTAGGTAATTTTACCGTTCCTCAACTATGGCGGCCATCTTGTACCAGCCCTGTATCACCATACTTGGTTGGAAAGAGGTCAATACTGGTCCTGCAGGGGTCAACAGCAGCCTTGCATGCTGTGTCACCAACCCAGTAAGGCATTCCACCAATACAGCATATTTGCAATGGCTGTGGGTTGAATCTCAGCACACTGATGTAGATGTTTGAGAGGTAGACAATCAGCTTACCACCGACACTCACCAAAATCTACCACAGTATATACTATACTTGTTCTATAACACTGCAACCATTTTGTTAAAAAAAACTTCTACCGTGGAATATAAGTCTAATATTTTAACCTGAAGTGATTTTCAGAAGTCTGTTGCACAGTAGATGGTCACTACATTTCATGTTGAGCAACCTACACTGTGTATGAATTTGTCCCCATATCACAGTTGTACTGAGTAATGGACTGCCTGGACTGAGTCATGAATCGTGGCATTCACATTTCATCATGGAGATTCATGGTACCATTGCATATGTGTATATGTATATCCGTACCATGTGATATATATAAACAATTACTCTAGTTTGATACTCAGGTGCATATGTTTGTGCACATGGAGCATTTATGAGCTATTTTAGCAAAGAGTGAAGGTGTTATGCATTAATGGGTTCATCGAAAAAGAACTTGTTGGGATAAAAAGTGTGAGTTTCCAGCTACTGAAAGTTTTATGTCATAGATTTGAAAGAAAAAACCAATGATTGTCTACAAGCACTCTGTGGGTACCGAGGTAAACTAGTCGACCAAATGTTAATTTTCCTGCCAGTCGATCCAACTTCGTCGCCATTCTAGATGTCAATATCCGGTTTCTGATAATAAGCCTGATATTCGTTTGCTTGCAGTTTGATGGAGAATTTAAAGTATTCCAGTTCAAAGTTGAGCTATTTTTCACGCTTGTGTGAACAGGCTTTAATTGTAATAGACAAGGAATGAGTGGAGATTACCATTCACTTCAATCTGTTGGCACTGCATACAGGAATGTGTGAATTTGGACACACTTGTACATATCTGTCAACACCGCTATTGCTACTCAAAATATTTGCCGCTAATGCCTGGTCCACAACATTTTACCCCTTCGCAACTACTTCGGACTGCAGCTGTAAGGTGTACTCAAAGGGCCAATACTTCTACTCAAGGGGGAAGTGTGAACAAGCTACCATTCCATTACATTCCTGCACAATCTTTTTTACAAAGCCACAAGTGGTTGCCAAGTGTAAGTAAGTCAATGCTAGATCTAGAGATGAAAGCTTTCATTCTATGCTTAGGCTAGACAGTAGAAGAGGGAAAAGTTATGCATTTATTACGCACACTATAGGATGAGATACAAATCTCAGTTGCTTCCCAAAAGTACTATAACAACTAGCTTCTGTAACATCTAACCTCCAATCAACTGCTGCCAAAAATGAAATGAGTCGAGCCTTCTGTAGAGTCGGGCGGAAACAACATCAATGGTGTATAACGCAATATCCAATCAATACAAAATGTTACAAACTAAACACTTCCAATACATCAAGTATGTATCGACTATGCTAATCATTTGTTTATCAATCAGAACACGTGGCACTATAAGCGTGCTCCTTCATTTTAGTCACCGATCAACACCATATGAGGCATGTATTGACTCACTTTGTCACGTACGCTCCCTCTGTGTTATGACGTTTGGTACATTTGTGGATTGTTACCCTGCTGATTAGTTCCCTGTAAAACCCTTAGGCTAATTTAAATATGGCTCATATATTGCGTCATAAATGTCTAACCTGGGCTCCCGTGCTATTTTCATACCAACAGTTGTGAGGGCCACTGAAATAGCGAAACAGATTTGAATTGTTACATTTTCACTCGCTGTAATGCATTTCAGTTCAAAAATAAATCTCACTTCAACCTCAATGTTCCTGGGGTGGAAGGAAGTAGCTTCTACAGAACTGGGAGGTGAGGAAACATTGTAATGGCTCATGTTGAATTGCATTCATTTTGAAGAAACATCTGAATGCTATTAAAGCAATCTACGCTCTTTGAGTGCATCGCGAAGAAGATCTAGTGACCTGCCTCATAAGCTGTATCTCAAAACAAGTGCAGGGCTTCATAAAAAAATATAACTGGCCTCGATGGTTCAAGAATTTTATTCAATAAAACTGTCGGTCATATCCAACAAGAACCTAAGTTTGAAAAGTGCGTAAATTCTTGCAATTTATTCCACGAGTTTCAATTGATTCAGACAGACTTCCATATAGAAATATCAAACGTTGTGAACTCTTTTGGAAACAAGATGAACTACGGTGGACCATAGATCGCTCGAACTCTAATGGACTGGCTATAATTGTTTGAGATGTGAAATATTTGAGTTAGATTTGCAACATTAAAATCGGCTATAGCAGATTGGTAGATGAGGGATTGCAGATAACTGGTATAATACTGGTAACAAGTATTCGCGACCTCTGTTTGCCGAACACATTGCAATAAAAATAATCAGGCAAGCAATAAATTTAATCAATTAATAATCATTTGATTCGGAATTCGTGGGTCAACATAAAGTAGCTCACTGAATAAAAAAATAATCAACGAGTATTTGTTTGCGTTGTTCGTACTTCGCGAATGAAACTGAACACTAAATAAAGAATAACGAGCGAGTTGAATTTTTTTATTTTCTTAGACCGGTTCTATATCCTTTAAAAATAATTCAAAATAATTGCAATCGTTCAATTTTTACCAAACTAAAGGGCAGCTTTACAAACTATACCAGTTTATAGCAGTTATTTCATTGATTATTTTGAAAATTTGGAGTTATCTTCCTTATGATTTGTGCAGTAAACTATAACGTTTCGTTGAGTATTTATGTTGTTCTAAACTGATGTTTCGTTGCATACTCGACGTATTGAATTACGAACACTTATTATTTTCTGTATTTTGTTCGACGAACAGGTTGCGAATACTTTCATTTTAGTGTAATTATTTTTCATTATTTTGGCATCAAAAGCGGTTACTATTATTAATAATAGTTTTTTTCAAATATTAGTTATCATCTAATATATAAATGTAAGTGGGTTTTTGCGATGTTAGCTTAAAACTCCGGCACTACTGCATCAATCTTAATAAAAAATACATATTCAGAGTCGTCATTACATTTTCTAGGTTATAACACTCTTGAATTTTGATTTTGCTGGAGGATCGCAGCAAAATTTGCAATAGAAACCTCATTCTCATCAATTATGCCAAGTTACATCCGGCAATATTTTTCTGCCTTTCATGACATGTTCGGTTTATTTTGATTATATTCCGACATGCTGCAGCCTTTTGATTGGTCAGCAGTGTTACAGCGAGTCAAGTATTGATATGTTTGCAAAACAGCATTGTTTTGCTAGCTTCTTTTGGTCTTATAATTGCTTCTCCACCGACCCCCCTATCTATCAACTGTATTTGCCTTTCACATTCCAACATTATCTCATTGCTTATTCCAGGCTGATATTGTTGTTTAGCAATTTTCTTGAAGCCCGTGGCTATACTATTAAAATGATTATTATAATGATAACAATAATGTATAACAACAATAAATAATTGTTAGTTTTAACAATAATCAAAATAATAATTAATAAACACCATCTCCTCCTGCATTGTTATTTTTATGCTTGAGTAACTGTTATTATTTTTATTGTTATTAGTAGTATAATTTTTTTCATTATTAATATTACTATTCATTATTACTATTATTATTACTATTATTATTACTGCTATTATTACTACTACTACTATTACTACTACTACTATTACTACTACTATTACTACTACTATTACTACTGCTAGTAGTAATATATGAGCAGATCTCCCTACCAAGTGTTTTTTTTGTGGGGTCTATATCTGGAGTTATGCAATGGGTTACGGCGTTGGATGAATTCGCCGAGTTTATATTGTATTTTACTTGAGGGGTACTTGAGTGGCATTTGAATGGCATTTAAGCGGCATTCGAGTTTTGATTATTATTTTACCTAATTTGAATTTATATGGTATATAGATTTTGAATGTATAGTATTTAAGTTATGATAATTTTTTACATAATTGTATACATAATTATAACTCATAGGATGTCTAGATTTTGAATGTGAGGCATTTAAGGTTTGATAATTTTTTGTAATTCCGAGTCATACGATATCTTGAGGGAGAGGAGAGAGAGGAAATATATCTACATTGAATAAATACAGTGATTAAAAATGAAAGAATATGTGAATATATACATTTATTGTGTAATAAGTAGGGAAAATCTCATATAATATAGCTAGAGTCAGTAAATACTAAGTTACTGAAGTTTTTAGATATTTCAACTGGATAAAAAAGTACAGTCACTCGTATAATGCTTAGGATAGGAAGATCTTCAAATGTTTTGCAAAACCGAAGATCTTCAAATGTTTTGCAAAACCGGAACTTTTGGTGAGTTAATCACCTGAGAACCTTTAGACTTTTCTATGAATTATTATATGATTATATAGACTTATTGTATAATAAGTAGGGAAAATCTTTCCATATAATATAGTTAGAGTCGGTAAATAGTAAGTAATACAAAACAGTACAACTTGTAATGTCAATGAATACACAGGCTTTTTTTTATTCATTCATTATCCGCTTGAGACTACCTGTTGTCAGCATTTGATATTGAGTTTACATACCATCAACACCAAGTGGTTCATCAAAATCTTGTAATTCGTTTTCTAGGAATTCCTTAAGAACTTCATCCTCATTATTCGTTTTTGTTAGCACCTCATTGGAACTTGTTTGTGCGCAATATTGCTCCCAATCACTAGCGTTGGTTGAAGAAATGAAGACAACATTGTGGTATGGAATAGGATTTCCATTCTTACTCTGTTTTTTTCCTTTGTAAATCATCACACCAGGTGCACATCTTTTAGCTTCCTCGTTATATCTGATTGGTAGTAAAAGCGTTCTCGTCTCTCTTTTTCCATTCTTTTCAGTGACATAGCGAATGCAATTTACAATGGATTCTTCTCCATTGAATCGGAAAGGAATGAATCTTTCTACAACTTCGATGTAAGCAAAAATGGAACAATCTTTGAAATTACTGAGATACTCGATGTCGTAAGCGAGTTTGAGTTCTTCTTCACTCATTTTTCTCAGTTTTTCAGCTTCAGCAGTAGCTTCCATTGTGGTTAATCGTTTTGTACTGATACGTTTGACATTGTAGTAAGTAGTCTCTGGTTTTTTTGAGTTTTCCATCTCACCCAAGTACAAAATGTTGAAAGGTAATGGGTAGTTATCAACATTGAAGCTTTCAACTACTCTACTTGGACAAACGACTTTCTGAAAATTCGCTCCAGTTGAATTATCAAGATAAGTGAGAATGTAGTAGTTTCCGTATGCACCAGTACTCTGCTCAATAGAAACGATTTGCAAAACTGATGGAACAGGAAGTGATGCTAGTGTAAGAAACCCTCCAATATTTTTCAAATCACACGCCTTCCATTTTTGGAGAGATTTGGCCATCTGGAGAGCTCTGTCAGCATCAGTGAGCAATTCTTTTTGTTCCATATTGTTTGATGTTGTGGGTAAAACCAGTTTTGGAAGAGCTCGTTTCTTTATCGCTGCTTCTTTTGTGACAGAGTTAGAGTTTTTTCTTTTGGGTGTTTTGAACGTTTTTTGTTTGTTTTCGATTGGGTTTAAATCCGTGTAAGAAGCAGAAAAATCCCCCATAGTGTTCTAAAAAAGAAAGAAATAACATATAATTCAGCTTTTCATGTGGAACTAAAAGATTATTTATTTCATACTTTACATTATAGCTAAACTAATTTTGATCTTTGTTAGGTAGGAAATAATAAGTTTTAAATTTTACCTTTTATAAAGAGAAAGTTTCTAGTAGTTGCAATGGAAAGTGTAGTCGATGTTGCTCCTCTGATCACTGTTGTAGAACTGGATGCTTTCTGTGTGAAAACAGTGGCTCTTAAATAGCTAAAGTTGCACCGGTTGAACTCTATGAATACCAACCTTCTTTATAATATAACTATGATTCAGAATTTTGTCCACGCGAAAACCAATGCTTTCGCGGGAATAAATAATTTATTTTCACGCGAATAGAAATTGTTGCTTTCGCGGGAATACAAATTTTATTTCCACGCGGATACAAACCAATGCTTTCGCGGGAATAAAAACTTTATTTTCACGCGGATACAAACCAATGCTTTCGCGGGAATAAATACTTTATTTTCACGCGAATGGAAACCGTTGTTTTCGCGGGAATAAAGACTTTATTTTCACGCGAATAGAAACTGTTGCTTTCGCGGGAATACAAATTTTATTTTCACGCGGATACAATCCAACGCTTTCGCGGGAATAAAGACTTTATTTTCACGCGAATGGAAACAGTTGTTTTCGCGGGAATAAATAATTTATTTTCACGCGAATACAAACTGTTGCTTTCGCGGGAATACAAATTTTATTTTCACGCGGATACAAACCAATGCTTTCGCGGGAATAAAAACTTTATTTTCACGCGGATACAAACCAATGCTTTCGCGGGAATAAATACTTTATTTTCACGCGAATGGAAACCGTTGTTTTCGCGGGAATAAAGACTTTATTTTCACGCGAATAGAAACTGTTGCTTTCGCGGGAATACAAATTTTATTTTCACGCGGATACAATCCAACACTTTCGCGGGAATAAAGACTTTATTTTCACGCGAATGGAAACAGTTGTTTTCGCGGGAATAAATAATTTATTTTCACGCGAATACAAACTGTTGCTTTCGCGGGAATACAAATTTTATTTTCACGCGGATACAAACCAATGCTTTTGCATGAAAGTATTTATTCCCGCGAAAACAACAGTTTCCATTCGCGTGAAAATAAAGTATTTATTCCCGCGAAAGCATTGGTTTGTATCCGCGTGAAAATAAAATTTGTATTCCCGCGAAAGCAACAGTTTTTATTCGCGTGAAAATAAATTATTTATTCCCGCGAAAACAACGGTTTCCATTCGCGTGAAAATAAAGTATTTATTCCCGCGAAAACATTGGTTTGTATCCGCGTGAAAATAAAATTTGTATTCCCGCGAAAGCAACAGTTTGTATTCGCGTGAAAATAAATTATTTATTCCCGCGAAAACATTGGTTTGTATCCGCGTGAAAATAAAATTTGTATTCCCGCGAAAGCAACAGTTTCTATTCGCGTGAAAATAAATCATTTATTCCCGCGAAAACAACGGTTTCCATTCGCGTGAAAATAAAGTATTTATTCCCGCGAAAGCATTGGTTTGTATCCGCGTGAAAATAAAATTTGTGTTCCCGCGAAAGCAACAGTTTTTATTCGTGTGAAAATAAATTATTTATTCCCGCGAAAACAACGGTTTCCATTCGCGTGAAAATAAAGTATTTATTCCCGCAAAAACATTGGTTTGTATCCGCGTGAAAATAAAATTTGTATTCCCGCGAAAGCAACAGTTTGTATTCGCGTGAAAATAAATTATTTATTCCTGCGAAAACAACGGTTTCCATTCGCGTGAAAATAAAGTATTTATTCCCGCGAAAGCATTGGTTTGTATCCGCGTGAAAATAAAATTTGTATTCCCGCGAAAGCAACAGTTTCTATTCGCGTGAAAATAAATGATTTATTCCCGCGAAAGCAACAGTTTCCATTCGCGTGAAAATAAAGTATTTATTCCCGCGAAAACAATTGTTTCCATTCGCGTGAAAATAAAGTTTTTATTCCCGCGAAAGCATTGGTTTGTATCCGCATGAAAATAAAATTTGTATTCCCGCGAAAGCAACAGTTTCTATTCGCGTGAAAATAAATTATTTATTCCCGCGAAAGCATTGGTTTTCGCGTGGACAAAATTCTGATTCATAGTTATATTATAAAGAAGGTTGGTATTCATAGAGTTCAACCAGTGCAGCTTTACCTATTTAAGAGCCACTGTTTTCACACAGAAAGCATCCAGTTCTACAACAGTGATTGGAGGAGCAACATTTACTACTACATCCACTGACTATTAAAAGTTTTTCTGTGTGAATTTGAAAATTTTCATTGAAGCTAAGACTTAATTATCCACCTTAATTATCTCACTTAAGTTTTGGTCTACTTAAAAAGTAATGCTTTCACATAATAAATCACTCGTTCTAACAACAGTAACTGAAGCCTCAACATCTACTATATAATATACCAACTGACTACTAGGAGTTTTATTCACAAGGTAAAATTTATTAGCTGAGACATTTAACTTACCTTTTTATGTGCTATTGTCACTTCTATTAAAAAGTAATGATTTTATTGTTATTATAGTGCTATGGAAACAGAAGAGGATGATACTGATGTAGACATACATAAGGAATGGGAATGGCTCATGAAAAATCAAAATGATATCGGTTTTTCAAACGCTGATAATGAATACATGAATGATGAATGCAATGCTGAATATGAAAATGAAATGGAGATGGAACTTGAAAATGCTTTTCAAGACAAACCTTCGACTTTTCAAGTTTCAGCAACTACTGAAAATACAATAGCCTTTGATAAGCTGTAAGTTTTTAAAATCATAAATTAATAACATTAGTAGAGTAATTTTTTGCTTTTTTCTTATACTCATCTCATGAATCAGCAAAAATAATGCGTTATCTCTTTATTGTAGACAGGACTCAGAATATCAGAGAATTAATGTAAAAGAGGGAGTTGGGAATTCATGTCATAGTACACAGTAAGTTTATAAAACTTAACTAATAATAATGTTTGAGTCTTTTTTCCTAATTCCATTTTAAAAATTAATTGATAATGGAGTTTAAGTCATTTTTTTCTTCTGTTACATTTTATATAAAATGTATGTGAATGTTTTATAGAACAACTATTATGTGTTAACATTTCTATTGTAGACAAAGTTTAAATTATCGGGAGGAGAATGTAGAAGAAAAAAACCCTGAAATTTCCCCCAATTGGAAATGGTTAGAAGAAAATCTCATTTGTTTTCGTTTACCTGATGAAACAATCAATCAAATAGGATTTGGTGCTGAGCCTTCACCACCAAAGACTAGCATAATAGCTCAAGATATAGAGCCGGTTGTGGAGGAGATAGTTGAAGAAAATGAGAATGATCCAATGATAGAAAATGAAGAAGAAGAAGAAGAAGAAGAAGAAGAAGAAGAAGAGGAAGAAGCACAAGAGGAAGAACAAGAAGAAGAAATGGAAGATTTAAATTTTGAAAGACCTACCCGAGCATCAACCCTAGGTATTGTTGATGATAGCACAGCTCCTACTTTTCAAGATGAAGAATGGGATGATTTGATAGCTAGATATTGGGGAGCTATGAAAACGAAACATAGAGCTGGAAAAGTCATAGAACTTTTAAATGTAAGACTTTGGGATGGGATTCCAAGAGACCAAGCTGATACCTACCAAAATGACTATCATGATTCAAGAGTGTTAGAATTGCTAAAAAAAGTTTGGAGACAATTGAGCTCGAGAGCAAAAGTCAACTGTAGCGTAGGTTGTATACTAGAAAATAAAAATGATGGTGAACTCCGATACTTTCACTCATCATCAAACAATGCTACCGTATATCCAAAAGCTAAACTGATTGAAACTGAAGGAGATCTTGATGACTTCTTTGTTGATGTTATGGAGACTGATCATCGTACAAATAGCTTGAGACGGAGACCAAATACGACTTGGAGATTGATGTTGATCACAAACATTTCGTTTTATTTCTACAAACTACTCGGAATGGGAAAAGTTGGATCACCACCAGAGCATTTACCCTCTCACCTCCTTAACAACAGACACATACGAACCATGTTAAAAAACACAAAAGGAAAACGAATTACCGACAATCTTTGTTTTTTTAGATGTCTAGCATTACACAAAGAACTACAAAAAAACGGTGGAATTGCAAAAGATCCGATAATTAAGGAGGTGAAGGAGTACCAACAACAATATCATAGTTTCATCTATGGTGATAGTGGTAAAAGGTGTGATGGGAAAGGAGTGACAGAAGCTGATTTATTGCTTTTGGAGCGAGCATTTCAACTGAAGATAACAGTGTTTTCTTTAAATGATGATATGACTTCAACAGTTATTTGGAATTCAAACTCCAGTTATAAGGAGAAACTATATTTGGATCTTTATATCAATCACTTCAGTCTTATTACAAACTTGGAAGGATATGTCAAAGCCTACAGATGTCCAACCTGTTCTACTTGTTATGATAGATTGGGGAATCTGAAAAGACACAGATGTTCAATCTCAGAGGCAACAACTATGCAGTTTTCTGGAGGACAATACAGCCCTACTGCTACAATATTCGACAAACTGAAGGTTCAATTCGGGATAGATATCGGGTCAGATGATTCCTTGAGATACTATCCATTTTTTGCAACATTTGACATAGAGTGTTTGTTACCTAATTGCGAAAAAGATCGAGATACAGACACAACCATTTACACGAATGAGCATAAACTTTTAAGTATTTCAATTTGTTCAAATGTACCAGGCTTCAACAACCCGCGTTGTATTGTCAATAATGGGGATGATGATGAATGCGTTGGAAAGTTCATTGAATACTTGGATGATATTAGTGAAGAATCATATAGCCGATTGGAAAAACAATTTTCGCGAATCATAAAACAGATAGAAGGTGAATTACAACGACTGGAAGAAGCTGAAGAAAAGTTTCGTAGTGATTTTGAAAAAAATCGTTTCAGACGTAGAACAGGAGCTGAAAAAGTACTGGATGATTTGTACAGCTATATGAAAAAACTCCCTATTCTAGGTTTCAATTCACAGACTTACGATGTCAATGTGATGAAAGGAAAACTGCTTCAAAAATTGAAAGATGTCTCCGACACAGATTTTGATTTTGTTATAAAAAAAGGAACCAAGATGCCTGTTATCGGAATAGGATCTTTTTTGTTTTTAGATTGTACAAACTTCATCGCTCCTGGATATAGCTATGAAATGTATCTCAAAGCATACAAATGTGAAGCCGGAAAAGGATTTTTTCCTTATGAATGGATGAAAGACTTGGAACAACTTAATCAAGAACATCTACCTCCAAGAGAAGCTTTTTACAGTTCTTTAAAACAAACGAATATCAGTGAAGAAGAGTACATAATTTGTCAAGAAGCATGGAAAAATAACGACATGAAGACAATGAGGGATTTTTTAAAATGGTACAACAACTTGGATGTAAAACCATTTGTTCAAGCGTTGGAAAGACAAAGATCAATCTACAGAGAGCATGGGATTGATATGTTAAAAGATGGTATATCTTTACCAGGATTAGCGATTCGATGGATGTTTAACAAAGCACCTCAACCACCCCCTCCATACCTCTCTACATACTTGAATTTTGATGAACTTGGTAACTCGTTTCGTCAGACTCTCCCAATTTGTCTGCTTGACAACTGCAATGCAGAACTTTATCCTCTAATAAAGAAAAATATAGTTGGTGGACCAAGTCTAGTGATGCATAGATATCACGAAAAAGGAATAACTAAAATTAGAGAACATTGGTTGGGAAAAGAAGCAAAGATTTGTGATAGAATCTATGGAGTTGATGCAAATGCGCTCTATTTATGGTGTATGATGCAATCAATGCCTACTGGCTATCCTCGAAGAAGAAAAATCGAAAACTCCTTTGTCGCTGAACCAGTAAAATTTAGCAAGATAGCTCATAGCTGGTTACAGTTCCAAATGTTCTCAAAAAAAATCAATATCAGACATCAGCTCAATGGAGGAGAAGTTACTCTCGGACAGCGAGGATTACCAGTTGATGGTTTCTGTGTTGAAAATCGTCATGTCTTTCAATTCCACGGATGTTTTTGGCATGGACACGACTGCTCTTATAACAACACTAAAGAACAAGAGCTTCAAGCTACTGGAAGAAAATCAAAAGCAGATCTGTTTAAAACTACGATGGAAAATGAAGAATATCTTCGAGCATTAGGTTACACTGTAATCTCGATTTGGGAGTGTGACTGGATGAAGCGTGTAAAAACTCATACAAATTTACAAAAGTTTGTCAACACGTTTTACAATTCTTTCTACCCTAAAATACTTGAAAAAAAGCTGAATCAAGAAGAAGTGTTGGAGAGAGTTCAATCAGAAGAATTCTTCGGATTTGTTGAATGTGACATCGAAGTTCCTGAGAAAGAGGAAGAAAAGTTCTCCGAAATGCCTCCGATTTTTAAAAATACGATGTTAACCAGAGAACACTTGAGCGATGAAATGAAAGTCTTTGCTGAAGCCGAAGGGTTTTTAAAGACTCCTCAACGCTCATTAGTTGGAAGTATGTACGGAGATAAGATATTGCTAATGAGTCCTTTGTTGAAATGGTACTTGAAACAAGGATTGAAAGTCACCAAAGTTTATCAGCTAATAGAATATATTCCTAGAAAAGCTTTTGAAGCTTTTGGAACATCGGTTTCAGACGCTAGGAGAATGGGAGATGCAGACCCTAGTCAAGAATTACTCGCTACTACTAGCAAGTTGGTAGGAAATGCTGCTTATGGAAAAACAATCACTGATAAAGAAAAACATACCACCATCAAGTTCATCGAAGGCGCCAGAAAAGCTTCATTTCGTATCAGAGGAAACAAATTTATCGCCATGGAAGAGATAGCAGATGATTTTTATGAAATCATAACCTGTAAACAGCTAGTAAGTTTTAAAACAATTATTTTGCAATTCAAAATTTATATTTCACAAGTTTACTTTGCTAATCAGTATCACCATCATTTCAGCTAACGATGAATGTTCCAGTACACTTGGGTTTCTCCGTGCTACAGTATGCTAAACTGAGAATGCTACAGTTTTACTACGACTTTATGGATAAGTAAGTGAAACCTAATTCCCTACCATTATTATGTGTAAGTAAGTAAAACTTCCAAATAATTGAAATCGAAACAAACTTTTTATTTATAGATATATTGACAGAAGTGATTTCCAATATGTTGAAATGGATACAGATAGCGCATACATGGCATTGAGCGGAACATTAGAAACACTGGTAAAACCAAGTATGAAAAAAGAGTTTTACAATGAATATGGTGATTGGTTTCCACGCCCATACTGTGACAAACATAGGGATGAGTTTTTAAGAACCAAAACAATGGGTTTAGAATGGAGCACGCAAGACTGTTGTGAAAAAGTACTAAAACACGGAAAAAGAACACCTGGGCTGTTTAAAGAGGAATTTACCGGAGATGGAATTGTTGCACTTAACTCTAAATCCTATTACTGCTGGGGAGAAAAAGGAAACAAGTTTAGCTCAAAAGGTTTGAACAAACGAATTAATCAATTGAACAAAGACAGTTATCTAAATGTATTGAACACAAAAAAGTCGTTTATGGGTAAAAATCGAGGATTTGTAGTAAAGGATCAAAAAATGTTGACATACAACCAAATAAAACGAGGTCTCACATATTTTTATGCTAAGAGACGAGTGTGTTCTGATGGAGTATCTACCGAGCCTACTTTGGCTTAAATAAAAACCTTCATAATAGACTTCTTTTACCACAGTTACTATAACTATATATATATATGTATATAAAATACAAAAAATCTTTCATCATCCTTATAAATATCGACAAAGAATAGATGAATATTTAACTTTATCATCTGATATATTTTATAGCATTCAATGTATATATGAGTTCGAATTATGTATCTAGCTATATTATATGAGGAGATTTTACCCCTACCTATTATGTAATAAATGTATATAGCCATACATTGATTCGCTTTTAATCAATGAATTTATTCAAGGTAGATACATCTCCTCTCTCCTCTCTCTCAAGATGCTATATGAGCTCGAGTTATGAAAAGAAATTATCAAAACTTAAATGCCATACATTCAAAATGTATATACCATATAAGTTCAAATTAAGTAAAATAATAATCAAAACTCGAATGCCACTTAAATGCCACTCAAATGCCACTCAAGTACCCCTCAAGTAAAATACAATATAAACTCGGCGAATCCATCCAACGCCGTAACCCATTGCATCACCCCAGATTTTAACCCCACAAAAAAACACTTGGTAGGGAGATCTGCTCATATATTACTACTACTGCTATTACTACTGCTACTGCTGCTGCTGCTACTATTGCTACTACTATTGCTACTACTATTGCTACTACTATTACTATTATTATTTTTATTATTAATATTATTTTTATCAATGTTGTATAAAAGTAGTTGTTTTTCTTTTTTGTTTAAAAATAATTTATAGTTGATAACACTGTGGTTGAATACTGCTCATTATCATTAGTACTGCTATATACCCTCATCTCTTCCATATCATTATATTCCTCAATTTAAGCACAAGCAACTTTGATACAAATAAATATCATTAGCATTGAAACTTATGAACAAAAACCATAACCACAGTGTATCCTAACAATAATAACAACCATGAATGAGCAATACTGGTAATGCATACAAAATAATGATATACGCCGCAATAAAAATAAAAGTAATCAAAAGGAACCCAATGTATCAGAGTTGTTCTCAATTTCTCTGGCTTTCTTCAGCAGTAGTATTTTTTCTTCTTTGTTTTTTTGCTTTTTAAAGTTGTTTTCCCATGACCACAAATACTTAATAATTATGAGTAGGTCTACAACAGCAGCGCAAAGGGAGTCTAGGTTTAAAGGCTTGCAATATTTTTGACTAAAGGTTTTTTTAATTAATTTTCATTATTATTACTTCTCCTGCATTTAATAATGATTAATCGACCTATCTCTCCACAACGTTGGTAATAATCATCATAGTTGAAACATCGATGGGAGACGATTGAGAAAGGATACAAAATATTGTACCAAATTATACAAAAATTGCATAAAAAGAGTGACAAAAATAGTCATTTGAGAAACTTAATCCGTAATTTGTGCAAAACTTGTACACAGTTTGTTTATTTTAATGATATTTGACTTTACCTGTTACTCAGCATGCCACAAAAAAAACTGGCTCAAGTATTCCAAACAACTTTTCTCCAGTTCCACAAGGTTTACGTAAATTCAAAGAAAATAAAAATGATTGCGAGTTTTTATTACAATTGCGTTGTGATTGCCACACTGTGAACAGTACACGTTTAGCTGATTTACTTACACAGTTGATGCAGCATTCTAAAATATGTTTACGAAATATTGACCAATGGGTTGCACAGTCACTAAGTACATGTTTTGATATGGAAATTTAAAATACAAATACTTGAATATCCACCAGATTCTTGAGTTGGTTTTTCACTAAATGCACAACTACAGCAAAACCTTGAGTTGACTTTTTTGAAATATAATCCATGGTTTATGACGATCTCCTTTGGTGGGAAAATAAACTTAAAATAATGCTTTTTACCCCCTGGAATATCTAGACTCGAGCTATTACGAAAGAGTTGCACGCTCAACTTTTCAAAAGAAAAGTTAACGTTTTTGCAAGTTGTTGTTATGAGTGGTGATGTGCAATAGGGAGAGCAATGTGTTGCATGGAACAACCGTTACACTTCTTCAGATGTTGTGTAATTATGTTCAAAGATCCAATTATGTTATGAAGCAAGAGGGAAGTTGGCACACCCATGCGGCTATAAATTTATAATTAGTGCAGACAAAAATTTTCCAAAAACTGTTAAATGCTCTGACTTCAAATTTTGTAAAAATTGTAACCAGTTACATAATGATTGAAACATGTAGACAAATTGAGCATCATCAAGCCAACTGGCAAGTCAAACTGAATAAAAAAACACTAAACCCTCTTGATTTCCCTAACATCGTTTTCGCACTCTTTATGTTATCTCCACGGGCAACGCCGGGTATTTCTGCAAGTAATTCATAAAAAAATGTTTCATAGTTGTATATATAACAAAAGTTAATATGTCGACATTATTATTAATATTTGTTTGTTTACAATTGTACGTGCGCATATTATGTGCAGACCTCTCATCATAGTCTAGCACAATATAGCCAGAGAAGGGTAGATTTATTCCTAGCTCGTACACACAAACATTGAAGCAAATTTTTATCAACTACTTTGCCTTACAGAACCAGCTTTGAAAAGTTTCTTCTGCCACATACTTTAATGAGCTTTCTAGGGCCTCTGCTGTTTGATTTATTTTTACTGAATCACTAATTGCTCAGCATCAGACATAGCAGCTGTTTTGCCCACAGTATACTGCAATCAGTTTATCACAGGCAATGTGCACTAGTTCACACATGAGCATTACATTACATTACATCTCATTACATCATAGCTGTTAGAAGTGATGTTAATGGGCGAGGGTGTAGAGCGTTTTGTTTCATGGGCAGTGCTGGAAAACTAATACTTGCCGTCTCAAAACAATGCTTGAGACTGAGCCTTGTAATTATTAATAATACCACACTAGCTGTATATCAAGGGATGAAGGTAAAAAATTTGCTCGACTTATGACTAATTATTCAAGATACATCAAGCCAATTTGAATGTAGCGACTCAAATCACATTCCAAATATGTCAGTTAGCTGCGTTTTCAAGTTATTCATGTTCTGCTGTTTTTCAAGATTGCAGGTTTCTATTTTTGACAGTGGTGTTCAACTGAGTTCTGCTAATTGAGAAACTTGGTCTCTGGTACCCAGGTCTCTGGTACCCAGGTCTCTGGTACCCAGGTCTCTGGTACCCAGGTCTCTGGTACCCGGGTTTTTTATTTGCTATTTGCACTCATTCTTCCAGCTAAGTTTGAACAATACAGGTTTTGTAGTTTTTTGATGAAAAACTCCTCACATCTCTATACTTTTTCTCATGATTAATCCACCTACCTATTGAAATTACCTTTGCTTTCCTTTGCCCCTAGCCAAAGTCCTCTTTCAAAAATTTAGCTTTTCCCACCTTCTTGGAAAGAATAGTTTGCATTTCCATTCTGAGTGAGTTTGTAATGAACAAGGTGAGATTCATTGTTACCCATATTGAGCAGTTCTTTTCTCTTGACTACCAATCTAATTCCTATACAACTCTGAGACTGTCCAAATTAAGCGATTTACAAAACAATGCCCATAGGAGAAGGTTCTGACTTCTAGAAAAAACATTACGAAAAGCATTAAAAATATTCGACAAGTTTTAAATGAATCGCAATAAACTCTCTCAAGACCTACATTTGCCCTTAAAAGGTCTCAAACCTGCTAGCCATATTTACTAAGATAAATGTGGAATATGGTGATGCCTACATTAGAAACAATGAGGCAAAATATCGCAGAAACAAATAGTTGACGCTACTGAAGCATCGCATCAACATTGTATTGGAGTATAATTGACAAGATGAGGCCTAAGCTGTCTCTGGACCAAGAGATAGAGATTAGCAGGCTGAACAGTGTGATGTATAATGTGCTGCTGTGTATATGCTTTTAGCTCGGTTTGGATTTGTTTGCTATTTTTATGTGATTGATTTTCTTTTATTGTGTAGATAAATATTTTCTTATATTGTTAGGGCTTCTCTTTGTACAAGCGGTGTATAAAGTTGAGCAATAGTATGGCTCAGCAGATCACATTTCATCATACTTTGATTGCTTATGAGTTGTACAAATAAAGTGAACGAAATTATTCATTTTTTATTGAGCATTTGGGAGACAAAAGTTGCATGACGCAAGTTGGGCTTAGTTTCTTATCTTTTGATGGGGTAGGTCTACACTGAGCCGTCATAGTTTTTTGTGCAAAAACTTGTGGAAAAGGATTTACAGCTTTCATAACCAAACACACATAGCGCTCAATGGTTGAAAGACTTTGAACACAAAGAAGCCAGAAAAAGTAAAAAAAAATTTGAGCAATTAGTGTTACTGGTGTGATGTGCACAGAGCAATCTGAGAGTCTACAAAGTACATCTTTATTGTGAAGTTGTCTTTCAAAAAAATTTTAATTTAATTTTGTAACATCTATTTTTTAAAAGTTTTATGCTACTAAGCAAATGCTATGATTTGTTCTTCAGGAGAACAAAAATTAAATTAAGTGAAAAACTGAGGGAGTTATAAATTATAGCTAAATCCTAAACTCGATGTTTGCATATTTTTTCTAACTTACTAATCAAGCGAATTTCAACCACTATTATAAAACAAAGTTGTCTATAACCTAGATTAATTTATATGCTTGAATCATCATTTTGAACCAGAACTACATTACAGGAAGGAAGTAAGGAATGTTTTGAAAGTTTTATCATGCATAAAAATGAACTTTGTCAACTTCCTGGCTTGATAACATAAAGCAAAAATAAACAAAAATGATCTGATATAAAAGCAAAGTATTTCAAATGGTTTATTTTAAACAATTTCATCAAAATTGTCTTCTGATTGCATCTTTGGAAAAAAACATATTATTGCGTTTTTGAAGCGTAGCATCATCTAAAATTCCGGTAAATATACAGAAACTATGCAATCACTCATATATCTCGCTATCAACCATCACAAGGTGATCAGCTGTGGGATCAGATTGCGAATTAGGTGCGTGATTAGTGGGGTTGTCGGTAACTGATCGAATATTGTTAGTTTCTGCTGCTGTAGTGTTGGCGTACAAAGCATTGCTGTCAGCATTCATGTATACATTGTCTTCCACCGACTCAAGGACATAATACTCCGGTTCAAAAGTGTCAGCAGGTGCTTGAGGTGCTTTTACTTTATTTACCAATGTGTAGACATCACCCCTGGCTGTCACATGATGTCGAGCAGTGCTTGGTATGAGGCTGTGTCCAGTCTTCTGGCTCATGGGGACTGTATCCGAAGGTTTTGGGTTCTCCGCTTGTGATGGATAAAGATTGTTGTTGATTCTCCTACAAAATAGATGTAACCGTTCGTTAAATTTTGGTGCTTAGTCTAAATTTGCAGCTAATCTGAGACACTTATTACCTATGTATATGTAATATACAAAACATGCATTGGCCTGGCCATCTGTCAGTATAGAGTGTGCCTGTAACCTTTAGCATGACACAATCAAGCTGATTGCAAATGAAAAAAAACTGTGCTAAACTAAAAGCTCAGATTGTGCTGAAGTTCTGGGAAAACTGATAAGCAGCAACAAAAAGCACTGAGAGCAAAAACTTTGTTAAGAGTTGAGCATGGCAAGAGCCAATGAAAGCTAATAAAACTAGCGAATTAATGCAAGACTGGAAATGTTCGCTAGAAATTAAAATTACTAAAATTATGCATGATGAAGAGAATACTTTGATTAGCTAGCTGACAATTTTAACCTTTCAGCAAAAACTGTTGAGCCTGAGTACTTGACATAAAACAAAATTTTGCATAGAAGTGATGCAAGAAAATGATCTTTTTTATAGTGTTTGTGTCGGTAATAATAAAAATGGCTAACAAATGTAAAAGAATATTGTTAAAGTTGTTAGACAGCACTTGAACTCAAACTCACCTTTTGCGAATCACTAGTACTATCACTAGTATAATGATGATACACACAACTAATGCTCCGACCGCACAACCGATGTAAATGTTGATATTGACTTCGTCTCCACTTCTTGGTGATGTAGTTCTTTCTGCATAAAGAAATTAATTTTTCATCAAAAGTTTTATTATAGTATGGTTTTCCATTGAATTTTAAATTAAATGGAGAGCTGCTTTTTGAACATAATTTTGAGTTTTAGTAATCAAAGTAAAATCAAAAAGCATAAATGTTTCTTAATCAATACCGTAACATGATAATCTTTGTCAAAATTTTGAAAATTATTTTTCTGTAAGTTTTTTTTGTGATAACTGTCTATTTTCACTGAGCTGACAGAACTGAAGATTGATGTGCAAGCATCTATTGTATCATATAGTTGCAATATCCAAGTTAACAATGGGCCATTAGTTTATAAATTCAATTTTTTTACAGTTATATTAATGTTTTGTTGTCAAAAAACAACTACTGTCTGCCTGGTACGTGACAGACGGAATTTTAAAAACAAAACCATTGTTTCATGTTACATAGTTTTATTTAAAAGGCCACAGGTGTTTTCGCAAAATTTATAGAGACAAAACGTCGTATAATTTATTCATGCATGGAACTCATCATTGTAATCATGTTAATCAAGCGCAAGGTTTCATTTAGATATAAAAACAATTTTCTCATTAAAATTTTCACAGACTTTCATAACCAGTGGTCCATTTACCAATCGGTGAGCCTACTTGTTTTGCATTTGCTTAGCAGAAGGCATGCTATCACTTTTACTGTTGTATTATGGCAATTAAGTGATGTATCTGTTTTATTAGCATTTTAGAGAATCTGAAGTACTATGGCTTGTGCTTCCTCTATTTTTTTTTCTTATAATTTTAGGGCAAACCTTGCGAGGCTGTTGACACATTTCTCAGAAACAGTCATAGATAAAGCTATAAAACTTTTTGCGACACGATTGTCAGGCATTGAGCATTAAAGTAAGTTAATTACATAACTCTGGAATTTTCCAGAACAGAGCAACTCGCGTAATTTTTTAGCTTCTATATAGCCTAAAGAAATTAGACCCAACTGACAAAAAATAAAGAATTTTTGATGGTGGGGCACTTCACTCATTTTCTGATATACATTGATAAAATGATGTTAAAAATCAATGCAGAAGTGGCCCTCTTGGATTTTGATGAAAGTATCAACTTTCAGCATGAAACAGCTTCCCATTAAAGACCCAACTCGCATATTTATCTGAAACCTACAACAAAAGTGTGCAATAGTGTGTCAATGTACCATTTTGGAACTCAAAGCAATCGCACAAAACCATTTCAAGGTTCTCCATTTTCAATTCTGAAATCTCAATAAAAAAACAGCACTTTTCAATGCTTTCCCGTAGTAGTACAGAAGAACCCAGAGACAAATGAAAATGTTAGGCTCGTTTTCTTATAGGTTGTTTCTGAAAATTTGATCTTTGATGTTTCTTGGAATATTGATAACACAGCTATTCCACTTTTAAAATGGTGCTTCGAAATAAAGAATTGGCTATTACTCCTCAACCGCTACTCCAATTGCCTAGCTTTTTGCACCGAAGTATTATCCTTCATATTCTCTATAACACAAGCATTTATTTGAAGTTGTTTTCTATTTGCAAAGGCTCAAGGGTGATGAAAAACAAAAAATTTAAAACCGCTTCAGAAAACTTTGCTCAGTTACCAGGTTTTTGAATGGGGAAGTTTTTGTCAAAGTTAGTTCTGTATGATATGGTGCTCAATTGGCTTAAGGAGCAAATCTAAAAAAATGTTTGAAAAAATTTGATTAGGATTTAGCGAAGGGAGCGCGCTTTTGTATGTAGGCAAAGCATACTGATTTTTATTAACCGCTATTCCTGAGAAAACTTTAACATTGTTTGATGGCATAGTGGCTCACGCTGCTAATCCGCCATTGAGAGTGTTTGGGTTTGATTTCTGGTGGTGGAAATGTCTTTTAACATAAAAAGTCTTTGTGAACATGTGATTCCTGATAAAATTTATAATTGGAAGAATTAAGGTTGTTTCCATCAATGGAACTGTGATAGCGTAGTTGTTAGAGCGTATGGTTAAACTAACCACATTATGCGGTTCAAATCGCACTAATAAATAAGATTTTGTTGTTACTCTCTGAAAAACTCTTGTTTTTGCTCGCAAACGCTAATCAATATCTAGTTGATTATTAATAATAGTTTTTTTGTACTGTGGTGTTTTATCAAATTGAAACAAAAGAACAAGCTGGGGCATTGGGATAGTTTTGAGCGAAGTGGAAGGTGGTGGGGCAATTTGGTGAGAGCAAAATATGGTGGGTGTTGAGTGGACTGGGGAGGAGTGGCGTGAACTGGTGAAAGGTGAATTGAAATGGAGAGGGTGAACTGAGATGAAAAGGGTGAGGTGGAATGGAGAGGAGTGAGGTGGAATGGAGAGGCGTGAAGTGAAATGGAGAAGGGTGAGGTGGAATGGGGAGGGGTAAGGTGAAGTGGAGAGCGGTGAAATGAAATGGAGAGGGGTGAGATGGAATGGAGAGGGGTGAAGTGAGATGGAGAGGGGTGAAGTGAGATGGAGAGGGTGAGTTGAGATGGAGAGGGGTGAGGTGAAATGGAGAGGGGTGAGGTGAAATGCAAGATGTAAGGTGAATGAAGGCAAGAATAGTGGAGCAAAGTAGTTGAGCAGGGCAGGGCGAGGCAGAACGAGGATTCTACGAAAGCGTATGTACATCAGTTCAGGGAAAAGCAATGGGTGAGAGGTAAAGCAATGGTTGGGGTGGTGCTAGGGGCATGGGCGCAGAGCATAGGTGGAGACACGCTGCAAGAGTAGAGGAAGAAGTATGGATAGACAAGAAGTATGTGGTAAAAAGGAGAGGGGTTACAGCTAAGTATGTACTAGTACTCAACGTGTAGTATTGCAAGCTTAATAGTTGAACCAATGATAGTCAATTAACAGTTAACTTACTATTACTATCTGTATCTCCTGGAATCCTTGATGTAAGAGGAGAGTATGAACTTGCGTGAACATCTGTTGTAGAAGTTGTTGTCCTTGATGGGTCTTCGGGATTCTTTGTTGCTGAAGTGGCTGTAGGAGTTGCTGAACTTGAGGTGGCCATAAGAGTTGTCGAACTTGAGATGTCAATAGGAGTTGTGTGACTAGAGATGTCAATAGGAGTTGTTTGACTAGAAGTGGCAGTAGGAGTTGTGTGACTGAAGGCGGTCATAGGGGTTGTCTGACTTGATGTGGTGGCAGGAGCTGTCGGATTTGTCAAAGTTGAAGGAGTGCTTTTATCTGATGATGTTGTTGGCATTGTCACATCCGATAGAGTTGAATAAGCTGTACTGGTAGATGTCCTGACTAAATTTGATACAGTAACAGGTAATTTAGTGAGAAATTTTCATTGGACATTTGAAAACTTAAAAAAGATGGATTCATTATTTAGCGTTTTTCCTTTATTAGTTTGTTAAATACAAGGTGTATTCGCAGGTGGGATTAATTAAAATCTGTTACTATTTATATCACACTTATATTATATTATATAATATATTATATAATATATTATATAATATGTTATGTAACGATAAAAAATAATATGGTTTGATCTGGATCAGGTATTGAAGATATAAGATTTCAGTGTGCATTGTAACGAGCATAATTATTTTCACATGTGTAAGTAGTTCATCAACAACGATTAAAGTGTCGTTGATTCCTTACAGGTGCTCATAGCATGGTGCTACTGGAATTAGCAGATAGTGGTAGTGAGTCAGGTAATAAACAGTTTTACACTTGTCCAGTTGAAAAAGAAATGTTTTGAAACTATTCATTTTTGATTAACCATAACAATAACATTTATTTATACTTTTTAACAAAATAGTTTTAATTTTTATTATTATGATCAATCTATTTCCGATATATTTATCATTTCACATGATAATCATAATAATTAACTATAATAAACAAAATATGTAAGTTATATTATTAATAGATACTGATAAAATAATAGTAATACCTATAATGAACCGTTTTGAAACAAACATCACCCATATGGGTATGTATTAGTTTTGTGTGGAGAGTGGTGTGCTCTTGGTATGATAATGGTTGACAGACTATTTTAATTTTTTTTATTTCCATTTTTCACAATCCGCTTAAAATATTGCTATCAACCCCTTTGCATGAAATAAATTGCGAGAAAAATTATTTATCTAATTTGTTGTATGGGTCAAGCTAGCCTGCAAATACACCTACAGATAATTCATTAATGCCAATTATACCATACAAATAAATATCTTGAAACATGATCAAAGTTTCAATAATAGAAGTTTAGCAAACCAACATACAAATCATCCAAGTAACAGTTTCTTCTGGTACAAGCCATTAAGTTTGTGGCTGAGTAACAGACACTAAACTTAGCTAAATGGGTTGTAGTAAATAACTAATTGATTTTTTGTATGCCATGTTT
Source organism: Cryptosula pallasiana (assembly GCA_945261195.1). Taxonomy (NCBI): domain Eukaryota; kingdom Metazoa; phylum Bryozoa; class Gymnolaemata; order Cheilostomatida; family Cryptosulidae; genus Cryptosula; species Cryptosula pallasiana. The sequence goes on along the minus strand of OX183130.1, from coordinate 51,276,642 downwards.
CCATTTTAGTAATTATACCATGTACAGAACAGAGGTTAGAAATTATTATCGATACAGTTCCACTAACTATCATACAATCTTACCAACTTCATACACAGAGTTGTGAAAGTATCCACCACATATCTGACTACTGTTTCCTGCACATCTATCTGTACATGATTCCTCTCCATCAGGTGGTGCAGGATGTAAGTCATATCCATCATCCCCACAATAACAGAATCTACCGTGTTGTAGTCCAGCGTATCTGTAGTCTATATAATATATATTGTGTATACAGCAGTGACTGATGTTTGATAAATACAAGAATTGTTAGACACTGGACCTTTCTCTACTTGCACAGCAAGTTTTACTAAGCTAAACCATTAGTTCATAGTATAATAACAAACCTTTCTGTCCGCAAAGGTTTACACAGTATTCTACAGAGTTGTCTGGACTTTCTCCACCCTCTTCCGGTAGAGCTCTTATATTTCCATCAGCGAAGCATCCCAGATAAACATACGTAAACTGTCCTGTGTATAATATAGATAGGTGATATGCAAGAGATAAACTATGTGCAACATAGATACTTTGTACATAAGTGATAAATATATATATACTATACATACCTTGTATACAAGAGATAAAGTATATATAATATACATACCTTGTATACAAGAGATAAAGTATATATAATATACATACCTTGTGTACAAGAGATAAAGTATATATAATATACATACTTTGTATACAAGAGATAAGTATATATAATATACATACCTTGTATACAAGACATAAAGTATATATAATATATATACCTTGTATACAAGAGATAAAGTATATATAATATACATACCTTGTATACAAGAGATAAAGTATATATAATATACATACCTTGTATACAAGAGATAAAGTATATATGATATGCATACCTTGTATGCAAGAGATAAAGTATATATAATATACACAGCATGTATACAAGAGATACATTACACATAACATAGACACCCTGTATACAAAAGAGAAAGCATATGTAAGGCACATACCTTGTACAAACAGAAGAGCATGTATAAAGTAAAGTAAAGCCACAAACAGTTTCATATGCATATTCTCTAGTAGCTGTTAGGTAGTAGTTGTTTAGTAGTCGTTACCTAGTAATCGTTTACTAGCGGCTGTTCACTCCTACCATCTACTCTTGATCAGCGTAACAAACCGTAGTGATTCACCGCAGGGATAATTTATCACTAGTATCCAACTGTCAACCAACAACGGGGAAGTTTTATTAATCACGTTTTTGCATCTTCATAAATCAATGAGGTGGAATGGAGTTTAAAACCAACCGTATGAAAACAGAACCGACCATGTTGTGTTCAGTAGAAAGGGTATATCTGCAAAGATGTAATTATAAAGTGCCAAGTGAAAGTTGCATGGAAAAAGATTGGATATAGAGAATGTATGTAACTACCTAATACAAAATTCCATGTTTGTATAGCTGAACTTGAATAAAAGGTTTTTGTAAGTAGACGATCTCCGATAAAAATTTTGTAAACGGAAATAAGTAAGCTTGCTCATTGGTGGAAAATTTAACTGGTTTGCGTTAAAGGAAGTTTTGAACAGCTTACTGCAATCTTGTACAAAAAAGTGTAGAGAACAGAAATCTATAACACCATGTGGAGTAGAATAGCCACTCTAGCTACTTCAGATATAACCTAAAGACGTAGTTATTTGAGCTAACTAATGACTTTTTATTGCTAATATTTAAAAATTTAATGTGATTGTTCTACCAAGCTGTTTCCAGCAAAAAAACTAAGAAGTTATTTTGCATTGGCAGGTTGCAAACCATATGACAAAGTGGACTGTCCCCACACTGTAACTATTAAGCTAAACCAACAAGTTGATTTCTGTATGTGTTCATTGCTGACGATGAAAGTTGAACTAAATGAAAAAACGTTCGAATAAGTATGTATTCACAAAAACTGGATATCAAACCGATGATGAATCCTACCCTGGAAACTGTCATGAGGATTGATGCCAAGATTAAGTACAAAAAACATGTAGTGTATGGTATAAAATATAGATAAGACAGTGTAACATGCGTATGGATCGTGTAGTATATGTGTTATGATGTGAGTGGTACATGACGCATTGATTGCGTTTTACAGTGTGCAGTGGATGAAAAGCAATCCACAGTGAACAATATACAGTATACAGTACAATGTTAATTATTCAGAGAAATATGCATAATTACATGGTGTACCATGTGGTGTGTAGTGTATAGCATTGTGTATGCATTATACTTTGAGGCCTGGAATGATGTATTCTACCATGAGTCAGAATCGTCAAATTTCAACGAAACATATATCAGTTTTGTATGATGCAATGTGGCTTATAGATTCAACAGGATTATTTCATTTCCTAAAGTCGTAATTTATTTTCCATCAGGCAACTTATATATTTAGCTGGAGATTTCTGTTCATTAGACTGTTAGCGATAGTCTGTATCCACATTGTAATTACGCAGAAAAATATTTTTCAACAAACATTTGAATGTAGACCACATTTTCTTACTGATTGATTGATTGCTAGTTCCTACCACACAAGTTAAAGGAAATGATAATACCTGTGCCAGGTTACTAGGTACGCTCAGTTTTCCCTCAGAAGGTCCCAAGCCAAAGTAATCCTGAGGGTACCTTGTGGTCATTGACTGTTGTGTGATTGCACTCAAAAGGTGACCTGCAAATAAATAACTTAGCGTGCACGTCAAGGTTACATTGATCATGCATATGTACAACACAATATATAATACTGCTGATAATTCTGTAACAAAAACTTCTTAACAAACAAAATTAACACCAGGTTGAAAATTAAACATGCTCATGAAGCTACTCATACCAAGTAAGAAAACATAAAAAAAAATCAATTGAGACCAAATCCAGATAGAAAGAGTAATCACAAAACGAACAACAATTGATCTTTAATAGATTTTTTACACCCAATTCTATGGAAAACTAATAAGTTCAAACCTACATTCAACTTGAAAACAGATGCACAAAACAATTTGGTTGACTTGAAAACTTTTCTTGGAAAGTTTGTGGTATGTAAACGATCTGTAACAAACAAATTAATAAGTATTGATAAAGAAATACATTTTACTTTTCAAAGCCACACTTTCATGTACTAACATTCGATCCCCCACCTGTGGCTTTTTTACACAATTAAATTACATGGTTGGCTGATTACACAATCAGAACACTCAATCTAATGGCGGTTAAATTATTAAATGAAAAAATATTATACTTCGAATTTAGGAGTTGTATGTCCATTAGGGTGGATAACTTTTTGACTATAAAATTGTGACAATCTTTGCACAGATTGTTTGTTTGGAAAATATTCATAGCACACCGAGAGTTATAAAGTCAAATTGTAAAGACAATATAAACTATCATAGTGCCTTAGAGGCTGTCGGGCAATGAGAGGCAGCAGAGGTGTGTGAAAGGAGGAGCTACCATTTAAGGGGTCTGTCTTATTTCTCAGACAACTCGATAAATTTGTCATTTGGACAAGGACTTTTGCGGGAAAGCTTCAAGTAGATATGAGGTGTTGTATAAACGTTTTGCTAACATTTGAGCATCTATAATACTAACAACTATCAACAGAGCACAATTTGAATGCTACAGCTAAGGGAGGCAACTCTGCAACTGGATTTGATATGGGGAATTCAACTCCTAATCACGCGCAGCTGAACATTTTTTTGGGAGAGGTAGGAGGCTTGGAAGAGCCAAGACAGATGAAGAAAGAGCTGATGAAAACAATGGGGGAACCTTCATGAGGTAGAGGAGCCAGTGGTGGATAAATAGGGTGGATAAAGGGATGAATAAAGGCGTTCATAGACGACTTGTTAGTATGAATTCATTACAATAATGATGAATTGTGATAAGCCAACTGAATTGGTAATCATTTGTCTGCATAGGATTAATAATATACTGATGAAATAGCAAAGATTTGCAAATGACTAAACCTCAAGAAACACAAGTCACTAGTAACTGGTCAGTTTAGTGAACATTCACATCCATTCTTTGTTACACAATCTCTTGCACTCCGTTCTGAGACCTTTCGCAAAACTAATTATTTTTGCTCCATCAAACTTCTTCCATTAAACTTGTTTATTCAAATGTCACTTTTTATGGGATTAAACTTTGAGCTAAGGCTTCAAACAGTTAGTATGTAGTGAATAACAACAGCGTATCCCTGTCATGGGATGTTTACTCATGAGACTAACAAAATATCCACTAATGCTTTACAATGCTCTCTCACCAATGGTACTTTGCTGAATTGTGTCAAAGCTGCTGACTCTAGGTGACATTCTATAATCTTTGATCCAACTCAGTGATCATTTCACTACTACCAATTTATCAATAAATTGCAATAATCTGATAGATATCGTTTTGAGACTGCGAGTGAGCAAAATATTGGAATAGAGCAACACTGTACGCTCTTTTAAATATGGATGACTGTGAATTGTTTTTCTTGTTTCACTTCTTAGTGAATATTGTTGCCTTTAGATTCCCACTTATATTTGATTGAAGCAGTCCACTGAAAGCAAGGAGTGGTAGGAATTAGGATGAGATGCATAAAAATGAGGAAATCTTCATGATGGAGTGATTTTTTGTTTACTGCGTCCGGCTATGTCGTAATAACCCAAAAAGAAAAGGTACTGAGTTAAAAAGTTTTCTTTTTGTGTAAATGATTATTGAACTATTGATAGCATATCAAAAACTACATTTTCAAATGCTTAAACAATTTCTTCACCGGTTTATTAATGTTGGTCAATAAAAAAGCTTGTAATATTGTACAGGATCAAAGCTGAACTTCATGTCTCAAGATGGCGACCTAAAACCTTCGTAGCTGACATTAGTATTACTATCACATATTAATTGCAACTTGCAGTGAAATAATTACTAGAATATTTTATACATACCTAATTACATGTTCATCTCTTGTATATTTATTTTAGCCTCTTTTTCTCACATATTATGTTTTAGGCTACAACCTCTAGACTATCCCTAAGGCTACAACCTCTAGACTATCCCTAAAGCTACAACTTCTAGACTAGCTCTAAGGCTACAACCTCTAGACTAGTCCTAATGCCCTGGTCACACGAGACCGATAAACGAAACTATAACGAAACTATTTTAGAAAATCGCCTAGGTGCGACGATAATAGTTTTGTTGTGCTGGTCACACGAGAACTATAATTAGTTCGTTACGCCTAGCGATCACTAGTTTCATCCAATGACAGAGGATTGCGTTTTGTGCGCGGGCCTACTCATACTTTACTGCGTGATGTAAAAGCATGGAAGAATGAAGCAAGGTTTGGAATAGATTATTTTAATAAATAGCTAAGTTTGACCAGCCAGTACTATTCCAATTGTTTGATTATAATTTATTATTATTATTATCTTTCATTTATTTAAAACTCATTATGAATATAATATAATAAATAATTATTTATTCAAAAAACAAATGTGCTACTACTATGGAAACCATGCGTTCGTTGTGAATGACCCTGACATTGGAGACCAGCCAATAACGGAACATAGAAAATAAACCTATTAATGAGCTTATCTGGTCCAATGGTCCAATCACATGCAAGCATCGCAACCGAAGATTTTCCCAAACCTAGCATTGCTTGATCACGACGAAACTGAAATATTCGCTCGGTTTGCTCAGCAACGAATTCGCTGGGCTTGAAAAAATAGTTTCGTTGACAGTTTCGTCAGAGATTCGGTCTCGTGTGACCAGGGCTTAAGGCTACAACTTATAGACTATCCCTAAGGCTACAACCTTTAGACTATCCCTAAGGCTACAACTTCTAGACTAGTCCTAAGGCTACAACCTCTAGAATAGCCCTAAGGCTACAACTTCTAGACTAGTCCTAAGGCTACAACCTCTAGACTAGCCCTAAGGCTACAACCTCTAGACTAGCCCTAAGACTACAACCTCTAGACTAGCCCTAAGGCTACAACCTCTAGACTAGCCCTAAGGGCAAGTACCATGCTACACATAAATACCAGCTTGTTGGTCTCTTCAAGTCAAGGTTGTAGGAAGTGGCCAAGCAAGAAGTACTTTTTTAAGAATAAAGACTGGAAGCTTACGGAACCCTGTCATCACTTGAATACAAGAGTGGTAGTGTATTGAGACAGAGCACAAAGCAGTAATTACTGCTGACCTACTTGACTGGCTCTTTCGGTACGTAGTAGTGACTGTCAGTAACAGCAAGCACACTGCTCATCCAGGTCACACAGGGAGTGTCCATCCTACAGCAGTGATTGACTGGACACTTCGAATGGTAGTTACATCAGCCTTTTATTACTGTTGTCTTGGTCATAGATGTAAGCAGGTGCATCATAATGGTAGGCAGCTGTCACAAAAAGTTATACACAATAAATAAAACTTCCTAAATCATTATTAAGATTTGTGTGGTAAACATTCAATGGCATAAGTGAAACAAACATATATGACTGTTTATTGCAGCCTCAATAGAAAGCATAAGCGATGATCTTGAAAAAATGTTGTAATGCAAAGAGTTTTTAAGTGCATCAAGCCAACTAAATTGAAAAATTATGCAACTGTACTCTGTATCAGCTGTATAAATTATTGTGAGAAATTTGGGCTGCTCAATTATTACTGATCGAAAAATAAAAATCTGCATTAGGAAAACAGAAGTAAGAAAACTATTGTAAATCATGTTTTTGATAAAAAAAGAAATTTATCTTTGAATATCAATTTGCTAAGAAAAAAATGATATATTTTTTATTACATCTCATAGCAAAATAATCATTAGTACATTACTATCCAGTATCGAACAAAGGAATATTCATTAATTGCCTGAAGTACTACCAGTGGCTAAGATACAATAGGCGTATTTGGAACTGTCTATGATTGAATGGTGCAAAAGTCCATGTGCGATTTTCACAAATACATACTGTGCTGAACGTCTGTCGCAGCAATTTTTGTATGATGTAAATATTTCTAGTAGTAATAGCGTTTTGTTGTTGCGTTTGGATTTGAGGTACTTTTTTATGTTGTCATGATGATTGATTCTTTGCCGAACTCCGTTGTTGGAGTTGTCGTTCCTTCAAGCCAGAGAGTACTAAATAGTCAACCAAATCACTAAAAAATATTGTAATCTAGTTTTTATGCATTCTTTTTATTGTGTTTGAAAATGGTTATTTATTTAATTTTTATGGTGCCTGTTTTTCCAGTCAAATAAGATGTAATTGAGTTTTGAATATTATTGCCGTTGTTGGTCGCAAAAAGGACGCTACACAAGGAAATTTGGCATTTTGTTTGGCAAAATTAAACTCAAAAGTATGGTGACTTAAATATTCATATATTTTTTGAATTGAAAATATTTTGTTGAGCAGTAATATTGATTTAGCTTTCGAGATATTGGCCATGCAACATATCACCTGGACGCTAGTGTGTGCATGTTCATGGTCAATGGTGGTTGTCGTTATCGAAGGTTTAGCTTTAATGATATAAAATGCTATGATTCTTATGATTGTGGTAGGAAATGGAAACGGTGCCACAAATAGGTATAATTTTATTGCATTTTCTATGCTTAAAATAATTCAAGCCAGTGATGCTTTCAATCTCATTTATTTACCTGTGCAATCTTAGTTAGTTTATTCATTACCTTTTCTGTTCTTGATTAAAATATTTGTGCGCTCAAATTCAATTTCAGCATTCTTTAATTTTCAAATACGCCTGTTGCTTTCATGCCAAAAATGTAGCCAAAATAGGTATTTGTATACCAATATAATCACCAAACTGCTGAGACAAGCTAACTTTTACATTACTTGTTTGTTAGCCATCATTCGCAAATGGCACCCGACACTCAGCACTTGCGTGTACAGAGCATGTTAAATAGCCTTTTGGATAAAGCTCACTGCAAAAGCATAGTCTATAATCCTATAAATATTTTGCAGCTATACATAATAAAATTTTTAATAATTCATGATATTTACCCGACTGTGTACACTGATAAGTAGGCAGACAACTCCAAGTGAGAAAAAGAAACTATACCAAATTATTAAAGGTATGAATAAAATAAAATGTCTTTGATGGAACGATAAATCATTAACCACTGCAGACAATGACAAAACAATTTTAACAGTTTATCTACCACCAACTTTCTTCTTTATTCATTCAGGCTTCTAAGAGCATGCCATCTACTGTTACTGCTCCACTCAACTCAGTGAACATTTCATAAGTGGCCTGGCTAATTAAAGCTATGTCTGTAGCAAACTTAGCGGCTGCTTATTCACTTCAGAAGCAAAGAACCTTCAGTATGTCAAATTTCCACTTCAAAAGCACTACCTGGACCTTAGACTGCACCTACATTATAACTGATTGTTATCTCTGGCATTGTTTCAACTTATATGAAACAAGACAGCTATCGATTTTTATACCCTGGCAAGCATTTTGAATAGAAGATTTTTGTTGCACAAATTATGAAAGGTTTAGCTATACAAAAGAGTTACTGTTGACTTTGTGTAAATAGTAAATATTATATGAGTACGTTTATATGAGACACACACAGTTGGAAACTTATCGATTAAAAAAGCTCTAGTGACTAGCTGTTCATCATGCAAAGAAAACTATTTGTTGGTTTGCTTTACTTCTTGCATTCTTTCAATTATATACAAGGTGTGTATGCAATCTATACTTTGCTTGCTGTATAAAAGGCTTGTATAGTGCTCAGCTTGTCATCCATGGTTATGTTTATCTGAAACCTACAAGCAGCTAGGGTTGCCATTGGAGGACACTGTTGTATAGATCGCTTGCTGTGGATGTGTTAGAGGCAGCATAGAAAAGTGAGACAGAGATGAGTTCAGTTGGAGAAGACTTATTTATGAGCGTACAAAAGTGTAGTTAATTCTCTCATGTGACAGGCTGTTTGGTGTTGGAAAGGGAAAGCTGTTTTTTATGTAGGAACAAGTGAAAAAACCAACCCTCTTAGGGAAAAGGGATACTGTTGTTATGAGGCGAAGGAGGAAGGATGGGGCCAATTTGAGTGGAGATGGGAGGAGAGCGGTACTGAGTGTAGAGACACGGATGTAGAGGGTTGATCAAGACACTAACTTTTATGAATTATTATATTTTACTTTCCAAAATGTACGCGTTGGGTCTATATGTATAACGTTAACTATTCATTATTTATCACTTGTGAAGGATTTATGTTACATCAGAAGTTTGGTCTAGTAATAAAGTCATTGACAATTAATAGTTTGGTATGTAACTAAAAAATCCTCAGCTGGAGGGATAAAAAACACATAATGACATTCACAAATTATCAATACACTTCAGGTTATGAGTATATAGGATGCTTCAATGATGAACCTGACCCCAACAGAGCGTTACCGATTGGAATCAGAAACTACTTCAGCAACTCTCCCAAATACTGTGCCTATCAATGCTCAGGCGAGTACCTTGTAACTTTTATTTACTTTTTATGTTCTCAACTATCTACTGTGATTTTGCATTGAACACAGTCTGAAACGTGATGTCTCCTTAATAACAGATTTACCAATCATATATCATGATTTGCCTGCCCTCATTCATCAATTCGGAATGTTATAGGTTACAGGTACTTTGGATTGCAAGAGGGATTTGAGTGTTGGTGTGGTAACTCTGGATATGATAAGTATGGTCTAGCATTTGATTGCTTTTACCCTTGCACTGGTGATGTTGGAGTATATTGTGGAGGGAAACACGAAAATTCTGTGTATGAACTAAGTATGTATCAACAAATGTTTCTGTTTTTACTTAACTTGACAGATACTAACAAAACTTATTTTCTGATAGCTGCAGTTATGTATTTAAAATAGCCTCAGACGGTCCTATCAACACACAAACTTTTAGTTCTGCCACTCAGAGGTATGAAAAGTTAAGAAGTGGGCCATCGACTACTAGCGTGCTAAACGGTGAGACTTTACCACGATAACATTAGTTTTATTGATTCCAACACACATGTTCAAAAATGCTTTTGCCTCCAAACGATGAAAACAATTCTGTGTTTTCTGTGAGGTCTGAAATTTTTTTTTTACGTTATCTTTTGATGATCTGAAAAACAACACAACTGAACTTAGTCTAATTTCAAACAATAATTTTACTTCACAGAAAACTTTGCGACCTCTGTTCTCTTAACAAATTGTAATAAAAATAATCAGACCAGCAATACATGTAAATTTGATCAATGAATAATCACTTTGTTCAAAACTCATTGGCCTACAAAAGGTAGCTCATTGAATGAAAATAATAATCAACTAACCTTTATTTATGGTGTTTGTAGGTCACGAATAGACCCGAATACTGCATAAATTACAACAGCGAGTTTATTTTATCGTTTTTATAGACCTGTTTTATATCCTTAAAAACAATTCAAAAACATTGCATCCGTTCATAATTTACTAAATTGAAGGGGCAGCTTTACAAACTATTCCAGTTTATAGCGGTTCAATTTTTATTATTTTCTTAACGATTTTGAAAGTCCGCAGTTATTTTCTTCATAAATTGTTTGGTGAACTACAACAGCTCATTGAATAAATGTGACGTTTTAAAGTAATGTTCCATTCCATCTGCAATGCATCGAACTATGAGCACCTGCTATTTTGTACGCTTTGTTTGACGAGCAGGTCGTGAATACTTTCATTAGGCCTGCCAAACAACAATCGACCTTGTGCACGTCTTATCTTAGTATTGAAAATTAGTTTTTATGTTGATGTAGTTTATAAAGCACTATTTCTCTGAATGAGACAAGTTTATTCTATCTCAATGCAAAAAAGACTCCTAGCACTTACTGTTATGTAATGTAATCTTTGCTAGTATTTAGTTCACTCAACTTTGCTACATAAGTGCATGGAGGGGTTCTGATTTTCTCTAAATAAATGTCTTTAAATCTTCATAATTACCTAGATGGAAATGCAGCATCTCACCACAAGGCAGAAAAGAGTTCCAGAGTCAATGTTGGTTTTGCAGTAGTAGCAACAGTCGTTGTATGTACTACAGTTATACTTGCGGTAGTCCTTGTCTTCTGCAGATTGTAAGTTGAAGTTTCACAAGTTTTGTCGTTATATGAATTTTGTAAAAAATTCTGCTTGTGCCTAAGAAAGCTCACATTAAATTTGCTATACAAACAAAATTATACACACTGTTTCAGTGGTGGTACTAGTGAAAAAATGATGAAGAAAAGCTGTGATGAGAAAGGAATGAAGGTAGGAAAAACGTTGCTCCATGTTGAACAAACGATCGCAGACATAAGAGTAAATGTGAATGCAGGTAGGATCAAAAAAGTACTTCCGCGCAAGTACTGAGTAATGGGGTCCCAGTAGAGTAGTTTCGCTTTAGCGATGCAACTAAGAGTAGCATAGTCGATCGTATAACTTATCATTAGAAATCATGACGTGTTTGTCTATTAATTAGATTTTAGACAGTTCAAGCCACTGATATGACAAAATCTTTGACGTTGAGGAAGCTCAAGGAATCAATATAGCCATTGAAGTTTTTTTTGAAAATATTTGTTTTATTTACACAATAAAAATTAATTGAATATTATGCTTGTGTGTAGAGCCTCAGCGCTGTATTTCGCAGCTCATTAGCTTGCCAACGCTAACTAATGAAAGCGAACGATTAACGCGGTTTTCTATTACAGTGCCGTTGTAGTTTGACAATTTGTGGCGATGGTGAATTGTCAGTATGATATACCCCAAACTTATCAGCCGCCGTGAATGAAAAAATGTAATTGTTAAAAATGAAGTGACATTCGTTTTAACTGTGCTGTTGGTGGGAAACGGGCTTCCGGTTCTTTAATAATAGCTCCGCAGAAAAATCTGCCGGACCCCATTGCATGTCACATCATCCTATTAAATCTACCACTCTTTTGGAATGTTGAGCCATTTATTGCTCTTGCTGTGAAACCTTTAGCAATCCTATGGATGTCTTTCTGGTTGTTTAGAGTAGAAAACAGCTGATAAAATCAGTCAGAAACATTAAAGTTTTGTAATATTCTGCATCAGGCAACACCTCATATTTTAATTGATGCTTCACTTTAAATATTCCAATTCTCATATCAAGTATGGCAGCTAGTCGGTGAGATTGCTTAAAATTTTGTTTCATTGTAAGTTGAGCAACAATTGGCTTGACTCTTTCTCATTTCGGGGTAACCACAGGTGATATTTTAAGCATTTCCAATCACATTTCAAGGGGCTTTAGAACATTATATCTGAGGGTGTTTGCAATAATTAATTTTCGGAAATAGAAGTAACAGGGCGTGTATCACCTTTTGGCGGCCCCAAATTTTCATTCATCAGTAGTTGTGTCAATTTTAGTTGGTAGGATGAAAAAGGGTACTTGAATGAATCCTTTGTTGGGAGATTAGAGATCTCTGTGTTAGAGGTAAAGGGTTTAAGGGATATCTTATTTACACTCTTTACCAAATTTCTCTACATTTTGAACTTTCATTGTTTAAAGCTTCTAATATTTTTCTTGTTCTTTTAGCTGAATGCACTGATGAGTTAAAGGTATAAAGATGATATTGTAGTAGATTTCCTCCTACTACTGACACAATGACGTCCACTCCAACTGGACACTAGCGACTGCTTCGGGGTCCACGACCCAGACAAATCACACAGAGTTTAAACCAATATAATACTTCATTATGCAAATCTGTTTCGCAATATAACATGGCTATCTAACACAATCCACAAGACTTCTGCCTTCTTTCATGCGCAGCAGCTCCTCATATCGGAGAAAGCAAGAAATCTCACCCCCTTATTAGGGGTGAGCCAATGACAGACAACAATACAAAATATGCACGAATGGAAATAGATAACATAAATCACAATAACATAGTGAGCCAACAGGAGGAGTGAACACATAGCAAAATGGCTCCAGGCTCTTTTGATGGTTGTGAAAATCTTTCACTCCTTTTATAGTATCCCTACTTCCTAGCTTCTGTTTCCATCACTTACGCTGCTTTGGTATTCACGTAACGGAGGGATCCCAGCTCCTTAGTCCTCAGGCTATCGTTATCCGCCATTTTTCTTGGCTGGCCGGGGGTACTGACCCGGGGTGACCCGGGGTAGGTCCTCTATGTGTATATAGATAGGATACAGGGTCTATGCAAGCCCGGGGTAGCCAGCTTTCTAAATTCAGGAAGAGATGAGTGTATGCACTGAAGGGGGAAGGCTCTGGGGTCACTTAAAACTTCTGTAGTTGACAGGGTATAGAGTGTATGGAGATTTAGGGTAGAAAGGGGTGGTCAAAGGGGCCTAGCTTGTGTAATTGTCATGGAAATCTCCCGCAATATCAGTGGAAGTGACTGTACTTACTTTTGCTTTAGAAGAATAACTCTGGCAGAGGTGAACTCTTCTTGTTGTTGATAGTTATTCAATTTTTTTTGCAATTAAAAATTGTGATATGATACGCAATGTTTTTGTTTATACCTATAATAGATAACAATCCACCCAATTGTGAGTTGACCTGTTCCTTCACAGATAATAAGCTTTAATGCAACAGTATTTAATCTACATTCACTGTTGCACATTTGGCTAAGTGATTGTGTTTTTCTGTTTGGAGAATGCGGGTAGTTTGAGCTGCAGTGGGGGTAGTGAATCAGCTTGGTGTACAGAGTTAACATTTATTGTTTTTTGACAAAAAAAGTAAGAGGTTAGTGACAAAGCACTTGTGAGGAAGATGGAAGTTATCTTTCATCAGGCTGTATATCCATAAAAGCGGCGGTGTCATTAACAAATATGTCCTAGAAAAAAACGTTAGCTTTACCACAGATTTATTTCAACAACTGCTGATATATGTACTGCTTGTAACAAAGAAAAAAATTAGTCAGCGTTTGTTGCGATGCCACTCAGCTAGAGTTGAAACCAGCACATATTGATAGTTTAAGACAGCGACGATGGTGGAAAACAACCTGTCTACAACTCCTTCATAGTGTTTAATAACATTCTACCAGCTGGAGGTTTGAATAATCAGATGAGCTAAAACTTCTCTTGAATTTAGATTAAGTTTATCGTTGCTCTTAAAGTGTGTGGGTGCAGTTAGACAAAGCTCTATGAGCCATGTGATAACTTTAACAGTTCGCTAAATAATCAAAAGAGAAACCTTAGCTTTTGTGTGAGATTAGGAGGGATTAACCAGTGACTATTATAAAATAACAGTAACCGTTAAGAAGTATTGACATTTTGTTCACTCGAATCAGCTAGATGTTGTATTTTCTTTCTGCCGTAATTTCAATATAAGCTGTGGTGCTTATTGGTTGCTTGACGGGACACTGCAGGTTACGTATGAGTTCTGGGTGATTCAATAAATCCATACCATGCTAAATTGTAAAGGGGTAGGGGTGATGGTGATTTTGCAACAACAGAATTCGCAAAAAAAATTGTTTTGATGAAAATGTAACAACAAATAGATAATAAGTATTTAACATTTTTTGTACATGAATTCGAGGGCTCTTTGTATAGATTTGATCCATTGCAGAAATTTACAAAACAAAGAATTGTCAAAACAATCCATGTGTTGAGTAGACAAATCCAATAAAATTCAAATTGCATGATAGAAACAAGAACAACCTGAATGGTGCTGCTACTACAAAATAACAAATCCTGCACCAGAATGAGTTTATGTGAAGAGGTATGGCATTTCCACCAAATTTGCTATATTTGGTGTTTGTCCACTCTTTACAAACCGAATACTTTGTAACTTTAGGTCAAAAAAAGTGTGAACTGGTCAACCATCAAAATATAACGCAGATAAGCTAATTTCAAGTCATCAATCTTTTCAGATTTAATCAACCTTTAAGTTTACTGCTACTGTACTTTGCATTGAGAGCTGATTCCAATGGGCCAAAAAGGCTCTTCGTTAGTCACAAATGCACAAAATATAATCCGAACAATTCATCAGGTTTCGAATTTCAAAACTTGATAGAAAATGCATTTCTCAAAAAAGATCAAAACTCAAAACAAAAAGTATTCTAAACTTTGAAAAGTAGAAAAAAGTAATACTGAATAAGCCGTAGTTCATTCATCTAATCTTAAGCTTTTTGTTCTTGGTGGAATCCTCATCTGCTTGGCATCTGTTTTCATTGGTGTTAGTTCATTTCGTACTTTACCTAATACTTGTTTTGGGCGTAACAGGGCAAAATTGTTTTCCATTTCTACCATATTCCACTACACTGTTTCTGATCGTGGAAGAAAATTACAATGCCTTTGGCAGCTAGCCTACAAATTACACCGGTTAAAATGATTTATAACAACCTTTGGAGAGTTTGGTTCTGAACCAAGATTACCTAACACAGGGTAAGATAGGTACAGGTTGCATGCACAAGTGTAAACGCAAGCAAACATTGATACGGTTAAAAGCAATTGCAGGTGAATGTGGATAAAAAATGTTGAGAGTTGCCTCATCTTTCCAAGTGTGAAGGAATGACAACTTCTAACAGTAGCAACTCAGCCCAGGTGTATATGTCTGTGAGGGACAAGGATTAGACAAAGACACAGTTTATACTATTGCTAAGGACCAATGGAACAATCAATATATTATATGCACTATTAGTCAGCTTATGTTATGTTACTGTAGTGGAATATGATTGGTTCTACATTGTATAAGAAATGTTATACTTTTATACAGAAGAGAGCGAGCAAGAGAGCCCAGTTCTTTTCCGGTAATAAATCTCAACATACAAGACTAGTATTTTTATAAGCTTGAAAGGTGAGTTGCTTTTTCATTTAGAATGCAGAAATACAACCCACTAACTTGGCTTGACCTGTTTAAATACTAGTTCAGACAAAATGGAGAGCACTGATAATTAGTACTCAATTAGGCAACGTAGAAACAGTTGTGACCAAACAGTAGCAAATTCCATGACACCTATTTTCTTACACAAATGCTAAATCTACAAGTGAATACCAGTGTGAGGAGGTATGATAACAACTGAGTGCAAATCAGTTCAAGATTTACCGATGAAATCCTCACACACAATTATACAAGTTATTAAAGCCTCTGGGCACAAATAATTCGATAATCACAGATTCGAATAACTTTTGGTGGGATAGAAGAATTTTATTGTCAGAGTTTAACCTGGAAGTTTCATCCCAATCAGTGAAATATTTTTGAATAACTTATATGCCCAAAAATTGCTATATTTTCTAATGATGTGCTTGGTGTGTGGGGCAACTTCCCACTACTTTGACTATGATTATGTACTGTGCAACCTGAGCACTCATTTTTCATTACTCTTGTAAAATGCTACATATCAGTTGATTAGGTAAGTGAAATACCGGAAAGATGGTTTTTGAGCTGCCTTTAGCTTATAGAAAAACTTTATAAAACACAACAAATTTATGGAGACAATGTATCATAGCATTTAGGGGTTGTGTGCAAGGTGGGCTCGGTAAAACTGTTTGTGAAGGAGCAGCTATTATTTATGTTAGATGCTCTACTTCTCAGATAATGGCCATAAGTTTTGATTGCTGATACAAACTGAGGCCTAGGCAGGCCAGGTAGGTCAAATAAGAGGTTAAATGTGCTAGAAAAGGCTTAGTAGAGTTCAGGAAACTATAATACTCATAGCAGTCAGCAGACCAATATCTTGAGTGTTACGGCTAAGGGAGTCAACTATACATTTCGTTTGAAATTAGTAGTATAATAGGTGCAGATGTCCAAAGTGTTAAACAAGACAATCAAATCTCCTGGTTCCCAAAGATGACTTTTTTGGTGCAACAAGCACCAGAAGAACTTGTTAGGTTCCTTTTTACATGCACCAAGTATAAAATCTTGGTTTGTAGATTGATACATATTATAGAGTTACTGCATGCAGTTGGTTGTTTGAATATTAAGTTTGTTGATTGATATTAATGTGGTCCTCATGGACGGGCTCATTTTACTATTGTTGTATGCGGCATGGGGCACGAAGTGTATTTTTATGCAGGGAAGTGATTTTTTGGTTTAAATCATAGTTTTTATTATGGTTTTGGATATTGTTTGAATACTGAGATATTTTATTACAAATCTGTGTATAAGTCTAGGTGCACTTTTTCATAGCCAATTTTATTTTATGTTTATGTGCCGATTTGTATCAAGATTTTGCATATTGGTTTCAATGTGGTAGTTCAATCATTTAGAGTGAATATAATAGACAATCTTATAGGCAAAAGATTCTTTTTTAGCACTGAGTTATGAAAGCTGGTTGGGTGTCTTTAGAGTAGCAGATGGAATGCGATTAGATTTTGGCTTGTAGATTGGTAAGAATATTGGTATTGAAACTAATGCGTCAAGACCCCGATTGCTACATCAATTAAAATTTTAATTTCAATGTAGTATTATCTAGTAGTCAGTTTTGCTTGCTGTTAGAGTTTGTTTTATGTTCGATAAACTCACTTTAGTTATAATGGGTAAAAAACAACATGAAGTAAAATATTCATAATAGCTCTTTGCTAAGATAGATATACATAAAAAATAAGTAATCGATGTTATAAGGTTGTGTATAAGGAGGTTGATAATGCTAATAATAAGGAACACATACAACCATTCTGTTTTTATTACACTCTAGTTAATTTGGCTGATACACCGTATGAGAACACTCATATTTTAGTGTAAAAGTATGTGAGTTCTATTTTTGTTTGCGTGAACGTTAGTATCTTTCCACCTTTCATCGTCAAAACACTTAAACAACTGTTTTTGTTCAAACCATTACTTATATTTTTTCAAAAATTTCAACCTAAGCTTTAGTCTCAACATTAGTAGGGTTTAGAGTTTAGCGTGACAACGCCATTTCCAGTAAACTCTTTCCGAACAACCTGGGTGCTTCTTTTACTTGGCTTAGCACCTTTTCACAACAATCCTAAACTTTCCATTTCATCACGATTGCTTCAACTCTCAAATACTTATCCAAATATTTGTTGCAGTACAGAGATGGAAATAAATTTGTGTAATTGATATAAAACTCATTTTTTATAGTCGGATTTACCTTTGTTTCTATCGATCCACTCAAAGCCATGCATGGGTTATTCATTTCTATGTACTGGAAACTACTTCTCTTAATTTATCTATAATATAAAAAATTAGACGCGAACACTTTACATTTGCTGCTAGTGTGTACAAGACTGATAATTCACAAAAAGAAAACTAAAGAGTGCTGGCCTGTCCGTAAAGTGGCAGTAAAATTTTTAAATTCTTAGTTTAGCATATTTTAGTACGGAAAAAACGAAGTGCACTGGAAGGTTGGTGTTCAACTGAAAAAAAGTATAACTGTTAATAAGATAAATTGTATAACATTAGTGCGATGGGTTAACTCAAAATAATTTGTAGTCGCACCATTTTTTGCTTTTCATGATTTTGTAGAAATCCTCTGGTATTTCCTCTCTAGACTCAAATTTGCTTCCTCTAATGCGAAATGAAACCTCTCCAGTGCCTTTGATGTAAGTGAAGTTTGTAAGTTTTTCCTTGTTGATGATTGATTTTTCACAAGGATAACATTTTCTACCAGTTTACTGATAATGGCGGGCAGCTGTTGGCTAGGACCTCTATCTCATATTCTCCTATAAGCCAATACCAAAGTTCTAAAAGCCCCGAAAGTTTTTCTATCAATGTATTCTACCGGCTGATAAACTTTAGTGAGTCCCAATATATGTTTGAAGTACTTTTCAGTAGTGCGTTCAGTAGCAATGTTTTTTTTTCAAACACATCATCGCGATTGTTGAGGATTCAGTAGAAGTTATTTGGACTAAACAAATTACCTTATCTGGTTCTAAGGTGCTTTCTGCTCAACTAGATTTTTTTAGAAATCGAGCCATTACAAAAGAATTCATCGAATCACTCTAGAACTTTGATACCACAATTTACCAATCAGCATTTCCTGATTCAGCTGTTGCTGCATTTTTTTTGCGTACAAAGATTTGTAAGCTGTTTTTAAAAATATCTGTAGATTTCTGTCAGTTGTTATCCGACTCAATCAATCACACTCTCGAATTGGGATGAGCGTTAACTGGCGATTCAGAGATATTTTTTGTTTTTCAATATCTGTTTGAAAATTGTTTTCATCATTTTCTTTTAATAGCATGAAACTCTTGATGTCTGGTGTTTTTACACGAGCAGTTGTGTCCATGCCAAAAACTCTGTGAAACTGAAAGGGCATTCGATTTTCAACAAAAAAAGTTATCAACTGGAAGACTTCACTGTCCAAGAAAGGTTTCTCCTCAATTGAGCTGGTGCACAAAAAATATGGAAAAAAACCAGTTGACCTGTTTAACCCTTCATAGAACTGCTCCTATTATACTACTGATATGAAAAATACAGTTTTTAATTATGTGCAGCTAGGGTGTCACTAGGGTACATATGAAGAGAATGGAGCTTTGGAAGGAATGTCAAAAGTAAATAAGAGGTTGTTGACAATAATGGAGGGTTCACAATGTAAAGGAGCCAGGGGGTGAATAAAGAGGGTGAGTAAAAACTGTTGTGAACCTCTTGTCAATTTATATTTAAGCATTCTTGAACCGATTTAGAAAAATAAATTACAGTTAAATTTTAAGCTTCATTTTCTCAATAGTATCTCGCCCGATCTTGAAAACTCTGAGAACTATGGAAGATCGTGTTTTAATCCATGTTTGTTTACATGAAAATATTGCCTTGCTCACCTGGTCATTGCCTTTTTGGTAGGTAGTAGTTAAAAATGATTAGCTGAACGATTTTGTGTATCTTTTTCTTCATGAACTCTTGTATTTGAAATGGTAACTAGATTTTGAGTTTATTAATGGAATGAACGTTAGTTGGGAGCAAGTGGGGTAAACGATTTTTGGAATTATATCACATGTGCAGAGATATGTAATAAATGGAAATGTATACAGTGCAATTTTACGAGAGAGTGCAAGTAATTTTGGAAATGTCAGCTATAGCTATCTTAGTTTCTAGGACAACAAAATGTTCAGTTGCATACAAGACAAAATTTTGTAACTAACAATTTTCATGCGACACCAATGTTATTGTAACTCCTTAACTGGTATTGCAGAAATACAATCGTCATTCCCATAACAATTTATCAACTGAATATGGTAAAGCCTAATTGCCTGTAAACTTTTTTTTGATTTGTGGACCATAAATAAACAGGGATGGAACTTCCAAAGAGGAAATAAAAATGTACCAAATCATTAATGCACTAGATACAGCAATAACATCTCTGCAGAAATTGAGATCAATGGCCATCATCAACAGTAAGAAAAATGATTGGAGTATTTTCTCCACACTAAACTTTCCTCTTCATCCATTCAAGCTTTCACGAGCATGTCATCTACTAATACTGTACAAACCAACTTAGCAAGCACTTCATAAATGCGTGGCTGTATATGTAGCAAGCTCCGTAGTTACTACTTTACTTAACAAGTGAACGACCTTCAGTAGGTCATATTCTTATTTCAATAACTTCGTACACCTAATTCTCATTGTTAGGTCTGCAATGGATTCAAATCCTATGAAACAAGATAGTGCCTTTATGCCCCAACCAATACTTTGAATAGGTTGTTTTTGTTACAAAACCCTGAAGCTTTAGCCATACAAAAGGGCTATTGTTGGCTTTGTGTAAAGAATAACTTCTATATGAGTATGCTTATAAGAACGACACAGGCTGTTTGAAACTCATCATCTCCAGTTGCTCTATGGATTAGCTACTCGTCATGAACGAAAAAGTAGTTATTTGTCTGCTTTACTTTTGGATTTCTTTTAATTGTTTGCAAGGTATGTATATTGTATGCACTTCACCTTTTGTATACAAGTTATGTATAATATATATACTTTATCTCTTGTATACAAGGTATGTATATTATATATACTTTATCTCTTGTATACTAGGTATGTATATTATATATGCTTTATCTCTTGTATACGAGGTATGTATATTATATATACTTTATCTCTTGTATACGAGGTATGTATATTATATATACTTTATCTCTTGTATACTACGTATGTATATTATATATACTTTATCTCTTGTATACAAGGTATGTATATTATATGTACTTTATCTCTTGTATACAAAGTATGTATATTATATATACTTTATCTCTTGTATACAAGGTATGTATATTATATGTACTTTATCTCTTGTATACAAGGTATGTATGTTATATACACTTTATCTCTTGTATACAAGGTATGTATGTTATATATACTTTATCTCTTGTATACAAGGTATGTATATTATATATACTTTATCTCTTGTATACAAGGTATGTATATTATATATACTTTATCTCTTGTATACAAGGTATGTATGTTATATATACTTTATCTCTTGTATACAAGGTATGTATATTATATATACTTTATCTCTTGTATACAAGGTATGTATATTATATATACTTTGTCTCTTGTATACAAGGTATGTATATTATATATACTTTATCTCTTGCATACAAGGTATGTATATTATATATGCTTTATCTCTTGTATACGAGGTATGTATATTATATATACTTTATCTCTTGTATACAAGGTATGTATATTATATATACTTTATCTCTTGTATACAAGGTATGTATATTATATATACTTTATCTCTTGTATACAAGGTATGTATGTTATATATACTTTATCTCTTGTATACAAGGTATGTATATTATATATACTTTATCTCTTGTATACAAGGTATGTATATTATATATACTTTGTCTCTTGTATACAAGGTATGTATATTATATATACTTTATCTCTTGCATACAAGGTATGTATATTATATATGCTTTATCTCTTGTATACGAGGTATGTATATTATATATACTTTATCTCTTGTATACAAGGTATGTATATTATATATACTTTATCTCTTGTATACAAGGTATGTATATTATATATACTTTATCTCTTGTATACAAGGTATGTATATTATATATACTTTATCTCTTGTATACAAGGTATGTATATTATATATACTTTATCTCTTGTATACAAGGTATGTATATTATATATACTTTATCTCTTGTATACAAGGTATGTATATTATATATACTTTATCTCTTGTATACAAGGTATGTATATTATATATACTTTATCTCTTGTATACGAGGTATGTATATTATATATACTTTATCTCTTGTATACAAGGTATGTATATTATATATACTTTGTCTCTTGTATACAAGGTATGTATATTATATATACTTTATCTCTTGCATACAAGGTATGTATATTATATATGCTTTATCTCTTGTATACGAGGTATGTATATTATATATACTTTATCTCTTGTATACAAGGTATGTATATTATATGTACTTTATCTCTTGTATACAAGGTATGTATATTATATATACTTTATCTCTTGTGTACAAGGTATGTATATTATATATACTTTATCTCTTGTATACTAGGTATGTATATTATATATACTTTATCTCTTGTATACAAGGTATGTATATTATATGTACTTTATCTCTTGTATACAAGGTATGTATATTATATATACTTTATCTCTTGTATACAAGGTATGTATATTATTTACACTTTATCTCTTGTATACAAGGTATGTATATTATATATACTTTATCTCTTGTATACAAGTTATGTGTATTATATATACTTTATCTTTTGTATACCAGGTATGTATATTATATATACTTTGTCTCTTGTATACAAGGTATGTATATTATATATACTTTATCTCTTGCATACAAGGTATATATATTATATATATACTTTATCTCTCGTACACACTCTAAGGCTTCCTCTCCTAGTGCCTCCTTAACATGAAAAAAAAACTGTATAGCCTTGCCTCCTTTTGGCTTCCCTTATCTCTAAAAACTGAGCAATGAAGTATTTTAGGTCTTTACTGCAAGTAACTTGGGGTTTGAAGTTCTGTACAAAGTATGGCTGAGGTAGATGTAACACTCACTGAAGTGTCTGGGCCAGTTTATCAAGAGCTGCCACTTATGTTGCACTGGCTGGCACCCTCTCAACATTTATGGCTCTCTGGGTAGCCATCAGTGGATTGTAGGGAGCGATTGAAAATAGAAGCTGGTTATGTGCTGGTCAGAAAAGCTATGCAGAGCCACGATCGATTGTATTTTGCTCCGAAATACAAATACAGTGTGTAGGTTTGCTGCAAAAATGATCAGAAAGGATCAGGGAAACATGCACCTAGCAAGAAATGACTGTATCTTGACTAGAAAATGAAAGCACCGGGTCGGGTCTTGCTTTTACATGACCAGAGTAAGCCAGAGAAGCAAATACAGAAAACCAGTTGGTTGTATGCTGTACAGAGTTGAGATTTGCTGTAAAATAATCAGGGGAGAAGGAGTAAGATTGGCACTACCAGCAGGGGCAGGAAAAGGTGAGGGGTATGGGAAGAGGGGTACTGACAGGTAGGTTAGACTCAGTGTCATGTTTCATCTTCCATAATCCCGCCACTGTCACCAATGCAGAGGTTTTGTGCCCTACTTTGACCGACACTGCTAGAGATATTGTAATGGATTCCGGTCTGTTACCACGGACATCCACTAGTCTCGAGTATTCTACCTCTCTCCAGAGGGGACACTGTGCTGACCGACAGTGACAACTGTGCAGGGTAATCGAATTACCCGGTAAGGCAAGAGCCCATGGCTCACACAAACAGTACCATGTAGTGTTTGTAATAATGGCTTTATTCTCTAAGCAGTCCTGAGGGTAATTATTCCTCTAGGGTTTAGCAATATAAGAGCATATGCCATGGCAACATAGGAATGAATGCAAAGAATAATACAGGGTGCTCTCCTTTTATAGGAGAGCTGATAAGCACAAAACATATAATAATCAATACACAGGAAGCAGATTAGCCAATACAATTGATTATATAAATAACAAGCCAATCAACAATGCTGTATGGTTAATTAAGGGAGGTGCCAAGTGGCTAAGGGCGGAGTCCTTTCTCCTTATTGTCCAATCAGTAGTCCTGCAAGGCTCCCAGGCTGTATATAGAGTTGGGTCCATGGAGTTGGTAATCTAAGGGTAAGTACTTCCTGTTCTCGACCTTGACTAAGCTCCTACATACTTTTGAGGATCCTCATCTATGTCGGCCATCTTGTGCCGGCCCAGTACAGCTATACCGGGTCGGTAGGGGTCACTACCGACCCTGCAGGGGTCACTACCGGCTCTGCTCACTATGCCACCGGCACAGTAGGGCTTTCCACCCAACAGTTGTTAACCGAACGCTGTGGGTAAAAGTCTAGCGCATTGTCTCGCAAGGTTCTAGAGTAAACGACCTGTTCACTACTAGTGTGCATCAAAACCTACCACAATATTACACTACAATCAGGGTGCACAATTTTTATTGCAATCAATATAAGTTAGTGATTGACTGACTCCTGATTTAGATTTCAACTGCTATTATCAGTATGACCTCCGACCAGATTGACAAAATATTTTGCATGTTTAACAATCACAGTATTTGCCTATACTCCAGATTTATTCAGTAACAGCAAGGGTAATAGCAATATTAGTACTACACTGCTTGGAACAAGCTGTATAGGCAAGTGCCAATCCCATAGGCCTGGGTGCAGGTGTAGCTACTGCTACAGGATATTTGACTCACAATTAAAATTGCAAGCTATGTTTGTAGACAAAAATATTCTAATGAATGGTTTAAGCCCTAGGCTAACTCTTTGCCAAAAATAAGCCAGTTAAAAAGTAAGTAGAACATAAAATACCTTCAATCCATCTCAACTACATCAGCTTGTAATCTTCATATGCATGCCTGTCAACATGTGTTTTTGACCCCTTCTAAAAGTAAAATGTTTCTGAATTACATGAATTTGTGTACGGTTTGCTAGGATGGACATAGATAGAAACATTAAAAACCCAAGAGAGTGTCATCAACATTGTTTTATGTACACAGGTAATGAAAGCTGCATAGTACGCTTGCAAAAGTTGGCAGATTTGTCTACAGAAAACCGTTTAGAAAAAAATTAAAGAGCAATACAAATGTGTTGTTTTAAAGTTCAAAAGTTTAAAGTTTCTCCAACATTTTAAACTTTATATAATGGAAGTGAATGACTATCACAACTGGTGATACAAATTAAATTGACTGCCAATTTGATTGCTTTGTTGGTTAGATAGCTCAATGATATACAGTGCTATACTATCATACATGTGTGCCCACTTGCTGACTACAGGTTTTATATAGGATGTGGATTGAGCTTTCTCAAATTATTTTTGAGTTCAATCTCCTATTATTACCAGCTACACGCTGCACAAAACATGTTACTTAATGCTATACACCTGTGTCACTGTAAAACATTGGAGACCAACCACAAAGCTCAATGCACTTCATTAATAATTTTGTTCGTTTTGATCTACTGACTCTAAAATATAGAATGCGTCATACAGAAACGGTTGACTTCATGTGAAAAGTTCAAAATTATTACTGGCGTTAATGTTACGTGATATACACAAATTATTTGAGGTTAACAACCATTTGGGCTAATGATTAAATACTAAAAAAAACAGATTAATGCTTCTGATACTCCGCTTTCTCGCGCTAATTGTATTGAGGTACATATATATGACTATTTATACTTTGTACCTTCTATGCAGAATATGTACATTGTAGAGAACTTTAACAGTAGGGGAGATCAAAATTTGCTCTTGAACATATTTTTTGATAGCATAATTAAAACACAAAGCATTCAGTATATGCCGAGTAGACAAACAACTACGGGGCCCTTTGCAAGGGGCTTACTTTGAAAAATAGATGTTCATGGAAGGAAGAAAAGCAAAAGTGACAGGGCGTCTTATTGTTGATGCTTCCCTGATAGGGATAATACCTAAGGGATAGCACCTTTGGCAATGTTCAGATGAGTAATTAAGTGGAGCGATTGCTCTCGAGTTACTTAGTAGCTAGGTGCATTACATAAGTGCAGATAGGAGGTCAGTATCGAGTAGGGTGAAGTAAATGGGGTGGTCTGTGTACATAGCAGGCTGATTTCGACAGGTAAAATAATAAGAATTCAGGCTAGGAAGATTGTGTCAGCCAGCTGACCAAGATCTTACTCGTGCCTCACCGGACCCAGCTCCAGCTCTGGACCCAGCTCTAGGCATCATGTGGCACTGTGTATATACATTTATATCATACATTGCTAAAAACTTATTTTTGAATTATGTTGTTGCTTGTTTTAAGTTGTATTACATATTCTCATTGCATGATATAAACTTTAAAACAACCGGGTCTTTTGACAGAAATTACCTGCACAGATACTTGCCTAGGTTGATCTAAAAAATTATTTACTTTTTTCTCTGTTCACCAATCTATATGTCGGCATATCGGAAATCAATGGTGAACGTGAAACTAGTCAATAAATCAGTCATGAATGTTGACTATTTGTCAGCTTGATAGTTGTTGACACCTAACAAGGTGGAAGCGCTGGATGGTAACCATGCAACCACTTTGAGCTTGCTTTAGCTCCCACCAAGTAACAGATTTCTATTTATATTTTTGTGAATCTTGACAAAGTTCTTCACATTATGCTGCATGCTAATTATGCTCTGTCTTTTAACTCTTACGTATGTATAGCATAAAAGAAAAAGTTTGACACAGAAACGCAGTCACTGACAACCGCTTTGTGGTTTGTAACAGAACATTCCTTTTTTCGCTAGAGATAAAAGAACCAATTTGTGTTTACACAAAAAACCTTATTCTTTTACTTCAGGTTATGAGTATTTAGGATGCTTCAATGATGAACCTGCTCCCAACAGAGCGTTACCGCATGGACACAAAAACTACTTAAACAACTCTCCCAAATACTGTGCACATCAATGTGTTGGTGAGTGTCCAGTAACATTTGTTTGCTTTTTATGTTCTCACTAGTGACTATGTTTATGCGGCGAAAACATTATGCGGCATCACATTTCTTTAACGGTACAATTACTCAACCATCCATTCACTATGTTACAGATTACAGATACTTTGGATTACAAGAGGGATTTGAGTGTTGGTGTGGTAACACTGGATATGATAAGTATGGTCTAGCATTTAATTGTTTCTACCCTTGCACTGGTGATTTTGAAGCATTCTGTGGAGGAAGACACATAAATTCTGTGTATGAATATGGTAAGGATCAATGAATGATAGAGCTTTTTGCTTTTGTGAAACTTGCTGGATGTGAATAAATGGATTTTTTATTAGCTGGAGTTCTATATTTATAGCAGTATCAAATAATCACAACGATACGCAAACCTTTAGACCTGCCACCCAAAAAGATGAAGAGTCCCGAAGTGGGTCACCAACTACTAGAGTGCTAAATGGTGAGGTTTTATCAATATGGAGTTGGTTTTAAGATCACATAACATAAAATCTAAAATGACTGCGCCTTAAAATTTTATATTGAACAGTTTCTTAAAAAAAACCATTTATTGCGTTAAAACAAAACGTGATTTATGTTGTTTTCGATAATCTAGAAAAAGACCACAAAAAAGCAGTAAGAATTTATTCAAAATGAAAGATTGAACTCAGTCAAAACTTGTCAAATCAGCTTAGCCGTCATCGGGTCTAACAAACAACAAATTACTTGTTGTTCATAGTTGTAAGAGTAAGTTTTTATATTAGTATAGTATTCCAAGTTATTGCTTTACCGAGTGAGACAAGTTTGTCATCTAAATATTAAAAAAACTTTCAGCAAACTTTGGTGCACATTTTTATCTTTTCTTATGCTTAAGTCTCTCAATTCTCCTACTAGAGTGAACGATGGGTATTTGATTTACCTAAATGGAAGTATTTTACATTTTATTACTTACTAGATGGAAGTATAGCACCTCATCATAAAGCCGAGGAGAGTTTCAGAGCCAATGTTGGTGTTGCAGTAGCAGCGGCAGTTGTTGTTTTGGTCACCATTTTACTCTCAGTGGTCCTTGTAGTCTGCGGATTGTAAGTTGTGGTTGTACCGTTACTTAAATTTTGTCAACAATTATTGTTGGGTTTAATAAGCTTTATGTTAAGATACGATCACAACTTCACAAATATTTTCAGCTTTATTCTTAATGGAAGAAAAATGAAGAGAAGCTTTGATGGGAAAGAATTGGAGATAGGGCAATCAATGGACTGATGAAAACGAACAGTTTATAGTTACCCGGTTACTGTGAACAAAGGTAAGGATTAACTAAATACCTTTCCATGCCAGTATTGGGGAACAGCTTGTCAAACTCTCCTGTTAACTTTATTGCTGTTGCTGTGATGCTCTTTGCAGCCCCATTCATTGTGTTTTGGTGGTAGAAAGAAGAAAGTAAAAACAGCCAACACTATGAAACTGTTGTCCTGTACTGTCACAAGGCTAGCCGCAATCAAAGGGCTTTTTATGTTATACTTGAGATATTTCAAGGCTCCATACCCTTATTCTCATATCTAGTATGGCAGTTGATAGGTGGGCTTGCTTAAGACCCAGTGTCAATACATGTTACACAATCATTGGGTTAAGTCTTTCTTAAATCTGGATGGCTGGGTAGCACAGAATAAATTTTCTGGCCATTTCAGTCACTTTCAGTGGTATTCTTGATATTATGCTTGAGGATGAATACTCTAAGTTGGCTTTCTCATTGCTGCTTATCTCCTGAAATCTGGGAACAGCGGTAACAGAGCCTGTAACATTTTTTGGGAACCCCAACTAATTAGTAAACCAGATGACATTTCTTTAAGACAGCATATAGAATACTAAAAACTTCGGAATGAGATAACGGGATACCTTTGGGTATTGCGGTATGTTAGGATATCAGAGATTTCTGTGTGACATAGATTGAGTGTAGTAGACGTTTTAGCTACGTTGTTCAATAAATTTTTCTACAAGATCATGAGAACTCATGCTGGAAAGCTCTTATTATGGAGTTTGATCTCTCAGCCGGGTAAAATAATGAGTTAAAGTTATAAAGCTGGTGTCACCAGAACTGACTGCATTTAAATATTGTATTTAACTAAACAACCCTGATTGCTGCGTGCAGAGATAAATTGTTATAGTTAGAGATATTCATATTTTACCCTTTGTGTAATAGAAAAAATAATGACAAGATAATCAACAATTTTGTTTTATATCTAGATTGTTGGACAACTACACTGTCTGCCAGCAAGTTTTTCTACACATTTAAATTTTCTATACAAAAAGTGAAGCTATTACGCAACATTATTCAATCTACATCAACTCTTGCGCATTTGAGTATGTGACTCTGTTTTTCTGCGTAATGAATCAGATTGGTTGCAGAACATGAAAAGAAAGGGACTAAGTTTAGAGACGGAACGAGAGGATTTTTTGTTTTTGTGGCAAAAATCTAGGAAGCCAGTAATGATGCTGCAGTGAGGGAGGCAGAAAGTGTTTTTCGAAAGGCGGTTTTGCAGGAAAGGTGGTAGTGTCATTAACAATTTTGTCAGTCACAAAACTGAATGAACCATCCCACCTAGAATTATATCAAAAGTTGCCAAATTTTGTAATCTTAGTAAAGAAGAAGAGATTTAGTAGTTAAATGTTTCGATACCACTTACATAAAACCAAAATCTGTATATATTATAAGGATTATAATGTCAAATCTTAGATCATTAATGTTGAAGTTTGCAATACAACGGAATGATTGAGTTTGTAACCAAAACTTTTTTTTTGATTCTTTTAAATGCCCAATCAATACCTGGTATTACTGGATCTGGCAGCTTTAAATAAATGAACGTACTGCCATTTATGTGTTGTAGACACTCCAACTTCGGCAAATAACCTGAAAGACTAAATTTCTGCTGAAGTTTGTGGATCAACGTAGACAAAATGGTTCAACTCTGCCTTCCCACATCTCCTACTATGCTCTTACTAACATAACTGATTACTGGTGATTTGATAGATCGAATGGACTAAAGTTGCTTTCTAATTTAGAGAAAGTTAGTCTATGATCTAAGCAATTTTACTCTGTGAATGTGATTGTATAAGCTTTTGAATTCTGCGATGAAAAATATGCTCCTCAAATCTTTTGTAGCCAAAACATTGTTTTTTGTGAGTTTAACAGAGGTTGATTAACGATTAATATAAAATAACATAATTTCATTATCGTTCACACTTCATTCATATACATATATACCATTTTGCAAAGTCTTGTCACAAATTTTGAGCTGGCCAATCATCAAAATACAATGCAAATAACCTCTTTTCAAGACATTTGATGCATTTTAGATTTGCGGTGCTTTGTAGTTTTCTGCTGTCCTAGGCATGTTGAAGGATGGACAAAACTTGTTTCATTCGATTCAAAAGTGCATAAACTAAAAATTATAAAATGCCCAAGATCTTTTGCTGTGTGATCTATCAAATATTCAGTTCTAAAACAAAACAAAATTTATCCAAAACATCTTTTTTCAAGATTGGAAATGCAAAAAACTTGTAAGCAATTTGTGTTTAATCACACCATTATCTATTTGAGACTGGATTTAATAAGAGTATTCGCGACCTCTGTTTGCCGAACACATTGCAACAAAAATAATCAGACCGGCAGTAAATATAATCACTAAATAATAATTTTGTTCGGAACTCGTTGGTCAACAAAAGGTAGCTCATTGAATAAAAAAAGCCAACCAGTTTTCATTTAGATTGTTCGTAGGTCGCGAATGAAACTGAACACTAAATAAACAATAACTAGCGAGTTGATTTCTTTCATTTTCATAAACTGGTTTTCATTCTTGAAAAATAATTCAAAATAATTGCAGGCGCTCAAACTTTACTAAATTAAAGGGCAGCTTTACAAACTATCCCAGTTTATAACAGTTCAACTTTTATTATTGTCTTGATTATTTTGAAAATTGGGAGTTATCTTCTTTATGATTTGTTTGGTAAACTATAACATTTCGTTGAATGTTTATGTTGTTCTAAAATAATGTCCCGTTGCATACGCAACGTATTGAATTACAAACACTTATTACTTTTTGCATTTTGTTTGACGAACAGGTAGCCAATACTCTTATTGTCACTGTTTCATCTGTTTCTTTAGCTGGCACTTTTCTGATTTGTAAATAAAAATGACTATTTTGAACAAACTAGCATATTAAATGCATTACATGTTGGGAATATTAGGTGGATTCACCGGCTGGATTGATGAACAGCTGCTATTATTTATATTTCGGAACCACATCGGTGGTGACAAACCCATCGATGCAGACTTGTGAATTTTGCTACATCAAAATAAAAAATTGGAACTTTCGATTTGGATCTGTTTGAGAAGACATAAAATCCCGTGTGCATTGTAGTGAACCTGTATATTTTTACAATCAATGACACTTACAGTGCCATAGATTCCTTATTAGTGCTCGTAACGTGATATTATGAGAAGTAGCATACAGTGATAGTGAGTCAAAGACTTAACAATTTTATACTTGTCCAGCTGATAAATTTTTTTTCTCGAATCAGTTTAGTTTGCTTAACGATGATAATAACCATTATCTTTATTGCTTTAACAAAATGGCTCTGACTTTTGTTATTGCTTATCAATTTATTTGTAATACGATTTCACTGTATAGAACAATCATAAAAATTATTAACATCAATATATACAACTTAAATTATTAACAAATAATAATAAAATAATTACACCGGGAATGAACTGCTTTAAAATGAATATCATTCACACGATTATACAGTAATTATTTTACGCGATGGATTGGTAGCGTTCGCGGCCTGTGTGATTGCCTCACAACTCAATTTTTCTTCCGTGTGGGCATGGTATTTTGTGATCAACTTGAAATATGGCTACTGACCTATTTGAACTAAATAGATTGCGGGAATTATTATCAATCTAATTTAGTGTATGAATCAATCTTGCCGGCAAATGCACCTAATGCAGACACTTAATTCTGCTTTAGCCTGACGTTGAACATAAAATAACTTCACTAACTATCGGTTTCGTACCTTCAAATAATCTTCCAACTCAAAACTCTCCGGTTATGTGAGAGCTGTCTGTAATGTTTTACCAACTACCACTTTCCTGCAATTCCTGCAATTCTCATATTTAAGTAAAATTACAATGTTTTTGTGAGCCTGGACAATTTATAGTGCCAGATTTAATGAAAAAAGCCACATTAAGAAAATGAGCGCTCTTGCAGCTTCTTTTATACGAGAATCTAAACATAAATCAATTATAAATTAACCAATAAAGTCACTTCACAGTGCTATTTAAAATTTCAAAACAAATCTAAAGTTTATTACATCATAAAAGGACAAATCAAACCAAAACACAGGTACTGATGTGCCAGTGTTTAAGTGTAAGATATTAAACCATGTTTTGTATCACCTCAGTCATAGCTTTTGTACAGGCACTAGAGTAAACAACAGTTTACTCTTTGTTATTGATGTTTCTTGTATAATAAGTGTTTGTCTCTCATATCTGGCTAATTTGCATGAAAAGTTTGACCAACTTTTTTCTTTAAAATTGTCATTATTGTAATAAATAATGAATAAGGAAGCCCCTTGATAAAAAAAAGATATACAGAACATGCGGGAGTTGTCTGCTTAATTGTGGATAACTTACGAAACCAAACTTTGACAATGTTTTTGTGTAGTTTAATTGTTGCAAGCAACCTATGATGTACAGATCATAAATGGAAGATGTCACAGATGGAGAAAGTGTAGTGTTGAATATGGGCAGGAGAGACGAAAAGCAGAGCTGCTTTGGAGGGGTAGGGGCCTCATCAGCGGGTCATTTTTGCTTCTCATACTATCGCCCATGTTTTGATATTCGGTAGATGTGTCAAGTGAGGAAAGGTCAAGGGAAGATTGGGAAATGAAATACAGGTCATTTCAAAGTCAAAGCAGAACCGAAGTGCAAAAATAGTCGAGTGTGCAAGTTAAGGAAAGCAACTTCAAGTTGGACTGGAACTTCAAGCGACTAATGTTTTTTTTGTATGGTCAAGGTCTACCAAAAGTTGATTGGAGACTCGAGGTTTTGGTATCCTGATGGAGGATGTGAATGCGATTAGTTGGAATGGTTGGGGTACTAACTAGACAGTGTTGTATTATTTACAAGTACTGGAGTTGTCCTCTCCTTTGTATATACACATCTTATACGCATCTTATTTGTTTCAACGACCGAAGTTCTGCACTTTGTGTGTGATGCAATGCTGGACGCAGTTGACTTGTTCTTGGTGAAGAAACAACTCATGCTTTGAAAATCTATAACATATCATAATAATATCACCAAACTAACAGTCTATATAGTGATACAACAGAGAGTTGGAGCCTAGGGGTGGATACAGGAAAAAATAAAGAGCTGACTGTTAAGCATTAACCTGTGTGACTCCTTCAAAAGTTGTTTAACTCCGCTAAGCAGGTGAAGTTTGTTATTGCAATATAATTGAAAATTACCAGCAACTAGCTGCAAGCGATGTAAGATGGTTTTAATGAAAATAAAAACACTGTGGACAAATTGAATCTCTGAATAGTAGGCTTTCCTAGTGGTTGTCGGAGTAGTTATTCAACTACATACATCTCTTCATGGTGTACTATTGCTTTGTATTGCGGCTATATGGTTGTAAACCCAACTGTTTCTAATTGAGTGTTACCAGCTCCAATGATTTTTTATCTGACTTTTTGAGTTTCAGGTCAAGAGTCTCCCCTAGAGTAACTGGAATTGTCTATGTAAGTATGTACGTATGTTTGTACGCAAGCATGCACGCACGTATGTACGTCTGTATGTATGTTTATATGTAGATATGTACTAAGAGATAAAATGGTAAAAGGTGGTAAAACTATTGGCTGACTACAAATTGTTTTATGTGCCTAGAAAAAGGATGTGCGTATGTATGTATGTACGTATGTATGTACGTATGTACATGTATGTATGTATGTATGTATGTATGTATGTATGTATGTATGTATGTATGTATGTATGTATGTATGTATGTATGTATGTATGTATGTATGTATGTATGTATGTATGTATGTATGTATGTATGTATGTATGTATGTATGTATGTATGTATGTATGTATGTATGTATGTATGTATGTATGTATGTATGTATGTATGTATGTATGTATGTATGTATGTATGTATGTATGTATGTATGTATGTATGTATGTATGTATGTATGTATGTATGTATGTATGTGTGTATGTATGCGTGTATGCGTTTATGCGTGTATGCGTGTGTGCGTGTATGCGTGTATGCGTGTGTGCGTCTGTGCGTGTATGCGTGCGTGTGTGCGTGCGTACCTAATTACGTACATACGTACGTACATACGTACATACGTGCATACGTGCGTACGTACGTGCGTACGTACGTACGTACGTACGTACGTACGTGCGTACGTACATGCATACATGCATACATGCATACATGCATACATGCATACATGCATACATGCATACATGCATACATGCATACATGCATACATACCTACGTATGTACGTACGTACGTACATACGTACATACATACATACATACATACGTACATGCATACATACACATACATACATATATAAACATACAACTACCTTGAAAACAATTGAAGTAATAAAAATGTTAAACCAAAAAACCATTGGTTTCATTTTCTAGTCAATCTCCCGTACTCAGCCCAACTGCAGTTGAAATGCGTTAAACGCTTCGCGCTTCTTACATAAGCTTGCTCTCTGCATTAAAGTATCTAGCCTGTACACAAAGGTGATAAAGTGGCACAGCACAATCTGCTTGGTGATACTATTCAAATGGAAATGTTGAAAGCCAAAACTTATTACTGGGTGAAAGGATTGAACTTGTACCAAGCTCTTAACAATCTTGCATATAGAACATGTTATTTAAAGAATGCCAGTCGAGTTTGTCAGCTAAGCCATGATAGACAGCGAACTATTAAATTTTTTACTGCTGTAAAAGATAAATTGCTCATCGTACCCACTACTGATGGCATATTTGAAAACGAAAATTGTGGAACGTTGCCTGTTTTCTTATGAAACCTGTTTTAGCAATCGTATATCCACAATGAAAGCTAAATAAAATTCCACCAGGGAAGTTTAGTGCAAGACAATGTTATTGTAGTTATTCAATTTTTTTGTGTCGGTGCAAGTGTCATTGATCAACAGTATAGTAAGTAAACATTCTCACACCTGCTGCTGTTGTCCAGAGGATCTTCAAAATATTTATAGAGACTAAATAGACTTTTATTTGACCTCTGTTGTTTTATACAACCTTGAATAAACTTATAAAGTTTACATATCTTCTACTATGGTACGACATTAAGTGTTCTTGCTTTAACAACTTTGACTTTTTAATTATATAAACACATATTATTGCAGTGCCAACTCAATTTTATCTGCTTCAATTCCATCTTTTAAGACTAGCCACTCAGTGACTATTCCGTTGATGGATGCCAACAAAATATAAATCCTCGTAGCACCCCGGTTGCCCAATGTTTTGTTTTGCAAATCAGAAAAATATACTGATTGTTCTTCAAAAATTTACATTGCCACTAAAAGAGCAGTATGCAGCATTATGCACTAGCATTTATGTACTGGTCAATGGAAGCTGGTATTGGTTGTTTTGCTACAATCTTGTTAGTCACAATAAACCTCAATTGATAGAAAATACTGTTATTGCCACACAAAAGTACTTCAAGGGTGCTTAAAAGCTTTTGGGCTTCTCCTATTTTATGAATATTCAACTTCAAATGTTTTGAATAGTTTATGCAAACTTAATATCAATGAACAACTTCAGCAAGGTGGATTATATTCATGTCAACAAATATGTGGGACGAATATACTATTAACTTTCAGCTGTATTACCCATTCATACAAAATAAAGAATGTGTCTCTCACTACAGGCTTCAACCAAACATAAGTAGGTTCTTTTATATATTTGAAAATTAAATTCAACTATTAGGTCAAAATATACACGGTTTTTTCGTTATTTTACAAAAACTCGCCTTATTCAACTCATTCTCAGCTTCTGAACTTTTTCCAGCTAATCTAACTATTTTTATCCTGACAAGAGTTCTTAATCTCTGTTGAAACAGAAAATGACCTCAACTGGAAAAGACAAATGACGCAGGCTACATGACCATCAAAATTGTGACACGGCTGAAATTTTTTTGTTTGCCTGTTGTAAACGAATTAAAAACAATGCAGTATATTGAAAGAGACTTGAATCAGTAATTCCTCTTATTGAAAATTTGTTATCGTTTGAATAGAAGCTCAAACTTCTTTGTACTGATTTAACATTCAAGGTAAGTAGACTGTACACCTATGGTTTGATTTGAATAGGGAAAGAGGACGTCAATGTAATGCTCATAGTACAAAGTGTTTGACTCTCAAATCATTCAATTGTGCTAGTGGTTGGCGACTGTCAAGAATTATGAAAGTATTGGTTGGTCTGCTTTATTTTGTTTCTGTTTTTAATTGTATACAAGGTAAGAGTTGTTTATACTAAGACTGGCGAAGTGTGTTTTGTTTGTATGATATGCCATGTACCCTGCAGTATATCTTGTGTTCAAGATATAGATATTATAAATATTTCTCCCTGTGCTTACAATGCTTTTATACCCTATATATCATTTGCACTTGCACTCACATTAACTATTGTTTGTTATATTCGTTTATCTTTTTTTAATGCAAGGCATGCTATTGTATTTACATTCTCTAAGGATTACCAAAAGAGATTACTATTCCATGTATGGTCTGGCCATATTTTGTACTCATTCACAATAGATTTATTACAATAGTTACTACATATCTTTAATAGAAGTTTACAAGCTACCTTCATCAATGTAATCATTGATTGTGCGTATGATCTGTTCTAAACACGTGTTCAGATTGAAGACATTCCTTGATTGGTTTTTGATACAAAATATTGATGTTTCAGGGTATGAGTACAAATACATCGGTTGCTTTCAAGACAATTACTATGGCACTTCAGCGTTGACGGCTGGCAAGATACATTACTATAACTCCCCTAACTATTGCGCAGATAGATGCGCATCTGTTGGTAAGTCTTTCCACAGTGATCAGTTGATGTTGTATTTTGTGTGCAAATTAAAAATCTTCAACAGTTATTATAAAAGTTAATCTTCAGTAATTTGTTATGAATAGCAGAACTCAATATATTGGGAATAAATGGTTGGCATCCAACTACTGAAATGGCACCCATTGTAGGTTACCGATACTTTGGACTACAGACTGAATATCAATGTTGGTGTGGTGACTCTGGATATGACAGATATGGTGTCTCTGACAACTGTCAGTTACCATGTCTAGGCTCACCTAGTCACATTTGTGGTGGAATAAATGCAAATTCAGTCTATGAAATTGGTCAGTTTCATTAGAGTTTTTCATTTCAGCAGTAAAAGAATCTATTCAGAAACAGTCAATCAACTTTCTTTTTCCCAATGCTCTGTTAGCTACGTTGTCGAAGTGATAAATCAAAACTATGTTGTGTTATGTCAATTAAACTTTATTTGTAGTGTATTCTAATACTACTGAAACTAGCCCTAGTACCTCCCAGAGAACAGAAAAAATAAATTATTTTACCAGACCTGTGACGCCAACCAGCAAAGAAATGATCCCTCCAGCTTTAAATGGTAACTTTAATCTCTCAAATTTGTATTTATTTTATAGTGAGTCAATGAATCAAGCTCAAAACTATCTTTGGTTCCCCGAGCTCAAATATATTATTACATTGCTAGCATTTAAGACTCTCTATCTATTTCTGCCATTGCAATTGACAAGGTTTTCACTGTAAACTATCATCCTTTTACCCCCATGACTCTACACTGTCCCAATGCACCCTTCTTTTTCTCTTATCTCCCACCCGGTTTGTGAAACATATGCTAGGTCAGTCTGCTGGCACATGTTTTATTGAGCTTCAATCTACTGACGTTGCGAAAGACTGATGTAAATGGGCTAATCACAACTACTGTTAACATTACACACAGACTTTATCACACTTTTTTATATAACTTGACGTTTTCTCACCCTGAAAGTTTTAGGTTTTAACACCCAAAAATCTGTTAAAAGATACTCTGGAAGAACAGCAGAATCAATTTAATACAACTTTAGGGCTCAGAGATAATTCGAGTTATAGTAAATTCCAAAAAAATCATCATAGGAATAATGAGAAAATTGATTTCAGAGTTAATGGTAGGAATGGGAATCTGCTCCTGCATTCCTGTCTCTCTCCTATTTGTGTCAGATAGAGCAAAAAACAGAAAAAAAACTTAAGAGACGTACATATTTTGATGTCTTAATATTTGATGAAGAATACTGTTTGCTTAAATATATCAACCGACCGGAACCCATCGTAAACTCATACGCTGAGGTAAAATCTACATCTAACATCATCATCTTTGCATTTTATGTTTCTTTTTACTTCTAGTTGTTTAAACATTGTTGTACATTTCATGTTTTAACATAATTTTTGTGCTATAAGTGGTAATTTCATTGATCAGTAGATGCCATTCGATAAATGAGCTGAAGCGCTTGTCTGCCTGGCTGAGTGTACCTCAAGTTACAAAAACCTGTTGATAAGTATATGTAACATGTTTAGACTTTGCATAGCTGAGGTTTTCTATAAAAGTGCTGTTAAGAACTTTTCATTTTGCAACTTCTTTAGGTGAAAGTACTTCATCCTTCTTTGAAGAAACAAAGACATCAAGAGCTCTCAATATATCAGTTATCATGGGAGCAGTAACTTCATGTACCATCATTGTGCTAGTAGTTTTACTAGTATCGCGCTACTGGTGAGTGAGAATGTGTGTGTTTAGAAATGTGTTAACTCATGGTTCTTACTCTAAACTTTATAACAACTTACCAAGTGATACATGTATGATATACACAATTGCAGTTGGGTATAATGATACAAAAGACTTAAGTTTTAAAACATTTTCAAATGTCTTATTCTTCATTGTTAAAGTTTATTTGACATTTCACAGTTTGACTGGGACTTTGACACGAAGGTCATCTCATGTAGAGGATGCACGCATTAACGGCCCGGAAGTTCCGCCAAGACCAATTGAAGGTACATGCTATTATAACTAAACTCTGGTTAGGAATTCATTTCTTTAATATATCTATGTAGCTATTGGTGGTGCTTGGCTATTATACAGACCTTTTCAGTAGACGTATTACATAGATGTACCAAGGTAATGTCAGATGAGCTGAATCCTATTTATATGCCAAACAAATTTCAAATTGAAAAAAGCCAATCG
The DNA here is from genome assembly GCA_945261195.1 of Cryptosula pallasiana. Taxonomy (NCBI): domain Eukaryota; kingdom Metazoa; phylum Bryozoa; class Gymnolaemata; order Cheilostomatida; family Cryptosulidae; genus Cryptosula; species Cryptosula pallasiana. The sequence goes on along the minus strand of OX183130.1, from coordinate 51,237,441 downwards.
CTCACAAGTTCAAAAAACACCTTTTCTCTTATTTCTATACAATGAATGATAGGCTGTGATCAAATATAGTGAAGAATCATACTTTATGCAGGCATTGAAAGCCAAATAAACAACTGCACAGGTCCACCATACCAAACGGAATTAGCAGCAAACAATGAGCCAGACTACATAGATGTGATTCCAGGTAACTCTTTTCTCTACTTTACCACTTTGTTATTCAACTCTGTTGTTTATAATGCATTCACATGAGACACTGGATGATTTTTGTTACATCTGACACAGATAGTGAGAGACTATTAGCTTCTCCAGACTTACCAGAAAGAGGAAACATTGAAGCTACAAACAAATATTACCAATCAGCTCAACCCATAGGAGCGTATGCGCTAGGTTGGCCCAGTGCTTCCTACTCTTCAGATGAGAGTACTCCCTCAAGTTTGAATAGTCAGAATTAGAGACTTTTATGGCTGATTCAGGAAAACGTGTAGCCATTACATAATACTTGGCCAGAATCCCAATCATTATAATTGAAATGCTGCAATGGTCAGAGTATAGACAACAATAATATTTTTACGGCTGGAGAACAGTAAAATCTTGTAGCAGACAATTTATGCACTGATATATATGTCATAGCTTATCATCGTAGTAAGTTTTAAGACGTTTTAAAATTGTTTGTGCCATTGGGTGCCAACAGTTGCGAAATTCATGCTAGTTTTACTAGATTCCTTTCTGTTTAATAGTTTTCTTTTATGTGTATAAACTCTGTATCCAACCAGTTGTAGTAGCCTTGTATATGCAAACATTTAATGAAGCCAACTGCGATGCTGCATACAGACTTTTTGATCTTTTCAACAAATGAGATTTGCACAAAAGATAAATCAGCAGGCAAAACAGACGTTATTTAATGTATACAATCGTATACAAGGTAACAGGGAAGTTCAGTGCAAAATCTTTGTTAGTACAACTATTTTACATCTATTGTGTAGGAAAATACTTGTTATTATATGACTTTCACTAACAATTATTATTACATGCACTAATTTTATGTTATTGTCTCTGATGCTCTCAACAATTAAACAAGTATTCATTGATTGGTCAGGGAAAACAAGTTTCCCCTGCCCGACTCAAGTAAACAGCAACAGTAACAATAACAGAAGCAGAGATGTTATGAGAGACTATACAGACTTAATGCACCAAGAATAACTAGTGATTGGTTGAAATCGTTATTCAGCTCTTAAATTGTTACTTAAATAGCTAGCTTTCAATTTACAAACAACTAGACACAAAGAAAGCTATTATTGTTTCCATAACACTGCTTATCAATGGCGCGAGTTGATGTTATTCTCTCATGAGAAATAAACTGTATCTAGACCACACGTTATACCTGCTAACACAACCTGTTTTTCTAAAAAAATTGATGCTCACCCAGCACTGGCATTGCTTCAATGTAAAGTGCACTCGAATTATAAACTGTTTTCTTGTGATGATGTCGGAACATAATCTTGTTTACCAGTTGAGCTTTTGAGCTGCATTGAGTGGTACTTCTTGGAATCGTATAAGAGAAATGCATCTATTAATGACTGAACCCACTCCATGTTGTAATCTTAAACACAAGAAACTTTCAATTTTAAACATCAAAAAATGCCGCAACTGGTTATAGCTAGCTGATGTTTCTAAACATCAAAATGGAAAAAATGCAAGTTTTTTGTTGTTTTCCACGTACCATGTTTTCAGTAAAATCTCAGTAAAATTTCAGTTATAACCCTTTTAATTATTTTATTCCGTGTTAGTAGTTAGTATTTTTAGGTGCGTACAATGGCGCAATCAATCTATAACAACTGTAAACATCAGTATGTTTTCTATGGACTGCACTTTGCATTATCTCACGAGTTCACCGTGTGGCTACTCATAGCAGTACTCGAAATGTGTTCTATTATCATACAGTTAATTTTCACGATATTTATAGAGAGGTTTAATGGAAGCAGAACATTTATGTTTTGCATTGTTATTAGCTGCTCACTGTTTTTGTTCAAATCTGTGTTACAACAGGCTTATAATTTGAAATGTCAAAAAAAAATTTGTAGTAATTTTGGTAGAAGAGCGGTCAGCACCAAAACTGGTGAAGAGAGAACAAAAAATAAAATTCTGACAACCGTTTACCAGAAGTCACAGAAAAAGCTTGTTTGGAAAGGCCAGTTTTTTATAAGAAAAAAGTCAATATCAATAATCTAACCAGTGTACATCCAATAACTGTAGGACTATTCATATTTGAATTGCTTGTATTAAGGACACCAAAAACGTCTTATGAAGTTCTATTTTGTGTACAAAATGTATAGTGTTAGATTTTGGTATCTTTATTGTTACTCCAAAAATCTAAATGCCAAGTTATTAGTTCCATTGTAGCCATTCTCACTTCTATAAATCTCCAAAGAATCTAAACTGCTGCATGATTTTTTTACCTGGCAATAACAATTCCTGTGGTACCAAGTCTAATCTTTTCGATAATATGTAACGGCGTACGGTTATTCATAATATTTTGCTTCACATAAAGCCCAGCTAATTACTTTGTGATTTGACTGCTTTAGCTGCATAGACATTATAAATTCTCACATTTGTTGTTCTACATCAATAATTTTGTCAACAATTTAAATTTTTCAGGTACTGAAGCACAATTATGCTTTTGTGCATTTGTTAGAACAAAACTTCCATAACACAACAACAGTTTATTGTCATTGCCAACTGTTTGATAATAGCTGTCAACTCTCATTCTTGTAACACGTTGGGTTACTATTGTTGGCAGTAGTTTTGTAAAAATAACTTACTGCTTGATTGTTTGAACTGTTTCAGAGCATGACAATTTGCTTTGGATCATATTGTAAATGCCCTTCAAACACATGGTTGCAGTACATTGAGGTTAATTTTTTTTCATAGGTTCATCGTTGCATTCCACTCATGGTGGTTATGTACATGGCGATGGTTATGATCAGTGCACAGTGCACTCTCGGTTAACTATGATGGGGAAAAGTACATTTAGGCGAATTTCGCACAAGACATTAACATCAACCAATCAGCTTTGAGGAACAAGCCATGGTTCATGGAACCACTGGTTAATACAAAACATGTTTGATATTCAACGATCGCAGCAAACAGGGAAAAATGATTAGTTCGTCGTGAGATAAACTGTCTTTTTTGTTTTCTGTGACTAAAACCACTATTTTTATGAAATCTTAGCAGCTGTAAACTTAAGTGTAGTATAATAGGAGAAGATCTACATACTGGTGTCTAAGGACAAGATGGTTCTTCTGGTTACAAACACCTTTTTGACGACCAGGTGTCCATGAGCACCTTTAGAGGTACTATTTTGTGTGCACCAGATGTTGATCATCCCAAATACAATTGCAGTGTTTTTATATTGTACATGATTATGATTACGTATTTATTGTGCAGCGGATATTTATATTAGGGTTTGTATCACGCTTTTGGTTGTTTGACTAGTGTATGAGTATTTTAGGTAATTTTTTAAATGGTTAGTATAAAAAATATAGTGCTGTATTATCATAAAACTACTGATAGACAAGATAATGGGATGACGAATGATTAAAGCTAGGCAGACTTAAGCTCATCCTCCACAGGTTGATATATAATACAGTAAGATGCCTAACAAAAAACCTTTGACAACGTATCTGGATTGATATATAGATAGATATAATAGATACGATGATGAGTTTCCTTAAAGATTGACAACAAAAAAATGGTTAATTATCGATGAATTGATGGATGAAGTTTCTGGTAAAATTGATGCCAATGCTTTGTATCCAAAAACATAGTCATCACTTGAACATTGGAATATTTTTCATTGTTCAGGATCTGTTTTTGCAAGGAAATTGTAAAACTTCTTTGAAAATTCTTTCTTTTTATATTTTTAAAACTCTTGAGACCCTTTTTCAGTTATCTATTTGGCTCGCCAATGTTTTCTCAGAAGAACAAAAAATTTGCACAAGAAGTCTTTGAACAAACGACACAGCGACCTTACTCTATTTTTGCTAATATACACTACTCAGCAAATGGATGATAGTCCAAGATTATTGGGAAAGTTTATATCGAACGATCCTATGATGTTATATGTACCCAAGTGATAGCATATAGATAAAATTACTGTCTAATTCATCGTATATTTTGCTAATTGAGTATGTAACACATCATGACGATGGCTAAAGATTTGCAACAAAAGTTAAGAAGACGTGCAGGGGGATGCTGTTATTGCTCAACAATGCGCCCGCATCAATTCAAAAGTCTGTAATAGCTAATGCAAAAAATTTTGATTATGGATCTGATGGAATGCACCGAAGCTATTATAAAAGGAACAATACAATTGCTCAGTATAATCAGTTGCCACAACATGCAAAGGATATCTCTAGCTAGGTCAGGAAATCAACAATCCATGAGAAAAAACGTTTGGGCTTAAAAGAAAGGGGATCTGTAGCTCCCCTACTAAGACCCATTGTCAAAACCGTAATTCCCAACATGCTGAAAGCTGTATTAAGATGAAAATGAAAAACTCCAGAGAATGCTGAGAAATAAGATGGTTATTTTAGCTTTCAATGACTTGACTAATGCGGAAAAACCGCTATAGTCAAAATGGCCAACCCCAATCTGTTTCATTCGTTGATAGAAACTGTAAAAAAACACATATTGGGGAGCGTTCCTTTAGACTTGGAACAGCTTCTTGAGTTGGAGCAGTGCAAGAAAGAGTTATACAAGCTTATCAGCAATTGACCAGTCACTGATAAGAATATAATTTTGACTCAGACTGGTACAGGTAATCTTTTGGATGCAATAATCACAACTATTTTGCCCATTTTGTAATCAATAAAGCCATGAGTCTCCAACTTTTGACATTTTATAGACGTCATTTTCTTATGTCTGAAAACGAGTACGATAGAAAAAAAGAGAAACATTGGCAATAACATACCGACAAAGGAAATAAAAACTAAGCCGCCCTTGTATTACAATCTGATGGAAGATACAAGAGTGAGGGATATGAGGCAAAAGCGAGACACTTTGTTGGAATTGGCAAACAAAATAGATTTTTCCAAGTACAATAAGGTGAACAGAAACGTTCAAAACATGCAAAGCTATTTGAGCTATGTAAGAAAAAGTTGAGAAAACCTAACTACTATTGGATATCTTGACTCCCACGAAAAAGCCAGAGCTAATGCTTAAATAGCCCTTTGCTAATTACAATTACCCATGAAAAGTTTTTACTCCTTTCACCAGATGCAGCTACTCTCTCTAGCCCTGCAATAGACGTTAAAGGCTAGAAACTTCTAGAAAAGAGATTGTTTAACAGCTAAACTTGGGATGCAAGTGATAGCAATTATGTCATTAATGATAGTGGAGAAGGTGACAGGAAATTGGAGGAAATGATTAAAAGGTTCGACGAGCATGAGAAAATAAGCGATTGATCAATTGGTGCCAAAATGTTGAGCCAGTTCAGTGACATTGGGAAATACCATCCAAATACTGACCAGCTAACAATCGGAAACAAGTGGTTGAACTTTAGATTTTTAGAAACCTTGTTGCGAGATATCGTAGGAGCTCGGTTAAATCAAGGAACACAAAAAAAGTCTGCAGTCCAATCAAGGAATCATTACTATTAAGCAATGACTGCAACAAACACTTTTGGGAAAACTCACAACGATTGTTGAAACGGAGAAATGGGCAAAAATGTGTTGAAAGAGTTTTATTACAACACCTGGTCGCATACATCTCTGTGAGGAGCTAAACTCTACTGGAAGCCCGTAAAAAATGAGAAGGAGAAAAATAAACTTGAAAATGGTGTAGAGGAGAGGACACCTACACATTACACAGAAAAGCAATAGTTAACTTTGAATACTGTTCTACACTTGTTGCCAAAATAGAAGAGTACATGTAGATTCAAGTTGGTTTGATAGATGTCCGTTCTCGAAAAGAAGAAAATGACACCACAGCAATTTTGCTAATGACTGTCAATTTCTTACCTAGAAAAAAATGGGCTGTGCCACTCTTCCCCAAGGCTGGGCATGTCATAGCCAGAGGTTTGAAAAATATCCTGGATCAAAAAAACTTCAAGGTTTCACAATAAGGTAAAAATAAAGAGTTTGAAAATCAGCACTCCAAGAGTCTGATGGCCAAAAAGAAAATTAAGTGTTTCATGACCAAAAAGAGAAAATAATAATATCAATGGAGGAGCATTTGAGCAGGACTTTGAAAGAACAGATTTACAAATATCTAACATGCAAAAATGACAAAAGATACATCGGTATTTTGCCTTTGATGGTCAACTCTTACGCTGACACTATTCACACAGTTATCGGGATGAAACCGAACAACGTGAATTTTCAACGTCAAGAAAGCGTGTGGAGTTGAGTGTATGAAGGAGGTGAACATAACTTGGCTAAGGAACTGGAGTTAAAAGTTGGAGGTTAATGTGAGAATTAGCAAGGTAATGAGAGCCTGTGAGAGAGGTCTTCATAATCAGCAGTATGAAAAACCCATCGTATACAAAGTGAAAACTCTCGCCGAAGAAAGGTTCGAGGGAACATTTACGAAAAAGTATTGCAAAACGTAAGTAACCAACAATTTACAAAATCAAGAACAAACTGGGAAGAATTTGAGACGGTAAAGTAGAGATAGAGGTCAAGTGGTTAGGTTACGGAGGAAAGTTCAACATGTTGTTGGACTATGAGTTTATAAGGAGCGATTGTTGGCTTTCACAATCATAATCTTTTGAAATTTTGATGCTGGTGATCTAATCCTCAAAACCTAACAGCGCTGACTTTCCAGATAATACCAACTACCTTTTTACGATAAGACAGTATGGATATCTGGGTATTATCAGCACTAGATCGGAGAAGGCTCTGGTGAATTTATTGCATTCCAACAACTGGAAAAACTTTACCGAGGGTGAAAGAGACCTGGTAAAAATATGGCCAATTCCGGCAAAAGCAAAATATCCTTTATATTAATCGGCAACAGAATGATTGTTAGTGTAGAAGAGTTGTAGGAGGTTATATGAATGGGAATTCATGTATTGATTTTGGATAACCAGCCATCTTCTTTGACGAAGTGACTCGCGCGAGTTTACTGACAAACAGTGATCCCAATGTGACATTGATTTTTTCCAGAGATGTAGCCTACACCTTTGGATTTGAACTATGTGAAAAAACTAACTATGCATGCCCGAGGTAGATATGTCATTGTCACACTTCCGGACATAAATCATGACCTAAACGCTCCATACCTCAACTCCAACATTGTCGACGGTAGAATGGTGAGCGGTACTAACGTGCTTTTGCGGAGAGCAGTGCCGGTGCAAGGGAAAAGAATGCTGTGGTTTATCAGGAGTTTAAGAACCCGCACTGCATTGATGAAGCATCGCTGAATAGTGATCTCAGATATCAACAGTATAATAAAGGCGAATCTCGTCAAAAACCAACAAACCCCAAAAGAACTTTGTTGTTCTCTTTGTCGGAATTTTTACAGACCTGTCACAAATGTATTTGTTAGTTTTTCAATGATTTTTGTTAGTCTAATGTGCATATGCATAACAAAACAGATTTGCTAACATATTACATTGTTTTCTTTGGTATTATCATTTTTACAGACCCGTTACAGCATATCTATGCATGTATGCATGTATGTTTGGTAATGTAAATGATAGTTGACATTTGCACAGAGCTGTAAATATTTATTGACTTCATTGATTATGTTGGGGGTTTCCCTCCCGTTATAGACTGCGTCTAACACGGGCCCTTTGTTTGTTTACTCTTGTTTTGGTAGTGGGTCACATTTTATGTTTATTTGATTAAAACTGTAATAGTGAGCGTAATAAAGTATATAATAATAGGGTAAAAATTTTAGGTACAGTAGATAATGCTTGTGATAGAAAGTATAAATTAGTATGGTATGGAGTGCATAACGACATTTTAGTTTGTAAAATAATCAAGGATATTGCAAAAAATATCGTTACATTCAGGATGAATGATAATTTTAATATTTTTCAATTTTCAGTTCACTATTTTTTGGACACAAACAGACTCATTCCTGAAAATATGGTAAAGTTGTAGTAGCTATCGAATTGTTTTCGCAATGCTATATTGTTTTTCCCACGTACAATCATTAGTTGTCTCCAGAGTTGTGATGGTTTTTGTTGGAGTAGAGATTGTGATCATGGGAATTGTGTTGGTTGTTGGAGCTACCTTTGAAATCGTAGCTGGAGGATCTCTATATCTTTTGAGTTTCATTGGTTTTGCATATGTAATTGTAATCGCCATATGAGGGATCACAATTTCTGTTGATAAGGTTTACAACGCAAGAAAAGCTGAAAAAATTAATTCTCAAAGAACGATTCAAAATGTGCGTTACTTGTAAAATGTCCACATAACCGAGGTTCCTTAAGAGCAATCATCTGTAGTTGAAGAAAAAAAGGAAGTGTTGGATGTAAAATAGGTAGAGCTGTTGGTGTCATTGCAGGAGTAGTTGTTGTAGCTCTCGATCTATCCAAGTACATTCGGATGCATGACAAAGCTTCATCGGTTTTGCAAGCAATTTGGTTTTTGTTCATCGGGGTGGTTTTGGAGCAGTTTGGTGCTCGTTAATCAAGAGTCATAGAGCATATGAATGAGCACATCCGGTATTTCAAAAGCTTGGTCCAAAAGATGAGCTGCTACTAGAACACATCTGGTACCAAAAGTTCCGTACTGACATCCCGAGGATTGTGAAGATAACATGAAAGAAGAATCTCCGCTGCAAGACAAAGCCCGAAAAGGGTACAGAACAATAGAAGATAGATTCGGTATATCATCTTTTTCATTTTTTTTTGAGAGAGAGACATTTTTTTCACTACAGTTCGCACATCCGGCGTCTAGAGTTAACTGTCTCAAACATCGGATGCACTAGGTTAAAATGTCACAATCAAAACCCGGGATGGATCACATTTGTCTTTGGTATTTCCTTGACATGTGATGCTAATGATGATCTTGCTTTGAACAGCCTTTAGACTTTCAAAACTCGAAAACGAAAAATTCACACCTTTGGCACCATTGACATCAATGATGATAGAAGTCGGTTTGGTGTTGCTCGAGCAATTGCACCTCGCACATGCAAAGTCGAAATTCTCAATTTCTAGCTACAACGGACAGATGAGATATGATGCTTTCTAGTTGAACACCCACAATTATCCATTCCAAAACAGTTTTGCATTTTGGGTAAAACTTTCAGTGTCATTTTTAACTCCCAATACACATTCCTCTGCATTGGAACTCTATTTTGTTGGAATATTACAGGATGATTCGTTTGTAGACTTTTGGCTTTTGCAAATCCAAAAGACATTTTGAGGGATAAACAATCTGCAATACAAAAAGTCAGAGAGGTAGATTCTCAAGCAGTTATTGTCATTCGCATCCGTGCAATGCTTACTCTTTTCAAAAGGCGCAATAACTAAGACATCATCTCTTTCTATAGCTCCGTTGACGCATTCATCAACATTGTCAGTGTAAAAGTTTCCATTGGTGTTGAGAAATAAAGTTGTCAATAGCAATTCAATTGTGTAACTCATCTCTAAAGTGCTTCTGCTTTCAGTATCCACTATTAAATGCTTTATTCGATGACAAGCATAACATTAATGCATAAACGATTATTAGCTCATTCATTTTACCCAGCAGTTTTCGGAAGTATGAGACAATCCCATCAAAGTGGGTCACGAAATGTAAGTACAGCTCTATTTGTGCCTAAGACAAAGGAATATGTCCACTGAAATGAGCATTGTCCTTTTAAAATTGAAATATCCACCAAATCGCCTAGCTCAGCGTCTCCCAAACATTGTTTTACGTCAACCAGTTTGATAGCTCTCTTCAAATTCGCAAAATATAACGGTTTGACTTCAGGATAACAGACTTATAGATCACAGTTTCTACATTCGAGAGGGTTTTGGTCTGGAAATACAATTACAACATAGAAATATACTTTGTATCGTCTTGCGTGCTGGTTGAGTCCTAACACAAAGTAGAATGCTTCTTTGGTAACGAGTTGAACGAAAAGAGGATCCAAGCGCTCCAAAGAAATGTGCTCAAAGTGGGTCTTTACACATCTTGGAAAAAAGTTTTGTGTGCAAAAATCTCTTTAAAATACATAAGGATTTTCGCAGGAATAAACATGCTTTTTTGCCAAAAATTCCTTCATCATATATAAAGATCCTTGCGCAAATAAACAGGTTGTTTTTGGTGCAAATAAAATAAAAATTTCACTAAAATGAATATAAAGAATTCCGAGCAAATAAAATTTTTCGCGCAAAAATTCCTTCATAGTATGTAAGGATTTTTGCGCAAATAGAATCTTTTTTCGCACGAAAATCCCTTTATAATGTATAAAGATTTTTGTACAAAAATTCATTTATAATATATGGGGATTTTCGGGCAAATAAAATAGCTTGCTCAGGCTCTTATATGTCATAAAGGGCTTGTCGCTCGAGACTTCCCATTGGTAGGAGCTCAGGTCAATTGGTGCAACTTTAGCTACTTAAAAGCAGCTGTTTTTACACAGAAAGTTCAACTCGAACAACAGCTACTGAAAGAACAACATATACTACAGCTACCAGGAGGACTCTCTGCAGTAGGGTAAAAATCATAAGTAATTATTTAACTTTAACTGAAATACTCAGCTGGTTGCACTGCAAAAAAGAGGAATATTGCTTCAGACCGAGTGGTTTACTTTAAGTACTATGTTATTTTAGCACAAATACATATAATTATTTATAAAAATAGAGAAACAAGTGTTATTTACCCAATAACGAAAGAGAGCTTACAATAACTGAGTACTTATCAACTATTGTTAAAGAGTAATATAATAATTTTTTGGTCAATCTCAAAGTTTAATGGTGCTTTTTACTTTTAGCTGGGAGAATGGAGATGGAAGAGTAGAGTGATGTAAAAATACAGGAGGATTGGGGTTGGGGTCATGAAAAATCACATTGCTATCAGACTTCTAGATGATGAATACATAAATGATAAATACAAAGATTAAATGTAAATTAAACTTGAAAACGCTTGTCAAGAGAAATCAGCTGCTTCTCAGGTTTCATCATCTACTGAAAATACTGAAACTCTTAGTAATCAATGAGTTTTTAAATAATCCTACTGGAGGACTATACTTGTTGCATTTTGAACAGAGCGCACGACTCAGAGTAGAATTATTATTAGTTATCATCTCATTTGTAGACAAGATTCAGATTATCACGTGGTAAATGTAAAATAGAAAGATGGAACTCAAGTCAATTAGAAAGTGTTTGAAGAAAATTATATCTGTTTTTGAATACCGGGTGAACCAGTTAATCAGATAGGATTGTGTGTGGAAGGCTCAGGACTAGATGCTAGTAAAATAGTCAAAAATACGGATCAAATTGTTAAAGTTGCTGTTGAAGGAAATGAAAATGCTCCAATGGTGAAAGATGAAGATGATGAGGTACTACGGAATTGAAGATGATGATGTTGTTGAAGAAATAGAAGAAGAAGAAGAAGAAGAAGAAGAAGAAGAAGAAGAAGGGCAAGAAAGTCAAATCAAGATAGGTCAAGATATGGAACACCTATTCGAACATTATTTCTAGGTATTGTTGATAGCAAACCTCCGACTTTTCATGATGAAGAATGGGATGAGCTGGTAGCCAGATATTGGGGTCTCATGAAAATGAAACACAGATTGGGTCAAGATACAGATGTTTCAAACGTAAGACTTTGGGTTGGAATTCCTAGAGACCAAATTGACTATCCTGGGTCAGGAGTAGTGGAGTTGTTGAAAACAACTTGGAGACGATTGAGTTCGAGAGCAAAAGTAAACTGCAGCGTATGTTGTATCCTGGAAAATGAAAACGATTGTCAAATCCGCAATGTTCACTCATCGTACAACAATGCCACCCTACATCTGAGAGCTCGCTTGATGGAAACCGAAAGGATAGCTTGATGAATTCTTCACCGACATGGCTGAGACCTATTATTGTATTAATAGTTTGAGACAAAGACCAAATATTGCTTGGAGATTGGTGTTGATCACAAACGCTATGCTTCATTTTTACAAATTGATCGGAATTGGAAGAATCGGCTCACCTCTAATGACTCTACCCTCTCGCATTCTCAACAACAGACACATACAAACCATATTAAAAAACCAGGATGGGAAATGACTCACGGAAAATGTTTGCCTTTTTAAATGTTTAGTCACTACCTAAATAACTGCAAAAAAGAAAAGCTTCAAATGTCGTTTAGAAAAGGGTTTGGCAAAATGTTACCACAAGCAATATCGAGGATTCCTCAGTTGTGACAGCAACAATGAGCCAACAAGGAGTGGCTACACAAAAAGTCACAAGCGGGAAGGGGTGGAAGAGTCTGATTTCGTGGTTTTGGAAAAAAGCATTTCAGCTCAAGACAATGGTGTTTTCTTTAAGTGAAGCCACGACTTCAACAGTTAATTGGAATTCAAATGCGGTATACATGGAAAAACTCTATCTAGATCTTCATATCAATCACTTTGGTCTAATCACGAACTTGGAAAGGTACGCCAAAGCCAACACATGTCCAACGTGTTTTACCTGTTTTGAGAGATTTGGTAATCTGAAAAGCAACAGGTGCTCAAACTCAGGCGCTTCGACTGTGCAGTTTTTTTGGAGGTGAATACAAACCTAGTGCTACAATCTTTGATAAGCTAAAGAAACAATTTGGAATAAACATCAAGACGGAGGATACTTTGGGATATCATCTAAATTTTGCCACGTATGACATCGAATGCTTGTTACCCAAATGCGCTGACAATAGAGATACGGACATCACTTTTTACACTAGCGAACATAAGCTCATAACCATTTCCGTTTGTTCAAACATACACGTGATGCACACAAAAATGTACCTCACAGGTTCTCATGGTAACTGGTGTCAACAAAAAAAAACACGGGGAATCAGGAAAACTTTCTTGTCCATAGAAACTATGCCAGAGATCTGCTCCTACATTACTAATATCGTTGAATCTCATTATTAGAATGGCATCTCATAGAAAAACATACAGACTTCCTTGAATGCTTTTGTCTTTGATCATCTCTGATGAAAACTGACCTCTCACCCTATTTACATCTCAACATTCAACTTGATATTACCCTTATGGCCATTAGCCTCTTTGATCCCACCAGCCATATAAAGCAATAGGAGTGTGAATGAAGAAATAGTAAACCCAAAAACCAGGTAGCATCCTACCCTAAACTTGTAGCTAAATAGCTAGATCAATTAGATATTACTTGGTTCATTTTGCAAAGGAGGAGGCAAAGTATCAATATATATTGATATGGTTATTCATTTCAACGCCATCTAATGTTTTCTCAGAGGGTAGGAGTTTTAAAACATGACATTTTGAAATTTTCTGGTAGTATTCTTTCTACGTTTTTGTGTACATGAACCGAATCGCTAATACTGTCTTGGGAAGCATTTTTTCTCCTCTACTGTGTACTCATACCAAACAGTTCTCATATTAAACTATTAATTACGGTGCCATGGCCTGTTTGCTACAGCTTTTTTTACTTATTTAGAGTTTGGGAAGTTGAACTGGGTGTAATGAACAAGAAAATAAAGAAGTAACTCCCCATCCCCAGCTTGGTAATGATGGTAAAGTACTCCAGAGAGCAGTTTTGCTTTGAGACTTCGTTGGATTGAGTTTTCCGCTGACTGACTGAGAAGCTGCTCAGTGATAGATGCTGAATCAATAACAAATAAAGGGTGATGATTGTAGCTGGAAAAAGTTTTTTGTTGTCAAATACAAGAGCTAATGCACTAGCATCAGCAAAGCTACCATTCTTTACAAAAACCTACCGATCTAGTTAACAAAACTAAGTTTTAAAGTTTTGCGCTGGCACTGGCACTACCTTGTCAAGCATTGAAAATTGTATAAACAGAATGAACTAAGCAACGAGCAAATGAAGTGTATGACTATGAGAGCTGAAACGAGGAAGTTTAGTGCAAGATTGATGTTATTTTAGTTACTCAACTTTCATTGTGAGACAAAAAATTCATTTCTGTTGTCACTGGACTGGTAAATGTAAATACATCAAATTATTTTACACAACCCCCAACAGACTTTCTTGACTCCTAAACAAATATTCATTTGTTTGCTAAGTAAACACAAATAATGAATCCAATAATTTCTTTCATAACTAAACACCTTTTGCTGGTTATTCAGCTAAACCATGACAAAACAGTTTTGTTCTTGTCTATAACAGTCTCAATTAGGAATGTTATAGCCCAGAACGTCATTTACCAAAATAACTTTTCCTTTTGAGTTACCATTGTTGTTAGTCACAATAAACACCAATAAAAAACTTGCTTGTTTAGTATAGCTGCTTGCAAAATGCATGGATACACTAGCGCAAAGATAGCTGTGTATGTAGGTGCAGTTGCCATTAGATGACAGTTGTGTAAACTGTGCTTGTCAATGCACTGCAGGTATGGGCTCAGAGTTTTTTAGTTATTGCCTACATGGCAGAAAAACCTTGAACAGAGCTCGGAATAAAGTTTACTATCAACTACCCAAAACAAGCTAACTCAAACAGATTAAGCAATACCTAATAAAAGATCCATATAAAATCCACATTGTAAGCCTGACACGCCAAAATTGTAAATGTCGGTTGATTTTGGTACCATAGCTCCTTATGCCTTACCCAATGACATCAACAGATTTTACTATTAGTACTACTTCGCTACTCATTCTCATGGAAATTAATTAATTCCATTTTACGTTTTTATAGCCATTGGAAAACAATAAAGTCCGTCGGACTAACTTGCTACACTTGATTGGTTATTGCAAATGCAAAAACAAGCTCAGCTCTTCAGAATTGAGCTTACACGTACTGAAATGAAGTTGATGGCTGATCTCTTTATGTCAGAGCTGTTCTAGGTAGACCCGGTACATTTGTGAATATATTAAATTTGTCATGGCTCATCTTGGTGACATAAATGTTCATAAATGTGTAATCAGTCTTGTAACTTACGCGGTGTACTAAAAAGTACACAGACTACAAGCATTGTTCTGTAGATGTTATTGTGATGGTAAGGAATAAGCCAATCTTTACTTTCGTTACCATTGTTTATTATAATTCTCCTTCCACTCACCACACCTGTTAATCACTCTTATTTAGCTATAAGTTATTTTTTAGGTCTAAGTTACATTTTTCCACCTGAACTTCAGTTAATATTCTCTAAATCAAGTATTGAAGTAAATAAAAGCATAAGCTGTTCTAGTCTTTTGTTTAATACTGACCAATGAAATATTAGAGGAAGTTCAAGTTCAAGTTGTAAATACAAACAACTTTTAATCTAGTTGTTTAAAAGTAGGTAACTGAGTAGCACGAGCTTAGGCTAGTTGAACAACGAAATGTGGCAAACTATTGGTTTCTTTTACATTTTACTACATATTATTTGTGTACAAGGTATGTAACATTTATATACTTCATGTTTTTCGTACATCGTAGCTATATTATACAAACTTCATTTGTGCTATAACAGGTATATATACTATATATACAACAGTGCTCATAAACATGGCTAGCGTATTATATATATGCTGCCCCTTGGATGAAAGGTATTTGTTTTTATAAATATATACTTTATCCGTTGTATAGAAGGTATGTGTTTCCAATATATTTACTTTAGGTTTTGTGTAAAATAGTAAAAATATACTGCTGTTGGTCATAGAGAGCTGCTGTATCATCATGATCTGCGGTATTGGACACAACAGCAGTGGTCTTACCATTTTCCTGTTCACTGATGCTAGCAGATTATTGTGAAGTAAAGTGATGGCTATTCTTCTAATGACTAAACAAAGTTGAACTGCTGATATAGTACCTCAGTCTTATCTAGCAAATAGTGCAATTCGCATGGTTTCCTTATATAACAACTTCTTTATTTGATACTCTGTGTCTTTTTTTAGACCGTTGGTCATTTTCAATTTTTCTCAAAATGAAATTCCTAGCAGTATCAAAATAATTCAATTAGTAGTTATGAAAAAAAAGTTGCAATGAACTGATTGTTTCAGTAAAACTGTGACACTAAAGTTTTTTTTCAAAGATTTTCCAGACTTAAAAAAACAATAATAGTTGTGAAATGATAACTTTTGCCTTTGAATTAACAAAATCAAGCAACAAAACTACTTACAAAATATCTGTACACTGCTATGCACATAATGCTATAGGCATTGTAAAAACTTTTCATCAAATAAATTCTCTAGCATTTGCTGAGGTTTGTGAGCTAGTCGCTATAACATAAAATATTAACTTTGAAAATCACGCTTTGTCAATCACCTTGTGCTTTTAAGCGTTTCTTGATAAACTGGTACCTTTTCTCTAGGTTTACTCAAAACTTTTTTGCATGTTGCAGGTGCTCAATACAAATATCTAGGCTGCTTCAATGATAAACCAAGTCCAAACAGAGCATTACCATACTTGATTAAAAGTTTCCTTGGTAACACTCCACATTCCTGTGCAAGGGAATGCGCTTTTCGTGGTGAGTGTTCTCAAGTATTTTGCAACATTCTGGAGTGTTTTTACAGCCTTTATGAAGTCCAGAATTAATGTTTTACTGATGCTAATTGAAAATGAAATGTTTTTCGAACAATAAAGAGGCAAGTTTTAGTTAAAAAGGCAATAAACAGCCTAATTAATCTCTTTGTGGCAGGTTACAGATACTTTGGATTGCAGGAGGGATTTGAATGTTGGTGTGGTAACTCTGGATATGACAAGTATGGTGTTTCATATGGCTGTCAATATCCCTGCACTGGAAGTCTTTTTAAGACCTGTGGTGGAAAACATATCAATTCAGTATATATAGTAATAGGTGAGCACTTCATTGAAAATTGTTAACTTTATTTTACAATAAATTGTTGGTTTAGCAAAGAAAAAAATACAGCAATAAATAAAAACAAAAGAGTTTTTTTGATTGCAAAAAGTATTTTCAAAGTTTACTTGCTTCTAGGGTGGTATTAAAAATCTTTGCCATTTCAGCTATTTTATCATAATCATTTGCAAAGCGAAAAGATATAAAGGGGTAGTATTGTAGTAAGTGATGTTGTTTTACTGTGAAACTCATTGAACAACTCATGTGCTTTTACATGAAATAACAGCTCCCACAAATCATTGCCTCTCACCACACCAAAATTCGATGATATTACATGGAGGAATGAGCGAAGCGATTATTAAGTCATTGCAAAAATATTTCTGATGCACACCATTACAAAATTTTTTCTTTTCTACTGTCCATGTAGTTATAAATACCATATTTATTTCAATGAAAGAGCTTATTGAAAAAATATTAAGCGATTAATTTACATTTTTTAATCTACCATAAGATCTTTACTGTTTTGCTATCTAACAGTATTATTAGCTGAGTTTATAGCAATGAATATAGTGGGAGGGATTCTGATAAGCGTGCAATTTAAAATCTGTAGATTATACAACGGAAAAACTTACAGTTTCTTCAAGTCCATTTGCAAGTAGAAGCAGCATATCACAGACCACAACAACAGAAGCTGGTGAGAAATTAATCTGGGTACCAAATCAATCGTTTTTCAAATACATCTGTCTCTTAACAGATACTTTAAAATTTAAATAGTTAAGTTGTTATTTGGCTAAATTGAACCCAGATGACAACAATAAACAAATTAAAAAAGTAAATTTAATTTTCAAACGTAATGGTGATTGAAAATTGGGTTACATAACATGAATGTTTACAAAATGATATGTATCCTATTAGATGTGAGAAAAAAGTCTGACCGAATAGTTAGTGGAAGATCAGAAGTTCTCAGTGGTGCTACCATAGCAGCAGTAGTAGTGTGCGCTTCTATAGTGCTGGTGGTTGTACTAGGAGTAATACTGGTACATTGCAAGAAGTGAGTCGACCAAAAGTCATCCTCTGTTTTATAAGTAATTGCTTGCACGAGACAATGATTTTTGTTTTTTTTCTGCACCAATTTTATTTTTTATTGTAAATTTTCCTATATAATTGATTTCATGTGTTGAAATTAGAAATTACTATTTTAGGAAGAAGTCCATTAACTAAGAAATTGGTGCTGAACTAACGCTGATTACTAAGCAAGACTTTAAATAAGTTTGCTGGAGAGTTGTGAGTAAAGGAACACATAATCAACTAATTTTAAAAGCTGCTGGTAGTGTCTGATGCTGCGTTCTGATGTTTATACAGTGCTATGCTCTATTTACGGCTGTTTATGGAAAGCTTTGTAACAAACTATTTGAATCTAAGCTGATAGGTGCACGCTGTTTGTTTGCCGTTAATTACCGGCTGTTCAGAATTTGTGTTAGTTACTCAGCTCTTTCATTCCATACTGTATTAGCCATTTGCAACTTGTACTAAATCCAAGTTTTAGCTTTACCTATGTTTTGATTTTACATATCTGTTGCATCAATAAATCAACTTCTAAATATAAAAACTGATCAACTGTCATTCAAAAGAGTTTTCTCATGAATAATTGCATAATTTGAGAGACTATAGCAAGTTAGTTAAAGATGGCATGCAACCTACATAACTGTCTTTTGGCTTTCTTCCACTAAAAGTATCTAAAATTATTCAACTATATTTTGCGGAGTTGTTCAGTGTCTCTATTAATGACTTTCCATGACGCGACGCCGTAGCACTACGTCGTAGCGCCATGGGTTTTCCCCTCTTGGAAATGGATATATCGCTACTGCAGTCGTGATGATGTGGCGCTATTGAAAGTCGCTACTAAGTGGCGACTTATAATAGCGCCAGACCACTGAAGCGTTATGGAAAAAGGGAATGCTGTAGCGCTACTGGTTTGCACATGCATGTATTGAATTTCCAGCATTACAACGGTCAAAATAATTCAATAATTTAGACAGAAATTTCAGTGATCTGAGACAGTTGCCTTTCGAGAC
Organism: Cryptosula pallasiana; assembly: GCA_945261195.1. Taxonomy (NCBI): domain Eukaryota; kingdom Metazoa; phylum Bryozoa; class Gymnolaemata; order Cheilostomatida; family Cryptosulidae; genus Cryptosula; species Cryptosula pallasiana. Next base: position 51,218,471 of record OX183130.1, on the reverse strand, counting down.
CCCTTACATTAATTAAACATGATGCAGAATAAGTGATCACAAATATATTTATGTGTTCTATTTTATACTATTTGTTTTTTCCCATTTTAGACTTTGATGATAATAATAAAAATTGAATAGTAACAAATAACCAACTGGCCGTGGTTAAATGATAATAAAATAAATAGTTATTTTAAATTTAATAAATAAATTACACATTAGCCAAACACTGCTGCTTCAAAATGTTATCTGTGGAGTATGTAGTATTAGATGAAACAAACACAAGAAAAGCATTTAAAACTAATTGTTGGTTGAAACAATTTTCCTTCATACAGTAGTTTCACTCATTGACTCATTAGCTCAAAGTTGCCGTCGACTCGCTAATTAGGATTCATGACCTTTGAGACTACTGTATTGCTGGCTCATGGAAAAGCGTGATGGTTTATCACTATTGAGAAGCACTGAGCCATGACAGCATAACGTAGCGCTATATGGAAAGCTAGTAAATGACACCACTTCGTACGCCCTCCCTCCCTTCATCCCTTTGCCAGTCACTCAGATTTTAAACACACCCTAGACGGCCATATTGGTTGAGTGAACCCTGTTTTTAGTCCCAAGGGTTCTGCACAACCTCTCCATCTGACATTCCAACCACCCCACCTGTTTGGTCCCCTTATCTTTGCACTCACTTGATTAGTGGCTACTCTCCGATTTGTCTAATTAGTAGCACATACAGTGTTTCTAATTAAACCAGCCTATGTAATACATTTGTATAGGTTGGCTTCTAGCTCTTTGAATTTCAATCGCTTTGACCAATAAATTACCACAGGATTCAGCCGCTTTTTGCAAAAAAATTTCGATTTTCAAAATTTTTTTAAAATTCATCTATACATGATATGGTAACAAATTTAAGCTCATGAGAATCAGCATTCTCTTTTCTCTTAGTAGAATAAATAACAGATTGATTTCACCTGTCTAAACTACTTTTATTATTTTTTTAGTTCGGAGACCATTTTTTAGTAATGCTCTCAGCAGATCAACCAGCTACAAAAAAAAATAACACACTAGACAAGAAACTGATAGCACAGATGAAAAGAGGACAAAATTCTGATAAGACTAGCCAAATTTGAAGCAAAAATATGCAAGAAAAGTGTTAGAACACTGCAACAACATTTGGACACTTGTTGCACAAATGACCGAAAATTCCGGAAAATTTTTTTTCTGAAAATAATTATTATTTTCATTACAGGCAAAAATAAAGCCCTCATTGGTGCACGAATGAACTAGAAACATTTAGAGCTACATTTTGATGTAAAGAACAACATCAATCAACAACTTTTCAAAAATAACAAAAAAAAATTAAAATTAATTATTTATTATCAATGCCGTATCTAAATAATTAATTACTAGCTTACTAACCTTCGATTCCATTATCAGAGGGCTCAAACAAGCTAAGATATTAATAAACTAACTAAATCAGAAGAAGAAAACAATGTGCTTGCTCCTTTCCAGAAAAAAATTGTCCATAATTATCAAAAATATTCCGAAATTGAAAACAGGAAATGTCGGGTCAAGGATATTTGGCACTGTTTCCGTTTAGAAGGTCATACAGTCTTCAAATAAAAACCAGAAAATAGGCAATTCTGTGCTCTACACGATGGTATAAAAATTATTCATGTCAGTCTACACAAACGTTTGCAATCCTTTCCGAAAACGTGACGGTTTTTGCTACGAGCATTGCTCGTAAAAAAAAAGTTGGACAGATAACTCCACTACGAGCATTGCTCGTAGAAAAACCAGAAAAAGCTAGATGACTAGAATTACATAAAAAGGTATATTTGCTAACTGGCAGGATGCCAGCTGATTAGTAGTGGCTTCAGTGAAGTACCTGTGTACTGATTGGGACATTGATTGAACCTGACAGGGTGCCAGTTCAATTGTCTGAGAAGTGACTTTTCCTGGGATGAAGATCAGACCAGACCAATCCAGCTAGATAGGAAGAGTATAGAAGGAAGGCGGAAGGAAGAGTATCTGGAGCCGCCACATGTTCTATCTACTTCAATGTCATGGCATTAATATTCTTTTAGGCCTGTTTATATTTGGCCAATAACAGTGCTTGAACTTCAACAGCACATTTGAATATTACAGCACTTCTTTTCCTATTAATATAGCTTCTTACTGTTTGCATGTTAGATCGGATTGGGTGTTAGTACAAACAAGCACAACTGTGATTCTTCTTGAACCTGTATTTTGAACCTTAGATTATAAAAGCAAATACGACTACTATGCTTTATTGAGAATCTCACTAGTCTGGCAGGTTGTCATGCTAAAAACTACTGATATATTCCGACTGGGATTTTGGCTTCAACACTATGGGACAGTAATTTTAGTACACAGCAGTGTGAAATTTGCTGTCAGGGCAGTCTCTCTAGTATTTTCTTTCACATATGTCATGGCCCTGCACTTGACAACTCATGTATTACATTGAGGTCGGAAAAATTCATTGGGCTATTATGTTTGTTTTACAGATTTATACAAAAGCTTATCTAAGATTGATGAATAAGATTGATTATATATTAACTAACATAGGTACCCGATGCCACCTTGAAAAACTTTGGGTTTAAACAATGAGCTTTTTGGAAAACTTTAAGCTGCTGGCAGAATCTGGTTTCAGGACACCCAACATCCTAAACTTAGTCAGGTACATAATGGCAGCTGTGGCGACAGAATATTTTGCATATAAAATTGGTCGGCTGCAGTTTATCATTTTATTTATATTGCTTTCTATAAACTATTTATTGTATTAGTATCGACTTTACCAACGTTCTAACTAGTTTAGAGAGTAATGCCATTGTAACGTAAGATAAAAATATTTTCCTAAAAACACGAACTTAGTTCACTACAAACTCATTTTTTTAAGATGCAAAGCAATATCAAACTTCTGAGCTTCAAATTTATCTTGTAACGTCAGAATACAAGCGATACCTGCATACTCTGGCAGTATTAGCTGAGGCACTTGGTAATTGCGTATATTTACATGGAGAAGCCAACTAACAACAACGCAATGGCTTGGCAGCCAAACAACTACCTAGAGAGGTTCCATGTGTAGCAGTAATTAAGGAAATGGACAAGTAACTGCGCAGCATTAAAAGCACACAAGTGCATAGATGAGGGCGTATAGACAGACGGAAAGGGTTGCCATGTTGGCACGTCGAAGTAAATCGTTGAATCCTTTCTTCGTATGAAGTGGATGTTGCATCAGACTTTCTTGGAATCTTTGTCGACGATGAAATTAAAGTAAATGATTGATTGAATGACGATATATGCATCGATGTGTTGCCAATATTTTTAAAATGTAGTATGTTTGTTTTACTGGCTAAAATAGGAGGGCTTGAATAATGCAGCTCAGAATATTTACATGTACAGTGACGTATCATAAAACTTTCAATGATATTTGCAATCGCCGTTCAATTGCAGTTATCGCCACAGTTGTCCCTTGCAGGACTTGATCTTATGCAATGCAGGCACTGGGTTGTGTGTTAGACTAGCACTTAACTGTCAATCTTGGTTGCATTAGACAGCTAACGTAGTCAATGCCAGCAGGCTTTTAGAATACTAGAGGTGCTATGCTAGTCATCTAGATTGATTCTATAGGAAACCAGCCCTGGCAAGGGTGTGGTTTTGTTATCCAGGTCAGTGGAATTACAAGTAGTCGAAGCTGTGTTCAAGTATTTGAATGAGTTGTGTCCACAGCAGTAGTGAAAAACTGCTACAATAACTTATTTGTTCAATCAATTATGTATTTGTCAAAATATATGCTTAAGAAAAAAAAAAACAACAGTTGCTTTCAACTCTAATAATACCATTCAATTGTCTTACAAGCTCATGGCATAAAAAGCATAAGAACTTCCTTCTAAAACAGGTTTCAAGACTTCATGCTAGCATTCAATAATTAAACTGTTTCTCACTAATCTACAAAATGAAGTTATACAGGGACAGGTAACTAATGTTGTTATAATTGAGATTGCTCATTGTAAATGAAATATGGATTTTGGGTAAATGAAGTTCAACCAGTTTCATAGCGAACCTTAGGACAGCTTTACTTGCTAAATAGATTTCAACATTAACTGCAGCCTGGAAGTGCCTACAATGAAAATAACATAAATGAGAGACTCATTTAACGCCTGGGAGATTTATATTTCATGAATTAGAAATGAGAGTCCGTGGAGTCAGGAAACCAGCGAGTCCAACTTACAATAAGCTACTCTCTCAGTTTAACAGGAAAAAATAAAGTTGCTTCCTCTGGCTGGGTAAGAGTTTTGTCTTTGTCCCAAAGTAAGTTCATCTTCCAGCTCTTTACCACGAAGCTTATTTTTCCCTTTCGTCTTACTAAAAACACAAAAGGTTATTAGTTCATGAATATGTAAAAGTACCTTACTTATGATGTTTTCCGAGCACGTATGATTTAGTGGCTATACCAACTCACCATTTAATTGTCACCAGAACCACCACAAGTATCACCGTAGCACATACCACCACTCCTGCCACTACACCACCAATGTTGACTCCTGACCACTCCATTGCTCTGTGGTGAGGTGTTGTACTGACATCTAACCAAGTAAAAAGTGAAAATAAGTTAGTATAGCATAAGATGTGAAAATGAACAAAATATGAAAACTGAAAGATTTGATCGCTAGTGAAAATCAAAAACAGAAACTTCAGTTTTTCATTAAAACAAGTTTAACATTGGAGTGAAAAATGCTTTCAGAGAAAGCAATTCTTACAAGTTACATTATGCCAATATTTCTGTGTTTGTGAAAACAGAGTAAAGGCGATGCTAGGTTATTGAGCTTGCCCATTTGCAACCTTTTTAATCTCATACTATTACTAACACTTTTTGTTTAACAAAGGGAGCTCCATTAAACGAGTACCAGTAAAGAATAATTTTTAGTGCATAAGTGTCAGATGATTCTTATAGTTTTCTGACAAGCAGACAAAACTCAATGATACTTTTCACCGCTGTAAAAACATTCTAGCAAACTTTGTTCAAGTGTTAAAATGGAATGCTATCAACAAAGCAAATGGAATGTTGAAATGATTAAAACAAAGACTAGTGATTTGAATGAAGTGTGATTTTTATTCAGATGCATTATTGATAGATGGTGAGCTTTACAAATAAAAAATACTGTTTGGTTGCAAAGCTGATATATTTGGTCAAAATGCAAACTCGGTATGGGTAGCTGCAGTGAATAGAATTACTCATGCAAATGCTTTAGGAATCACCGGCAATGTTTATTATATGCGATGACCTAATTACGAGTTTTGTATAATTGAATAGCAGCACCTTCCACGATAGGCATAAAATATTTCATGAATATAGTTCTCACCATTTGGTACCGGAGCACTCAACGACATTCTGCTTGGTGCTGTAGTAATGGTAGCTCCATCAGTGGTAGTGGCGTTTATAGACGCTTTAAATACAATACATATGTTTACATGAACGCATTTCAACTATCAGCTAAAAAGTTTGAATACAAGAGAAAATGTTGTTCTACTTAGTTAACTCACTGATTTCATAAACAGAGTTTACATGAATAGCTCCACAAGTTTCTTTAAGATCTCCGGAGCAGGGATAATAACACCAAGGTGCAGGACCATATTTATCATATCCAGAGTTACCACACCAACATTCAATTGATGCCTGTAATCCAAAGTACTTGTAACCTGCAACAGAAGTTTTGGTTGAATATCCATTTTCAGATGAAGTACATATATTACTGCCCTACAATAAGTGTTTTTGATGCGCTCAATGTTGGTACTTCATCTCCGGCGACAGGCTTCAGTCGCAGAGTTTTAGGCCAGCTGATAGCCAGTTTGTTTAACACGCATTTTGGCATTTTTCACTCAGATTAATCTGAACCTTAAACACTGATAGCAGATTGATTTTTCCAAACAGTTGCTTTACTGAATCAACCACTTTTGCTGCATTTTTTTGCGTCATTTACCAATCAAGATGAACTGATATTTAATTTTGGTGTGAAATTGAAATATTTTTACCAGTAACTACATAAAAACATGGAAAAACAACCCAAATTAGTAGGTATATTGTCAATAAATAGAAATACTAAACCAAAAACCTTGACCTATTATTTTGCAGAGTTAGAGAGTCTGGTGAATGAACAAAGCAGAGGTTAAAATTTTTTCTTTGCTGATTCTGTTTCTCTTGTAACTACGTAGTTTAAGTCTGAAAGCTTGTGCGGCGCTACCAAAAAAAACTTCCTATCTATGTATATTTATCGTTTGGATAACTGATGAACATATGGTTTGTGAGCAAAGACAAATTATAGTTTTTCAATCAGGCAGCAGTGCTTGGTGCTTGCTTTCTTGAGCTTGATTGCAGTTTGTGAAATGAATGGGTTTTAATGAAAAGAAATTTCTGGAAATTTTTAAAAACTGTGCTCACTGATTTTAATGATTTGTTTGAGCAAGTGGTCATCTGAGTTTTACAATTGTTGATCAAAATTTATCACTTTAAGGTGGCGAGTTCCCCAAAATGAGTAGTACTATGCTCACTTGGATAACTCGGTAGGCGACGAAAAAGGTGAAATCCAAACAAACATATAGAATACACTCACCAGAGCACTCCTCCCCACAAACTTCAACAGAGTTTGTAAAGTCATGTTTGTGGCTGTGTGGTAAAGCTCTGTTGGGTGCTGGCTTATCCTTGAAACAGCCTAAGTACTTGAAGGTAGTCCCTGACATGGTTGTACCTAACAAGTATTCATGAAAAATTTAAAAAAATATATTTAATATTTATTATCATTGATTGGATTGGTAGCCCAAGCTTCACATACAAAATACGTAATAAGTACGGAATAAACGGTGTAAAAATAACATTATACATGAGCGTATACACATACACACCCTTTACACAATGAAAAAAACAGCATATATAAACATATATAGAATATACAAACCTTGTATGCAATTAAAATTTAGAAAGAAATAAAGAAGAATGATCATTGAACTCATTTTTTGTGAGTGTCTAGTCTCCAGCCAAACTGCAAGTGTTATGAATATTAAGCACTTTGCATTTGTTACATAAACTTCCTTTGTGTGCTTAAAGTGTTTGGTTTTTGCAAAAAGTCAACAGTAGTTGTATAACACAATCTTTTTGAGTGCTTACCGTATAGAGTGGGTATTAATTACAAAGGTATGGGCCTTAATTATAAAGTTAGTGTTCAGTTAAATGTTGGCAGCTTTCCAATTACTTTAATGAAACAAGTTGGCAGCTTTTCAATTACGTTAATAAAGCAAGTATTCAAGAAGCAATAAAGTGAATGCCTCTGCCTTAGCTGATATTGATGAAATGAAAAATCTAAATACTAAAACTAATTTGTTGGTGAAATGGTTGAACAGAAGCTGATCTTCTAGCTTTCATGCATTTATTAAACCAATTTACTGAATGATTGCTAAGTTTGTAAACAGTTATAATAGACATCAACTGCATGAAATTTCCAGTCGATTAAAGAATGATGTTTGTTAATACTAACACCATGATAGCTCAAATTTTTTATCGAAAAATAAAGATTTGTAGGTTGGTGAAACTGCTGATGTAGCATTTATCTCCTGAAGTCCGTTAAAAAGTGGAAGTTTTTTGTGTTTTGCTCTTTTTGCTAACTATGCGGCTATCGATCTGTATTGATAAAATAGCAATTACTGCTGTAAAAGATAAAAAACTAAGTGATGAGTATCAAAATCGGAAACATAATAGTGAGGCTCATAGTTTGAATGGTTGATTTTGAAAACCGTCGGAGATTGTGAGCATGGTTCAAATGGAAATAACACCAACTGATCAACCTGGACATCGGTAGGAATTGTGTTTACACTAGGCTGTTTTTGACCTGCGCAAATTTTGACCTCCAAATTCTTTTACTGTGTACACAGTCTTATAGATGACATGTAGTTGATTACTTTAACCTAACTGGTAATGACGCAGAAAGTTGTAAATAGGCTAATAATTACTAAGTTGTTGGCATAATTGAAATCAAAAACAGAAGCTATTGTCTATTCTCCTACGAAATATATTTTAGCGCGTCCAACAAACAATCTGATAATTGCACTGAAGGTTTACCCACGATGCAGTTTGAATATAATCCAACAGGGAAGTTTAGTGCGAGACAATGTTATTGTAGTTATTCAACTTTTACTGCATCAGTGCAAGTGTCATTGATCAACAGTATAGTGAATAAACATTCCCACACCTGCTGCTGTTGTCCAGAATTTCTCCAAAATATTTATAGAGGTTAAATAAACATTTATTTAGCACCCTTTACTGTGTACAGCCTTGAATGAAGCTACAAAAAATACCTTTCTTTATTATGATACAGTATGAGAGGTACTTGCCTTTACAGGGTGCTTTAGAATTAGACAAGTATTTATTACACCAGTGCTAACTCAATGATGTCTTGTTTTTTATGCTAACTATCTGGTTCAATCCAATCTTTTAATACTAGCCACTCGGTGACTATTACATTGATGAATATAATCAGAGTAGGGTTTTACAATTAGTTAGCAACGCATTTGTTTGACATTGTAATAGATTCTGGTCTTGGGTGCCACCAAAGACCACTAAGCTCAAATAGTGTAATACACCTTATGATAGAGGGGACCCTGCAGTATATAGACATTAAAAACTAAACAAAACTTATGGCTCAGACATACTAGGTATTTTCGCCGAGTTAGCATAAAGAGAAAAAAACATCACAAATAGGTGAAATTCTTTTGCTTCGGCGAGTAATAAAATCTTATTGGTCTGATTCACCATTTTTACCTGTTGTAAAAATCACCAAACAGGAGGGGAGATAATCCAATGGATACAGCGACAAAAACATGTCATCATGATGCAAGCAACAATCATTGATGCAAGGCCATAATAATTATAATAATTTATTATGTCGAATATCTTTCAGTTACAGGATCAATAGATTAGCGGTGCTAAGATTAATTATTTATTTGTTTCCATTTTTTTGTTGTAAAAATGATTATTTATTATGTCGACAATAAGAAAACTTTATTTTATCATTATTTATGGTTCATTTTTGAGCTTGTACAGCGCGTAAATGATGTAAGAAAAGACAAGTCGATAATTTTGTTACTATGTATGGCTACATCTCTTGCCAAACTCGCATGTACCCAGTTTCGAGAACGCTTGAAAATTTGCACATATCTTCACGCAAACATAGCCAAAAGTGCCTACTAGCCTTAGCTATCTGGTAAAACAAAATATATTAATTGCTAAAAAAAACTCTAGGTTGGCTTTCCACTAGCTCATATAAGAGTAATGAAACTACATAACTGAATACAACACAGAGGGCAGATAGCAAATGCAAAGAACAATGAAAGAGTTCAGCCATTAATGAGCTGTACCGCAGGAATCGCATAACCTACATACCGATTGGGCCAATCAATGGTGCCGAAAGTAAATAGTACCAATTAAAATGCTCCTGTTAAATATAATGAACAGCAACATAGAAAAGCAAAACACTCAATGGAGTAAACACCTAGTGGCAATGGTGGACGTTAATTGTTATAACTTCTAGCATGGACCTGTCCCATCTCCTGATAAGTTCAGGGCTACCTTTAGCCAATAGTCCACAGAATGCTATATATACCCTGTATGCCAAATTCTATACCCTGTACATCTGTCTGCATGTGTTTTTTCTCCCCTACACAGCATTTATAACTGTAGATACTGTGTATATTTTACAAAAATTCACTTGCTATCTATAGGAATAAAATTATTGATTGTGCAAATGATCTGATCTAAGTGTTTGCTCAGGTTGACATATTGCTTCTTTGGTTCTTTGTTAAACATATTCTATATTTCAGGTTATGAGTATGTATATATAGGTTGTTTTGGAGACAACTTCTATGATACTTCAGCTTTAAATCATGGCAGGAGACGTTACTTTAACACGCTTAAATATTGTGCAGAGAGGTCCATATATAGTGTAAATAAATGATTAGCATTGAACTATCGGTGTCGTGCTGGCTGTAGGTCATCAATACTTTGGATTACAGACAGAATATCAATTATGGTGTGGTAACTCTGGATATGACAGGTATAGTGTATCAGAAGACTGTAAGTTACCGTGTCTAGGTACACCTACTTACATGTGTCGTGGATCGAATTCTAATTCCGTGTGTGAAATTGGTAATTCGTGTCAGTGGTTTACACCTCACCAGTCTTCTTCCCTCTCACCTTCTCCGATCCAATGGCTTTTCGATTTTGTATATTGTTGGCTTTTTCACTTTTTGCAAGTATTTTTCAGAGAAAGATTCCTTGATTTTTTCATCGGCAAGTTAATTTACAGTGTACACAATCGGTCTCTCATCAGTCAATACATTGGCAGTTCTCCAGACATCGATGGTCTAGTTTGGAGTATATCTTCTCACATTTGCTCCTCAAGATTTACTAATTCTCACATAATTTTCAACTTCTAGCTGAGGTTCTGCTCTGAAACTGTATTAGTTTTGAAAGAGAGTCATGCCGTAATACGCGTCAACCGTTTGCATTATAACATCAGTGTATCTGTTGTTCTTTGTAAGTCAAATATTGGTGAATCTTTTCCTTCAGCTTTTCCTTTGCTTTCAGTCGTAAAACTCTTGATCTTTTTATAAACTAATAGGCTTTTGACGTGTTGATATCCAAACTTTTTACCTGTATCCAACTGTGTGGCCTTATAGTTCTCCCATCCAATATCTTGTTCGAGCTTCTAGCTATGACTGATCTGGTTTTGTCGATAAGCGGTACAGCCAACCCTTTTGTAGATAGCAAGTTGACAACGATTAGAAAAAAAAATGATTGATCATTTTAATTTTTTCGAGAGCACACATCCATCAGGGTGACTAGAATCTGCTTTTCTATTCCGTCAACAATAAAAAGGCAACGCTTGACTTGGGTGATTGCTTTCTTGAGTACCGTGCAGACATCCTCTCCACTCAAGTATTTACAAGCTCTCTTTTTACCTTCTCACTTTCTACAAGCTTGTGACACATATGCAATAAAATACTTCAACACAACTCTTCCAATCAGTCGTCGATCGTTCTCCAGTTCCTGCGATTTTCATCGTGCAACTATTGCGTGTATGTCCTAGAAATCTCCCAAGGCTTGTGATTCCATGACTTGCTAGCAGACTTTTAAATCTACTGTAGTTTAAAATTCATGAAATTATTGGATCCATTTTGGTCAATACACCCTGCAGAAAGCTTTTGAACAGCACAAATTCTATCAATTTCTCACGAACTTTACTTTATTCTATCTTTGGATGGTATTTTCTTAACACCGCCATTTTATCTAGTGTGCTGATGTTAATTGCTTGATTACATTTCCTCTATGTCTTGCTGGATACATTTTTTATAATCGCACCTAGTCACTGCATTCCTACCCCTTCTTCAACATCATCAACATTGCTAACATTGTCATCAACAACCACATCATCAAGAACATCAGCAGCATCATTGCCACTAGCAAGATGATCGATTACTCCGGGGAATCGGTGTCCAATAGTTTGTTTTTTATAGGCACTTTCATCGGAAAGTTAAATGTAGGATTATTGCAGCCTGATGTGAGAAGTGAAACTTTTTCATTGTTAGTCGCACTTTTGGAAAATGGTGGTCGCGGTGGTAAGTTGAGCTTTTCATGGGAGTAAAGCTATGCGTTCTTGTTTTCTTTTAATCTTCCTTTCATCGTTATAACATCTTTGAATTTTTTGAACGTTTTTGTCTAATTTTTCATATTCTGACAGTTCACGATAAATTGCTGTTTCTAGCTAGGCATTTCACTTTTGCGTTATAACTATGACTGTTATGTCTTCTATCAGGTTGTCATGCAATTGAGGTATGTCTCTTTTCTCCGTTATTGGTGTTATTTACAGTCTTTCTGTTTATTCTATTGTACTCATTTGCTGGAATGAGAGAGTCACTTCTAGAAAATGTCAAAATTTCAAGAATCATGGTTCAGTTGAGGATGAAACTGGTGAAATAGTGTGTCGAAAAAATTCCTCTACCGGTTTAAATTCATGTATTACGTTTTTCATTTATCAGACGTTTATTGCCTAGTTAGTGCAGTTGGCTCTTGTAGCCGGGCTGATTGATAAACTGTCCCAAATTCAAAGAAATATTGCCTGATATAATAAATCTTTGAAACTTTCTATCAATGACTGAAACAAGTCCAAGGTGGCACTTTTGATGATGGCAGCTTTTCCTCTTTTACTCAAGTTCTTGCCAGCCAAAATAGCTGTTCTCTTTCTCATTATTCTTCTGCAATTGTTCATCTTCATCCAGTTGTACCTTTTGGTATACACGAAGCTACCGTGCTGATGATGGGAACTGGTAGAGAAGTTAGAAATCCTTCTTTTTGAAGAACCTTTCTTTCATCATCTGCCATGGATTTCCTGGCTAGGCTAGCTATGTCTTTTTCCCTTCCCTGCAATTGATTGCACTGAGATGATGATCATGATCATGATGGTGCAGTACCAAATATAACAGCTTTGGAGCAATCCATTTAAGTCACAATGAGTTAATTTTTTGCATTAGCTATTACAGACTCTTGAACGGCACTAGACGCAGTGCTTAGTGACAACAACACAGCTGCGTTTTTTTCTCAGTTTTTGCTATAAAGCTTTCGTAATCATATTATCGTGTTATTCGTTTGATTAACAAAACGGATATGAGATGTTTAGTTGGGTTTTGTTTCATTTATATGCTTTTACTTGGGTAGATATAACTCCATAGAACTGTCTGAGACAAAATTTCCTAATAATCTGTTTCAATCATCCAATTGCTGAGGAGTGTGTATGTAGAGAAAAGAATAATGTTTCACTTTTGCTTACTCAAAGGCTTCTTGTACTTGTGTCATTCTTTCAGAAAACATCACAGAGCAAAATAGGCAATGAAATAAGTATCACAAGGGTTTTTAAATGGAAAAAGATAGTGACTGCTTAGGGAAGTTGTACGATTTCTTTTCAAAATCAGATTTTGAATAATACAAAAGGCACTTATATTGAAAAACTGATGACTATGTTTTGTATATGAAGCGTTGATATGGGCTTTGCCAGAAACTGCATCCATCAGATCATCAATTATCAACCATCTGTTATGCCCATATCCAGGAAATCTCGGTGTTATATTGATCAGTCTTTTGGGTAGTATCATTCCACTGGTTGAGGATGAGCAATAGTCCGAGTAGCTTTAATCATTTGTGAAAGTTGCAGGGTCTTGCCAAAACCTATTGGTCCCGCTATCATAGCCTCAAATGGCGAGAGCTTTTTCGCTTCAAAGTCTTTGACTGCGAGCTCTATAACAAGCTAGAGGTTCTTTATTCCAACAACGTTTCAGTTGTGATGCAATTGGAAAAAACTTCAGTCTTTTGTATTTGTTCAATAACACGTTCATAGAAAATCAACTTGGTAACTCCTCCAAAAGTAGAAAACCCGAAAACCAATGCCCTTATTATCATAACTATTATATTTCCTCGTTTCAAAGCTGACGTACGTTACCATCAACCAATCCAATCCACTCATTACTCTCATCTCCACCTCTTTTTCACTCCACATATTGCTTACCAATAGTTTTGTAAAACAGACCCTCTTCTCTTTTAGTAAACTATCGCACTGGTTTATGAAAACTCATGATAGAATAGTAGTAATATATGAGCAGATCTCCCTACCAAGTGTTTTTTTGTGGGGTTAAAATCTGGGGTTATGCAATGGGTTACGGCGTTGGATGGACTCGCCGAGTTTATATTGTATTTTATTTGAGGGGCATTTGAGTGGCATTTGAGTGGCATTTAAGTGGCATTTGAGTTTTGATTATTTTTTTACTTAATTTGAACCTATATGACGTATAGATTTTGAATGTATGTCATTTAAGTTTTGATAATTTTTTTACATAACTCGAACTCATATAGCATTTTGAGGGAGAGGAGAGAGGAGTTATATCTAGCTTGAATAAATACATTGATTAAAAATGAATCAATATATAATTATATACATTTATTACATAATAAGCAGGGGTAAACCTTCCCATACAATATAGCTCGTGTCAGTAAAGACTAAGTAATACAAAGCACTAGCTTTTGTAATGATAATCAATGCAAAGTCTTTTCCTTTACATCGCATCTTAAAAAATCCTCAAATTAGCCTTCTATATGGTTAAAATTTACAGTATTTGGGAAATAATTGTAATAGAAAACATTATATCTATTAAAGTTTACCGTAAATTTTATGTAGTACAAAGTACTATAACCTTCATTTATTCACTTGAGACTACATATCATCAGCATTTGAGATCAAGTCTATATATATATATATATATATATATATATATATATATACTAAAAGGTAAGATAGTAAAAGATGTTAAAACTACTGGCTGACTACAAGTTGTTTCATGTGCTAGAAAAAAAGATGGAAAAAGAAAATAGTTCTAGACACAATCATGTTAAACAGCTGAGAGCCGACCTGATGATTGTGTCTAGAACTATTTTCTTTTTCCATCTTTTTTTCTAGCACATGAAACAACTTGTAGTCAGCCAGTAGTTTTAACATCTTTTACTATCTTACCTTTTAGTATCTAGCTCCTCGATTTTTTCTTGTTGAGCACTGTTTTACTTACTTCAGTCTTGACTGGTTTTTCCATCTCTCGGGCAACTAATATTAATAATTAATTATTTATTATTTATTTGATTGTTTCTATTTAGTCTAAGCCCCTGTGCACACCCTGTGCCCCAGTCATACTCATACTTTTACTTATATATATATATATATATATATATATATATATATATATATATATATATATATATATATATATATATATATATATATATATATATATATATATATATATATATATATATATGTATATATATATATATATGTATATATATATATATATGTATATATATATATATATATATATATATATATATATATATATATATATATATATATATATATATATATATATATATATGTATATATATCTAATATATAAATGTAAGTCGGGTTTTGCGATGTTAGCTTAAAACTCCGGCACTACTGAATCAATGTTAACAAGAAATACATATTCAGAGTCGTCATTACATTATCTAGGTTATAACACTCTTGAATTTTCATTTTGCTAGAAGATCGCAGCAATATTTCCAATAGAAATCTCATTCTCATCAATTACGCCAAGCTATATCCGGCCATATTTTTCTGCCTTTCATGACATGTTCGATTTACTTTGATTATATTCCGACATGCTACAGCCTTTTGATTGGTCAGCAGTGCTACAGCGAATCAAGTATTGATATCTGTTCACCAAACAGAATTGTTTTGCTGGCTTTTTTCGGTCTTATAATTGCTTCTCCACCGACTCACCTATCAACTGTATTTATTTGCCTTTCACATTCCAACATTATCTCATTGTTTATGCCAGCCTGATATTGTTGTTTAGCAATTTTCTTGAAGCCTGTGGCTATATTATTAAAATGATTCTTATAATGATAATAATAATAATAATAATAGATAACACCAATAAATAATTGTTAGTTTTAATAATAATAATCAAAATAATAATTAATAAACACCATCTCCTCCTGCATTGTTACTTTTATGCTTGAGTAACTGTATCATTTTTATTGTTATCAGTAGTATTATTTTTTTTCATAATTTCTATTATTATTTTTATTATAATTATTACTTTTATTGTTTTTATGGTTATTTTTGTTGTCGTTTTCATTCCTTTTATTAATTATTATTATTATGATTATATAGAGTAATAATAAAAGTAATAATAATAATAAAAGTAGTTCTTATTTATTTAGTAAATCAAAAATAACAAAAATATTAATTATTAGTCATTGATTATTATTATTATTAATAGTAGTACTTTTTCTTATTTGTTTTTTTTTGCTTTTTAAAGTTGTTTACCATGACAAGAAAATACTTAATAATTATGAGTAGGTATACAGCAGCAGCGCAAAGCGAGTCTAAGTGTAATGATTTGCAATATTTTTGACCAACGGTTTTTAAGTAGTTTTCATTATTATTACTACTCCTGCATTTAATAATAATTAATCAAACCATCTCTCCACAATATTGGTAATAATCATCATAGTTGAAATATCGATGTTAGACGGTTGATAACCGATACAAAATATTATACAAAGTTGTACAAAAATTGCATAATGAGAGTGACAAAAAAGTCATTTGAGGAACTTAATCCTTAATTCGTGCAAAATTTGTACACAATTTGTTTATTTTAATGATATTTGAATTTACCTGCTGCTCAGCATGCCATGAAAAAGAATTGGTTCAATTATTCCAAACAGCTTTTCTCCAACTCCACAAGGTTTACGTAAATTCAGAAAAAATAAAAATGATTGTGGATTTTTGTTACAATTGCGTTGCAATTGCCATACTGTGAACAGTGCATGTTTAGCTGATTTACTTACACAGTTGATGCAGCATTCTAAAATACATTTCCGAAATATTGACCAATGGGTTGCACAGTCACTAAGCATATGTTTTGATATGGAAATTTAAAACACACGTGCTTGAATATCCACCAGATTCTCTGAGTTGGTTTTTCACTAAATGCACAACTACAGCAAAACCTTGAGTTGACTTTTTGGAAATATAATCCATGCTTTATGACTATCGCCTTTGGTGGGAAAATAACCTTAAATAAATGCCTTTTACCTCCTGGAATATCTAGACTCGAGCTATTACAAAAGAGTTGCACGCTCATCTCTTCAAAAAGAAAAGTTAACTTTTTTGCAAGTTGTTGTTATGGGTGGTGGTGTGCAATAGGGAGAGCAATGTGTTGCATGGAACAACCGTTGCACTTCTGCAGATGCTGTGTAATTATGTTCAAAGATTTAATTATGTTATGAAGCAAGAGGAAGTTGGCACACCCATGCGTCTATAAATTTATAATTAGCGCGAACAAAAAATTTCCAAGAACTGTTGGATGCTCTGACAGCAAATTTCGTAAAGATTTTAACCAGTTACATAATGATTGAAACATGTGGACAAATTTAGCACCCTCAAGCCAACTGGCAAGGCAAAACTTCATAAAAACTCCATAACACTAGCCCCTCTTGGGGTCCCTAACATCATTTTCGCACTTTTTATGTTATCTCAACGGGCAACGCCGGGTATTTCTGCTAGTATATATATATATATATATATATATATATATGTATATATATATATATATATGTATATATATATATATATATATATATATATATATATATATATATATATATATATATATATATATATATATATATATATATATTATATATATATATATATATATATATATATATATATATATATATATATATATATATATATATATATATATATATATATATATATATATATATATATATATATATATATATATATATATATATATATATATATATATATATATATATATATATATATATATATATATATATATATATATATATACGATGAATGATTTCTTGTATTATATATATATATATAGTTATAGTAACTATTCTAAAAAGAAGGCTATTACGAAGGTTTTTATTTAAGCCAAAGTAGGTTCGGTAGATACTCCATCAGAACACACTCGTCTTTTAGCATAAAAATATGTGAGTCCTCGCTTTATTTGCTTGTATGTCAACCTTTTTTTTATCCTTTACTACAGATCCTCGATTTTTACCCATAAACAACTTTTTTTCTTTTGTTCAATACATTTAGATAACTGTCTTTGCTCAATTGATTAATTCGTTTGTTCAAACCTTTTGAGCTAAACTTGTTTCCTTTTTCTCCCCAGCAATAATAGGATTTAGAGTTAAGCGCAACAATTCCATCTCCGGTAAATTCCTCTTTAAACAATCCAGGTGTTCTTTTTCCATGTTTTAGTACTTTTTCACAACATTCTTGCATGCTCCATTCTAAACCCATTGTTTTGATTCTTAAAAATTCATCCCTATGTTTGTCACAGTATGGTCGTGGAAACCAATCACCATATTCATTGTAAAACTCGTTTTTCATACTTGGTTTTACCAGTGTTTCTAATGTTCCGCTCAACGCCATGTATGCGCTATCTGTATCCATTTCAACATATTGGAAATCACTTCTGTCAATATATCTATAAATAAAAAGATTGTTTCGATTATTTGGAAGATTTACTTACTTATACATGATAACAGTAGGGAATTAGGTTTTACTTATCCGTAAAGTCGTAGTAAAACTGTAGCATTCTCAGTTTAGCATACTGTAGCACGGAGAAACCCAAGTGTACTGGAACATTCATAGTTAGCTGAAATGTTGGTGATACTGATTAGCAAAGTAAACTTGGGGAATATAAATTTTGAATTGCAAAATAATTGTTTTAAAACTTACTAGTTGTTTACAGGTTACGATTTCATAAAAATCATCTGCTATCTCTTCCATGGAGATAAATTTGTTTCCTCTGATACGAAATGAAGCTTTTCTGGCGCCTTCGATGAACTTGATGGTGGTATGTTTTTCTTTATCATTGATTGTTTTTCCATAAGCAGCATTTCCTACCAACTTGCTAGTAGTAGTGAGTAATTGTTGACTAGGGTCCGCATCTCCCATTCTCCTAGCGTCTGAAACCGATGTTCCAAAAGCTTCAAAAGCTTTTCTAGGAATATATTCTATTAGCTGATAAACTTTGGTGACTTTCAATCCTTGTTTCAAGTACCATTTCAACAAAGGACTCATTAGCAATATCTTATCTCCGTACATACTTCCAACTAATGAGCGTTGAGGAGTCTTTAAAAAACCTTCGGCTTCAGCAAAGACTTCCATTTCATCGCTCAAGTGTTCTCTGGTTAACATCGTATTTTTAAAAACCGAAGGCATTTCGGAGAACTTTTCTTCCTCTTCCTCAGGAACTTCGATGTCACATTCAATAAATTTGAAAAATTCCTCTGATTGAACTCTCTCCAACACTTCTTCTTGATTCAGCTTTTTCTCAAGTATTTTAGGGTAGAAAGAATTGTAAAACGTGTTGACAAATTTTTGTAAATTTGTATGAGTTTTTACACGTTTCATCCAGTCGCACTCCCAAATCGAGATTACAGTGTAACCTAATGCTCGAAGATATTCTTCATTTTCCATCGTATTTTTAAACAGATTTGCTTTTGATTTTCTTTCACTAGCTTGAAGTTCTTGCTCTTTAGCGTTGTTATAAGAGCAGTTGTGTCCATGCCAAAAACATCCGTGGAATTGAAAGACATGACGATTTTCAACACAGAATCCATCAACTGGTAATCCTTGCTGTCCGAGAGCAACTTCTCCTCCATTGAGCTGATGTCTGATATTGATTTTTTTTGAGAACATTTGGAACTGTAACCAGCTATGAGCTACCTTGCTAAATTTTACTGGTTCAGCGACAAAGGAGTTTTCGATTTTTCTTCTTCGAGGATAGCCAGTAGGCATTGATTGCATCATACACCATAAATAGAGCGCATTTGCATCAACTCCATAGATTCTATCACAAACCTTTGCTTCTTTTCCCAACCAATGTTCCCTAATTTTAGTTATACTTTTTTCGTGATATCTATGCATCACTAGACTTGGCCCACCAACTATGTTTTTCTTTATTAGAGGATAAAGTTCTGCATTGCAGTTGTCAATCAGACAAATTGGGAGAGTCTGACGAAACGAGTTACCAAGTTTATCAAAATCCAAGTATGTAGAGAGGTATGGAGGGGGTGGTTGAGGAGCTTTGTTAAACATCCATCGAATCGCTAATCCTGGTAAAGATATACCATCTTTTAACATATCAATCCCATGCTCTCTGTAGATTGATCTTTGTCTTTCCAACGCTTGAAAAAATGGTTTTACATCCAAGTTGTTGTACCATTTTAAAAAATCCCTCATTGTCTTCATGTCGTTATCTTTCCATGCTTCTTGACAAATTATGTACTCTTCTTCACTGATATTCTTTTGTTTTAAAGAACTGTAAAAAGCTTATCTTGGAGGTAGATGTTCTTGATTAAGTTTTTCCAAGTCTTTCTTCCATTCATAAGGAAAAAATCCTTTTCCGGCTTCACATTTCTATGCTTTGAGATCCATTTCATAGCTATATCCAGGAGCGATGAAGTTTGTGCAATCTAAAAACAAAAAAGATCCTATTCCGATAACAGGCATCTTGGTTCCTTTTTTTATAACAAAATCAAAATCTGCGTCGGAGACATCTTTCAATTTTTGAAGCAGTTTTCCTTTCATCACATTGACATCATAAGTCTGTGAATTGAAACCTAGAATAGGGAGTTTTTTCATATAGCTGTACAAATCATCCAGAACCTTTTCACCTCCTGTTCTCCGTCTGAAACGATTTTTTTCAAAATCACTACGAAACTTTTCTTCAGCTTCTTCCAGTCGTTGTAATTCACCTTCTATCTGTTTTATGATTTGCGAAAATTCTTTTTCCAATCGGCTATATGATTCTTCACTAATATCTTCCAAGTATTCAATGAACTTTCCAACGCATTCATCATCATCCCCTTTATTGACAATACAACACGGGTTGTTGAAGCCTGGTATGTTTGAACAAATTGAAATACTTAAAAGTTTATGCTCATTCGTGTAAATGGTCGTGTCTGTATCTCGATCTTTTTCGCAATTAGGTAACAAACACTCTATGTCGAATGTTGCAAAAAATGGATAGTATCTCAAGGAATCATCTGACCCGATATCTATCCCGAATTGAACCTTCAGTTTGTCGAATATTGTAGCAGTAGGACTGTATTGTCCTCCAGAAAACTGCATAGTTGTCGCCTCTGAGATTGAACATCTGTGTCTTTTCAGATTCCCCAATCTGTCATAACAAGTAGAACAGGTTGGACATCTGTAGGCTCTAACATATCCTTCCAAGTTTGTAATAAGACTGAAGTGATTGATATAAAGATCCAAATATAGATTCTCCTTATAACTGAGTTTGAATTCCAAATAACTGTTGAAGTCATATCATCATTTAAAGAAAACACTGTTATCTTCAGTTGAAATGCTCGCTCCAAAAGCAATAAATCAGCTTCTGTTACTCCTTTCCCATCACAACTTTTAGCACTATCACCATAGATGAAACTATGATATTATTGTTGGTACTCCTTCACCTCCTTAATTATCGGATCTTTTGCAATTCCACCGTTATTTTGTAGTTCTTTGTGTAATGCTAGACATCTAAAAAAACAAAGATTGTCGGTAATTCGTATTCCTTTTGTGTTTTTTAACATGGTTCGTATGTGTCTGTTGTTAATGAGGTGAGAGGGTAAATGCTCTGGTGGTGATCCAACTTTTCCCATTCCGAGTAGTTTGTAGAAATAAAACGAAATGTTTGTGATTAACATCAATCTCCAAGTCGTATTTGGTCTCCGTCTCAAGCTACTTGTACGATGATCAGTCTCCATAACATCAACAAAAAAATCATCAAGATCTCCTTCAGTTTCAATCAGTTTAGCTTTTTGGATATACGGTAGCATTGTTTGATGATGAGTGAAAGTATCGGAGTTCACCATCATTTTTATTTTCTAGTATACAACCTACGCTACAGTTGACTTTTGCTCTCGAGCTCAATTGTCTCCAAACTTTTTTTAGCAATTCTAACACTCTTGAATCATGATAGTCATTTTGGTAGGTATCAGCTTGGTCTCTTGGAATCCCATCCCAAAGTCTTACATTTAAAAGTTCTATGACTTTTCCAGCTCTATGTTTCGTTTTCATAGCTCCCCAACATCTAGCTATCAAATCATCCCATTCTTCATCTTGAAAAGTTGGAGCTGTTCTATCATCAACAATACCTAGGGTTGATACTCGGGTAGGTCTTTCAAAATTTAAATCTTCCATTTCTTCTTCTTCTTGTTCTTCCTCTTGTGCTTCTTCCTCTTCTTCTTCTTCTTCTTCTTCTTCTTCTTCTTCTTCTTCTTCTTCTTCTTCTTCTTCTTCTTCTTCTTCTTCTTCTTCTTCTTCTTCTTCTTCTTCTTCTTCTTCTTCTTCTTCTTCGTTTTCTATCATTGGATCATTCTCATTTTTTTCAACTATCTCCGCCACAACCGGCTCTATATCTTGAGCTATTATGCGAGTCTTTGGTGGTGAAGGTTCAGCACCAAATCCTATTTGATTGATTGTTTCATCGGGTAAAGGAAAACAAATGAGATTTTCTTCTAACCATTTCCAATTAGGGAAAATTTCAGGGTTTTTTTCTTCTACATTCTCCTCCCGATAATTTAAACTTTGTCTACAATAGAAATGTTAACACATAATAGTTGTTCTATAAAACATTCACATACATTTTGTATGAAATGTAACAGAAGAAAAAATGACTTAAACACCATTATCAATTACTTTCTAAAATGGAATTAGGAAAAAAAGGCTCAAACATTATTGTTAGTTAGGTTTTTAAAAACTTACTGTGTACTATGAGATGAATTCTCAACTCCCTCTTTACATTAATTCTCTGATATTCTGAGTCCTGTCTACAATAAAGATATAATGCATTACTTTTGCTGATTCATGAGATGCCTATAAAAAAACCAGCAAAAAAATTACTCTACTAACACTATTAATTTATGATTTTAAAAACTTACTGCTTATCAAAGGCTATCGTATTTTCAGTAGTTGCTGAAACTTGAAAAGTCGAAGGTTTGTCTTGAAAAGCATTTTCAAGTTCCATCTCCATTTCATTTTCATATTCAGCATTGCATTCATCATTCATGTATTCATTATCAGCGTTTGAAAAACTGATATCATTTTGATTTTTCATGAGCCATTCCCATTCCTTATGTATGCCTACATCAATATCCTCCTTTGCTTGTTCCATAGCACTATAATAACAATAAAATCATCACATTTTTAATAGAAGTGACAATATCACATAAAAAGGTAAGTTAAATGTCTCAGCTAATAAATTTTACCTTGTGAATAAAACTCCTAGTAGTCAGTTGGTATATTATATAGTAGATGTTGAGGCTTCAGTTACTGTTGTTAGAACGAGTGATTTATTGTGTGAAAGCATTACTTTTTAAGTAGGCAAATAATTAAGTGAGATATTTAAGCCAGACAATTAAGTCTTAAGTTCAATGAAAACTTTCAAATTCACACAGAAAAACTTTTAATAGTCAGTGGATGTAGTAGTAGATGTTGCTCCTCCGATCACTGTTGTAGAA
This sequence comes from Cryptosula pallasiana, assembly GCA_945261195.1. NCBI lineage: Eukaryota > Metazoa > Bryozoa > Gymnolaemata > Cheilostomatida > Cryptosulidae > Cryptosula > Cryptosula pallasiana. Next base: position 51,195,259 of record OX183130.1, on the reverse strand, counting down.
CTGGATGCTTTCTGTGTGAAAACAGTGACTCTTAAATAGGTAAAGTTGCACTGATTAAATCCTATGAATCAACATTTTTTCACGCGAATACAACCCAATGCTTTCGCAGGAATAAATAATTTATTTTCACGCGAATGTAAACCGTTGCTTTCGCGGGAATAAATATTTTATTTTCACGGGAATGGAAACCGTTGCTTTCGAGGGAAAAAATAATTTATTTTCACGCGAATGGAAACTGTTGTTTTTGCGGGAATAAATACTTTGTTTTTACGCGAATGGAAACTGTTGCTTTCGCGGGAATAAATAATTTATTTTCACGCGTATGGAAACCGTTGCTTTCGCGGGAATAAATAATTCATTTTCACACGAATGGAAACCGTTGTTTTCGCGGGAATAAATAATTTACTTTCACACGAATGGAAACCGTTGTTTTTGCGTGAATAAATAATTCATTTTCACGCGAATGGAAACCGTTGCTTTTGCGGGAATAAATAATTTATTTTCACGCGAATGGAAACCGTTGCTTTCGCGGGAATACAAATTTTATTTTCACGCGAATGGAAACCGTTGTTTTCGCGGGAATAGATAATTTATTTTCACACGTATGGAAACCGTTGTTTTCGCGGGAATAAATAATTTATTTTCCCGCGAATGGAAACCATTGCTTTCGCGGGATTAAATATTTTATTTTCACGCGAATGGAAACCATTGCTTTCGCGGGAATAAATATTCTTTTTTCACGCGAATGGAAACCGTTGCTTTCGCGGGGATACAAATTTTAATTTCACGCGAATACAAGCCAATGGTTTCGCGTGAAAATAAAGTTTGTACTCCCGCGAAAGCATTGGTTTGTTTTTGCGTGAAATTAAATTTTTTATTCCCGCGAAAGCAACGGTTTCCATTCGCGTGAAAATAAAATTTTCATTCCCGCGAAAGCAACGGTTTCCATTCGCGTGAAAATAAATTGTTTATTCCCGCGAGAGCATTGGTTTTCGCGTGGACAAAATTCTGATTCATAGTTATATTATAAAGAAGGTTGGTATTCATAGAGTTCAACCAGTGCAACTTTAGCTATTTAAGAGCCACTGTTTTCACACAGAAAGCATCCAGTTCTACAACAGTGAGCGGAGAAGTAACATCTACTACACTTTCCATTGCAACTACTAGGAGCTTTCTCTTTATAAAAGGTAAAATTTAAAAAATTTATTATTCCCTACCTAGCAAAGATCAAAATTAGTTTAGCTATAATGTAAAGTTATGTAGAGGACCGACGCCATCTTCCCTAACTAGTTCTATGGTACTAGTGCGAACATTACCGTTACACTTACATTTGTTCTATGTATGTCCTGTTTTATGATACTGTCTACTTGTCTCGTTCTATGCCCGCGCTTTAGGGCAAATCACTTTATGCATTTTATAATAATTATTCTCTTAACATGTAAACTTATATGTGCACCATGTGGATGCAGCCAACCATTTATTCTGGCACCACCCTTTGTACATGATTTGTCCATGCTAGCCAATCATTTGTGTTAGGTGGAGCTTCCTTTGTTCTATGCATTTTATCCAAGACATGTTATGTAACTGTTTACATAAATAGCCGTGTTAGGCAGTAATAAATCAGAGTCAGCTTGCACACTCTCAGAAGTTTCTTTGTACATACAATCAACTTCATTGCGCACCATTACTCGAGTAGTAATATACAGGCAGATCAGTCTGAACCTCTGCTGGCCGAACTTAGCTTTGACTAACTTCGCCTTCAATGTTCGACCTCTGCACAGCACTACAAAAAGACAGCCGAACCTCTGCTGGCCGAACCTAGTTCAACTAGTTCGCCCTTCAAAGTTCGAACTCATTGCACACACAAAACAACAGCTAACGCAACCGGCAGCTCACTAGTTACTGAGATGGTCGACCACCATTCTCCAGTATACTAAGTCGACCTGTGGAAGGGTTGTATCGCTAGCACACAAGACACAGTTGCCATTACAGTTCGGGAGGTTGTGCAGGTAGGCCGAGCTACCAACTCACACCCCTACAGTGAAATCCTGCACATTGGTGGCAGCAGTGGGATTGACAGACACCCACAAGAAGCAACTCCCAGAGGAAGAATGGCAACCAGGAGACGAGCACTAAGTACCGACAGGGATCCTTCCAGCCTGCAGATGATGGGGATGCTCACCGACATCCTAGACCGTATGACAGTAGCCACAGCCAGAGATAAGTTTAGAGTACCACAGTACGATGGTACAGGAGATGTGGACTACTTTCTACAGCGGTTCAAGGAGGTGACCAGAGCAAACCATTGGCCGGCCGAGGAAGCAGTCATCCACCTACGCCAAGCCCTAACAGGCAAGGCCGAACAGTGCGGTCGAGGGGAGACTACAGAAGAGGTGGCACGAACGCTACGAGCAACCTTTGGCATGACTCGTTCGGAAGCCCAAGCAAAACTGCTAAGCTACCGACGAAACCCCAGAGAAAGTCTCAGAGACCATGCGCTCACGGTCGAGCACCTCGTGACGGCAGCCCACAGCACCCTGCCGCGACAGAATAGGGATGAGCTGGTAATGCAGACATTCCACAGCACTCTAGGGCACACGTACCTGCAACGTCACTTGTTGGCAGTACGCCCCCAGAACCTAGAAGAAGCAATCTTGTCGGGAAACGAGTTCCTGCAGGTGCCTCACCAACCATTGGGAGGACCGCACATCAGGACAGTGGAGACCGACCCCCTAGAAGAGGAGATGACTCCACCGAGAGAGACGGCTCGACACCAAGAGGTGCAGGACCCCTTGGCACAGCTACTCCAGACCATAGAAGGGTTGAGAAAAGAGGTTGCCAGCCTAAAGATGGAGAAGAAGCCTGAGCCACCCAAGAGATGTTGGGGATGCCAACAGACAGGCCACACCCGGAAGGCATGTAGGACTGTCCCTTGGCCTAGCCGCCAGGGAAACGACTACCGCCCACAGCAGTAGGGAGACCCGCTGGCTGCACACGGGCAACGGCACATCAGAAGGAAAGGGCACAGGCGCCCTCCAGTGGACCGGCAACAGTGCGTCGAGCGACTCCTCCCCTGGACCTCCTGACTAGTCCCCCCATCGCCCTACACAACCGTTTTGCCAGCCTGTCGGCCCTCGACAGCTCAGTGGCAGAAGAAACGGACGGCGACGGGACTCCAGAGCAGCAGGAACCAAGGCCCAGGAGAAAGGACAAGCAGACGCAAACACCCCCACTGAGGAAGGAAGAATTCATTCCAAAGCCTGTGACACTCCAGAGCAATCAGATCGAGCGACCATATCGTTCGAGCTACTACCTACCTGGAAGGGTAGAAGGAGAGGCAGTAACGCACCTCATAGACACGGGCTGCAACACTAACCTGTTGTCCAAGCGGGTCTTTGATCGGTTACCGAACCACGTACAGCGCAACCTGCAGCACTACGATTCCCATGGGATCATGGCCGACGGTACCAGACTTCCGTTCTACGGCTTGCTCTCACTGAAAGGGAGGATACGGCACGTCAAGTTTGAAGAGACCTTTGTGGTCAGCCAAGTCAACGAGGACGTTATCCTAGGGATGCCCTTCCTGACTAGCCAAGGATGCCAGATGGGATTCGATCGCCCAGTGCTGGTGATACAAGGAAAGGAGCTGGCCTGTACCGACCGCCACGGGAGAAATCTCGTGTCCAAGGTGCAGGTCCGACAGGACACCCAGCTTCCACCGCAGACAGAAGTGACCATTCCATGTCACTTGAGCTCCAGAGATACGTTCCCGCAAGGAGTGATTGAGAGCATCCAGGGTGGGATACCCATCGCCACCAGCGTCAACAGGCCTGACGCTCAGGGACACGTGCTGGTTAGATGTTTGAACCCGACACAGGACACCCTAAGGCTACCCGCAGGAGAGGTCATTGGTACCTTTACGGGAGTAGAAGAGGGTGGCGTCCAAGAGCTGACGAAACCAGACGGACAGCAGAGGAGCAAGACGGGAGGAAGAGAGTTGCCCCCCCATCTGCACGACCTCTTCCAGCAAGCAAAGAGAGGATGCCAGGACCCATGGCAGGAGCAGCAAGTAAAGGAGCTGCTGATCGAATACCAGACGGTATTCAGTAGCCATAGCGGAGACCTGGGTAGAACAGCCCTAGCAGAGCATTCAATCCCCACAGTGGAAGGGGCCCGACCTATTCGATGCCCACCACACCGGCTGGGGCCAGAGAAGGAGGCGGAAGCGGAATGCCAGATTAAGGATCTTTTAGAGAAGGATCTGATCGAGCCGGCCGACGGAGCTTGGAGCTCCCCTGTGGTACTGGTGCGGAAGAAGGACGATACGTGGAGATTCTGTGTGGATTACCGGAGGCTGAATGATATAACCAAACAGGACGCCTACCCCATCCCCAGAATCGACGAATAACTGGATGCTCTAGCCGGGAGCAAGTACTTCACTACGTTGGATCTCACTAGTGGATACTGGCAGGTTCCCCTGGATCAGGACGCCAGTGACAAGTCGGCCTTCACCACAAGAAGCGGCCTGTGGAAATGGAAGGTGTTGCCTTTCGGGTTGACATCAGCCCCCGCCACCTTTCAGCGGCTCATGGAAAAGGTCCTCAAAGGTCTTCACTGGAAGACGTTACTCTTGTACTTAGATGATGTGATTATCATCGCGCCCGACTTCCAGACGCACTTACAGAGGCTCGGAGAAGTGCTGGGACGGCTCCACCAGGCAAACCTGAAAGTGAAACCCTCCAAATGCGAGCTACTACAAGAAGAGGTCAAGTACCTTGGACACGTAGTGAGTGCAAAGGGAGTGGCCACCGACCCAGGAAAGGTAGAGGCCGTCAGGAGATGGGAAGCACCGACGGACGTAAAGGGGCTACAGGCGTTCTTAGGAACCGCCGGGTACTATCGTCAGTACCTCCCCGACTACGCCACGATTGCTAAACCACTCACCGTAATGACAGGCAAGGAGACACCCTGGAAGTGGGGACAAGCAGAGCAGACAGCCTTTGACCAGCTCAAAGCCAGGCTAATCCAAGCCCCAGTACTCGGATACCCCGACCCCAACTTACTGTATATACTGGACACAGACGCCAGTGCAGTAGGAGTCGGTGCTGTACTCTCCCAAGTACAAGAAGGGAAGGAACGCGTCATTGCATACTTCAGCAAGACGCTGGCACCAGCGGAGCGGAACTATTGCGTCACACGGAAGGAGCTGGTCGCTGTCGTCAAGGCAGTGAAACATTTCCGTCCCTACCTTTACGGGCGGGAATTCAAGCTCCGGACGGACCACGCATCCCTCCGCTGGCTGTGCAGACGGAAGGAACCATCAAACCAGATAGCGCGGTGGCTGGAAATCTTGGCTGAATTCCGATATAAGCTCGAGCACAGAGCTGGAACTCACCATGGTAATGCTGATGGGCTCAGCCGACAGGGACCCTGCGCGGACTGTAGGCAGTGCGGCTCCATCGAGCAAAGAGATGGGGGACCTTCCCATGTAGTGCTTCAGCAAGAGGCTGGACAGAGACCTCAGAGAGAGGCTAGAGACAACCTCGACACATTGAACCCGGTACATTCCCCCCAGGATTCGGCTCAGCCGAAGGGACGGGATGCGGTAGGCCGGACTTGCGCCGAGCCGAGACGGCCGGGAGACATGATGAAGAGGGAGTCTGCAGAGGAAAGAGAGAAGGAGGAGCGGGTCAACCTCACTGTGACAAACCCGGTACACTCCGCCCAAACCTTAGCTCAGGAGCAAAGGGACGGGCAGGATGCGGTAGGCCGGATTTATGCCGAGCTGAGACGGCCGGGAAGCGTCACAGAGAGAGAATTGGCCGAAGGGAGTGTCGAGCTGAGGACACTATATGATCGGAAGGAGGCGATGAAGATCCGCCCTGACGGGGTACTCGTCATCACGCTACACCACCCTTCCAGAGCAAAGCAATGTGTAGTCTGCCCACCAAGTAGGAGGACACAGGTCGTCTGGGAGACACACAGGATGATCCATGCAGGGATTCATCGGACAAGACAGCGCATCCTGATGGATTGGTACCGGCCGGGCATATCCCCCCTGGTCAGGAGACTAATCAAGGACTGTGAGGTATGCCAGGTCGCCAAGAATGGGAAGAAGGCAGAGAACCCTCACCGACAGAGGATGTACGCGGGACGACCTTTTCAAAAGCTGGCGGTCGACCTGGTCGGCCCCCTGCCCTTGACAAAAAGGAAGAACCGCTGGGCGTTGGTCCTCACCGACCACTTCACCCGTTGGCAGGACGCGATAGCTCTGCCTGATGCCACAGCACCTACGGTCGCCGTCGCGCTGGACGAACGAGTGTTCGCTTACTGGGGCCTGCCCGAACAGCTACACTCCGACCAAGGGGCTCAATTTGAGTCCGTGCTGTTAGAAGAGCTGTGTAGCCTATGGGGCATCAAAAAGACAAGGACCACCCCCTATCACCCGCAAGGGAATGGGATGGTGGAGCGTCAAAACCGGACACTGGGAGATGCACTCAGGACGTTGATATTGACAAAAGGCCAGGACGAGTGGGACAGTCTGCTGCCGCAAATCATGCGGGCCTGTCGCAGCACCCCCCACTCATCAACCGGGGAAATGCCCAACATGTTAGTGATGGGACGGGAGGTACGCCTTCCGGACCAACTAACAGGCACGCCCCCCTCCTTGGACCCTCGCAACGTTTCCGAGCATACAGCAGAAGTGCAGGAGAATCTCCAGAAGGCACATGAATACCTAAGGCATCAGCAGCAAGAGACTAGGAGTCAGGACGATGAGGAGCCCGCCGTATTTCAGAAGGGGGAACTCGTCGTGTTAGAGAACAAACGGAGGGTGAAGGGAAGCAATCCGAAGCTGCAGCCACGCTTCGTCGGACCCTACCAGGTGCTGGAAGCCTTCCCAAACCACACCTATAAAGTAGAGAGAAATGGGCAGTGGTCCATTCAGAATGGGATGCGACTGCGTCACTATAGGACCTGCCAGGAACCGGTCGGCCGAGCACCCCCGTGCCGAGAGGCCGCCCTCCAACCAAACATGAAAGGGGCCAGAAGAGGACGACCCCCCAAGGCACGCCCAGCCCCCGCTGAGAACCTGGAGTTACTACCCCTACCACTGCCCGAGCCAGAAACATTACCATTGCCATTACCGTCACCCCCACCAGAAAGGCCGCCACTGGCCAGGGAGTTCCCTAGCCCACCGCACCTCCAGGAGCCTGGAAATCTTCCCCGGGGAGAAGGGGCACCCCCCGCTCGGGAGTTGTCGCCCCCGTTTCCACCTGCGGCGCACCACAGTCCAATCAGAAGGCCTGAAACAATCGGACACAGTAAAATCAAAGTAGAGGAAAGAAGAAATGAAGAAGAAGAAGACACACCCCCACCAGAGGTCATCCAAAGGGCACCCAGTCCTCAGAGGCCCCCTCCCCTCAACGAGGAGGATTGGCCAACTCTGAGCCAAAATCGGGCACCCACATCACCTCTAGATCGTCCCCAGAGAGAGAGACACCGGCCAAAAAGGTTGGCTGACTACCATTGCTATACCACCATAGGAGAGTTACAGTCACCCAACGACCCGTCGACTAGAACAGAAAGTAGAGAGGTCACCTTACGACCAGTGTCAAGTACCCCCCCACAGGAAGAAGTAACCGAAAACCCGGACGAAATTGGATGGATAGAAATAAAACGAAAGAGAAACAAGAGAAAGATAGAAGAAAGAGAGACGAGTTATCACAAAAAGGGGCGAGCAAGAAGTGAAGAGCGAGAGGGAACAACTTCCCAACAACGTGAAATCGTCACCGAAAAAATTAATAAACAAGGGGAGATAACTTCGAGTTACCACCAACAAACACCCGCCACCCTACGTCACCAAACCGGAACCACGTGGGGAGCAACGCCAAAAGAACACGTGAGCATCAGAACCAATCAAAATAAAGAGAGAGGGAGAAGCCGCCAACGCTCAGTTCACAGTCAGCAGCGAGGGTGTTCACTACCCACTCGAAGTGTAGAACAACTGGACAACTCCCTGCAACCGACGATGGCTCGAACCACCCAAATACAGAAAGACAACATCGACATAACATCAACTACTACAGGTGAGAACCTACCGAACATTTCTATCACCTCACTGACGAAGGCACTCGATCGACAGACGAAGCCTGCTGTAGTTATTCCTCATAAGGAGGATGTGATGAAGCGAAATGTTCCTTCACCGACAATCAACATAAGACGCATTGATGTTGTAGACGACGCCCCCCTGCCAGTATACAAACCAGCCAACCGAGAGATTTGGCTAAGTGGAGAGACGCTAAAAGAAATCAAGGACATGGCTGTACCAGTAGAAGGCAGCGAAGAGTGGCGATGCCGACAGTGCAACTACCAACAAGCTAGGAAGAGAGTCATATACCATGTACGCCAACATCTGACATTCTTTTTCTGCAGATGTGGAAAACGCAGTGCATCACGCGATGCTATATTAAAACACATTAGAGTCCAGGGAGGCACTCCAGAACATGGTGGGAAACTCAAGCCACTCTATGAGGTCGACGAGACAAGGTATGAAGAATTTTGTAAAGCAATGGAATGGTCAGCACCGCCACCATTTGGAGTACCGACACCCATCATTGAGACAGAGAAGAGTAAAGAAGAGAAGAAAACCCCCATACGAAAGCGGCTAGGAAAACCGACCGAGTTATCACCACCACGCAAACGAAAGAGGACAACTCCTCCACCCAGGTCGGTAACACCACCTAGAGAAAGACAGCCGCCAACCAACTACAACTGGCGCACCGACCGTGAACGGTCAGCAGAAGAAGAGAGGCACCGTCGACGCAGAGAGTATAGACATAGAATGGAAGCGCTGGATAGAGAGTTACATGCAATAACTCATGAGGCATGCCAGCTCTTGTTAAGAGCAGAAGATATTAAGAAAGAACTCACTCGCCCATTTAGGGACTAATACACACCGACCGATGCCGTCGACACATTCTGATTGGCCACCATCGCCAATGGAGGGGAGTATGTAGAGGACCGACGCCATCTTCCCTAACTAACTCTATGGTACTAGTGCGAACATTACCGTTACACTTACATTTGTTCTATGTATGTCCTGTTCTATGATACTGTCTACTTGTCTCGTTCTATGCCCGCGCTTTAGGGCAAATCACTTTATGCATTTTATAATAATTATTCTCTTAACATGTAAACTTATATGTGCACCATGTGGATGCAGCCAACCATTTATTCTGGCACCACCCTTTGTACATGATTTGTCCATGCTAGCCAATCATTTGTGTTAGGTGGAGCTTCCTTTGTTCTATGCATTTTATCCAAGACATGTTATGTAACTGTTTACATAAATAGCCGTGTTAGGCAGTAATAAATCAGAGTCAGCTTGCACACTCTCAGAAGTTTCTTTGTACATACAATCAACTTCATTGCGCACCATTACTCGAGTAGTAATATACAGGCAGATCAGTCTGAACCTCTGCTGGCCGAACTTAGCTTTGACTAACTTCGCCTTCAATGTTCGACCTCTGCACAGCACTACAAAAAGACAGCCGAACCTCTGCTGGCCGAACCTAGTTCAACTAGTTCGCCCTTCAAAGTTCGAACTCATTGCACACACAAAACAACAGCTAACGCAACCGGCAGCTCACTAGTTACTGAGATGGTCGATCACCATTCTCCAGTATACTAAGTCGACCTGTGGAAGGGTTGTATCGCTAGCACACTAGAAACAGTTGCCATTACAGTTCGGGAGGTTGTGCAGGTAGGCCGAGCTACCAACTCACACCCCTACAGTGAAATCCTGCACAGTATGAAATAAATAATCTTTTAGTTCCACATGAAAAGCTGAATTATATATTATTTCTTTCTTTTTTAGAATACTATGGAGGATTTTTCTGCTTCTTACATGGATTTAAAATCAATCGAAAACAAACAAAAAACACTCAAAACACCCACCAAAAGAAAAAACTCTAACTCTGTCACAAAAGAAGCAACAAGAAAGAGACGAGCTCTTCCAAAACTGGTTTTACCCACAACATCAAACAATATGGAACAAAAAGAATTGCTCACTGATGCTGACAGAGCTCTCAAGATGGCCAAATCTCTCAAAAAATGGAAGGCATGTGATTTGAAAAAGATTGGAGGGTTTCTTACACTAGCATCACTTCCTGTTCCATCAGTTCTGCAAATCGTTTCTATTGAACAGAGTACTGGTGCATACGGAAATTACTACATTCTCACCTATCTTGATAATTCAACTGGAGCGAATTTTCAGAAAGTCGTTTGCCCAAGTAGAGTAGTTGAAAGGTTCAATGTTGATAACTACCCATTACCTTTCAACATTTTGTACTTGGGTGAGATGGAATACTCAAAAAAACCAGAGACTACTTACTACAATGTCAAACGTATCAGCACAAAACGCTTAACCACAATGGAAGCTACTGCTGAAGCTGAAAAACTGAGAAAAATGAGTGAAGAAGAACTCAAACTCGCTTACGACATCGAGTATCTCAGCAATTTCAAAGCTTGTTCCATTTTTGCTTACATCGAAGTTGTAGAAAGATTCATTCCTTTCCGATTCAATGGAGAAGAATCCATTGTAAATTGCATTCGCTATGTCGCTGAAAAAGATGGAAAAAGAAAGACGAGAAAACTTTTACTACCAATCAGATACAACGAGGAAGCTAAAAGATGTGCACCTGGTGTGATGATTTACAAAGGAAAAAAACCGAGTAAGAATGGAAATCCTATTCCATACCACAATGTTGTCTTCATTTCTTCAACCAACGCTAGTGATTTGGAACAATATTGCACACAAACAAATTCCAATGAGGAGCCAACAAAAACAAATAATGAGGATGAAGTTCTTAAGGAATTCCTAGAAAACGAATTACAAGATTTTGATGAACAGCTTGGTGTTGATGGTATGTAAACTCAATATCAAATGCTGACAACAGGTAGTCTCAAGCGGATAATGAATGTATAAAAAAAACCTGTGTATTGATTGACATTACAAGTTGTACTGTTTTGTATTACTTACTATTTACTGACTCTAACTATATTATATGGAGAGATTTTCCCTACTTATTATACAATAAATGTATATAATCATATATTGATTCATAGAAAAGTCTAAGGGTTCTCAAGTGATCAACTCACCAAAAGTTCCGGTTTGCAAAACATTTGAAGATCTTCCTATCCCAAGCATTATACGAGTGACTGGTGTGATACATCCATCAAGTAAGGAGAAGTGTAGATATTCTCAAGTTTGCCACCATGATCCTTCAGATATAAATGAACTCGAACCCAAAATAATTTTTTGTCCAGTTGAAATAGCTAAAACCTTCAGCTGTGATAATTACCCCCCTCCGTTTAACGTTGTATATTTGGGTAGAAAGGGAAAACCGAAAAATAAAAGTGTTCTTTGGTATGATGTCAGACGTGTTACCAGACCTCATTTGAGGATTTTTTAAGATGCGATGTAAAGGAAAAGACTTTGCATTGATTATCATTACAAGACCTAGCGCTTTGTATTACTTAGTCTTTACTGACTCTAGCTATATTATATGGGAAGATTTACCCCTGCTTATTATGTAATAAATGTATATAATTATATAATGTTTCATTTTTAATCAATGTATTTATGGAATTACAAAAAATTATCAAAACTTAAATGCCATACATTCAAAATCTAGATACCCTATGAGTTAGAGTTATGTATATAATCATGTAAAAATTATCAAAACTTGAATGCCATACATTCAAAATCTATATACCATATAAGTTTAAATCAAGTAAAAAAATAATCAAAACTCAAATGCCACTTAAATGCCACTCAAATACCACTCAAATGAAATACAATATAAACTCGGCGAATCCATTCAACGTCGTAACTCATTGCATAACCCACAAGATCTAATCCACAAAAAAACACTTGGTAGGGAGATCTGCTCATATATTACTAGTTAGAATTCAAACAATAATCAAAACCATGATACAAACAAGGGATTTAAACCTAATGATTAACTCGCTGCACAAAAAAAAACACCTAGGGTTCCATATGGCGCTCAACAAACTAATTACAAGCCCATTTAAATAAAATTAATATGAATCAAAGCACTTTATACTCATAAAAATGAGCTAGGCAATAAATCCATAATACCAATCTGAAAACCAATATTTTGTACCTGGTGCACATCAAAAAATACCTAACAGGTTCTCCTGTTACCTGGTGAGCAAAAATAACACTTTGTGGACCAAGATAACCCTACCGTCCCATTTCATCTTTCACAGATCTGCTCCTATTATACTACTTCCAACGTTTGCACCAGGTAATGATCTGAATAAGGCATACCAGTCCCCACCTTTGAGTGATCCAAATCTAAGATCTCTTGCTGCAAAATTCATAAGCATGTTTCGCAGCACATACGGATGTGAAAAGCTCTTCTCAACATTGTATTTTTTGAAAAACAAGTTCAGATCAAAGTTTTCAGGTGAACTTATAAACCATAAGTTAATCATTTCTCTGATGCTGAGCCTAACCATGAGCAACGCATGAAAAATATTTACTGCCAGGTCTCATGTGTAGCTGCAGTTGGTGACACTTCCACGCTTAAAATGGCTATTTACATTTTCTGTTACTTAAAGCTTCAATTTTTATTTGACACCCAACTTTTGTTTTTTTTCTGTCACTTACAGATTGTGAATAAAATTTTAGGCAAGTAAAACCAATAAATGATCATAATTATTTTAGGATGTGGTGGTCAAGCAACCGGAGACTGGCCTGTCAATAATTAAATCTGATTGTGTCAAAAACTAATAATTTTTATTGACGCTTCAGATTACTCTCCAATTAAAATACAGAAATATTTCTGCAGCAGTCATCATTTTGTTTCCAAGAATGGGAAACTTTGATGCCTAGCGCATTGTTTGTGTTTTACTACGTCAGCTTTTTTTCCATTGTCAGCTGTCAGAGGACTTTTTACAATAAGTTTCATAGAAAGCTGAAAATGCATTGCAAGATGATTTGACTGTGGCCGCTTGCACTATCTCAATCCAATACTTGGCATTTTTCTACGTAAGGTTGAGAACTTCTATTCTAGCCGAAAGCCTCCCTGGGGTTATGTAACAATTAAATACATGCTGTACTAATGAACTACCCTGGCTAGTATTTCTGAGCCAACGGCTCTGTCTAGTTGTTAAAGTATTTATACATGAGGCACTGACTGGAACCGTAGTGTTTCCTCTGAACAGAGCTGTAATACTTGATCTGTTACAGGAGTGACCTCTTCCTAGCATTATGCATTTATCTAAATTCAGGACTGAAAAAAAAGACAATGCTTCTTTCAAACCACCCATTTCATTTCACTGTCAGAGAAGCTCGCAGAAAACAAAAGCACAAAACAAAATCACAAAACACTTTTTTTCGAAAATATTTTTCAAGACTTCATGCTAGAGTTTAACAAGTAAACTCTATCTCACAAATCTGCAAAAGTAACAAACACAGGAAGCGGTAACTACTTCTAATACAAATAAGATATGTTTATGTAAATCAAAGTAGGATTGTAAACAAAGTCAGCTTCAGTCAGTTCCATAGCTATTCTTCGGACAACTTTACTGGCTGATTAGATTTCTACATAAACTGCAGCCTTGAAGGTCCTACAATAAATATCAGATAAATTAAAGATTACTAGCCATAACGGGGTAAAAAAGAAATTATTACGTTGTCTTAAAATGCAGTTGAATGCATCTTTAAACAAAAAAATTTGACATAAAAAGCAACTCCATGTTTGTTTGACTTTCTATACTTAATTTTAATTCCATTTACATCTGTTCCTATTGTGAAATTATCAGTCGATTTTGTTTCAGACATGAAATTGTGAGTTTTGTAATTAAAAAATTACAGAGAGGTGATGTCAAAATATTATGAACTCAATAAAATCCAGTAAACTGAAAATCACCCACATATCAACAGAACAGAAGAACTTGAACTTACCTTCTCTTGCTTAGTTGGAGTTTGGGCTTTGCCTCAAAATTGGTTCATGTTCTAACTCTGCATCATAAGACCTGTTTTTCCCCATTTTTTTGCTACAAAAAACTAATTAACTTATAAATATGTTAAAGTACTTTATTTGTCATAAAAGCTTTAAATTTCTTTTCAGTAGAGTTTATAAAGTGGCTATACCAACTCACCATTTAATTGTCACCAGAACCACCACAAGTATCACAGTAGCACATACCACCACTCCTGCCACTACACCACCAATGTTGACTCCTGAACCTTCCCTTGCATTGTGGTGAGGTGTTGTACTGACATCTAACGAAGTAAAAAGTGAAAATAAGATAGTATAGCATAAGATGAAAAAATGAAAAAAATATAAAAACTGAAAGATTTGATAGCTAGTGAAAACAAAAACAGAAACTTCATTTTTTCATTGAAACAAGTTAACATTCGAGCGCAAAACACTTGCACAGCCAGCAATTCTTACAAGTTAAACCATGTCAAAATTTGTTTGTTTATAAAGAAAAAGTAAAAAAAAAACTGTGTTAATAAGAGTACTCGCAACCTCTTTCACCTAACAAACTGCATTAAAAAATAATCAGACCATCTACAAATTTAATGAATAAATTATCATTTTGTTTGGATCTCACGGTTTAACAAAAAGTAGCTCACTGAATTAAAAAAATAATCAGCAAGCGTTTATTCATATTGTTCGTAGGTGGCGAATGAAACTGAACATTAAATCAATTATAACGAGCAAGTTAATTTCGTTCATTTTCATAGACTGGTTTTAGATCCTTAAAAAATAGTTCATAATAATTGCATAATTCATAATCATCGATAAACTGTTAAGTTCATTGAATAATTATGGTGTTCCAGACTAATGTTCTGTTTCATTCGGGACGTCTTGAATTATGAGCACCTATCATTTTTTGTACTTTGTTTGATGGACATGTCGAAAATACTTTTATTGGGCTTGTCCATTCGCAGCTTTATTACTTCCCACTAAGTACTAGCGCATATGCTTGGTTCATACTAGTACACTACGAAATACCATAAAAATTTGTAACAGCCACGGTTCGGTACTGGTCCCCACGAAAGTAGCTGTTTAGAGGATCATCTATATAGAGTATCAGTTCCGTAATCGTGTTAAAACACCTTGGGCTGCGTTTCAGTTTTGTTAAAATATGAAAACCTGATTGATGCGAACCTAATTGAACAGCGGGCACTTTCGCTGTGAACTTCAGTGGTCCATAATAGAGCAACATTAAGTACATTCTAGCAAAAGCTAATGTTTTGTGCAAGCTCTTCTCTGCCGAAATTATTTCGGATTCATCTGTTATCCTGACAAACCAACCAAACTCGATGTTACCTTTCATTACTGTCAAATTTTGTTAAAACAAATTGTTTCCTCTTTTCAACTTAAGAAGCATTCATCTACGCTGATGAAGTGTTAAAATTATTAAAACTGCCAAAAGAGCTGCTGTATTGAGTGGAGTGTGATTTCTTTTCTTCGGATGCATCTTTGGTCGCTGGTAAATGTTGGGTTGCAAAATTGAAATTTTATATTGATGTACAGACTGAGAGTGAACAGCTGTGATGATTAACATTAACATGACAATGCCATAGAAATCACAAAAACTATCCATAATATCGATTGCGATAGTAAAAAAATTCCGTACACGGAATTCTTTTACTATTGCAATAGATATTATGCTTTAAAAACAAAACCTTCTGTTAAAAGGCACAAAACAATTAATGAAAGCGATCCTCACCATTTGGTATTTGTGCACTTGTGCTTGACATCGCATGCCTTGGTGTGGTGGCAATGGTAGTTCCCTCAGTGGTAGGGGTAGTTCCCTTAGCAGTAGTGATAGTTCTCTTAGCGGTAGTGGTAGTTCTCTTAGCGGTAGTGGTAGTTCTCTTAGCGGTAGTGGTAGTTCTCTTGGCGGTAGTGGTAATTCTCTTAGCGATAGTGGTAGTTCTCTTAGCGGTAGTGGTAGTTCTCTTAGTGGCAGCGGTAGTTGTAAGATCTTCAATCAGTAGAGAGATATAAACTTGGAAACATTTTAACTACCAACTAACAAATTGAATAGGAGCAAAAGTGTTGCATCATTACATTTACTTACTGATTTCGTATACAGAGTTAACATGAATAGCTCCACAAGTTTGTTTAGGATCTCCGGGGCAGGGAAAAAAACAAGAAATCGCTGGACCATATCTATCATACCCAGAGTCACCACACCAACATTCAATTGATGCCTGTAATCCAAAGTACCTGTGAGCTACAAAAAACAGTTCTGTTGGTTATAAACAGACTTTGTTATACTACTGACACATTTTCTGATGAAAGAATATGCTGGTCTATGTTGTACCTTTTCAATGTGCTCAGTATTGATATTTATTCTTTAATGACAGTTCTCAGTGGGAGGATTATTGGTCAGTTGATAGCTGGTTTGCTGCCAGCAAGTCTAGCATGCACGCTAACAACTGATTGCTAATACAAATTACCAACTTTTTTTCCGAAGAGCAATTTCATAAAATCAACCCATTTTTGGAATTGTTTGCACGATTAGCCGTTAATGATAAAGCATTACTCCTTGATGTAACCATGAAATTTTTTTTTATTAATTTTTAGACAATAAAATAAATACATAGAAAAATAAATACACAATAGATTAAATATCCATTTAAAGCTAGATTTTTTTTAAGCAGTTTACTAGGTGTATATCGCCGAAATAAAAAATACTGAATAACAACTTTGAAATACCACTTTGCATAACTAGGCAGTGTTGTAAAATAATAAAGCGTTCTGAATTTTATTTTATGTTGATTTTATTTTTTTCCATAACATGCTTAGTTCAGCTGTGAAAGTTTGAACAGTGCTTCCGAATCAATATCTTACCAATATCTAATATGTAATGGATAATTAATGAAAAAAATAGATCACAAACAAGAACTAATTGTTGTTTCACAATCAAGAAGCAGATCTTGATTTGTGCTTTCTAGTAGGGAAAAGAAAACTATGGAAACTTTTGAAAAGTGCCTTAATTGATTTTAATGATTTCTCGAACAAGTGGTCGTATCAGAGTTACAACTGTTGATTAAATTTTAGTATATCAGTGGTTTGAGATTGTGAAAATGCCAACTATCATTCTCATTTAAAAACGTTGTAGGCAAAGAAAATGTGGAAATTAAGCAAATAATTACATACAATCAATATAGCACTCCTCAGCACAGCGTTCGGGCGAGTTGGCGAAGTCAGTTTCATGGCCATATGGTAAAGCACTGTTGGGGGGTGGCTCATCATTGAAACAGCCCAAGTACTTGAAGTCAATCCCTGAAATGTTGGTACGTAACATTTATTTTTGTTTATAAATTCAAAATGATGCTCAATATTTCACTGATAATTTTCATCAATTAGTGGATTGTTAGACCAAACTATACATACAATGCACATAACTGGCTTGCAATAAACAGCATACAGCTAACATTATATAATGTGGTAAATTCTACATAGAGGCATGCAAGTGGCATGCAAGTGATACTTGCTGCTACTAACAACTACATTTAGTTTTACTACTTGTTGACTACAGAGGAGTCGTTGAATGCACTAGCGAGCCTGGACTGGTTTGATGAAAGCGCTCTGGCTGTAGCCCACTTCGTCCCTTTCTACTGGCAGCTGATTGCACTATCGGAATTATTGCAGTTAGCTGGTTGCTAACGCACTTGTTCGCTTGTGTACCAAGTGTTATTTTCTTACTTCTATCCAGCCTCATCATCTTTAGCCAATCATGTTAGGCTATTTCACCTGCTCATTTACATATTCTACTGCACAACTGTGTGGAAATTAGCCCAGATAGGGCAGAACTGTTTGTGTACCTGTGCTGAAAAGTTGCTCGTACAGTTATATGCACTCTGACATTATTAAATAAACTTGTTGATAATTTGCACTGTTTGTTAGAAGTCTCGTAGGTTGCCTTACTACTTGCGCCTGTGCTGTCCTGAATTCGACAGAGCACCGTGCCACCCAGTAGCACACCTTGGTTGATAAAGAAGCAGACAATATCTGCAGTAGTGCTCCTTTTTACAAAGAGTTCAGTACAGCTCGATACAGTTCGATACAGCTCGATACAGTCAGGCATAGCTCTGCACAGCTTGTACTCTGTGGTGTAACACGATCTAGCAGTAGGATAAGCTTATTGTCTGTCTAATACTGCTACCTGGTACTCTCTCAAGTAACTGTTAGGTAAAGGTCTTTTGCAAACCCTTTACAATATGTACACGAACACACCTTGTATACAAAAAAGCAATGACACGCATATATAAATATAATAATACACATACCTTGTAAACAATTAAAGTCGAGAAAAAAGTAAAACAGAAAAACTATTGAGTTCATTTTGTAGTTGGTATCCAGTCCGTAGCCTAACTGCTAATGATGTGTGTCACACGCTTCTGTTTGTTACGTAAACTTCCTCCCTGTACTAAAGTAACTAGCCTTTACACAAAGTAGCCAAAGTTAACAAGAGTAACACAACCCAATCTATTTGAGCACTAATGCTTGAGAGCGTTTACAACAAAGAAATGAAAGAGTGTTAATTGACAGCGTTGGTTGGTGTTTTTTTATTGACTT
Source organism: Cryptosula pallasiana (assembly GCA_945261195.1). Lineage (NCBI taxonomy): Eukaryota > Metazoa > Bryozoa > Gymnolaemata > Cheilostomatida > Cryptosulidae > Cryptosula > Cryptosula pallasiana. Next base: position 51,176,621 of record OX183130.1, on the reverse strand, counting down.
TATTACAATGAATGTAGATCAATAAATGAAGTGTATTATCCAAGTTTTAGCCATAATGCATAATGGAAATAGAAAAGTTGAATACTAAAACGCATTCAAGAGTAGAGGATTTGAGAGAATATTAAGCTAGTTGCAATCATTTATATATCAAAGTACTTTACTTACAGAATGCTCACTTGGTTTGTTAGTGTAGTTATAATAGAAGTTGGAGTAACGAAATTTGTAGTTGATTAAATAATTTTAAAATTTTTAAAATTTTAAATTGAAAATTTTACTGATAGCATAAAAATAATTTAGTATGATTAGCAAAAATTTACTTGTATAAGTCACTCAAATTGTGATTGTAGTACTCATTTTGCTGAAGTCTGTTGAACATTGTTTGGTTTTGATTATCGAAACTTCTATAGTTATTTATCAACAATGCTCAAATGGTGAATCTTTTCATCAAAACTAACCAACTCATCATACCCAACCAAACAAAATATGCTCAGACCAACAGTTGGGTGTCAAAAGTCAAAGCATACTATCATAGTTAATAGCTTAAATGTATTGATTTCTTCTAGATGACGTGTAGTTGATGACTTTAACTGAACTAATAATAAAGTGGAATGTTGTAAATAGGCTGATAACCACTAAATCTTTGGCATATTTGAAGTCGAAAATAGTGAAATATTGTCTGTCGTCTAATAAAATCTGTTTTACCCATTCAATTAAAACCTACTGATAATTGCACTGAAAGCTTACCTACCATGCCATCTGAAGATAATTCAACAGGGAAGTTTAGTGCAAAACAATTGTTGTTATAATTATCAATCTTTAATTGTGTCAGTGCAAGTGTCATTGATAAACAGTTTAGTGAGTAAACATTCTCACACACACCTGATTCTTTGACAAATATTTTTTCAAAATATTTGTAAAGGCTAAATACACATTTATTTAGCTTTTGTCGCTGTGTTAGCCTTAAATAGAGCTACAAAGCTCACTGCTCTCCTACTGTGATACGCCATGAGAAGTTTTTGTATTTACAGAATTGCAATTTAATTATATGAACATTTTGTAATTTCACTATAAACTGATACATATTACGTTTTTCTTACTCTAGGTATCTGGTTTGACTAAATGTTTATAAGATTAGTTACTCAATGCCATTCCTCTGATGATATGATTAAAATATAAACTCTCAATTCAATAGCTTCCTGCTTGCTCATACTTGGTTTGGCACATAAGAAATAATATTGAATGCTCCTCAATAAATATTATTGCCATTAAAAGACCGGTATGCACAAATAGCATGGCACACTAGCATTTATGTATCAATTGAGCAGCAACTGGTATGAGTATTCATCAATAAAGGATTTGAATAATTCATGCAGAGATATTATTAATGGGTAACTTGAGCAACAAGAACTGTGTTAACATCAGCAGAGACACAATAATAGTATACTATCTTATTTCGACTGTATTATCTATTCATAAAGAAATGAATAGTTTATCTCTGACTAAAGGCTATAACCAAACTTTAGTAGTTATTTTTTACCCACTTAAAAATGAAATTCAAAGATAGAAGCTGTCACTGAGACTGCAAGGGTTGTCTCCTCTCGGGTCACAACTTTCAAGAAGCAGGCAAGTAGACAACGCTTTGTTCTAGGCATCTGAGGACACATGTACTAAAAATGCCTCAGAAAATACCCTGTGCAGGACAATGCCATCGGCTGAGAATACAGGGACTTTTCAAAAACACCTGCTTACTGAGGAGCAGTTCAGACTCTCGTATTTTCAAAAATATTTTAGCTATACAAACATGAGTGCAATACTCATTATTGCCCGTAGTTAAGTTTTACTATTGATTAGTTCTGACGTGCGAGTTACCTTGGTTACATCTAGCAGTTGGTTGGTATATAGGTTAGAGAGGTAGTATAGGTTGAGTCAAGGTCAAATCTAAATTAAATCAAGCTCGAGTCGAATTCGAGTTCTGGTCATGTCCTGATCAAATTCAGATAGAATCCAAATGTAATATATGTCGACTTTTCTACAAGATCTCTAGCGAATATGTTATCGCTGTCAGTACCAATAAGACAACCTCCGCTGTACGGAACCTAACACAATTGGCATGGCTAAAGAATTGTCTGAAACTTTTGACAGCAGCCTTGTTAATGCAGCGCTAATACACATAGGTATCAGGCAAAGGTATTAATTAAATATGTCAATGTAATGTCGTACCAAACTACTGTCACATCCAGATTTTCAAATCTAAAAAACTCTTAAACCTTGCATCAGACCGTTCTCCCATTGCTATACATCGCATAACTTATAACTTGAGTAGCTTTTATTATTTAGTTCTAAAACTCCTTTTTGTTACGTAATGACAACAGTTACAAAGTGTAAGCTAGTTTTGCCAATTTCTATCCCATTACTTTCTTTAAATTTTTTGACAGATATGTTCGTCTTGTTTATGGGATTTGAGTGGCCTTCTATATAAACTTTGATGCAGCATACAGGTAGGTTTGTTCTTCTTAACTATGGGATTTGTACAACACAAAAGTCTTTTTGTTGCAATAGAATTCATTATATGTGTACGCAGCTGCATAAAAAGTGACAAGGAAGTTCACTGCTAACTTTTGTTATTACAACTATTAAAATTTTATGGTGTAGGGAGAAACTTGTTTACATATGAGGTTCCCTAACAATCATTATTAAAGCTCCCTATTTTGTGTCATTTGTCCCAATGTTCACAACAGCTGAACAAATGTTATTTTTGTTGGTCAGGGAAAGCAAGTATTCCCAATCAGCTTGATGTAAACACTTATTCTAACAATCGAAGAAATGTAAGTTTTATGAAAGCTCATACAAACCCTTGGGACAATGACTAGTCAGTGATTGATTTTGTTAATAAGCTAATAAGTAGTTTCCTAATGAGGTAGTTCTCTGATTTCCTGGCCAATAGACCGATAGGAAGCTGTAATTTTAGGTATGAATTCATCTGGTGGGTGTCCCAGTTTCATGGCCTTGCTACAACTATATCAAATGTAAACAACAAAACATAACCTTTCACGAAACTAGTTTTTTAAAAAGTTGTGAAGTATCCAACACAAGCATTGCTCCATGTCCACAATGGGATAAGCAATCAAGTTGTGAACAATTTCGTTTGTGCCAAATCTGACCAGAGTCTAGGTAAAAGCTAAACCCTTTGAACAGCCATGGATTGTATTTGATGCATTGTGGCAACAAATAGTGCATAACATAGTGTTTGAGGTAATTGAAGTCATTTTGTCGGATGCAATACGCTTTCAATGCTAAACGTTAATGGTACTGTAACTCACTGAACCAGCTGATTTTTTTTAAGCATCAAAATACAACAAACCGTTAAATTGGTGTGTTTTCGATAAAGTTACGTTTTCTCTACGAGGTCAGTGAGTTTTAAATAGTTCCAATGGCAGTTTTTCAGTTGAGCATTGATTCACAATAAAATTATGTAACGCATATGACTTAATTTCTTTCCACATTGCAGCAAAAGCTGTTTTCTATGGACATCATTCTAAATTACCACATGACTAGTGCTAGTTTGTTTCATGTTAGTTGAAGCTGAAGTATTTTGCTCATCTAAAGCTATAGGTTATCCAAATCTTGTCGCCAGATACGTTTTGACTTTTTTATCGATCTGTGCCCATTGCTCCTGATACTACAAACAGAAAATAATTCAGCTAGCTTCAGCCAATGAAACAAGATTGTAGAAAGAATATTAACCAAAAAAATCACCTTGGCAAAATAGATACCGATTCGCTATTCAGCATATAGTTTATGAACAGTTCAACATTCCTGAGATTTGTTGCGTGTGAGAGTAGTAGTAAATGTAGATACAAGCCTCCTGATGAACATATTTTCTATCTTATTTAGTACCCCTCAAAAAAGATCATCGCACTCTTCCATAACCAATAACCAATAACTATAAAACGGAGTAGAAATGGATAAACCGTCTGACAATTGGCATCCAAATGTTATTGTTTGAATTTAAACATCTCAGCCAACCAGATTTCAATAGAATAATTCCTTTATGCTTTAATAGCCAATGAGAGAGTTGAAGTGATTCACATCAGAACTTGAGCCTTTACGGAACAAGTAGCAACTGCAATGACAAAGTACTATTAGTTAAAATGAAACTAGCTGTGGTTATCTTTTTCTTTCAATCAGCTGTTAGTTTGGGTATTGGTAAGTATTCCGTACTTTATCTCTTGTATACAAGGTATATATGTTATATATACTTTATCTCTTGTATACAAGGTATGTATATTATATATACTTTATCTCTTGTATACAAGGTATGTATATTATATATACTTTATCTCTTGTATACAAGGTATGTATATCATATATACTTTGTGTCTTGTATACAAGGTATGTGTATTATATATACTTAATCTCTTGTATACAAGGTATGTATATTATATATACTTTATCTCTTGTATACAAGGTATGTATATTATATATACTTCATCTCTTGTATACAAGGTATGTATATCATATATACTTTGTGTCTTGTATACAAGGTATGTGTATTATATATACTTAATCTCTTGTATACAAGGTATGTATATTATATATACTTTATCTCTTGTACACAAGGTATGTATATCATATATACTTTGTGTCTTGTATACAAGGTATGTGTATTATATATACTTAATCTCTTGTATACAAGGTATGTATATTATATATACTTTATCTCTTGTACACAAGGTATGTATATTATATATACTTCATCTCTTGTATACAAGGTATGTATATTATATATACTTTATCTCTTGTATACAAAGTATGTATATCATATATACTTTATCTCTTGTATACAAGGTATGTATATTATATATACTTTATCTCTTGTATACAAGGCATGTATATCATATATACTTTGTATCTTGTATACAAGCTATGTATATCATATATACATTATCTCTTGTATACAAGGTATGTATATTATATATACTTTGTCTCTTGTGTACAAGGTGTGTTTATTATATATACTTTATCTCTTGTATACAAGGTATGTATATTATATATACTTTACATCTTGTATACAAGCTATGTATATGATATATACTTTATCTCTTGTATACAAGGTATGTATATTGTATACACTTTATCTCTTGTATACAAGGTATGTATATTATATATAATTTACATCTTGTATACTGTAATAGATTTGTGTCTTCTATTAACTGCCACAACGGATTCTCCTCTCTCTTCCTTCCACTCCTTCCTATCTTTATCTCCAATGACACTAACAGCACACAGAGTCCTCGACTCAAACGTACTAGAAGTGTGTTTCTCAATACATATACTTTATTATCAACAAGTAAAAGGGGTACTTACACTATAACAACTACCTGCCCAAGGCACAGCAGCTCTATTTATAGAGTAAAAGGTACAGCTTCATTACCTTATAAGGCACAAACGAATGATAATACATGATACAAGGAAATTGCCAATGATAATACACAAAACAACACATAATAATAAAGCAGTCCAATCACGTAGAGAGCACATGGTGCTTTGCTCTGGGCACTTGTTGCCGCTCTTTTCTGTAGCTGGTAATCTTCCAGTCCTTATTAGGGCCTGCTTGTACTTGGCCTGCTCTCCTGGGCTTCGTAAGTGTCTGATTTGAATTCTGATTGGGGCATTAGGTAGCTTAGATCCCAGGCTGCCTCTTCCACCCACTTTCTATCCCGGATCAGGGTGGTTCGGGGTGGTTCGGGGTGGTTCGGGGTGTTTCGGGGTAGGTTCGGGATAGCTAAATTTGATGTTTACAGGGGAATAGCGACCCGATGTAGTCGGTATTCCTTTTTCAGGGGATTCGGAGTAACCCCGGGGGAGGTAGGGCTCTGGCGGGGTAATGACTCATTACTAAGGGCACCAGGGTTGTAAGGGGGGGGGGGGGGTTGGGGGGGGGGGGGGGGGGTTAGCACTATTTATCACACAAATCTCCCACATACTCCGCTTCATTAGCGACGGAGTCTCTAATTAAAATATATATAGAGACAAGAATAACTGAGGGGTGTGGGAGGATGGAAGAGTTGTCTCTTACTCGTTTTCTCTCTCATTTTTGGGCGGCGACTGGGGAGACAAAGATGGGTTGCCCGGGATGACCTTTTCAGGGTGGTCCACCTATTCCGAGCCATGGTAGATTCGGAGTCACTCTCTGAGGTTTGGAGTGGCTTGGGGGGGGGGGGGGTCTTTGATACATTGACTGTAGCTACGCTGGGGAGGGGGTGTCAAGCTGGGGGTAGTGTTGGTTGTTAGTAAGTGGTTGGGGGGTAGGGGAAGAGGGGGAAATTCGTCTAGGGTAAGTAAGGGGGGTGACGATTCGTTAGGGGTTAGGGCCAGGGGATCGCAAGCAGTAGAAGGTTCCAAAACCCAGTCGTGGTGAGCAGTTAACTCATCATCTTGGCTGCTAGTAGCGACTTCTACTGGGGGGTTGGTAGGCAACAGCACCTCTTCTTGGTTACTGGGGGGAGGTTGACACGCAACTAAGCCGGCCTCGAGGAGTAAATCATTATCCTATGGCTATAGTTGTAAGGAAAGTTTGTCGTTGCGGGGCGTCATTGTCTGTAGGTGGTTAACCAGCAGCTGCAGCAAGTAAGCGGGTTGCTCGGTAGTGGATTTAGATTGCAGAGGAGCTGCACTTTCTTGACTGTCTGACTCCACATCATCCCGTTCTACTTCTTGGGAGTGGTTACTCATGGCAGTGGGGAAAGGAGGGGGTGTTTCAGGGGGGCTCTGTAGCCACGGGGTTTTGAACGTGGGTGTTAAGCTGTTCGGAGTAGGTAGAGCAGGTCTGGGCAATTCTTTTAAGTTGAGGCACGGGGGTGTGGGGTCCTCAGTCTTAGTGGTTAAGGCCGTTAATTCGGCTATCAGTCTCATCTTCTCCTGATATTGTTGTTCGAACAATTGCTCCTGCTCACTAGCTACTTGATGGCACCAGGGCTCTCCATAGCATTGGGGTGGTCCCACGTTACGCTTAGGGCGACCAGTAGGTGCAGGGGCTATGACAAGGGGTGGGGTAACTGGTGGGGGGGCAATTTTCACATTCGGGGTCTGGCTCCTATTTAGGCCAGTTCTTGGTCGATTTGCACGAAACTCGCTGGAGGTGTTGAGTGGAGTCTCTTGTAAGGGTTGCCGTAGGCGAGGTGGTGTACGTTCTTCTAATAGGTGAAGTGGGGGGATGGCAATGCTAGGAGAAAGCGTGGTGGGATCGGGAGCTCTAGGAGGGGTAGGGGAATGTCTTGAAGGGGAGGGGGGGGGGCTTCTTCTCCTGCGGGGGGCAGCGCCACGCATGTTGGGACGGCGAGCTGGTTCCATGGCTGCTGGAGCTTGGCCGTAGGGCTCTAGGCAAGCTTTGTATGGTTTGAGGCGGCTACCATTTTGCACCGATTGTTGTCCATGTCGTTCAATTAGGTAAGTATGGTTGCTGTAGGCCTCTTCGATGACATAGGGCCCAACAAACTTGGGTTGGAGCTTGGGGCTCTCTCCTTTCCTTCGCCTCTCATTCTCTAGCCAGACCTCATCTCCTGGTCGGAATAACGATGGCTCCTCTCCGTCGTCTCCTCTAGTCTGCTTCTGTTAGTAGTAATATATGAGCAGATCTCCCTACCAAGTGTTTTTTTGTGGATTAAATCTTGGAGTTGAGGCAATGGGTTACGACGTTGGATGAATTCGCCGAGTTTATATTGTATTTTATTTGAGGGGTATTTGAGTGGCATTTGAGTGGCATTTAAGTGGCATTTGAGTTTTGATTATTTTTTACTTAGTTTGAACTTATATGGCATATAGATTTTGAATGTATGGCATTTGATTTTTTTTGATATTTTTTACGTTGTCTAAAAATATAACGTGATATGATTGTATCGTTGTTGGAAGTTAAGATGTCGACAGAGGATGATGTTGAGATGAGACCGATGAATAAAGTTGATACTGTTGATGGTACTACACGTGATATGATAGATGTTTTACCAAGTATGAAGCGTAAAGCGTTGATAATTATGATGATTTTGGTATTTGTCATAGGATTTTCCACTGTTGGAGGTGTTACTGAGTTTAGTATGTATGAAGAAGCTATGAAAAAAATACAAAAAGCGAGAAACTCTCCTGTTGGAATCATAAATGAAACTACTGTTGGTTGATGAACATCTTTTTATGATGAATGGGAAACCTGAAGATTATGACCCATGGATGCGATCTCCTTTTACAGCAATGATTGCAGGACCAACTGGATCGGGAAAGACGCAAGCGATTTTTAGAATGATTGAAGCTAGTCAGACTATAGCACAACCCCCACCAACAGAAATTCACTACTGTTATGGAGCCTACCAAAAAGCCTTTGATGATGTACCAGGAGTGATTTTTCATGAAGGATGATAGATATAACAGTGAGTTTTCCCAGAGATGGTAAAAATCGATGGCTGATAATTGATGATCTCATGGATGAAGTTTCTGGTAAAGCCGATGCCAATGCTTTGTATACAAAGCATAGTCATCATTTGAACATAAGTGTGTTTTTTATTGTTCAGAATTTGTTTTTAAAAGAAAATCGTACAATTTCCTTGAATAGTCATTATTTTTTTCTTTTTAAAAATCCTAGAGATGCTTCCTCTATTTCCTATTTGGCTCGACAATGTTTCCAATCAAAAGTAAAATATGTACAAGAGGCTTTTGAAGATGCAACAAAAAAACCATACTCTTATTTACGAATAGATACGACTCAACAAACGAATGATCAACATAGACTATTGGGAAATTTTACATCGGATCTCCCTATGATATTATATATACCCAAGTAAAAGGATATAAATACAATTACTATTCATTTCGCCTCAATCATATTTTGTTATTCAACGACGCAACACGAAAGAGTTATAATGACTAAAGATTTGGAGAAAAAATTAACAAGAAATGCTGCTGTGTTGTTATCGCTCAACAATGCAACCTTTGCTATTCAAAAGTCTGTTATAGCCAAAGCCAAAAAGGAGTTTATTATGACTCTAATGGAATGCGCTAAAGCTATTATAAATGGAACGATACCATTGACAACATCTCAGTACAATCAGTTGCAGCGGAACGCGAAGGATATTAGCGCTTTAGTAAGAAGATCAACGTTAGATGATAAGAAAGCTGTATTGCAAAAAGGAGGATTTTTAGGCGCTCTACTAGGACCTATCATCAGCAATATAGTTCCTGGGTTATTTAAAAGTGTGCTAGGAGGAGGGAGAAGATAAAGATGAAAGTCTCAACACAAATGATGCGAAATAAAATGGCAATTTTAGCTCTGGATGAACTGAGTAAGAAAGGAAAAATCGCTATAGTCGAAAAGGCTAACTCAGATTTGTTTCAATCATTGATAGAAAGTGTTAAAAATAATATATTAGGTAATGTTCCTCTTGATTCTGAGCAGTTTATTGAGTTGCAGCGTTACAAGAATGAAATACATAAACTTAGTGGTAGAGGACAGTTGATGATAAGCGTAAAATTTTGATTCAGACTGGTAGAGGAAATCTTTTGGATGCTATTATAAACCCTATTGTATCTGTTTTGTCATCAATAAAAAGATGAATCGTCAGCCTTTAACATTCTCCAGACGTATTTTTATACTCACTGAAAATGAATACTATAGATTAACGGAAAAAAAAGGAGAATAAAACAGTGGCAAAGGAAGAGAAGACCAGACCTCCATTGTATTATAATCCTATGGAAGCTATAACAGTGAAAAATATGAAGAGAAAGCGAAATGATCTACTGGAAACGGCTTATGATTCTGACTTATCCTCATACGAAAAGTTAGATGAAAATGTTGAAAACCTACGTAGGTATTTGTCTGATGTCAAAAAGATTAAAAATAACCAAAATCAGACACAAAAGGATAGTTGGAGTCCCATTAAGAAAAAGAAGATAGAGTCTATTTCTCCTTTAGCCAATAGCACAGTTATTGATGATAAACCTAATGCCCTTTCACCAAATGCTCATAAAGACATTGAGTTAGAATCAGTGAAAATGGATGATGATGATGTCATCGGGATGGAATAAATAAAAGGGAGGTTGTTTGATACTGAAGACTCAACCCTACTTGGAAATACATTTCTTACTGATGGGGAAGATGAGCATGATAGTGAAAGCAAAAATTTAAGAGAGTTTGAAAAAAAAGCAACTGAATTAACAACAAAAAAGAGTGATCAAACGATCGCTGTCAGAATGTTGAATAATCTGAGTAAAATTGGTAGATTCGACTCGGACAAGAACAGACTGAAAATTGGAGAACATTGGTTGAATCCTAAGACTTCCAAAACTTTACTACGAGACGTTCTAACTGAAGGAGGTAAAATACAATCGGGAAATACCAATTACAGTAGATTTAAAAGCTTGCTAACTGATGAAGGAATCACAACTGTCAGAAAATCCCCGCATCAAACACGTAAGAGTCAGAAGAAAAAGTTGGTCATTCCAGGTACTAATTCATGGACATCGACGCGCTAAAAGAGTTGTATTACAATCCTGCATTACATACATCTCTACGAGGAGCTAGAGCTTTACTGAAAGCTCGTAGAAAGCGAGAGGGGGAAAAAAGAATCCGTGAATGGTTGAGTGGTGAGGATGCCTACACGTTACATAAAAGAGCTGTAACTAAGTTTAAACGCCGTCCTACAATTGTAGCTGGAATAGGGAACGGTTACAGGTAGATTTGATGGATGTTCGATCTCGAAAAGAAGAAAATAATAATAGAGCATTTTTACTGACTGCTGTTGATTCTCTATCTAGAAAAGGTTGGGCTGTGCCGCTCATCAACAAATCAGGGCAGGTAGTGGCAAGAGGATTGAGAAGAATACTAGAAGGGGAAAACTATAAAGCTTTACAATCCGATAAAGGTAAAGAGTTTGACAATGTCAATGTAAAGACTCTCCTGGCAGAAAAAAAAATCAAGCGCTTTACAACCGAAAATGGGACGATAAAGGCATCGATGGTGGAACGTTTTAACAGAACTTTAAAAGAGAAGATATATAGATATTTGACATATAAAGATGATGACAGATACATTGATGTTTTACCAGAAATGGTTGATGCTTACAACAACACAATTCATGGTGCTATAGGTATGAGACCGAATGATGTGAATTTTCAAAATCAGGAACTTGTATGGAATCGTGTGTATGAAGGAGGTGAACATAGTTTAGCTCAAGAAGCAAAACTAAAGATTGGGGATTATGTGAGAATAAGTAAGGCAAGAGTAGCGTTTGAAAGAGGATACACTCCGAATTGGACGATTGAGATTTTTATAATCACTGATGTACTTATTGATGAAAAACCTGTTGTATATAGGGTGAAAGATTTGGCTGAGGAGATGATTGATGGTACCTTTTACGAAAAAGAGTTGCAAAAAGTAAAAAAACCCACGATTTTCAGAATTGAAAAGATATTGGGAAGAAGAATGAGAAGAGGTAAAAGACAGATTCTGGTTAAGTGGTTAGGATACGGAGAAAAGTTCAACGAGTGGGTAGATGAATAGTTTATAAGGAAAGAACGCTTGATATAATCATCATATGTTGAGAAAATGTCGATGCTGATAACTTTACCCTCAAACTCTAGCGGTGAAGAGTTTCCTGATAATAACAATTCAGAATTTACAGTGAGACTGTATAAATATTTGGTTATCGATGGCGGAAAATGGGAAGTAGGTCTGCTAGATATGTCTTATTCTAATAATTGGAAGAATGTTACCGAAGGGAAAATATATCTAGAAAAGACTAATGTCTCCGGTAAAAGCGAAAAGTCCTTCATCTTAATCGGTAATGGAAGATATGATAGTATGGAGGAGTTGGAGGAGACTATACGAAAGAGAATGAGTGAAATGGATTTAGACAAAAAATTTGCCATCTCCTACAACAAGATCACCAACACCACTTTACTAACTAACAGCGATCCTGATACTGCCATAAGCTTTTCCAAAGATATAGCATATATTTTTGGATTTGAACCAAAAACTATGTACCTTCATGGTAGATACAATAATATCTCACCCCCTGATATAAATTCCGGTTTAACATCTCTGTATGTTTATTCCAACATTGTTGATAATAGAATGGTAGGAGATACAAATGTACCTTTACTGAGAGTAGTTCCGGTTCAAGGAAAAAAGAATAGTGTTGTGTATCAAGAATTTAAAAATACTCACTATGTTGACGCTTCATCACTAAATAGTGATCTGATTCAAGTACTTATAACGAGTGACGACGGCCAACGAATACCATTTGATGGTGGAAAGGTTGTGTTGACGGTTCACTTTAGAGAGAAAGTATTATAATGAGTTTGGTACGATACACCCCTGAGGACTCAAAAGATTTTTTTGATGAGTACTACAAGATGCAAGCTGGAAATGGAATTGGAGTGTATAGTGGACGGCGGGTGATGCCTAATATGAGAGGAAATGGACTTGGTAGTATTTTTTCAAGTATACTTAAATCCGCAGCACGAATGCTGAAAAGAGGAGCAATTAGTTTGGGGAAAAGAGCACTGTCTGTAGGTGAAAATGTAGCGCGTGATGTCATCGATGGACAAAGCTTTGCAGCATCAGCAAAGAAGAGGGGGATGGCAGAGTTGAATGATCTGGGGGGAGATGTGCTCAACGCAGTTCGTCTAGATAGTATGAAAAGGAGAAAAACAAATGGTGGAAAGAAGAGAAGAGGTGTTGGTAAACGTGGCATATTTTAATAGTAGCAGAATCTGCTATAAAGACAACTGAGCTTGATAACTATATTAATTAAGCAGTAATACCTCAAGCAATCATCATTCGCAAAAGATGGCTAGCCTAAATGGAACAACAGGTAATAAGTTGGAAGGTTCTTCCTACAACATAAATCCAACGTTGGATGTATTTGCTACGGAGCCAACAAACATATCGGTAGAAAGATCAGAATATGTTGTCATCAGACCTGATAGGTTGGATCCTTATGGTGGTATTGAGTTAACCTTGTCAGGGAGCACTGAACATTACACAGATCTCTACAACTCGTTTCTGCAAGTTGAAGCCACAGTTGATCAAGATGATGGAGCCGATATTGCATGTAATGATGATGATGCACTTGTGTGGATGGGAGATTCAATGCATACATTATTCAGTGAGTTGAAAATGTCGATAGAAGGAACCACTGTTGAATACGCTAACAACTACGGTTTACGCTCCTACTTTTCACAACTACTCGAAAACAGTGCAGAAAGAAATATCAAGGGAAGATTGAAGGATGGCTGTATGATGATTCAACTAGCAAAGACGCTGCTGCTCATAAAACCGCAGATAAGAAAAAGAGGAGAGCTCTAATCATAGGTGGAAAGACAATAGAATTAACTGGAAAACCTCATCTTGCATTATTTCAGCAGAAAAAACTAATAATTCCAGGTCCTAGTATGCAGCTGGAGTCTGAGCGTGCCTCCAGCAAACTAGCTTTGTTTGCTGCAGATGAGGCGCCTAATGGAGGAGCAAAGATTAGAATTGATAAATTTGAACTTCATCTTTGTAAAGTTAAGGTGAATCCTACAATACAAAACTCCCAACTCAGTTTGGCGTTGGAAGGTCACAACTACATTTATCCAGTTGATCGAAAACGAATAAAACTATATGGAATTCGTGCTGGGGTTGCACAGATTGACATCACTTTGGAAGAAAACAAACAAAAACCTAAACAGATCTATTTAGGTTTAGTTGATCACAATGCAATGAACGGACGTTTTGCCTTGAATCCATATAGAATGACACACGCTAATGTTGATAGTATTGTATTGAGAGTTGGTGATTGTCCAATTGGAAGAAGATTTGAGCCAAATTATGCTAGAGGGGTTTTTGGAAGAGAATATCATCAGTTTCTACACGCTACCGGAACTTTGCTTGAAGGTGATAGTCTCGGTTTTACGAAAGAACAATACCTTGATGGTACTACACTTTATGGATTTGATTTGACTGGTGATTTTCTTAAAGAAGGATTTCACTCTATGAAAAATGTCACAACGAGTGTGGAAATCCGTTTTAGCACTAACACGACTGATGGATTATCCTTGGTAGCATACTTTGTAAAAGACGGTGTGCTGGAGATGGATAGCATTCTTCAATTAACTATCGCGGGAGACGCAGTGCTTTAAACAGAAAGTTAGAGATGAATACCATGCAAATTCGTTCAATCTTATCTTCAGACGTTTTATGTCAAAGCGTAGGGATTCTTGTTGGAGCTAGAGAACAGTTTTGGAAGCAAATTCGCAATTTTCCAAGAGGATGTTTCGTATTCAACACCCATTATTCTCACCAACCTGGAGAGCATTGGTTGGCTGTGTACGCTAATGATTCAGAGGTGGATTTTTTTGACTCATTTGGGCGTTCTGTTTCCTTTTATCCAGATGTAAATGAAATACTAAGTATTCATGGAGGATTTGAAACAATACGAAGTAATGAAACACAACTACAAAATTTTTTGTCAACTGTATGTGGCGACTATTGTGTATACTTTTGTTTACTGAGAAGTAGAGGATGGAGTATGGATGAAATTGTTCGAAGTTTACGAGACATAGGAGATAGTGAGATGAGAGATCACTCAATACGGAGATTTATCATACAGACCTATCCTAACTTCGAGTTCATAGAAGATAATACAGTAGCAGGAATAGATGGTGTACATATACAAGGAACTAATTTACTAAGTAAATTGTTAAAATAAATTATTATAATTGATTTTTATTTGATATAACAAATAAAATGAATAAAATACAACTTATCTCATTATTTGTGCTAAACACTACAGAACCTATAAAAACTATTATTTTGTAATGTTTCAAGTAAGAAGTAAATAAGATCTTCTCATTTTCTTCCTCAGGAGCGCTCTTTAGTTATATCTAAAAGACATAGTAACTAATGACTCTATCATACATAGTTATATGAATTAATTTTACAAAAATACTTCGGATCTTTCTTTAAATAGATATGAAACTTACCATCATAGAAGACGAGTCACATCCTTTGTGTTATCGATTAAGACTCCGATATGCTGTTCTGGACAATTCTCTTTTTCATTTTCATCAAAGTAGGAGAGACAGGTGTGTTGCAGCGAAGTATCAAACAGTTCTGAGACTTGAATGAAAGCTTGAAGAGCTGAGAGTAGAATGATGTCGTAGGAAATCATGTTGTTCGTATTTTGTTTTAGTCCTTTGAATACGATTACACCGCTTTTTTCCGCCACCACAGATGAAGCTATTTGAGCAGGGATGCTAAGATCTCCAATCCTTTCACCATACATCTGTAATTAGCCACTATAACATTAGCAGTCTTGTTCCAACGAGTATCACATTTTCTTAGCATTCCAGGATTCTCATAAGCTATAACACTTCCTGTCGGAAAATCGTGTAGGTGAGCAACACTGAAATAAGCCCGTATTTGTCTCAAACTCTTGCCGTACAATGAGTTGAATGGATCGTTGATCTTTTGATTACATCCTTGAGATTCAGCGGTACGAAAAATCGCATCTCCTGTCTTTCCTTCTCCCATATAAATTAAAACAATTGGACGGGTTTGCTTAGCTTTATTAACAAGCAGACCTATTTCGGTTGAAACATCACTCTTCACCCGAGTCATCTTTTTATCCTTTCGGTAGTTGTAAATGATGGTGCACTTTGATTCATCACGAAATTCAACAGACAACACCTCCATAACTGTTGGTACTGGTAGTTCACAGATTTCCATGGATTCTTCAAGTTTTTCTAGACTATCTGGAGAGAGAGAGTTTATTAACCCGGCGCTCTTGTAAGTGAGAGTGGTTAGTTCATTACTTCCAGCATCTTGAAAGGGTATTCTGGTGTGACGAAAAAGCGTTTCGTCTCCAACATCCGTCAAAACTAGTTTTTTGCACTTCGAGCCAGTTTCATTATCATCTTTTGTCAAATCAATAAAAGATCGTTTCCTCATTGATGTTCTTTTTGAAGGTATCTTGTTAGTAAGAGATGTGAATGAAGTAAAATCTTGTTGGGATTCTGGTTCATCAACCACCAATTGACTTTCTGGCATGTCAAAGATAGGAGAAGGTAATGGGGAAAAGGTTTGCTGGGGTTTTGCTTCTTCATTCATCGGTTGTCTTCCTTCGTCTTGAGTATTCATTCTAAAAAAACAAAACATTTTGTTTAATTTTTCGTAAATAGTTTTAAAAGATCATAAAGATCATAAGCCTTCAGCTAGTTGTGTTAGCTAACAGAAAATAAATATCTTTACTCTTACCTTTATAAAGAAGGTGAGCTCCTAGTAGTTGCAATAGAAGGCTTAGTAAATGTTGCTTCTCCGCTAGCTGTTGTAGAACTGGATGTTTCCTGTGTGAAAACAGTGGCTCTTAAATAGGTAAAGTTGCACTGATTAAATCCTATGAATACCAACCTTCTTTATAATATAACTAGGAATCAGCATTTTGTTCACGCGGAAACCAATGCTTTCGCGGGAATAAACAACTTATTTTCACGCGAATGGAAACCGTTGCTTTCGCGGGAATAAAAATTTTATTTTCACGCGAATAAAAACCAATGCTTTCGCGGGAATAAATACTTTGTTTTCACGCGAATGGAAAACGTTGCTTTCGCGGGAATAAACATTTGATTTTCATGCGAATACAAACCAATGCTTTCGCGGGAATAAACAATTTATTTTCACGCGAATGGAATAAACATTTTATTTTCAGCCGAATAGAAACCATTGTTTTCGCGGGAATAAATGATTTAATTTCACGCGAATGGAAACCGTTGCTTTCGCGGGAATAAACATTTTATTTTCACGCGAATACAAACCGATGCTTTCGCGGGAATAAATAATTTATTTTCACGCGAATAGAAACTGTTGCTTTCGCGGGAATAACTAATTTATTTTCACGCGAATGGAAACCGTTGCTTTCGCGGGAATAAACATTTCATTTTCACGCGAATACAAACCGGTCCTTTCGCGGGAATAAATAATTTATTTTCACGCGAATAGAAACTGTTGCTTTCGCGGGAATAACTAATTTATTTTCACGCGAATGGAAACCGTTGCTTTCGCGGGAATAAACATTTCATTTTCACGCGAATACAAACCAATGCTTTCGCGGGAATAAACTATTTATTTTCACGCGAATGGAAACCATTGCTTTCGCGGGAATAAACATTTTATTTTCACGCGAATACAAACCAATGCTTCCGCGGGAATAAATACTTTATTTTCACGCGAATGGAAACAGTTGCTTTCGCGGGAATGAAATTTTTTATTTTCACGCGAATGAAACAGGAATATTTCACGCGAATTACACTATTCTGATAGAGTTTTCGCGTGAGTGTTTTTAATGGTTATAAGTTAAATGAGTAGGTGTGTCTTATAGTATATAAGAACAACTCTCTCTACATAGAAAATCATTCTCTTCAGCAATAACCTCAGGAGCATCAACTACTACAATAACCTCAGGAGTATCAACTACTACAGCTGATTTTCTTGGTGATAAGGTAAGAATTAATAGAAAAACTATTTTATTCGAAGCTAAAATGTAATTATTTTACAACACTGTTTAATCATCCTATGCTAACACATAACTTTTTTATTTTAGTTCATTATGAGTTCAAAGCCATATACAATAACAGACTTCCTCCCAGAGATTTATCACCAGTATATCAAAGAAAATGTAGTTGTGCAGAGAAATGGGAAATATCCATTAACATTGCAAGCTGCGTTATTCTGTATAACGCAGCATTTGCTAACTTTAGCATCTTTATACGGAGAGCTACCCATACAGTACCAACCGCATTCATTACACCAGAATGACGACAATCAGGAAACATTATTAAAACTAACAATTCAAAACAATTTTGAGACAGTTTTGAAAATGTCTAAAATCGTAAATATTAACCATTTTTTAAAAGAAATTAAGAGAAAGGTATGGGATCAAGATCTCACACAAAGATTAGTTAAAGCCCAATGGACTGAAGAATTAATACTTGAGTTTAAGCCTGATATTTTACGTTATATTCAAACAGATGAACGTTTATATGCATCTATTAGTTCGTTTGAAGTTATGTTATGGCTTTTTCAAGAACATAAACTGTAATATATACAATCATACTATATTTAATTTCTATTCAATGTACATAAATATATATATATATATATAGCTATCGAAAAAATTATCGAAACTTAAATGCCACACATTCAAAATTTAGATGTCATATAAGATCAAATTAAGTTCGAGTTATGTAAAACAATTATCAAAACTTAAATGCCATACATTCAAAATCTAGCTGCCATATGAGTTCAAATTAAGTAAAAAAATAATCAAAACTCAAATACCACTTAAATGCCACTCAAATGCCACTCAAATACCTCTCAAATAAAATACAATATAAACTCGGCGAATTCATCCAACGTCGTAACTCATTGCATAACCTCCAAGATCTAATCCACAAAAACACACTTGGTAGGGAGATCTGCTCATATATTACTACTTCTGTTCCATTCTCAGTGCCTCGTGGACATCCTCTAGTCTCTCTTGCAGGGCTCGGGCATATTCGTGCACTGGTACGCACTCTAACAGAGGGGGATGGTAGGTCAGTTGGTCGGGGAGGCGCAACTCTCTACCCATCATGAGGAAGTTGGGCGTTTCACCAGTAGTAGAGTGGGGGGTAGCGCGAAAAGCTCTCATGATTTGGGGAAGGACCAAATCCCATTCCTCAGGGCGTCTCTTCAGGAGGAGAGAACGTAAGGCATCTCCGAGAACTCTATTATTCCGCTCCACAACTCCATTGGCCTGAGGGTGGTAGGGGGTAGTGCGGGTCTTGGCCACCCTCCAAATGGTGCATAATTCTCTCATCAGGCTGGACTCAAATTGGGCACCCTGGTCGGTATGAATTTTCTTGGGCAGACCGAAATAGCTAAATACACGCTCGTCTAAGGCGGTGGCCACTGCTGGGGCTGTAGGGTCTGGGAGGGGGAGGGCATCCTGCCAGCGGGTAAAATGATCCGTCAAGACCAAAATCCACTTGTTACCACGCTGGGTCTCAGGAAGGGGACCAACTAGATCTACCGCTAGTTTTTGCCAAGGCCGGCCGGCATACATGCGTTGTCGTGCGGGGTTGGGTTTGGTACCCCTATGTTTAGCACGCTGGCACGTCTCGCAGCTGTTGACCGCTTGCCGTATGTCGGCTGTCATACCCGGCCAGTACCAGGTGAGATTCAACCTTTTGAGGGTTCGTTGAATACCTTGATGGGCCATGACGTGGGTCTCCCACACGACTTTACCTCGTAGACTGGGGGGGGGGGGGGGCACACGGCGCACCAGTGGGACCGGGTCTGGCCGGCATGGTGTATCTCCAGTACACCATCCGGGCAGAGTTGCATAGAATGTCCCCGCTTTTCCAATTGGCGCAACTCATTGCTGCCGAGCTCAAGCTGTTGCGGGTCTACGGGGGTATTACTTTGGATAGCTTCATACATGACAGCTACGGGGTGACGGCCGGTCTTTTGAGCTTCCATCAGATCTGTATCAGGGGGTGGTGGACGTGGACGGGCAATGGCAACTACCCGGGGGTCTGAGGGAGTGGAGGGGGTAGACAAGGGCTGGGCAAGGGGGTAGGGGAGGGATTTGGGAAGGTCTGTATCACCTCTTCTTTGGTGGGGCCACCATCTCTACTCTCAATGTGGGTACACTGCTGGCAATCAGAGGGGCAACGCCTACTCAGTCCGTCTGCGTTCCCATGCAAATGTCCAATGCGGTGTTCCATGGTGAACTGAAACGCTGAGAGGGCTTCCAGCCATCTGGCTACTTGGCTCGAAGGTTCCTTCCTCTTGCAGAGCCACATGAGGGAGGCATGGTCGGTACGGACTCTAAAGGGTTGTCCGTAGAGATAGGGCTTAAAGTCTTTCACCGCCTTAACTACGGCTAACAACTCCTTGCGAGTGACACAGTAGTTTCGCTCTGGGAGGCTCAGCGTTTCACTGTAGTACGCTATCACCCGTTCTTCATTGTTCTGGATCTGGGACAGGACGGCGCCGACACCGTCGTCACTGGCGTCGGTGTCTAGGGTATAGGGACTGTTGGCATCGGGGTACCCTAGAATGGGGGCAGAGACCAGTCCCGCTTTTAGCAGCACAAACGCTTCTGCCTGAGGTTGGGCCCACTCCCAGGGGACATCTTTACAAGTAAGTCTAGTCAGGAGCCTGGCTACGGTAGAGAACCGTGGGAGGTACTGGCGGTAATAACCGACAGTTCCTAGGAACGCTTGTAGTTCATTAAGACAAGTAGGGGGGGGGGGGGGGGGGCCAATCACGTACTGCAGCGATCTTTTCTGGATCAGTGGAGACACCTCGCTCGCTGACAATGTGGCCTAGGTAGCGGACTTGGGATTGGAGCAGCTCACACTTGCCCGGCTTTAGTTTTAAGCCAGCCGCTTGGAGACGCTGGAGCACTTCGGACAGTCGGTGGAGATGGGTGGGGAAATCGGGGCCTATGACTATGATGTCATCTAAGTAAAGGAGAAGTGAGTTCCAGTGGAGGCCGTTGAGCACCCTCTCCATGAGTCTCTGGAAAGTGGAGGGTGCGGAAGTTAATCCGAAAGGAAGGACTTTCCATTTATATAGGCCGGAACGGGTGGAGAAAGCGGATTTGTCACTGGCATCCGCGTCCAGGGGAACCTTCCAGTACCCGCTCACCAGGTCTAGGGTGCTGAAGTAGCGGCTACCCGACAAAGCGTCCAGGCTCTCATCTATACGGGGCAGGGGGTAGGCGTCTTGTTGTGTTACTGCATTCAACCGCCGATAGTCTATGCAAAACCTCCACGAGCCGTCTTTCTTTTTGACGAGTACCACGGGGAACTCCAGGCACCAGTGCTGGGTTCGATTAGCCCTCTCTCTAGCAGTTTGGACACCTGCTCCTCGGCTTCTCGCTCTTTGTGGGGTCCTAATCTATAGGGGTGTTGTCTAATTGGCTGGGCTCCGGGCTTCAGGGGGATGCTATGTGCCACGAGGTCGGTACGACCCATATCGTGATCTCCTTTACTGAACACCTCCTCGTAGGAGTGTAAAAGCTGGGCCAGCTGGAAAGCTTCACTGGGGGTGTGGCAGTTGTCCAGGGCTTTGGTATATAGTGCCTGCAAGTGCTCGGGGACAGGGGAGGGAAGGAAAGTGGGGGAATGGAAGTAGGGGGCTTCTCCGTCAATGGCAACTCTACGTCACTGGCCTGTACACCTGTATACCGGCCTATAGTCTTTCCCGCTTTCAAATTTAACGGCTGACTAGTGGGGTTAAGGCATCTAACGAGCAGGTGGTGTTTGGTATCAGGGGAGTTGAGACTGGCGGCGAGGGGCGGGGAGTCTGGGATACCTTCTACTATACCGAGGGGGATGTGTGAGGGGTTGGTAACTTTACAGAGTACCGTCGCTTCAGTATTCAGGGGAATACGAGTGTCTCTTATGACTTAGACAGATGTGGAGAGCATCCGACCCTGTTGGTCAGTGCATGGAAGTTTTTGGCCATCTATTTCAATGACTGAACGGTCAAATTTCATGTGACACTGGTGGGCAGTAAGAAAGGGCATGCCTAAGATGGCGTCTTCGTTAATCTGTCCGACTACGAACGTAGCATCTGTCTTTATGTCTCGCAGTCGAAGGGGCAGATGTAGGGTACCAAAGAAGGGGATATGGGATCTGTCCGCCAAAATGCCGTGGGTGTCGCTCTCTTGGAGGGCATCCTGGGTGGTAGGAGACAGCCGGTTGAACAGGTGCTGTGATAGCAAATTAGTGGTACATCCGGTATTAATGAGTATAGACACCGGCTTGCCTTCAATTGGACCGGGTAAGAAATAACTTGCCTTGTAAGGGTGTTCTGGCGGGGAGCAAGGAATGCCAGTGGGTCTGACCGCTGATGGTCTGGGGGTAAGGGGTTGCCTCTCCCGAGGGCGGGAGGGGCGTATTCTGGTTGGTGGAGTAAGGGGGCTTTTGGGGTGAATCCCTTGGCTTAGAGATTGATCTGGTTCAGAGGGGTAGTATAATTTGTGTCCATGACTAACGGAGTGTCACTGACGAGACGGGCGGGGAAGGTCAGCACACAGGGGGGCCGGGGGGTGATAGGGTTGGTTGTTACCCCAGACAGGCGGGGCAGACGGGTAGTAGTCTGTATCTTCCAGCTCTTGTAATGGCGCATACCGATTGGCAGTGGGTAGCTGCCAGGGTTCTGGGGTTAGCGCAGGATAACGTCTCTCTGGATGGGGAGGGGGAATCTGAGTCACAGGGTTATGTCGCTCTAGTCTTTCTATCGCCTTCCTATAATTCTGAGGGGCCCGGGGGCAGTTAGGAGCCGGTCTCCCTACTGCGGGCGGCGCCCGTTTTTTGATGGTTGGTTAGAAGGGGGGGGGGGGGGGTAGGAGACGGCCAGAGTTTGACAGGACAACTCCTCTGTAAGTGGCCAATGGCGCCACACCACCAACACTGAGGGGGAGAGGTGTGACAGGGGGGGGGGGGGGTAGGAGGGGTGGGGGACGGCCAGTTGGGGGGTTGGTTGCTGCTTCAGTCTCTGGAGTTCTTCCGACTGGAGCTTGATGGCGTCGGTGAGCAACTGCATGTTTTGCATCAGAACAGCAAGGGTGTCTGGGGACGGGGTAGCTGTCTGGTGAACTTGACTGAGTGGGGGGTTGGCTGGGGTTCTGCCACTGAGCGGTTCTAACATGTCGTCTTCTTCCTCCACTACTCTGACTCGGGAAGGTTTGTCTTCAAATCCTGTCTCAATTTGGAGAAATTCACTGCCTGCTCTGACTGCTTCCTCAACAGTGTGGGGTTGCACGGCCAGTAAATGTCGTTGAAGGTATGCATTGCCTATTGTGCTAGCAAAGGTTTCCAGTACCATGCGGTCAACTCTTCGGGGAGGCAGGTCATCATAAGCAACACGAACCAGTTTTTCAACTTCATTGCCGTGTTGTTGCAACGAAGTTTTGGGGGAACGACGCAGTGTAATCAGCTGGGCTTGAGCCTCTTTGGGGGTAAGTCCGAACTGTGCACGTAGGGCAGCAAAGATACCTTCTACATGGGGAGGGCGGCCACACTCAAGGGCGTTGTCTCTCAGTGCCTCTCGTAAGTGTCGTAGGGCAGTAGCTTGGCCCCAATCATTTGCGTCGGCTACTTCAGTAAACCGAGTGATAAAATATTCAACATCGGCCGTGCCATCGTATTTGGGGGGTTTGAAGGGGGTTGGGGTGTGTCTCTGGGGGGGGGGGGGGGGTTGTACCAATCTTTGTAAGGCGTCCGTCAACTCATCTAAGGCTACTGTTGATTAAGCCACAATAGGATTTCGGCCAGCACTTCTTGCTCTCTGGGTTGCCATTTTTGTTTACTGGCGAGCTATGGGGTATAAAATGATTGCTTGTAACAGAAAATCAGTATCCCGGGATCCCGGATCGGGGTGGGTGGATACCGGATCGGGGTGGGTGGATACCGGATCGGGGTGGGTGGATACCGGATCGGGGTGGGTGGATACCGGATCGGGGTAGCTTTGGGGAAAGGGGGGATGGAGGTATACAGGATAGACAGGGTATACCGGCACTGTATAGCTTTGGGGTAAGGGGGAATGGCAGTATACAGGGTATACAGGGTCAAGGTAACTTCGGGGTGAGGGAAAAATGGCGGTAAGCAGGGTGAACAGGCTTGGTGTAGTTCCTAGCTCTTCTTTCTACTTTATTTTCTCGCAATCTTATCTTCTAACCTTATCTTCTTTCTTCTTTCTCTCTCTATCTTCTCTATCGATATCTTCTTACTTCTTACCTTCTTTCTCTCTATCCGTTGTGTCCTTGTTCTTCAGATATCCCACTGCTGCCACCAATGCAATAGATTTGTGTCTTCTATTAACTGCCACAACGGATTCTCCTCTCTCTTCCTTCCACTCCTTCCTATATTTATCTCCGATGACACTAACAACTCACAGAGTCCTCGACTCAAACGTAGTAGAAGTGTGTTTCTCAATACATATACTTTATTATCAACAAGTAAAAGGGGTACTTACATTATAACAACTGCCTGCCCAAGGCACAGTAGCTCTATTTATAGAGTAAAAGGTACAGCTTCATTACCTTATAAGGCACAAACGAATGATAATACATGATACAAGGAAATTGCCAATGATAATACACAAAACAACACATAATAATAAAGCAGTCCAATCACGTAGAGAGCACATGGTGCTTTGCTCTGGGCACTTGTTGCCGCTCTTTTCTGTAGCTGGTAATCTTCCAGTCCTTATTAGGGCATGCTTGTACTTGGCCTGCTCTCCTGGGCTTCGTAAGTGTCTGATTTGAATTCTGATTGGGGCATTAGGTAGCTTAGATCCCAGGCTGCCTCTTCCACCTACTTTCTATCCCGGATCAGGGTGGTTCGGGGTGGTTCGGGGTAGGTTCGGGATAGCTAAATTTGATGTTTACAGGGGAATAGCGACCCGAGGTAGCCGGTATCCCTTTTTCAGGGGATTCGGAGTAACCCCGGGGGAGGTAGGGCTCTGGCGGGGTAATGACTCATTACTAAGGGCACCAGGGGTGTAAAGGATGGGGGGGGGGGTTGGGGGGGTTAGCACTATTTATCACACAAATCTCCCACAATACAAGCTATGTATATCATATATACTTTATCTCTTGTATACAAGGTATGTATATTATATATACTTTATCTCTTGTATACAAGGTATGTATATTATATATACTTTATCTCTTGTATACAATGTATGTTTATTATATATGCTTTATCTCTTGTATACAAGCTATGTATATCATATATACTTTATCTCTTGTATACAAGGTATGTATATCATATATACTTTGTATCTTGTATACAAGGTATGTATATTATATATACTTTATCTCTTGTATACAAGGTATGTATATTACATATACTTTATCTCTTGTATACAAGGTATGTATATTATATATACTTTATCTCTTGTATACAAGGCATGTATATTATATATACTTTATCTCTTGTATACAAGGTATGTATATCATATATACTTTATCTCTTGTATACAAGGTATGTATATTGTATATACTTTGTCTCTTGTATACAAGGTATGTATATTTTATATACTTTATCTCTTGTATACAACGCATGTATATTATATATACTTTATCTCTTGTATACAAGGTATGTATATTATATATACTTTACCTCTTGTATACAAGGTATGTATTTTATATATACTTTATCTCTTGTATACAAGGCATGTATATTATATATACTTTATCTCTTGTATACAAGGTATGTATATTATATATATTTTATCTCTTGTATACAAGGTATGTATATTATATATACTTTATCTCTTGTATACAAGGTATGTATATTATATATATTTTATCTCTTGTATACAAGGTATGTATATTATATATACTTTATCTCTTGTATACAAGGTATGTATATTATATATACTTTATCTCTTGTATACTAGGTATGTATATTATATATACTTTATCTCTTGTATACGAGGTATGTATATTATATATACTTTATCTCTTGTATACAAGGTACGTATATTATATACACTTTATGTTTTGTATACAACACGTAAGTTGAACATCCTTTATCTAGTTTCTTCAAGTTATGTATTCTATATACAATGCATATACGAAACTCAAGCTATGAAATTATCAGATATAATCCTTGCTTCTGCCCATATGCAAGATTTCTTTAGCTATCACATCATAAAATTCCATTGACTGATGGTTTTTGAGTCATCTATTGTACTGTGTGAGCATTGAAGCTTAAACGTAAAAACTTTACTCATCAAGCCTTGCTCCAAAACTTGAAAGTCTGTGGGAATAAACTTTGTTTGATATTATATTCACTCACCAAAAAAGGCTCAGGCAAACATTAGAAGTGTCGAAAATTGTTTATATAAATTGTTTATATTTGTTTTGACTTTCAGATGATTACCCTTTCAAATATGTAGGATGCTTCAGAGATGAAGTTTATCCTAACCGGGCACTACCAGAAGGCTACAGATCAAACTTTGGAATGTCTCTCGAATATTGTGCCACAAAATGCAGGGTTAATGGTAAACAGGCTCCAATATACTTTACTTTTAATTGACGAAACTTGATTAAATTCCTTTAAAAGAACTTGTTTGATCCTAGTTTGTGTATGTACTAAATGAACCAATTTGTATGTTGAAGGTAACAGATACTTTGGGGTGCAACAAGCATTTCTTTGCCATTGCGGAGATTATGGATATGATAAATATGGTCCATCGTATAGATGTTATTACCCGTGTACTGGAAATCTCAAAGAAGTTTGTGGGGGACCCACAGTCAACTCAGTGTGGGACTGTATGTAGATATTGGCATCTCAAATTGTTAATATAACAAACTTTGATCAACTGCTATTTCCTTAGAATCATAATTTTTTGCAGATATTCATTAAAAACAGCGAGTACATTCCTGAAAAGCCTTTGGAGTAATCTTCTCTTCTAATATTTTTATACATCGCATTGCGGCCAAGTACTAGAAAGCACACCTAAAGCACAGTTTCCTTTTATGAAACAAAATGTTTCCCACGATTTATTAAGAGATCAAATAACCAATAGAGAATTGTCTAATTGTTTAGTGATTGGTAGCGCGGTGCAATCTTCTATAGCCGAATAAAATATCTGACAAAAAAATTTGAGATTTACGAAGTAAACACATCTATCAAAGTTTGCAAAACTAAAAACTCTTTTCAATGCTTATTTTCAGTGATTGGTAATAAAAAGTTATTTTAGGTATTACCTATTACATTATGAACCTGCTATTACAAAGGGGTGCTCATGGCCTAAAAATCATTTTATCATGAAGTGTATGATCTGACGACTTATAATTGCCATTCAGAATCAAATTTCAACATTGAGCATATCATAATCATTTGCTGTCCAACTAAGAAAAGCAATGAAAAATGTTTTATCATAAAACTACGGTGATGTTAAATTGATGTCTCTAATTTACAGTAAAACCGGATCTGCCTCATGCTACTCTTCCAACAGCTGCTAATGCTACTGCTACTACTTCCTCATCTGATACTGCTACCAGTGCTAGCACCTCTACTGTTACTGATACTGCTACCAGTGCTAGCACCTCTACTGTTACTGATGCTGCTACGAGTACTAGCACCTCTACTGTTACTGATACTGCTACCAGTGCTAGCACCTCTACTGTTACTGATACTGCTACCAGTGCTAGCACCTCTACTGTTACTGATGCTGCTACCAGTACTAGCACCTCTACTGTTACTGATGCTGCTACGAGTACTAGCACCTCTACTGTTACTGATGCTGCTAACCTTATAGCACAAAACACTGCAACAGTCAACTCAAGAATAGAGTCAGTAATTACCATCAAATCTCATGGTGAGGCTCCTTATCACATTTTTGAATTACCACTGCATTTTTTTAGATAGTCTAGTTATTTCATTTGCTTCTCATGTTGTTCGAGAAAATAACTCGGTTTGTACTTGTTGTGAGTGTCGAGTTGGTTCTATAGCAAATAGCCAACCAACAGTGAATTATCTAACTTGCATTTCCGTAGATATAATGTGTCTTGTAGTTCTTATAGTTTTTGTTGACTACTAGTCTTGAAACTCTGCCAAACATACACCAAAACAAATTGAATCTAGACATTTGAGCTGTTTGCTTAAGTAAGTATTTTAAAGCACAGACACGTAAAGAATGGTAATGCTCAATGACAAATCTCACGTCTTCCTACTTATTTTGCTGACTCTTGAATGAGACATGAACAAAAGATCACTAAGTAAAACAATTGTCCATCCGGTAATCGAACCCAAACCCTCTCGACTGCTTATTACAAGCTTTATCATTGAACCACAGGTACGAAATTGTCGTGACAAGTGGTGCACTTGGCCCGCATAAACTGAATTTGTTGGCTTTCATATAATCTGCTCAAAAAAGTTAAAATGGTCGGTTATATATTTCTCATCATGGAAACACCGTCTTTGATGTTTTGTAGATTGATGAAAATTTTTACTGTAACAGAACCATTAGTACCGGGTGTTTGGCAAAGGCTGTTTTTCGATTGCGGGTTTTTGCCTCATCCATAAAACAGCTGGAGCAAAATGTTAGTTTCTTTGATAACCCGTTACTGATAAGTGAATGCAACCAAGCATTAGTTGCTCAATTCGGAGTCACGGTCCTTGAGTTACGTATATTACTTGGTTTTGAAGCCCCGTTTTGAAACGGAGTTGGTGCAGTGATTTTCATAGAACAAAATTGGAAGCGTAAATTTTTAAAAGACAACATAAATGGCTGCATCACAAACACTTTTAGTTTTTTTGCGATTGATTAATTCAACTTTGGGAAAGCATCGTAAAAAGCTGTTTCTAGTGAAATTTTTTGTAGCTGATTATGTGAAACTTTAAAACTTATGCATGAGATTGCTCTGAAGTCCGAAGTTTTGCAGTGATACACTACTTTACACTTGTGTTCAAAGTTTTACCAAGATTCGTAACTCTAATCTCAAATGGGGAGCATTTTTTTGATAGAATTGTTTTTGTTTGTTTGAAACTAAAACAGCCACCTCCGCATTGAGTTGTAATGCTTTTGGCTCAATAGACATCCGAAGATAGATAAACCATATAGAATTTTGTCAATTTTCATTCACTGTCCCCTTATTTTTAGGCCCTGTTAGGACCAGAAACCTAGCAGTTTATCCAATGGATTTTCTAGTGCAAAAAGTTGTAAAAGTTTTTCTCAAAACGTTACTTTCTCCATGCTTGAGTTTTACAACGTAAAAAGCTTCAAAGTTCTATCAACAGCAGTTTTTTAGCAAAAAAATCCTTAATCGATTGAAAATTTTGCTGTAATAAAAAAGAAAAACTATAAGAAACTACAGTATTTGAAATTCTCTATAATGGTTATAAATGCAACTGATTTATTCGTAAGTGACTAGAGAAGAAAAACACCATAATAATTTCGCTTTTATTCAATATCTTTATGCTTCGAATCTTTGCAATGCTTTTTGGGTTTTTGGGTTTTTTGCCTCATTTCAATATTTTATAGCTGCCGACTCAAAATGGCTGCCGCATGCATACATTAAAGGAAAAATAAGCTTCTACTGAACAATCACATGGGTATTATCATGGAAACAAAGGAAACAGAAAAAATTATTCCATTTACACTTTTATCCTCTAAATGAAACATTACCTTAAGCCACAAATCGATGACGATGCATAGATTTGCATTTCAAGCCCGGTTCACATACATATCATAGATGGTGGCGAGTGATCACAGATCTTTGTACAACGATCTACAATACATGTTCACATAAACTTGGCAAACTCATGGTCGCAAGAGGTATAATCACTCTTCTGGCTGGGAG
This sequence comes from Cryptosula pallasiana, assembly GCA_945261195.1. Classification (NCBI taxonomy): domain Eukaryota; kingdom Metazoa; phylum Bryozoa; class Gymnolaemata; order Cheilostomatida; family Cryptosulidae; genus Cryptosula; species Cryptosula pallasiana. Next base: position 51,147,219 of record OX183130.1, on the reverse strand, counting down.
GTAATAAAATCTCGAAGCCCATCTCATTGACCAACGACTATATATATATATACATTGTTTAATTACACCAATCAATTTATTATTTTTAACAGTTTTCACAATTTTATTATATAGTACTTGTACAATTATCAAATATTATTCCATATTTTTTAATTAAAACTCATAAAAGTCTTCGATCAAGCATTGCTCGTTTTTGGAGTTATGTGACCAAAAGTCCTTGATCGAGCAGTGCTCGGAAGTTATTTTGTTCGGTTTTCGGAACTTATTGCACAAGTTCGTGTTGACTGACATAAATAATTCTTAAACCATCATGTAGAGCAGAGTCTTGCCTACTTTCTGGTTTTTTGCTTGAAGACTCTACAACCTTCTAAATGGAAACAGTTTCAAATATCCTTGACCCTATCACTTCCTGTATTCATTTTCGGAATTTTTTCATAATGAGGGGCAGTTTCTTTCTGGAAAGGAGCAAGCACACTATTTTTTTCTTCTGATTTAATTAGTTTATTAAAATTTTAGCTTGTTTGAGTTCTTTGATAATGGAATTGAAGGTTAGCAAGCTAGTAATTAATTATTTAGATACGGCATTGATAATAAATAATTAACTTTAATTTTTTTTTTTTTTATTTTTGTAAAGTTTTGATTGATGTTGTTCTTTATATCAAAATGTAGCTCTAAATGTTTCTAGTTCATTCGTACACCAATGAGGGCTTTATTTTTGCTTGTAATAAAAATATTAATTATTTTCAGAAAAAAAAATTTCGAAATTTTCGGTAATCTGTGCAGCCAGTGCTAGATTGTTCTTGCAGTGTTCTAACACTTTTTTTGCATATTTTTGCTTCAAATTTTGGTGGTCTTATCAAGATTTTGTCCTCTTTTCAGCTGTTTTATCAGTTTTACGTTTAGAGTGTTATTTTTTTTTACTGGTTGATCTGTTGTGGTCATTACTAAAAAATGGTCTCCGAACTAAAAAAATTATAAAAATAGTTTAAACTGGTGGAATAAATATGTTATTAATTCTCCTCAGAGAAGAGAAAATTTTGATTCATATGAGAATAAATTGTTACCATATCATGTATAGCTGATTTTTAATAAAAGTTTGAAAATTGAACTTTTTTGCATAAAGCGGGTGAACGATGAGTTCAATTATTCGTCGAAGCAATTGAAAATCAAGAAGATTTTAAATCTATAACTGTTGTTCAATGGTGCATTTTTATCCTTTACCATCTCTGAGCAAATGATTTTTGAATCTCAATTTATAATAACATACTAATTGTGCTATTATAAAAAAATTTATAGAAAATATATGTATCAATACACTTAAATCAGCTATCACAATATTTCATTCAGAAGATTAATAGTAACTAATTATCATTATTTATAATTAAACCATAATTATTTTATCACCTATTACATTTTTTTTATGGCAGTCATGTTTACATGAGTGACCTTGACCTAACTGTGGTTTTTGAGAAAAAAAGTAAGAAAATTTTACTTTCTATCGTACGACAGTCGTAGGAAAGTTTGCTCAGCTGAACCTTTCCACGAGCCACTGCAAATCCAAGTTCACATACATCGCAGATCGTCGTACGAGCATCTGCAATCGCTTGTGAGCATCTACAATATGCATGTGAACAACGCTTCACAAGAGAAATATTTGTTTGAGCTATAAAATGTTTTCCGGTGTTGCTTTAATACAATAAAACCACAAAACTTTTATCAAAAACCACAAAACTCCAATCAGAAACCACAAAAACACAAGAATTCTATCGCGGAATACCAGTAATGGCAAGTTAATCAGTTTTTTGGAGTTGCAGGAAAGAATATTTAAAACGCACAAATATCCATAAAAGACTGTCAGCGTAATGTTTCAGCGGTTTTCGTTCAAAGATGATTTTTTTGCATTTGAAACACAATAAACGCATTATTTCCGCTAAAGTTGCGTTGTCTGTGATAGTAGTTAGATAATAGGCACCTTGCTCACAACTAGATTGCTTCCAAGACTGCCTCGGTGGGCTCATCTGTGCATCAAGTAATTAACCCTGACTCTTTAGTCACTCTCGCCAATATGAGTAAACTGTAAACTAAACTAAGCTCTCTGCGGCATACATATATCGATATCCAACATGCCCTCTCTTTTGTTGAAAAGGACCCAAGCAATAACTAGACACTATTTAAACAGATTCCTGTTGTGCCAAAGACCCAAGCACTATCAACTTACACGAAACCAGATTAACGAGCTAACAAACTCAAAGAAAACACATGGTCCTAGCCAAGTACTACATATATACTGACTAAACCTTGTATACTTGCAGTACCACATACCTAGTTATTAATCCTTTCTACTTTATAGCAAATTTGCAATCATAATGTCCACTATGATTCAAACCCCAACCATTTTTCTTGATGTCATCAGTTACAGAATATTTCCCAACTCTTTTCCTTGGGTCAACTTTAATGGTATCTCCACTTGAACCATTTTCTGAAAAGTCAATCAGTACAGTTTTTTGCACAGTATCTTCCCATAGAAAGTTCTTGGGATCGATCTTCCTGGTATTTTCCCATTTCATCCTATCCTCCATTTTACATTCGGTGTTGCCACCAACTACTTCTACCGGTTGAACTCAATTGGTATTGCTTGAAGGGTCTAATAGGGTCTGGAACTCCTTCCTGTAGAGGCTAGAGCCTTCCATACCAGGTGTGGGCACTGTTTTTGCAGTTATACCAGCAGAAGATTTTTGAGTCATCTGCTTTGGTGGTGCATTGCAACCACAAGTAGACATGAACGTTTCTATTCAGTCCACTGTTTCCTTTAGAACAGCTGTATCTCTGCATTCAGCTACACCTTTCGTACACCCACATTCAACTCATATCTCATTATTGTTTGCTAGCAGTTTGAGTTTTTTGACATTATTAAAACTCAGCAGGTTTATAGAGGACCCTTTCACATTGTAAACTGACGTTACTATAGATCTGGGCAAGTCATTAATGCAAACATTTGATTCATCGCTAACATTTAACCTCGAACCATCAACCCGGATAAGATCATTAACAGGATTACTCTATCTCAAAGTCAAAAACCTGCCAGTACCGTCAGTAACCACTGAAACTTGAGCACCAGTGTTTAGTACTAACTCTACCTGCTTGCCATGTACTTTGACAAAGCGTTTGATGCTAAATTTTCTGCTACTGGTATCACCAACGACATTGTTCAAAAATCTCACTTTGCGCAGGGAACCTTCATTACCACTACTGAAACCAATGTACCTTCTATTACAGCTTTTAAGTTTTACAGTCTTGTGAATTGTGGCCACTTTGATCGCATAAAAAATATTTAACATCAGGAGAGGTACCAACTTGGTGCCCAAATCTCCACATTGAAAGCAGTTATCTCTCCTTGCAGGAAAGGTAAACCACCCAGATCTTCAACACACAGAGCCCGCATCATACCCCTTAGTGTACCTATTCCTCCACTGGTCATTTTGACTCCTTTCCTTACCCTTTACCATCTCTACTGGTTGAACTGCTATACTCATAGCCATTGTTCTACCTCAAATACCACTACCCTTCCTAGCCTGAAATTCATAAGGCTTATGAGTTTTCTAACTCACTGATCTATATTTGTAACCTTCTCTCTCTGAATAACTGGAACTACTTTCGGTTCTATACTTAAAAACTTTATCTACATAAGCATTTTTCCCAGTTCCTTCCATAGAACATTTAGCCTTACATGTTCTCAAAACTTCTTTAGAAATGTTGGGTATTTATCTACCTGTCAGCTTAGCATTTACTTTTTTCCAACTAGTGCAGTCTATTGCATAAGTAGTTCGCGCACAGAGGAATCCCTCAGACCATCAACAGCCAGAGCAACGGAAAAGCGTTGTATCAATTCATCCTTGTCATATCAAATATCCATTTCTTTGATCAAGTTTTCAACTCCCAGTAAACACTCCCTCTGATTTTCCTCACAAGCCTGTTGCACATTGGCAAGCCTCATAGTCCCAACATATACACTATCACTACGATCGTAGTGACCTTTGAACAAAGTTACTGCCTTATCGAACCAATCATCAGTCTGGTCATTCATATCAAAACCCAGCAACTTCATTATACCTGTACCATCACTGCTTGCTGCACTTAACAAACCAAGTAACTTATTTTTACTTCTAAACACACTCACCACTCTCTCATCCCCTTTAGTTTCTACTTTTTTGGTATCCAAAGTCAAGGCAGCTACCTCAGCAGACACCATAAAATGAGTCAACCGATTGTTGAACTCTTCAGAAACTTTATTACCCATCAACTTGAGTTTCGGAAACGATGATAAACCAAGTCCCTTACTCATCTCTCTAACAATTATTGCATAATAAAATCACTACCTCAGCTATATCTGTAAACAGTTGATGGACACCTTAAACTCTGAAAATAACACTGCCACACCAGCTCTAGGACCAACAACGCTCCACTGCAGTATTGTAGTGGATTTTGGGGGCTGAAAACCCACTAGCTGAGGTCGGTAGCTTGCTGCCACCAGTTGTTATATTTCACCTGCTACAACAGCAGGGTCGGTATCCCACCGAGATAGAGTATCAACTCTACAACCAAAACGGAGCCCTCGGCTCAAACACATTACTCAGTGCTTTCGAGTAATTAGCCATTTATTCCTCCAGAATAAATACGAGTTAGTTAAAAGGCACAAGTTGCACAAACAATAACAATAACTGAAGACAAATGGTAAATGTTCTGCCTTTTATAGGCATCTCACAGGAAGTCACAGGAAGTAATCTTTGTCACAACCAATCACAAGAGAATAATAGACAATCAACCAATATACAGTCTTATAATAATATTTAGCGAATCACAGGGCTAAGATAAGTATGGTGCAATCAAAGGTAGGTGGGGTTATCAGGTAACTGTCCAATCAACGGCTTATGCACTTCCTGTCCCCCCTCTGCAGCCTTTGTATCAGCTCTTTTTCCAGTTTAGGGGTGGTTATGTCCTGGATTCATCTTCATGAGTCTTTTAAGATACTTTGTGGTTCTCAGCCTATGCTGAGTCATTTCCTGCCGGCCCGGCAAGGTCGGTAATGTGTCATACAGGGCCGGCATTGCCCTATACAGGGTCGGTATAGTCCGATACAGGGTCGGCACTGTGCTTAATGCAGGGTCGGTCAATCCGATATGATTGATTACGACCGTTTCTTTGTCTAGCCATTAGTATAGGGTGCTAGACTTAATAATAATAATATGCGCAGGAGTGTATGCTATGAAAATCCACAACACTATCATATGAATCTACTGACACCTCTCTACCACGGTGCAACCGATGAACAAGTAACAACTATTATCAGCACCCATGCGGTGCATTCCAGTAACAATAATGATCCACAGTAGCACTAAATAAATCCACTGAACTTACTCCAGTGAAGAAGTAACAAAAACAGAAACACTGTGTATGCAACACTAATCACCACTAGATCAAATAAAAAAACTGCACTGATCTCTCGACAAACACTGGACATCGAGAGCTCAGTCAGCTCTTAATTTCTCTTAGTTTCTTTGTTTTAGGCAAGCCTTGCACAAAACTGGAAATTATAGGAAAATCTAAATGGACCTGAAACCGGGACATGCATATATGTTATATTTGTACTAACTTTGAGGAACCTTAACCCATGTCCATTTATGATTAGATAAAAGCTCATCACCATTAACAAAGCAAGTTGAAAACGGAAGAAGCCTCAACAAAGCAGCTATAGTAGGAGGTGTAATTGGATGTACTTTCCTCTTACTAGTAGTGTTAATAGTGGTATATCAATGGTGAGTTAGATTGAGATATTTTTTATTCTTTTTTTCCCATTCATTGAAAATTAGTATTCGTGTTGGAACTTTCTCAATAAATAAATCCCATGCATTTTCCAGCGCAAGAAGATTACCTTTTAAGTCTGATGATATGCAAATGGATCCTGTGCTACCTCTTCATGCACCGAGCAGAGGATGTGCAAATAGAAATAGTAAGTTGGTTGAAAAATTGAATCTTTGTGTCAAACTCCTTCGATTTTGGTTTAGTTTTTCCTTGAACAGGTTAAAGGTCATTTGCAATACCTAATCAAGTTGTCATGACTTACAGATGCTTGTGGCCGAAGTAACCCAACCCACATCTATGAAGACATAGGTAAGCTTAATTACTTTCTAATACTTGGACATAGTTTCATGTCTTAAGTTGAGGTAATTTTTTTTCATAACAACTGATTGTTTGTCTGCTATAGTAACTAATCAGGCATTTTGGGGCAAACTTTTATATCTTTGGTGCTAGAATTTTTTCGAAAACAAGCAGTTATACACAACTTTCTGAGCAAACTTATTTAAGTTTTTGCAGGTGAAAGAGAAAATACGCTTGGAAGTTTTGTGCAAAATAATTCAACTGATGGTGATTCTAGTTACATAGAATTTGACCAATCGGAGGCTGTTACTACAGCAGCAGGTACTCTTATCTCTATATTCTTTTTACAAATGAAATGTTTTTTGTATGCTACTTCTGCAGTTACATTACACCTTTAATTAATTTTTTTTACAGTTTCTGAACAACCTAGGAAGGCTGGAAGAAAATACTGTGAAAATCTTTCACAAAAAAGACGAAGAGGAAAGAAAATGAGCACCAATCCATCAGATCAAACATCAGTAGTTTATGTGACAGGTTGTGAAACTGCTTCAGAACTATCAGATGACAGTGCCTCTGATGTTTAAGTTTTAACTTTTATGACTTTTTGCTCTGTAAACTGCAAAGTGAGATAACAGGAGATTAATAAGTACCCTCATTTTAACGATAGTGTTTTTTAGGAGCCAAATCACCAACTTTCTTACTACAAAATAACTTTGAATTTGTTTGTATTATGTATAACTTTCCAGAAACTCACACATATATATTGCTTTTGCATGTTGATGCCAACAATACTGTATCTCAAACTCAGCAGTTTTTCCATTTATTATTTATGTGCCCTGTCTCAAGAGGAGCAGTGCTTTTTTTCCATGTCTATTTGTCCTACTGTGGTGTGTGGTTAATTGAAATTTGTTTTACACTTTAGTAAAAGTATGTAATAAAAATTGTTGCGCAATGGTGTAAAATACACATTCTAACACAAAAGTAATACAAAACTGTTTCATATCGTAAAATATGCAGTTGTGATAACTATACCAAACACCACTAGTGAGCAGTACTTACTAAAGTACCCCTGACAGCTTGTAAGAATAAGGCATCACTCAATGCTGCAATACAATAAGTCTGGATTAAAAAAATTCGATTAGCCGAAATAAGCAAAATAATCAATATTTAACTATACCTGTGCCGTGTACATTACAATATCCGCCTTTGGTAGCTATCTCGGGCTGGTGTCAAGATGGCTGCTACAACCTAGGGACTGAACCTAGTCTAAGAGCCTCCAGGAGCCGCTACCAGAGTTTTGCCACTGACAGATGTCTCGATTTCAGAAACCAAGGCTGTCAAAGACTAGAATCTCCGGAGAACGAAAAGAAACAGCACTTACTCGCTGCTGACTCCACCCCTTATTTCCAGGCACCAGGTCTAATTGGTTATTTATCTTACCTTTACTAGCTAGTACTTGTATCTATCATGCCCATTTGTTCTTTTTTTGTCCTAGTCTTGCGTGCAATTGTGGTAATTGGTTAACCAGGCCAATTACTTCATGTCACTTTCTCTAACTTCGCGAATACAAAGCAGAGATTTTCATTCGTTCATGGCTTTTGATCTAGTGCTTTGTGCTCTGCAGTTACATTGTAATGACACTATTCATTTTAGGTTAAAATAAATGTACACAACTTGAGAGCACTGAGTTGTATGTTTGAGTTGTGAAGTAAAGTTTACTCCTTTGCAACAGTCTGCAGTGCAATCCCGACGCAGGATCACATCTGTGGGGGAAACTGATTGTTGTTTGTCAAGATTTAGAAAGATGAATGTCTTGTTTTGCCCATGACAGGAGTTTGTACGGTGAAAAAATGCTTAGTGATAAGTAATAAACCCTTAAAATCCACTACGCAGTGACGCTTCGATGCCCAGTGAAAAATGTATCAACATTTGCGTTTTTTACTCTATCAGTAAATTCTGATTTTGCGGACCCACATATATTTGTCATGAAATGGCAGTACACTTGTCTACCTGCAATACAAGCATATTACTAGCAGGTTGTTGCTGTACTTGTATTGCGACAAACTCTTTGTATATAAGCAGGTGACACTAACCCATTTTATAAATATAGCTCGTGTTGTTACCGTGTTTTCCTTGATGGTTAACTATGAAACGGGCATGATAGCTGCTTACAAAATGCTTCTCTCCTGATCAATGGGATTTGAATAAAATTTGGATGTTGATTTGAAAGGAAAAGTTTACGTAAAGGACTTCAGAGAAAAACTGTTGTTTCTATTACCAACATTGGTCTCCTTGTCGTGTTACTTATGACAGATTTACACACAAAATCCATAGAGTGACAGATATTTCAAATAACTTCTCTATAATATATTCAACAGCTGATAAAAACTTCACTGATTGGTCTAGGGAGAAAAAACTTTCCCAGTCAAACTATTACGACTTAGACAAAGACAGAAATGCTAACAATAACGCATACAGAATTGTTATGAAGGCTTGTATTAACTTGTTGGACAAAGATCGCATAGTAACACTCTGTGTCAACAAACTGGTGAAACTTTCCATTGAGCCAGCTTTGCTATTGGCTGTCGCATGCACCGATAGAATGCCATTTTTGTTTTTAACATTTGTTTCTTGAGTGCATAGCAGTCAGCAAACAGTCAATGATCATTCAGCTATAAAAATCTGTTCATGTAAATAAGTTTACCGCGTTGAGATTGGCCAGTCTTCTCCGCTGATCAAATACATGGAATGCTTGTTTTAATCCAAAGAAATGAACAAGCAAATGCTGCGGAGACTATATTAAATGAAGGATTTGTGTATTAGTAACTTGATATGAAAATCCTAACTGCATGTGCCATTCTTTTGTATTATAACATGATTTGGTTAAACAACGGCTTTGAGGACAGAAGATAAAAGTTGTTTCAACAACTTTATACGCGGCATACTACTGATATGAGGCAAACTCTGATATATTATATCCTATAAAACATGTACTTTACCAGTTCAACTCCTTGTTTGATGTGGAGAGTGAAATCAAGCTCTAATTTCTTACACCTAAATCTGAGCTGACGGTCCTGCTACTAATAAAAACTTGAACTCTCCCAAATGGCACTTATTCTTGTGTGCTAATGGTCAATATTAACCAATGAAATATATGAGGAAGTTCAAGTTACAATGTTAGGTACAAATAACTATCGACATTAATTGTTCGCGAGACCGTAACTGAGTAACATCAGCTTACAGCAGCAAAATGAGGCAAGCTGCTGTTTTAATCTACATTCTGTGTAGTCTTACTTGTGTACAAGGTGAGTGATTAATATTTACACATTTTAAACTTTCTCATTCATCTAGTCATAGAGTTCATATAAACACTAAACATTATAAATGCTGAAAACAAATATCATTAGGCATTTTCAAACCTTAAGTAGCAACTAACTACTAATCATGTGATGATGCACAGTTAGTTATAATAAATTACTACAGGTTACGGTTACACCTACTTGGGTTGCTCTAAGGACAGGAAACACCCAAACAACTCTTTAACCAAATCTTACAGAAACTACGTCAACAATTCTCCCAAGCAGTGTGCAGGACAATGTGGATCCGATGGTGAGTTTCTACCCTCAATGTTTGCTAGCTTGTGTGATAATTCACCAGAATGTAAATAATAAGATGATGACATTTGTTATCACTAAATACTTGTTATATTGATTTGCTTGAACACAAAATGGAGAGAAAAAAGTGGTTGAACAAAGCATTTCCAGCAAACGCAATGCACAATACATTCAACTGTTGTAGGTTACAGGTACTTTGGATTACAAGAAAGTTTTATATGCTTGTGTGGAAACTCTCCATTTGACAAACATGGCTCGTCAGATGCCTGTTATTTTAGCTGTACAGGAAATTTGGCCTTAATTTGCGGAGGAAGGAGAGATTACTCCGCATATGAAGTTGGTAGGTAACTAAATTTCAAAATTTGGAAAATTTTCATTGGGATTTTTGCATAAGTAATTTTTTTTCAATAATGAAACATTACTGCAATACAGGCAGCGCGCATTCAATGACTCATGAAGTTGTTTTCTGCTGCCAATTGACTAGTGCCACGCTTAGTTTTTGAAATGTTGCCAGTTTGTAAGTGAACCACCAAATGACTTTGTCCAGATGTCTTCATTTACTCTTTGTTGATTATGCTAGGTCCACATGGAATACAAGTGCTTTTTAAAAGTCAAAAACCTGTGATAATAGAAATTTTCAAAGCTGTAGTGGTACAATGAGATTTATTAAGAATTTGCAGTTTATCGACATTGTATGCAGCTGTTTGGTAAAAATTCAAACTGGAAAGTTTTGGTCAACTACAGTTCAAAGTTTCTACTTTGTGTTGTAATGTAACCATGCTCATAAGTTTATGAGTTCAACTGATTTCCAATCGCGGTTAGTAAAGCTTAAAGATTTGTTATTTCTCCTATTTGTAGTGTATACTAAAACAACACCATTGACGCAAGAAACAACAATAACAACTGATTCAACAAAAGCCATGACAGCAACCAAATCAAAAACAACAGCTCCAGCTTCCTCCAAAACTACACCTGTGTCTATAACAAAACAATCGACTACTACATCAGCACAAAAGGGTAAATCACTGATCAATGATAAAATATATAACCTTATATTCAATGTGTCATCTCCCCACATTCCTATTGATGAAAACCTTTTCACAGTCTACCATTAATGAGCAACGGGCTAAGACTTGATAGTTAGATGAATGATTGTTTGACTATGTGCATGACAAAATTTCCAAGCAAACTTTCGTTTGAGCCTTCGTAAAGTCACTTGATACTTACACAGCTAAAATACAACAACGACGAAGACATAAATGGTCCTGTTTCATAAAAGATCAACGTTATAATCAAACTTTTTCATATCTGGTTGAACATATCATGTAACAAGCTTATATCATATGCAGTTCTTGTTAACAATGTACACATTTTCAATGAATCAGATGGAAGAAGTTCACTTCAGCTCAGAGTTGCCAAAAGTTCAGCTGTCCTAGCTGGCAGTGCAGCAACATGGCCATTTCTATGTATTATCATTGTACTAGTAGTCCTACTAGTAATTCACAAAACGTAAGTCAAACTGTATAAACCTTTCAAAAGGTATTTGCCAAAGATCTGAAAAGATGTGGGGCTAATTCAATATTTCAAAGTAAACAGTATAATGAGTATCCATGCAAATATTTTCAAAATTCGTTGTAGTAAAGTTGCTGGTAAAACAAGTAAAAGAGAACCCTTTACGGAGTCAATGCTGCCCGATTGCCAAGACTCTAACTCAGCGATGGAAAACTTGATGACAAAATGTACGTTTGAAGCCACAAACTTCATCAACGCAGCCATGTTTCATACTCTGTGTCCATTGTCAACTCTGGAAGACTTTTGCTTTTTTACAGCTCTTAGACCAAACATCTACAGTGAACGAAGCAGAGCTGAGTGTATTAAGGTAGCATGGCACGCAACAGATGAACAACAAGTCAGATTATTATTTCCATGAAACCAGTATTTCTGACATAAAATATCAAGATACTCACTGTGCTTTTTTATTGCTGCTGTTTTAGCAAAATTACATCTAAATAGCTCACTTTTTGATAATTGCCAGCACAACTCAAAATAGCACTGTTGGGAGTTAAAAACTTGCATAATTTGTTTGTCAAGTTTATGGTGTGAGCAATTTAGTTTGAGATAAACCTCAGCTTGATATTTTTTCCATTTTACTTCAGTTAGTTAAATACATCACGTTTGATCATGACTGACTTTGTTGTAGCTGATGATTGACCTTTCAACTGATGCAAAAACTGGTGATTTATGACGAAAACTACTGCAACCTAAACCGCTGGAGCATCAGACAAAATGCATGATAAAGATACAAATACTGCTTTATTATGCATTATATGAGTATGGTTGAGGTCTATGTGATACATACATTTTTACACTTTAACTGGAGGTTAGACTTGATATTGTAGTAGATTTTACTAGTCACCATAAGTGACCTCTACTTTGTAAGGTCCCCGTGATGGTTGCTACCAACAGGCAATAATAGAACAAGTCCGGTTTCTATTGCAGTCACTCTATTGCTTTAAATAGGCAATAAAGACATATCTATCTATTTCGGCACAGGGTAATTACTACTCCAGTCCTGGGTAGCTATCCCGGGCCGGCAACAAGATGGCTGACATAGCCTGACAAAACAAATATAACCTAAGGACCTCTAAGACCCATATTCAGCGCTTACCATCCCCAGGAGTGGAGAACCCAGGATCGAAGGTTGTAAAAGACCAGGAACTGCTGGGGAGTGGAATACCAAGCTATTACTTGCTGGAATGTTCATAGACTCCACCCCTTACCTCTGGGCACCAAACTCCTCTAATAAACTTATTAATCTACCGTCGGCTAGTATTTTTATACATGTTACGGGCCGGCAAATTCTTGAGATTCTTATGTGTGATTGAAGAGTTTGTCAAACTAGGCAAATGCTTCCTGCCACTTCCAGTAACTCTGCTTATAAATAGCAAAGCTTTTGTTTCATGCATTACATTACAACTTATGTGTTACATAGCACTACAACTTGTACCGCATGTTACTATTGTGTGCCACTTTATATTCTTACAAGAATAAATGCTCATACTACTCGAAAGCACTGAGTGTATGTCTGAGCCGATGACTCATTATATTTGTTAAAATCGAGGGTTCTCCTTTACAACTAGTTGCAAGTGCCATTCCAACATGGGGTCACCTCTGGGGAGAGGTTGACTGTTTGTTCTCAGGCCTTGAGAGGCTGGCTGTCTTGTTGTGCCGGCAGACAGCAGCTTGCCGGGTGGCAACGTTTGCAGATAAGTAGCAGAACCATTAAATTCCTATACAGTGTTTATTAAAGACTTTCTTAAAATCACGATTAAGCATTTTTTATGCATCGAACATCTATGCAAAATTCTGAAGTTCCGGAATTGTTTGGAATAAAGCTTGCTAAATGTTTGGCATTGAACTAAACTAGTACTGCAAACTGTCAATGGGTAATTACTTTGTTAATAATCTTATTGTTTGATAACATGGTGTCTTGTGTTTGTTAAACGAGAAATGAGCTTTTCGATATCATACAGTCTAAATAATAAATAGAGCATTAAAGTTACAGCATGCTTGATGCCTTGCTAATCACCTTAGAGGGTAAATCATAACTAATAATTTAACTGTAGTGAGCTGTGATTTATCGATTAAAAAATGCACAAACAAATTGTGTACTCAAAATACCATTCAAACAAAGCGTACTGCAGACGATAATAGAACAGGGCACTCAAATTCAAAGTTCTATTCCTTTATTTACTTGATATCTGTTACAAACTTGCATTTGTTTGTTGCAATAAACTCCAATTCTAACTAAAATAATTTACTATGTCCTTTGAGAAAACTTTAAAGTTTGCTGTGAAAAAATAAACATTTATTGCCGACCTGAGAAATAGAAACTTTTGTCATATTTTTCTCCCTCTACCGTTTACCATTGCAAATCAAAACTGAGTCAGAATTGCTCTTTCAAACTGCTCTGCAATAATATTTAAATAAAAAAATCATTTTCGTTGAGCAAAAAGGAGTTGAAAATTTGAGAAAAGGTTCACAATACAGCATTTAATGCTTTTTATGCATTTCTGCAGCTTGAGATGTGGAAAAAATGATCTTGAAATGGTAACAGAGCATGTTTTATCCAAAATATAAAAAATAACTGTTGGTAAGTAGGGCATGCCAGCATGTATCAGAGCGGTTGCCATGGTGATGGTCGTTGTGGTGGTTCATTGCTGTAGTTAGAAACTTTATCACCTGCATTCTTTACCATGCTGTAATGTAGGGCTAAAACTTTACCTCAGCCGTGACACTCCACCATGCAGAAAATAAGGAAGGCTAGTACAATTTCCATCTTCTACTACATGACGATAGAGATTATGTAATAGATTTGCCTCCTATATTACTGACCCAATGATTTCCACTCTCCAACACTTTGGGATCTATCACGAATAGTCGTTTGCAACTTCACGGGGTTCATGACCCAGACACTACACCAAAGTTTACAAGAGTAAGTACTTTATTCAATGAATCTATTTAGCAGTATGTAAGTATACTTAGCACAATACACAACACTTCTGATTGTGAGGCAGCACAAGAGCTGATTTTATTGGAGACAAGGAGAAACATTCACCCCTTATTAGAGGTGAACCAACCACACATAACAAGAGAACTCATGCACAAATAGAAACATACGATACAATTCAAGTAAACAATACAAGCCAATGGCAGGGGTGAACACATGGAAAAACTCCTCTGGGCTGCTTTGCCTTCCTTTGTGGAGTCATGGAAAGTTTCCACTCTTTAGTACGGCTTTTACTTCCTTGGTCTTTATTCTTGTAGTCTGTGGCTTCTTTGATACTCTTCTAGTGGTGGGTAGCCAACTCCTTCGAGCCCAGGTTATCCATTTCAGCCATCTTTGTTAGTTGACCCGGGGTATTGATCTGGGGTAGGTCTTGTATGATATGCAAACCAGAGTCAAGGTCAGCACAAGCCCGGTATAGACACGGTATAGCCGGTATCCACAATCCCGTATATATTACTAGCAGAAATACCCGGCGTTGCCCGTGGAGATAACATAAATAGTGCGAAAACGATGTTAGGGAGATCAAGAGGGGCCAGTGTTATGGAGTTTGTCTTCAGTTTTGACTTGCCAGTTGGCCTGAGGATGCTCAATTTGTCTACATGTTTCAATCGTTATGTAACTGGTTATATATTTTACGAATTGTGCTGTCAGAGCATCTAATAGTGCTTGGAAAATTTTTGTCTGCACTAATTATAACTTTATAGCCGCATGGGTGTGCCAACTTCCCTCTTGCTCCATAACATAATTGAATCTTTGAACATAATTACACAACATCTGAAGAAGTGTAACGGTTGTTCCATGCAACACATTGCTCTCCCTATTGCACACCACCACCGATAACAACAACTTGCAAGAACGTTGACTTTTCTTTTTGAAGAGTTGAGCTTGCAACTCTTTCGTAATAGCTCGAGTCTAGATATTCCAGAAGGTGAAAAGCATCTTGTTAAGTTTATTTTCCCACCAAAGGAGATCGTCATAAAGCGTGGATTATATTTCCAAAAAGTCAACTCGAGGCTTTGCTGTAGTTTCGCATTTAGTGAAAAACCAACCCAAAGAATCTGGTGGATATTCAAAAACTTGTACTTTAAATTTCCATATCAAAACATATGCTTAGTGACTGTCCATTGTGCAACCCATTGGTCAATATTTCGAAAACGTATTTTAGAATGCTGCAACAACTGTTCAATTAAATCAGCTAAACATGCGCTGTTCACAGTGTGGCAATCAAGACGCAATTGTAACAAAAAAGAACTCACAATGATTTTTATTTTCTCTGAATTTTCGTAAACCTTGTGGAGTTGGAGAAAAGCTGTTTGGAATAATTGAGCCAGTTCTTTTTCATGGTATGCTGAGCAGCAGGTAAAGTCAAATATCATAAAAAATAAACAAAATGTGTACAAATTTTGCACAAATTACGGATTAAGTTCCTCAAATGACTATTTTTGTCACTCTTTTTATGCAATTTTTGTATAATTTTGTATAATATTTTGTATCTTTTATCAAACGTCTACCATCGATATTTCAACTATGATGATTATTGCCAATGTTGTGGAGAGACAGGTTGATTAATTATTATTAAAGGCAAGAGTAGTAATAATAATGAAAATTAATTAAAAACCTTTAGTCAAAAATATTGCAAGTCTTTAAACCTAGACTCGCTTTGCGCTGCTGTTGTAGACCTACTCATAATTATCAAGTACTGTTTGTCATGGTAAACAACTTGAAAAGGCAAAAAAAAACAAATAAAAAAAAAGTACTACAGATGAACAAAGCCAGAGAAATTGAGAACAACTCTGATACATTGGGTTCCTTTTGAATACTTTTCTTTTTATTGCTGCATTACCAATATTGCTCATTCATTGTTGTTATTATTGTTATGATACACCATGGTTTTTGTTCATAAGTTTCAATTCTTATGATATTTATTTGTATCAAAGTTGTTTGTGTTTAAATTGAGGAATATAATGATATGGAAGAGATGAGAGTATATAGCTGTACTAATGATAATGAGCAGTATTCAACCACAGTGTTAATAACTAAAAATGATTTTTAAACAAAAGGAAAAACGACTACTTTCATACAATAATGATAAAATAGTAATAACAGTAATAATATTAACATTAATAATAATCAATGACTAATAATTAATATTTTTGTCACTTTTAATTTTACTAAATAAATAAGAACTACTTTTATTATTACTCTATATAGTCATAACAATAATTAATAAAATAAATCAAAACAACAAAAAAATAACCATAAAACCATAAAAATAATATTAAAAAGAATAATAATAAAAATAATAATAGAAATAATAAAAAAAAATTATACTGATAACAATAAAAATAATAAGTTACTCAAGCAAAAAAATAACAATGCAGGAGGAGATGGTGTTTATTAATTATTATTTTGATTATTATTAATACTAACAATTATTTATTGTTGTTATGCATTATTATTATTATCATTATATGTTATGTTAAGTTACGGATAATAATGGATGCTTACGACAACAGTATCTACGTATAGTAGAGACGTAAGTAATAATAAAGAATAATAGTGACGCAGCTCCAAGCTGCCCTGCAACCTCCTACCACCCCTTAGTTGCAGCCAACACCACCTACGGTTTGCCCAACAAACCACACGTCTTGTTGCAAACGCAAGACTGCAAGAGGGTACTTATATTTTGCAAGCTAGCTCCAGAAACACGACTTTCACAGTGCAACAGCCAAAGCGGTAATGAATCAGCTTTCTACCCAGCGATCTCGACCTTGACCCGCCTGCGCACGCAGGCTCCGCTAGTAACAGCATCGGGACAAGTACCCAAATATACCACATCTCCCCCAGCTTCTCACGAAGCTGCACACAAATTCCCTAGGTCATTCCACATACTCTGACAAGTAAGCAGGCCGATGCCGCTCCCGCTGCGACCGTCTAAGAAGTGCTGGCGGCTCATCCGCCACGGCCACATTTTCATCTACAGTGGCCTCGAGCTCCTCCACTGCGTCTGCAGCTCGCTCTGTTCCACCCATGGGCTGGCCAGCATCGCCAGCAGGCAAGGCCTGATTCACCTCACCCATGTCCTGACCAGCGTCAGCAGCAGGACGCCCTGCCTCACCGTGTTGCGGCCCCAAATATTCAGGCTGGTGTGCCTCGAGCGGCACACACGTCGGGCCTCCCAAAAATCCCCCGACAGGAGCAGGCCCAATGTTGTCACCAGCCGTCATGGCTTCCCGGTGACCTCTGCTGACTTGTTGAGCGTGGTACCTGCTTCCACTATGTCGACGCTTCCTAACGTCCCTTACGTGCCGTGGCACACCGTTCACACACACTGTGTGACTAGACACGACCCCAGTAATTTTGCCGGGGGCCCACTGTTTGGTGCATGAGGGTATAGGTGGCTTTATCCATACCTCGTCACCAACGGAGAACACACTGTCGCCACAGACATCCGCCTCAGGGGCGTTGACATCAAAAGGTACCCGCCATGGGTACCGAAAGAGAACGTTCGAGGGGACTGATCCCTCGTCGGCATCTTTCCTTGGCGTTACATTATACCAAAATGTAGCCTGCTCAGGGGATATTCCCCCTCTCTCCGCAATCCTCTTGATTGTCCTGTGGTTTCTCTCCACAATACCGTTGCCGCTCGGGGCGTAAGCAGCTCGGAATCTGAGAGAAATTCCCCACTCGTCAGCGAACTCCTCCACAGATGCTGACCTAAACGCCATTGAGTTGTCCATAAGCAACTCGTCACATGGCCCTCGCTCAATCACCACACTGCGCAATTGAGCGACAATATTTTCCGCAGACTCCGTCTGCAGGCGTCGCCATATAGCAAATCGCGACGGACCACAGTCAACCATCGACAGAAACAGTCTGCCACCAAAATGCGTGACATCGATTGCAACCCTGCGCCAGTTTCCCTCGACCGACAGACTTCCTGTTGGGACAAGGTTCTCTGACCTCAGAGCAGGGTCAACCCGCTGGCATGCCTCACATCCAGCCACCTCGCGCTTCACCTGGTCCCTCGACAGATCACTACGAATCTGCCGAGCAAGATACAGCGTCCGGTCGACGCCCAAATGGTGGGGCAAATGCGCTGCCCAAATGGCGTCCTCTACACTCTCCCCTGTGGAAAGTGCCGCACTCACTTGTGCTTTGGTGCTGTTAGCACCCCGGTAACCCAGCCATGCCTTGGTCACCCTGGTCATGCAATCGGCTTTGTTTTCGGCCGAGAGCACAAAACGAACTTTTATATCAAGTCCAAACTCGGTGATTGTGTCACGAATCACTCCCAGACGACGCTTTACAAGCATCTCCGCAGCACTCTTCGTCTTAACACGACTGCGCGCGTCTACCGTGTTGCCCATCCAGTTAACGACTGTAAGAGAGTCAATGGCTAGCGTGAAAGCTCTAAAGCCCCACGCGATCGCCAGATTCACACCTCTTGCCACAGCCTCCAGCTCCGCAACATTTATGTGCGAATGGTCTGACTCTTTTCGCAGCCATGATGCATCCTCGACAACCTTGCCACACACATCGAGGACCACACCAATCCCCATAGAGCTGGCATCAGTCCAAACTGTTACCACCCCACTGGAATCTACATTCCAACATCCTTGTACGGGGTCCTCGAGTTGAGCTCTAGCGAGAAGCTCGGCAGCCAGCCTGCCAACTGTCTCCCCGACAGGGGCATCCCAGCTGCCGCCACAACCCAGACGCTTCAAGAAGCTACAGTGCAAACGCAACCACCCTGCCACGGGATAGTGACCGACCAATCGGCCACACAAGGAGAACAGATCTCGCTTTGTTAAATTTGATGGCTGCACACTGAGTTCCGATAGTGCAGTAGCCCTCATCATCTGGAGCTCCCCTTGACTGTCACGCCTCAGTGCAACTCCCAGTAGACGACCTCCATCAAGGTCTTCCGGCTCCTTAGTCTCGAGCCCGTATTTGGTAAGATGCTCACGCACTTCTTCAGCGCTGGCAACAGATTCTTGAACCACTATGTCGTCAACATAGTGATCTGTTGCCCGATGAATTCGATCATCCAAAGACAGCACCTTACCCAGAATTGAGGTCATAATCCTGGGTGCACACGACAAACCAAAACCTAATCGAGTCAAGGCGTAATGCACACCCTTATACCTCACGACCTGATACTTCCACAGGTCTTTAGAAATGTGGATCTGCAAGTATGCTGACTTCAGGTCTACCACCCGAACACCACCACGCAACTGTCTCCACTTCCTAATCTTCTCGCCACACACGGCGACCTTATCATCACCAGTGTGACACTCAACAAACGTGTTCAGCTCACGATAGTCCATGACTGGTCGCACCTTGTCCTTGGTTGGCTGAAACACTGCCAACAGTGGAATGATCCCTTCAACAGGGCCGTCCCACTGTCTCAGCCAGCCCTTAGAGATCCACTTCTCCAACTCCGCGCAATAGCGCTCGTGCATCAAAGGCACTTTCGTACATCGGTACTCGGAGATACGGGTCTGCAGTCCTGAAGGAGACTCTCCACACCAACGCCAACTGACAGTCCATCGACTGCCGTTAAAGTTAGCCACAAAGTCAGGGTCCTCAACCTGCAGCAACTCTGAGTTGCCACTCCCACTACCACCAGGCACAGCCCCACAGGAAAGACCCGATACAGCGCCACAGCACCCAGTTGGAACAGGCTTTCCCCATTTAACTACATAGCGTAAGTTGGTGCTCCTCTGGACATTCACGCCTCCCATATGATCAATGGCATCGCCACCAAGGAGACAATCAACGCCAAGATTTTCCAGCTTACCCATCACTAAGGCAGAGACATGAAAGCAATGTCCCTGCAACCCAATGATGACACGACAAGTACCTTTCACATGAGAGGCATTGCCATCTGCCGTTAACAACGGCCGGCCTGTCTTTAGGCCTTGTCCCACCACCACCCGCGGACTTACCAGAGTCCGCTCGCTTCCCGTGTCTACAAGACAAAGGAAACATCGACCGTTCACAACGGCCTGGACGACTGGCATGCGGCCTGATGTTAACTTAGTGCCAGCCGCCCCCGACAGGTCCAACCTGCCCTGTGGCACACATGCACCACTCAACAGCTCTCTTATGAGAGGCTGTCCGCCGTGAGCCCTGCTCACTCCGTTTCCATGACAGAGGACGCGCCGCCCCGGTCTGCGCCCTCTGCCCGAAAACTCGGTTGCCCATCAGCTGATGCGGCAACTCTAGCCTGTGAAGAACAATCCCTCACAAAGTGGTCGGTGCTTCCACACCTGAAACACCCGGCCTTCTTAGCCCTGGCCGCCGGAGCCTTCCTCCGACTGGTACAGTCTTTTACTCTGTGGGCACCTCCACAGCGAAAGCACAAAAGCTCCCCGACAGGTTGCTTTTGCCACCCAGACGCAGCCGCAACTTCATTGTCCGGATGCCTAGCCTTCTGGTGGCCAGCAACAGCTCTGCGTGAGACCAGTCGATCTCGCACACGAGCCAACACCGTGCCAAAGTCGGCAGTATATGCACTCTCATGCGTAATAGCCCACTCGTACACAGAGCCCGGCAGTCCTTCATAGAACTGAGCCCTAAAGCTCAGCTCGCTGCAATTCATGCCGACTCTGCCTCTGAATCGTTCCAAACGATCCATATACACGTCGACGGTGTCACCAGCCTCCATCCTACATGATATGAATTGGCGCCATGCTTCCTGACGTGGCATGGCATACTCGGCTGTTAAAGCAGCCTTCACAACCTCCCACTGTGATGCCTCCCCAACTCTCATCCTATTGTAAACTCGAGATGCATTACCACCCAGCATATACACCAGAATGTCGGTTGGGGTAATGCGCTCTAGAGCGCAGAGCCTCTCGTACTCTGCCAGCCACACGGTCACTTCAATAGACCCGTCACCACAGAAGGGACTCAGCAACTGACGAATCCGGCTCAGGATCGGGCCCCTCGCCTGATTGAGGATGCTGGCCAGGGCCGCGGCATCCACAATCAACGGTGCCCCACCAACAGAGGCTGGCACCTCTTTGACAGAGGTCGAAGCTCCCTCCTCGCCCTCTGGGCGATCTGGAGAAGACATCCCTGACCTGAAATTAATTAACAATTAACACCATTTATAAACTGATCAATAAATTAATTAATTACATAATATTATTACAATAATAATAATCAATAAAAGCCGAAATAGCTTGTTATGTTAAGTTACGGATAATAATGGATGCTTACGACAACAGTATCTACGTATAGTAGAGACGTAAGTAATAATAAAGAATAATAGTGACGCAGCTCCAAGCTGCCCTGCAACCTCCTACCACCCCTTAGTTGCAGCCAACACCACCTACGGTTTGCCCAACAAACCACACGTCTTGTTGCAAACGCAAGACTGCAAGAGGGTACTTATATTTTGCAAGCTAGCTCCAGAAACACGACTTTCACAGTGCAAAAGCCAAAGCGGTAATGAATCAGCTTTCTACCCAGCGATCTCGACCTTGACCCGCCTGCGCACGCAGGCTCCGCTAGTAACAGCATCGGGACAAGTACCCAAATATACCATCATTTTAATAGTACAGCCACAGGCTTCAAGAAAATTGCTAAACAACAATATCAAGTTGGCACAAGCAATGAGATAATGTTGGAATGTGAAAGGCAAATACAGTTGATAGGTGAGTCGGTGGAGAAGCAATTATAAGACCGAAAAAAGCTAGCAAAACAATGCCGTTTGGCAAACAGATATCAATACTTGACTCGCTGTAGCACTGCTGACCAATCAAAAGGTTGTAGCATGTCGGAATATAATCAAAGTAAACCGAACATGACACAAAAGGCAGAAAAATATGGCCGGATATAACTTGGCATAACTGTTGAGAATGAGGTTTCTATTGCAAATATTGCTGCAATCCTCTAGCAAAAGAAAAAATCAAGAGTGTTATAACCTAGAGAATGTAATGACGACTCTGAATATATGTTTTGTATTAAGATTGATTCAGTAGTGCCGGAGTTTTAAGCTAACATCGCAAAAACCGACTTACATTTATATATTAGATATATGTTTTGAAGGGGAGAACTCCGGGTGCACTCATAACTGGGGTTAGTACATAGGTGAATGGGTGAGGGGGGGATCTAATGTAAGGGGAAGGTGGGGGTGGCCACAAATGAACAAACTTATCTGGATTTTAGAACCAGAAACACACTCAACTTAGTTGAAAGAAAGCTTAAAGTAAACATTGCACCAGTAGCCTCCAAATATATGGTTTCGTAAATGCAAAGTGCTGGTCTATAGATTGACTCTGACAAGTTTGAGCTTTTGCCTAGGGCACCAGCAGTTCTATGTAACTATTCATCTCATATGTTATTTGCTCACATTTTTAACTGTTATGCTTATTTGCCGATTTACGTATCCGAATGCTGCAATCAGATTAGCTGATTAACTAAGCCTGGGACTTCCTCTCACTTCCTGTAACTTGGCCTATAAAAAGCTGAGCTTTCTGTTGCTCTTTTAATTGGATTTGTATTGGAGTCACTGTTTATTTTTGGATTGACCAAATTCTTCTGTTAATGGGACCAATAAAGGGAATTGATGACTCAGGAATGTCAAAGAAAAATCTTTGACGACAACCATTGGGAAACAATGGAGATCTTAGTCAAATTTTGGTTCGGTGTGAAATTGCATACAAATGATAGGAAAGTGAATATAAGTTATTATCCATCATATCTCGTCAGTAAGTCAGGATATAAATTGGCAGCTAGGGTAATAAGCTGTACAATGACTAGAAATTTGACCAACAAGGAAATTTTTACCAGCTACTTGGCAGGAGTTACTCAAACCTATTATTTACCTGATAAACTTGCGCAAGAAAGAGTCAAATTTCTGCCTTTGTTATTGTTAGCACTACTGTTTACCAAAGTCTGGCTGGGGAAACTTGTTTTCCCTGACCCGTAAGTAAGTATTTACTCAGCAGCTGAACGCATCTTGAGAATATTTTTACAAGCACAAGTCATGAAATTATATTTCAAAGTAAACTTCTTTGTGTAAACGTTTCTGTGCCCATACAATAGAAGTCAAATACTTTCAATAACAACAAGCTTGCTCTGAGCTTTTATGTTCCTTCATATGTGTCACAATATTATACACAATTCATGTTTCATATGAGCATTTTCATTACAGAAAAAAACTTCTCAGTTGTGAAACAGTAAAACAAGTTGTCATCAATTACATTGCTCACTCTTCATCCCACGCCTGTGTGAAAAGAGAACAAGGTTTGCAGTAGTAAAAAACCAGTCAATCAGCGAACCAAACCCACAATATGCATACTGTACACTATGTAGACATATTGTAGTGGTTTTCCTCCTTCCACTACCAACACAACGACATCCACTCCGAACAGACTGTAACAACCTAATCGGGGTCCACAACCCAAGTTCACTACACCAGAGTTTACACCATCAATAATTTATTATAGAAGGAAAAGAGGAACATTTACCCCCTTATTAGGGGTGAGCCAGTCACATATAAGGATACATAAAACACAGCAATAAAACAAGGCAATACAAATACACAATAACATTTGAGTCCAATCACATCATTGACCCAAGCTTTACACATGGCACATTAGTTCCTGCTCTTTCAGAGCCAATCATAGGTAGTGGGAAATAGCTGGTCCATATAAGGAAATACGAGTTCCTTTATCTCTGCTTCCAGGATTTCCCACTTTGGTCTTCACCTTCTAAAGGTGGTTATCCAGTCCTCTGGATCCCAGGCTGTCTCAATCAGCCATTTTTTGGACTGACCCAGGGTAATGACCCGGGGTGCCGGGATAGGTTCTCTATGCATACATATAGGATACCGGGTCTGTACTGAGTCTATACAGGGTCGGGGTAGCCAGCATCCGAAATTCAGGGAAGTATGTGTATGTACTGGAAAGGGAAAAATCCGGGGTCACTTAAACGTCTGTAGTTGACAGGGTAAGGGGTGTAGGGGGTTTTGAGGGTGGTATGGGGTAGGGAAGCGGGCTTGGCTTGTCTAAATATAATAATATAATCTCCCACAATATCACGCTGAAAATAACGACTTAATGTCAATAAATTACTGGGATGTAATAAAGGACCTATGCTATGAGATTAGTGAAAGTGATTTTATGCTGTGTATACATCATAACTCTGAGTATGGAACTGCATTTAGACGAAATTTTTTGTGTTCCGATTATTAAAAGTTAACTGCAAGTAGTCATCTTAAATCAGTCTTTATATGGGTAGAGTGAACGATACTTTAAACACGGTAAAAACATTGCAGTGAAATAAACCCCATTACATACCAGTTCTACAAAATATATCATTGCGTTGGGTTGCACGGCATGGTGCCACCCTGTGTTTTTTGTGTTGCCTGCTGTTGTGTTTTGTTGTGCAGCGAAGTGACGAATTTAGAAAGAGTAGACTATCACTAGCATTTTCTCCAGCAATTAAATAAAACATGCCTACCAAACCTAGTAAAACCTCACGTGAACTGCAGCTGGGGGCTATTTAACCAATTTTTTTTCAATTGACTGAAGTTTATACAAAGTAACAATTTCACAGAATACAGTGTTTAAAAGTCAACATTATTAAATGAACAGAAAACTTATATGCCAATATAAAGTTATAATACGAACGTGACGTCTTGTATGAAAGCATGAGTGTATTTCACTGTGCTCTCTATTGTTCAGAACGATCACTTGGGTCATTAAAGTGAAATTCAATTCAATTAAGCCGAAAAGCAAATATATGATGAATGGCAGTTGACAAACAACACCCCTTTTGTCCCTTTTTTCTGTCAAGCATAGTTAGAGAAAAATGATATAAGCGCAAATTATTGAAGATATTGACATTCGACTGGAGTGCTTTGTTGAACCTATTCAAACAACAACGCACTCACTTTGCTATGGGAGCTGTGTTTGGCCTGGGAACTGAAGAGAAAGTTCACGTTTAACAGACAGGATAGTCAAACCTTGAAAAACCCACAGAAACTGAGACAAGTTTTCAATAAATTAGGATGAAGCTGATTTTTGTGTCTTTTCTCTTTCTATCGACAGGTGCTTACATGAGCTGTAAGTATTTTACATTCCATCACTTGTACGCCTGATGCATATAAACTTTAGCACTTGTGAGCCAGGTATGTTATAAATAAAATAAGCAGTATATTATATATATTTGTCTCTTGTACATACACATATTATATATGCTTTGTCTTCTGCATTCAAGATATGTATATTATATATATTTAATCTCTTGTATACAAGGTGTGTTGTATATACTATTCAGTGTATTATATATACTTTAATTCTTGCATACAAAGTATGTAATTCTTATATTCTGTATCATTTGTGTGCCACGTATGTATATGATATACTTTGTACGCATTGTTTTTGTACAGTAAATACTGCAAACTTGCTGTGACATAAATCTTCTCTATCAACTCAAAAAACAATTTTCTGCTCTGTGATAGCAGCAAATGCCCACAAAGCAGGTTACCAAACCAAGTGAGTTGGCACACATTCTGCCCTCATTTTTACACTCCGTCTTTTTACAGCACCCCCCCCCCCCCCTTACTCTACTCACCTCCTTTGAAAACAAGTTTTCCCTCTTTGTTTTCCAGCTATAGTCAATGCCTATACAGGAAACAGTTTAAATGAATCACACAAAGTGTCAACAAGCATGCAATTGTTCCTTTCTTTAACTCGCTACATAGACATCAAAGTCAACAAATTTTTAGTAGTTATCATATAATCGAGTTTATAATTTTTTTGTAGAACTTACAGTTATAAAACTTGTCAATAAAAATTGTTACATACATTAAAGTAACATTTAAAAAAACAAAATCCTAAGAGACGTCATCTCCAAAATACCAGTTCTGTTCCCAGAGTACAGGCACTTGCCACGTACCATTAAATATTTAACACTTCAATCTGTTGCTGCAGTTTTAGGTCAACGATGCAGTAATAAGCTTTCTTCCAAAATTGATCAGTAACCTGTACAATGTCAGAGTACCAGACATATTTGTATCGACTTTTGCTAATATCGCTCTCTTGGAGAGCATTTCCAATTAAGTGACATGAGATGAATTAGATAATATGTATTACTATTTTAGATCTACCCAGTAGTAGATGGTTTTCTGCAACCGAAATCGGGTTTTGAGTGCAGAATAACTTACTTTACGTTACACTTAGTACATGTAATTACTTAAAATGCGCCAACTGACACTCTATCAGCTTTTGTGTTGTTCCATTCATCACCTTAAAGAGCAAAAGATGATCTCAAAGAGTCATTGTTGTACAAATAATTGGCTGTGAGTTTCCATGACAACATAGACGAAGGAAAGCATCCTTATAAAGGAGACAAGGTGTCCTCTCTTTGCAAGTAGTTGTTAATTTGTGGTTGGAAAGCTATAAATTAATGGAAATGGTAAATGGTAAATGGTAAATGTCAACTTTCTTAAGAGCGCGTGGGGATTTGCTGCCAAAAAATCTTAAAAGCAGAAAAGTATAAGCAGGTTGTGTTATAGTGTGAGAGACATGGCGGTAAGAGGTAAATGGATGATGTCTCAGCTAAAGTACTAACACTGAACTTGTTGGAGGCACCCTAACTCATCATTTCTGTTTGAGGGATGTTCATGTCACACAAGGAATCTTCTTTACCTTTTATGTTTCAGTTTATCCTTACAAATACATGGGATGTTTCAAAGATGAAGCAAACCACGACCGGGTTTTCCCTGATGGTTGCAGAAGTTATACGACCATGTCTCTGGAGTGGTGTTCTAACCACTGTGGCAGAGCCCGTTAGTTTATATACCACAATTATTTTGTACTTCCATGCAGTAACAAATACTCACTGATATGAATATCATTGAAGAGTGACATCTTCAGATTTGATCTATAAAAAGCAATAGAGGCACACATAATGGTTTACTGTTTTTGTTCTAGATTATAGATACTTTGCAGTACAGGAAGCATATTTTTGCTATTGTGGGAACTCTGGATATGACAAATATGGTATTTCATATGACTGCATCTATCCTTGTACAGGGAATCTTTCAGAAACTTGTGGTGGATACTTGGCTAACTCTGTGTATGACTGTGAGTGGACTATTTTACAAAATACTTTAAATCTCTGTGAGAGTGAAACAAATTCTAAGTTCTATCTTTCCCACCTTTATATATAGTACATCATTTGTATTTTTTATAGTGCAATTTAATACTACCACCAATACCACTACTACTAGAACTACAGCTGCTGCTAGCGCTGTCATTAACATTGCTGCAACCTCTACCTTTGTCACAAAAAGCACTTCAAGAAGCATAATGAGTGGTAAGTCAATGACTCTCCCTGCAATAAATTCTGTAAACATCATTTTTTACTTAAAATAATGAGCTTTTTAGAGCTTTTTTTGGATACATATAGGAAGTATTGTTTATTCTTAGATAGACCAAATGTAAGTAACTCAAAAGAGCCCAGCTGTTTGTCTGAGCCAAGCTAAGCATACTCTTTTGGATTAGTTTTTACTGTCATACCATCAAAAGATTATCTCTGGGAACGGTAGGTGATTGGCTGTCAGGCTTTTAGAGGCTGACTGTGTTGTGGTGTAGGCAGACTGGAATTAGAGTGCTGGCAACTGCTTAGTATGAAATTGGGGGCTGAAAAATTTCACTACAATATTGTAATAAACTATACATAACTTGGCCACTATGGTTCAGTAGCATGCAAGTAGCACTTTTTGTTGCCGGCTATTTTATTCTGACTCTACAAGTTGTAATTGGCTTCAGAGTGAATCAATTGGATGCACTAACAAGCTCGGGCGGTTTGTTAAAAAAGTAAAAATTTTCGTTGCAATCTCAAATAACCTTTCACTGACACTGTTAGGAGTTGCCTGTATTGTGTATAATGACAATACTTTGATGCAGAGTGCAAGTAAACTGGTAGCGTCAGCTCTCTGTGGAAGGCAATTAATTACAACTATCAAGTGCATTATCGTAGAAGGTAATAGATAAGAACAGCAGGCGCTACCGGACGGTAGTAATGGCTCTCTGTTGTAGGCAATCTGTAGAGCAAACAGATTCGGTGAACAAGGTACGCGAACTTAGTGTTACAGGCATTCGGCCACACTAAATACATGTGTTTCAGATTAATAAGAATAATTTATTATTAATATACAAAGCTTGCCGGATAAACAGTTCTCGCAAGCGTACAGTGAACTTAACGCCCCTTAGATCACACACTAAGAAGGTACAAGAAATCGCTAAATACACTTCTCTGAGCAATTGATGTTATCTCGAGCCGCGCTAAACAAACTCTGAGCAAATGGCGATCTGCCTTTCTATTTATGCAAAAAGACAACAGTTGAAAATAGTAATACCTGATTGGCTTACAAAAAAGCAATCGCAACAGGAACATGAATTATAAAAAGGGTAGATTAAATATATCAAATAATATAGTTAGCTGGCGCATTGAAGACTGGTTAGCTGCCAAGTATTCAAGTTTTAATATAAGTAGGTCACAGTGTGATGTCAAAGCATCGCAGCTTGAAATCCTCCACGCTCGATCTTGACTAGGAGCGGGTGCCTGGACATCTACTTCATCTACGTAAGGTACTGTTCCGTCATCTAGGCGAGCTTGGACTTGCGCATTTGGCGCTTTCAGTCCACTGTTCACTCAGGTGTATACTACTAACTAGTAAGCTAGTAGGCACACTGCCAAATCGCATGGCTGCTCTATGTATTCCATCACAATAGCACTACTGGCTGTAGCAGGTGGGCTACAGTAAAGCAGTTGAGCAGGAAAATTCCTCTTCTACTGGCAACTGATTGGATAACTTGTTTATTTAAATTGACTGTTGCTACTGTTTGCGCTTGCGTAACTTTTTATGTGATATTTTCCATGATGTCAGGATGTGTGGAGCCAATCACATATGTTTAATTTTCAACTACATCATTTGCATATCCACGTTAAAAATGTGTTGACATTAGCCCAGAGATGGCGGGACTGTTTGTGCGTTTGTGTGAAGAAGCTGATTGTGCAATTGTATATACAGTGGCATATCAGTAAATAAACTTGTTGATACTTTGAACCACTTGTATTAGTCTGCAAGGTTGCCTTACCGGTTACTCTTGTGCTGTCCCAAATTCAGCAAAGCTAATTGCTACCCGGTAGCCCTTCGTGGTTGATGGTGGTGCAGACACTACCTAGAGCAGTGCTTCTCTTGACAAGAGCTAGCTCGATACAACTTGGTACAGCTTGGTACAGTTTGTACTCTGTGTTGCAATACTGTGCAGTAGTATTGAATAGGCAATAGTCTTACCCTATCGTCTCTGATTACTTTGTCTAATAGATGTTCGGTAAAGGGCGTGCGCAAATCCTTTACGACATTCCATAGATAAAAGCCACAAAGCTTCCGGTAAAGGAACCAACAAAGGGAATGGATGACTGGAAAATTCCATAGAAATTTTTTTTACCATAACCATTCAAAAACAATCAATTGCAAACAATTGCATACAATTGCTAAAAACATGAATACAAGTTATCTATCATATCTTGTCGGTAGGTCACGATATTAACTGGTGACTAGGATAATAAACCGTAGAGCGGCTATAAATTTGACCAGCATCGAAGTTTTCCCCAGTTATATAGTCGGCAATGACATAAAAACTATTCTTTACCTGATAAGTTTTCACAAGCATTTGTAAAGTTGCGGCATTTGTTATTGTAAACACTACTACTGTTTACCCAAGTCTGACTGGCGAAACTTGTTTTTCTTGACCTACAAGTATTTACTCAGCAGTTGAAAGCATCTTAAGAATGTTTTGATTAACACATTCATGAGATTATTCTTTTAAGCAAAGTTCTTATGTAAACGTTTCTGTACCCGAACAATAGAAGTCAAATATTTCTGATAGTAACAAATTTGCTTTGAGCTTTTATGTTCCTTTACATATGCCACTTTACTACAAGCAATTTATGTTTCGCATAAAAATTTATATTATGTAAAGAATCTCATGTAAGAAAAATAAGATAAGTAGTAATCAATTACATTGCTCACTATTCATCCCACCCTTGTGTAAAAAATGAGAGCTAGGGTTGCAGTAACAAAGAACCAGCAAATCAATGAACTAAATCCACAATAAGTGTACTGTACACTGGGTAGCCGGATCACATTGTAATGAAAACTCAATGTCAATGAAATCATTAAATGGAAAAAATGACTTTGTGACCATTTTTTGTTTCGGGGTTTTAAGGGCAGGATAAATTACTTTATGTTGTATATTGAACATGCAGTTACGTAAAACAGACCGATTAACACTCTACCAGTGCTTGCATTGTTCTAATTGTTAGCCTTAACCATTAGCTACTAAATTACAGCTTTTCAACCTCAAATGAACTAGGACATGCTAACTACTGACTCCTCGTCATTTTTATAAAAAAAGTGTTCCGTCATTTACGTTGTCTGAGAAACCCACAGGATATTATCTCTTCAACGATGTCTCTTTGAAACAATCGCTTGCTCTTTACCCATTCTCTCAACAGACAGCATAGACAAAGGAACACTTTCTTATAAAAGAGATGAAGTGTTCTTTTGTTACAAGCGGTAGTTCATTTGTTGCTGGGAAGCTCTAATTTAATGAAAATAAGGCTAAGTCAACTTTCGTAAGGGCAGGTGGGGATTGCTGCCAACAACTATTTGAAGGAGAAAGGGATTTGGTGGTTGTGTTATGGCATGAGGAGACATGGTGGTAATAATAACTAAAATTAGAACAAAAAAGATTTGACCTTTGTTGAATAAAAACTGTGGAGATTTAATATTTAGCTATTTTGGTTGACTAAGTAATATTGTTATGTAACATTGAAAACCTCATTCTGCCATACAGAACGTGCATAAACTAACTTTGTTCTAGGGTCATCGCGTGTTCTGCTTATGAAATACTGGTAGAATACGACTATAGCGAAAACGTGTGGGTGATGACAAGCCCTGTGTTCTCCTAAAGCTTTACTAAAAGCAATACGAGTTGTACGAAAATTGTACAATGATGTCTCAGCTAAAGTACTCACATTCAATGTATTGGAGCTACCCTACATCATCATTTCTGTTTGAGGGATGTTCATGTCATACAAGGAACCTTTACCTTTTATGTTTCAGTTTATCCTTACAAATACGTGGGATGTTTCAAAGATAAACCAAACCACGACCGGGTTTTCCCTGATGGTTGCAGAAGTTATACGACCATGTCTCTGGAGTGGTGTTCTAACCACTGTGGCAGAGCCCGTTAGTTTATATACCACAATTATTTTTTACTTCCATGCAGTAACAAATACTCACTGATATGAATACCATTGAAGAGTGACATCTTCAGATTTGATCTATGAAAAGTGATAGAGTATGTGTGCCTCTATTAAACCATTATGTGTGCATGTTTTTGTTCTAGGTTATAGATACTTTGCAGTACAGGAAGCATATTTTTGCTATTGTGGGAACTCTGGATATGACAAATATGGTACCTCAGATGACTGCATTTATCCTTGTACAGGAAATTTTTCAGAAACTTGTGGTGGACAATTGGCCAACTCTGTGTATGACTGTGAGTGGACTATTTTACAAAATACTTTAAATCTCTGTGAGAGTGAAAAAAGCGATTTATTCTATCTGTTCCGAATATTTATATCTAACCTCGTTTGCGTTTTTTATAGTGCAACCTAATACTACTAACAATAGCACTACTACTAGAACTACAGCTTCTGCAACCACTGCTAGAACAACTGCTGCCACCTCTACCAGTGCTAGTCCAACTACTGCCACCTCCACCAGTGCTAGTACAACTACTGCCACCTCCACCAGTGCTAGTACAACTGCTGCCACCTCTACCAGTGCTAGTCCAACTACTGCCACCTCTACCAGTGCTAGTACTACTACTGCCACCTCTACTTTCACCGCAACAAATACTGCAAGAACCACGTCGAATGGTAAGTCAATGACCTTCTCACCAATAGAAATTTTTAAACAACATTTTCCACTTTCCTTTTTAATTCTTAAAAAACAAAATAACAAAAAGAGAACATCAAAGCCAGTTTTCACAAAAAGCTGTTTTCACAGTTCATTCATAGTTGGTTTTACTTATCTACTGATTGATAAAACATAAATGGTATTAATGTATTCTTCTGACTTTAAAATATTGTCATGTAATTGGCTCGATAAGCGGTCTTCAGGGGAATAACTAATACAACCAAAATACTTGAATGAAAACGTTTTCAGTGAAACCACTACACCGTATATCACAATAAAATCACATCAGTTTTAACATTGTGATAGTTCAGCAAATCAGGTTCATCAAATCAGATTTTACTGGCAGTTTGTTAAAACTTCTTTTATCATCTTTTAACTTTCATGATGAAGTGCCATAATCACCTGTTCAACTGTTTAGTTCACGGTTACCGCATCATAATTAAAACATATATATGTGTAGATATGAGTACAACGGCTCAACCCAAAGACAAGAAAGAGTCTATAGTCAGTATTGTTGGAATAGTGGTAGGAGTGGTTGTTTGCGCCACTGTCGCACTTTTTGTGATACTGTTAATAATAAAATGGTAAGCCAAAACTCTTGTGTCAGTAAATAGACATTGTTCCGCATTCAATACCTAACCGTATCAAAACCTGTTTACAATTTTCTTTTTCCTATGAAGTAAATCTTGTCATCTGTTGTATTGCTAGTAAAACCAGTGCAAAAGTAGATTCAGTTGAAGAACGGACAGAGGCTCTACCGATGTTGAATCAAAGACGACAAATTTGCTCACCTACCTGCGATGTTGTGAGAGCAGGTCAGACTGCATATTGAGATGTCAACCTACACACATTAAATCATTTGCTTGGTTCACTGTACCAACTGGGATGAATGCATATTCAGTAAAACCTTTCTTTCATCTTTGTTAGCACTTTCAAAAGCTTTGAGTATGGATGGATCTGGAGAGTCAACAGAAAGATTGACAAGTGAAGCAGCAGGTGCGAAAAATTTTCTGAAGTTGTTGAACACCATAGGTGTGATTGTATTAACTTTGTTATGGTCTTTCGATCAAATTTTCAAGTTTAACAAATAATGTTGTCTTTAGATTTTAACACATAGACTCGTAGAATTTATCTTCTTATTGATATAGCAGGTTTAAATAAACATATCATATCTTTTTTTATTTATATCTGTACCTGTAGATGGTGAAAAAGTCTAAATGGCAGCCATGTTGGACCAAAATAGACCAACTCCAGCGACTGCAGCACTGCTTCAATGTACAAAATGTCAACCGTTGACATTTTGTTTTGTCAACTGAAACACCAAACTTTATATTTTTACCAAAACTTTCTGCAGTATCTAAGTTTTATGTTATTTTGTTGTTTGAATATGCCTGAGATGAATTTTGTTAGTGATTAATTTTAACTGAGTTTTTGATGCAAAATAGGATAAAAATTATGTAGCAGACTAGTATTTGTGTTGGTCCTACTAAATCAGTAAACATGACAGTAATTGTTAATATGTTAAAATATAGTTTAGTAGAATATTGATGTCCACCACTGACACAATAGGCGTGTTCGGTGTCTCAACGCGTTGGTTTGAGAAAGTTTGATCAACGCCTTTATCCCTCGAACGATAACTTAAAAGAGTAGGCGAGTGCGTACAATTTACAAAATTTTGCAAGATTTGTCCTCTTTTTTGTGTCTTCAGTGATAAATATAGCCCGGCAATCATAAGTTTGTTAGCCTAAATTCTTGAGTTTAAAAGTAGCTGTTCATTGCGAGATTTTTGTTGCCCTAACAACAACTGCATCATCTGCTATTTATACACAGTGTTATTAAAACTTAGCAAACCACCAAGTACAAATTGTATTGTTATTGATGGTGATAAGAATAATAATGACAATGATGAATAATAATGACAGCAACAAGCAAAAACATGTATTATTAATTAATAATAATTAATAATGGTGTGCTGATTATTCACTGTCATAAAATAATATATTTTATCAGACAAAGACAATAAGAACAAAATGAATGAAAGTTATATTATTATTATTATCACTATTAATAATAGTGACAGTAGTAAAAATAATAATCTATCACATTAATAATAAGTAATAATACATCCATTAAAAACAAGACAAAAAGATCATAACTTTTGATAGCACGTTGTTGTTATAATGCCGCAAAAGGGTACAGTGCCGTAAGTAGTGAGAAGACGACTCCTTTAGAAAACCAACGCGCTGACTTTTATAGGTGTTCGCTGGCCAACGTGCACTGTAAACTCGTTGACAAACGCAAAAATGAGCGTTGATGCACATTGAAAAAAACTTGCTACAAAGGGGCTGATAATCCCTCGACAAAAAAACTGCCGTTGAGGATTAAATGTAAACGTTGAGCACACCGAACACGCCTAATGACCAACTCTCTGTGAATACTCCTTCTTCAATCTCTTTTCACAGAGTCTACCCCCATTTGCACTGCATCCTCTCTGCTGACTTCCACAAAGTCAGCTCTGTTCAGGATCTACTGCAACATTGACATCAACAACTCCAACTGATTGCATGACTAAGACGAAACACTTCACCGCATACAGTTAAATGCTTCATTACACAATTTTATTTAGCAATGTAAGATTATACCAACCAATTTCACAAGACATATAATCTCTTACTAACCCAAACATCTCTTTGTAG
The DNA here is from genome assembly GCA_945261195.1 of Cryptosula pallasiana. NCBI lineage: Eukaryota > Metazoa > Bryozoa > Gymnolaemata > Cheilostomatida > Cryptosulidae > Cryptosula > Cryptosula pallasiana. The sequence continues at coordinate 51,112,161 of OX183130.1, read as the reverse complement.
GAGACACAAAGGAACGCTCGCCCTTTTATTGGACATGCGCAAATAGCACACACTGCAATACATAACATCCACGACTGATAAAAAGCAACAAAACACAAGTTAAATAAAGCAACCAGTTATACACAAGGAAACCTGAGTGAGGGGGAAGTTTGTTTTCCTATAAGGCTCCATTAGTTCCTTATGTTAGGCTCCCACATGGCCATCTACGCTGTTTTCTGTTTGCAGTCAGGCGACTTTGGCCATAGGTCCTCAGGCTTCTACTTTATATATATATATAATACTTTATTGGCATCAATATCATTTTATAAAAATGTTTTTCATAAAGTGCCATAGCTAAAAGAAAAACAAAAAATCAAAAATGAAACAGAAAATAAAATGAACACAGAAAAAAAGAAGTCTACTCAAAACAGTTTGTTTAAAATAATTCTCCATTGGTATTTAAAAGATATTTGAATAAATTTGATTTGAAAACAGACAGGGTTTGTGAGATTCTCAGAGAAGTAGGCAGTTGGTTGAATGTGGTAGATATATGTGTTTCTATTGCAGCTGGTGTGTTGGCATAAAGTTTCTTGCAGTTACGAAAATTAAAATTGCAGCTACGACTGGTGGTAAAATCAACAGAAATAAAGCTAGGAAAAATATTATTAAAAATTTTAAAACCAGTGATTGCCGTAAAATATTGAGCCAATTTTGGTAATGGTAACAGTTGAATTGAAGTGGCGATGTCATTTGTTCTAATTAACGAAAGAGGAATGGTATGAACATTTGCTATCAATCGAAAAGCTCTTTTCTGTAATGAAAATAACGATTTTGACAGGTATTTAGGAGATAGATTGTGATAAATAATTATACCATAAACCAGGTGACAAAATATAAAGTGATAGTAAAAAGCTTTCGCTGATTTGTTAGTAAGATAGTTTCGTGATAGCTGCAGGAGGTTTATGTTTTTACGAAGTTTGGCTTCTGTTACTAAGATATGGTCATCCCAAGTGAGCCTATCATTTATCATAAAACCCAAAAGTTTCGTTTTGTTTTTTCGCATCAAGTTTTTACCTTCAAAAGTGACAAGGAAACTATGCAAACTATTATGATAATTAAACAAAAGAAAATGCGATTTGTCAGTATTGATAATCATTCTATTTTCAACACACCATTTTGAGATTTTTGTCAAATCGTAATTGCAATTATAGTTTAATGTGGAAATGTTACTGTGTGATGATAAAAAGATAGTGTCATCAGCATACGCTAAAGGTTTAGATGTTAAAGATAATTTGAGTAAATCGTTTATATATAAAACAAAAAGGGTTGGTGCTAAAATTGATCCCTGAGGGACACCAATATGGACAGGTAGGGTTTGGGAAACATCATCTCCTATTTTCACCAGTTGATATCGTTCATTTAAAAATGATTTAATGATAGAAAATGCTTTTCCATTTATACCACAATGTCTAAGTTTTAGAAGAAGAGTCTCATGGTCTATACAATCGAAAGCTTTTTTGAAATCCAAAAACAGTAGAAGAGCAATCTCATTTTTCAGTTTGATTTTTTGGCATTCTGCAACTATTTTGTGAACTGTATCAACACATGAAACTCCCTCCCGGAAACCAGTTTGTAAATTGTGCAACAAATTGTTATGATTCAAATGGTATTTGAGACATCTGTTTATGTGCTTTTCAAAAATTTTGGACAAAACTGGTAAAATGGAAATTGGACGGTAGTTGGATGGATTAGCTATATCACCATTCTTAAAAATTGGAATAACTCTCGCGGTTTTCCAAGTTATTGGGAAGGTACCGTCAATCAGAATTCTGTTAAACATATCAGTCAAAATCGAAATTGTGAATGGGATGGTTTGCTTAATCATTCTAACAGATATTCCATCTAAACCAGTGGATTTTGAAGATGGTATGCTTTTTAGATACAACACAATATCAGCAGGAGTGAATTGGGTAACTGAAGTCATATGTTTTGTGTTTGACATTTGGGTGACAGGGGTAAAAGAGTTGCCACTTAAATGGTTTGTAAGCCGACTAGCAGCTGTAGTAAAGTGATGGTTAAGAACATTGGAAGATAATCCCTGGGGTAAGCCAGATGGTGATGAGTAACGATGTTTAATATTGAGAGCATCCCACAAAGATTTGGTATTCCCATTTTTAGAGGTATTAATCATATTTTCGATTACCAATTTTTTCTTTCTTTTTATCAAATTTGTCACAAAGTTTCTTTGTTTTTTGTATTCATCCCAGGAGCCACGTTTCTTGATAGAATTACGTAATCTAATATGTCCTTGAACCTCCTTATCCAACCACTGTGGTAAAGTACTGGATTTGACAAAACGGGTTTTAGATTGTACGATTTTAGATATTTTACTTAAAAACAACTTGTTAAAAGAACTGATCATGTTTTCAGTATTTTCTTCAAGCAAAACAGCATCCCAATTCACACCAGAAAATGCTTTATTAATGTTTTCATTAGTAAAATTAGAATAGTCCAAAAAGTGCAGTTTTCTCTTTTGACTTTGTGTAAGCTTTTTTCTGTTGTAAACAGCATAAATCAGGTCATGATCACTGAAAGAACATGGCATAACTTGAGAGTACATAATATTACTAGGAAAGTTTGTATAAATATGATCAATCAAGGTCGATGATACATTAGTTGATCGAGTTGGGGATGTGATCAGTTGTACCAAAGAAAGTTGATCACATACTTCGCTCTTCCACTTATTTTCAATCTTTTTGTCAAATAAATCTACATTGAAATCACCCATAATTATTATTTCATCAGAAATACCGTAACAAGAGTTTACAAAATCAACAAACGCTTCATTCCAACAAACTGGAGTTCCGGGCGGTCGATAAAGAAAAGACACGAGAAATGGTTTTGCTAAACCTAACTTAAATTTCAAAGTTAAAGATTCTTTCAACATGTTATCAAAGGAATTTATAGTTTCAAACTGACAAGAATTTGCAATGTAGCACACTAAACCTCCTCCACTATCACTAAGCCTGTCCTTCCGCACAAAAGTGTAACCTGGTATCGAATAAAACCTATCAGCATTTCTATCCCCCAAAAATGTCTCCGCTACGCAAAGTAAATCAAAATGGTGGTTAAAAAGCAAAAATTTGATTTCGTCAATTTTGGAGGTTAAGCCTCTAACATTTAAATACGCAATTTTTATGCCACAATTCAAATTATCCATTTATCGGCTCACAATGACACATAATATGCTGTGAAGGTAATAGAATCCCTTCTTCAACCGCTTTTTCAAACTGCTGCTTGTTTGCAAACTTGACCTTAAAGGTGCGAAGCCTCTTTCCGTCTTTCAAAAGTCTTGAAGCTGATGAACCATGAAAAATGTTGCCAATGTCCTGCTGGATGTTGTTGTCATCAGCATCAATCGGTACTCCCTTCAGCATAACGGTGTTTTCATTAATAGTCTTAGGGTTGATAGTATGTCTAGCGGTTGATCCGTTGAACAGGTCACTTTTCCAGACTGAGATGAGGTTGATGGCAGATTCAACATTCGCCATTTGAAGAGTAAGTTTTGGATGGTCAGAATTGTAGTGATATGGTTTAATTTGTTCTATGATTACTGGTCCATATGATTTGTTAATAATTCTTCTTATGTTGTCTTGATCAAACTTATTACTTGTTGCATATGTTTGGCTGATGTTTATTACAACAGATTGGTCAGGTTTAAATGGTGGGATAGATTTGTTTTTATCAGATGAACGCAGATCAACTGGGGGAGGGCTAATGTTGTCTTTCAAAATAGGTCGCTGTACTTTTGAATTAACAATGGATTTCACTTGATCAGAGTAAAGGACTGTATTGGTATGTGTGGAATTTGGCTGTTCTAATTGTTGATGAAGTGAATTGAACCTGCTGTCAAGGTGGCTAGCAGTCTTGGTTAATTCTTGTTGGATTTTTAGCTGATTATTTTCCATGTTCCTGATTAGTTGGCTTTGATTTTCCACAAGCTTTTCCAGTTTTTCAACTTTTTGAAGGAGAGCCTGTATGGACGTAAATTGTGTCCTACATAAAACGCATCCTTCAGTTGTTGTATTGGCACTGATAGCAGGCTGTTGTGATGCATGAGAATACTCTATTTCTTTACTGGTCGTAGAAGTAGAGCTGGGATTGGGGGCAATAATATCAATGTTATCTGTGTCATTCATAGTTGGTTCGTATTGGGAAGAGAGGGTAGAATTAATAGATGATTGAATGTTTTCATTTAACTGGCTGATTACTGATAGTGGTATGCTCTCTATTAGTGATTGGTAGTGGCTAATAAATGTGTCCACCAGTGAAATTCTGTTGACTAATAGCTTCGAGGTTGTATTATAAAAATTTACTGTATAGATGACATTACTGTTTTTCTTTTCCTTGACTGTAAGTACAAAGGAAACAACATACTTCGCCTTGTCTTTGGTGACTTTTTTTGATACGTTAAAACCTAGATTGCGCACGTGGCTTTCATACCGTTGTTTTAAGATCTCGTATGTTGCTGCACCGCAATCCACAACAATTTGTGGATTCTCTTTTTGACCTTTGAGTTCAATCTTTGGCTCAAGCTGCGATGAATCAAGTTTTTTGTGTAGTGCTTTCAACTTTCCAAGTGTATAAGGTGCATGATGTACAGCTGTATCCTGTTCTGAGATGTCACTGGACGAATCTGACGGACTAGAGTGTTTTTTCCGCTTCTTTGGCCCTTTTACCACACTCATCTTTAGTATAATTATAACAAAATGTCTATCGACAAAAGATAAAACTCAGGAGCAACAATTTTTTCCAGCCTGCTGCAACAATGCAACAACTTTAGACATTATCCAGCTCAACAAGTCTGGATACTGGTCAAGGATAGGCCTTTTATAAAATATAAGTGATTGTGGTTAAAGACAGAATTTTTTGCAGTTTTTCAGAGGATTACCTAAACTTTCTAATCTTGTATATTTCTTTTGTGGGTTTTTTTAGGAGTTATGCCAAAAGGGGAAGACAACTATGAAGTGTAAGGTGCACATATTCGACTAGTGGTAGTGTTACTCAAATGGCATGTTACTTGATGGAATAATCGACCGCGCGAGTCTCCACTTTTTTGCATTCAACTGCATTTAACTTATAAGTGTTTCTTTATTGCTAGAAATGCACTATTGCTGATTCTAGTTTTCTTTTGTTTATCTAAGCTTCTGGTTTGTGTTGATGGTCATATTTTTATTTCCCTAACCAAAGATTTGATGCTCACTTAACAAACCAAACAGCTCTGAGGTGTTTGTATCAAAGAGGTAAAGGTTATTATGCATACCATACAGTTGATTACCTAATTCACTTGCTCTATAGAGTAGAACTACCCTAATAATGATATATTAACTTTGAAATTACTCGTTCTATTGTATTACTTTGTATACTTTTTATAGCTTATTATTTGTATTGGTGTTTATTTGCACAGTTGGAATGTATAAACATAAATTTGTTCGGTTTAAAAGCAGTGAAAACATTTTTAAACCGTTACCATTGCAAGCAAGACCCATTGAACTTCCAAAATTCGTTATCCAGACTTGCATCAATTGTTTACGTTAATGGTGTGTTGACAAAATATAGTGTAAAGGCTTTTGCAACCGAATTTTACCGAACACTACTGGTGAATGCTTCAGAAGGAGTTGTCAGTAGTACAAGAGGAGAACACTTCTGTACAAAAAATACAGAGCCTTTGAAAAGTAAAATAAGTGTGAGAAGTAGATAAACATAATAAACTAAATTGTAAACCCTCAATAAAAAAATAATAATTGAGCTCGTAACCGGAATGCTTCTTTTCAAAAAAGTAGGTACCAACAAGCACTTTTGAGTGTCTCTGACTGCAAAACAATTGTGAAATAAAGAAACCCAAAAAAATTGAAGCCTCTAAAGGTGAAAAACATTAGCACAAAAGGTGGTGAAGAA